>OZ022513.1:11174665-12571352 GCA_963989385.1 Ctena decussata
CCCATTTTAGATAGAACAGGCAGCTCAATGGACCATTGACTAGAATATCAAACAAAAGGGTCAGCGATCATTTGGGCATCGGAGGACTTAAACTGGTGCTGATTGAATGTAATCTTCTTTCGCCATTATGTCTAGGACTCTATATAACCTAGAGATATGTAGGATTTTACGGAGTAACAAGGATACCAGGTCACGTGTGTGGGAAAACACGTTTCTGCATGACCTTGACTCAGTAGATAAGACTGTCTTTCTCCATAAAGGAAGGTGGGGGTGTTTAACATTGTTCAATTTCTGTCGGACAAAATGGACTGGATTGTCAGATAGTACATTGGGTTTATGCACTCAAACATTAGTCACACAAAGTCTATCGGCCCATTCACATCATCTCATAATTCGGAATAAAGTCTATAAAATCTGTAAGTTGTTTGTAGAACTGGAAGGAGTTAAAATAATTTAATCCCACGATATCATCGTTATCAAATTTACTTCGATTTCGACTGTTTTTTATGTAACTGCAATATCTTTTTACCAGTGATTTGAAACAGTACCTATGGTTCATTTGTGAACAGGAAATGGTCTCGGCAACATGCGCCTCCGTGTAATCAAATAAACAAGTTTCTACTGTTCAGGCCCCTATTATTCAAAAATATTTCATGCAAAGTTTATATTGTGTGCGCAAGCAGATTTATGTTCGTTATTGATCCTGTGGCATTTCTTTGCTCGACACTGCTTATATACAGTTGTGCGTGAAGGTTTGTTCTCTCCAAAATGTCCTGTGATTGACGCTAATTTTGTTTATTCTATTCATTTGCAAATAAGATATTTGCATCAATAGTGAGACATTGCCAATAAACAGATTCGAAATTTGAAAGTATGCGAATATTGTGGTTTATTGATACATGCAGTAAGATAAGTGCTGTTTATGCATAGTATGACAGATGCAATGTTATAATTATGGTCGCAGAGCGAAAGGCTGGTATAACCAACCTTACGTAATTACGAGGTTCGGTTCAGTTCAGCTCAGTTCAATTTTCCTAACGACGTTCCCCAAGTGGCTCAGCGGTACGTAACCATAGTTGCACGCACTTGGCGCCGTGTGTCCGTTCAAATTACGAGGTTCGAGCAGAACTGCCTCTATAATACGCCACAATCTGTCAGCATCGCGCATGAATAATTTCTAATTAATGGTCTTGCAAGTTGCACTGTTCACTGTGGCGTAGCGAATTTAAAAGCAATTAACTCTAGATCAATTAAAGCTAAAAATAACACACAGACATAAAAAGCATTGCATTTTACGTCATTCTCCCTTACTCTTGCCCTTTAGCCCTTTGTCTGATATCAAAGTACTGTCTTGAACAATATAAAGCATTTATATGCATACAAACATCGTCGAAACATTATGCCTTATTTCCATAGTTTACCTAATACAATATAATTAAATGATCTCTAGGCTCACGCAAAGATTGCATTTCATGAACTGTTATTGAACCATTTGGTCATTCAAGAAAATTTGTTCATGGTATGTGCAATAACCTAAGATTCGAATTCGCTTAATATTACTCCTTCGATAAATATTACTGAGGATCCAAAGATCATTCAAATAAGTAACTTGGACTCTGATAAGGCTGCTAAGATGGACTGGCTGACCTGAGTGTTTGTAGCTGGCATAGTATAAAGGTGTTTTTCTCCTGGCACGATTGTGTTGTTGAAGATCTATTTTGGTTGACAGCGGACAAAATAATCCTCATCATAGTGTGTACGTTTGCCCTTCGTAACTGATTTTATCATATTGATATACAAAATTGTTATTGATAGCGTCTGAAAATCTTCCTATTACACTATTACACTATCATGAATTGCAGCTTTGTCATTCTTTAGTGTTTCCTTTGAAATACGGCTTTGACACCAGGAGCAGAGTCTAAGAGATAAGCTAAGAAATAGTATGTAGATCCGAAATAAAGGTAAAATATTTATAGGCTATTCTAATGCACTTACGTATGTAACGCGACGTCAGATTGGACAACGTCAAAAATTTGCGGCAGTATATCCTGCGATATACTGTCGGAAACCCAACGTCATTACGTAACGCCGCTTCTCATTGGCTGACGTCTGAATTTACGTCGCTGAAAGTGTTTGCTCTATGGGTGCAGAATAACACACTTTTAAAGGTGAAAATGAAAAGTGCATTAGAATTGGGATAACTGTATTGAAAATTGTCATTTGGGGAGGTAAATCGTCGGTTTTATGGTCGCAAATTGCGTTTTACGGCTCCGCTGGCGCGTCGCCGTAAAACGAAATTTCCGACCATAAAACCGACGATTAACCTCCCCAAATGACAATCTTGATTACAGTTATCCCCTAAATAAGCTCAAAGTACAAATCACCCGAAGAAGAAACAAATTTGCGAAAACAGATACAGCCTAAATAAACAGCAACAGAAGACCTTCCTTCGAACGACCAGTAGAAGAACTTCTGTTGATTGGGTTTAAATAAGCATGGCTGAAAATGTTACTTAACTTAGATGGATGGATAGATGACACGATTTTACATTCTTTTCATTTGGTTACCATCGGCTTAGTGATTTCAGAGGAAAGTCGTTTGGAATGGTGGAAGGATAGACGAAGACGGAGACTGCCCATCTTATAAGCTGCCCCGGAGCCGCTTGCTCAGGTAAGCTAAAAAGACACCGCAAGTCGGACCAGAGATGTTTGAGCCACGACACTACAAAACAAAATGGCATGTGTGCCAACTGAAGACTCAGATTAGCCGGGGAATCCGTCCAGTCTGATCAGATTTTTTACTGTCCGCATTGTGCTAGCTTAGACACTTAGCTACCTTTTAAACGCATAGCTAATCTTCTGATAAGACTTGGCAGCTGCCCGCGCTGACCTGAATATTCACTGGGTACACACCCCACTTTGCTGGCTATCTCGTGTCGCGGTTCATTTGTGGTCAGGTGCCAAATTTCTGTAACATATATATAATTAAGACTGTCTTTTTTCTGAGGCTGGTATAAATAAAGGTAAAAGTAATAGATTATCACAGGACCACACTACGTCTATTAATGATTCTGGTTTTATGTTGCAGTGATTTTGGTACTTAGTATATAATTGTACATGTATTTTTACATCGTGTAATAATTGCTAAATTTCTTGTTTTTTTTTTATGATCATTAAGTTAATTTAGACTTAATTTGAAAATAGAGTTCTGCCTAAGCGAGTGCCAGGGCGTGTGATGGGTGTTGCACAATTCGTTAACCGGTCATGAGTTGACTCAATCAAACCGACTCTGCTAAGTTCGCTTCTTTGGTTTACTTCTTACTATAAAAAGAATATATATGAGCCGCGACACGGGAAAACAAAGTGGTTGTGCAACAAGAAGACTCAGATCAGCCTGGGCATCCTCTCAATCTGAGCAGAGCTAAGCGCTTAAAGGGTAGCTAAATGTAGCTGAGGGTCTAAGCTGTCTCCATGCGGACAGCGAAGACTCTGATCAGACTGGGCGGATGTCAAGGCTGATCTGAGTCTGCGCTGTCCGTACAACCACATTGTTGGTTGTGTCGTGTCGCGGCTCAATTATACATGTATCTTTTACACCCTATTTATGTCGTTGCCCATGGAAATCTCTTTTACTGTCCTTCTAGTTGATACACAAATCACATCAATATCGTCGGGCTGTCTTTAAGGTGCAGATAATCGAGGAAGTCTATTTTCTTTAGATCTCCAGGCTGAAGCTGTTAATAACAGGTAATGAATATTTCATTTGATTGCATCATTTCTTTATCGTTAATTACATTTCTTGCAGCAAATCCTTGCCTTATGGCTGTTATATGTCTGTTTTACAAGCCAGATTCCTATATTTAGACATTAGCAGACCTTAGCAACAACTCCAAAGTGTTATATGTCTTGCTGCTGTCTGGCAACATCGTAACTACTAACTGGTTAAATTTGCTGAGAATGGTGCCGCTTGTGGCATTTGCAAATAGAGTCCTTGAATCCATGATACTTGGATGAAAATACATCATTATTACTATACTGGTGGTGCCTTGTAACTTATAAGGTCAATGAGCCACTTATAGCGTGCAGCAATTAAAATGTTTAATCAAAATTATTGCAACAGATAATACTTCTGTTGTCTTGCCAGAAAGTGTTTGAAACGCTCATCTCTCTCTCTTGGACCATTTGTAACCGCACAGCAATGAAAGAGCCATTACAGATGATAGAAAATGATTAATTCCGGTAGTTGCAGATAATTTTGATGAAAATATATCCTCCCAAGATAATCTACCATCTGAAAGAGAATAGTATAATATTTATAAGTATATTTAACTTTATTATTTCACCTTATACGCTTGCATATACTGATCAAAGCAAAGCAAATCTTTTATTACTCTCAGTCCATATAACATGGCAACATGAGGCATTTGTACAATATGAAATAAATAAATGAGGCTTCGTTCAATGTATGAGATACAATAATGCAATGAAATACAACTCTATATAATAGAAACTAATCTACATACTATATTGCGATAATAGCCTTACATAATTCGGTTCGTGCAGATCATACTACACCTGAACATAATAACAGAAGGGGGAAAAAATAATAAAATAAAATAAAAATAGGAGGGTATAAAAAATAAAAATAAGACAGAGAGGATAAAGAATCGGTTAACAAATACAGGTTGTATAATAGCTTTCAAGAAAGTATAACAGGAGGGCGTGCTGATGGCTATATATACCGTTATGCTCCGATAATAACGTCACATAAATCTATCCGTGCAAATCGTTCTCCAGTGTTCAGACGATAGTTGTGTTGACTGGATTAAAATGCCGAGCATTCTGAGACTCTCCGCGAGAAACCCTGCCTCACGTCAACCAGACCTATGTAAAACCCGACTTTCCCTCCCGTGCATTCCGTCTCCGGACAGGATGCTCAGTCGAGACAGCCGATCGTACACGCGCGAGACCGACTTTCTCTCGGAATGGCTCAGAATGGTAGTTAAGTCAGTAACAGTATGTAGATTGCCAATGGTACAGTGGATATAAAAAAACAGACAAAGGAACTTAAACTATTATCACTTTCATCATACTAGCACGCACGCATACATGCACACCTTCGATGCAGAAACTGATAAATGGCAGACTGGTAATGGTCGTAATCTTGCCTCCTATAGGACAATTTTAAAGACGGCGACCGTCATCCAGTTAGCTAAACTATATAACATGTACTTCCTCTATAACTCCCATGTTTTCACCTTACCGAAATTCGAAAATATAAGAAGGACACTTAAGGAGTCATTGAGTGCACATGTTAAGAGGTACCTTCTCTCTCTGTCTGTCTGTCTGTCTCTCTCTCTCTCTCTCTCTCATATCTGTCATGATAACAATGATTTAGTCTAAATGGGCAACATCTTATGACAGTTGCAAGCACTAGCTAGTGGTTAAATTATAAGCTTACTATCATATGCAAGACAAAACAACTGCATAATGCAACATTAATGAAAACAGTGTTTCTGACAATCTCTGGTGAAGTGTAACATGGCAGCCTCATTCAGGATGTTCATTACAATTAATGAATCGTTGATTCGTGTTCAAGAGTGTTTCTGTACCACTTCAAGGATGAGCTCGCGGGAGACTAATTGATCAATCGTTGCAAACTTTTAATTTCATATTAGACACAAATGATTTTACTCTGTATTTTATTCCATTTTAAGCCTTGTATGTCGAACACCCTCATTCATTCTACCTAGATTACTTGCTCAAATTTATAAAAAAAAAATTTAAAACACCAGTTCCAGATAATTAGGAAAGAAAAATATATATTTGTACGGTCCCTTGCTGGAAAGGAGCTGAATGTTTGCATTTTAGCTTGGCATGTATTGCTTTGCCTGAGGTCTTGATTTGTTTACCTTTCTTATTGGGTGTTTAGAGCAGGCTGTAGAAATCTGTATGTCGATTTCCGAATATTGCCTTCTCATACATAGTGTCTAACCCGGTCATGGTTGACAATTTCGATACCCTTTCCAACTAAAACCGGTGCGTTGGGAATCAGGCTTAATGACGGCTCTAATGAACTGTTCAATTCTATTGGCTAATATTTTCTTCTTCTTGTGTTGTTGCGTCGTCTATTTCCGGATTGGTATCTCTGGTGGGATGCGGAATTCATTTATATCAGGTCATGTGTTTTGCCCATTTACACTTGTTTTGTTTGTGGGTAGCAACCAAATAATTTTCTAAGTAGTGGTAACAAATAAAGCATTCACACACAAAAGAAAAAATCTTAGTCTACGCTTAGCAACGAGTAACATTTGATGCTAATCAAATGTGCAGTCACAACCACAAAATCTAGAACAAAACTTTTGTTTATATCTCAGAAGCCGACACTAAAATGTGGATTTTAATCGCGGGTGTGGATGCAGGTGCGGGTTTTTATACCAGTTCGCGTTCATTATTAGCCTTTCATCGTTTAAGTACTGTTAAAAAGGCCGTAAAACCACAAGTCAGTCATTCATCTGTACCTGGCGGTACACCGTGCTACATTGTGATACCATATGCAGTTCTATGATACTTCATGTGACCGCTCACGACATAAATTTGAAAAGCGTTCAAGACATAGTAAAATATGAGCACTTAAGGTAGAATGATAAGATCACGTCATGTCACCTTCGATTGCACCATTAAAGTTTAAATGCATTGTGGGTAACTAATGGCTGCAGTTTTGTGTCTGAGTCAGTGGCTAGACTGTCTACGCACATGCGTAGACAATACTTCTGTTATCTCCGCGGCTCCAGGCAAACACCGCTAATAACTAAATTATTAAATTTCACTTGGTGCAAACACTTTTCACTCGCCATATCATTTCGATCCACCACTGCGCGTTCCTGTTGTTGCAATGTACCGGTTTATTCTCCGCTTAAGACTAAAAGAATTTCTGTGGAACTAAATATAAATTACGACTTCTCGCGTTAACTGTTGACTGTTGTCGCAGGTCTCGAGCAACACAGACTTTGCTTGTGCGCAAAGTCATTTTTCAGTGGGCTTCCTGGAGAAAACAATATACAGTTTATATTAAGCATTTGGCAGAACCAATAGGAAGTAAACAGTTCACATTGTACAATTACTGTACACATTATCCTGTAAACAGTAAATATGTACGCAAATATTTAAACATGAGCAGGTCCATTGCCATTTATAGCTATTAACAGTTTATATCAACCAGTAAGCGATCATATGGCGGCATGTTTTGCCCATGTTCATGGTCGACGTGGCAATACACAGTAGACAGTGCAAAGTTAACAGTAAACACCTTGGGCAGTAAACAGTATGAAGTAGTCGGTTCTGCACGTGTTTTTTTTTTTTGTGTGTGTGTGTGTGTGTTTTTTTTTGTTTTTTTTTTACTATTATTATTTTTGCGCTTGGAGAACGTTGCTATCGCAGTATGCAGTACCGGGTAAAAAGAGACAAGGAATAAAGAGCATAAGAAGGCAGTGATTAGGATCGGGCAAATGGGAAAAGAAAATAGTAAGGCCAGTGCACACAGTAAAAAGGAAAACGAAAAGACAGTTAACTTTCGATTATCAACGGTTGTGAGGCATAATATCCTACACAATCCCAGTACCACTTGAATATAAATAAACAATGTAGTAGATCGTAGATTGTATTTTTTTCTTTTTAATCTAGTTAAACAAAGGTCCGAATTCCCAGGAAAGGACACTTGAGACTCGAGACGTCCTTACATTTTATTTAAACATTAACTATTTCTTATCTCACAGTGATGGATTTCAAACAAATGATTGATAAAGCAATTGTGACGTCTAATATAACTTTAATGGGAACCAAACATATAAATTTGGAAACAACATCGACAATTGTGTTTATTTTTCAACTTTTTGGAAGCCATAGACGAGAAATTCTAGTAATTTCTTAATTACGTTGATTGTGATTAAGTGTTGCTTCTGTATAGATTCCAAGAAAAATATCTTTTAAAAAGATATCGTTGAAGATAAAAGAGTCATTGTGTCCTAAGTATACAAGCATTGTCATCATTATCTTTCGGCAATATACCGTTCAGACACTGTTGCACCAACGTCGATTAATGCGACGTTGCATAATTGGCATGCGCTTGCTGGGATAAGTCCTGCTCTTTGATCTTCTATCATGCCTTAGTCCGGGCTGTATAATCAAAACCTAAGAGAGTTTCTTCAAGAGCAGAGAAGATATTCGAAAGAAGGATCATTTGCCATGAGTATAAGTCTCCACAGCACCAGAAGCTTGGACCTTTCATGAAGACTGCAGTTGTAGTTATACTTTAGTCGTAAAAAGTCACATTGAGAAGTAATCTTATTATGGTTTTGACAAATAATTTCGTTTTCAATTTGGTTCGTGTGCAATTTGTATAGCTGCTGCATTCGATATGACATTTATAATGTTGCACAATGTTTACCGTTATAGTTTGTTACAAACTGCAGGCATCGTGAGAAACGGACTTAAATTGCATTCTGGCGCTCTGGGCCTTTCGCCGTCCAAAACATGTCCAGCAGTTAACACATTACTGCATATCACTTTGTGCAGGACCACAGTGGTTCAGTTGTTGTTGTTTCAATTCTAGTTCAGTTCTCGTAACGACGTTTTCCCCGCACCCCAGCGGAACGCATCCATGACCGCAGTACGGGCCGCCGTTCGTCCGTCCATGCTGTTATCGACTTAAATGCCTAGGAAACCATACGGATCGGTATTCTTTCTGGACAACGGTCCTTGTGAGGCCAACAACGTGGAGGAATCTTCGTCGCCAAGAGACTGGATTGTCACATGGTGTTGCCGCTCCAGCACAACAACGAAATATTTTCTTCTGATCTCCACTGGAGCAGTGTACCAGTTGTTTGTGTAAATCAATTCTCGAATCGATGTTTTCCTGCATCTCAGCGGTATCCATGGCCGCAGTACGGGACTTCCTGCATTCGTCCATAGAGTGGTCCAGTTTCTGAGTAGCGTCTTTTATTGCAAAGATGTCGTGAGCAGGCATATGAAATACCGCAGAACTGCCTTTCGTCTCCCAAGGTAGCACAATGTACCGCACGGTACAGATAAGTTAACGGCGTGTTTTTACGGCTTATTCAGCAGTATTTCAACCGTAGAAGGCTTATTATCAAAGCGATATGGTAGAAAACCAAGGACCCGCACTCGTGTTTATAATGCACCACTGGAGCTTTTAGTGGTGGCTTTTGAGATATAGTATACGTTTTATTTTAGAATTTTTGTTTTTGAAACTGTGTATTTGATACGCATCAACTATTATTGGCTGCCAAGCGTAGACCAAGCTTTTTGTAAAAGCTAAATTTGTAACTTTATAGATTTAAAGCCACAGCAGAGTCTTAGCCGAAACTACATAGTCTGCCCCATGTTCCTCCTTCTGAAAAAGAATTCTCTGCTTTAAGGAACCCTGTAAGATTTTAATTCTAATTCACTGTAGCTGGTGTTGTGCCGTGTGGCGGCCGTAAAATGTCTCCCCGTACATCATCCATAGTGCAGATTTTATTTTAATTTCGTCCTTTGGGACTAGAGGATATATTCTGAAAAATCTGAAATTTTAGACTGGTGTAGACACTTGTTCTGGATCATCGTCCTTTTTTATTATTTGGATACTAATCAGTCTTTGAATCGACTGCCCTATTAAAATTCAGAAATTTCAGTATGCTTTCTCTGGTTTCGTCACCAGATATTGCAAGGTCACTAATGAGGCTTTACTAGCCGAAACTACGTAGTCTGGCCCATGTCCCTCCTTCTGAACGTATTCTCTGCTTTTGAAGGAACTCTTTAAGATTTTAATCTTATTCAGAAATGGTTTTAAAATCGTAAATGTCCCACAAAAGGCCAATTATTTAGATACCGGAGAAGTAAACTGGAACATTCTCAGGAACTACATTTTGAAAGACTACATGTGAAATGTATTGACATATTTGCAACGTTGGATCGCCTTAAGTCATACTGGATGAAGTGCAACATCAAAACCGCTCCTAAAATTCCCTAGCAAGATTATTGTTTACCCTTTATATTGCACGCAGAGTTACTTAATGACACAGCCATAAACACTATCCCTTCAGGACATCGAAACAAGAAGAAATATAGAACACAATCACAAAAATTAAAAAAAAAAAAAAAAAGAGAAAGAAAACACTGGTGATCAGAAAACTTTGTCAAAAAGTAGAAAAAAGTTACATACAGGCTAACTGCTGTACAATGGTCATAAAAAGACCCTAAAGTCGTTCTATGTATATGCAAACCTCAGAGCTCCCATCATTCCGTTGAACATGCTGATCAGACCTGGGGAAATCATAATCAGTAATTGTAATTATCTGTAATTAAATACAATTTTCAAAGTAACCATATGTAATTGTAATCATGGTTTGGCTCAAATACATGTAATGTAATGATTACAATTACTGAAAATATTTTAGCTGTAATTATAATTACTTTCAAATACTTTTGAATACATTTGGCTATTTACTTACAAAATTTGGTCACCTCTAAAAACTAACAGATGATTAATGGCATTCTTTTAATTCAGATGATTGAGAAAAAGGTACACTGAATTTAGATAAAAGATCAGATTGAATTGTTGACAACAAAAAACGCTGTAATTATAATTACTTTCAAATACTTTTGAATACATTTGGCTATTTACTGACAAAATTTGGTCAACTTTGAAACTAACTGATGATTAATGACATTCTTTTAATTCAGATGATTGAGAAAAAGGTACACTGGGTATAAATAAAAGATCAGATTGAATTGTCGACAATAAAAAAAAGCAATTCTAAAGATTTAGTCACTTTCAGAATTAAATAATAGATCGTATAATTTTTTTTTTTATAGAATTATATAAATTTAGAAATACTGCATTATATGTTATGACATGGTATAAGCTACATTTTTGCCTCAGCAAAATAAACATTGGCAGCATTTCTATTTTTCCCTTCAATAGCCGGAGGCTTTATTAAATTTGACAAACAAAATTAGTCCTACTCATGTGTTGACATTCTTAGATGATTTCACAGGTAATTTATCAATGCCAGAGCACAAAAAGATATGTTCTTGTAGTTTTCGTTTAGTTTCTTGGCTCAATCAGCTAGGCTGTAGCCTTTGAGTGCTCAGCAGAAGAGCTTAATTTTGCATCAAGGCTGGGGCCAAACATGTTCCATTTTTTATATTGAATTAGGAGCTGGAAAATTTGCTACCTTTTAATGTATAAAAATTGACATAAACCACACAATTTATTTTGTTGTGCCTCATAGCTAAACTTCCCAAAGGTGTTAAAACTCTTTTGTTAGGGGATTGAATATAGCCAGCTCATGTGAAAAAGTTCCTATGATCCACTAGCTACATGTAAATGTATATGCATGTGTGCTGGCTCAAGATTATGATACATAAAATGCATTTTCTTGTGGAATGGCTATATAATTATTTTTCATCCAATAGTGAGTTGCAAGTGTTTATTTCAATAACAACACACGATCGATGTTTGTGGAATGGCAGCTCCGGATTCAAATCATTTTGATATCTCACCAGAATCATCAGGAAACATCATTGCTAACTGCAAACAGTGTGCCTCATATATATCTGGCAAATCTGATTCTACGTCCAACTTTCTGACTGGTTTTATATGAAAATTTCGAAGTATTTAGTAATTTTTTGATCATGTTGATTACATTTCCGAACAAAATGTATTTGTAATCATTACATTTCTACAGATCCTGTAATTGTAATGTAATTGTAATCATTGATCAGTGAAAGTAACTGTAATGTATTTGATTACCTCTTGAAGTATTTGGCCCCAGGTCTGATGCAGATACCAAGTGGTTGCATCTGATAATCAGCTAAGAGCGTATCAGATATTCAGCGCAGTATAATATACTAAATTACAAACTTATATTATAAAACCAAATGAATGACTCAAAAACAACCATACACCACCGCAAATTGGCCCTCTGTAGACATTTTCTACTGAATTCGATTTCCAAAATATTTATTTGAATTTTACATCTATTCTTCTTTCGATGTTTTAAAAGCTTTGCTTTGACCGATGTCCTTTCCATGGGTTGCTGAGGTGCTTTTAAGAGCCCTCTCATGAACTCTGCCTCATACCCGTAAAATTGTGGAGGCGCAGTTAGTGTTCTTTGGAACGTCAAACGTGGAATAATAACTTGAACTAACAGCATAAGTATAAAGAAATTTAAAGCTTATTTAAAAAAGACCAACTTTCCTGTTTAGGTGGTAGCCTAAAAAAATATATGAAATCCATAGAGTATTTGTGGCGGCTTTTCTTATTAAGTAATACGTATCACACATGACATCTGCGTTTACGGGTTTTCCATTTTCTGCTTAATAGGTTAGTCAAAAGTTGTATGTTTGTCAAGTTGGTGTTTATATAAATGAGTTACATCAAAACGAATGAGCAAAATGCAGGTGCTTATTACCGTTTAGAAGTGAGACAAAACATAAATGGCAGTGTTGCTTCCAAAGAGAGTGAACCCATTCATCTTAGACTATATGTTGGTTAAGTTTGAAACAATATTTAGGTATACAGTGTGGATATACCCGCAGAAGTATATGTTGTGTGGGACAGCCTTAGAATTTCTACATTTTTTTCGGTTTTATTTTGAGATTATGAGAAGATTTGCCAACAAAACCAATATCTCTCGCCTTTGGCGCTTTAAATCAGGTACGGTATCTCAAGTATTATGCATTGAAGCTATTGATCAAGATAAATAAACAGTGATCGACAAAGAAGTAGTGATCAATTTTATTCGTTCTTGCGATATGGTAAAGAATGTCAGAGACCTTCAGTTTAAGTTCAAACCGATTCCATCATCAATAATTTCTTCCATCTAATCTGACGAACATTACAGTTCAGTAGTTTTTGTTGCTATATATATCCACTCGGGTCACTGAAGTATAGTTGTCGCGGCACTGTTATTTCATTGACGCAAATGTACTTGAAAATAGTATTGTTCCAGCCTACCTGCAAATACACAGAGAATATATTCTAAAGCGATTCGACAACATCCTATCATCCTGAAGGCAGGTAAAATACAGTTTAAGGAATATGGCCAAATATAAATGCTACGGCAATATTCGCGTAGAGTCCATAACAGTTTAAGTGCAAGTGTTTCCTTCGAGCCATGAGAGCTAGGTGGCTCGGTGGAGACCATCTTATTGCCTAAGACACAAAAGCGTTTCTTCCTTGATGCCTGCTGTTGCTATGTCTAGCGGATTACGGAGAGGGACGCTCGTTGCTTGGCGAGACATGCTCATCAGCTATTTGCTTTTAAATTTGTAGTTTAGCAAACAAGTGCATTTCGACAATCACCAGCAACAAAACGTTATATATTATTCAATATAAATTTAAGCTCATTTAGTTTTAATCTGGTAGAGCTACTGTCACTTTCTGTCATTAGAATTTGGGTTGCCAAAGTACAAGACCTGTAGAGAATTTCCCTTTCTAAGCATTTTATCGTTCACCGGCATCGGCGTAGGCGTAGGTGCTAAGGAAATGACCCTCGTCTGTCCATATATCCATTCGTGGGTCCGTCCATAATCCCGAATGTCCTTCTGTCAGTCCGAAATATCGAGTCCTTGACTCCAATTTCACAGTTAAATTTAATGAATTTGAAATTCCGCAGATTATCTTTCAATGAAACTAACATATTATGGAACTTAAAATACTTAAAATACTTAAAATACTTTCAAAAGTTACATAAAATTACATTTCATCGCCGGATCTGTCCTTCGACAGACTCTTTACGAATTAAGGAATATGTTCATTTCGTCCGTAAAACCTGTGTCAATGAATACCAAAACATCGAACGAATGGTTATCAGTTAAGTAAAAGTGAAATGGCTGAGTTTTAGTGTGTGAATGGCAGTCAAAAACAATTGATAACTGATTGTATTTTTAAGAACAAGCTGGTGTATTAACGGTTGTTACATGTAGTTCCGCAGGCATGGTCGAGATTTGTCTTCCGAAATGATTGAAAGCAGGTACTTTAGCCGACATGAATACTGAGACGTTTTGAGCCGCGACACGACAAAACCAACAATGTGGCTGTGCGCCCTGCGCAGACTCAGATCAGCCTGGGCATCCGCCAAGTCTGATCAGAGTCTTCGCTGTCCGCATGAAAGTAGCTTAGACCCTCAGCTCGCTTTGACTTAACAAAGAGTCTTGTCAAACTGAGCGAACGCCCAGGCTGATCTGAGTCTGCCCTGGGCGCACCACCACATTGTTGGTTTTGTCGTGTCGCGGCTCATTTATAAAGTAGACGTAAAGGCAAAGATCTGGAACTAACACTACCTCCTACCATATCCGTCCCTACACACCAAAACGGAAAGGAAAATACAAATAAAAACGGCCTACAAAGCAAGATAACCAAAAAAAAAAAAAAAAAAACAAAGGCAAAGACTGCACCAGCTCGTTCCAGACAGATTTCTGCGAGACTTTTCTGAATTATGCACAAAAAGTCTAACACTTATAGAAACTTCACAAACAGTTATGACAATAATAGTATTCAACGACAACAGACGTCTTTCAGTAGCACTGGCAATTATTTATTTTTATCTTGAAGATTTTCTGGAACTATTCAAAAACTAAAACTCACTTGTCAGAACGACATGAATCTTAGAGGAGTTTGGAAATTTTCCATTCTTGTGATCTGTTATGCTTTTTGCAGGTATTTGCTCCATCGGACATTTCTCGGGACGCAAGGGTAGAGATGGCCCGCGTGGAGCCGACTGCGTTTGCGAGTATAAAATACGTATGCACCTCTGACCTGATGTCTGCTGCTTCTGTGTCTCACAAATGCGTCGGATTCAATAAGCGTGGATCTGAGAAAAATTCTGTTTGCCTGCCGAGAACTGCCTAACACCTTTTATTTTCTATGAAACCTTTGAGGCTAAGCGACACTGCAGAAAAAAAATACGGAAACACGTGTCTGTCACACTAAATTTGGTGAAGGGAATTTTGTGTTTATTGCTTTGCTTGTTTGAATATTACTCAGATAGGGGCAAAAACGAAAAATATACTCTGTGATGTACCTTTCAGAAACCGGCATGTTCTCAGCATAGGAGACCCGTTAGCACGCAGTAGGTTCAGCGCTGGCGTGTTAAGCTTACGGCTTGGGTTCAAACTTCGTCGCAATGTCCGTGTTTTGATAGAAACAGCTTTTCATGTTCATCCCTCTATCGGCTCTATATTACTGAGATACTTTTTAAAGGGTCTTACGAAAAAAGTTGTCTGTTGTTTTTATTATTAATGTTAAATGAAATTTTATTCCATCACGTTTTAAGAAGGAGCTATATCTAGCTTCCCGATTTCATGAGCGTTTGACAGGCTACAGTCTAATTACAAACTGATAACATTCGTATCGCATGAAGATGCGCTTTGCAATGCGCTATGCTAATGAAAATCGTTTATCATTATCATGTTTGTAAAAATTTAATTGCGTGTCATTTTAACCGATTTCTGCCAACTACAGGCAAAAACAAACAATTAAGGCTGCATTACAGCAGCTTCATTACGTCAGTGTAGGCTATATCAGCCACTGAAAGATCTTACTGATAATCAGGCAGAATGAAGGTTTGTTTATAGAAACTATCTTGTGGAGAGATTTATGTATTTAAGCTAATACCCAGTGACCAAAAACCTTGAATATCATCTCAAATACAAAATAATTAATTTTGTCACTACCAAAATATGAGGGCCTGATACACAAGTTCACTGATAATCCGCTACAAAGGTATAAAGTCACGATAGCAGAAGGCCCCAAGACTAGCTGTATCTCTGTCATCCGCTTGTACAAACACCCAAGACGGAAAAAAACTGTACATAATAAAGATGTCACATACCTAAAAAGGGTATTGGTGCTGAATAAATCCTGAGTATTCTAAATAAGTTACGAGGTTGTAAAGTAAATGTCAGGCAACCTTTGAACATAATTGATCCGCGACACGACAAAACCAACAAAACGGCATGTGCGCCTAGCGAAGACTCAACCGGTGCATCCGCCCAGTCTGATCAGTCTTCGCTGTCCATATGGAGCTAGTTAAGACACTTGGGTACTCTTAAAGTGGACATCGAAGGGTCTGGTCAGACTCGGCGGATGCACAAGCTGAGTTTTCGCTGGGCGCACATGCCACTTTGTTGTTTTTGTCGCAGCTCATATATGGTCTAAATGTATAGGTTGGTATGTTAGCCAAAACTCCAATATTAGCAAGTAGAATGAATATAAATGAATCTGCTTGGGTCATTATGGATACAGCAAGCGCAGATGACGGTTAAAAATATTACTTAACACGCCAATTTAATTGTTTGTCCAGTCACCTGCTATGTCTAGACACTTTCACTGATGATCTAACAGAACAGTACATTTTAGTTGAGAATAAGACAATTAATGAATTAATGGGCTCAGTTCCGTACAAGCTGAAAATACGTTTCATTCCGAGGTTGTTTGCGGATATAAAAACTATAAAAAGAAGATACACAGGAGAGTGCACAGCAACAACCAAACCGCACAGGAAATAAAACAGGAGCGACAAAACGAAACACATTTTCGATACACAGTCTAACAAATATAATAGAGTAGAAGAGCCACCTTTGGACAGGTGTACCAGAATTGAAAGAGACATTGAATAATTATGTAAAGAATTATGCATTGGTTTTACGCGTATCATAGCATCGCTGTTTCAGTTTCTAGAATATTCCGGAATTGTCAATGTTAAAATGACTTGGGAGTTCGGACTTATGATTTGGGTACTTTGACCCCTTTCATTTGGAAGACTAAGTGCGTCTGTTGCCGCACATTGCTGTGTACCAATTCCACTTTAGACACAGATACAATATAAAATAATTATTACTTTGTCTTCTACATGCGTCTTAAGTGGTATTTGTTCACGGCTAAGCTTTTCTGCCAATTTTACAAAGGGAGGCAACTTTTGTGAGTTTCTGTTAAGCTTCCTCAACAATGAAACCCTTCCAAAATGGGGTGTAGGAAATAATTTGCACGCAGTCGCCTTAGATGGGTTATCGTTTGTGAATGTGGCTCCCACAGGCGCCTTCGCCTGAAGTCATCTTCATTTGGCAATGAAGTAAAGGACTTCTTCGATTAAGGCGAGGATTTTCCCCATGATTTAAAAGTTATACGGATCACTGACTTTTGCTTTGCATTTATGACTATGACTTGTAACTTGCATGACAAATGCATTTTCAAGTGTTTGTGTCTATGTAAAGTACGTTAAACATACGTTCACGTTGACGTCATTGTTGAGAAAAATTGTAAATTATCCTCAAACTGATCGTTGAAATAATGATTTATTGTATACATTTCACCCTTTTTTGACTAACATTACTTACATAACAGACATCACTGGATAGTTTTGACTATATGTATGTGACCTTGACCTCATTTCAAGGTCATGGTACACAATTAAATCCTTGAAGATCACAGTGCTACTGTTGACCATTCTTCTTCTTTGGCTTATTGAGTATCGTTCCCCCCGTGACCCAGCTTCCCACTCATATATATTGCGTACTTCCATCGCATAAGTCTGCTGCATGAAGGAAATGCTGGGTCACGGGGGGGAAAGTACTTGTATTTTAGTTATAGTGAAGCGTTCTCTTTTGGCCGCTTTGACCGGAAGTATAACTGTGGTTTTGCATGTTTAAATGCCAGTCAGGCGTAACAAGAAGAAAACCATTGCTTTGTATTGTGATATGCATGTATTTAGCATGCATTTATGACAGAAATGTATGAAATGAATGACTGATTTCAATATTTTTATTACCTCAAAAATTGAGGTATGCCAAAACCTTGAATTAAGGGTAGGTAGGGTCAGACTGGATTATCTCCCCATGTCTTTGGGTCTGAATCACAAATGATCTGATTTCATACGGCTAACATATTTGTGGAAGCTCCGCTAAGAAAAATTTGCACACTTTATACTTTTGAAAATTCGGACCTATCGCGCCGGTCTAATGGGGAAAATCCTCGCCTTAATCGAAGAAGTCCTTTAGATGTTAGATTTTAAGCCACGACATGACAAAACCAGCAAAGTGACATGTTCGTCCAGCAAAGACTCGGATCAGTTTGGGTAACCACTCAGAGTCTTTGCTGTGCCTTAAATGGTAGTTAAAGGTTTAAGCTAGCTCCGCGCGGACAGCGATGACTCTGCTCTGACTGGGCGGACCCAAGCTGATCTGAGTCTTTGGTGGGCGCACACGCCACTTTGTCGGTTTTGTCGAGTCGTCTTAATTTTTCGGTAGCGAAGCAAATGAGAACAGTTGCATCTGATGCCTTTAAAGATACACGCTTAAGATTAACTAATGTATCAACAATAACCATACGAGCCAGAAATCGTGAATAATTTAGTCTAAACTAATTACATTCTATATCATGTCCTGGAAAGGAATCAGAAAGTTACTCAAAACAAATTATCCTGTCTTTTTTTTTCATGTTATTTTAGCGTCGTCATACAAAAGCAGTATCTTTAGCATCAATGCTTTTTGTCAGTTGCCAATGAATGATTATAACCCTAAATAGCTTTTAGATGGTGTGTGCCGGCTAAATAAATCTCCAGGTACCTCACTATGTGAAGGTATTATTTTTTATATTGCTTTGGAATCATTGGACCCATTCTTATTACTTTCAAGACCGAGAAAGTAGTTAGAAGGGGCGTATTCAATTTTAGATAAAGAGATACCCATCTGCAAACGAACTTCGCATCAATAAACACCGAAATATTTGAACTAGTCAGCGATCTTGCACACCAGATAAGGTTATCCGCGTGCTTCACCAGTACCTACAAATCTTATCTCACCCATGTTATCTCACCCAGGACCGGATAAAGATCACGAGCTGTCAGTGCATCGACTGTACAGGAGCTCACGTACCTGTGTCGTTACATACGTTACATTTTTAGATGATGACGTCACGAAGACGGCAAAAATGACGTCAGTTTATGCACGCCAGTCGTTGACGTAGAGAGCCGAATGGCGGTCGTTGAAAGTGACGCCTTCTTTCAAAATCAAATTGAAACCTCAAGCACTAGAATTACCCATTTTAACAAGTTCTAAAGTTAAAACAAAACGTGGTGTGCAAGAAAAAGTATCTATCATCGGTGTGAGGGGCTGATAGAAAAAAAATCGTCACTCAAGATCACTGTTCGGCATCACGAGGCATGCCGAGTGATACCGAACAGTGATCTTGAGTGACGACTTTACCTCACACCCAAGTAAAATATTTATAATTTATGTACATAAACCTGCAGGAGAAGCTGCGCTGTCTTGTTAAGCGTTTTTACGACTTTTCATTAACCTGTAAGTCGGCAAGTAAGGGGCAGAAGTTCGTACCCATTGAAATGCCAACCATTTTTGAAAACTTCGTCCGCTGAACTCCATTTTTGAAGAATTTACCTCGACGTTAGATATCTGGATGATTTACATGTTGACAATTCTGATGAGTTTCAAGATATGGTGAATTAAGGTAGACGAATACTGAATAGAAATATTGGCGGGGCATTCAAACCATTATACCGTCTAAATAACCCAAAGAGCTATAAAACATTTGGGTAAGAAAAAAACAATTTTCACCGCTTTGTTTTCCTAAAAAACAATATTTTGTATTTCTACATACTTTTTTTTACACATTTTCCATTAAAATTCATATCTCTAGCACATGAATGCACTTTTATTTCAGCAAATCATATAATCTGTAATATAGGATATTTGAAACAAACTGATAACAAAAAAATGCAGTTTTCTTGTTAATAAGTATATTTTTACATTCTTTGAAAAAATGCCAGAAAATTGAATTTCATGAAAAACGTCATGAAAAATATCATCAATCGATGGGGCATGCTTATGCATATTATTTTAGTAAAACTTACATCGTATGTTAAAGAATAAAACAAAAAAAAAAAACATTTCACCGTTTCGTTTCCTAGAAAAACAATGTTTAAGTTCAAAATATCCCCAAAACAGACTGTCCAAGTACTGCACCTGCTGCAAGCACAGCCGGTCCTTGCCCTATTATTTATTTTCCTGTTATTCGGTTCTACCACAGAGTAATGTCGACAAAAATGCGCAGATGGAATGGAAACTGCGAAGATCTTGATCATTCTGGTTCCTAAGGAACAGTCTGATCTCAGTTTCCACTGTTTGTACAGACCTATGTGCCCGGAAACTTAGGATCTTTACGGTAGATATTGTAAGTGTATATTATAACTGTATATACTCCACAGTCAGTTGATTTGATGATGAACAATAACTCTGTTTGTTTTTTAAACACGCAAAACAGAGTTCTTGCGGGATCGTCCACCTTAAATTTATTCACTTGAACTACAATTATTACAAAGCCAATGCCTTTAATATCGAAGTCCCATTTTATTTACATTATCTATTTCGAACGGATTTGTTTCGTCCAAAATTCGTGATAAGCGCTATGAATTTGAATTTGAGATAGCAAAATTTTCCGTTTTGGGACGGTGGCTTTCCCCGTTCAACCATTTCTCAACATCTCCAACAGTGCTATCGGTATCAAAAACTTTGTTTTGTTTTGTAAGTTGAAAATAAATTTGATAAAAATAGATGTTGGTGCTCTTTTTGATTGGATAGCTGAATGACCACCTGTTTGGGAAAGGGCTGCTCATTCGGTTTACCGTGCGTGTCTTTCTTGAACTTGAGTCATTTTTTCCTTGTATGTGTGCTTCTTTCCCTATTAGTTTTGAAAGCGGGATGTGGGATTTGATTGTATTAATTCCTGATCACTGCCTATGTTCTTACTTTAAAGGTGTTCAAAATTTTATCGCCGAAACAATTAACTAATTTTATATTCGATGTGTGTTTGAAAAAAAAAATGAAGAAAAGGCTACAGGAACGAGAATTTCATGGCGACTTAGTCTGTAAATTCAAAATCATTGTAAGTAGGGCTGATTTTCTGATCAGTTCAGACATATTAGCCAAGTCCTGTTTGATAGCTTTGCTTTGCTGTTTCATTTCATGCCGTTGGGTCGGCTGAGAGCCTCAGTGATGCCGTGACATCAAGATGTTTATTTCAGTTGGTTGCGGTCGGGGCTGTTCGTGTCTTTTACTTCGCCATCCGGGGGTTGGAGGTCCTCTGGCTTTTTTTTTTGTTTTGCTCCTGCCTTCCAGTGGTGTTGTTTGACTCCCCAGGGATTTCCAGGTGTCGCATGTCTAGTCATTTTCTTTTATTCATCACAGTTTTCATTCGTGATGTTTTATAGCGAGGTTTGGATCCCGTAAGACTAGCTTACTTCCCCCTCCGTCCCCACCCCAAACACCACCACCACTATCGCCACCACCACCACACAGTAACATTTTACCGACCGTTCGAAGACGAACATATGTGGCTCCTTATTATGACTTGTTTTAATTCCCTATGTCAGTGCTTTCCTGCTCCTATTGTGTGAGTGGCGTCTTAGTTGGCACAGCTGTATTGCTGCTCGTCTGGAGAAGAGGTGTTTACCGGTTTACCGTGCGTGCCTTTTGTGAGAGCTGTCAATGGATGTATCTACTTCTTTTCCTTATGGCGGGATATAGGATCTGAGTTTATCAGTTCCTCGTCATTGCCTTTAGTTTTACATTTCATGTAAAGTAGTTTAATATATACTAAGCAAAAATAAAAATTTGATAGTCGCTATTTTTCATCCTACGGTAGTCGGCAAAAGGTGAGACATGCTTTTTTTTCTTTTTTAATTCAAGACACAGTAATCATTTTGTAATATCATAGTCACACAAAACTCAAGATTTTTAGATACTGCAATAGTAAGGCTATTGTAAACGTCACGAGGGTACTTTTCTGCTTTCTATGCTCAAAACCAAACAATTACCGAATTTAAAATTGTTGAAGTCTGCTTAACTGATATAAATTCTGTAGACATTGCCTTCCCATTATCAAATCCAATATGTATGGACTCATTAGCTAAAATTATGCCAATGCATGGTCTATTTGGAGGCCGTGTGGATCAGACGAAACACCTCAGGCCACGTCATTATGAAGTCAGAAATTCAGTTTCAATGGAATTCCCATCACACATTAAAGTCTTTATGGCAGTTTAAAAACAGGTTTTCAAATAAATTTTGTAATAAAGACATTGAGTTAGCAAGACAATCAAACACTCTCGAAGAAACTAACAAAAAAGACGCACTTGTGTAGAAACTATGGCATCTCCAAAATCTCTATATGTTTCATCCAAAGGGAGATAATATGAGAGTTTTGAATATTTAAACGTGATTTTGGGTAATGATTACAACTTACATAAGCGTTTAAAGTATTGTCTGTGCGTAGTGGAACTACTGTTTATTGTGTAGGCTACAAGAAAACGTTCTTCTGCGCATGAGCAAATTAATGTTCTGGTCTGAATGATAAAAATAGGAATAAGTTAGATAACTCCGGACAGGACGAAAACTTACTGATAAATTTTCATGATTTAAGTCATCGGACGTCTGCCCAACCCGAAAACAAAATCCATATATACATTACATATTTGTTAGATCGGCCGAAATTTAGAAAAAAAGACTGTCAAGTTTTTTCTGTTTTTTTTTTTTTTTTGTTTTTTTTTTGTTCAGTGTAGTTTAACGCACACATCATCACCAGAATGCATGAAATCATCTCATAAATCACCAGTGATACAAAAAAGTACATACGAACATAATATATACAATAAAACCAAAGTACATGTAATAAGACAAGAAACTCCTGCGATATCAGAGTACTGAAAATCACCACCTGGTCAATCGCGGGACAGACCAAACGCATTTTGGTAAGGACAAACCTTTGGAAATAAAAATTGGTCATAGTGACAGTAATTACATGTAATATTTGAAATCAATATAAAAATAGAAAAAATGGACAAATAAAGTCAACACTCGATATCTCCAAATCGGAATCCATCCCAAACCGCTTGTATCTCCAAGTAATTTTTCTATTTTCAGATAGTTTACTTTTAGATATTCTTAATTTCGCACGAAAGGAGTTGAAATATAGATTAAATTGGAAATGTCTTTGTATCAGAGTTACTTTGAGACATTGGTGTTCGACATATCGAGAGTTGACTGTACTATCAATCATCGACAAATATTGTTTCCTGTCGTTGTCGTCATCATAAAATACTGGCTTGCCTGTTTCAAGAGATATTTTCTACGACAGTCTATAATGGTCATCGGTGAAATCATTTGTCATGAAAAACAACTTAGCTTGTCAGCATTCGGTAGTATTTTTCCATCTGCCCACATTTACCATTATGCGTTTAAATCTTAGAATGGAAATTACTATCAATCGTAATTGGTTTACCTTGCGCATGTCTGCAGACCGTTTATTGTCCTCGTGCACGACACGCGTACTCAGATCATATATTACATATTTCCGCGGAATGATGATCATCTGTTTTGATATATGCCTGTAATAATCATTTTTAAATGACAGTGTATCCTAAAACGATAATTTCTTTAGTGGAAGGAAACACCAAATAACTGGTTTTAGCAAACTCGGTTCATTCGGTTAACCGTGCGTGTCTGTTGTCAATTCATGTATACATGTACGTCTTTCCCTTTTGGTTTTGAAGGCGGGATATGAGATTTGATTGTATTACTTTCTACCATTGCCTAGTTTTTATTTCATTGAGTATGTTTTTGAACGGTAAATCTATATGTAGCATTTATCACGCCATCTATCACCACTTTCCGCAGACCTCAGTCTTAGTTATGACTCTAAATGGACTCAATGAGTCCCGAGGACCGAAAAATGATTTTACTAGAATGAATTACTATGTCGAAACGTTTTAAAGGCTACCACGCAACACGACACACAAGCTCTGACAATTAGTTATTTTTGAAAAACGTAACATTTAAATGATGCAAAGGGTATGAAACGCTAATTACACAACTTGATTTGTTAAACGTCTGTTAAACATTTGCATGCCATTTTATACATGATAAATGCCAGTAGTTGCTGAAAAACAACACGGAACACAAATGCTTTAAACAGCAACACTGTATTAAACATGACTTTTCCCTGCTCTTTAAGAATCCCGTGAGAGTGTATTTTTCCTGGAAATACTTTATCTTGGAGAGCCATATATCATTCCTAATTGCAGATTAATGATGCTTAGTAACAGTGTAATAGCTAGTTCCTCCAGTTAATGTCATAATCTTGTGATGTATTTTCTCAGTAAACAAATTTTGCTACGTGACGATCAGTCTTAAATATATGTATGTTCACGGCAGTTTACGGTTATGCGACATCAAAGCCAGGCAATGCTTGGCATTATTATAGAAGGATGAGAGAAATTCGCTCATCCAGACACACTCTCGCTACTGCGTCCGAATTTATCTATAAAGCAGAACACATATACTGCACGAAAGTTAAAAGTGCACTCCCTCGTTTTTCGTTACGAAATAATCACAAAATTATGAAACTGGTTAATTGTATGTAACACAATTAAGACTTGTACAAAATATCTTCAGCGAAAACATCTTTGTTACGGAGGCAGAAACGATATATCAGTGCAAAGCCCTCTTGAATATTCAAAAATATTCTGTCGTCATAAATTGATTGAATCCCACGTGGCACTATAAGGCGTTTCTGCGAGCATGTTTTGAATTTTATAATTGGTGGAGTAAATAAACTGAACAATAGCATTAACCTCTAATCCGTGCACGTGAGTTTCTGATCAGCCAAAAATTGTCTGAGGCCGATTAAAGAAAATGATTAAACTTATTCATGATAATTTTACCCTGATCAAATTTGATTGCTGGGCGTGTCCAGTCTTCATTTTAGGCGGGAATGGCGACCCGCCATTCGGCGGGAATGGCGACCCGCCATTCCCGCCAATTTATTAATTTTATCAAATTCTCGTACTTCCAGTGACCGTCACATATTATAAATCTGGCAGATAAAAGTTCTTTTACTGGCGACCATTATTATGCTTAAGATACAGTTTTTCGTGAGAAATTTAAAATGTAATAGAAACATTTAGGGCGTATATCTTTAAATGAGCAAGTACATGTAGCAGAGAGTTCCAACCACTTTTAATCGGTAACAAGGGCGTAACTGCCTATACGCAAATACGCAGGTGTGTTATGAAATTTTATCAAATTGTCAAAATTTCAACACGCACCTGCATATTTGATGATGATGAAGTTGTGTAAATTTTACTAGATTTCAATAGTGACTGCAAATAGACGCGACTACATGAAATATCTTTTGGACCAAACTCTTATTCTTGCCCTGAAGGGTTATAAGCAAAATTGTGCGTAACATGTAATCACCCCTAGTTATGCCCCTGGATAATAGGCACTGTTGACTGTCTTAGGTGACAAACGCTTGATAAAGTGACAAAGTGATAAACAGCAGGACCGTAATTAAGAGACAGATCAAATGATCAAATGGAAACTAGATTCTCTAGAAGTATTATTCCCATCAAAGAAGCACGCGTTAACTGTACCTCTCTGAGGGACATACGACGCCTTTCGGAGACAAATGGATGGTTATCATAATGTCAGTCCGCCAATAAAGCCACAATCAATAGTTGTGTTCAAAACATATTGCCTCCACGGAGCATCAAAATGGTTAAGCCTTTTAAAACACACACACACACACACACACACACACACACACACAGAAAGAGAGAGAGAGCTTTTTTGTGGTTCCTCAATGTTACATGTTCGTATGTTCACTTGTATATGGTCATCTAGCAATTTGGTCATCTTTACAGCTGCTTATTTTGCTTTCTGTTTTGTTTTGTAATTTGAAATAGAAAAAAAAATGAAGTTAAAGTAGATGTTACAGTTGTCTTTATTTCGGATAGCTTAAAGACTATCTGTTTTGGAAAGAGCAGTTTATTTGGTTTACAATGCGTGTCTTTCGTGAAACTTTGTCAATTTATTTATAAATCCCTTTCCCTTTTGGTTTTGAGGGTGGAATGTATAATCCGACTGAACTAATTCCTGATCGTTGCCCATCTTTTAACTTTACCTTCAACCGTGCCATGAAAATTTTCAGTCGGAGCAAGTCCTTTATATTCTGTTTTCTTGAGAAAAGCATGGCGTTATTTGCTTTTTATGGGCCCTTTAGTTGTAGCATATAAACTAAGCTTTATATTCTCAAAGAAAAACAACACTGTATTCATTTATGCACAAATCTGCTTCAAATTTGCCCGCGAAATATCGATTGGTGTCGGTTCCTTTCATATCACATCAAGAGAACCATTTTTGAGTTTCTGGCACTGGATGATCAAATGATAAGGATGCATGCACGCTTAAGCCTTATCCGGTTATAAAAAGATTCATTTAAACACAGGAAACTGACGCTGTATCAATAAAAAAAACATTCAAAGACCCTTAACAACCAATTATTCTATATAAGAGAAGAAGGATTCCAACGCCAAATGTGGGTGGAGAGACGTGTGTTTGTGTTCAAATGTGTTTTTTTTATATATAGTAATGTATACTTAGCCTCAGAAGCTTTTGTATTGGTTTCATGGATGTATCGTCAATGTCCTATGATTAAACACAATCCATTATTATATAATATCAATTCATTCAAAATCAGTTATCAGGACGTCTTCAATTCTAGAGTGTGTAGGATTACATGTTGATGTTTGACTTATTATTATTATGTTTTGTTTCAAATGACGTTAAAAATGTGATTGTTTTGTATGTTGGCCAGAAAACAGAAAAAAAGTATCCGCTGACATGTCATTACGATCAGATATCCGTAAAATACAGTTAGACCATCAAGTAGTCTAGGCTCATGTCGCTTGCTCCGAAAGAAGGCAAAATCCCAAATATCTATTTCAGATGTGCATGTTCTAGTGTTATCAATTTTATAGATCATAAAACTGGCATTAAGCTCAATAATGGATAATTAGAGAACCATTACGACAGCACATGTTTTCGATGTCAATTCGAGGCTGCTGCTGTCGGCATACTGCATGAAGGATGCTGAAAACCTTCATGCTGAAAACCAGGCAAAGCAAATCCATATCCTTTTTTTAGTATCTAAGAATTAAAGCTAAAGGCGGTGGGTAAACATAATTTGATTGTGTTCAACAGAGCGTGAAAATAAGGTCAAGGTGAGCAAACAACACTGGCACTATGGAGATGATGTGTACTATGTAAGCTTGAATAAAGTTTTTTTTACAAGCGGTATTTTAGTGTCTGAGAAACAGACAAAACGCAGAAGGTTTTTCCACAGCGCTGGGAGTTATTATTCGTATTGATCAGTGCCGATGCAGTCGATTATCCCGTAGATAAGCATATTGAACAGGTTAGAACGTCAAGATACAGAACTAGAAAACAGCTTGAAAATAATTAATTAGAAAATTCCGATAGCCTTTATCAGGCTGTTAAATCGGATAATTAGTCGCCTAAAACAGACTACGTTGTCAATTTTGGATGTGTTTATTTTATACCACAAAACAATTTTGCGGTGAAGGCGACCAATTTAGAATTAGTCAATTAATATTCATTATGCATGATATTTTCTGTTATATAAGAAAAAACATGACATTACTATCTAGTAATGTCATGTTTTTTCTTATATAACAGAAAATATCATGGTTTAAGTTTTTCTCTATAATATTTCTACACTTTACACGAGATTAGCTCACAACTGAGTCAAGGCTAAACTGAAATGCATTGTTTGTTTGATGCCATAATCCCACTCTACATCAGTCCATTGACACTGATAATTCCTCGTATCACATACGTATTGACACAACATTAAGTTACTGTACTTTCAGGGTGTGCTCCAGGTCCACATCTAGACCACAGCTAGCTGGCGGGGCCCTCTCTAGACAACTGGTGGGGCTTAGGGCCCAACGAAAGAGGCCATGATCAGGGTTGCAGATAAAATAGGGTAATCGTGGAAAAATAATAGCATGCTTTCCTTCAAACATATATTATATATGGCATCTCAATGGAATCACCTCTGTGAGGCGAATCCATTGAGATGTCCCAACATTTATTTTAATTTAACCCGATGGAATATCATCTCAAAATGTCATCAGGCACTCCTCATTACCTACATTCCTGAATTATTATACCCCCGCTTTGAAAAAGTGGGGGGGGGGGGGTATACTGGTTTACATCTGTCCGTCCTTCCGTCCCTCCGTCCTTCCGTCCCTCCGTCCGTCCTTCCGTCCGTCCCCTTTTAATCAAATTTTTCGTCAAAGATTTCTCCACAACCGTACAGGCTAGAATGGTCATATTTGGCATACAGGTTGACGGTGTGTTGTATCGTGGGATTGCAAACCAGCGTTCTCCTGCTTATTTTTCCCTTTATTTAATCAATTTTCTTTATTTCCACACTTTGAATAATGAAATTTTTCGTCAAAGATTTCTCAACAACCATACGTATTTGGTATGCAAGTTGATGACGATGTGTTGTATTGTGGGATTGCAAACCAGCCATCTCCTGCTTATTCTTCCCTGAATTTCTTAGTCCTTCAATCCCTCCACCGTCCTTCCGTCCGTCCCCGTTTACTCAAATTTTTCGTCAAAGATTTCTCCACAACCGTACAAGCTAGAATGGTCATATGTGGCATACAGGTTGTATCGTGGGATTGCAAACCAGCCTTTTCCTGCTTATTCTTCCCTTTATATATCCAATTTTCTTTATTACCACACTTTGAATAATGAAATTTTTCGTCAAAGGTTTCTCAACAACCATACAAGCTAGAGTAGTCATATTTGGTATGCAGGTTGATGACGATGTGTTGTATTGTGGGATTGCAAACCAGCCATCTCCTGCTTATTCTTCCCTGAATTTCTCTGATTTTCTTTCTCTCTTTACATTGAAACCCAATTTTTTGTAACAGATTTCATAGCAACCTTTCAAGGTAGAATGTTCTTATTTGGTATACAGATTGTTAACAACTTATTGTATTGTGGGATTGCAAACCAGCTGTATCTGGCATATTCCTCCCTGTATTTGTATGATTCTCTTTCTCTCCTCACACTGAATAATACAATTTTTCGTTACAGACTTCACAGCAACCCTTCAAGGTAGAATGTTCATATTTGGTAGACAAATTTATAACGGCTTATTGTATCGTGGGATTACAAACCAGCCATTAGTTGGCATATTCTTCCCTGTATTTGTCCGATTTTCTTTCTCTCCATACTTGGACTAAAAACCTTTTTGTCAAAGATGTCTATGCAACCATTGCAAGTTAGAGTAGGGATATTTTGTTTGCAGGTTGATGATAATTGTTGTATTGTGGGATCAAGAGCCAGCCTTCTCTGGCTTATTCTTCCCTATATTTTTCCAATTTTGCTGTCTCTCCGTACTTTGAATAATGCAAGTTTTTATAATAAATTTCACAGCACCCCTTCAAGTTTCAAGTTTTTATAACAAATTTCACAGCACCCCTTCAAGTTTCAATCTTTATATTTGGTATACAGATTTATATAAAGACTTATGTCTTATATGTATTTATTAATTTTTCTATCTGTCTGCGTGAAATTATTTTATTGAAAAGGATTTATTGATATTTCGTACACATGTTGACAATGAGTTCTCTCTCTCTCTATACTTTTTGTAACGAAAATAATACCATTTGATTAAAGCAGTTTAGCGGGGGTATAGTCGGATTCTCCGACAGTTCTAGTATTGGACTTAGAGCCCCAGGTGGCGGGGCTTAAGCCCAAAGCCCCCCTCCCACCCCGCTCTGGATCCTGGGTTGTCCTTTGCGTAGAACAAATGGCTTAAGAGCTTATACGGAGAAGGTTCTCATTGTATGGCATGTAATGATCAAAATTATTTCTTCATGCCAAATGAATCATATTAAATATGCATTGTCGCCTTGCAAGGAATCACCATTCTACTGGACAATACATGTACTTACGAAAGATATGACAAAACAAAGAAATATAAACAAATTGGGGGTATTCTAATGGTTACAAATTTTGATTTCTAGTAGCTGGTTTGTTTTTGTTTTGCTATGAGAGACACGTCTTGCTGTCCTTTTCAGATAGATGACGAACAAACAGAAATTCTTTTCCTAATCTTTATTCCACATAAATAGACGCGGGTCCGCCAGAGGTAAAGAAAACTGTAGTCTGTCGGGCGGAAATTAGTCAACGACGTCTCAGACTCAGTTTTATGTGCAACACAACAGTTAACCAATATTTTCTTTTCGTTTCCATTAACAGTACTCTCTTGAAAATATTTAGTATAATTGAAGGTATCGATAAATGTATTCTCATTTTCAATATAATTATCGCATGCCAAAAAGTGTAAACGTCAGAATGGAAATAAGGGCAATTTACATCTGTATCTCTCTGTAAGAAATGATAGTTCTTTTTTTATCAGACGGAGATATGACATTGTACTAATTATCTACAAGTCAATTTTCTTTGTAAATTGACATACACAGGCTGATAAAGACGCGTCAGTCGTTTTGGTTATGCAATTTTTATTGTCTATCAGTTAATAACGTCTCAGAATTGCAATAAATGTCAAATGTAACGTTAATTGTTATATTTTTCTAAGCGTCTAGGCGTGTGTGCCTGCGATCAACCATTACATACAGTTATTATCAAAAAAGCTATGTTTTGTTTACTGTCTGTTGTCTACTTCGTAGAGGCTAATGAGACATTGAACACATACAGGAATTTATACATCCCGAAAAACGAAAGGGAAAAATATATACTGACTAAAAAAATTCCTATACATGATAAAGTGTTTGTTTCCATGGTTACTATAGAAGTAAAAAGCTCAGACTTTTATTTCAGAAAGAAAGAGTACTCATATGTCGGTGCAACAGTCCAATTTGATTTGATTTTCTTAAACTCAGCATGGTACAAAATGCCTTAAACATCCCAGGGGTCATTTATGGTTTTTGCGGAATGAAATCTTTAAAGTTGCTAGACTTAAATGCGTTAAAAATTCTCTGCAACGAATATTTTTTCCACATTGCCCAATGGTACATTGAATTTAACACTTTGGATGTCAGACAGCAAAACAATTTGGAAAATTTCGCCGCTTAATATACAAGAATTAAAACATTTAAATAATGTCCTTCATTTCACAGAGACTGTCTTTATTGTCACTGTCAATAGAGACTCCATAGGAAATTGAAATAGTGAAAAGTTTAAGTTGCATGGATTTTCTTCAATATTTACCATGATGCTAAACAGAAACAATGATGATAAAGCGATTTTGAAGGAATCACACTAAAAACTTGACACACATATACTAAAACAGCAGTTCGAAAATCTCAATATTCTTAATTCAAAGGGAGATAATCTGATAATTTCACCAAATCAAACATCTTTTGTAGTGTCTGATGACAGGACACAATAGATTTAAGATCATTTTTGAGGTCCACGCATAATGATCTTTAATTTTCAGGGTCAGTTTTACATGTGCGCATCCGCATTGATAGCTTACATCCCAAATCACTCTACAAGAATATTGGACGGATAGGCCTGGTTTAACGATTTTTGCGCTCTTAGTAGCTGAATGTCTCACTGATGCGCCAATAGCCTTATTTACGTTCAATTATTACCAAGTGACTCTAAAAGTTGGTCAGAAGTGGGTATCGTAACTTTTTTGAGTCAGTATATATAAACTGACAACAGTTCACGAAAGACACGAATGGTAGGCCAAATATACAGCTCATTCGCACACAGATGTTCATTCAATTACCCTGTGGATCCATAGGGTGTCAAACAAAACCACTGAAATAACTGAGCAAATGAAAACCACCATCCTGCTTGTTTCTCTTTGTAAAAGTTTCCATCAAAATCACGTCGATGTACACATGTACCTTAGATGATATAGAGGCTCTTACACGAGTGGTCATTATGAAACGAGATTTCGCAATAATCAAAACAAAACAAACTTAAACTTCACTTTCAACACAAATGGTTATATAAATTTCAAAGTCTGTGACCCTGACCGACAATCAGCAGCAGCAGTCAGATGATGTCAACAAAACTGTCTCAACCTCGCAGTAAACCTAGTTACACATCAAAAGGTTCCATTCAAGTACAGTCAAACCTGTGAACAAAGGCCAGCCATGGGAAAAAAGAAAATTGGCCGTTGTTTACAGGTGGCCGTTGTTCAAAGATTCAATAATTTCACGATTTTGATCGATTGACAGATAAATATAAACTTCGTCGGAGATTTTTTTCGCGCGCTTTTGTTGCAGGCAAGCGATAATATTTTCCCGCGTTTTTTGCACGTGCGCGAAATCAATATTCAAAGTGCATATATGCCATTAAAATACTCCGAAATGTTATTGTTGCTATAGGTTTAAATTCTATAATAATTTGTTTTCAAAACACAGACACGTATCGGTAAAAAGATTTTGGCTTTCACGGTTGACGCACACGACCTTTCGGCGATACGTGCGATTGACTGATTAAATCAGTCACAGATGATTAATTATCGGTTGACTGAGCATACTGTATAAGACATGATTAGCCGAATAAAACTGACGTTAATTACCTTTCAGAAATTAACACTTATAGAATCAAACGCATTATGCGCTATTAAATTGCGTAGAATACACTTTGTTACATAAATTATACTGCACCCGAAAATCGATAACCAGTCCAGTGCTAAAAATAGATTAGGCAAAGTACACAAACACGTGTGTCTGAAAGTGAAACTGTGTTTTGACACAAGGACTGACCGTTGTTCAGAGAAATTAGCGCGTCTCGGGATGGATTCGGATGACCGTTGACCGTAGTTCGCAGTGGACCGCTATTCCCAGGTAATTTAACCAGGAAATTCGACGGGAGGAATCCAAACTGACCGTTGTGTACAGGAGACCGTTATTCGGAGGTGACCGTAAGCACAGGTTCGACTGTATATCAAAAATATAAGCAAACAGATACAACTTAATACACAACTTTAACACTAATGTTATATAAATTTCCAATTCTGTGACATTGCCCTTGGGTATTAATATCTGTCCATCCTTTACTAACACTAAGCACATCTGAACAAATTTCAGTATAAGCTGTCAAACAAATAGGGCAAAAGCAAAATCTTAACACAAAACGTCAACACAACTGCTGTACAAGTTTCTGAGACCTTGACCTTAGGCCTGCAGAAGCATTCAGATGGTGCAAACTGATCAGTATCCATCCTGTAGTACCACTAAGCACATATCAACAAGTTCCAGTGAAGACTTTCATGAAAACAGAGCAAAAGCAAAAACTTAACGCAAAACTTTAACGCAACCTTTATACAAATTTCAAAGTCTGTGACCTTGACCTTTGGTCAACAGCAGCATTAAGGCGATGCACACTGATCAATATCCATCCTAAAGTAACACTAAGCACCTATGAACAAGCTCTGGATAACAGAAGCAAAAGAAAAAAAAACTTAATGCAAATGTTAACTTACGTACGGACGAACGAACGGACGGACGGACGAACGGACGATTGGATGGAAAGACGAAAACTATATACCCCTTGACATACTTCGTATGCCGGGGTATACAGTCGAACCTGTGCTTACGGTCACCTCCGAATAACGGTCTCCTGTACACAACGGTCAGTTTGGATTCCTCCCGTCGAATTTCCTGGTTAAATTACCTGGGAATAGCGGTCCACTGCGAACTACGGTCAACGGTCATCCGAATCCATCCCGAGACGCGCTAATTTCTCTGAACAACGGTCAGTCCTTGTGTCAAAACACAGTTTCACTTTCAGACACACGTGTTTGTGTACTTTGCCTAATCTATTTTTAGCACTGGACTGGTTATCGATTTTCGGGTGCAGTATAATTTATGTAACAAAGTGTATTCTACGCAATTTAATAGCGCATAATGCGTTTGATTCTATAAGTGTTAATTTCTGAAAGGTAATTAACGTCAGTTTTATTCGGCTAATCATGTCTTATACAGTATGCTCAGTCAACCGATAATTAATCATCTGTGACTGATTTAATCAGTCAATCGCACGTATCGCCGAAAGGTCGTGTGCGTCAACCGTGAAAGCCAAAATCTTTTTACCGATACGTGTCTGTGTTTTGAAAACAAATTATTATAGAATTTAAACCTATAGCAACAATAACATTTCGGAGTATTTTAATGGCATATATGCACTTTGAATATTGATTTCGCGCACGTGCAAAAAACGCGGGAAAATATTATCGCTTGCCTGCAACAAAAGCGCGCGAAAAAAATCTCCGACGAAGTTTATATTTATCTGTCAATCGATCAAAATCGTGAAATTATTGAATCTTTGAACAACGGCCACCTGTAAACAACGGCCAATTTTCTTTTTTCCCATGGCTGGCCTTTGTTCACAGGTTTGACTGTAATAAGAAAGCGCATTGTTTACACGGACGCTGTCAATGACGTTACGTGTACGCGCCAAAGTGTTATTACAGTGTGGTCATATGATTTTATGACACGGCGTCATCCATTGAATAAAGCGACCTCATATGATAAATTCACAATACACCTAGCTTCTTTAACCTTCCATATCATATTTTGTAAGCGAACAGTTTGAACCAGAAGCACTGTCTAGGTCAGGCTGATCTGATTCTGCACTTCTGCCAAAATATTCATAACTTGATTAGTCTGAAACAGACTTTTCTATTGCAACTGCCATTTAGCTTGGCCTTTACTTATCTTAACGCTATTTTTTATAGTTTAAAACAAGGAACAGAATGAAGAGGACTGGAAAGACGTAGATGAGATATCTAAATTCCATCTGCTACAATTTGCTCCAAGAACCTGCCATGGTATTTTTACAGGAAAGAATTTGCTCCCTGAGAGGTAGCTACATGTATCTATTTTTCCTGTTAGAGTGCAATCCCAAAGCCATAAAAATATTGTAGAGATAACCCCTGTCATTCTATTCCATTCCATGCTTTAACGTATGCCTTGAGTTTCTTTCGGTATAGTCTGGTGGTATGTGCTTTGTGACCATGGCATTTTAGGATAAATTCATGTTCATTGTTTTGGGGTTTTTTTTTGCAAGATAAAAAATCAATCATTGTATGAAGACATTCGGCGGAATTTAAAAGAACAAAAAAACTTAAACTCGTACATGATTGTCCAGTACATCGTAGCTTCATAATAGTCCAAATATGAATGTTTTCAGTGTCTTTGAATTTCACTTCCGTAAAGTAATTTTTGAACGTTTCAGTAAGTTCTTCTGGGACCTACCAGAGATTTGTACTTCTGATATCAAATAACATAGAACTTCAAAAGATAAGTCAGACTGCCAGACTGCGTATTTCTGTTGAGCTAAGGCCCCACACCGTCAGGCTTTCGGCCCCAAGCATTTTTCTTAAGCTTATCTTGAACACTTAGCTAACCTTATGCACTTACACTTAGCTAACCTTTTCTTGGGAAAAGGCGTTTATAAGCTCCAGCTGCCTAATCCCAATAAATTCATGTGTTGTATTATTATATATGCCTAGATGAAAATAAAATATTGTTTGAACTACCCTTATACAAACAATTACCTGAGCTGTCAAGATACAGTAAATTACGCCTAGGAAAAGCTGAAACCTGCTTCCAAGCAGCACAGGTCAACACGCATTTGTAGTCTGGCTCATCTCATTAATGGTTACAAACAGTATAGATCACCTTGAACCCATTAATAGGATTATTATAATAATTTATAATATTTAATTATATGACGTTTGCTTAACATTTTATCGGTAGTTACTTTGGTTATTAGTGTTACCTACCGTTTCTACTCTCGGTTAATAGTATTACCTGTTTTTTTTCCTATTATCGCAAAAGCTAAATTCCGATTGGTTAAAATTATTTGGTATAAAAGGCTAAAAATTGGCGCTGTTTTTCACAGTTTTTGAAATTTGACAGTGTGGGAAGAAGTCTTTTTTGCTTCAGAAACATTGTTGAAGAATTCTTCATTTGTCGAGAGAATTTTCCTATTTTTACTGTGATCGGACTGGCAGCACATTGCTATATTGATTGTTTCTACATTTGTATCCTAAAATTGCGTTAATTATGAGTAGTAAGGATGGTGAAGAGGCTGGCGGCAGTGGAGAAAGATCCAAGAGAAATTTACCAAAAGTGAACTATAAAAAGTTAAATGCTGGAGAATTATCTGAAGGAGGCTTAAATGACGATGGCAAATATGATGAGTTAGACTTTAAACTTTTTATTGCTGGAGAGCTCGAGATAATTTCTGAGGACTCTTTACCAAGATCTGAAAGAAAAGGGTGTATAAATCTTCTTAAGAAAATAGTGTATTATAGTAATACTTACGACTTTAAAGGTTTGAAGTCGTTTTATGCTGCTTGGCTCAGAGAAATAGAGTTAGGTAAAAATGTTGGACAGATGACTCACAGCAAATTGAGGCCGCAAAGTATGTGACAGGGATTGATGGGGTACATTTACAGGCTTTCAGTGGTGACACTATTGCAAGAATGGCAAACAGAGTATTATCTGGACAAATTATTTTGGAAAATTATGACTATGTTTTGTTTCATGTGGGAACCAATGATGTAGCACGTAAAAGTGAGTTTGAAAACATTGTATCAGATTATGGTAATTTAATTGGAATACGTAGAAAAAAGAAACCTCGTATTCTTATCATAATCTTAGCAATTCTTCCTAGGCCAGTGGATCATGAATGGTCTGATCCTATTATTAGAAGAACTAATGCCTACCTTAATCGTACTATGTCTATAAGCCTAAATTTTAAATTTATTCCCACTTACAGGCCTTTTACGTTTTGCGGGAGGGTCAAAAGAGAATTGTATGCAAAGAATGATGGGGGTTTACATTTGAACACAGAGGGAACAAGCAGACTCCGCTATTACTTCCTGAGAACAATTGCTGCTTTGTGATATGGAAGAATATTTACAGATACATGTATTACATGTACTGAATTGCCAATGACTAAATTATGTGAATAAGTGTATTCACAAAACACAATGTTCTTTATAATTTATGTTACAGTATTCAGCATTTAATGATGTCATTACACTGACTGAGGGATGGATCCTACTGAGGGACCTTTCCAATATTCACTGTTAGCATGAACATATTTATTTGATTCAAGATAACGGTAAAAGTATTTGTTACTGTTTCTAACATGATAAAACTTGTCCAAAACTGCTTACTAAGGAATACATACAGGATGTGCAGAATGGAAATTTGCTTGTCTTGTAGGTATCATCTGTCTCAATTAATATCATCTTACCATACATAATAAGTAGTTGTGAGAAGGTTTATCATTTGATTTCTGTGTGTTGTCTCGGCTTTTCTTTTGACTAACTGCTTTAATTTCGAATTCTTGCTTTATTTGTATTATGAATTTGTATATATTTTGTTGCTGCCTGTATTTATTTGCTTTGCTTTAGATTTATTTGCTTTGCTTTGTATTCATTTGCTTTGCTTTGCTTTTTTTTTGGCCGGTGGGTTGGCGTTTTTGTAAATATTAATGTAAAATTAATGATTATCGTAACTGATTATTTAGTAATACATGCATAATAGATGAAGGTGTAATTTAAGTAACACTCATGAAATTTAGTAATTAAATCCCCTACTGAATAAGTACAAATAATAACCATCTATAAGAAAATATTAATAGTTGTATTTCTTTGATTCCGTTGTTGTTAAATTGATAGTAGTATTTAATGAGGAAAAAGGAAGATAATTGAATTATTATAATAATTTATGATATTTAATTATATGACGTTTGCTTAACATTTTATCGGTAGTTACTTTGGTTATTAGTGTTACCTACCCTTTCTACTCTCGGTTAATAGTATTACCTGTTTTTTCCTATTATCGCAAAAGCTAAATTCCGATTGGTTAAAATTATTTGGTATAAAAGACTAAAAATTGGCGCTGTTTTTCACAGTTTTTAAATTTGACAGTGGGGGAAGAAGTCTTTTTTGCTTCAGAAACGCCCTCCCACCCACCACTATTTAAAGTTTATATACACTGAGTTGGTGTCAGAAACCATTCCTTACAGATTATGTCTTAATCTTTGCTTTATGAAAGGTTTACGTTTTATATGGCATTGAATGAATTGACTTTCAGTCAGGAGTGGTTTGACATAAGCTTTAAGGCGTTTTTGTAAATATTAATGTATAATTAATGATTATCGTAACTGATTGTTTAGTAATACATGCATAATAGATGAAGTAGTAATTTAAGTAACACTCATGAAATTGAGTAATTAAATCCCCTACTGAATAAGTACAAATAATAACCATCTATAAGAAAATATTAATTATTAATAGTTGTATTTCTTTGATTCCGTTGTTGTTAAATTGATAGTAGTATTTAAGGAAGAAAAAGGAAGATAATTCCCAGTGAATCATACTATCCTTAGCAAATGGATGAGTCAATATGTCAGTGAAGGGGCTGTCTGTCTGGCCGGCAGGCACACAATGTGGAATCAACACTGAATCAACATTGATTCTTTTTATGTTGAATCAACATTTATTCAATGTTAAATAGACGTTGTGTGCCCGGTTGGTGGTTTATTGTATTTTTTTTTTCTACAGAGAAATACCCATTTGTATCTTGTTAAAAGTTAAGACCGCAGGGCATTAATGGGTTAAATTCATATTCCAGGTACGGCAGCGCACCTTATAACAACTATATCTTACATCAGAACCACTGTCATCAGGCAGTAAAGTATACTAATCAAGAGTTGTCACCAGTCATTGAAGATTATTCTACTAAATCCGGCAATTAAAATATAGGTTAACGAAGAAAAGTACTGTTCTTATAAAAATAAACGCAGCAAAACTGATTTTGCAAAACACATTCACAGGACAGCAAAGCGTACCCAACAGCAGCATACAGCATAGCTCAACACATATAACATTATGCGTCCATACAGTATGAGTATAGCTACCACTGAACAAAAATAGCTGAGTTACATAAAATTCATATAATAAATTGATGGCAAGTAAACATACAATTGTACAAAACGCGATAAAATACTAGTGTTGTTAGCTGTCCTACTTCCTTAAGGATAACTAAATGGCTTTTTAAAGCTAAATTTTCTGCGAATGAATTGTAATGTGCCGAAAACAAGTCCATTCAATAATGATTTTGAATTCATAGATGCGATCTATAGCGTTTTACGTGCAATAATTCTCTATCAGTGTCGCCTAAATAGTAGTTCTGAAAGTATTAATAGGGGAGGGGGTAAAAATCCACGACAAGAAATCTGGGTCTTGGTTCTCTGTTTTGTCTCCATATCTGGAATTGCCTCCATAAAGATTAAAATTGTATATCAACCTGCCGTTAAACCCAAACCTGAGAGACACACAATCAGTAATTTGCGATAGAAAAGTACTTTTTTACTGAACTAAATGACATGTGTTGGTACGCTAAATGCTTATTTTCAAGATCAGCTAATTACAACACTACATTTCACGCGTCGTTTGGAAATTACATGTTCGCCATGTTTACAGCTCCTAAGCCGCGTAATAAAAGCAAAATTGTCATTGATTGCATTGATATCATGGAGTCATATACATGTACTACTTGCGAAAAGAAAATATTCATTTACCATATTACGCCGCTGTAATTCAGAAAAATTGAATGACAACAGGTGTAATAATACTTTGGCGCGTACATGTAGCGTCATTGAAAACGACCGTACCAAAAATGCATTTTCCTATTGACATGATGAAATAACGCTCATTTTGAAAGCGATAAAATACCATTTTAAAGGGCCATATGATAAACAGAATCTTAAACTCCTGGTTCGTTTCATGAATTTCATATGAAATAACCATTTTTATCAGCCTACACAAGTGCAGACACTCTGTTAAGCCTTCGCCGTTAACTAAACAGGAACAGAAGTTCAGTTTGTTTTATGATATTGCTTCAAAATAATGTTTGAACAAATTTTTGGCCTTTTGGTGCGGCCTTGTAGAGTCTTCTCGTGCTTTAAAATTGTGTTGCCTACAAGGTGGATCGTGTAATATCGTGCATTAGAACACGAGCCTTCAGGCGAAGGGTAGTTTAAAATTTATGATTAGACACAGTCTTGAGCGGATGCAACTGCGATCTCACTGTCTGTCAATATAATCATTTACTCTCTCTCTCTCTCTCTCTCTCTCTCTCTATCTTATCCTTTGCTCATAGACTGTCGTCAGTAGTTTGTTGCGGTCGAAGTACCAAAACCGTAAGTTTGATCTCAAAACCCGTTTAAACAAGGACTAATCCGAAATGTATCGACCCAAAAGCATGTGTGACCTGGTGCTCAAGAGTAGTAAGCATCACTTGTCAATTTTAATGAACCCGCTACGTGTATGTGTCAATGAAATTGTAAGGTGCAGGAAAACAGCTCTCGTGTTGCTTTTCTACCTTCATGCGTTGATTAGCTGTCATTCTTAATGATTTCTGAATGCCATACTAAACGGTATTTTCTTAACTTGTTGTGTCTAATATACAAATAATAATATTTTTGATGTTGTGTCATGTAAAAAAGGGGGGTTCAAGACACGCACGTTTTGTAAATCCCCAAATTAGACTGCGCATGTGAGGGAGATATCAGCGGAGATGTAACTTTGTACGGTTTGGAATCCCCAGAATTTGAACTTCTCTAGATTGTAGTTGCAAAAATGAAGCATTGTGTCAGATTGCGCGGTTGTACAGGCTCAGCTGTCTCCTCCTTCTTCATACATAACGTAAGGTACCGTTTCACGCAACGCAAACCATTTGGTGTTTTAGATTAACTTACTGAAGTTTTAGAAATGCAAGCTAAGACGTCAGAAATAGGGACTTGTATTGAGGAAATATGTTATTATTTTAAATAGTGCTTTATGCAATTACGACATAAACACCATGTCCTTAACCCATCAGTACATGAGTGCGGAAAGTATGAAAATGTTTGAGACATAGTGAGGAAATTGATAAAAATGATATCTTTATGGGCCGCAGTTGCTCATCTGAGTTCAAGGTTTCGTTTAGGTATATGTTAGCGTGGGTATGAACATTTCTAAGGTGTCTTTGTCCCTAAAATATGGAATAAGATACACACTGATTTCAGTTCTAGAAAACTTCTGTATTTATGTTGTACTACTCAAGCCTGTTCGAGTTAATGTATTATGCCGAATGGTCAACTATCGAATGCAGATACTAGATAAAGGCATGTAACGCCTTATGATCGAATTGAAATTTGATTTGTTATACATCATTATACATTATTTTGCATACATCGGCTGCAAACTTACACCTGCTTACAGCGGTTTCAGGCCCGGATCCAGACCACTACATACTGGTGGGGCTCTTGAAAACTGGTGGGGCTGTCAGATGTCGATATGCTGGGGAGGGGGAGGGGAAGGGCTCAGATGGGAGTGGGGCTTGAAAATATATGACATTATTAGGGATCAATTTGATGAGAATTTTTGCCGTCTTTTTTGCCTTGAAATATATGTTGTTATATGTCATTATAATCGCCTTGCCGAGGCGATTCTAATGATATGTCACTACATATATTTTAATCTAACCTGGCCCAGGTGGAGGGGCTCAAGCCCCAAACCCACCCCCTGGATCCGGGGCTGGGTTTGGTAACAAAATGGGATTTCATGTCACTACAGAACTCCACTTGCGCGAATAATATCAGGCAGTGCCTTAAGAAGCGATCTCTGAAGATAACTGGTTACATACAGACGTTGACCGTGATAACTACATTCGACTGGTCAAATGACGTCACCGAATCACGCCATAAGGCATAGCATGACGTAAACAAGTTCGGACAAAACAGCGGTTGCTTTTCACTTTTTATTTTGACGCTCTTTATGCTTTAAACTGTTCTAATGATACGTAATAAATAGAAAACCACGTTAGTGTATTTTGATATAAAGTTTATCGGGCTCGACCAGAAACACGTAGGACTGGTACGGCAAGCCTCGCCATTCCTACTCTGTCCCTGTTCTCGCCTATATCTATTTGCTTATGGCTAGCATATATTCTGCGCACTGGTAGTTGAGGATTTTGACCTGAAAATGTACCTAACGACATATATGAAGAAGGAAGAGTCAGATGGGCCTGTGTATCCGCGCAGTCTGACACGATACTTCTCTTTTGCAAGAACAATCTAGAAATCCTGGGGATTATAAAAATTAATATATCGTTAGTTCCATATTTAAACACACCCAGTAAAAAGAAAGACCTTCAATATTGGCATTCAGTAATCATTAATTAATAAAAGTGATTGCAATCCATGCATGAAGATAGAAAAGTAATCTGACAGCTGTTTTCCTGTGCCTTTTATCTTCCCTGAAAGATAACGTGGCGGGTGTATTATACACTGATTCTCGAGAAAGCGGGACATTTGAGTGGTTAAAATATCGAAAAAGTAAACAAGTCATATAGAGATCGTTCACTTTCATTTCACAACTTAAGTATCTAACGTAGCGGGTTCTAAAAGTTTTTCACAGTTTATATGAGCCACGACACGAGAAAACCAACAATGTGGTTGTGCGTCCAGCGCAGACTCAGATCAGCCTGGGCATTCGCCCAGTCTGATCAGAGTCTTCTCTGGCCGCATGGAGGTAGCTCAGTCCCTTGGCTACCATTTAAGCGCTTAGCGAAGAGTCTGACCAGACTGGGTGGATGCCCAGGCTGATTTGAGTTTGCGTAGGGCAAACAACCACATTGTTGGTTTTCTCGTGTCGCGGCTCATATCATAAAGCACAGCAAGCCAAAAATTTGAAGAGAGAACAGTGACAGAAGAGAGGGCAGTTACAAAAGAATGGCCAGTGACAAAACGGAGGACAGTGACCAGCTCTGTCAGCGCAACTAGGACAACAAAAACAAGGATCAGCAGAGAAAGGACGTCGTATAATGATCTGCGGTGCTTGAAAGGTCTTGCAAATTTACGGGATACATCACACCACGTGACACTAAGTGGAATTTCAATATTCCAGGGAAGATCTACAGGAAAATGGTGTTCACTGTGTTCCCAACTAGGCTTACGTAACGTCTGAGAAGATTCATTCCATTTTCTAATAAAATTGCTCAGAGTAAATAAATAAATGAAATTGTATTCCTCGTCCCTTTCAACAGTATGACAGCCATATATCAAAACAGAAAGGCTATGTGCAAAGAACCCCCGTGAACGGCGTGAAGACTTCTGACGCCGCCGGATTTGAACCCGGTACAGGCCGCGCAGTAAACCATCTCTTAACCGACTATGGTACCAAGAACACTATGGTGCTGTACTTATCCGTGCCAGCGGGAAATGTCTGGTAAGACTGCCCAGGTATGCAGGATAATCTGAATTACCGCAGTTTCAGTATAATCTGCTGCCGATGGTGAATTAAGCTTCACGTAAAACCAATTGGAACGAGGGTTGCATGTAAAACCGATGTAAACCGCCTCCCCCAGTAATCTATTATCGTCCTTAGTGGTTTATTGATGTTTTTGTTTATTCTGTAAATGAGCCACGACACGACAAAACCAACAATGTGGTTGTGCGTCCTGTGCAGACCCAGATCAGCCTGGGCATCCACTCAGTCTGATCAGACCCTTTGTTGAGCGCTCAAGGGGTAGCTAAGAATCTAAGCTACCTCCATGCGGACAGCGAAGACTCTGATCAGACTGGGCGGATGCCCAGGCTGATCTGAGTCTGCGCTGGGCGCACAACCACTTTGTTGGTTTTGTCACGTCGAGGCTCAAATGTATTTGTTGTCTTCAAAAACTCGGTTGCTATTGTGCCTTTATTCTCATTCATTCTGTTGTAAATTTTGCGAGTGTATAAATTAATGACAGTAAGTAAATACAGGTTTGTTACTTGCCTTATCTTTTTCTGTTCACTTATTAAATAAATAAGATCTATGACGTTTTCCATTGAAAACAAATAACGCACACACTAACGAAATTCGGTACTTCGGCTTTATGACCACCTACCAGGCAGCTAGCTGTTTATAATATACTCAACAGCAAAAGAAACGCATATTTTTTAGTGTCTTGTGTTGCCTCATTAAATGTAATGATTTTTTACTTTTAACTTAGTACTGGGATTTGCCTATACGTGCCCATAAGTTCTGCAGCATTTTCTTGTCACAGTGCAATATTTCGAAAAAGATATGAAAAATTTTGTCAAAAAGGCAAAAATCACAAAATTCTGGCTCACAATGGCAAAAAATAAATTATCAATACGATTTTGCTGCACATGAGTTCAGCATGATGTAACCAACCGGAAAACGGTATAAGACTTTTAAAAAATTGATTCTTATACAGTTAAATCGCACATGCAAAAATCTGCATTTTTCCATTTTTTTTTCGAAGTGATTGAAATTCGTCTGAATCATCAAATTATTAGAAAAATCTGGTAATTTGGTATTCAAAATGAGTAGGACTATGGGTAAAGGACCCGTTTAAAACAAACTTTAGCTTGAAATGAGCACGTATTTTGCTCACTTCCGGTTTGAGCTACGAAATTTAAAAGCCGATAAAAATCTTTGCCTGGAAAAAAATTTGTCTTCCGATTCGCTTACCGTAGGCTGCTCTTTATGATAAAGATGCTGTATGATTTGCATTCAGTTTTGCCCAGTGATTCCAAGGTTCTAGCGCCCGAAAGATCAATCTGTGGTTGCATTATTGGAAGGACGTACAGAGTAACTTCCCTTTGTTACATACTCCAATTGATTGTGACCACTTACCCTTTTATTTAACCCGAATTGGAATCCATTTCCTATTCTGTTTCCTGAAAAATCCACAGAATTTTCTTTTCCTATCGCAAAACTTGCCTACTTTACGGGATTTGCATAAAGGGGCATAACTTTGTTTGTAACCAGTAACCAATGCTGAAAATTTTTGATGATATTTCTGAGACTTTGTAGCGTCCTAGATAAAGAGGGCATCAGTTTTGAAGCCAGGCACAACTCAGTTCAAGACACCGAGTTAACTGATCAATAGTTGTAAATTTTGATATCGACCCCTTGATTGTTTACGCTTTCGTTACGCATGAACAAACAAATAAAATTTCAACAAGTTTGCGACAAAGTGTACTCCCTGCGTTGATAATATCTTCCCTGTTTTTCCAATTTCAGCATTTTTTTTATTTTGACTTGAAAACACCATAAAGAAAAATATACGTTATTTTTGCTTTTGAGTATATATACCTGCCCGTTTAGTCTTACTATTGTCGTTTACTCAACGTCCTAACTTCCCTGTTTGATATTTAGGGTGCAATATGGAAATTCATGTATCAGATCCTTCATCAATGTCTTTTTGCACCATCTAGAAATTATTTCTGATTCTATAAATTTGCATTTTCTTTTTGTTTGCTTTTGTCTGTGTCTTTTTATGGTTGACTGGTGTAATAATGCTTCAGGATGGTCTTCACTGATGTCATTATAATATATTTTCCACTGCTACTATTGTTTGGAAGGTGCGTATCGTACTGCTGTGTCTCTGTTTTGTCTCACGACGCGGCAATGACCTCCCAACACTTGCTTACATGGCCAAGTTGATTTTTGCCGAAGCTGATTCATCATATGGCGTCGCTGTTACTCAGTGGAAAACGTTAGGTCTTAAAACTCGTATGACTACACGTATAATAACATTTCGGCGCATACATGTCAAGTCATTGACAACGACCGTGTCAGCAACTGAAGTTATGTTCATTTTAAAGGCGACAAAGTACCATTTTAAAGAGTCATATGATTAACAGAATCTTATACTCATGGTAATTTCATATAAGATCTATGAAACTCGCCGAATACTCGATTCATAAATTTGATATGAAATTACCACTCGCGTTAGATGATCCATATAAAACCGAAAATAAAAACCAGCTGATGGTATTCTGGAACAGATACAATTCAATAATGACAAGTTTGCACAAATGTTTCATCTTATGTCTACGGCTTAAGATTTTCAGTTCTTATCAGCTGTTTGATCGTACTTTTCAATAGTCTATACCGCGTGGTTGGTATTTGTTGTTTCGACGTTGTATACTCCGTTCTTAAACGTTCCATTGAATTTTCAAGCAACTGGAATTTCCCTTTTAATCTTTCTTTCTTTATTTTCTTTTCTTCAATATCTTGAATTAATTCTGCTTTTCTGAGGGGCTCAACTTCTGTAAACATAACACAAATAAAGCATTAAATATATATGTTAAGTAATTAATCCAGCAAGGATACTTAAGAAGTATTTAATTAGATGTCTACTTGAAAAACGAAAGAAACTTTTCTGAAGAAAAAAAAGACCAGATCAAAGATAGCGGCCCAAAGACTATAAATGATGCGCAGGCTGCACGTGGTACTCACTGCTCACACGGTAGACTATAAGAAATTCCATTTAAATATGTACCAATTTAAATTGATACTAGTATCTACTATCTACCGGCCTGGTTGCTCTGTCTTTATTGTTTCCTTACAGGTAAATGTATACTGTTTATATCTGAAAAGGTGCTCATTCTTTCATTGACACTGTTAGGTTGTGATTTGATATTGCGTTCTTTTCCCGAGAGCTATGTTACATTTTGTTACTTATGCATACGAGCAAACATGTCTTTCTGACCGATGATCCCAAACCCAAGTCGATCCTACCTGACATTATGGCATTTGTTTCTGACGCCACCTCCAGAAATGTCCCCGCTCCCTTTGTGTTTGTTTTGCTACTAGCAGCTTTCCTCTGCTCAGTCTTCTGAAGTTCATAATCGTTTAGACATGTCTTGATCATGTCCTTCAGGGACTTATACCGGAAGAATAATATGTCTGATTTACATTCAGTGTAAGTTTCTGAAAGTTCACTTAAAGGACTGTACAATCTAGTGTAACTTTTTTCCAGCTGACGAACATCCCTTGTAATCTCATAGGCTTCATCTTTTAAGCCGTCCTTTGTCCTTAGCCTTCCTGTAATAATACAGCAAGAAACAACATTTAACAGGTTTAAACCTCCGAGTAGTTATTTACTGAACGGAACAAAGCGTTGCTTCTGTTAAGTCTTTATCTATTGGAAAATTGTTCGTCCACTTTCAAAATTGCGTTTGACTTAATTGTTCTGTTTACTTAAGGTATTCTAGTGGCCATCATCTGAGAACGAGCTGTCCGCTTGACCTGTCGCTGGTGCTGTTTATAATTAAGTGCCGTTCTAGCTGTAGATGTAAGGCCTCATTTTGGTGTTCAGGAAGTATGTGACATTTGACAGACTCAGTCCCTGACCTTTGCCATTTTCTCTACTTGGCAGCTTGTGTATGTATGGTGCCAGAAATTTTAAATTTCTTCTTTAATTAGATAAGTATGTTTGTTTGTATTTTTCAATCTAAAGTAAATGTCTTCTCAAAATAACTTCTTCCACTACTATTTTTTTAATTTCTGTAAGCTTATATATTATACATCTTTGAAATGAGTAGTGTAAGTCGTGTTAAACGACAACCTTCCGGAACTGAAACAACCAAATAATACATCCCACCTTTGACACCAAATTCAATCAGTGTGTGTTAATCGGGATCAGTAACAAACAGGATATAAATGGTCTTCTGTATGCTGATTTTTAAATGGTCATTTCTTCACAGATGAATGAAAATCATTTTTTTATGTAGAATTATTTTACTTGCATGCAAAAAGAAAAAGAAAACAACTTATGAATATTTTGAGAAAATCTAATAGTTGAGCAGAAATTGAGCGTTGAGATTATTCATTATTATTATTATTATTATTATTATTATTTTTGTCTTGTGTGTTTCGTTGGTTAAGTAATCAAGCTGGTCACGATTACATAAGGGCGTTTAAAACCTTGACGAATATATACACGTTTCAATGCAATACCTACAACTTTATAAACTTAGCTAGGTTCTTTTCTGGAAAATATGTATTCCCCTGAAAACAAACTAGAACAAACTAGAAACTGAATGCACCGCATTAATGTAAATTATTCGTTGAAAAATATACTTATTCGGATCTAAAGCACAGAAAGAGACAGAAAAAAAGGTGAAGGATATGTAGAAAAAAGATCGGCAAATATCCACGCCTTTCTTCCCGCTAGCGTTACCCCTCCTCTATGAGTATATAACTATATTTCCTTTCGATAGTACTTACGTTGTTAAATGTTTTTCGTATAATTTGCTTAGTCTGTTGTAACCCTTCTGTTGGTTTAAATTATTCAGTTCAGTAAAGATAGCGGAGTTGCCACCTATTTGAGAAAGAGCTGCTGACACGGCTTATCACTTGTAATTTATTGTTTGTTGGGATGTCTTTGTCAATCTTTCCCTTCGATGTTGGGGATTGGGTTTGGGAGCTGATTCAGTCAGTTCCTGAAGTGTACTTACTCTTTAAATTTACGATCTGACCCATCAAATGGAAATGCCAGAATTATGGTTTGGATGGACGGATGACTTGTACTTTTACGCACTTTTTAACATAATTTCAGGACTATGGGTTAGTAATAATGAAAAGCTGTGTGCAATGGAACACCGTTAATGATTGAAAAGATCCCCGCCTACAGCTGTGTCGAACCCGGGGGCGCTAGACCAGCAGGCTAGCGCTTAGCCTTCTGAGCTACCCGGGCTCCTTAAGAAGTTGTGGTAAATACACATTATTACAATAGTTACTTGATCTGGCGTACTGTATCACGTCGAGTTGATGAGCTCATACCATCGGATGTCGAGGGTGATCCGGTGGTATGAGCTCATCTACGAATAATTTGTTTATTATATACCTTAGGGAACAGCCAACCATTCATACTTGCCAGCGCTAATGCCGACCCGGATTCGAACCTGCACGGCAGAGGTATGTAGCTAGTCGTGAGACAAACGTTACCGACTGAACTATCGAGACGCGCCATTTTTCACGTGTTTGTTGACGTTACGTCACTTGTTTTGTTTCTCTAGTTCTCGTTTCTACGATGCACGTTAAGAATGACGCGACCGAAGCTGGAACGCAGGCATAGCCTCGTTTTAAAGGATAGTAATACGGATTCAGAAAAGGTCAGTTTGATACGGCTGTATGTATCAGATGGCCAGAAAACAGGCAGTTCAAAGGGTGTATCATTGATAGGTATATAATAAAATATTCGACCGCTACCCTTTTTCAACGACTTTCTGGAAAACAACCCGTGTTTGTTTTTTAATCTTTTTACCAGATCCTGCTGTTACAGTGTGTACATGCCAATATCACAATCAGACATAATGAGTAACTTTTAGTGATTTTGGACCAAGCTGTTACGAATACAGTGGTATTATAAACTAGCCTGCTTAACAAATGAAACTAGGCAATCGATCTCTCAGCACAGTGCGACAGTCTGCACACGTTTTGATGTAGATTAACCAATAAATGCACTTCTTTCAACAAACTTTAGCACATAGAGGCGCTTTGTCAAGGGCCGTGATCTAGTGGTTAGAGCGACTCGGTTTTGATGCAGAAGGATGCCGGAAGGCCTGGATCGAGCATTCAAACGACTGGAAAATTATTTCAACCCAGCAGTAAATAAGTGACTGTTTCGACAAAGACATCCCAACAAACAATAAATTACAAGTGATAAGCCGAGTCAGCAGCTCTTTCCCAAATAGGTGGCAGTCAGCTATCTTTATTGAACTAAATAATTTAGACCAACAGAAGGGTTAAAGCCTATTTGAAGCCGTATCTTCGCCTACGATTACTGATGCAAGGAAGCAGTGTAAAGGCGCAATGATCAGGAAGTCGGCAGCAAGCGGGATATGTTTATACACATCTATAAATAAGCAGCACAAGTTGGTGGTTTAAAAGCTAGCCATATGCAAATATTTCCTTTTTTATTCATTTATTGCAAACATCTACCAAGCAGATCTTAAACTACCTATTTTTCTATAAACATGTAAGTATAAACTTACATGAGAATCAAGATAATAAATATACAAAGATACCTGAAGTCGAATACCCCAAGAAAGTACACAGTCATAAGTCCGTACTCGTAAATCATATAAATACTGACTATTCCGAAATATTTTTAGACACACAGACAGACGTGTGATCAGGCGCACGATAGCTACATGTAGTAAGCATCACATGCCTATTATAATGCATCTGTCATATCTACGTATCTGTGGAATAAGTCAGTGAAAATGAAATAAATTCTGAATAGTAGGACCCTTTTGAAGCAAGGAATACATCAAAGATAAGAAAATAGCAGATTTGGTTTAAATGAGTCTGTTTGTGACTAGTAAGGAAAGGTGCGACACCGGCCATGCCGCCTAGCACCCGCTGAAACATAACAGTTTACTGTATTTTCAAAATTACTCTAAATAGACTCCATGATTTCAAAGGACCAGAAAATATAATCTGCATGATGATGTACGGGGAGACGTTTTATGGCCGCCACACGGCACAACACCAGCTGCAATGAAGATAAATAACTTCTGAATAGTAGTTGCCTTTGGAAGCAGTGAAGAAAATCGAAAGTCAGGTATTTGAAAGCTTTACTATGGTTCGGCTGAGGCCATCAAATCGGAAATAAGTTAAGAAAATGCCATTTTGTAGGGATCAACAAGGTCATGGTGTCTTCCATAGAACTTCTAGCTTCGCTGTGCTGTGACTATACTTTACCGGCGATCAGTTCCCTCTGTCAACAAAGTCTTGATATTGGAAACAGGCTCTAGCATAGCGGAATAACTGAGACACATTGACTTTACATGCAGGTGGAAAAGGAATATAGCTACTCAAAAATGATGTTAACTATCAAAAATTGAAGTCGTCCCAATTGTCATAAGTTAAAATCATAAAGAGTTCCTTCAAGAGCAGAGAACATTTTCAGAAGAAGAAACATGGGCCAGACTACGTAGTTTCGGCTATTAAAGCTTCTTTAGTGACCCTGACAATATCTGGTGACGAAACCGGAGAAAAGCATACTGTGATTTTTCAATCTGATTTGGACAGTCGATTCAAAGACGGATTAGTATCAAAAAGGGTCCAAATAATATATAAAACAATGGCTTAGAATATGAGTATAAACCAATCCTAAATTTCTGATTTCAAAGAATATATCCTCTGATCTCAAAGGACGAAAGTAAAATATAATCTGCACTATGGATGATGTACGGGGAGACATTTTACGGCTGCCACAAGGCACAACACCAGCTGCAGTGAGGAAAAATTAAATCTTAAAAAGTTCCTTCAAGAGCAGAGAACATATTCAGAAGAAGGAACATGAGCCAGACTACGTAGTTTCGGCTAATAAAGCCTCTTCGGTGACCCTGACAATACCTGGTGACGAAACCAGAGAAAAGCATGCTTTGATTTTTTAATCTTAATTGGACAGTCGATTCAAAGACTTATTAGTATCAACAAGAATTCCGCGGAATGCTATATCGCACCTGTTATGTGCCTTCACATGAAGAACTCAACGAAAGAATCAGTTTGATACATATTTGATCAGAATCCATTTGGTAGTTTATCCTTTACCTGTTTTAGTAACGGCCAATGATGGCAGCCGTTTTGGATGATCGATTTGCAAAACATTGAAATAGCTTCGTTTGAGGATCATTCTGACACAAAGTTGGTCCACATTCATTCAGAGGTTCTTGAGAATTGTCATTTTCATGTTTTTGCTATTTTTAGTAACAGCAGCAGATGGCAATCTTAGACTGCCCAGTCAGATAAATTTGGAAGATTATTCGGATTCAATTTGACTGATATCTGTTCAGTATTTCTTAAGATATTGGCATTTTAGAAAAACTGGACCCGTAATAGAAAGTAGGTCACTGTGACCTAACCCTGTTACAGCTCTTAGGCATGTTACAAAGTCTGAAAACTAAGGTCCCACTACTGCTTGATGCAAAATTTCAGCCAAATATACCAAGTGGTTCCGGAAAAAAATGAATCTTAAAGAGTTCCTTCAAGAGCAGAGAACATATTCAGAAGAAGAAACATGGGCCAGACTACCTAGTTTCGGCTGATAAAGCCTCTTCAGTGACCCTGAAAATACTTCGTAACGAAACCAGAAGAAAGCATACTGTGATTTTTAAATCTTAATTGGACAGTCGATTCAAAAATGATTAGTATCAAAAAGGGTCCAAATAATATCTAAACTATGGTTTAGAATATGAGTATAAACCAATCCAAAATTTCAGATTAAATCCTAGTAAACAAACTGAATCCTTAAATTATTAAATGTACTAAGAGTTTACATATTACTCATGCCAAATGACAAATTTTCTAACATTGCTTTGTCATGGACTTGTTTGGCTGGTAGTCACCCTACGAAGGATCCTAACTAAACTATTTAGACTAGGCTGTCATAAGTATAGGTGGCTAAGTTTCTGGATGATGCTTACGGCTCGATAAACGGTCGTCTCGATGAAGTGATATTTTCTTGAATTTTCTTAACGGCAGTACAGGTGGCTAAGCTTCTGGATCATGCCTACCACCTTTATATGGTCGTCTCGATGAAGTAATATGTTCATAAATATACATGCCTACCTCCGATAAACGGTCGTCTCGATGGAGTAATATATTCTGAGATATTCTTAACGCGAGAGTAAAGGTGGCTAAGCTTCTGAATCATGCCTAGCACCTCTATACGGTCGTCTCGATGAAGTAATATGTTCATAAATATCCATGCCTACCTTCGACGAACGGTCGTCTCTATGAAGTGTTGTATTCTTTAAAACGCCGTAGAGTCCACAAAATCCCTAATTTTAGGAATCTGTTAATGCGGGTAGTCAATAGCGAGTGCATGAATTTGCGTACAGGTATTCTGAGGTAAACCCGCGAAGCGTCTTAAGTATCAAATATGACTTATATTAGGGTTGCTGTGTCGGGTAAACCTGAGTTATCTTAAATGTGAACGCGTCACCCATCAGTCGAAAGTATGTGCAGTCTGACCTTAAACATCCCAGACCAGCAAATGCGCCTGATGATATTGACACGGGACCTTTACAGAACGACAGACTTTTCAGAAGACTTTATCCAATTATCTCATGAGAGTTATCCAAAATGTCAAGTGAATACCTCCTTACCTCCACCGAATAAACTTTCCATGCGTCCGTTTATACGTGTAAATAACAAATGATACAAATATATGTGTGATAATACTATCAGTTATAAACACTCATATTGATTACATCTCGCGTCAGCTATGTTGGTTAATATTACAAAAAACGTGTGCTTATCTAAACTTTTTTATATCTGTATATTTTTATTTTTAAGTGAATGCACATTAACTTGATAAAGTCAAAGCAACTTATCAATAAATAAGGGGTTATTTATTTATCTATTTATTTATTACATGTCGCATGATTGGGATGTCCGGTTATGTTTACAATGTTTTGTTATTTAATCGGATACTGTAACTGAAACGTCACGCTGTATCCTCAACCTGTTTAATAAATTCATGTGTAATATCTAGTAACAAGGATGCGGACGGACAAAACAAGGTTTATAAGGTTTTATGATATGGTCTTAAATCCTAGCATAATACTCTGTGTCGGTGAAAACGCATTAAGTCAACGATGTAAGTATATTGACCATACTACTTTAAACTATTCTAATATAGAAATCATAAAATGACGTGTGCGCTGGTCGAAACAAACGAACAAAGAAAAGGAGAATGTCTGCGTTTTATAAAGTGGAATTCATTTACTTTGGCTTGTGGAAAGATATCCTATAGAAATGAATGAGCCGCGATACAAGAAACCAAGCAAAGTGGCATGTGGGCCCAGCGAAGACTGATCAGCCTGGGTATCTGTCCATTCTGATCAGAGTCTTTGCTTGGCGCTTTAAGGGTACCTAAAATTAACTTACCTACATGCCAACAACGAAGACTCTTATAGGACTTGGCGGATCCCTCGAGTGATCTGAGTCTGCGCTGAGCGCACATGCTACTTTGTTTTGTCGTGTCATGGCTCAAATTTCACAAAGCTTCATTTGAGTCTAACTTACATATATTGCCATGCTTATCAAACAACGAAAGGATGGAGGGAAATGTATAATCAGTGCAATTTGAAGTTAGAGCAACAGAGGAAAGTCTTATTTTAAGAGTTATGGAGGAACAATTATTATTAACCAGTTTTAAAAATATGGATTAAGATAATAGTTCTTATTTGGTATCTGACAAAATCGCACATTTTGGAGTTAAGATTATTTCCATAACTCTCTTAATGTAAGAAAGGACAAACAGGAACCTATGCTGCAGTTTAGTGAAATTTAAGAAAAGTGTATAGAACATTTGTTTTATATCACTAAGCCTTAAACGTAAAATGGCGAAAACAGATAACTAAAATGCTTCGCGCTTCATGGAATTTTAGCTCCGCCCACTGGCTTCATCACACGATGAACGCTGAAAAATCAAATTTCAACTCTTAATTGAAAGCGCTTCATAAGACAATGCACATTTAGGTGGGCATTTTCTATGTCAGTTGAATAATCAGAACTGACTTCAGTTCCGTTATTAATAGTCCGGGGTCCAAGCGGGTACACATTTGGCAACGTAGTGCTCAGCGTATAACAGCAATTTCTTTGTTTTATCATTAAGGGCTATCCCCGGGGTACACGTTTTGCTTTGTTGCCAAGTACATGTATGAAAATGCGGCATTATTGCACAAGGGAGGTAATTTGTAAATACCCCAAAATCGCTTGGTATTAGAAGGTATACTGGACAGAAATGTTAAGGATCAAACATTACACTGAAATTTGTGTTGAAAAAAATAATATTCCAAAAATCATTTTGTTCTTTTGACTATGTTACGACCTGGCAGTGGTAACAAAAAAGATGGAAGTAAACCAGCAACAAGCCTGTATTTAAACTTAACAAAATTTATTTACTTGTACATCAAAATAAAACAGACATTAATTAATCAAGAAAATATGTAATTAACGATACCTTATTTTAGTCTGAATGTCCCTCAGAATTTAAAACACAAGTCCTTTAATGATTTCTGATCCCAGAAAATAAAGTCTGTATGAGCACATGAATATTTCCAAATCCAATATATTTAAATTCCAGTATAACTTATTTAACTATAGACTGGTGAAAGTTTTCATACAAAGATCATCTAAATGAAAATCTGTCCTCTTTATATAATATCTAGGAACATTCCGGAACTAACCAAAAATAGATCTTACCAAAAAGTACTCAATTCTGACATAATTTCATACCAGAAGATTCTTAATGTTTACAACAGAAAGGTCTAATATTTTCTCAGTACTAAAAATAGTTATTCCAGAATGTTCTAAAGTACAATGTAAACAACTTGTTTATTTCAAACCTAGTAAACATCTAAAAACTGCAAAATCATGGTAAAAGAAAATATTTACACCAACTTAAACACCATATTCATAACACTTCCCCTCTTCAAGGAAAAGAAAGTTTTATGAAATAAAGCTTTCTTTTGCCATATGACCAATTATGAAACAAAATTAAGTTTAATGCATATACACTGTATATATATCAGTACTAATCCAGACATCATGTAGTAATAGCCAAATTTAGGCTCTCGAAAGTGCATCCGGGATAATATTATCTTTTCCTCTGATATGTCTGATGTCAAGATTGTACTCCTGCAACATGAGACTCCACCTGAGTAACCGCTGATTTTTGTTCTTCATTTTATGAATGAAGGTCAGTGGATTGTGATCACTGAAGACAACAATTGGTGTGGCTGAAGAAGATAAGTACACTTCAAATTGCTGAAGAGCAAGGATGAGAGATAAACACTCTTTTTCAATAGTAGAGTAATTTCTCTGATGCTTGTTGAACTTCTTAGAAAAGTAACAAACAGGGTGATCCACACCATCATTATCTTCTTGAATCAAAACACTGCCTGCACCAACGTCACTAGCATCTACCGCCATTTTAAATGCTTTGTTGAAGTCTGGTGCTAAGAGAACTGGAGCACTCTTAAGTATGGCCTTAAGCTTATCAAAGGACTTTTGACAGTCTTCATTCCAAATATATTTCTTTCCTTTACCTAGCAAATTTGTCAAGGGTTCTGCAATTACAGAGAAGTTATTACAGAACTTCCTATAATATCCTGCCATACCAAGAAAGCGCATCAGTTGTCTCTTGCATGTAGGTACAGGAAAATCCGAGATAGCCTCCACTTTAGCTTCTACAGGTTTTACCTGACCTTGACCCACAACATGTCCTAGAAATGTCAAATTTGCGTGACAGAATTCACTTTTTGCTAAATTGATTGTCAATTTTGCATCACTAAGTCTTTGAAAGAATTCTCTGATAGTCTGTAGATGTACTTTCCATTCATCGTTGAAGATGATTGCATCGTCGATGTATGCTTTACAACCACCCAGATCAGATGTCAAGCTATTTATAAGTCTCTGAAACGTTGCTGGAGAGTTTTTCATACCAAATGGCATAACCTTATACTGATAGAGTCCATCTGGTGTAACAAATGCCGAAATCTCCTTAGCTCTGTCTGTCAAAGGAATTTGCCAAAATCCTTTCAGAAGATCAAATTTAGTAACATATTTGGCTTGTCCAATTTGATCAATACAGTCATCAATACGTGGGATTGGAAATGTATCCGTTTTAGTCACAGAATTAACTTTTCGATAGTCTGTACACATGCGAAAAGTTCCATCAGGTTTTGGCACCAGAATACAAGGAGAACTCCAGTCACTTTGACTTGGTTCTATAAAATCATTTTCCAGCAAATATTGAATTTCTTCCCTGAGATACTGTTGCTTCACAGGGTTCATTCGATAAGGATGTTGCTTCACAGGCTTTGCGCCATCAATGTCAACATCATGAAAGATTCTGTCAGTCCTGGTTGGAATGTCCGGAAATAAGTGCTCATATTCAAGAATTAACTGTTTCAGTTCAAGTCTCTTGACTGGATCCAGGTGTGACAGTTTCTGGTCGAGATCCTTTAAGATGTCAGAATTCTGGAGTTTTGATGATGAGGGATCAGATTTTATAAAGTTCATATCCTCAGAGTCCATTTCAGATTGCTCTTGAGGGACAGAATTTACTACACTTATTGGTGAAACAACTGAATTATCCCTATCAATGTACTTTTTCAACATATTAATATGACATAACTGTTTATCCTTGCGCCTCCCAGGTGTGTTGATAATATAATTTACATCACTGAGCTTTTTGTCAACAGTGTAAGGGCCGTAATATCTGGCCTGCAAAGGTCTGCCAGGAATTGGCAAAAGAGCAAGAACCTTCTCTCCAGGTTTAAAATTTCTTTCCCTGGCATTTTCATCATAATGAAATTTCATTTTTGAGCTGATTTGAGATTGGACCGAGCAGCTTCACAGGCTTTTGACAATCTGTTATTGAAGTCAGAAACATATTGAAGCAAATTCAAAGAACTGTTATCATCAGAAAGAAATTTCTCTTTCAAAAGTTTCAGTGGTCCACGAACTGTGTGACCAAATACAAGCTCAAATGGGCTGAAACCAAGAGATTCTTGTACAGATTCCCTAGCAGCAAATAACAGCAAATGAATGCCTTCATCCCAATCCTTTTCAGTGTCAAAGCAGTAAGATCTGATCATGTTTTTCAGTGTTTGATGAAATCGTTCTAAGGCACCTTGACTTTCAGGATGATATGCTGATGACCGATATTGCTTAATACCTAATTCATGCATCACTTGCTGAAATATTCCTGACATAAAATTAGATCCTTGATCTGACTGGACAGATTTAGGGAGACCTACAAATGTGAAAAACTTCACAAGAGCCTTAACTATGGTCTTTGTCTTGATATTCCTAAGTGGAATGGCTTCTGGGAAACGTGTGGAAGCACACATTATGGTCAAAAGATATTCACAACCTGACTTTGTTCTGGGTAAAGGACCTACACAATCAATAATTATTCTGCTAAAAGGTTCTTCAAATGCAGGAATTGGCTGCAAATGGGCTTTAGGGATGGTTTGATTAGGTTTTCCTACCATTTGACATGTATGGCAACATTTGCAATGTTTAGAAACATCAGATTTTAACCCTGGCCAGTAGAAATGATTAAGAATCTTGTGATAGGTCTTGTTTACACCTAAATGACCTGACAAGGGAGTTTCATGGGCCAAGTTTAAAATTTCAGGGCGATAAACCCTTGGAACCACAATTTGGTGGTTAACAGTCCACTCGTCTTCTGCTGAGACATCAGGAGGACGCCATTTTCTCATCAAAATGTCATTTTTGACATAATAGCAAACAGGAACCTGGGACATGTCATTCTCATCTAAAACCCTTTCAAATAAAGGTGAGATCTCAGGATCACTGTGTTGTTCTTTGCAAAGCTGTGACCTTGACAGAAGGTCATGACCTTTGTCATTTAAAAATGAAGAGGAGTGGTCTGAGTTGGACACAGATGAGTTGTGAGTAAAGTCTGTCTGCATGTCAGACAGGCTGGGTGAAAGAGATTTTGAAATCTCATCATTAAAAGACTGACCTATAAAAGTATCAGTTAAATCAATGTCCTGATTCCCATCATTCAACATGGCTTTCTTTGCCATAGCCCTAGTGACAGCACATGAAGGGTAAAGGTCAGGAATTTCCTGCTCAATGGGGTCAGGCGGTTGATCAACACAAGGAGTGTTGGTCAAAAGTGGATTAACCACAACCTTATCTCCTGCTAGGTCATTGCCTAACAATAAGTGAACACCTTTAAAAGGTAATGAAGGTCTAATACCAACAGCCACTGGACCAGAAATTAAGTCTGAGGACAAATAAATGTTATGAAGCGGTACATTAATAAATCCACATTCTACTCCCTGAATAAGGACACTTGTCCCAGAAGAAGTCTTCTCAGAAAATGGCAGGGTATCTGCCAAAATAAGGGATTGAGAAGCTCCAGTATCTCGTAAGATAGTAATAGGGGTAGACTGGGCAAAGTCACAATTTAGTGACACAAAACCTTCTGATAAGAGTGGTTCATAAATCTCCATAACAGAATCAGTCTCAGAAATTTTGGCCTGAATAGGAATTTGATCCTGAACACAAGACTGTGGTGTTGACCGTAAAGAGGTAAGACCTGTGGGTTTTGGGCCCTCTTGTTTTTCTCTCTTCCTCTTTAAAAGTAAACATTCAGAAATTATATGTCCTGTTTGCTTACAATAATTACAAATAGGCTGAGATAAGGGATTTTGACCTTTGTTTTCACCAGGGGGTTTGGGTTTTGGAGTATATGCAGGACTGGAATTGCCAGATGGATTACTGGGACTGAATTTTGGACCTGACTGAGGGAAAAAGGTCTTTTTAGGAAAAGGCTTGTGCACAAAAGAAGTCTTATGAGTTAAAGCATAATCATCAGCCAAACGAGCTGCTCCCTCTAACGTTTCGACTTCCTTTTCATCTAAAAATGATTTAATGTCAGAATTAATGCACCTTTTAAACTCCTCAACAAGCATGAGCTGTCTAAGTTTTCCATGATCAGAGCCTACTTTCTTTGATGAGCTCCACCTATCAAATAACTGCTCCTTTGTCCTAGCAAATTCAACATAAGTTTTGTCATTTTCTTTTCTACAGTTCCTAAATTTCTGCCTGTAAGCCTCAGGGACCAACTCATAAGCCTTAAGAATAACTTCTTTTACTTTGTCATAATCTGAGCTCTGCTCGAGAGAAAGTTGAGTATAAATTTCGCGAGCCTTGCCGATCACAACGCTCTGAAGAAGCAAAGTCCAATGCTCTTTTGGCCATTTCAAATTTTCAGCTACTTTTTCAAAGTGAAGAAAATATTTATCAACTTCTTTTTCTTGAAATGGAGGAACGAGTCTGATGTGTTTAGTAACATCAAAAACTTTGGTTAAGTCCAAAGGCAAAGATTTTGATTTAGTTTTGTCTTGTATTTCAATTTCTTTCATTCTAATTTGAAATTGTCTTTCTCTCTCTTTTTCTTCTTTTTCAAATTTTAATTTTTCCTTTTCTATTTCAATTCTTTCTTCCTTTTCTAATTTTTCTTTTTGCATTTCTCTCTCTTTTTCTTTTTCTCGTTCTTCCATTTCTAACCTTAATTTTTCATGTTCTAATGTTTGTTTCTGCAACCTTTCTTCTCGTTCTAATGTTTCAAGCCTAATTCTTTCCTCACGCTCAGCTTTTTCAATCCTTACTCTTTCTTCATGCTCCAATCTTAATTTTTCTATTTCAATTTGTCTTTGAATTTCTAATTCTCTCATCTGCAAATCAGTTTGAGTGACGAGAATGTGAGAGGTTGCAGAGGAATCAAAAATTTCCTCATCAACAAAGAACTGAATCAAAATATTTTTAATTTCATGTTTCAACATGGACCTTTTGACTGAAGATAATTCATAATGTGCTGCAATATCCAATAAATCTGTCTTTTTGGCCAAGTTCAGCAGCTCCTGAGAAGGCGCAGCAATGAATTTATCAAGATCAAAAGACATGATTGCTTTTTGCTGGCTTTACTTATTTGCTTATTTGAACAGCAAACAGTGAAAACTTTTTTTTCTCAAAATTGTTTGATGCACAAGAAATTTCAATCCCGGACTCGAGCCCCCAATTTGTTACGACCTGGCAGTGGTAACAAAAAAGATGGAAGTAAACCAGCAACAAGCCTGTATTTAAACTTAACAAAATTTATTTACTTGTACATCAAAATAAAACAGACATTAATTAATCAAGAAAATATGTAATTAACGATACCTTATTTTAGTCTGAATGTCCCTCAGAATTTAAAACACAAGTCCTTTAATGATTTCTGATCCCAGAAAATAAAGTCTGTATGAGCACATGAATATTTCCAAATCCAATATATTTAAATTCCAGTATAACTTATTTAACTATAGACTGGTGAAAGTTTTCATACAAAGATCATCTAAATGAAAATCTGTCCTCTTTATATAATATCTAGGAACATTCCGGAACTAACCAAAAATAGATCTTACCAAAAAGTACTCAATTCTGACATAATTTCATACCAGAAGATTCTTAATGTTTACAACAGAAAGGTCTAATATTTTCTCAGTACTAAAAATAGTTATTCCAGAATGTTCTAAAGTACAATGTAAACAACTTGTTTATTTCAAACCTAGTAAACATCTAAAAACTGCAAAATCATGGTAAAAGAAAATATTTACACCAACTTAAACAGCATATTCATAACAACTACATCTAACAACGCTGCAAAAGACTGTATGAGACATATTGGAATCTGATCACGTGACACACCAGCAGGAATCAATAAACAGGCATACCCCAAAATTCAAAGTGAAAATTGGCATATACACAAAAATTAATGTCCATTAATTGTGACTTTATCCATTCAAAATCATTTTCATTTCTCAGTGTGACCTGTAAGGGCCTGAATAACTGCATGACAGCCACTAGGTTTCCTTCTGGTAAATCCTCAGCGGCCCATTTAAGGACTCGTTTGCCATTTTTCACGAAAGGCCTGAATAAGCTCTCCTTGAGTTTCAGGAAGCCTCTCGTGATCAGAATTGGCGGTGTAACATGTCCAAAGCATGCTCGATCAGATTTAAAACTTTTGATCAAATTGTCATGTCAGTGCGGACGATTGTTTCTGTCGCTAGGTACTGGTCCACCACATTTGCCCTGTGATTCGATGATGTCATCGCCAAAAACTTCAGCAAACGGTATTGTAATTGGATAAACATGTCATTCCTAGCTCGAACACCAATCAGAGAGCTTCTGTCTGGCATGCGCATGTCCACACAGCTGCCATTCCAGTTGCCGGACCATACCATTATCCACCCTCCTCTAGACATGTCATATTCCACATGTTCCTAAACATGATTTAATTTATAGACTATACAACGTGTATCTGGCAGGCATCACACCCTTCTCCTATCATCGTGGATATCTTCATACAAATCTGGACTCGTCCGTGAAAAGAACATGGGTCCAGTGACCCAGCTCCCAATATGTGTTACTTTTTGTCGACTGTTGCCTCGCATTTCCATGGAATCGCACCAATCTTGGCCTCATAATCAGCATGCAAGTGCGCGAATTAGCAATGTAAAGTCTGTTTCTAACCGTTTTCGCTTAATTTGGTCCATTAAATCATTTTAATGGACAAAACATGCGCATCCTCACAATGTTTTTGTGATGAACCAGTAGCTTGGGACAACAACTATCGTCCGTACGGGCAAGTCTAGTCGATCGCAAGTTTTAAATCTGTTTGAACATGCTTGCCAGATGTTACAACACACCAAATCTAATCACCAGAAGCTTCAGGAAACTCCTGGAGAGCTAATTCATGTTTTTCATGAAAAATGGCAAACGAGTCCCCAAATGAGTCTCTAGCCTTTACCAAAAGGGTACCGAGTAGCTGTCATGCAATTATTCAGACCCCCGGAGGTATCGATGAGCACTGGCAATGCTTTTGCATGGTTAAAGCCAAGAGTCATGGGTAGTCGATTTTGTGGTGATGAAAATTTTCACTTCAATTTTAGGGGTACGTCTGTTTATTCGGATCTACTGTTGTGTCACGTGATCAGATTCCAATATTTTTCATGCAATTTTGTGAGGCTTTGACAGCTGTATTGAACAGAAGAAAATTATTTTTGGAAAATTTATTTTTCATCATTCAAGCTTCAGTCAAATATTTGATCCCTAACTTTTTTTGTCCAGTATATTTTATTTTTGTCGATAATCTGTAATACACCACTTGTTCACGGACACTTTATTTGTATTTCGTCAAGTCAATATAAGTGTTCTGCACTATTCAGTTTAAGTTGTATAAGGATACAGTGGGTATGTATAATGTGAGGTCGTTGTAACCTACTTTTTTGTAGTAACATTTTCCGTAATGTTCCCATATATCATATAGGCTTCTATTCCAACAATGGAATTGTAAAACGTTGATATAACGTACATGAAAACAGTTTTAAGAGATTATTTTGGACACGTACATATTTCATGTGCCATTTTCAAATGCTTAAACTTAGTGGACATTCTCTATGAAAACAGAGTAAAATTACAGTAACTTAAAAAAAAGTAAAAAGTATGCAAAGACCAGGAACTGAAACAATCAAAATCCAAATCCAGCCCTCAAACCATAGTTGGAAACAACTAAGATTACAAATAATCAAGATACAGAGAACATATGGCCAACCGAGTGAGCAGCTTGTTCCCAAAAGGTGGCCACTCAGCAACCCAAACCGAACCAAAAATAATAAGAACATACATAAGGTAAAACATCACAGAAACTGTGACACCAAAAACAGGCAACAGAGAACCACAACAGAACTACCGCCTTGCAACGGTCAGTAATGAATTACTGGGGGGCTTAAATCGATTTTACGGGCCCAACCTCACCCTCAGTTTCTGAAGTGGTACAAAATATTTAGTTGGTTGTTCGGTTCGTATGATAACCCTCTAACTCGTCAATGAATCATCACGGTAAACACATAAATCAAATTTCAACACCATGAAAAAGCAAAGACGAGGACTCAACAGATACATCGGGCCGTCTGACAGGTGGAGATCCCTGGCCTGCCAAACAACCCCACTGGAAATCTGAAGCAAAAGAAGGTCACCAGTTGAGCCCCGGTGGACCTAGCAACAGACAAAAAGGTTCCGGTCCCAACCAACTAAAATATATAGCTTTAGGTCGGGGCCATCATAGAGTCTGACGCCCGATCCACCGGTGTGCAATTAAAGAGTGCAGCAAAGTTATCAACCGTGATTGGGTTAATCACTAAGCATGCAGACTGTCGCATAACATTTAAATTATAGCCAATACGTTTGTGACGTATTATTATTTTTCGGAATTGATCAGAAAAATCAGTCCTACCCTTAATCTTTTTGAATTTGTATACTAAGTCACCATAAAATTCTGGTTCCGATAGGCCTTGGTGTAAAAGAAATTTTAATCCGACATCAAATTTTGAAACCAATTCATGGTGTCTGCGATAGAATTTAGAAAAAGCCTTTCTAAGCTTATGATTCCGATAGCCCTGTTGAAGAAGTTTAGCAGTTAAACATTTATTACGAGCATTAAAGTCATCTACATGACTACACACTCTAGCAAATCTTATAAGTTGAGAAATATACACTCCATAAGAGGGACGACGTGGAACATCACCATCCAAAAATGGAAAATTAACTATATCAAAGTCAAAGTCATCACGTTTATCATAAATTTTAGAAGATACAAAACCGTTAGAAATAGATAGATGTAAATCCAAAAAGGGGGCCTCGGTATCTAAAGTATTAGCTTTATTCAATTTAAGTTCAGGTGGGTAAATTTGGTTGACCATGCTTTCAAAATAAGGATTATCAATATTCAGAAGATCGTCTAAATATCTAGAGGTTGAGTTAAATGCCTCAATGATATCAGCTTGATTATCAACAGAAAGAGAAGTCATGAAATCTCTTTCATAACAAAATAAAAACAAATCGGCCACAAGAGGAGCACAATTTGTACCCATCGGAATACCAACAATTTGTCTGTATATCTTATTACCAAATCTGATGTAAATATTATCTAAGAGATATGATAAGGCGTCACATACATTCTGACATGACCAACGTTCATATCCTCTATATATTTTACAGTCTGTAGAAGTGAAAAACGCTTTCTTATCGTTACAGGCAATATAAAGGGTACCTTCATTTTTGGAGAACTTTTTGAAGACCCTCTCAATCAAATCAACAAGTGTTTCCTTTATTAAATTATGGGGTAATGTGGTGTAAAGAGTAGAAAAATCATAAGTGGACAAACTAGTCGCACGGAACCCTCTTGACTTCAGTTTACTAAGTACCTCACCAGAATTTTTTATAGACCAAAACATATTTTTCCCTGACCTCTCATACACTGTCTCATAGTACCAAATGACACGAGATTTCACAGCAGTGAGGCAAGAAGTTAATAATTTAGATAATTCTGTAGTAGTACAAGAGCTAGAGTTGGCAATGAATCTAGCTTTATACGGTTTTTTGTGAAGCTTAGGTAACCAATACATCGTAGGAAGTTTGTCTTGGCGTTCCTTAACGTTTACAGCAAACTTATAAGGCAAATCATTTGAGTGGCTATTAACGACAGTCTTCTCATCTGTAAAAGTCTCTTCGTAAGCCGTGGTGCCATTAAGTTCCTGCTTCAAAGTGTTAATATAGTGCAACCGAAAAACAACAACAATGTTGTTCGCGGCCTTGTCAGCAGGAACCAAAACATACTTCCTATGAAAATCCTGGATACCCTGCTCAAAAAACTGCTAAAACCTGCTCAAAAAATGTCGTTTTGGTAAAGACATGTACTGTTTTTAAGTATATAAATATGTAAAACAGTTATGTTAAATAATGAGGACAAGATTTGACGTTACATGATCTAAATAATAAATGAATGAAAATTTCTCCCTGCAGACCCCAGCTATCTTAAAACATACTTGAACATCAGCTAATTTTGTTTCTAGGCTCTGTTAGATATAGAATATTGTACTTAAATGGTTGGGGAACACTGGCAAATGCCACTTCTGTGAAATTTTGAATGGGGTTCAGCGTCAGTTGTTTTAGAAAAAAATAACAAAAAAATCTTCAAAACGATCCTTGTTAAGCTAGTGCTCAGACAAGGCGTGCATCCGAATAGACAAATGAATTTAGCAGAGGAGGGCATGTCATTTGTACCCACGACGGTGGACAGATCGCACGGGAGTCAAATGATAATCCCAGATAAAGATCAGGCTTGGTATAACAAAAGTGTATTCAATATTAGTACAATTTTAATCGTAATCTGGTAGTACAAAGATAGCCCTTCGGCCTGAATGACGATTTATCATGACTAGGTTTTCTGCATCTTGACTCAGTTTAAAATATCATCATGGTTGATTATGCCTAAATATAAGGAAAACTTAATTTATCATTTGTGGATTTGTTTTATAACACAGAAGTTTTGGAAACATCGTAATTCCAATCCGATTGACATATAATGGTAATGATGACTCGTCGGAGGGTTGAAACCCTGAGTAAGAGGGTTACAACTGCTTACTCATCACCCCTTAAAATATATAATTGTTCGGCTGCAAAATGCAAAAAGTTGTGACTGGGAAAAAGGTACTGATGGTACACTGAGTCCATACTTTAAAGAAAGTCGCTACTGTCCTGTTTTATTATGTTAAGGGTGTTGTACTTTCAAACTTCTAGAACCTAGAAGTACCATGAAAGAATCTTTCAAACAAAATGATATCAACAGTACATAAACAAAACAAAATAAGAAGAGAAATCACATCTAGAAAATGACGAAAGGCTGTGATCTCTTGATAAGAAAAAGCTAAAAGGCAACACTTGATACAAGCATTGCTTTCAAATATTATTACAACGACTAAAATATTGATGGAAATGTTGATGTTGGTAAAAAACACTGAAGTATGTCAACTAGTCTCACAGAAATGTAACATTAATTTTAATGTACAAGCAAAGTACATGATGACGGTTATTGTGACACTGAGCACATTAATTTGACACTGACTGTTATATTCCAGAACCTGGAATATCAGACACTCAAACGACTCTGGTATATGTTACGTTCTAAAGAAAGTGTTACTCAGAAATAAAAGCATGTGAGTTCAGGTATACCTCCAACCAGCGCAACCGCCTACCTAAGGCCCACTTATTGACCCTGGGCCCACCCAAGGACTCGACCGTACTGTTTAGATATACAATATCAAAAGAAATGCAACAAATATATCAGGAATCAAATATGAACAGAATCCAAAATGTTATCACAGAGACATGAGCAATCAAAAGATTAAATACTAACTCTGACGATAACTAAGACATAATTATTGGCCCCCGGCCCCACCCAGGGACCCGACCCACTTAGATATTCCATATCAAAGGACATGCTACAGATACCGGTATATCATGCACTAAATTTGTATTAAACACTCCATTGTGTGGTAACAGAGATATTAGCAATCAAAAAGGCTTAACGCAAAATTTTGGCGTAAACTGTCCAAATAATTGACCCCTGGCCCCACACAAGAGCCTGACATCAGCCCTTTTATATTTCAGCTCATATGAAATACTTTTAAAATATCATAAATCTTTTATGATAAGGAACTGGCATGTGGAAACAAGCAGATATATGCAATCAGACAGGTTTAACACAAAACTTTTATCTGAAAGCAAAACTCTGACCTAGTCTTAATTATTGACCCCTGGCCCCACCAAGAAGCCTAGCCACAACACTTAGACATTCAATATCCAAGGAAATGCTACAAATATATCATGTACCAAATATGAAAACAATCCAACATGTGGTTACAGACATATGAACGATCAAATGGTTTGACGCAAACCTTTGACGTAATCTAAGTCCTAACTATCAACTCCTGGCCCCATCCAGGGGCCTTATTCAAGTGTTTAGGTAATCCATTTCCAAGACAATGCTATACCGATCAACTGAACCATAAACAATAAGAATCTGACATGTGGTAACAGAGATATGAGCGATCAAAAAGGTTTAACGCCAAACTTGACGAAAAGTACACGAACTGACGGACGGGAGGACTGACGGACGAACGAACTGACAAACGGACGGAATAACTAAAACTATATAGCCCCTGACATACTTCATATGTCGGGGTATAATAATGGTAAAGCTAGTCTAAATTTAACTCAAAGCAAAGATAATCCATCAAAATGCCTGTATTGACTTATATATTTCCGATGAGGTTTGAAAAAAATATAGCTTTTGACACAACCCCCTTTGAAAAAATCAAACATATCTTAATATAGCCTGTTTAGTTATGGCTCAATAAGTCCATCATGAAACCACATAGAAGAGAAAAAATGATATCAATTTATCTCAATGCAATTATCTTTAGATACCATTGAAAAAAAATGCCCTTCTTGTTACAGTTATATTTTCCGAAGCAAACATTATAAATTGTAGGTTAAAACAAAATATGACGTCACACTTTAAACCAGCGTCACACATTTATGCCCCATTTTCAGGCTTGGCAACATTTCAAATGATAAACTTCAGTCTTTTATCAGCTTGAATCAATCAAAACATTGCTTTTATACGCTGGGTACTACTGGCTCATAATTTGAGCTAGCTAGCGAAGTTGGACCCCATACTATAAGTCGCGCTCTTTGACACTACACAAAAACACCGATTATGGCATACATACTACCTTTTCACACCTTTACTTGATTTTTTTTTCTGGATTTTAAAGATAAAAAAACAATATAACCAAGACAGAATTTCAAATCACTGTTTTGTAACCTGCTGTCACAATAAATACTGACGCCATAAACGTGCCTGTGCTTATGTGAAAACATGTTTGCTTTAGACTAGTAAGCATATGCACTCAAGGTTAATTTTCTATGAGACAACTTCTGTTTTATCATTGTATGAAATGCTTGAAGCATAGCTTATTTGTTTGTTATATTCATACGTAAACAAAGTGTAGATTCTAGTTCATTATTTCATCATTTGTACAACCTTGGTTTTGGAGTTAGATTACCCTTTGTTGTAAGATTTCCACAATTTCCGATATAACCGGTACTTCAGGACGTATGTAGCCCTCACGGTGTTAACCATAGAAACAAATAGAACAGGATATCAGAAAAGGATAAAGTCGCGTCAGAAAAAAACTCGGTATGCTAAGATCATTTTACGTTTAAATCATTCAAAACATGTTTCTAAGATGTTAGGGTACCCTTTCAGGGAAGCAAAGCTGTCCTTTTATCCTCCGCCTTTAAATGGTTCTAAATTCTAAAAATGAAAATAATTTGCTCATCTAAGAATTGATGAAAGTTTTCATTCAAGTATAAAACCTAGAATTGTGAAATGCGGTCAATTTAAAATATCGATAACTAAATTATGCCTCCCCCCTTCCACCCCGCACCACTGGAGATGAAGAAAGACATGTTTAGGTGCGGATCCCGGTGGCGCCGGCGTCGGCGTGGGCGTCGGCGTGACAGTTTGTACCCACTTCTTGAATCAGTGGGTGGAATTTTACCAAGCTCGCATCGGTTGAATTTGACAAGACTTACTTGGATACATAACTGGGACAAGCTAAAGAGCTGATTAGGCTTTGGTAAATTTTACCCCATTTGCAAGGTCACAGGAAGTCTTTAACTGTTACAGTTTCTGTGTCGGCTTCGTAGTGACAATTTCTTCTACCAACGACATCTTTTGAACCAGTTTGCGGAATTTCACCATACTTGCATATATTACTGGGAAAAGTTTAAGAACAGGTCATATTTGGTTGACCTTTGCATCATTTTCAAGACTTACTTGTCTGCTGGACAGTACTTTCATTAGATTTGGTCATGCAAACAATGGTAGGTCTTTCGATGTGCTGTACCAGGAGGTTTAAAGCAAAAAGCTGATGGAAAGCTTTCAGCAGCATTTATAAAACCTGGCGTATTGCATATACATGCACAAAATGGAAGGGAATGGAATGTACATATTAAGATCACAGTAAAGTCATGCCATTAAATTCCTTCTCAAGTTGATGTTAATAAGAAACGGTTGGCTTAAAGTCTAAAAAGCTGGCCTTCCATTACCTTTCGTCGTCCGTCCATGAAAATGTGTTGATAAACTTGAGCCGCGACAGGAGAAACTCAACAAAGTGGTACGTGCGCCCTGTGAAAACTCAGATCAGCCTGGACATCTGCTCAATCTGATCGGAGTCTTCACTGTGCGATTAAAGGTAAAAAGATAGGCAATGATAAGGAAATAGTACAATAATATTCCACATTCCGCTAGGGTAGCTTAGGAACTAAGCTAGCTCCATGCGGACAGCCAAGACACTGATCAGTCTGGGCGGACGCCCAGGCTGATCTGAGTCTGCGCTGGCCGCAAAACCACTTTGCTGGTTTTATTGTGTGGCGGCTCAAATGAAGATACTGAGGAAAGACTTGCAAGAAAAAAAAATATATATAGTCCAGTACATGGACATCTATGTACTCAAACGACCGAAAATTGACACGCGGTTGGAGTAAGTAATAAATAGTCTGGTAGATATCCAAAAGAGAAGTCAAGGTCCCATCTAAAGCAAAAGAATTATTGCTTTAGCAAAAAAGGATGTCGTCATGCTGGCAACCCGATTTTCTGATGCGAAATAATTAATGATATGGATTAGTTTGGCTTTAACGAATTAAACAAGTCTGGTCTCTTGCTCTGCCGCTTGTATTCGAAGCATTTTACCCCCCAAAAAAGCACGGAGGCATTGATTTACATCTGGTTGCATTACGTTGCATCTTCCCATCTGATGTTTTTTGATGGGATAAGAAATTTTATTCTTCTAGTTCATAGTCAGTTCTTTTTTATATTACTGTGAGAATAATTTATGCTTGCATGACGTAAGTATCAAGACTGCTCCAAAACTACGTTTAATTTATTATTTGACTTTCCAGGCTTATTCTATCGCAGGTGGGACACCGTGTGTAAATCTATTTCTATACATCAACCCTGTAGGTTTCTAAACAGTTGCATAAACCGTTTCGTACTGAGCCTTGTCTTGAACTGTTTACTTAAGTTTCTTTTTCATTATAGTTTTACTTCAAATCTTGAGCTGCCCTACAAAAATGAAACTATCCAATGCCTGCCAATAGCTTGTGAATGAAACAAATATTAGTGCGCTAAGAACATATGAAAATGTATACTAGGTTATACTTAATCGTCACCAAACCATGTGTTGCAACATTATTGTATGCTCACAATTCGCATGGTTATTCTAGCCGCCACCTAGTTAATTAGGGTACTGAGGTCCTTACCTCATTTGATCATAGATTCATAATGCCAATATAGTAGCTATCATAACTATTGTAACACTAGTAGATACATGTATCAGAGTTTGATACGAAATGGGCCTATATTGATGTGTATTCCAGGACGGAAAGCTTTCGTTCTTACGTGTGGTCACCTGTACAGCCGTCCACTTGGCATCGTGCTGTTTGGGGGTTCGAAACAGAAAATATGTAATAATCTACAGTACACAGTCCACGCACTGTTGCTCCATTATCATGCACAATTTTGTCCAACACTGTCAAACATATTACGACCTTCTTTAATCTTAAACAGGTTGGAGCACTTGTGCTTAACGTTAAGTATGTTCTTATGTCTGCTTGTCTATGATAATCTTGCAATATGGTCACCTGTATAGCTGCCTATTTTGCAAATCCGCTTTGCTTTTTAATTTGAAATAGGAAATAGGTAAACATAGATATTACTGTTGTTTTTCATAAGGGTAGCTGAATGACCAACTGTTTTGGCAAGAGCTGTACATTTGGTATACCGTGCGTGTTTTTGAGAACTTTTGTCAATTTGTGTGTGTGCTTCTTTCTCGTTTTGGTTTCGAGGGCGGGATGTGGACTCTGATTTTATAAATTCCTGATCATTGCCTATCTGTTTACCTACAGGCTTCCTAGATATGGTAGATATATTTGAATCAGTCATATTCTCTGTCTTACGTAATTCAAAAGCAGATTTGTCTTACATAATTCAAAAGCAGATTTAAATATATCGGTTGCCATGTGTTTGCATTCTTAAAGTATATTACTTTCACTCACTCCGATGATAGGTGTCCTTCGAATTCGTGAGGTACTTTTCCTTTCTCGTTGTTTTTGTAAAAGCAAGATTTGATTGGTTCCGAATGTAAGTGTTACAAGTTTAGCTTTTGAAAAAGCTTGAGAGGTTATCCCTTAGCAATTAATCTATATAGGATGCAAGTGGTAAAGTAGAAAATTGCCAGCAATACAAGTTTATTTTATTGTATTCTTGGACTTTGTTGAAGCTGTAGGTAAGTGGCGAGTTTCACAGCTTTTTCCTTTTGTCTAGTGATTGCTTGTAACAGGTGAGTTTCAGTACTACATGTATTAAATTTTGTTAGGTGACCTGTACCGTTTAGTGACAGCTCTTCCTAAGTAATTGCTTGTATTAGGTGAGATGCTTGTTGTATGAGGACATGCCTTCGCAATGCTTGGAGGAGCCCTGAAGCTGGGTGCGCCGAAATATGGGAGCGAATACCGAAAAATAGTGGGACTCGCATTTAGCGAAACCAAACAGCGCATAATCGAGTACAGCTTGTTTGTTATTGATCTGTACTCTGAACGACAACTCTTGGTAGCTGAACAGAACTCTCGGGTAATTGCTTGTATAGGTTGAAATAAAGTGCTCAAGAAATGCTATAAAGATCATGCATTGGCGATGCTGGCGGTCTTGCAGCTAGGTGCCGGGCTGGGTGTGCTAAATGTAGGAGTTTCGGGAAATAGTGGGACCTATTTCAGTAAACGGAAACGGCGTACTACAATCGAGTACGAATTCCTAACTTAATATGGTTATCCCATAACCAATAAAGAAATTGACCTACTTGTTGAGTCAGAATTAACAAGTTCTGTTTGGTTCCAAGAATAATTACAAATTGACACATCGATAGTGTTTTCATTAAATCGGCCTCAAAGAACATTTAAGCCTGTTGTTAATAGTGCTAAGTATGTCTTAATATCCTAGAGTGCCTCTATTCTTATCTTGATTCTAAATTGTTCCAATACTTTTACCAGCTGCTGAAGACGGTCAAGAGTTTGGTGTTCATAAAGTTCTTGTTCTAATTTGAGCAACGGCAAAACAAAACCAACAAAGTGGCATTTGCACCAAGCGAAGTATCAGATCAGCCTGGGCATTTACCCAGTCTAATCAGAGTCTTCGCTGTCCGCACGGAGCTAGCTTAGACCCTAAGCTACCCTTAAAGCGCACAGCAAAGACTCTGATCAGACTGGGTGGATGCTCAGTCTGGTCTGAGTCTTCGCTGGGGCACATGCTGCGTTGTTGGTTTTGTTGTGCTGCGACTTATTTATTGATTGATTCCTTAGTGAGCTTTTACGATAGCCAGTGATATGTATGGGAACTAGTTCACTTTCATGGGAAGCGACTCCTCCATTGCCATTATAAGTGTTTCCCTTTTTAAAGGGATCAGCACTGAGAGGTGAGAAATCGCTTCTGGGAGCAAATGAAAGGGTTTTATGGTCCACTTAGGCAAGAAAGTCACAAATGTTTCTTTTTCTTTGTTTTCTTGCTCCTTGCCAATCGTTTCTTCAATTTAAACGACCATTTCAATACAAATCTTTTTAACCCATGAACAAGTCAAGAATAGCGTTTTGCCACAGGATTTGAGCTATAAGCCCTCCGAAATATCAGTCAGCGCGTCCGCGCAGTTCACTTAGATTATTCGTTTTTGACATAAAATCTACATAGAGACCAGTGAAGACTTGTCAGGCTATAGCAATTCCTACACAGAAATGTCAGCGTTCGCCAGTGATCTCAGGGCTTTACCATATTTCAGGACAGTCAACCAAAAGAAAAAAATAATGATAATAATGTTTGTTTCAGTTACTGACATAAACATTTTATGAAAGACCCTGAGCCATATGGATTCTACATATGAGCCGCGACACGAAAAAACCAACAAAATGGTTGTGCGCGCAACGCAGATTCAGATCAGCCTGGGCATCCGCCCAGTCTGATCAGAGTCTTCGCCTACCGCATGGAGGTAGCATAGACCCTTAGCTACCCTCTAAGCGCTTTGTGAAGACTCTCATCAGACTGGGCGGATGCTCAGGCTGATCTGAGTCTGCGTTGGGCGCACAACCACTTTGTTGATTTCTCGTGTCGCGGCTCATATACGTATAGTGAAGTTAAAGTTGCCTTCATACACCCACCCTTTCCGCGATTTAAACTATGATTAGACTTGAATCAGTCGAGACATTGATGTGAACATTGATGTGAATTGTAAGCCTGAAAGAGTTTTTTTTATATATATTTTGTTTATAAAAAGTGCAATTTATGTTTGAAATGTACTTCTGACTGGCAATGTAAACCTTATGCTGCAAGTAAATGTTGACCCTGTTTTGGTCCATTCAGTCAGTTCATATATCATGTTTACGCAGTTTTGTAGCCCCTGGGAAGGCCATATAGGAATGAGATGGTATTTAATGAGCCATGACACGAGAAAACCAACAATGTGGTTATGCGCCCAGCGCAGACTCAGATCAGCCTGAGCATCCGCCCAGTCTGATCAGAGTCTTCGCTGTCCGCATGAAGGTAGCTGAGACCCTTGGCTACCATTAAAAGGCTTAGCGAAGAATCTGATCAGGCTGGGCGAATGCCCAGGGTGATCTGAGTCTGCGCTTGGCGCATGACCAAATTGTTGGTTTTCTCGTGTCACGGCTCACATGGTTTCTGTAACGTTCCATCTCTTTTCATGACGTTTAAAGACTTCGTGTCAACAACAATGGACACATTATACACTGGATATCAGACAAACTGCTTTGGGCATTGGCCAGCATGGAAAGTACAAATCTGCATCGGGAATCTCAAATACAGACAAACCACACTATCATGTATAAGTCCACGTCATTACAGACACCTCGTCAGAATTTAGGAAACGAAATATGACTTACACTGAAGAGAGTCTATCTCTGTGAGATGTTTTCGAACAAGGAAACAACTTAGAGGTTGTAACTGCCTTTACGCAAATACACAGGCGCGTAATAAAGTTTGACAAAATTTCAATTTAATGATGCTGAAATTTTGTATATGGATAAGATTTCAATGATGACAGTAAATAGACACGCTTACATGAAATATCTTTAGGGCTTAACTCTTATACTGGCCATGAAGGGGTTTAAAACATGGCTGTACGCCGCATATATTTACCCCCAGTTACGCCACTGCTAAATGTACGATATCTAGATAGTAAAAGCATCTTGGTCTCATTGCATCAATAAAATCCCCTTTAAATAGCCAGCCGGCCCGCTTAGCGAGACTAAAGAGCTAGAAGTCCAGGGTATGATACCCGGTCCGGCCACTTACTTTCGTTTCTCCTTCCGCTGATTCAAGAAGGGCAGTTGTCACTTATTAGGGAAAGCAAAAAAGGTAAAAATATTTGTTACTGCTGTTTCAGCATGGGTGGCTGGATGACCACCTGTTTGGGAAAGAGTTGCTCATTCGGTTTGCCCTGCGTTCCTTTCGTGAACGTCTGTCAGTTTATGAATATACTTCTTCTCTGTTTGGTTTTGGGATATATATATGGGCTCTGGTTACATGTATATCAAATCCGTATCACTGCCTAATCTTTTTCTGCTTATCTGATAGCCTTTGAGTAGCCGAAACTTCGAAATTCGGCAAATGTTTTTCTTGCGAATGTTTTCTTTGCTCTTGAAGGAACACTTTTAGACTTTAATTTGACAGATTGTACATTGTTCAGGATGGCCTAGCGGCCATCTGCTGGGATAGAACAAGCATGCTGACTTTTTATTTATCTTGTTTTGTTTTGTGTGCTATACTCGTATTTATTGGTTTCCTGTTCTGTTTTAAGAACGGGGCAGGATATGGAAAGTGAATGTATCGGTTCCTGCTCATTTCCTCCTCATCTGTTTTGGGCGACTTTCCTCCTTATAATATAATCCATTAATTTATTAAGCAATTTCAAGTTCATACCGGCATAAATGATCTATCAATGAAGTAAACTTTAAAGCGAACCTAGCGTTGGTATCTGTTCTGAACGCCACTAGTTTTTTCTTTGTTCTTTAAATATAATTATTTTTTTTCTTGTATTTATTTTTTAATCCGAAAATGACATTATTTTATTTTAGGATCATTAGGCTGATATTGTCTAAACACTGGCCTTTTGTGCTGTTGGTGCGATGTAGATCATGACTGTATCAATCCCTGATTATTATGTTTTGTATACCTATTTTTCTTTTCTTTTCTTTTGAAGGGTTGTACAACAGGCAGCTTGGACTTGATAAGCTCATAAATCCGGTGACTCTTGGCTTAAAACGATTGTTTCGTTTAGATACTTCATAAAAAACCAGTAGTAAAATGGTCGTGTGTATTTTAGCTGATGCATTGCGGATTGAATGTTCGACTGAGGTAAATTTTCTTCTATGTTTACGGACATTTTGCCTTATCGGGTAGCGTGAGGGTACCCCCATCGGACAGGGTACCCCCATCGGACACCTTTATACTCTTCTCGTTTTAAAGCAGTAGCACTTTGCCCAATTTAATACCAATTTCTATATTTTTTGTGGTCTTTATCTCGACACTGTCGCGTGCCTTTCTCGACTCGGGAGCGTAAACGTAATTTTCACAGACGATATTTACCGAACGAGGGTACACGTCTACGATGGCCCAATTGGCTCACTTTTCATTTCCATACTATTTCACAATTCCGAATTCTGAATTCCGAATTCCGAATTCCGAATTCTGAATTCCGAATTCCGAATTCCGAAATTCGTAGAACATACTAAACGTTTGATAATAATGACTCTTTACATTTTGTCAAACCTCTGCATGATATGGATGATTGCTTAAATATGAGCGGCGACTCGAGAACACCAACAAAGTGGTTGTTCGCCCAGCGCAGACTCAGATCAGCCTGGGAAGGCGCCCATTCTGATCAAACTCTTTGCTAGGCACTTACAGGGAAGCTAAAGTCTAAGCTCCTCCATGCGGATCGCGAAGACTGATCAGACTGGGCGGATGCCCAGGCTGATCTGAAACTGCACTGGGCGCACATGTCGCTTTGTTGGTTTTGTCGTGTCGCAGCTCATATGAAGCTAATCCTTAAATGTGACTTAAGCTAAAGAGAGAGAGAGAGAGACAGACAGACAGAGACAGACAGAGAGAGACAGACAGACAGAGACAAAGACAGACAGACAGACAGACAGACAGAGACTCTCTGTCCTTGCACAATCCACAGTTGTGGAAGCGGTCCTTTCAGTATGTGACCTTTCTTGAGTACAGGGTTTACTCAGATCAGCCTGCGATTCTTCACAATCTAATCAGTCTTTCCTTTTCGCATATATATAAATATGTTCGAAGATGCGCAGGCTGATCTGAGTAATCACTGTACTCAAGCAAGGTCACTTATACTGAAAGGGCCGCTTCCAAACATGTGGATTGTGAAAGGACAGACAGTCTCTCTCTCTCTCTCTCTCTCTCTCTCTGTCTCTCTCTCTCTCTCTTGTCTCTCTATCTCTCTCTCTCTCTCTCTAGTACGTAGCATTTTATCTGATATATCTTCTTCATTTAGTCTAAGTGACATTTAAGTGTTAACATTATATGAGCCGCGACACGACAAAACCTACAAAGTGGCATGTGCGCCCAGTGCAGACTCAGATCAGCCTAGGCATCCGCCCTGTCTGATTGGAGTCTTCGCTATTCGCAGGGAGGTAGCTTAGACACTTAGCTACCCTTTAAATGTTTAGCGAAGAGTCTTATCACAATTGGCGCATGCCCAGGCTGACCTGAGTCTACGCTGGGCGCACAACCACTTTGTTGGTTTTCTCGTGTCGCGGCTCATATTTAAGCATCCCATGAAGAGGTTTGACAAAATGTAAAGAGTCATTGTGATCAAGCGTTTAATATGTTCTACGAATTTCGGAATTCGGAATTCGGAATTCAGAATTCGGAATTCAGAATTCGGAATTCGGAATTCATAATTCGGAATTCGGAATTCGGAATTGTGAAGTATCTGGTATAGCGACACGTGGTGATAGTTAATTTACTTTAGAGGGTATTTTAAACTCACAAACAAAAACAACAGGCCGCCATGACTTTAAACTGACAGAAACAAAATACTTTTTAAATAGACTAGTCGAGTCTATACATATGACACCATGTGTCATATCTTTTCTTGTTTAATATTCAATGCAGTCCTCATAGAAGATAAAGCGAGGTTTATCTGCTTGTTCTGGAAGATGATTTATTTAGACGATTATCAACTTATAGATGGATGGCTGACTTGTGAATTTAATCTTTTCAACAGTATTTCAGTCATATCAGGACGATGGGAGGGTGCAAATGAAAGGCTGTGTGTAATGGAACCCAGTTTACGATTGATAAGATTCCCACCTCCAGCGGGTCTCGAACCCAGGATCGCTAGATCAGCAGGCCATCGCTTAACCTACTGAGCTACCGGGACTCTGCATTATCAACTGAACAGATGGAGATATGCTATAACCTACATATACCAAAGGATGGATGGATGTCTTGTGATTTTTCGTCCTTTTTAACAATATTAAGACATATCAGGACGATGGATTGGTGATAATGAAAGGCTGTGTGCAATGGAATCCCGTTTGTGGTTGAAAAAGATTCCCGCGGGGCTTGAACCAGGGACCGCTTGAACAGCAGGCCATCGTTTAGCCTACTGAGCTACCGGGTCTCCTAAATACTATAGGTATCAGTGGAGGTCTTGCTAAAAATCTTGGGGTGGGGTTGGGGGGGGGGGGGGGCAGTGGGATATCTAGATCTAGGGACTGTGGTGTAAGATTCTTTATATTAAGAATAATAGTTTCCTATTAAACTACCCCCGCTTTATTTTGGGGTATCTAGAGTTTCATGATCTTTGGATTGAATTTAAGTTCCAAAGAGTCATTATGTATTTTGAATCTTATCTGTTAAATGCTGTATACATCAATCATTTCATTTGAAGGTTTGACGATATGAAATAAGTAAGAATAATCAAGCGTCCAGTTTGTTCTACGAATTTCGGAATACGGAATTCGGAATTCAGAATTCGGAATTCAGAATTCGGAATTCGGAATTGTGAAGTAGTATGGAAATGAAAAATGAGCCAATTGGGCCATCGTACACGTCAGAAACATTTCAGTGACTATTTACACAGTATTTTCGTCGTACCTTTTAAGTCACCTAACAAATAATGTAGAGCTTATATTCCAGTTCGATCGTAGATACGAGGAACGTATTTATTCTCTTCTATTCAATTCTATTGAATATTTTACATGGTATATGTTTACCCAACCACCGGTAGTGCGTAGGAATATCATTCTCAATTCCGCATGCAAAATCACATGAGGGGGTCACAGACCAGGATCATGAGCGACGACGAAAATCCCAGCAGATAAAACGCAGCAATATGATAGTGGCGTAGCTACAGATAAGAAATCAGAACTAAGGAACGTCTTGGCTGAAATTTTGGCCAGATTAGATCGTTTAGAGTGTTCTGAGCGCCGAAGAAACGGGGTCGATCCCAGTGAAAGTAGTTCCTCGAAATCCACTCAAATCCCACGTGGTCGTAGAGAAACTAACTTTGACAAATGGGTAAACATTGACAGTTCATCACAAATTTTAGAATGGATTAATCAGGGTATAACATTTCCATTTACATAAGACATTCAGGGTTTTGAGTATAGAAATAAGTGAGTCGTCATGAATGACGCAAAGCGGTCGACGTGATGAGGTCCCCACACACGATCTAAGAGTCGAAACATATTTGGATGAAGCATCCACTCGTACGTTGAACTCATTTGCGACAACTGGTCCGCTTTCCAGTTTTCTACGCCTGACAGATCATTCTCGATTCCATGTGATTCAAAATGGTGGAGAAAATAGTTCCAAAGTTACCCGGGATTTACCGACGATTTGGATAGCAAAGACCCCCTCCAATTGCTAAGAAGACGGAGACGAGAATAAGCATCTATAGTTTTAAAGGTATTAATACAAGGTGAGTCATTAACGTTGATTTGATAAAATCTAGTTTTCGAGAAATTAGAGACTAATGCACACTTGTCTTCATCTCGAAACTGGCTAAATTCGAAATATTGTCAAACGTAAACAAACGTCATCATTCTTTGGGAGCGCATAATATTTTACCTTTCATGTCAAATTATAAGTTCTAAATTAATTTTGCCTTTTATCTTAAATAGATTTTTATCTTAAATAAATCTATTTATTTACATTGTTACATTAAATTTGTTTGTGCATAGTTAGTTTACATGTGTAGACAATAAAGGTGTCCGATGGGGGGGTGGGGTGTACCACTAACCAAGATTTTACGCCGGATACCTGTGAGATAATGAATGCACCCCGATCTTCCGTATGACGTCATTGAACAGTTGATGTTTACCGTGTGTCCATACATGAAGTCCGTATCTTGCAAGTCAGATAAAGTCGATAGACTGTTGATGTTACAATTTGAAAAATTATATGAAAAAGCAGTTCTTAGGTGTCCGATGGTAGTACCCTTACGCAAGTCTGGTGAGAGCACTTATAATTTGTGCTCAGACCGAACTATGATATTTTTGTGATGCCGCTGAAATGAAGGTTATTAAACGTTGTGGATTGATGTAAGCTTTCTTACTTTTTTTAATCGAGAACTGCTGGATAAAAATAAAGATGCACAGGTTTATTCGTAGAAAAAGAAAGGATGTTGAATTTGTTTTGCAGTGAAGCTATTGAGTTTGCGGAAACAATTTTTCAACCCCATATGATGGAAAGGAAAGCAAATATACATTATACAATGGTTTCTTTGATTTTTAAACTAATAGTGCATACTTGCAGGAAAACATACTCTGTTCTAGTCTATCTCATAACCTTGCAAAGTCGTTGGGGCACCCATATAACTGCGACAATTTCTTTCCGTCTGGTCGCGTTTTCAGCCGCCCTCCTTTTGCAGGAAAAGTTTATCCGTGTTTACTCTTTAATACTGTCTTTGTCTACTTCTTTTTCGTTTTCTTTTCCTGTGCCCTGTAGAACCGTCTGCATTTTTTCTTTCCTTTTACTGTGCCCTGTAGAACCGTTTACATCTTTTTTGTTTCCTTTTACCGTCCCCTGTAGAGCCGTCTTTGCCATGCCAAGAGACCTTGTCTTGTGTCCCAGTACCTTAGTTTCCGTTTCTTGGCCATGGTGAGAAGTGCACAAAACCTCAGTGTAGGAAGTGTGTCAGCAAAAATGAAAAAAAAAAAGAAGAAGAAAAAAAACGTATGATGTACAGAAAGACATTCAATAATGTGTCCTAGAGGAGTAATATTTGTAAATACTGAGAAGCTTATTTAAACGTACCCAGCAAATATGTGTGATAATGTGCAGATAAACAAAACAGATGCTGCTCTGAGAATTGCTAGTTTAAGGGAAATGCTGACAGCATAATTATGCTCCTTTCACAATAATTGCCCCTTAAGTACCATTTGTGAGCTACATTTGCCCCGAGGCAGTAATAAAACATGACTGAGCTGCGACATGACAAAACCAACAAAGTGGAATGTGCTCCCAGCGAAGACGCAGATCAGCCTGAGCATCCGCTCTGTCTGATCAGAGCCTTCGCTGTGCGCTTACAGGGTAGCTTATAAGGGTCTAAGCTACCTCAAGCCGAATAACGAAGACTCTGACCAGACAAGGCAGATGCCCAGGCTAATCTGAGTCTTGCCTGGGCGCACATGCCACTTTGATGGTTTTGTCGTATCGCGGCGTTATTGTTAATTTACGACATCATCACGTTTGACGTCTGCGCACTGATTGCCAAATAACGAGTAAACAGTCCTGTTGAAAATCTCGTTTGTTTTTGCACTTTTATTTTTCGAAGTCAGGCTCAGGCTTTGATTTATTTTCACGTTTCCAAAGGGAGTTAATTTAGACAGACTTAACTTCCTTGAAATCTTTTAATACTGCGTTGTTGTCCGAAACTGAGTTACGCAGACGTATAAGGCGAAATATTATAATAATCTAGAAACAACTTTATTAAAACGGTTTGCTTTCGAAGCAATTTGTAATTAATTTTGAGTTCAGTATAACTCAGTCTGGTTAATTCATTAGAGCCGCGACACGAGAAAACTAACAAAGTGGTTGTGCGCCCAGCGCAGACTCAGATCAGCCTGGGCATCCGCCCAGTCTGATCGAGTCTTCGCTGTCCGCATGAAGGTAGCTTGGTCTACCCTTTAAGCGTTTAGGGAAGACTCTGGTCAGACTGCGTGGATGCCTAGGTTAATCTGATTCTGCGCTGGGCGCACTAATACTTTGTTGGTTTTCTCATTAATGCCTGGTAGACTCTTCTTTCCTTATACATTGGATGGATCCATTCTTCATTTTAGGGGTGTCTGGTTGATTTATTTTTATCGTTTTTTATTGAAATCGCAATTAAGTTTATGCAAAGAGTGTTGACCCTGATCAGGCACCGCGTTCAGCGGCGTCTGGTCTCGGTCTGCACTGTTTGTCAGTGTCCTTTTTTATGGGACGCCAGACATTAATTGGTTAAAATACTGAAATCTTAAGTCTGAACTCCTAAGCCAAAGAAACATTGACAAATGCGAAAAATTATAACACGGCCGCTTATCTCCGTCAGCACAACACCGTGTTGTGTATAGGAAAATGTGCAGGAGATTTCCGGTGGATGTGCAGGCGATTCGAAAATAAATGTCACGAAAGGTAGGTGTCTCGGTTTAAAAGGGATATATTCTTTTCCAGCGTAAAACAAAAGAAAAGGAAAATGTCATGCAACTCTTCAATCGTTTTTCTGTGAATACGAGTCTTGATCGAAGCCAGATTCTCAGTTATACAACAGATTTCCATTTTTCCCGGAGCGAGGTCATGGAGGTGGCCGTTTTGTTGACATGCAAACATTTCAAATTTGCATTCCTGAAGTCGCCGAGTATTTATGTTTTCATCTATCACCTATATATTAAAGGTCTCTCATATAAGTACCAGTTACGAGCCTAAACAGAATTTGCTACCTTCCTTCAGCCCAGATAATGAAAGTTGTTGTGGAATTCGTGATCTAGGAGATCGGTGGTGCTGAAGGCGATAGGTGGCGGTGCAGGAGATTGTTTAATGTTGTGCCACCAATGACCGTTTTAACTGTTTTATAACGTAAATATTGTAGTAGCATGGCATGGTACAGATTCGCACAGCTTTCAGATTCGTACACTTGGCTGTACAATGCCTCTGCTGCATTAAGCATGCTAATTAATATGAAAATAACGATTCCAGCAATCAGGGGATTGAATTTTCAGGCAATCATTTGCACTGCAAAGCTTCTGTTAGAACTAAATGGTACGAAAGTAATGCTAGTTTGTCAATTGGGTACTTACATTCGTCCCACTTTCTTTGTTTAATTACATTGTGCACACGGCCACCAATCCAGCTCATTCATCGCATATACCAATGGGGCAAAACTTTCTGTTCCTTATTTTTTAGACCAAAATTCGATAAAACAGGCAATGAATGAGATGGATCTTGAATTCAATAAAATTGTTTATGTTTTTTTTTTCTTGTTAGTAGCCACTTTTCTGAACCCGACAATGCTATGCGATAACCTTGATTTCGACCTACAACATACCTTAAAAGTAATGCTCTGGATCACAGACTGAAAGGAGAATCTGCGTTGAAGTTGGAGATAGTGCCCTTTTCTCCGCTACAAAGCATTTCAAACGGTCAAGCATAAAATTCTTTATAAACCAATACCTGTGTCCAAAATTCCAATGAATGTCCCATCGCATAGCATTGCCTGTTTTATCGAATTTTGGTCTCAAAAATAAGGCCTGCAGAACCACCGGAAATCTCCTGCACATTTTCCTATACACAACACGGTGTTGTGCTGACGGAGATAAGCGGCCGTGTATAAGCGATAACAAATCTTGTGTTACCATCACAACAAAATCCTCCCCCCCCTCATCCTCCCCGCAAACACACAGTATTTAATTTGCTCTAAGTCTGGGACTAAATGAATGTTTTTAGTCATGTTAAATAATTAAGCTGAAAAAAGAGCATGGAAAAGCGAAGTTTCAGTCGTTACAGGATACTGAGGACAAGGCTTATTAGAGTATTAAGGTGGTGATTTATGGTAAATGTAAAAATCTGCATAAAACCATAAAAAAGTAACGTATCTCCCTGAAAGTTAGCAGACTTCTTATTTTTGTTGTTCTTTACAGTTTAGAATACAAAATAGACGTACATGCTGCTTAAAAAAGTGTTTTATAAGGAAAGATCAAAGGGTAATTTTCTGCGAATCAATCTGAAAAAAATAGTATCGTTATTGAAAATTTATGTAGTGCTGAAGGTGCATTATTGCAAGTCAAGTCAAAGTCAAAGTCATTTATTCAGAAAAAACTCAGGTCACATTTGTGACATACAAGTAGTAGAGGGTGGCACTATGGCCACGCCCGTCCGGAGACTAAGTCCGCAGCCTGGGGCAGTCTCGGGCCGGGCGTGTCCATAGATGCCACCGCTTTAGTAAGCTTGAAAAGGCTAGTTTGAAATAACTTAGTCTTTTTCATGGGGAAAAGTCTATGTAATATGGCATAGGAGATGTCTTAAGAGGCTATACAGCAATATGCGTCTGCTATGAGTTTCTTGGCCCTGTATCTCAAGACCTCACTATACCAGAGGCATAACTCTATAGCGTCAGTTGATGGTATGAGTTGCTGTGGCATACTCTTGTTCATTCTGTTCAATTTCTGAGGCTTTACAGTAATATGCGTCTGCTATCAGTCTCTTGGTCCTGTATCTCAGGGCCTCACTATACCAGAGGCATAACTCTATAGCGTCAGTACTTGTTCCTTGGGGATTATAAAATCTTGTATCTCAAGATTTTAATGTTCTGGACTGAAATTATTTCTTACTAGCCTTCTAAAGTTTACCTGAAAAAATAACAACGACTGTATTTTTTCAATAACAGAACTTTAATTACCCCGCTAACGAACTAACTGACGATTGACAAAGGATTAGGGTCGTCCCTCTGCCATCGTTTACAAACATATTTACAACATCGTATACATTGGATATTTCTTTGATAAACAATTGGTATATCTTAAGCATTTACAACTTTGAATCCTATGTTCAAAGAACTGGTCTGGTGGCGTTATTGTCTTTTTCACTGATAAGTATAGTCTTCCATAATTCAAACTGAACCACATTTCAATGTCTCTGTCATTTTGGTATGGATCTTCTCCTGTTCCCATCAGGTTCTCGTGAATGGCCGTCTTCAGATCTAGTCCTCTGCTTAGCTGATGTAATATGTAGATACAATACATTCCACACACTTTACTCCATGGACTCTGAAGCATCTCTGTATTTTCTATCCACGTCTTGGTATTTCTTTGTATGAATGGTAGAATGTAGTCTTCTAATGGTGGTTGTCCATATGAATCGAAGTAAATCGCCTTGTCATCTTTGAAGTATAAGGTCACCCAATGTTCTCCTGGTTGGTCCGAGTCATCTGTATTAATGATGTATGCTTTCACATCCAATGGCTTCTTCTGTGGCAGGAGATCCTTCGAGACAACTTTGGCGTTCAAATGCATAAGTTGAGACGCCTTGGTCAGAAGGGCTGTCAATTCTAGCGTATTCATCTCTGTTGTAGGAGTCTAAGATTCTCAGTTCCCAGTATTTTTTCCAGTCTTCATTCAGTGGAGAGCAGTATTGGTTTTTCTTCAGAAACATCCAGTTTTTATAGGCTTCCACGGCTTCTTCCGGCGTGAGATGACTCATGCCTCTTGCATCTCCAGTGTCTTTTAAGCGAAATTTTAGGCACAGTTCATGGTTCCAGTCTTTGATGACATCGTAGATGTTGAGACATTCTAATGTCGGTTCGTGATAGTGTAAGTCTCTTATCCAATCATCTCCGGCTCCTAGACAGAGCATGTGATTTTTCTGGCTGGGATGATCTATTCTGCAACCTTCACACTCGTGTTGAGCATATTCTCTGACAGCTATTCTCAGGTTCTTTAGCATTGCAAATATCAAAGCAGTCTTGTCTTTGCCAATAAATGTTTTTGGTGGTGACACATCAAATTGTTCTAGCAGTTTTCCATTTTTATCACACACAGATCTGATCTTTGGGTGTAACAGCTGTTCAAGTTCGTCCTCCAAGGAACCAATTTCGTCAGAGTAGGATCCATGTAGTTGTTCGTAGCATTCCACTCTAAACTTTAGTTCTTGTTCTACAAAGTATCCTTTGTTCATGGTCTCAGTAGTCTGTGATGACTTCTCTCAAACCGTTGATTTCTATTAGGTTGTCAAACTCTGCATATACTATGACGTTGATGGTCTTGCCGAGTGCTCTAGCAAACTGAAGTTCCACTCGCAGGTTGCCGGTTTTTATAGGATGTAGATGGCTCTGATCGGCTCCTTGGTCTGGCGTGAAATCGTATCCCCAGAAGCAGTATCCACCTTTGTAGTCGTCGTAGTCGATGTTACAATTCTGAATCTGATTTTGACTGCCCAAAGCTTGATACAGAGACATGTAAGATCTGAGATATTGATCCAAGTTAAATTTCGGTTCAAATGGTTTTCCATAAATGCTGTGACCGTCACAACTCACTTCAAGTTTGCTGAGACCGAAATGTTTGAAGTTGAAAGGATTTGTGGCGAACGATCCATTGAATGTTGCATTATCTACCATGCCAATGAATAATCGTTTTGGAAGTTGTCCCTGAAACAAGTGGTCCTCGACTTTTGATCTAAGACCGGTGCCTATGGTAAATGTCTTAACTTCTACACGCCGTATGGGAAATTTGGCATTGTGATGTGCAATAGTTTGATTGAGATCATTGGCTATGGCTGGCAAAAGTTGAACATTGCGAACTGATAAGACTGCTGCATCGATCTTAACCATAACAGGGTACTCATCCTTAGACATGATACAAAATTGAGGAGAAGCACGATTGAGACGAAGTCTTAATTCTATTCCATTAGGTAAATATTTTTCCTGCATGGCCAAATCTAGATGTAAACGCCCTTGAAGTTCCTTAGGGTTACTTAGTTCAAAAGGGGTTATACGGGCTGTTACATTGTCATGACCAAAATCTTCAAAGTGACCAGGTTCATCTTCGTACCAAAATTCTGCAGCTTTAAGTTGATTGTCTTTCACATCAGATCCAAAAGAAAATAAGTTTTCAATGTAAGCCCTGTAGGGATACGTATCCATATTACTGGTCACCAGTTTATTGTTAAGATATAGATCAATTCCACTAAACATACTGTGAAAGAAGTTGTTGATGGGAGCAACTTTTTTATCGTTCTCAAGATTGTCACCGTTTGCTCTCAAAATCCTGAATTTCAAGTACAAATAAGTTTGTGATAAATCAGTGTAATATTCCGTATGGCCTGGTACCACAAATTCGATGGGTGCATGATAACTGTCTAGAGAAGCTATGGGATGATAATCTATCCACTGAGAATCTTGCATGGTGGTCAGAGTTGGAGGAACAGTTTGCATGTCTATTTCAGACTTGCTACATTCACAAGATCCACTTTGCATCATTTTCTTAGTCAAAAATATCGCGGTCAAATTTTAGATTTGAATATTTTTTCCTAATGGCTCTGTTTACAGAATTCTTTCTGCCTCTACCCTTTTGCAGTTTGTTGTGAACAGTTCGACGATTTGTCTTAGACTGAGTTTTTCTACGTTTCTGACTTGATTTTATACCTCCCGAAGCCAAATGATCCAAAGCAGATTTTCCCAAAGATTTTAAAGCTGATTTACCTCTACTTTTTAAAACTTGTTTGATATTTTGACCATCCATGATGTCGCGAAGTGCATGAATTCCTTGATCTTTGGCTACATGTTTGATACTTTGTAAACCTGCTTTTGCAACAGGTTTTAAGATTGGCATGACCGTTCTCAAGGCAGTTTTAAACATGGACCCTAAACCATAACCGTACTGTCTCGATACACCTCTGTAAACTGGAAAGTTATTTCCACCCGACCCTTGTTGACACACTACACCACGAGTTTGGAAATACATTTTATTGGCTAATTATCTTTGAGTCTGAAATGTAACTTGATCAAAGACTTTCCCGTGATAAATGGAATATCTATTCCCGTATCGCCTTTTATACTCACGTGAACTTGATCTATGAATGATTTTGCCACCGGAACGTAATGCAAGTTGACAAACTCTTGATGAGAATGATGAGAGCGTTTTGAAATCTCAAATGGAACAACTCGCAAAATAGGAGCAGTTATGTCACCTACGTAAGTGTAACTGGCAATATCCGAGTAAACGTACAGTTGATTATTAGCCGTGTTTAAATCTACTTCGTATCTAAAAGCATGTCTTTCGTTTCCGATGGGTCTTTCTGACATTTTTGGATTTACCCCTAATTTCTCCCCAAGTAGTTTTGGGAATATCAGTCTGACGACTTTTGGATTGTTGTAAAATATTTTGACACGTTTACTGTTATTGCCATAACTCATTCTATCGAAGCATTAACACTTCTCAAAGCATTTCCGAAACGTGTATCGATGATGCCTTGTATTTCTTCCACCAAATGTTGTGGACTGCTGTAATTTCCTTTGGGAATTTTCAACTCGTATTCTGCGCAGGTGTTGTCTTCCGTACAATCCTCGCTCATATTTTCTACTCCGAATTCTTGAGCTAAGACTTTATCGTAAAATCTCAAGTAGAAAAAATTGGTTTCATCCGAAATATTCATGATTTGAGTTGGTGTAATCATTTCTACCAAAGCAACTTCCCACTTTTCTTTTTCGATGTTGATGGGATGATCTAATCTGACAGTAAAAGAACTTTGTGTATTGTCAGGAAAAGTCGTCATTGAACTGTCACTTAACAATGTCAAATAAAACCCTGTCATGGTGCTTGTTTGGAAGTTTCTTCAAAACCACTACGTTTTCTGAATTTTAACCCTGGGGAAGGAAGAATATAACCGACAGAGCTGCTCAATAAAATCAACCACAATTCTTTATCTGGACTTTGAAGACTGATTTGAACTAGAGAAGTGATGATGATGGCATAAACGATAATGATTTGAGATAAAAATGTCAATCTATTTTTGGGTAACTTGGCTAAACTTTCAGAAGATTGCAAAGAATCCGTGTCCCTTCTTATGACTGAAGATTTAAAATTCATGTTCGTGTTTTTATACAAGATCGGATTCCAAAATCCAACTGTCAAATTTGGATGGATAACCTTTCCAGTGAACTTTAATTTCTTTGACCCACTTTTTCCCAACTTTTCGTTTACGACGATCTAAGACAGATTCTATTTCGTAAATTTGATCTTTGTCCACACGTTGTAATTCTTGCGAATAAAAAGTACCTTTTATGAGTTCCCCGTCTAGATCTTCTATTTTATAGGTAACGGGACTCTGACTTTGTATGACACCCCTAACCTTAAACAATTCTTGCGTCCAGTTTGGTAAATAACCTTTTTCAAAAGTGCGTTTTGTTTTGTTGATGCGCACAAAATCACCCACTCTTAATTCAGGACTTGCAACTTTTTGCTTTTTGCCGTACAAAATTTGGGATACTTGAACTTCATTTTTGACATCGACAGATGCAGGCGTACGTTTAATGCTGCGATGATAAGCATGATTGTACCCGTGAACTAATTTTGGAAGTACATCGACATATTTCAGTGTACGATTATGAGTAAAATATTTCCACATGCGACTTTTCAGAGTTCTTTGAAACCTTTCTACAATACTTGCTTTTGTTTCTGGATTTTCTGTCGTGAAAAAATGAATATTTTTAGATTTCAAGAACTTTTGAAACTCTTTATTTTTGAATTCCGTACCTTTATCAGTTTGCAAACTTTTTGGAATACGTCCATGTTTCAAAACAGATTTAAAAGCTTCCACCAAAGTTTTTCCAGATTTGTCTTTGATCGGTACAACCCAGGCGTATTTTGAAAATACGTCTATCAAACAGAGCAAGTAACGATATTTGTCGTTATATTTTGCCATACTAGATACGTCCGCCAAATCTCCCTGCCATTGATAATCTATTCCTGCCACCACAGTTTTGCGACGCACAAATTTTCTACGTATGGGTTTGTGCAAAGTGTAAGTTTGTTGTTTTCTCAACCAAGTTTTCACATCGTCAAGTTTGATTTTCTTTGAAATTTTCTTTGCTGCTTTATACAAAGCTTGCAACCCCGTATATCCCACTGGACTTTTAGGATCGTAATAAAGTTTTGATAATAATTTATTCATTGTTCATCATAAGATAACCATTTTCTGGGTGATTCAAACAGTTCTTCTTTTATAGGTTTGATAGAACTGGGTGTAAACAGTTCGTCTCTGATATGTTTTCTAGTGGCAGACAAACTTTGAGATAAGTCTTTCTTGATGTGTTTTCTAACCGATTGTGTAACGGGACTTGTTCTTTTTTTAAGAGTAGGCATGCGTCGATGTTTGGTTTTAGGAGTGACATACTCTTCTTCATCTTCGTGCTGAAGAGGAGTACGATGCATCCATTCCCATCGTTTCTTATTTCCCACAAAATCTTGAGGCACGTTCATGTCTCTAAGAGCCTCAGCAAAAGGTTCCCAACCCCTGGGCTCAGTGTCTTTTCTCTGTCTTAAAACATCATTGACTAAATCTATGATATTAGACCCTGCAACCGGTTTGCCATACATCTTAACCGTTCCGTCTTCGTCCCAAGATAAGTTAGGATTATTTTCTAACCAAGATATCAATAATTTAGCTTTCTTTCGCATCGTGGTAGGAACACTATCAAAAATACGTTGATTAATTTTCGATTCAGGCTCTACTGGGAGAGAAAGTTTTGTTTCTGTCAGTGCTTTGCGATGTGCCGTTTTAAATTTATGTAAAGTTTGACCAAACAATTGAGATTTTTCTGCCTCTGACAAATCTTCGTTGGCCATGACCGAAGACAAGTCTCTTTGAAGACTGGCCGTCGCAGAAACATTTGGATCGGGTGGAAGTCTTGGTTTTTGAATTTGTTCTTCTTTCCAGCGTTTCATGTCTTCCCAAAGTTTAAATGATACCACGGCCATTTTACGCCCTTCCATTGCAATTTTTTTTACTGACCAAGAATAGATCCTAAGACTGAACCAAGCAAAGGTTTTAAAAGTAAACCCAGGAGTGCACCACCTTTCTGATTGAGAATTTTTTTCTTGTTTGCTAGTGCAACACGTTTTGTAGACAATAATCGAATATCATTCTTCCTAGAACGTAATTGTTCTTTCTGAGCTTTTGTGAGTTTGACATTGCCTTTTATAAGATTTAAACAACATTCCCCTACACAGTCTAATATCTCTTTTGGACAATCATTGACAATTTTTTGACGAAACCGATATGGAATGTTACATAGTCCTTCCAGAAAAGGACCATACTTTTTAATCAGTGAACCTCTTTTCTTTTTGATTTGTGTTCTTTTCTTACGTGCAGCCATGATAGCAGTCAAGAATTAAACTAGTAAAATATCATGTTAACCAAGTCCTTTTATAGTGAAAGTTTACGTTTAGCCAACATCTGTTTCATGGCAGCTTCAAATCCATGTTTTCTGGCAGTACGAAGATATTCGTTTGCAGGAGAAGAACTCCTTCGAGGAGAAGCCCTTAGAGGAGAAAATCTAGAAATTTCTAGAGCAGGTGATTTTGCAGCAGTGCGTCTTTCACCAATTTTTCTGAGACTAGAGTTTGGAGTAGAAAACTGAGTAGAAAATGGAGAAGGTGTTTTTGCAGGAGTGAATCTTTCACCTATTTTTCTGATACTTGAACTTGGAGTAGAAAATCGAGTAGAAAATGGACTTGGAGTTCTTAGACTAGAGTTTGGAGTAGAAGGAGTAAATGGACTTGGAGTTCTTGCAGTTGACGGTCCTGCAACAGGAGATGGAGGTTTTCTAGGTTTCTTAATTCTTACAGTGACAAACTTATCGTTCACTTTTATTTTTCTCCTTGATTTAGTCTTAGGGGATTTTTTCCTCTGAGTTTTTTTCTTTGGAGATTTTTTCTTGCCAGTTTTTTTCTTAGACTTTTTAGGACCTTTTCTACCCACTTTCTTTTTCTGAGAAAACCGTCTAAGTATTTTATTACCGTCCCAACGAATGAGAGATCTGATTATCACCCCACCAAAAAACCCACCGCCACCAGGTTTTAGAATGATTTCTCGTTTTGTATCTGCATTTACCAAAGGACTTGCTAGTTTTCTAACATCGTCTTTGCGTTTGTCCATGAATTTTTGAGTTTGTTTTGGTAATTTCATTTTATTTTCAGCTATTTTTCTAGCTGCTAAAGAAAACCATTTGATCATTTCCATCAACCCGGCATTAAGCAAAGTTTTTCTTTTGTTCGAATCATGCTCTCTACTCAAATTGTAGAGAGCCCTGATCAAGTTTGCCGATGCTTTTTGAGCCATGTCTGGTTTCATTCTGATCCATGTAAGACCAAACACACCATTTTATACTGGAAAATACACAACTGGACCTTGTTGATCCGATTTTGTATACCAGTTTGTAAAAATATCTGTTCTAAACCTCAAATGATTTGGTGTGTCTGGTTTTAAATCAATCAGTAAATAACCGTGTGGCTTAGAAGTGGCATCGTTGAAGGCAGACATCAAGTGTGGAGCTTGAAGTTGTTGTGCCAAAACTTTAATTTGCATTTTGTCTCTTGGACTTTGAAACAAAATCAAGTAATGGGCATTCAAACTGATGGTACGTGTCGATTTACTCTGCTGAAACAAGTTTTGTGTGATGTACACAACACTTGCATTTCTGTGATGACCTTTCCTCGTGAACCAAAGTTTAATTTTTTCTTCGTCTTTATCGCCCAACATATCGTCAAAGACAATCAAGTGAGTTTCACTCGTGTCTGTGACAATATCGTCGTCGTCATTTGGAATTCCTAAAATAAATCTGATGTTTAAATCTTTGCGTTCTTGCAAGATATTGTACACAGGTTGCCATTCTTTGTAACACCACACGATACGTTGTGGTAAAATATCAAACAAGTCTTCTTTGTACTGAATCAGTTTTTTAACAAATTCAGTTTTTCCCGATCCACTTGGACCCGATATAAAAATATTAGCAGGATGTTTGAAAAACAAACTACCAATATTTTCGTCTTGAACTGTTACCGACATGATTGAAAGATAAAATGAGAAAGAATAATGAAAGACATGTGTATATATAACATATTTTTATTTTTTACAAACAACAAATTGTTTTACTGACATACTTTACAAATAATTTTTCTTACTGAAAACACTGTTTCACAACAGTCTCTGATCTGATTTTCTTTGGTTTACAGTACATATCCATACGGAACAGTTTCACCACTTTTTAAAATCACACGTTTGTCATAAGTAAATCTATATGTCTTAGATTGTCTCTCAGTAGTAATTTTTCTGTCTTTATGTTTTCTTATACGGTGTTGATATTCCACAGATTCTTGAAAGTCCCTCTTCTCACTATGGGCCCATTCCATCATGTTGTAGAAATGGATTACTTGTGAAGTATTGTAATCCAGGGTCAGTCCTTTGACTTTACAGGTAGACTTGCGTTTCCCAGTGTCGTGCTCCACATACTCGTAGCCATAATTCTTTGGTCCCATACCCACAAACTTGGTGATTTTCGCAGTAGGCAGTTCGTCTGTCCATTCGCCGAGTCTGTTGTTGATGATCTCTGGATTCCATAATTCTGGTTTGTGAATGTAGATGACAGAATCCGTATCAAAGTACAACACACGTTTGTCAAGTTGATGTAGGACACTGTATAACTTCAGTCTGGCTTGTGCTGTCACAAAGGATCCTACCACCACATTGCTGCAAGCATGAGGTTCTACAATCGATTCCAGATCTTCCCAGTTGACTAACAAAAACTCTTCTCCAAACACTTCGACATTCTTCACTTTCTTCAATGGATTAGTCACCAGTTCAAAGTAGTCAGAAGGATCTGACACATATTCTGTTTTGGTCATGTTGTCTCTCTGTGCTAATTTTCCCCACAAACTGTTTAAACTGATCTTGCTGATTCCACGTCGACCTTTGTTCTTTTCCACCTTCTCTAGTCTGATACCTTCTGCTTCGTAATAGTCCTGTTTGAATTTGATCTTGTCCAATTCTGTCTTGCACCAGTCGGGATATCCACTTGACTCTTGTTTAATCTTCAGGAAAGTATCGATATATCCAGCAAAGATACCTCCTTGTCCAGTTGACTTGTCGTACTGTGAAGATTGGGGAAAATGCCATACTTCGTACACATCTTTCAGCTGGTAACCCAGTTTCATCGCCTCAAACAATTCGATGCTCACCCAAGTTCCCACTAATTCTCTGTCTTCTTCTCTGTCGTGCGTACATAATTTCGAATTGTCAGATGTCTCTGCACAACTTCTACAGAGTGGAAACAGTAATTTGTTGTTGCACTTGTACGGCAATACCGGATGATACAAGTTTCTGGGTGGTAACACTTTACATTTGATCAGTCCAAAATATTGATGTATATTGTCTCTGTCGATGTCTTCTTGTGAATAAATTTCTGGATGTCCAATAGGGAAGATTCCGTACTTGCAGATGTATGGATAGAGTGAACACACATCGATATACTTAATTTCCTCGTCTCCTTCAATTTCGTAGAACAGTCTTGTAGAATTCGTACGTCCTCCAAATAGCGCATCTCTGGGTTTGAGTGGATCCAAGTTGGTAAATTCTGCATCCACCATCTCCCTAAAATCTTTGTCATCTTGATAATATTGGTCGTAATCGCATTCCCACATTTCTATCACTTGATATCCAGCTCTTTTCAATTTCTCGGTCTTCTCCACAGTCTGTTTGTATAGCTGGTACATCGTCTGGCAGTTGTAAGTATTGATCTTAGTTCTGTCGGGGAAATGTTTGGGACACCCGTGCCAGTAACATCCATGGAACTCGTACACTGTTTCTTTTTCTGGATCGTATCCATCCACATAATGTCCAAAAACTTTCTGTTCACCACCATTCAAAGCGTGACGAATTTGGATGTGATTCTTTCTAGCCACGGCTTGAATCCAGCGCACAGCTTTGATAGAATACTTCTTTTGGTTGGGATAGCCTTCTGGTGGAATGATGGCCACAGAGTTTTCAGGCATGTGATTCTTCCTCCATACTTGGGAACAGGCTTGAGCGATCGTGCATGCATTAGAAAAAGGATCCAAGTCGCTGATATCAATCGATTGTTTTCTAAAACATGAACAACCTCTCCTCAGGATATCCACATCGCTGCGACAGTATTCTTCCATTTCACTTCTGAAGTCAAAGATGGCATTGGATTCCACTTTCTGCTTGTGCCATTCCAGGAAAGTTTCTCTGTCTTTGACCGACATCTGTCCAGGATTGTACATCTCCACGGGAAAGTAAGCTCCCACGTAATTCTGGTTGGCATCAACATTTGCCAAATGTGGGAAATAGCCTTTCTTCATCTCTGTCAATCCAAAGGTATCTGGAAAATTGGCTAATCTCATATGCAGAAAATGATACGAGTCCAAGAACTTGACTTTGGCAGCAGTCATCGTCACGATAGTATTTCCATTCATAATCACATCGGGCTTAAAAGTTCCATTTTCTAGTATGTAGCGTAGAATAAATTGTCCATCGTATCCTCCAAAATTATGTGCAATAACAGTCACTCCTTCATTTTCTTTTCTAAATAACCAGGAACAGAAATCTGACAACGTATTTTCATCTTCAAAGATCATTTCTCGTCCAAACTGACTACAATTGTCACAATACTGATCTACAGGTGAATTAACGCAATGGTCACACGCTTTGTTTGTGAACTTATTACAAATTTTACATGGCTGTTCAATAGGTAAATCCATACACTGATCACAAGCTCTATGTGCAATACAAAAGTTGACAATATGTTCGCCAGAGTCTTGCTTGGATTCAAAGTCAAAAAATATGAATTGAGGTTGAATAACGGTACCTTTCTCTTCATCGATGATATCGTCCTTCTCGGCATCTTCTTCCAACACTTCGTTCTTGGGTTTGCACACGTAAGGTTGAATATAACATTGATGTTCGGCTCCAACAATCAGTTTACAAAATTTACATTTCTTCTGTCCTGGACACACGTGATTTCTTTTATTTCCTATAATCCTATTTCCACATTTCTCACAATTATGCACAAGTTGACAAATAGATTTTTTCTGTCCTGGTTTGACTAATGTATGATTAGCAAAACAAGATGCACTATGAAAAGTTCTCTTACATTTTGTACAGTACTGATTTTGTTCGTGAAGACATGGCGTTGCACTATAACAACTAGTACATCCATTTGAACAAGCATGATCCTCTCTATTGCTAAATCCCGTGTCACAAAACTCACAATAATAACTACATCCTTGAAATCCTTTGACATTGGTGATAGTGTCATAGTGATCTGTGCCATTGTAATAGATATGAATTACTTTTGTTTTGTCACTAGGTCTAAATCCAAGTGGAAACAATAATCCGTCTTTAGGATGCTGTGAATGTACTTTGATCAAATAGTCAGGAGCTAACACAGTTTGAAATTTCTTGTATTCTTCAAATCCACAAGGTTGATTGTGAGGAATCTTAGCACGATCTAATAATTTCATGGCTTCTCTAGTTTGTAGCGGTCTGTCAGAATTTCTCAGATGATGCCAAGTTTTCTTCCATGAGTCAGATGTGTCCCTATCGGCATGATGTTTTCCTACCACAATAGCTCTGGCCATACACATGACATCTTTGGTGTTGTTGATTTGAACGATACTATGTTTCATCTTTCTCATATTGCGTGATTCAAAGTAAAGTCCATGGTGTAATGCCTTTCTTCCACTTCCAGTTGGTAACTTGGTGTGTGTCACTTCCAAGCTCATCTGTCCATCATTGATTTTAAAGTCTTCATTGGATTGTAACACTTTCTCGATTTCTTGAGTCAAAGATTCCCCAGTCAGACTCGTCACATCTGTGAATGGTACAAAGATTCCTAATTTCAGTCCGGGATGATAAATGCTCATTCGAATCCTGTCATTGCCTTGAGCTTGAGAATGGGTCTTGATGTCATCCACCAACTGTTGAAACATCCGAGGTACAAATTCCAGCGGTGATACGTCTTCTGGAAATTTATTGACATCCACATTGTACACATTAGCTCTTGTTCTGAAACGTCTCGACTCACGTTCTCTGACAGGCTTGATCACATAGTACTGCTGGTAATCATCTTCTTCATCGTCCGAATAAATCACCATAGGCCTTTTTCTTGGTGGTGACAATTCATCTTCAGATTCTTCACTGTCGGAATAATCCACAAGTTTCACCTTCTTTGGCGGTGGTAACTCGTCCTCCTCAGAGTCTGATGAAGTGGGTGGGGTACGTATTCTCTTCCAATGTCTCTTTGGCATGTTGTCTTGTCACTGTTCAAACTCAGAATGCAAGGAGATCTGAATATTTGACTTATATATCCATCAGCACCAAGATTAGTCAGACGAGATACATGGTACATGACTTATCAGGTTAGACTACATGTTCTATGGAATTCTTGTGATACAGGCAAGATACATAGTATTTGACTTAGCAGGCGAGACAACAGGAATTTTTGTGGTACAGGCGAGACATGGGCTTTACGGAATTTTTGTAGTAAGGCGAGACAACAGTCTTAAGGAATTTTTATTAACTAGCAGGCAAGACTACATGCTATATGGAATTCTTATCACCAGGCGAGACACATAGAATTTTTGTGCTACAGGCGAGACACTAGTTTTACGGAATTTTTGTTATTTTTAAAAGAAGTGCAAGAAGAGTGTGCTGTTCAGCACCTTGTTCTTCCCCGGTCGGTTACCCTATGCCTGGGAAGCCCTGGCGATTTGAAGCCATATCTACATGATCACAAGTCCTGAATGTCACTGTGGACCAGAGACCTGCCAGCGGAGGTTCAGTTTACTGGGATAGTGTCCCGACCCCTTAAGCCATAAGGCTTCTACTGTTTCACATGTAATCGATAGACTTCGCATCTGCGGGCCCAGGCGGTATAACCGTTGTGCACACCAGTTCCAGTCCAGTGGTGACCGGCAAACCAGCAATATTAATATGCGAGTTCCTAATATATATACCTATACATAAACCAGTTTACTTGAAACAAGATTGGACATTTGCATATCATGTATATCTGATTTTAATAAAAGGTTATGTTACTTTTTATAGTAACACATTTTAGAATATAAAAATTAATTAGAGAATAATAAAATCTACATTTTGGTGTTTATTTTATCAAAATCGGCCGAAAAATAACAAAGTTATTCAATTTTTTCATATTATGGTGTTATTACAAGGGAGGTAAATCTGGATTGACTTTCTTTTAGTCTATAAATAGATTATTCAAGTAATAGCTTTCAGAAAAAATGATACAAATGAAAGGCGAATACGTGCATATGTGTATCACTTCTGTTATGAGTATTATTATATGTTAACTAATAAACTATTGAAACAACCCAAAACAACAAAAAATGTCGAGCATGCACTGCGCATGCGCGGAATTTGCAGGGTAAGAAAACTGTAATAACTCCAGATTGCCTTGACGGATTTTCATAATTCTTTTTTTATTGGAAAGAACAAGTCAACACCTACCAAATGAAATTAAAATAGATTGTCACACTGCGCATGCGCGGAATATAGAGGGTAAGAAAACTGTAATAACTCCATTTTGCCTTGATGGATTTTCAAAATTCTTTTTTTATTTGAAAGAACTGGTCAAGGCCTAGCAAAAAATATTTCAAAATAATTAACCACAATGTGCATGCAGAGAATCAAGACATATATAATGTGTACATTTCATTTTTTCAGTTCATAAAGTTTCAAGATGTCTGAAGAACTAGTCGATCTGGGTGTGTTACCAACTGAAATTAGAAGTATAATCTACTCAAGGCTCGTCAATATTTCGAGGAAAAGTAAAAAGTTTAGAGACGAACTTCAACTGACGTGGTTTAACATGTGTTTTCAAAGAGCTCTGTCTTGCAACAATTTTTACCAGAGCCTAGCACAGCTATTATATGACATCGATGGAATATCGAATCTTGACCAGAACATGAGATTATACTTTCACAAACGCATGATGGAAGTGTTGAAGGATACTCATTCTAGACATGACCGATGGATCTTTACGATTTACAATTTCAACAAGGAAACATGTGAACAGTTTTTTGAAAACTTGTTTCCTTTCCATTATGACATTTACGTACATGGAAAAATCGTGAATGGACATCTGACTGGGCTTCTAGTATTCTTTCAGAGTTTAGCATTTTTTTACTACTTACCATTTCTTTACCAGTTAAATTTTCCTGCACCTATGAACGATTTGTTATTATCAACCTGGGAAGAGCATATAAACAGTTTGCGTGGTCGTGATGTGTCATTTGGAAACAGAGACGCATATGAGCAAGTTATCGAGAGTGAAGAGAGATTATTACCATTACGTTTTCCAACAGTCTATTCAGACCTGCTACTTGGAATAAAACAATGAACGTGATCAAGAAATCTCCTCCAGTATCGTTAGGTCGAATTTTACAGTTTGACATTTATCGAGGGTCACTTGAACACACACTGTCCTTACAACCTACAAGTTCAGAATTTCTGAAGTCAAAAGATGGACTCAGAACGTGGTTGGGACGATATGAAACATTCATGACCTTTCGACAAGCCATGTGTGAAACAGCTTTGATAATGAACACTATTTTAGACGCATCGCCTGTGAAGTATAGGCAATGGCTACTTCATGTGGCAAACAACGAGGACGTGATTACTTACCTTTGCAATGTACTCAAAGATGTTGAAGAGGCTTCGAGAGAACAATCTATGGATATCAACTCAACAACAACAACAACAGAAAATATGGAAATTGAACAACCATCACAGGAAGAACCAATGGATATTGATATGGATGAATTGACTGCAAAATTTGAAGCTTTGACACTATAAAGTGGAACTGTTTGTCTCTTGCAAAATCATTTATCTTACGGCAAGCATGGAGACAAAGTGGTTTGAAATTCCTCTGACACAAATTCTGAGATTTAGACCTTACAGAAAATTACTAGTTTGTGTTTACATACTACATTCACATGAGAACATTACTTTAGATGAAATTCAGATGAAATTAAACACAGAAGAATATTTCAAAGATTTTAAAAGACTCTGGTGTTCGTGTGCGAAACAGGAATTATCAGAGGAGACGGTCTTTACATTTGACAACTGGAAACTTCATGTGGCCAACAATTCAAAAGTGATTGACTATCTACAGTCGAAGACAAGGCGTATATAAGGACTACAACTAGATCTGCGAGTCATTTCAGCTCTGACTTTCAAACTGTCAAGATGGAAAGTAAACCTGTGGATCCAAGACTTAATAAATACAGTGATGCCAACAGTATTTATTATCACTGCACAGCATTGAAGAAACTTTTGAAAGAGAATGACAGAAAATTAATTCAACCATTGGAAATTTCACTAAAAGAACAAGGCCTGTTGAAACCACCCTATGGTTATTGCTACAATTGTGGGTCGGTGGATCATTGGACTGCCTCGTGTACCGAGGAGAAGAAGAAAAATACTACAAATAAACCACCCAATGGGAATTGTTACAACTGTGGTTCACCTGATCATTGGACTGCCTCGTGTACCGAGGAGAAGAAGAAAACTACTACAAATAAACCACCCAATGGGAATTGTTACAACTGTGGTTCACCTGATCATTGGACTGCCTCATGTACCGAGGAGAAGAAGAAAACTACAAAGAAGCCACCCTATGGGACTTGTTACAACTGTGGCTCGCCTGATCACTGGCTACCCTCATGTCCTCATACCGACTTACAAGATGAAAGCTCGGGATCACCACAACCAGCCGAGAAGTCAGAAACTACGAGGAAAAGACGCCATACTGATGATGACTCTGATGTACCCAGTAAAAAGAAGTCAAGAACGGCTTCACCAGAACCGACAAAACCTACTGCTAGACAACATAAGAAGAAGAAATACTGTGTTGTGTGCAAAGAAGACACTCATATGATGAAAAACTGTCTTGAAATAGTGAAAAACTAGTGACTAGATAAGAGACCTAGTGGATAGACAATATCTAAACGATATTGTGTGTCTACTGGACAGTGACTACTATTGTGTTCATAATGGATTAGTTTTCATAGTTACATGTAAGTTTTTATTCAATAAAATTGTTTTTAAAGTATTTGTTTTTTGTTATTTCATAAGGTTACTCTTTAAACGAAAGAGTTGGGTAGCCCTGAAAAGGGCTGTTTGGGTGTTCTAAGTCTTCACTTACTGTGAAGACTTAGACACAGGTTTTACAATCCCCACAACAGGATTCGTCTTGGATAAGTCGATCCCTCTCCTCCTCATAAATACTTCAAACCCCATCTTATTTTGCTGCCTTTCAACTTCTTTCCAGTCTTTCTTCTTAAAAGTTTTACACAGTCGGCTGAGATCAAAAGGGATATACTTTGACAAACCCATATTTGAGAATGAAGTTGTTAAAGGCAGTTAAATATATATATTGACTCATGGCGGACGTGAAAGAGAGCACAGTCTCTTGACCAATCAAAACTATGCAAAGTAGTTATGGGGTTTTATGCAACAATCAACAAAGTATTTCTTTCTGATAAGTTGTGGTGGCCCTGAAAAGGGCCGTTTTGAGGTTTTAATAAACCTTTCTATGAGCAGGGACACCGCGAGGGCCTGCCACCACAAGCTGGACAGCGTACTGACCAGCTCGTGTACGTCACCGTCCTCTCTGCCGGCAGATAGAATGGTGGCTGGTCCGCCTCCCTCTCCCAATCTTCACCGGATGGCCGTTCTTCAGGCTCTTGCTTCACTTCTTCGGGCTCTTGCTTCACCACAGCCATCTGTCTGTCGACCGTCACCATCCTTCTTACGATGCCTATCAGCTCTACGAGCCTCTCTGCACTCTCCATTACAGACCTAGTCTGTGCCTCCAAAGCATCGAGATATTCGTCGCTCAACATCTTCTCTGTGTATAGCATAAAGACAATGTGACGAAGTGGGTCAGTGTTCCAGTATTTATTCTCTCAACACCGACGTGAAAGAAAGCACTTTTCTAAGTAGGTCAATCCGGTCTTGGGAGTATAAAATGGCACTGACCTACTTACAACTTCAGTCATGGAGCAACTACTGACCTTAGACGATCTTATGAAAGAACCAGACCTTCTATCGACGGCAATTAACTCAATTGCTACTGATGCATCGTTAACTCAACAACAACAACCGAACGTGCAGACCTATTACTACCACCCACAGCAATCACAACTGCAACAAACACAGCCACAGGTGTCACAGCCAAAGACGGGAGCTGTAGAAGTCTTGCTCAAAGAACTCAATGATCTCAAGAAAAGAGTACAGCAGTTAGAGGACCAAAAGCAACAACGTCCCATGGAATTAAATCCGATCAGAATACCATTAACTATAGAAGTAATGACACCAGAATCGTCTGTGACCGTACCAACTCAAAATGGACTTGGGTCGCATAGCAAGAACATAGATAATTCAAAAAGAAAGAAGAAACAATAGATTGTTCTTAGCTATAACCACAAAAAACAGTCCTTTTCAGGACTACCAATTACATCAGAAAGAATACCCTACTGATTGCCCTAATACTAAGGAAGCTATAGAGTTATGCCTCTGGTATAGTGAGGTCTTGAGATACAGGGCCAAGAAACTCATAGCAGACGCATATTGCTGTATAGCCTCTTAAGACATCTCCTATGCCATATTACATAGACTTTTCCCCATGAAAAAGACTAAGTTATTTCAAACTAGCCTTTTCAAGCTTACTAAAGCGGTGGCATCTATGGACACGCCCGGCCCGAGACTGCCCCAGGCTGCGGACTTAGTCTCCGGACGGGCGTGGCCATAGTGCCACCCTTTACTACTCATACATGAGTCAACACATATATGCACATACATGGTAGCATAAACATAAATATTTAATATTAAACAATTTTGAAACTAAACCCCTTTCGCTGCTAAATAACCATCCAAGCAGGCACACGACCTCCCAACGACGCCGCGCCGGCGTCGACGCGATGTACTGACATCAATCGGAACACCACTCGGCCAACTCCGTGAATCTGATTCACGAAATTGGCCAAGCGTGCTCCGATTGGTACTGACATCGCATCCACGCCAGCACGACGCCAGCACGACGCCATTCCGGCGCCATGCGCCCGCCGGAATGCTTTGCAAGATCGCCACGTCCTTGCAATGAAGTCGCCAGCGAAAGGGGATAGACTTACCGCACTAAACCAAAATACTGTTTGGGACACAAAACAGGAAAGGGGAGAAACCCAATAACAGACGGCTTCGGACGAGCGCGGGATCCGACTAACATCTTTAAACCTACAGAGACATCCCATGAGGTCCATCACTAGAACCGCCATAACAACGCGGCTCCATTGATGTCTACATGGGATCTTGAGATAGTCACAATCCGTAGCTCTCGTCCTGAAAAGATAGAAGGGGGGTGGGGGGGTCAGGCAACAGAGCATAATGAAGAGCGTCCTAGCAATTATTTATTCCAACTCTTTCTCAAATTGTAATGTAGACCAGATGAAAACGGTAGCTTTTTCTCAAATGTTCACCATGTACAAAGTAAATGTACACTGGACACATTTATTAAATATAGGGTAGGCAAGCAAACCTATGTTAACACCTACGATATAAATAATACATTACTGATAAGATCAGTGGTGTGTAGATGAAATTGTTCAACCTTGTTAAAATAGTCTCACCTGTCTCACCTGTGTGTTTTGACTTGAAAATTTGGACATAGACTGCATTTTTTTTTCATCTGCTCAGCCTGATAATGTGTGAAAAAGTTTGAAAAAATAATTGCTATGACGCTCTCCATTATGCAACAAGGTACTCTAAGCACTAAGTATATTTTCAATAATGATATATTTTTTTCAGATTTACTCGCAGAAAATTACCCTTTGATCTTCTCTTATAAAAACAATTGTTAACATTAACAAATGCTGCATTTTGGGATTCTAAATTATGAGAAACAACATAAACAAGGCATCTGCTAAGTTTTGGAAAGATCAGTGTTATTTTGAGTATTTTATGCAGATTTTTGTCTTTGTCCCAAATCACTTTAAATACTTGCACATGACATAACGTCCCTCTTAACACCATGTCATTACAATGATTCATTTTCGTGTTGTTCGTTATATCTGTCTGTTAACAATACCACACGTGTTTTCGTTCACGTCGCATGAGAATCCACAGTCTCCGAAATAATATACTAAAACAACTAAAATAATCGGCTTGTCAGATCAGATGTTTAAAAACAGATATCAAGCTACAGATTTCGTCTTCAAACTATATTCAAAGCATTATATTGAACAATAAATGTTTGCTTTAGTCTCCTAGGAAATCAGGAAATAGAACATATCTGGTGTATCCTATGTTTTATATGTCAGTGAAACCTGACTACATGCCAGAAATACTACGGCACAAGTTAAAAATTCCTGTAATCACTTTCTAACGTCCTTCTTTAGCAAATACTCTAAAACAGGATCGCAGATAGCACTTGCTGGCACAATGCAAGGTGTTGAAACCCAATCACTACCTGTGTTTTTTAACACCTTCCAAAAGAAACGGCAACTATTAAACTAGACTAGCGCTAGTCTGATAATGAAAAGGTTACTGTTAATAGAAAAGAATTAACTTTTTTTTTTCTTTTCTGTGGCCAGTCTATAAAACTTGAATCTGCTCCTTTTCTGATATATACATTATCAAGAAGAAGAAGTCGAGCTATAAGTATAGACTAACTGTAAGAATTGGGAAAATAGAATGGCTGACTGATATAGCTTCTTCGCCTAGTGGCTAGTCTACTATTAAACCAAAATGCTCCTTGTGTGACCATGGTTACTAGATAAACTCAAGAAATATTTTGTCTGGATTTTCTGAAACATATAGAAAATATCGAAAGAGCCAGATCTCGAATCTATTCCATAACCTTACACAGTCGTCGGAGTAACCCAGATGACGTTACAACAATCTCCCCCCCCCACCCCCTCCCCTCAAATCCTGTTTTCAGCAGCCCTTGTTGTGCTGGCAAAGTCCATCCCTGTCCACTTTCTGATATTGACTTCCCAACTCTGCTGTCAATGCCCACGGCTCGCAGATCCACGTAGTTGAAATGGGCCACATCTTTTGACTTCCAACAATGTGGCAATTTTATCACATGATAATCAGATCATCCATCTCATTTATATAGGATAATAAGAAACCTCACCACTGGCTCTATGGCTTGTACCACTTCAATAGATAGCTGATGTTACAAGCGAAGGCTCTGAACAGATCAGAGCCTTTGCTAGTTACCAATGCCACATTGTTGGAAATCACATGATATGGCCCAAATGTTAATGTAACCGTAAAAATCTTAAATTTGAACATAAAAATGATAATTATAATTAGCAAAATAGTGTTGTTATATAACACGAGTATAGCCCCCGAATCATAAAGCTGATTGGTATGTCTATATATCTCAGCGACCACAGACGCATGTGCATGCGGTCAGCATTCACAATATTGTAACAACATAATTGTTCTTGCGAGATGGGATGTTTTGGATAATTCTGAGTTTTCACCTATATTCTGGCAGGTACATAGTGACAAAAGCAGCGTAATCAATTCAGCTGCCAATTAGAGTTGCAGTAGGCCTACTACAGTTTATCATACATCTGCTGCAAAACTCACCTGATAACAGGGGTATGATAACATGATGTGATATTATGTCACTGTAGATCTGCGCATCTACATCTACCATGCGCGAATGTTATCAGGTGATGCCTTTAGAAGCGATCTCTGAAGACGATCGTTGACCGTGATAACATCGTTCGATTGGATAAATGACGTCACCGGCTTACGTCATAACGCAATCGCGACGTCAGCAAGTTTGAACAAAACTGCGTTTGCTTTTCATTTGTTTGACCGTCTTTACGCCTTTAAAAACTTCTAATGATGCAAGATAAATAGAAAAACATGTACAGTCAGGTACATAACCTCTAAAAGTTAAAAAAAAAATGTAACTTGAAGCAGTTATAACTTTTTGCGACTATGTCAAAAGTAACCTGTTTAAGTTAAAGTGTCTTTTTTCACCTTCAAATTCTGGAGTTATAGTAATTTTTATGGACAGATGGGTAATTTTCTCTGAAAGATCTCTTACATAACTTTATGGTTAAGCAATAAAATTCTGTACGCATCGTCTAGAAACTGGTACGCAAGGCCCTTGAAGATCAGGTAATTAACTACTTTTTAACTTAAAACAGTTATTTTTTGGAGAATGCAAATCTGACCTTGGCCTAAATAATTTCAAAAATAACCTAAATAAGTTACTTTCTACAGCCTCACTTTGAAATTAGTGGTAAATAGGATACTTTATAACTGCTACAAGTTATAATTCTTTTAACTTTTAAAGGTTATGTACCTGACTGATGTATGTGTCTTTTGATATCAAGTTTATCAGGCGAGACCAGAAACAGCGTAGGAATGGCTCTGGTCGAGCCTGATAAACTTGATATCAAAAGACACTTACATCGTTTTCTATTTATGTGATACACATTTAGACTATTTTTGTAATTTAAACTCCCGATAAAGGTCTAATTTAGAGCCATAATTTTCACAAAAGGGACAAGTATCTGTTTTAAAATAGATTCCTGTATATAAACTGAACGGAAAAAGAAAATTTACATCAATATTCATATCGTTTCTTTTTCCAGAAACATTTCGTTCAAATTTAAAAAATTAACCAATGCGAAAAACTTGCCAGGTATTCTATACAAATAACAACAGATGCAGACACACTAACAGACAGTTTTCAGTTTAGACTTTTTACATCCCGTGATGTTAAAACTTCAGCATAAATTTATGCAACGTTTCTGTTTCTTTCTTATTTTTTTTTCTTGTTCACTCACACTCGTGCCTGTAAGTTATGTCATATTTTCATAACAAGTTCAATATAGAACATTCGAATTTGCATAACTGTTTATGCATTAAGTATGTCCATCAACTGACAGGCTATTTTTATGCACATTTCCGTATGTCCCGCAACCTTCCCCGGTATAACGATTCCATTTGCGGCTTTGCGCCTTTAAGCAAATTCGATATTTATCCCAGTCACTATTATTGCGTTACAAATATAATTATGGTACAAGGACTTGGGAGCGGAATGAATTTGGCTGCATAGGGATGCTAGTTTGGCAAATGACAAAGAAGATTCATTGAGGTGAAAAGGGCATTTATTTAAATGCCAGTTCATGAACTCATGATATTGACAAATGAATGAGACATGTATGTAAGTGAATTGACAAGCTATGACAAATACTTATAATCATTAAAGATACTTTCACTAATTTGCCAAATCTGGGCGAGAAATAGCGCCATAAATTGTTGTCAGCTGACAACTGATTGTCAGTGACAACAATGACGCCCATGCATCTAATTGAAATGATCGCTGATTTGAAGTGAATATTATATTACAAAATAGAAAAATGTGTCTACCTGATTTCCCAGCCACGAAGCACATCTTTAGACGCATGATGTTTTCGTTGTCACATTGGGAAATTCTTGTCATAGGCGCGCGCTGGTTATCACGTACGATCTCGGAAATGTCTGAGGAAAAAGTGCGCTACCCGATCTGCTATTCAGGACTGAACTTAATGGGCAGTGACATAGGGGTCTGCACTGTTTGTGATTCAGAGTGTAGTCTAACATCCGATAAGGCTAATGTATTAGTCCAAAATTTAAAAACGGGAACAGCCGTCACATTAATTACTTGTTTAGCTTCGTGTGCTGTCTTTATTTGAGCCGCGACACGACAAAACCAACAATGTGGTTGTGCGCCCAGCGCAGACTCCGATCAGCCTGGGCATCCGCCCAGTCTGATCAGAGTCTTCGCTGTCCGCATGAAGCTAGTTTAGACCCTTGGCTACCTTTTAATTCCACAGAAAAGACTTTGATCTGACTGAGTGGATACCCAGGGTGATCTGAGTCTGCGTCGGGCGCACAACCACATTGTTGGTTTTCTCGTGTCGCGGCTCATTTTCCCTTCCCAATGTGGTGTCTCGGGCAGGTTGTGGTAAACGATTGTGAAGGTTCTTGGTTGTTGGCTCCTCTTCTAGTTTAATGGAATAGGCATAACAATATTTGAGCCGCGTCGCGAGAAAACCAACAATGTGGTTGTGCACCCAGTGCACACTTAGATCAGCCTGGGCATCCGCTCAGTCTGATCAGACTCTTTACTAAGCGCTTCAACGGTAGCTAAGGACCAAAGCAAACGTCATGCGGACAGCGAAGACTCTGATCAGACTGGGCGGATGACCAGGCTGATCTGAGTCTGCGCTGGGCGCACAACCACTTTGTTGGTTTTGTCGTGTCGCGGCTCATTTCTTGTCCATTACTACTTTGAAGGCGAAACGTTTTGACCAATGATAGTAACTATTATTGAGCCGCGACACGACAAAACCAACAAAGTGGCATGTGCCCCAGCGAAGACTCAGAAGAGACTAGGCATCCACCCAGTCTGAGCAGAGTTATTGCTGTACGCTTAAAGGGTAGCCGAGGGCCTAAGCTACACCCATGCGGACAGTGAAGACTCTGATCAGACTGGGCGGATGCCCAGGCTGATCTGAGTCTTTGCTGGGTGCACATGCCACTTTGTTGGTGTTGTCGTGTCGCGGCTCATGTTATCAACTGAAGCTTGTTGCCAGTGTTTATTATTATTTTGAAATTCTTTAATCATCAGTGACAGTTGTAGCTGTGCTTTAATATAATATTATTTGACATACAGTTCGAATGGCAGTCCATTTCGAAGGATATATTATCATATTTTTATACAGTTACATAAAATGATAACACAGCTTTTAAACTTAAAAGAAATATGAAAGAATACTACATGTCAGTGAAAGTGGGTTGGGGAGTAATTAGAAATGCCATAAAGGTATGAAAAATAAAACAAATTCTGCGTCATTTTAGCACCAAAATGCTAAAGGTATGAACGCTAAGATTACAGATGCCTTTTCTATTGTATTGTAGTAGGAGGAGAAAATATTGTAAGGAAAATTTCGTCGAGAGCCCCGACCGGGGATAGATCTCATGAACCCAAGATTATAAAGGGAGCACACAATCACTAGGTCAAAAGGTCCAGACCTGTTAGACTGGTCAGATATACACCTTATATACCTATATTTACACATTCCATATTGGTCGTACTACTACAGTATTTATTTATGTATTAGTTTATTTGTATAAAGATTGTTTTATTTATTCACTGTTGTATTGTGTTTTCAAAGTTGATGTATTCAGCTTATTCAGAACGCAAATTTTAACTATATGTTGAACAAATTTGTTTACATCCCGAAATTCTTTATACCGTCAGTCTGTTATGAAAATGTAAAAGGCAAGCAGTTTCCGGTATCGGCATGGTATTCCTTCATTTGCACTGCTGTATGTATGTACCAAATATAAGAGTAAAGAAAAATGAAAGAAATAGTTTAGATTTGCCTGGCTATTTACATAAAAGCCACAATAGAGGAAAATCGGCGTAAAGCATTTGTCAACAGTTACATGATTGTACGTTCACATAAACTTTTGTGCACATAGATCATAGTCTTCAGTTTTATATATTAAAGATTGCTCAGGATTCTTTGTTGATGCGGTAAGTAATGATAATCAGAATGCCTATTACGCAGATTTCATTTTTTATTTATATGTATTTACTTTTTTATTTTATTTTATTTTTTTTTTCTGTGTGCATGTATCATTTTTCGTAAATGCTATTATCTCTGTTAGGCATATCTTACTTTGCAAGTCTTGTCTTCATATGTTCTCTGCGGCATTATAATATTCCAACTTGTGTTTGCAGAACAAAAAATGCTTATCTTGTATGGCTTCTATTTGTATAATGTTGTATGTAATTGTGTTAACTTCGAAAAATCTTAGCCACAGCTACTAAACGTGTTATTTCTTCATTATCATGTATAGAACACACACACACACACACACACACACACACACACACACAACATAATTCTTATTTCTCAATGTTGATTTAACTTCCACAGTGATGAGCTCTTTGTTAGTGGAAGAAGTCTTGAAAAACAAGGAAGCCTTTCTAAGACGTCATCTGGTGTTATCTAGGACAGTTATTGACAAACTACATCAACAGAACGTCATAGGAGAATTCACAATGAAACAGATGCTTGTAAGTAAATAACCTGACAGCAGCGACGGTAGATTTGTTATTTATTTTTACTCAGTGTGGTCTTTTCTTTGAAGATTGAAATAAACACGGCTGGGATTCCTTTTATATCCCTCAGGTTAGAAGTAAGTAAGTAAGTAAGAAAGTAAGTAATATTTTATTAACGTGTCATATGTCTATACAGCATATCTATCAACGGCCAAGCGGGCACATGTTCGAGGTGAACATCGCATTGATCAACGCCGATGTAACGTCATGACGTCACATCAACGTTGATACGATGCTGGTACGCTACCGTGGGCCCACTTGGGGAATTAAACAAAACTATACAATCAATGACACTCAGCTGGGATTACCAGCTTACGAGACACGCATTAGAAACAAAAACAATATATATACAATTGTTAAAATGCATTATCAGTTTCATCATAATAAAATAGAATGTGTAAAACACACTCGCAAATAATAATTTGCAATCTAAAAAAATTACGATTAAATGAAACGTCTAGCTTAAAAAGCATTATAATTAAGATATTTCTATGTGGACGCATCAGATAGTAATAAAAATATAAAAATATTATACAACCCTTTTTCTTCTCTGAAACATATCGTATAATGTACTGGCAACAAGTGACTGCATATTGATATTATTCATTAAAAATATTAACTTTTCGACTGAGTTGTAAGAGTAAAAATCGCTATTACAGAGATTAGCTTTTTGGAACAACTTTCGCCTAATATCGTCGTAGAAGGGACAATCTATTAGAAAATGGAGCTCATGTTCAACACTGTCTTCGCAATGAAAACATGTTCTCTGATCAACTGGAACTTTTGGTCTTGCAAAACGCCCAGTTTCAATATGTAATGGCAAATTGCCACACCTGAACATAGCTAAAATGCGGCGGTGATCTCTGGCTATCGGAAGTTTTACATACATCTCTGTTTGTATTTCTTTTAGACCTTAGTTAATTAACAAACAATTGGCAATTGATACACGTATCTAGACACCTCTTATCGATATTTTTAAACGTAATGCAGCAACAGCAATTTCACAAGAGCATTTTAGTAGACAAATAACTCATATTTCAAGCGCAGCATGCCAACGCTAAAGAACAAGCATTTAAGTTTTCACATGCTCGAGGCTCATAAAGTCTCGTTCAAGAAAGCTTGCCAAACATTTTGCGTTTACACGGAGCAACTTATTTCTAAAGAAAAATCTTTGTCATATAAACTTTGGCAATGAAATATTTGCTGCTGTGTTTACACGATTAAACAGTATTCGTCAAAATTACCTGGACAAACAAACTTTGCGCGTGTGAACGGCCAACCATGTCACATTTTCTTTGTTAAATATACTTTCTTCAAAATCATACAGATTTGATTATGAGCAAGGTTTCTGTGTTCAGCGACATAAGCTTCGTTCACACGACCAAAGTTTTTTGTCACAGAAACTGTAACAAAGGAAGTTTGCCAACATTTCGCGTTACACATAGCAAATTATTTGTTAAAGAAAACTGTGACATAGAATCTTTGTCAAATAAACTTTGGCAATGAAATATTTGCTGCTGTGTTCAAACGAACAAAGAATTTTCGTCAAAGTTACATGTACCTGCGTATTAAAACAAACTTTACTCGTGTGTACGGCCAACTGTGCCATATAATCTTTGTGAAATATACTTTGTTCAATACAAATTTGATTATGAGCAAAGTTTTCTGTGTTCATCGCCATAGTTAGTTTAATACATTGTTACATATTCTAAGGGAAATTTTCTGTTCACACGGACAGATTTTGTTTGTTATATTTTGGCAATGAAAACGTGGCATATTCTTTCATTCACACGACCAAATTTTTCTATGTTAAACCGTTTTTGTCACAGGAACTTTGCCCGTGTGAACGAAGCTTAATATATCAATCGTGTATTAAACCACACAGTATCTGATAGACCAGATAATAATGGGCTTTCTGATTCTTATATTTCAGTCAAAGCAGACAGGGCCAGATTTACAGATGACCATGTTGTTCGGTTCTTTGAAAGCACGTGGTCTCCCAGCTTTCATAAACTTTCTTCATGTGCTAAGAGAAACCTTCCATGGCTGGATAGCCGATGATATATATGATTCCAACATTGCGGCTGAAAATGGAGCACAGGCAAAAATGAGCAGAACTGTTTCAGTTAAAGAGCTTATCAGCCAATCGTTTGAGGACAGTTTATCCCAAAAGATATCGGAGGAAGTGAAAAAAGTTGTAAACGAAGACAGACAGAATGTACAACAGCCTTTACCTGCTCAATACAATATGTCTTCCGTTGCTCATCCCGTGTCCTATAATTATGCCTTTACAGATCCTAGCTCTTGCCATAGACAGCCTTTCATATACTTTGACAGCCCAGCTGTCGTTCCTGTGCACAAACCGAGAAAACGTAGGCAGAATAGGCGTGAAATGAGAGATCCTGCAGATTACAGACGCGCACACTCAGATATTGCATATGCGCCTGGTCAACTGAGATCACTCCAACGAGCGTTTGACAGAGAGAGTTCTTCAACAAACCAGTCTATATCGCTTCTGAAGCAAGAAGAACTAACAATCAGAGCTCTCTTAAAACAGAACGTCCATGAACAACAAGAGCTGGTATCTAAACAGCTGGCGCTTTCAGACATAGAGGAAAAGATGAAACAAATTACTGTAGGAGCTTCAAAATTATTGCAGACAGAATCGGCTGATGATGTATCACGTGAACGGTTGCGTCATCTTGAGCGTATTCCATGGAGATAGTCTCAAGTAAAAGATTATTTTAAACAATAACATAGAAACAGCATTTTAATATTAACTAGTGAACTGTTAAGGTCGTCGTGCTCAAACAAAGGCCGTGAATTTGTCATAAAAAAGATCAAAATTTGGGTAAAGTATACAAATTTATGCTACATACGATAAACAGGAATATTCGGAAATTTAACGAATAAATTGTTTAATGACGCACGGGCGAATAGCAAAGTCCGGCTGTCCTAGCTCGACTGCACAGTTGCTCGTGCTGGTTTGAATATGTTTTGACATTCGATTCTGCAATAAGGACCCTTTGTGAGTGTCGAGGGTAAGGTATGGATCTCACTGAACTATTAAAGTTTACGCAATATGAAAATATACTCCACTAACCAGGACTGAAAGAAAGATAAAACAGGGACATCAAGAAACAACCAGCATCAATTTTGTTTTTGTTTATCTCACGATAACTTATATTGAAATTGCTTATTGCTATTTCTTGAATAAATAAAATTCATAGGAGTCTTTAAAGTATTCTCATATCGGAGACCTTAACAGCCTTATAGGCTTTATTTATATCTATCAAAGGCACGACTAGGTTATCGTCTTTGACGGTTGACCTCTGCCAGGCAATCCGAGGCATTGTTGTTTTTTTTTGTTTTTTTTTGTTTTTTTTCGGCTCCTCCTCCCCTTCCGACACCATATTTTTTTCCGAGGCATTGTTTTATCAACACTCTTCCCACATATAGCGGCACTCTTCCAACACAAGAAAAAATGTTAAAAGTGTTTGAAAACTTTTCGCTTCGAAAATTGAAAAATTGTATCCAAGCCTTAAGCTCCAACTATCGACACGCCGATCATTTGAGGCTCAGACAGTGATATCATCTCTAATCGCAGGGGCGTGACAAAATTGGAATGTCAAACTTCTTTCTCAGTCGATCTCTGCGAGGACGTCCGTGACGTTGTTATATCAGCACTGTCACCACACCAGCAGCCCTGCCTATAGACACTGACAACCGCCACTACAAGGAACAACGCAGCCATAAAGGCAAAATATCCTCCGTATACTTCAAACTGAAAAAAAAAACATTGTATAAAGGCAGTGACTCAAACAATATCACCAGTTACGACCAGGCCGCGTAGCGCAGTCGGTAGCGCCTCTGCCTCAAGAGACAGTGGTCCCGGAATCGACGCCCGGTCCGACCACTTACTTTTGTTCCCCCTTCCGCTGATTCAAAAGGGAAGTTGTCAGTTAATGGCGAAAGTATGTGCACTTAGTACAGGATAACCGTTTAGGAGGTCTACCCCTGCCCGGGAATAGTGTGGTTAGGTTAAATGGTCGTTCCGACATGACCACAGCTGTTTACCATGGATGTTAAGCAATAAAATTACAACAAGTTACAAGCCAGAGCGGCAGATGGGTGAGGAGAAAGCAGGGAGAGGAGCGGGATATCGTTAATTATAATTTTCAAATTCTTTACGTTTTTCCATTAGGCATACATGTATGTTGCACCCCATATTAGAACCGTTACAGTAATTTGTCAAAAGCTTGTGAAATATAAGGAAGTGTGTGCGTGTGTTGTGTGTGGGGGGGAATATAAAGGTGTGAGTGTGTGTGTGTGTGTGTGTGTGAGAGAGAGAGAGAGATCACTACAGGGCTATAGACATTCCTTAGTGTTTAACCAACATGCGACCAGCAAATGCTCAGGCCAGCCTGCTTATGCCCGCAGTCTGATCAGAGCCTTTGTTCTTTGGACATATCAGAAATTGACACTGCGGAATCTATAGGCATAAAACGAAGGTTCTAGCTAAAAATAAGAGTTTGCAGACAGGTTTGAGTCTTTTCTGTACGCAAATAAAGGTAAAGTATGATAAAATTCGAGCCACACTATGTGATTTCCAAAAATATGGCACTGGTGACAAGCAAAAGTTCTGATCAGAGTGCACATAAGTGAAGTCTGATCAGAGCGTTCGTTTGTCACATCAGCCACATTTGGGAGTGACTCAAGCCATAGAGCAAACAGTGAGGTCTCTGATTGCCCTGTATTGGTGCGGAAGATGATCTGAATACCGCATGACAAAATTGCCACATTGTTGTATGTCACATCAGGTGGCTCTAATGCTCCCGAAGCTCAACGCTGTAAGGGCAGTGGGTGTTAGTTTAAACATATTTATTGTATCATAAGTCTAATCTATTCTATCTCATAACCTTGTGAGGTCGATGGAGCACCACAGACGACTCTATAACAATCCCTTTCCACCTAGTCCTGTCTTCAGCTGCCCTAGTTGAGCTAGCAAAATCTATCCCCGTCCATTCCTAAATATTGTCTTCCCATCTCTTCTGTCTACCTATCTTTCCTTCAACTGTGTCCTGCAGAATTATCTTTGCTAAACCAGAAGACCTTGAGACGTGGCCAAACTACCTCAGTTTTCGTTTCTTAATCAAGGTCAGGAGTTCGTCATAACCTCCAATGGCCGCTTGGATCTTCCTGCGAACGTCGTCATTGGTTATAATGTTCAGTCACCTTCGGTAGCATCTCATCTGAAAGACCTGCGTTCTTTTCTCTAACTCTGCTGTCAGGGTCTATACATGATTACAATATTAACAGGATCAGAACGGAAGTATAAATGCTTATTCAGTTATTCTCCTGTGTTAGAGTCAATTATAGTATCTTGAATGACATCAGACTGCTATAATATGAAATAGGTGTTACCTAAATGCGTGCAAAAGCAGATTTTTTTCTTTTACAAAGCTGAGGGCATATAATCTGCAGCCATTTAACTTCTAATTAGTTCAGGACCCGGTTGTATCAAAGTTTTCGTGGTTAGCGACTTATCTTTTAGTAATTGTGCGGGGTGGGGAGGCGGTTGAAAACACTGAAATTTTAGAGAACAAGAAAACATGCTAAAGTAATAATAACGAAATTAATAATAATCTTTATTTATAGTCGCTTATATTTTTATCAACAACTAACATAAGCTCTGTAGAGCTTTTATTGCGACTTATTAAGACTAGATCTATACATTTATACAAGCTGAGCTGTGGATACGTGACTTGCTCAATGTCACAACGCAAGGGTCCTGGTGAGGATCGAACTCGGAACCCTTCGATCACGATTCGGGCACACTACCAACCGCGCCACTGCTTTTAGGGAAGAGCAGAAATAAATAAATAAAAGTTCTTGAAAGCAATTATATTCTGACCTGGAGACCTACGTTTCAAGTTGTTTTTATTTATTATTTTTTTTATTTTTTATTTTTTTTTTATTATTATTTTTTTTTTAAATGGCACTGGTATGCAAACGGCCGATGTTTCTCTTCCAGAGTATCCCTTTTTGATAGTTCTTTGCTAATAATCCCGATATCTCTGTTTTGCACATTGTCGTTGATTGTTGCAGTAAGTTCGACCTTTTGCTTCAAGCTGGTTTTCATCAAAATATCGGTAAATGTTAAACAAATAGAGAAATAGTAACTTAATAAATAAATAGAAAACAAATAAAAACTATGACCGAATTTCATCACAACGTTCTCCATTCCTCGAAAAATCAAATCAATTAGATCCAGTTGCTGGATAAAATAAGTTTGTTGGTTGGTTGTTTTGGGTTTGAGACAGTATTTCAGTCTATATCGAGCAGTTTCCCACAGGGAGAGAGAAAAAGATGATATTAAGCAAGAGGGAAAAAATATCCAAATCCGCACCTACAAACAGAGCTGGCCCTTGCCCTACTCTTATCCAAATGTGTAGGACGCCCCGGCACTGAAACTTATCGCCCGACCGATGTGTCCGATGTGTAGGCCCCCAGAATGGGCGTGTCATCTTACAAAGAGTACATATCCTGCAGGAACACAACGGTAATTCAACGTTGTGTACCTGATGTGTAGGCTCCTAGAATGGAAGTGTCATGCATGCAAAGAGATAATTATCCTGTAGGCACATAACGTTGATTCAACGTTGAGTGTCCGATGCATGGGATGTCATCTTTCAAAGGGTACATATCCAGCAGACACACAACGCTGATTCAATGCTGTAGGTCCGATTTGTAGGCTCCCAGAATCGGGACGTCATGTATACAAAGGGGTACCCTGCAGGCACACAAACGTTGAATCAGTGTTTAGCGTCGTTCAACGTCGATAGCCCGATGTGTAGGCTCCTGGAAATCCAAGAATCCAAGAAATCCAACAGATTGTCAAATCGGGCCACAAGTTTTATGAAAAGTCCTTAGATGATGGTGCGTTGCGCGCGTTGTCTTATGACGTCATCATGTCGTGACATACTTCAAAACTATGGTCAATGCTGTGTTTGTAAACATACTTTGACGATGCCAAGTGAAACAAGTTTTTAAAGGAAAATGTAGATGTATCGCTACCAAGCTTTGGATAATTTACAACTATAGATACTGGATGACATTTGAATGGCTAAAGGTTCTTGCTCTGCATGGAAGTCATTGCACATCGAGGTATTTGGTTCTATTCACGAATTTCCGTGTCCTTCGTATTCTACATTGACCATGTTGTCTTTAAAATAGTCGCTTTTCCGAAATATGGAGGTCAATTCTAACGATGGCGGCCATCATATCCAATCGAATCCACGCACGAGATTAATGGCAGGTGATTTATGACGTAGTGTCCCCTATTGTTTGTTTATTTATCCTTTTGCTGATACACAGCTAAATCAGTTACCGTTTACTTATTTGGACTTCTAAGTTGGATTGACCGCCTTTAAAAATAGAACAATAAGAAATAAATGTATAAGAAAACTTTTTTGGTCACTCTCTCAGAAGCGGGACTTCGTCAAGGAAGGGCATGTGATCGAGCATGGTTCTCGGCTCAGTGTTACCTTTCATTACAGAAACGGGACAAATCCAATGTAAACAGCTTAAGGGCGCAGCCATATTTGTCCAAAAGTTTTAAGCTGGAAGGTGTTGGATTTGCTCTTTGTGGAAGTAGCTTTTTTTAAGGATGCATGTTATCTATAGGCGTGCAGCAGCACGGACGCGCTTCGCGCGTCCGCGCGCGTGAGCTTCGCTCACGCGCGTTGCTTTTGCACGTATTATTTCTATATTATTTCTCACTGTAAGGCACATTTATTAAACACACATATTACATGTGCACATAGGGCTCAAAATTGACTTTGAGACTTAATTTACAAGTCAATGAGACTTGCTAGGAGGAAATAAGACGCTTACACCTACATTAGTCTCCCAACCCTATGGGTCAATAATATTAGGGGCGGTGTGAACACGCAATACAGGCCGGAAGTCTTACTAGTAAAAGGCACGGCCAGAGCGGAAGAACTCTTTGAGTCAAGGCCACGTGTTTATGACCAAGGCGAGCCATATTGTTATCATGGAATTCGGCTGTGGTCAATATAAACAGCCTGGAGAGGGATGGGCCCCGTCAGGCTGAATTTTGCCCTTGAAACATCTTGGAGGACATATACAGTGATGGATTTTGCTAGCTCAGGTAGGACAGCTGAAGACAGGACTAGGTGGAAAGGGATCGTTGTAGTCATCTGTGGTGCCCAAACGACCTCACAAGGTTATGGGATAGACTAGACTGGACTTTGTTAGGGTGTATCAGAAAACTTTTATTAACTTTTATTAAACAAATAAGAAAACAGTATTTACACATATTTGTAAAGTCAATTTCAACTCTTTGAAAGTATTGTCGTTGCAAGTATCATACAATGTACAACCAAAATACAATTATGTATTATACTTACTCGCCTTTAAGGCGATTCTTTATACAGGCGTCACACTGTCCCGATATTGACACCCGATGGTCATACGATAATGAAAATGTTTAAATTCGGCTCTGATCGTAATAACATCTGGTCATTCGTGGGAGCATCTAAAGCCATCGTATGACCGCCGGAGGATTTTCTCATGCTTCGGTAGCAACTTCGTGAGTGGTGGCCAAATCTTTGGCATGCCAATAAATTGCCGAAGGACATTGCGAAGGCTCATTTTCGTGTTGAGTTCGTGTGTCCATTTTTACCTTCGTAAGGCCATCTTGAGGTAATCGTGTCATCTTCGTCTTAACTTCGTGTGATCATCGGTGCCATCGGTCATTTTTCGCCTCACGAAGACATTACGAAGGAAACAAGAAGCAGCCCGATTGTCTTCGGAAGGCAACACGACTTCGTAAAGCCCTCGTAATGCCGGCGTGTAGCCATCGAATTATAGTACGATGGCATGGAGATGGGACCACGGTGTCGGCGAATTTTGATAGTTCAAGCTTTTTTTTATGAATCATGATAACGTGGACATATATAAGGGCAGCCTCAGAGCATCTTCTTCAATAATCTGTAACTTACGAAGCTGTAATAACAGTAATTATGAGCTTATCTTGTCTTGATGGCAAGCCAATTAACTATTTATCCTGTTAAAGAGACACATGATAAAAAATATAAATGATCTAATATAATAAAGTATCAAAAATGATGTATCAGATATCTATATTAAATGAGATATCTAATATACTACATTAGATATCTTATTTGATATATAAGATATCTTATAAGTTAAATAAGATATCTAATATAGCAGATAATATTTCTGTTTTGAGAAATAAAATATCTTATATCCTATATAAGGTATCTCATATGATATATGAGATATCTGATATAATATATAAGATATCTTATTTTACATTCGAATAAAGAAATCGTATTTATAAAAGAATATATCTAATATGGGAATTAAACAATCTTATTTACAAAAGAAGATATCTTATATGTTAAATTAGACATTTAATATGTTAAATATAAATCTTACATATACAAACATATATCTTAATTTATGTATCAGATATCTAATATATAATATTAGATATTTTATATGATGCATTAGATATCTTATAAATGATATAAGGTATCTAATATGGAAAATAAGATATATTATTTCTCAAATAGAGCAGATATTCGATACGGTATATTAGATATCTTATTTAATATTTAATATAGAAGTTATCTTATTTGTTTAGTAATATACCAATTACAATATATAAGATGTCTCATTTAATCTAGATATCTAAAATACTGTATTAGATATCTGCTATATAAAAGATATATAATTTACTATATAAGATAATATTATTTAACATTTCAGGTATCCTATTTAGTATATAAGTTAAATAAGATATCTCATTTACTTGAAAAAAGATATCTTAAATATTTCATCAGATATCTTTTATAGTACTTTAGATATATAATATTAGAGATTAGATGTCTAATATGATATATTAGATATCTAATTTAAGATATCTATTACATCAAATTAAATATCTAGTATAATATATTAGACATCTGAAGTTCAATATTAGATATCTTATATACTATATTAAATATATTATATTTATATTAAATATTTTATATAGTTTATAAAATATATAAATTAGAAAATAAGATATCCTAAACAGTATATTCATAGATACATATATAACAGAATAAATATTAAAAAGACCTGCCATATGTTTTGCTTATACTACGTGACGCTTTCGTAACCTAGTTCGTATGCATCGTACTCTCAATCCGACGTCGTGTAACCATCATGTAACCATCGTGTGTACTTCGGGTAAACTTCTTAATAAAAATACACATCTTCGAATAACCTTCGCATATGATTCATGTGTGGTTCAAAGGCCATTTCAGGACCTTCTGTAGGCATCGTTCTTTCTTCGGTTGTTAATTAGCTGTTGACCAAGTTCGGGGCCAACTTCGCGCGAAATTCAAAATTTCATATTCGTATGGCCATCGGGTGTCAATTTTGGGACAGTGTGACGCCAGCATTAAGAGAAAAGTTTAAGATAGTAAATTGTTTAGTTCTAGATAACTTAATGTCGTTGCCAAAAAGCGATGATCTTCAACGTCTGATACACATATTACGATTTCAGAGAGAAGCAAAAACATACGTAGGCCTATAATGCATAGATATGAATCTCAAAATTATTCATTATATTGCAGGCTGATATATCGGTGCACGTAGAGACCACTGGGCTTTTACAAACTTTAACCCCGCCCATTTCATAGCTACTTTGCATTTTACCTGTGTCTGTACGTCAACTCCAAGCCCATTTTCATCCACCACTATAGCTGTAAGAATTGTCTCAATCAGCAAAGCTATAAACATGTTGCAGCCAAACACAAAACCATAGCGCTGGCGTGTCAGAGATTTGGCAATCTGAGCACTGGGTAGAAAAAGAGTCAAAGTTAAGAATTAAACAGTTATGTCAGACCTTAGACCCAGCAGGCACATGACGTCGAAATAACGTCGTACTGACGTCGATGCGACGTAGTGACGTCGCATCGACGTAATGACGTCACATCGACGTCAGTATGATGTCATTTCGACGTCATGTGCCCGCTGGGGAAAATGATAAATTGTCGATAAATTGCTGTTGCAATGCAGCCAGTCGGGTTCGATTCAATCGAAGGACAACTACCTAATTCAAGGAAATGTTGATGCTTTCTTCTAATGTCCATTTGCTTTGGTGTGATGTACAATTAATTTCCTTTCAAACATTATCAAAGCAGGTGGTGCTTACTACTCGAGAGCACCTGGGGTCGTATTTATAAAAACACTTTTAAAAGTGATTGCTATGCTGTTGCTAAGGCTTAATTTCAATAAAGGAGAATTCCTACAACTATGAAATTTGCTCTGGAGGAACAGTCTTTCTCAGACTGTTCCTCCACAGCAAATTTCATAGTTGTAGAGAATCTCCTTCAAAGAAATTTAGCCTAGCAACAGCATAGCAACCACTTAAGTCGTTTTACAAATACGGTCCCTGATCACATCTGTGTATCTTAATATTTCGGATTTCGCCCATGCGTCTATGGTTCATGAGTTCGGACTTATGATTTGTGGTACTTTCACTGCTTCTGTTTAAAATGATTTGTTTCCTTTAAAACTAAAGGGTTTATTGTGTATTTGTTTTCTCTTTAAATATTCATAATGGCGGAGCCCAAGTTAGTAGCTACAACAACAACAAGAAAACAGATGCAAACTATAATACACTTTTTATTCTCGTCGCTTTTGATATGATTTGCTTCCGGACATAATTTTACATTTGTGAGTCTTACATTTAAGAAGAAAAGAAAATTCATAACTCACGTGGCAATTGTTATAACAATCTGGTATGTGGCTCTGAAAATATCATATAGAACATATGCAACCCATATCTCACTCGTCTTAGCAATGATGATCAGCATAGCAGCATTCAAGGCACACACTGTCGCCATTAACGTCTCTCCTCTTCCTCGAACTGACCAATCAAATGGCAGGAATCCAATCAATAGAACACTAATAGAACCTGAAACGAATGGACTCACTCATGTATATTCTATATCTAGTATACGCAGAACATAAATACAACATCTTTCAGTGAATGGGCGTATTCGACTATATACTAGGCGTTTCGTGCGTCACCATACTTAGCGTAAATCCTTTTTTCCATAGAAAAAGTGCTTTACGCTAAGATTCGTGAAGAACGAAACGTCCAGTCGGATACGCCCAGTGGGTACACACTTCCATGTTGTTCTGTCATTTTTACAAAGGGATCAACTTCTGCGACTTCCCTGCCGACGAAACCCTTCCAAAACGGGGTCTACTCATAAAAAGATGCTCCTAAACAGCAAACTATCCCTTTTAAGAGTTTACCCAAAGTGGAAGGGAGACAAAAATGAAAATGGGCTTCTCCTGAAAGTGTACCCATTCTTAACAAACGTTGATGCAATATAGCAATGGTGCAATCAGCAGCCGCTGTTCATGTGAAAAGGAGATTCTATTTGTTCATATATACATGCTCAAAGCAAATGAAAGTATAATATAGCAATAAAAAATAAAACATTATTAGTATGTCTGCTCGACAATATCATACAAGGAAAGTAGGGTAAGCGGGGTCGCGGGGTAAATGCAATTCTGTTGCCCACATGTAGCCAGTGTTACACTTTAAAATGATTTTGATTAGTTCGCTGTGTCTAATGGCGGCTGAGCAGCCGTCAGAAAAATGTTTATCATCAGTTAACCCTAAATCAGCTGGGTTTTTTTTTGTTGTTGTTTTTTTTTCATAAAAGTTTCCTATTCTTCAATTTTGGACCTCGAACTGCCTGTACAGGAAATGTACTGTTTGTTATGAATTCAGTCAACAGATTTGCAAAGAGGGCAATAGGACTTGTCAAAATTAAATTAAGTGCGAAAAAGAAAATAAAAGAAAATAAACCAAGTATATGCAAACATTACGGTGAACAATCAACTCTCGATATCTCAAACACTGATATTTCAAAGTACCCTCTTATGTCAAAGAATGTAGTTTGGACACATTTCCCATATACATTTCAACTCCTGTTAACTCAAACTACTGATACCTCAAAGTAAATTTTCTGGGACCAGAAAATTTACTTTTAGATATCAGTAGTTTTTGATGAACTTCGACTTTGGGATATCGGAAGTTGACTGTATATGAAATATTTCCTTATATAGTACTTCGACTTTGGGATACCGAGAGTTGACTGTGTATGAAATATTTCCTTATATAGTACTCACTCACAAGAGTTCCTGCAGCCTCAACGGCCCCGTTGTATATCTTTCTGCTCTCTTTGTGAGGAGATATGATTTTCCATAAGTTCTGAATATAATTCCCCACTTGAAAGTTACCACACGAAGCCAGAGACCACCACAGAGACCAGATAATTACAGTTCTAGATGAATAAATCACTTTCAATTCCGTCCATAAAAATATCATACCAGAGTGCATCTTTTTACCGCATGACTGGGGTTCAGTAGGTGGCGCTGCGGTTTGTTTTTCAAACTGTTCTATATTGTCTTCAGATTCTTCCTCTTGTTGTCTGTATTGGTGAAATATTTCAGAATACTGTGCACGTGGAAGAATAATTGCAATTACAAATGCAACACAGACGCTTGCAAATGATATATAGTTTAAATGAAAGAAGTTCATTACTTCGAACGAAACAAACAGCTGTCCCATTAGATAGGCAGCAAATTTACCAATCAATGACGCTGCTCTTGTAAAACTTGCCACCTTTTTGAAATGGTCAGATGTTACTTTTGCGTAAAGGTATGAATAGTATCCAATTTCACCGGCTGTAGCTAATCCGTAGGTTACTTGCATAAGTTTCATCAGCGGAACTCCTTGCGCCCAAAGAAGTAGAGCCCAAGTGCCGATGTACGCCATACCATCGATTATTAGCATCGGTTTGTATCGAAAAAAATCGGTAAGTAGAAAGACTGGAATTAGCCATAGTAAATATGAATACGTCCACCATGGGTAGATTTCATTGTCAACCTAAAGACAGAAAAATAATGATAAAAACTCATAGTCTTTTCATGAACTTTTTTCAGTGTCTTCAAATTGATAATAGCAATACATTATAAACAACGACACGGGAATCTATGCAAGCCCGATGGTGACTTCACACTTAAAAGTTCATACTTCTCACCTCCCAGTGTTCTAGAAGATAAATTTAGGTATACAAGATAAAAGAAAATATTATTTTAAAGTTATACATGTAGTGTGTTGTCTACACACTTCATAGTACATCATTCTCAGGTCATACATCGCAATTAATGCTTCACACTTTATACTTCACAGTTCAAATGGGACAGTAAAGTATGAATATTTGAAGACGAAATATGAACATTGAAGTGTGCAGTGTGAAGTAAGAACTATAACCTCTAATTTTAGAAAATGGTGTGTGATGTTTGAACTATGACGTGTGAACTTTCGTATGAAACTTTCAAAAATAATACATAAATCATCGCAAGCTTTGCTATAAAGCTGACCGGCTAAAACTGTCAAAGAGAGGAAACTCTAGCAATACAAATGCCAGTACATAACATGACAATGTCTTTATCTGCTGACAACAGGTTATCAGTTCCTTTTCTTCCGGTATGAGCAGAATGTGTATGTCTGAGACAGAATCTATAACATTTGAGCCGCGACACGAGAAAACCAACAATGTGGTTGTGCGCCCAACACAGATTCAGATCAGCCTGGGCATCCGCCCAGTTTGGTCAGACTCTTTGTTAAGTGCCCAAAGGGTAGCTAATGCTCTCAGCTACCTCCATACGGACAGCGAAGGCTCTGATCAGACTGGGCGGATGCCCATGCTGACCTGAGTCTGCGCTGGGCGCACAACCACATTGTTGGTTTTGTCGTGTAGCGGCTCAAATCTTACTTTGTCTTACAGATAAGACATTAGTCAAAGCGATGAGTCTACACCAATAAAAATTTGCGTAGCATCAGAAATAAGCAAGTGTATTTGGTTTCATTTTACAATTTCATAACGTCAATTTTTCGATGTTGATCAATACGATGATTGCTCGAGCTTTTGGTTTGTATATACGTCATTTGTAATTTTCCAAACATTTAGTTTGAGGTTTTGATGCAAAGAAAATTTACACAGTCAATATGTTCATGCAACCAAGGGTCATTTCATAATACACCACTAGTTAAGTGCGTCAGATTTTCAAATTAGCTGACAAATTGTGCATTTTGACTGATTTACAGACTTCAGAAGGAAGGTTTTACAACTCCGTTTCAGGCCTATAATAATTATGCGGTTACTTATGATTTACTAAAAACATACAGTATTCCTCAAAATTATTGAGAATTACATTTTGGCACACAGTTGCTAGACATACATGTTCAACAATATTTTAAACACGGTAAATACAATAAAAGAACCTCTGTTTCAAGTTAGATATACAAAAATGACAATATGATGCATTTTCTTTCGTCAGTGGTAGGTAAGGATGGACTAGGGTACACCCCTATAAAAATTTGTCCCTTGATTTCGACTATATTTTTCTATACCACCTTTGCTAGAAATAAACTATCTCCGGTGAAATAATTTATTTTCTTCATTGGGCAACACCATCTACATTAGTAATGTTGCCTTTAATATTTTGCATGATTTAAAGTTACTAATTCCAGTTTCTGAGTCAGGGACTGGCTGTTATATTATAGGAAGAATATTGAAAGCATCAGAAACAGCAAAAAATCTGATCGGTTAGTGATCTGAACGGAATATTTTTGGCAATGTATAGATAATCATTACAAAACTCATATCCCTTATAGCACGTTTACTAAGCCTTACAAAAAATATGGTTTTGTGCCGTTACCATCGAGATGTATAGAATAAGAATGAATCAGAGCAGCATACCCTCTGTAAAAATTGCAATTTTCCCCAATTTCGGGCACTTTTTCGAAATGAAGTCACGTGTTTGAATGCCAGCAGCATCTACAGCTGACAAGCTCGCACAAAATTCTGTTTTCAGTTTGCCAACACCTTATCACTAGATGAGACAAACATTCAGAAATCAACAGATTTGTCATTATATTTTCCACAAATATCCATTTTATTTGGTAAGGGTACATAATTTTCCAGTCGGACAAAAAGTCTCTGGGTGGCACAATTCAAGGGGAGATAACATTTGCGACTCAAACATATGAGTAATACTGGTACGCTAAAAAGTTCACAGAGGGATGTTATTAACTAAGTAAACAGAGGTATCAAGTATATACATGATCTGTCAACTACCAGTGCTTGATTTTCACTTTGCGAAAATTTCTCAATAATTTTGAGGAATACTATTTTGCAATTTAAATATGCTGTTGCGTGTTTGCAAACAACATTCTCCGCTTCACTCCTCAATCATAACCGATAAATGTATAACTGCTGTGAGATCAGACCCTACCTGTTCAATAGTAAGGTTCTTCCATTCTCCTGTCAGATAGGGTGTCAGGTAGGCTTCAGACGGTCGCAGATCTTTAAAAAATCCAAACGCACAGACAATCACAGTCAGCACACGCCAGTCCATGATTCTAGTAGAGACAAAAAAGAAATGCTTTGTCATTCATTTGCATGCAAACACAGACAATCTGCACATCCTCAAAAAATATCAAACATTGTTTTACAGTATCGAGTAATAAATTGAAATAAGTCCGGCTGAAACTCATTGTTGCCACAACATTTTGGACGTCTTAGTATGCGATGGTCAAGAAACGGAAATTGAGATGGTTTGGTTACATCTCAGGGTCTTCTGGGTTAGCAAGGATGATTCTATAGGGTACAGTAAAGGGAAAGAAAAGAGTAGTAGACAGAAAAATAGGTGGGAAGACAATATTAAAGAGTTGACAAGGATGAACTTTGCTAGCACAACTAAGGCAGCCGAAAACAGGACTTGGTGGAAGGGGATTGTAGTTAAGTCATCTGTGGTGTCCCAACGACCTTGCAAGGTTATGGGATAGAGTGGACTAGAATACGTATACAAGGCTTTGTACTGATGACTGTTTCAAGAGACTGAACTTTATGTCAATGAAATTGTTTTTTTTTGAACCCAGTCAAGGGCGTATCTGCCTATGTGCACATATGCAGGTACGTATTGCAATTTCGTCAAATTGACAAATTGAAACAATTTGCATTCAATGTAGGCGACGTATTTTCAGTACACAAATAAGGAAGTTATCTAAAACAGAAAATAAATGACATTTATATATAAGTTTATTTTATTCGCAAGTGTATAGATCGTCGTGTCATAATTTTCTTTTTTTTTTCGGAAGTATAGGAGTGCACATTGGAAAAAAACAAATACATATAAAAATACATAAATAACTGACATATGTCTTGACTACTTCAGCCTTCTTGGGGAGAGGGGCCATCGTTGTCAGAAAAGAAAATACATGTACTTACCTTCTGCTTAGTGGCTTGACACCCTAAATATCGTCTTTCACATTTGTGGCTCTGGATTCCTGTAGTTGTTGTGAACTTTTCCTCTTATCTCGCACAACCCACATGCGATACGCTGTTTGTTGTTTTTGTTTTTTTACTGTTGGGCCTACAGACGGGTGCCTTATCAAAATGCATCCAGCACTTGTCCGTGCAGTGCAGTCAGTGTGCGACTGTTGAATTCAGTTTCTTTTCTTCTTTCTTTTAAACCCAAATTCTCGTCTGTTCAGTCTCTGATAAAACTGTGCAAGTTGGTCTCATTTAGGCAATATAGTCACAAACGATACGGTCCTTAGCAACCAAGTTTTATAAGCTATTCGGGAGAAAAAATTAGAGTCGGGCCAGCCTGAACATCCAATTATGTTAGTCTAAAGAGTGAGAAACACCATAACTGTTTGGTTTGTATAGCTAGCTGTAACCGTAGCGCAGCCCAGTTGCGTTACATTTTCCCACGACGCAACCCAATATTAAGTTAAACTGCTCCATAAATTCCAATAATACTTAGAAAAACAAATATTGTTTTGAAAGATACACTTTATCACTCAGCAAGATTAGTGTCATTCAGAGTTAGCACTGCATGTTTCATGTGATGTAAACGAAATGAGCCTAGACACGATAAAATCAACTATGTGGCTTAAAACTCAAATCAGCCTGAGCATCCCCCAGTTTGATCAGAGTCTTCGTTGTCGGCACAGATGAAGCTTTAATCCTTGGCTACCCTTTCAGCGCCCAGCGAAGACTCTGATCAGACTTAGCGGATGCCCAGGCTGATCTGGATCTTCGCAGGGCGCATATGTCACTTTGTTGTTTTTGTCGTGTCAAGGCTCATTTAGTGATGAGTCACCTCGATATATTTGACAATGGGAAAAACCAGGTTAAAGGCATACTCAAAATGCGTATATGAAGACCAACCTGCATTCGTGTTTCGGAAATCTTAAAAGCTGCACATGCCCTGACCAGACTGCACAAGTGTGCAGACTGCTCTGAGCATGCGTAGGTCGGATATGCCTTTAAATTTTACACGGCTTATATAAGTATCGTACATCGTTCGAGCCATAGCCTACTGTACATTGACCCCGGATATATTTCAGTAGGTTCAGTCAAATGCAATGCAACAATATTTTATATATATACGTCAAGTAAACAAATTCCAAACCAAGACTAAAATAATGCTGTTTTATTTTTGATCATGTGACCTAGATTTGACGCTATTTTTGCCACCACTGGCTTTCGATGCCAGTCAGTTACAGCTAGGGTTACTGATGAGGCTGAATTAGCCGAAACTACATTACCTGGCCCTCTTCTTTCATCTGACTCTCCTCTTAAAGATTTACTCCCTTTATAATAATAACAAAAATGATTTGATGAAATATTTCATGCAATACCTCCGACATGGTCTGACTATACATTTGAATTAGAATTTAGATAATAATATTTGATAAAAGTGACTTTAAATAAAAAATAAGATAATATTTATACAATCGCGGACCGCGTTTGAAATCGCATTATTGGACAGAAATAATTTATTCATACGTCACAGTCACGTGCACGAAAAAGAAAAAATACCTCTACATAGTCACATGACACGTGTGGTCAAAATATTTTTCATTCCACATTTATCGAACAAACATGCATTTTCTCAAAACTTTTACGGCTAATTATGAGACTGTTACATATTGTCTAACGAAATTTTGTTAAAATTTTTGTTTCTGAAAACATAAAATAAACGAGAGAGACAATCTTTAAAGTAACTCATTTATAACCTTTATTTGCATAACCTTAATTCTCTGAGCCTCTGTTTTCAATGAAAACGTCAGATTAATGCCAGCAAAATGAAGACCAGGTCTGTTTTAAAAATTTGTAAAAGTTTATTTACAGGTGATTTTTTCGACCTCAAATTAAAGTTCGTCTTTCAGGTAAACGGACGCTTGTGAGCACGGGCCTGTCCCCGAGGTTATAAAACTTTTTTCATGCTCAACTCAGCTGAGCATGAATGTTTACCTGCTAATAAATAGCAAATTATTGATAAGCACAGTTGTTTTCTTTCTCAGTTTAGCTGAGCAAGAAATTGTCTCTGCTGATGAATATGAAAATGCCAACTAATGTTGGCATTTTCATATTTATCAGCAGAGAAAATTTCATGCTCAGCTGAGTTGAGCACGAAAAAAGTTTTATAACCTCGGGGCCAGACCCGTGTTCACAATTTTCCGTTTACTTGAAAGACGAAATTAAATTTGAGGTCGAAAAATTCACCTGTAAATAAACTTTTACAAATTTTTAAAACAGACTTTATTTGATTTTTCTTATTCTTTCTTACAACATTAACACTGTCAGTAGGATCACGCGTCAATATGATTTAAAAGTAGTGAAATTTTCAACCTTAAATTTAAGGTTGTCCGAAATTTAAGTGACCTTAACACACTGCACATTAGACTCTTGACTTATTCGCCAGACACAAAATGAGCCAAAACCATCAGAGTGGCACGGTGCCCAGCGGAGTCTCAGATCTGCCTGGGCAACTGCATCTGATCAGAGTCACTGTGCACTTAAAGGGAAGCTAAAGGTCTAAGCTGCTTCCATGTTAACAGCAAAGACTGTGGAGACTTGCCATATACCCAGGCTGATCTGAGAATTTGCTGGGCACACATGCCACTTTGTAGGTTTTGTTGTGTTGCAGCTCAATTTCTTTTCAAAAGTGACATCTACATTTGGAAAATAAGAATGTAATCATGTGACAGAAACTTCTTATAATCCTTATTTCTGTGAAATATGAAAGAAGTCCATTTATTATTATCCAAGACATGCCCCACAAAAGTTTTGACTTATGATCCCTGACAGTGACCTTTAGCTCAAACGAATTATCAAGTTCGTGATGGAATGCCTAATTTTCACTTTTTCAAACTGCCTTTCTAACTTTAGCCCATTTTCGCAAGCCCAGGGTACCAAGTCCACTTTGTTCCTTGCTTACATAACGAACAAAGTGGACTCAGTATGTACCCTTGATTTGCGAAGATGACTTACCCAGATCATGCGACTGAATCGGGTATACCATTCCTTTTACAACCTCATGAATGCCTAGCCTCCCATAAAAGAGACCTTTGCAAACAGCTGGTATAGACCAGACATCACATAACTCGGCATATACTGTTCGCATTACGTACAGGATTGCTGAAAAGGTGAAAAAAAATATATTCATGTCAGATAATCATTTTACCAGTGAAGTGACTTTAATAATGGGTTAAGAGCATTGCAAAAGCCACAATCTACCGAACATCTTATCAGGCTCTAGTCTCAATACCCTCCTCGGGGCCCAGCATATGTTAATGCATGGAACCCAGATGCCATTGCCATTATAACTGCAGTAGCTTTTCTGTACTTTCGTACAACTGAGTAAATAAATCTGCTCAGAACTTTGCTGTTAGTTATCCATGTAGTGGCTCAAATCTGTCTCAACCTCTAATTGCAATAAAACAGCATTGCCACTGAACCTCCACTTCAAAATTCCTTGACTTTTCCCTCATGTTTTCCTGACATTTTAGTTTTCCATACCCTATTTCGGATCTAAAAGTTGATTTCACTCTTTACTTTAACAGTGCTAACTTTATCACTTGAAAATTGGGGATTTCTCTGAAAGATAAGAATTTGCTCCCCTAAGCCAGGGAGCAAATTCTTTCCTTTAAGAGTAGTCCACAAAGAGGAGGGAGATCTGCTTGGACTATCTCTCTAAAAAGTATATTCCATCCCTTTGAACAGAATAAATGTTTTTTTCTAAGACTGCCTGAGCCATTAATGCATGGTTCCGAGATGCCACTCAAAGCTGATTAGCACTACTTTGCAACCATTCACTGGCCACTCAGAAAGTGCCACTGACTGAGCATGCTGTGAGAGATAAGATCAAATTCAGCCGCTTGAGGGACTAGTCCCACATAGACACTGAAAATGATTAAAGAATATAGTAAATTCTTACCTTAATAACTCATTTACTATATTAAGAGAACTTTTTGAAATTTGCAGAATAACTTTTATATCTTATTAGGAAAATATCTACAAAATTTGACAAACATTGGTATGAAAATAAAAATTTTCTTATGCAAATGAAAGTAGACGGAGCTTAAGGGAACTCACAGAACTATGAATTAATTTTCATATTACCTAACTTTTCCTTGACTTTTATTTAGTCTTTTCCAAAGTTCCCTGATCAAACATAAAATTCCCTGACTTTTTCCACACCTGGAAAAAAAACATTTTCCTGTAATTTTTCCTCGACTGTGGCAACCCAGTAGAAGTCAAGATCATGAGGTTTTTTAAACAAATAAGATAAAACCCTGAGACTGAGGTGAATTTATTCAGTCTTATTTACAATCTGAGACATATCAAAAGAAAATGTGACATACTCCATATGAGAACTACAGTTCTAGAGCCACCTATAAAGCTCTTTACAATTAACAGTTAGCTTTAGTTTTTTCATTAAAAAACTATACCTTACAATTCTAAACCCTGAAATATTATTATTGTAATTGTCCTAACAGAGGAATAGAGCAGCAATGCACCCAAAAGATGCAGATGAAATTGACAATAGGGTAGGCCCTGGTCAGTCTGCTCCTTAACCCTTTTTTGACCAGTGGACTTGTCCATTCTTATTATTTAGATGAGTCCATTTCTAGTTTTAGGGGTTTCAGGTGATTTCTTTTTACTTTTACTGTATTTTGCATAGAAATTCCTGTAAGCAAACAGTGTAGACCCTGAACAGATGCCGCATTCCTCGCCATCTGAACTGAGTCTGCACTGTTTGCAATATACCCCAAAATGGGTATCTGGTCTAAAAAGGGTTAAAGCCCCTATCACACTGCTCAGGGAGCAGTCAGATCCAAGTTTGCACTGTTTGTCAGACCTATCTGTCCCCATACATGTACTTAGCATTTTTTACAGTAATATGACAATATTTTGGAAAGTGTTGAATAATCTGCATACACAAGCTGATTATTTGCATGACTGTATGAAGTATGGCATAGTTTCTCATGATGCTAGTAAATTATCATACAAAATTTTATACAAAAACATATGAGCCTAATGATTTATCTCTTAACTATCAATGTACAGCATCTAATATTCTCTGACACTATTATACTACCATATAAACTTGGAAAAAATGCAATAATCACCTTGTCCTTAAAATTGAACATTTGGTTTTTCATTGCAGTAATGCTTCTATGTGGAAAGATTCTGCATCCTTTTACAAATTGCGAGATCACTCTTGCAGACAGCAGAGCTCTAAAAAAGAGGGAGTATTTGGTGATAATTAGGGATAATTTTTGTTATTTCTGCATAAAAACATATGTTGTGACCCCTCATCTGAACCGTCTCGTTGAGACGGTTCAGATGAGGGGTCACAACATATGGTTTGAATGAGAGATAAGAAAATTATCCTTAATTATCATCAAATACTCCCTCTTATCTAGAGCTCTGAGACATGACTTTGTTTCTTTGTTTCAGTCCCTTCTCAAATGCGGCTACTCTTAAAGAAAGAAACTGCTCCCACTTGGGAGCAAATTCATTACTTTAAGGTATATGGGTACACACTATTTCATTTTTACCTCCCTTCTCAATGGAGGTCAACTATTAAATGGAAGTTGAAAAATGTAGTCTCCCTTTGTAAAGATGGTCAGAAAAACATGGAGTGTGTTCATACATTTTAAATGTTGTAATATTCATATTTTTCATCAGCAGAAAATATTGTTTTTGTGATGTCAATTATACTTCTTCTCCTTAACCTAGCAGCATTTCCAAATAAAACTGAACATGTGTCCTAGAAACACTGATGAGGGTAAAAAGTGTATGGCAGCACATGCTGTGTTGCATAAATTTTATCCACTTTTAAAAAGTCTCATTCTCATTACTACAGCATTCCAAAAGCACTGTTTTATCACGACTGTATAAATGCATTGATAAAATCATTCTTAAAATTAACCATGCTTTCAAATAAACTTTACAAGCAAAATTGTCTGCATCCTAACATAAAAGCCATGCTCTTATTTTCCAAAACAGTAAATGTATGAAATGTAATACATTCATGCAGCCTGCCAAGATATAATAGACGATGAGCTTGTAAAATGCTTAAGTCTTGAACAAACTTCTGTTCTGTTCTATAATTAATGTAGAAAAAAAAATCTGTCTATGTACAGCATACCTCGCCTAACTCAAACCAAAAAAAATCTTCAGACACTAACTTACATAACAAAATTTAAAGTAAAACAATGTAGGGAACACCTTTCACTACTTCTGTGTCTAATTGGACCTAATAAACAAATGATTTCCTATGTGTGTGAAGGCCATGTTTATATGAGCTGTGACACGAAAAAAACAACAATGTGGTTGTGCGCCCAGCACGGAATCAGATCAGCCTGGGCATCTGCCCAGTCTGATCAGTCTTAGCTGTGCGAATGGAGGTAGCTTTGACCCTTAGCTACCTTTTAAGTGCTTTGAGAAGAGTCTAATCAAACTGGATGGATGCCCAGGCTGATCCGAGTCTCGCAGGGTGCACTTGCCACTTTGTTGGTCTTGTTGTGTTGTGGCTCATTTAGTAAATACTCAAATCAGACTGCCTGTGCAAACTGATAAAAATCTTCATGTTCCATTTTCAGATTCCATAGTATTTACAGACTGTTTATGCAAACTGCAAAACTCTGACCGGACTCCCTGACTGCAGTATCGTATTAATCCTATTAAAAGCCACAGGGGTGATGCATTTTACAAAAGGAACCATTATTTAGAGCCTAAAGACTAGTCAATTAGCCACTGCCAAACTGCTTCTAATAAACAGTATTAAGGTGAATGGATAATTGAGCCGCGACACATCAAAACCAACAAAGTGGTTTGCACTTAGCTCAGACTCAGATGAGCCTGGGCATTTGCCCAGTCTGATCAGAGTCTTCGCTGTCTGCATGGAGCTAGCTTAGACCCTTAGCTACCTTTTAAGCCCTTAGCGAAGAGTCTGGTCAAATTGGGCAGATAACCAGGCTGATCTGAGTCTTCACTGGGCACACAATCACTTTGTTGGTTTTCTCGTGTCCCGGCTCATATACTTTCAGATGAAGCAGTTCAACTAGTTTCCTTTTTTGTCTCCCTTCTCGGAAGGGGTCTGCTCCCTATAACTTGATCCCTGCATCTTTATTAATCTCATGCATAACAAAATAGAACTGGAAGCGAATTCAGATACATGTATCTGGTATCGAAGTCCTAGATCACAGTCCTGCTAATTTTAATACAAACACATTATATACTGAACGCCAAAAGAAACTCATACAAAGTATATTTATTAAATTTTCAAAAGTAGGCAACTGCTACTAGTTTTTGTCTTGTTAGTTTGACGTGTCCATGAGTTTTTTTAGAAAAAAGAATACATGAAATCCCATATATGTCTTACACTGTAACTGTGAAAACCAATACTTTCAGGATGGGGCAAAAGTAAAAGTTACAAAAAAACAAGCAATCTTTAAGAGGTTATATTCTCAACTGCAGAATCTTTGTGAATCATAATTTACCTGCGATTGTTAAGCTCTGTATCAAAAAAAATTTCTATAACTCATTTTGCTCTTGGGCTGTCTTTAATTCTTGAAAAAAACAAGCCAATGAACGTTAGTATCAAAAATGTAGGGTTTTCCTCTGAACATTCTAACTCTGATATGTTCAAACAGAAAGGGAAAATCCTTGTAAAATTAGTAATACTGTAGTGAACTGCAACACATACAAGCATCTGTAAAAGAAACTGAAGTGTAAAGCCATAAAGAGTGCCGTTTTGGTCTTTAAAAATTACTCTTTGTTTAATACAAAGGGAGGTGATTTGAAAATGGACCACCTTCATAGCGCTGTTGTTTAATAAATAACCATGTCATTCATTTGAATTTGGCGGTTTTCTAACAAGTGCATATCAAAGATTATTTCTGAACACAATATGATTTATTGGAAAAGGAAAGAATACTCTTGCAATGGAATTTAATCTTTTTCGAAAAAGTGAGGTTACTCTTTTACAAAATATTTAAATCATGATAGTTTCATCGTGTACTGTGGTCGAATGAAAATCATAGTCTTTGCAATGATCGATTTGGACTTGCCTAGTGAAAGTGCTGTGAAAAAAGAACATAAACTTGTATGCGTTTCTTTTGGCGTTCAGTGTATGTGACAGAAATGAATCCCTTCCATGATTGCCAATGAAGAAATTATGCTTTGTATGACAATTTTACATATTCTTCTGCTGCTCCTGCAGGGGTTAATGATGACTAGACTAAATTTTACAATGTGTCAGAATATATACCATAACAGTCAAATGAGAATGAAATCTACATGAAAAGGTATTTAACAAATTCTGTCCCAAACAACAAATGCTATGGATGGATGACTTGGCGGTTTCACTTCAGTTTCATATGAAACTGATGGAAGAATGATTATGAAGGGCTCTGTGCAATGAAACCCCGTTTAAGTTCGGACAGACTCTTGCCTCCAACAGGACTCAAGCCTCCTGACCCCATGATCCAATGTCTGGAGTGCTAACCACTTGGCCAGATCAATGCTTCACGAGAATGCTGTGACAGAAAAAGGTATTACAGTAAATGAGCCAAACCAACAACCTCAGGTAACTAAACAAACACATGAAGACTGAAAGAAGTTGCTGTCTAGGATCAGCAAATGTTTTCTTCATGACTCTTAAAGGAAAGCAGTTGCTCACCATGGAAAGCAAATACTTTCCTTTAAGAGTAACGCCTTAGAAAAGCCACTTGCCTAACAGGGCCCTGTTGTTCAAAGCTTTGTTAGCTGAACTAAGCCATTACTCAATGATTCATTAATTCTTCTAGTACACATAAAATCAATTTGTGCCAATAATTTTTGCTGAAAAAAAGTGAGGAGCCTTTGCACTACAAAATGAAAATTCAACTTGTGAACTAATGATGTCATTAGTTTTGAACAACTGGGCCCGGGGAAATAAATACTCTGCAAAAGTTTTCTCCCCAGGCCTGTAAAAATTGCAGCCTTACCATCTGTGCATCCCTATCTCTTATGGTAGCTATTCCTGTGGCAGAGCTAAAACACTGTTAAGGTGAATTGGGTACAATTTCATGGGACCCAACTCTTGCCATTTACATCTTTGCCTCCCTTCCCAATAGGGGTCAAAACTTAAAGGTAAGAATTTGCTCCCTTAGGAGCAAATTCCTTCCTTTAAGAATAGACCCCATTTTGAAAGGATTCTTTTTTCCAATGAAAGCAAACAGAAAGTCACAAAAGTTGTTTTCCTTTATTAAAATGGTGGAAAAACATGAAGGTTGTATCATTCATTTAATCAGGAAATTTCCATGAATGTTCAGTTTTCAGACAAACAAAGATGTTACAATGCTTATGACCTATACCATTCAAAAGTACTTTTATAAGAAACAAATTCTAAACTTTCCTATACCTCAAAAATTTTCTCTAACAATGCTTTGTGTCAATGTCCCAATCAACATTATACTCCTTGTTCAATCCATATAAGCTTTATGTATATGACTGCCTGAAAATATCCTTGCATTCTGTTAAGTCATATAAAAATAATTTGAACAACATCATTGCTTCAAATGTTTTGACATTGCCTTTGAGAGTCTCGGCTCTGACACTGCAAGGCATAAAAACAAAACAGATCAAAATGCCAAATGTCAAAGCTTCGAAATGGCATCTATGCATGCATTTTAAATACTTGATCAATCTATGCAGCCAAGTCCATTTGAGCTGCGACACAAAAAAAACCAACAATTTAAAGGCATGTGTGTCCAGCGAAGACTCAAATAAGCCTGGGCATCCGCACAATCTGATCAGAATTTTCTCAGTCTGCCTGGCACTAGCTTAGACACTTAGCTACCCTTTAAGTGCACAGCAAAGACTCTGATCAGACTGGGTGGATGCCCAGGCTGATCTGAGTCTTTGCTGGGCAAACATGCTACTTTGTTGTTTTTGTCATGCCATGGCTTATTTTTCTAATATTTCTCAGAATCAGGTGATAAATATTTCTCAGAATCATTCTGGAATGTATCTACTGTACTGTACCAATTCTACTGTTTTGATGGCACAACTTGGCGACTTCTTTTAAATGACAATACAATGAAAAACCCAATCAAAGGTTTTCACCAAATTAATGACAGTTCAGTCAATGTCACAGGAAAACTTGGCCACCACAATCTGTTTTCTGTTCCAACACTCTAACGCTTGCATAAAGGCCTGACCAACACAAGCTATACTCTGATTTTATGCCCACTTTATTTCCATCTCTTACGACATTACTGCCGCAACAAACGGACCAAAGCATAGCTGAAAAAATTCCAGACGTTTGCTGGGATTCGAAGCCAGAACTCCCGGGTGATAGTCCAATGCTCTAACCACTCAGCCAAAGAGTTAACTCCCTGACACAGTTGTCAGAGATTGAATATATACCGAAGCTATGTCCAAATCTACTATTGTAGATAATGGAAGGTAGGAGAGTTGGCCCGTAACACAGCTATCATGAAGTGCTTGATGTACAGGGCTTGTCTTCCCTACACTCAGCCTCGCTTAGAAATCTCAGCGCTTTGTTTACCGATATCCAAAACAGGACCCAAAACAGTTAACTGTCTCTGGTTTTAAGAGCCCAGATATAGAGAATATTTCTCGATAATTCCAATACACTTTCTCTCATGTCTCCATGAAAGCATTTATGTTGAACCCTTATCACAACTGGATCACCGAAAAACATTCTGAGGGGTCGATAAGAGGGAATAACAGCAACAGATTATAGATAATTTTACATGTTTTTCCATAGGAGCATATGTTGCAGGTATTTGTTAGAATTGCCTTGGGAAGGCAATTCTAATAAAAACCCACAACATGTGCTTTTATGCAGAATGAGAGAAAAATACCTGTATCCCTTATCTGCCCACTTTTACCTCATATGCTTTTATGGACCACAAGAAAATTAACACAGAATTATCACAGAATATTCGGTACATCTGGAGCTCAATTTGTTTTGATCATAATGCCATGTTTCTTCCTTCTATACTGATTCCCACGGCTTTTTGTAATTTACTGTTCTTTTTCTTCTCTGCAAACTTTCTCACTTGTTTGTCGTACCTTGTTGGTGCCTTCTTACCCGTCCCCTGAAAATGATAAAACATTACTGATGTGCTAGAAGCTTCAATTAATATATGAACAAAGTAATTCCGAACTGCCTAGAAGTCTGACATAAAATCACTATTAAAGAAGCTCACAATGATATTTACTAGCCAACCAAAACAATATCCTTTTTACCAATCGGAACACCGCTCGGCCAATTCTGTGAATCAACCGAATCAGACCTCGGGTGTATGTACGGCGGAGCAATATGCAGCAAAATCAAACAATTTGTTCGGCCGAAAGCATACGCAGAAGCCGTAGCTCTCTATGTCTACGAATGAATTAATTCTCGAACTGCGACCTTTTTCAGCTGTTGCACGGACATTCATTTAATGCTTTGCTGTTGTTAAAACAAAATAGTCAATTATTAATGCCGAGACAGAAAATACATTTGTTTCTTTTCATTTTATTATTTACTCGATACGACAGTGTGGCCATGTCATTTATGTCGTTGTTCCTAACAACATTCATGTGACGTAAGTAGTCCCGCAATTGGCCGAGCGTGCTCCGATTGCCTTTTTACTTTACTGCCACAGAATATGATTGGGTGAATCGGTACACTGTAGAGGAAGAAACTTTGCTATTTTCATTTGCCTCCAAACTCAACAGGGGTCATTTTTTTAAAGAAAGATTTTGCTTCCCTATTAAACACTTTCATTTTAAGGTAGACCCTATTTCAGAAAGGCTATGTCATCTAGGTTAAAAACAAACAGGTCCCGAGGTTATAAAACTTGAGTACATTCTCAAACTCAAAATAAAGCACACTGATTGGCTGCTTCCGACCATGTGCTCAGAAGCAGCCAATCAGTGTGCTTTATCTTGAGTTTGAGAATGTACTCAAGTTTTATAACCTTGATGTGCTCGGAAGCAGCCAATCAGTGTGCTTTATTTTGAGTTTGAGAATGTACTCAAGTTTTATAACCTCGGACCCAGGTCTCAATAGTTGTCTCCCTTTGTGAAACTGGCTGTAAAACAAGGAGGTATACCCATACACCTTAATGTCTGAATATACAAGAAATAGAGGATCTTACATGAGTGCTCATGTATTTTTGAATTCATTAAACGAGTTGGGGAAATAGATAAGATGCGAGGCTCCGCCGAGCATCTTATTGTTTTCACCACCGAGTTTAATAAATTCAATAATACAGGAGCACAAATGCAAGATTCTATTTATCATATGACACTAAAATCGCATTTTATTAGCAAATTTTGCACTAAAACGTCACGGTTTCGCCATTAGAAATCGCGACATTTTATAGACGTCGATGCATAACGTTACAACGTAATTTGCATATTTAATTCACTAGTGGATTATCGTTTCTAATGCATGGCTTTATTACACTCTCAGATGCGACGCCATATGATAAAGTGGGTTATAATACAATTTTACCTTCAATGGTTAAAGAGAGTTTGCACTAGCAAGTATGATGTTTGACAAATACTAAGAAGTTCACAGAATGATCCAACACCCATCAGCGAATATAACTTACTCCTCAACATGGTCAAGATACGAAAGGTAAGGTAGTTTGGCCATATCTCAAGGTCTTCTGGCTTAACATAGATGATTTTGCAGAACACAGTGAAAGGAAGGTGAAGAGCTAGACAGAAGAAGTGGGAAGGCTTAAGAGAGGACAGGAATGGACTTTTCAAGCATAAGTGGGACAGCTGAAAACAGGATTAGGTGGGAAAGGATTGTTGCAAAGTCATCTGTGGTGCCCAAACAGCCATGCAAGGTTATGGGATAGAACAGAATAGAATCTGTACAATAATTTATCAATAACATGGAATGCAGTGACTTGCCCATTGTAAGTCTGTGCATTTTCACAAAACAGAATTAAAACCAGCAAACACGATGCAAAGTTTACACAGCTGCTGCCAACACTGGATCTATGCCGACACTCTAATGGTATTATCTATGCCGACACTCTAATGGTATTATCTATGCCGACACTCTAATGGTATTATCTATGCTGACACACTAATGGTATTATCTATGCCGACACTCTAATGGTATTATCTATGCTGACGGCCGGGCCGGGTAGCGCAATCGGTAGGGCACCTGACTCGTAAGTCAGAGGTCCTGGGTTCGAATCCCGGTCTGGCCACATACTTTCGTTTCTCCTTCCGCTGATTCAAGAAGGGCAGTTGTCAGTTACTGGCGAAAGTATGTGCACTTAGTACTGGTTAACCGCTTAGGAGGTCTAAGCCTGCCCAGGAATAGTGTGGTTAGGTTAACTGACCGTCCCGACATGACCTTAGTTGTTTACCGTGGACGTTAAGCATCAAATCAACCAACCAAAAAAAATATCTATGCTGACACACTAATGGTATTATCTATGCCGACACTCTAATGGTATTATCTATGCCGACACTCTAATGGTATTATCTATGTCTCACTTCTGTTAGTCTAACTAAATTTCTGACTTTTCAAAGCCCGGATAAATATACCAGCAGTACCTTTCTTTCCAATTCTTCTTCAACCTTCCACTTAGGTCGTATCACATAATCTTTATTTGATGGTGTTGGCACTCTAGCTCTGTATATCCAGCCGGGATCACCTGGGCGTAATGCTCTACAAGATACAAGTTTGATTATCGTAAAAATTCAGAAGACTGGGACACCTAGAATAATTACTGTATCAATCCTAATAAACACCCCTGTCCTAATGAACACCCTCTGCCTCTTTTCCTGAAATTATGCTATATTGACTTGCTAACCTCCACGTTTCATCAGTTTTACAAAGGGGAACAGCATAAACTCCTGGGGCCATATTCATAAAACGACTTAAGTCGTTGCTATGCTGTTGCTAAGGCTAAATTTCTTAAAAGGAGATTCCCTACAACTATGAAATTTGCTCTGGAGGAACAGTCTTTGTAAGACTGTTCCTCCAGACAAAATTTCATAGTTGTAAGAAATCTCCTTTATAGATATTTAGCCTTAGCAACAGCATAAAAACGACTTAAGTGGCTGTATGAATACGGCCCCAGTTTTCTTCTCTCGAGGACACAGCTCTTAATGGGGTCCACTCTTCAAGGAAAGAATTTGTTCCTAAAGGAGCAAGTTCTTTTCTTAAAGAGTTCATCCCTTTTGAGAAGATAGGCAACACAATGGAAAACAGTAGAACTACTTCATCTGAAAGTATATCTATTCACCTTAATAATGTTTATTATATTTTAAGTATTATCAGTATTTTTTGCAAAGGCTGGTCTCCTACTCTTTAGGCTCTGAATAACGTCCCCTTTTCATAAAATACAAAGACCCCTGGGCGTTTAATAGGATTAATATGGTACCTAAACTGTCCTGAATATGGAATAATTTGGTTTTTAAAATGCAGTAGTATGTCTAAAAGATGCAGATGGAATGGAAAAGGTAACAGGGTCACAGCTCTAGATAAGAGGGGTATTTGATGATAATAAAGGGATAATTTTTCTCAATTGAAACCATATGTTGTGACCCCTCCTATGAACCGTATCGTTGAGACGGTTCAGATGAGGGGTCACAACATATGTTTTTATGCAGAAATAACAAAAATTATCCTTAATTATCACCAAATACTCCCTCTTATCTAGAGCTCTGAGGGTTATGGCCATGTAAAATTGAATCAATACCCCAAGTAATTTATTACTGACTGGTTCCAGGCAGTGCTTCTGGAGAAGTTGATTACTATACTTAAAGCCAAAAGTAACTTTACACTGTTTATATGTAAACCTTTTCCGGGTATTTTTGACTAACAAATGAAAAGTGTTTGATTCCTATTAAAGACCGATCAATCACGCATAAGACAGTTGAGTTTTAGATTTTTGTTGTCATAAATGCAACCACAAGGCCCTAATGAAACATGCAAGGGGTCAAAATAAACTTTTCCAAAATGCATCACTTTTGATGCGTTTCTGTAGCTTTGCAACTGGACAATTTTAAACTTTAAAGACCCAGTCTGTAATACATGCTGTCGAATTGCTGTTTAAAGTTAAAATAAGCTCGGACCATCTTACGAGTAACACAAATTAAGAGTGGTGCTTTTATGTCCAACCCCTTTTTGCGAACTATACAGTGCTTTCAATGGAAATTCCCATTACAAATTGTTATTCATTTTTTCTTTCGAACCAATGGAAATTTTTATCAGATGATCTTGTAACATACTCTCGGAAGCTGTCGAAACTAATCACTGATTAAAAATTTTGAATGTAATCAGAGACAAAGCTTTAAGAAAGGACTTAAGTTTACTATTGTTTTAATTCAAAGGGAGACAATTTTGAAGTGAAGCAACTTTAACATACCGCCAAAAACTAACCAAACGTCGATGGCAAAATGTCTGGCAGTATTTCTTATGGACAAATAATGCCCTTTAAAATAGCGTGTTAATATTTTTGGTCTACCTTAGATTTTGTGAGAAAGTGCTGATTTTGTATTTTCATTGAAAGCATAGGTAACTCGAAAGAGAGTTAACTTCCATAAGTCGTTTTTCATGAATTATGTTAGGGCAAGTGTTGGGAACTCATTGCAATATTTAAATTGCTTAACATCAGAAGGAGTATAGATTTATTCGGTACTAAAAAGTGTAAAGTTACTTTTGGTCTTAAGTATATTATGAGCCACATCATGTGACTTCCAACAATGTGGCAGTTTTGTCATGTGATATTCAAATCATCCTTCCCATTTATACAGGGTAATCAGTGACCTCACTGCTGGCTTTATGGCTTGGGCCAATTCCATAGATGGCTGATGCGACAAGAAAAGGCTCTGATCAGACTGCACTTATGTGCAGTCTGATTAGAGCCTTTGCTTGTCACCAATGCCACATTGTTGGAAATCACATGATGTGGCTCATATTGTCTTTGTTGGTTGACTTTCTAGTAATCTTTGACTTTTTGTACATTATTTGCAATAGCTTGGGAAAGTGAGGAGCAAGTTGTCCAAGGGGCAAGATACACATGTAAACTGGGACACTGGGAAAGAGGTGATCTCTTGGCTTTTTGCTTGTCTTGTTTGGCTTTGTGTGGAGTACATGTACTTATTTTTCATTTCTCCCTTTCCCATTTCATGACAGGGCAGGATAAGCTAAACAAATGTCAGTTCCTAATCATTGCCTTTACATTTAAGAAATAGTTGAGCTCTAGCAGTGAATTGGTGAGTAATAATTCACTGTTTGGAGGTCAGTTGTATAGTAGATCATATCAGCGAGGAGCGCGCGTGATATATCTACTTACAACTGAATGACAAACAGTGAATTATTACTCAACAATTCAATGCTAGAGCTGAACTACATGTATTTGGATTCTCACACTCAAAAATGCTGAAAAAGTATTTGTTTCATTCAAACTCTCCCAACGTTCCTGCCAGCGCGTTCATGCTCCCGCCAATATTCTTAACTACATCCAAGGTAAATATACGTTTTTATGACGATTTTAGAAAGAAAAAGAGACGTTACACCGTCTAACGTCTAAAAAAAATCACAAAATTACGTCAGTAATGCCAGTGACGTCAGCAGTTAGACCCACGCGCTCCAAGACAGTGAATTGTTGCAGGACAAAGCACAGAAACTTTCCATTGCTTCTATAGGCGCACTGTATTAGAATTACTGACAAAATACAGTAGAACTTCATTGGCTCGAACAGGCTTGGGACCATGAACAATAGTTCCAGCCAAAGGAAGCTCCAGACATCTACATGTAGAGCTAGGTTTTATATAAATGGAACTCCAGGAACCCATGAACAAGTTTTAGCCAGGCAGGGTAAAGGAGCCATCCGGATTTGAGCCACTGTAGTTTTTATACTGTAGATGGAAACCTTTTCAAGATCTTATAAAAGTTTTCATTGTAGTGTGTAGGAAAATTTATGTAAATTGCTTTGTATTCCTTATTTCACAATTCTGTTGTTTTGAAATTATTGGCTAGTTCCTGAAGTCATGACCCAGTAATTGTCAACTACCTATCTCTACTGCTTTATCAGTTGGTCAGATACTGGAGAGATTCTAGAATTTGGGAGATACCAGGGCCCAGTTGTTCAAAGCCTCACTATCCTAACGAGCTCGTTAAGAGGTCAACTCATTAAGTGTTTTACATCTTCAGTACCAAATATACTGATTTTTTTTGTTGAAAAAATGTGAGAAGCTTTTGCAGTGCAAAAGCTCTTAACATTTTTTCAACAAAAAACATTGGCATATTTCAGATATCAACATTGCAAATTTGAACGAAACGTTAACTAACAATATTGTTAGTTTTGAACAACTGGTCCCAGATTTGCAAATATTAGCAAATACATACACATGTAACTCTCATGAATATTAAGCTGTTTACATTTTAGTAGGAATTCTATTAGAATGTAAAGTGATGTCTAACTGAATGGAGTCAAAAATATCCTGCAATACCATATACACAATAATTTTCACAGTGTTTTATTTTTCGCAGTATTTCGCATCACTTAGAAATCGTGAAAACTAGAAAATGTGTTTATGAAACACTATGCCCCCAACCATATGCTTGTCTCTAGAGAAGGTTCATCCAATAATGCTTGTACCTTTGTACCATAGGCTTACAATGCACTAAGTCGAAAAAGGGGCTTAACTCAGTCAAAATTTACGAATTGTTTTCGAAAGTTAATCAGGTCATCTACACCTTGGGCAATATCAACCTGCAAAAATCATGATCCTAGCATCAGGGGTCCTCCAGATATTTTGTTCACAAGCTTCCATAGGCAAATAATGCACTAAGTTGAAAAAGGGGCATAACTCAATCCAAAATTTACAAATTATTTTCAAAAGTTAATCAGGTCATCTACACCACAGGCAGTATCTTCCTGCATAAAATCATGCTCCTAGCATCAGGTGTTCTTGAGATATTTTGTTCACAAGGTTCCATAGACTTACAATGCACTAAGTCAAAAAAGGGGCATAACTCAATAAAAAATTCATGATTTCTTTTCAAAAGTTAATCAGGTCATCTACACCAAGGGCAGTATCTTCCTGCAAAAAATCATGCTCCTAACATCAGGGGTTCTTGAGATATTTTGTTCACAAGGTTCCATAGGCTTACAATGCACTAAGTCGAAAAAGGGGCATAACTTTGTCAAAAATTCATGAATTTGTTTCAAAAGTTAATCAGGTCATCTACACCTTGGGCATTCTCATCCTGCAAAACCTCATGATCCTAGCTTCAGGGGTTCTTGAGATATTTTGTTCACAAGTTTCCACAGGCTAAGTCGAAAAAGGGGCATAACTCTGGAAATACATGACCGGCGGAAAAATAAAAAAATACGGGTCTGCTTATTTTCCATACTGATCATGTGTATAAAGTTTCAAGTTCCTAGCTCTTATTGTTCATGACTATACACTGGAGCGCCGTTATACCGCGGACCGATATATCGCGGAAATCGATATAACGTGGTTGTCCTGTGTCGCCCATTATTTTTTCAACAGACCGCGGATTTTTCGGCGGTTTCGGTGTTCACGACAAAATAACCATTAAAAGTTAATTGGGTTGTTTACATAATTTTAATCAACAGCGTGTCAAAAGTTATCACAGACAATCAAAGCGTCGGTTGTCTTGCCAAGGTGTGACCATTGGTCATTGTTTTTAGAAGACTTCGATAATAAGTGCATATCACGTGTCACCAATTTGGCCAACAGCGAAGGTCACCTCATATACACAAGCTGACGCTCGGGAAAAAGGCTGTGCGTAGCAGTCACTGATTACTTCCAAAGAAAACATTATAAAAGAATTTTATAAATGAAAAAAAACAACAAAGCTTAAACCCGATTTGTTATCTGTAGGCTGATTAGAGTTTTTAGGCGACATCAGTACTCGCGCAAATAAGTATATTTTATTCGTCCGCAGGTACCTTTTTGCAAGTATATATACAAGGGAATTAACTCAAACAAGTCTATTTCGCTCAATTGGACATCCTCGTCGATATAGGTTTAAATTCAGGATACGGAATTGGCCGATGTGTTACGATTGTACTTTCGCTTGGTAAATGGTTTTCAACCGTTTTGCAGCGCATTTTTCACAATAAGTTAGAACATAGGGACTGAAAGGCTACTTCAGCGATGACTTTCGTTGTGTCAGGTAAGCAGTAAACATGTCTATCTATCTCGTTAGGGCTAAATAAGTGCAACGAACATGTAAACATTGGGTTTTTCATTAGTGGGTGGGGTATTTCCTAGAAGATCGTTATTACGCGTGATCACTTATTACGCGACTCGATTTTATGTCTCCCGACAACCGCGTTATAACGGCGCTCCAGTGTATGTAAGGGTACCTTTGTACCATAGGCTTCAATGCACTAAGTCAAAAAAGGGGATTAACTTGATCAAAAATTCATGAATTTTTTTCAAAAGTTAATCAGGTCATCTACACCACACGCAGTATCTTCCTGCAAAAAATCATGCTCCTAGCTTCAGGGGTTCTTGAGATATTTTGTTCACAAGGTTCCATAGGCATACAATGCACTAAGTCGAAAAAGGGGCATAACTCGGTCAAAAATTCACTAATTTAATTCAAAAGTTAATCAGGTCATCTACACCTTGGGCATTCTCATTTTGCAAAGCCTCATGATCCTAGCATCAGGGGTTCTTCAGATATTTTGTTCACAAGGTTCCACAGGCTAAGTCAAAAAAGGGGCATAACTCTGGAAATACATTGCCAGCGGAAAAATAAAAAAATACGGGTCTGCTTATTTTCCATACTGATCATGTGTGTAAAGTTTCAAGTTCCTAGCTCTGATTGTTCTAGACTATATGTAAGGGTACCTTTGTACCATAGGCCTCAATGCACTAAGTCGAAAAAGGGGAATAACTGGATCAAAAATTCACGAATTTTTTTCAAAAGTTAAGCAGGTCATCTACACCACAGGCAGTATCTTCCTGCAAAAAATCATGCTCCTAGCTTCAGGGGTTCTTGAGATATTTTGTTCACAAGGTTCCATAGGCTTACAATGCACTAAGTCGAAAAAGGGGCATAACTCAGTCAAAAATTCACAAATTTGTTTCAAAAGTTAATCAGGTCATCTACACCTTGGGCATTCTCATCCTGCAAAGCCTCATGATCCTAGCATCAGGGGTTCTTGAGATATTTTGTTCACAAGGTTCCACAGGCTAAGTCGAAAAAGGGGCATAACTCTGGAAATACATTGCCGGCGGAAAAATAACCAAAATAAGGGTCTGCTTATTTTCCATACTGATCATGTGTATAAAGTTTCAAGTTCCTAGCTCTGATTGTTCTTGACTATATGTAAGGGTACCTTTGTACCATAGGCCTCAATGCACTAAGTCGAAAAAGGGGAATAACTGGATCAAAAATTCACGAATTTTTTTCAAAAGTTAAGCAGGTCATCTACACCACAGGCAGTATCTTCCTGCAAAAAATCATGCTCCTAGCTTCAGGGGTTCTTGAGATATTTTGTTCACAAGGTTCCATAGGCTTACAATGCACTAAGTCGAAAAAGGGGCATAACTCAGTCAAAAATTCACAAATTTGTTTCAAAAGTTAATCAGGTCATCTACACCTTGGGCATTCTCATCCTGCAAAGCCTCATGATCCTAGCATCAGGGGTTCTTGAGATATTTTGTTCACAAGGTTCCACAGGCTAAGTCGAAAAAGGGGCATAACTCTGGAAATACATTGCCGGCGGAAAAATAACAAAATAAGGGTCTGCTTATTTTCCATACTGATCATGTGTATAAAGTTTCAAGTTCCTAGCTCTTATTGTTCTTGACTATATGTAAGGGTACCTTTGTACCATAGGCCTCAATGCACTAAGTCGAAAAAGGGGAATAACTGGATCAAAAATCCACGAATTTTTTTCAAAAGTTAATCAGGTCATCTACACCACAGGCAGTATCTTCCTGCAAAATATCATGCTCCTAGCTTCAGGGGTTCTTGAGATATTTTGTTCACAAGGTTCCATAGGCATACAATGCACTAAGTCGAAAAAGGGGCATAACTCGGTCAAAAATTCATGAATTTGTTTCAAAAGTTAATCAGGTCATCTGCACCTTGGGCATTCTCATCCTGCAAAACCTCATGATCCTAGCATCAGGGGTTCTTGAGATATTTTGTTCACAAGGTTCCACAGGCTAAGTCGAAAAAGGGGCATAACTCTTAAAATATGTGACCCGCGGAAAAAAGAAAAAACACGTGTTCGCTTATTTTTCATACTGATCATGTGTATAAAGTTTCAAGCTCCTAGCTCTTACGGTTCTTGAGTTAGAGGACAGACGGACAGACGGACAGGCCCAAACCAATATGCCCCCACAATTTCTCCGAAATTGGGGGCATAATTAAAATCGCAAAATAATTCAGGGCTCTCACACCCCTTTTTGGGCATGGGGCCGGGGCCTTTAGAATTGGGAAAAATAGTGTCGTTTTGTCTAAAATTGGGAAAATTTTCATTGTTTTATGTGTGAAGTTTTCATTGTCAGACCAACACAACTTACATATGGTATTGTTATATTTTCAGAGGAATTCAGTCAATAAGCAGACATAGACAGTGCTCCAGATAGCGTCCGTATCGCCGTATATTACGGATCATTTCTGGCCGATACGGACCAATTGGAAATTTTATCGGTACCCGGTACGGACTCTTTCAAGACGTTACGGATCATTTTTTCCGGTAATCCGTACCACCTGGATGAGTTCCACAGACGCTTGCATTATAATATCATCAAGAAGACTGAGGTTCTTTATGCGTCGCAGTCACCGAGAAGCTGACTGGTTCTAAATATTTACTCATGAAATCAGAATTCCTAATGCATGGAAATTAGTTGAATTGTAAACCAGTCGATTCAAAACTGAAAGTAGAAAGCATGAGTAATGAAATGTTATTATCTCAAATGCGGTTAACACCGCACTTTGAAAAGGAAGAAAACATACTGGTGGGTAGAAAACTACAATTCAAATACGGTTCGCACGGACATTGGTTTCTTACCAGATATTTTGAGTTCATATTTTAAGGCTTTGGTTCTTTTAACTAGAGAGTTTCTTCATGTTACTCATTCAAATGCATAGCAGTATGACTAAGCCTACTGACAATATAAATTAAAACTTGTACATCAGTTTCAGTTTGAGATTTACATTTTGTGAAGCAGTCAGAAGGAGCTTTCACAAGGTTAAGTCGTGATAGAATGGTTTGATAAATCTGACTTTGATTTTGCGTTATTATGTATATAGAAGAGTATATTTCCTAAGTATGAAAGCAGAAATAGTATTTTACAACTTCAAGAAAAGTCATTTAGAGAGTACCACTGAAATGCTGTTGGAATTGAATCTGTTTGCATGTTACATCATTCCTTTCAGTGCAAATACTGGAGCAGAATCGTGGATACTGATCCAAGAAAATTTTGATCAGTACGGTACTGATTGAAACAAAAATTATCTGGAGCACTGCATAGATCTAGCAGATAGTGAATCATAATAAACTTTATCAAATAGTTGGGATATTAGATAATAACAAAACTATTTGTGTGTGTTGAGTTTTTCTTTCTTTCCTTTGAACTGGCAACTTCCCTATCTTGCCACTCTCAAATTGGGGACAAGACTGGGACCTAGAAAAAAAGAGTTTCACTATAACAACAGTATAACACTCTAGGTTTGAAGCATCTGTGAACTTTAAGCATAATGTGAAGTTGAGAGAAAGTGGACTGTCACAATGCAGAACATGACAAAACTTTCAGTCCTGCAAGTACAAAACATCCATGGTATGTCACTATCACTATACTAACTCTTGGATGTCCCGGTAATCCTGTTTATGATTTTGGATATTGCCGAGAATGTCTGTGAAAATCGATTCAGGTATGAAATGCAAAAACAGCAGAATCATCCACCATAGGTGAAAACTCCGATCAAATTTTAGCATTGGAATGCTTTAAATTAAAGAATAAGTCAAAATATTGTTCACCACAACAATATTGGCCCTTGAAGCAAAGAAAATATTAAAATATTGCAGCGAAAATCGCTAGGCTATTCGCCCTCTAATGAAAGGAAAGTAACTCTAACAGTACATGATAAAACCCGATACCACTTTCCAGTAACAAAACATGACGATCGTGATTGAAAATGTAATCACTTCCCGATTTTTAAAGTTATAAATTATGTTAACATTTTACGTTTTAGGTGGTTTTCAATACATTTTGCATTGATGCAACTGCAGTATTCTTGGACCAAACAGGCTTAGTCAAATTGGGAATTTTTCATCTGGAATTGGGAAAAAAACATACTTTTTGGCATTGGGAATGGGGCAGAATTTCGGCCCCAAATTTCGGTGATCGAGAGCCCTGTAATTTCATGCTGCTTACAAAGTATCTTCAATATATACAGTGTCCAGATATCTAGTTTCTGTTTCCTTCGGTAAGTTCTTCGGTAAGTTTGGTACTTTTCACTTGAGTCAGTTATGTCATTAAACATGTGGCCCCTACCACAGATTAAAGAAATAACTGACTCAAGTGAAAAAGAAGCAATTTTACTTTTGGCAAATGTTGCTAACTGCATAAATAAACAAGACCTGTCCGCCTACAGGATAGCTCGCCTGCAGTGCCTTGCCCATCCATGGGTTAAGGAGATATAGGTCTTTAAAAAACTTTAGCCAAAACATCCAATCCGAACGCTGACACGGATGCGGACGCCGACGCTGTGGTGACAACAATAGCTCTTCCTGAACTTTCGTTCAGGCGAGCTAAAAATCGCGAATATTAATGTTTATGTTTTTTATCCTAAACCGAGAAAATTCGAATCCGTGAAAATTTCCGCGTATACGGTAAGTATACTGTTGGAAACCAGACATCATTACGAAATGTCTCTTCTCATTGGCTAACATCTAATTTTACATTGCTGAAAGCACTTGTTATGGATGCACAGTAGTACACTCTATAATGCAACAACTAGGGGATAACTGTCTTGAAAATTGTCATTTGGGGAGGTAAATCATCGGTTTTATGGTCGGAAACTTCGTTTTACGGCGACGTGCAAGCGGAGTCGTAAAACGCAATTTGCGACCATAAAACTGATGATTTACCTCCACAAATGACAGTTTTCAATACAGTTATCCCCATTCTAATGCACTTTTCTACATTTTCACCTTTCATAATGTACTAGTTTGCACCCATTTCAAGCGCTGTTAGCAATTTAAACCAAATGTCAGCAAATGAGAAGCGACGTTACTTAATGACATCGGATTCGCGACAGTATATCGCAGAATATACTGTCGCAAATTTTTGACGTTATCCAATCAGACGTCGCGTTATATTCGTAAGTGCATTAGAATATGAATTAAACATTTATAATATACTGTATTAAAAATTATCATTTGGGGAGGCTAACTGTCAGTTTTATGGTTGCATAATGCATAATATGGCCTGCTAATGCGCCGCTGTAAAACAAAGTTTGGTATCATTAAACTGACGATTAATTTAGAGCAACAAAATGCAGTTTGCAACCATAAAACTGACAATTTACCTCCCCAAATGATAATTTTAAGTATAGTTATCCCTTAATACTATTAACTTACTTCTGTTCTCCTGATAAAGAATTGTCCAGATCTTTCCTTGGAGTCATACCTCCCTCCTCCATACTGCAACACAACAAAACATTGAAATATAAAATATTCACCCATGTATCCTAATTACTATAAAACACGAAATGTAATATATAGAGAATAATTGTTTGAGAAAATCTGAAGTTTCTGTTGAAAGAATTTCAGTTTGTATGGAACAGAAAAATTTGTGGAGCATGGCATACACTGTATGCCCTGCTCCGATTCCAATGATGTCATAGATCTAATACCATAGCAACAACAAATTCATATAAGGAGAAGAGCTATATAAGCTATCAGCTTTCCTTCTGATCATATTTGCTTTGTGTAATTGTGTTATTTGTATGTTATGTGTATTTTTGAAAATAAAATATGTCTAAACCAAATTCATATTGGTATCTAAGTGACATCATCAAGACATCATTCTGCCAAGGTATTTACCACAAAAGTAGCTAATTCCTTTGTTGCTATGGTAACAGATCTGCGACATCATCTCACTTATAATTCAAGAGGAGCATGGCCTACAGTGTATGCCATGCTCCTCTCAAATTAGAAGTGAGCTGCAAACTGAAATTCATACAATGGAAAACTGTGATTTTCTCAAACCTATTATTTATTCTCAAATAATTTAATTCTCTGTTTTAACAAGAATTCTGCAGATGGTAGTGTTTTGCCTGTCAGCACTTGTCAAAAGACAGATTCTGTGGAGATTCTATCTGAACCTAAATTGTGCTTTATTTTACAGATCCCTTCACAATAATCACCTCCAATCATTCTGATTTGACTGAAAAACTGCTGAAAAGAATGTAAAACCACCAAGTCATCCATCTTTCCAATAATATTTACACTTGCCACTGACTACCCATAGGTGAACCCTTATGAGCAACTAGCTTCATACACCGATGAAAAACAATTGATCATGTGACGTTGTCGTCAAGTGACTTCATATGTAAACAAACGTCTTTATTGGTTCTTGTAATGTTCGACTGACGCTACGTCAGGGCTATGGCTGTTTGACGTTATGGCCGAACACGTCGTTACTAACTTTTCTTCGACCCATATTTTGCCAATTCTACACCAAATTACCACGAAAACGGCACAGGGAGGTTCACAAATAAAGTGTAAATATAAAATAAAAATTTGATTTTGCAGTGCTCATTGTGTGAAGAAGCTAGAGGTCGTTGCTTAACATTCTACAAGAAGCGCTTCATAAAAAATGACAAAGGCAGAGCTGCATTCCCTGAAAGTCTACTGAACAATAACTAACCTGGTTCTTCTTCTCTTAGGAATCTGTTCATAATCTCTCTGTTCTCTCTCTTCCTTTGATAATGACTTGTAATTTGATGTGAGATTAAATAATGGTCTAGACCATTCATCTGAAATGGAATATGTACAATTTGAATACAACGAAACAAGCACTAAATCTTGTTTGTCTCTGAGCTACCAAGAAACAGAGCTAAGAGACCCAACCATTTCCCCTGATTTTTCCCTGACATTTTCCAATGTTTCATATCCTTTTTAGTTGAATGAATCCAAAGACTGTTCTATTTATTTTAACAGTGCTAAAGTGATCACTTTAAACTGGGGGTTACTTGAGAAGGATTGATTTGATTGATTTGCTGCTTAACGTCCACGGTAAACAACTATGGTCATGTCTGGACGGTCAGTTAACCTAACCACACTATTCCTGGGAAGGCTTAGACCTCCTAAGCGGTTAACCAGTACTAATTGTACATACTTTCGCCAGTAACTGACAACTGCCCTTCTTGAATCAGCGGAAGGAGAAACGAAAGTATGTGGCCAGACCGGGTTTCAAACCCAGGACCTCTGACTTACGAGTCAGGTGCCCTACCGATTGCGCTACGCGGCCCAGCAACTGAAAAGGAAAGAACATGCTTCCAAGGGGGAGAGGGGAGGAGAAGGGGAGCAAATTATTTCCTTTTTGAGAAGCCCAAAATGAGAAATGAGGATAGAGATATTTCTGAGCATGAGTTATCTTCTCTGAAAGTATATACTTTTCCCTTTAGCAGAATAAATATACTTTTAAAAGACTGTTGTAGGCATTAATTTTGTAATTCCCTGACTTATCCTTGACTTTTAAACTCCTTTCCATATTTCCCTGACTAATCACGAAATTTCTTGACTTTTCTCTCACCTGGAAAAAAATCATTTTCTGGGCCTGGTTGTTCAAAACTAATGATGTCGCTAGTTAACAAGATGTTAAAATTTCAAACATATTATACCCCAAAACACTGCTATTTTCTGACAAAAAATCTGAGGAGCCTTTGCGCAATAAAAGCTCCTCAGATTTTTTCACCAAAAAAAAAAAATTACTATAATTGATTTAATATATACTAGAAGACTTACATGTAACAAATCCTTGACTAATGATTTCGTTAAACTACAATGTAACCATGCTTCAAACAACTGGACCCTGATGTTTTTCTCAGACTGTGTCAACCCTACGTTAGGACTGACACCCTTATTGAGAAACAAAAAACATGACCCTGGAGATATAATCTAAAACCTCTATGTATAGACAATAACATCCAGGAAACCAGAGGTTACATGAGCCCTTGATAGTGCGAAGATTCCAACTTGTCACAACCACCATCTTGGTTTGATCCCCAATGCTGACATTTTGCAGGGTAGTGGTTACCCATCAGAGGTCAGTGGCTTTCTTTCAGTTTTCCAGTTTCTACCAACATGTAGAACCACAGAGCACCAACATTTGCCTTAATTCAAGAACTTATATAAGCTGATTGAGCTTTCTTAGTTATCAAAGAAAAAGAAAGTTTAAATACATGTACTCACTAATAAGTTTTCCAGCTATTTCTTTATTCTCTATTAATTCTTTTGGATGTTTATATAAATACATGACTGCTTTACCAATACCACTGTTCTTTAAACCACCGGCACTTATGGTAGGAAACTGAAAGTAAGATGAGCGAATACCAATAGTTTCCCATGTTAAGGTGAAACGCACATATTTTCCACCTAAGCTCCAGATAATTCATAGATATTTTTTCTTATTTCTCAAAAAAGAATTATGTTGTGACAGTAAGACAGTTATGATGAGGGGTCACATACCTTGAAGACGAAAAATGGAAAATTATCCCTGTTACCCCTTTTTTATCTGGATCAATGTTATAATTAAGAAATAGATCAGCTCTAGCAGTGAATTGTTGAGTAATAATTCACTGTTTGGAGGTCAGTTGTAAAGTAGATCATAAAGCTGAACTATTTCGATTCTAACACTCAAAAACGCTGAAAAATTATTATTTTCATTCAAATTCTCCCAACTATCTTGAAAGTGTGTTCATGTTCCCGCTAATTTTCTAAACTGTATCTAATATAAATGTACCTTTTCATGGCGCATTTAGAAAGAAAAAGCGACGTTACACCGTCTAACGTCTCAAAACGTCACAGAATTACATCAGTATTGCCAGTGACGTCAGCAATTAGACTCACGCGCTCCTAAACAGTGAATTGTCTCAGAATAAAACATGGAAACTTTCCATTGCTTCTATAGGCGCACTGTGTTAGAATTGTAAATATCAAATTAAAAGGCATAATCACAACACTAAAAATACTTTGAACAGACAAGCAAAAATAAGTATGTTGTGTCTTTTGGTGATTGTAGTTTTGTTTTATGATAACATACAAAAATGGTGAAGGTCTTTGTACTGTATTGTATTGTATTTGGTGTCAATTCTTTAATGGATTTTACACCAATAAACTTCTTTGATCTGTTTTGAGCTGGAGATGTTCTGAATTTAGAGTTCTTCAACAACATTTCAATGTTCTAAGACATAATATGCATAATCACGAAATATCTAATTGAGATGAATAAGTTTTACGTCTCTGACAAAAAAAACTTCACAATGCCTTAGACTTCACAAAGCTTTCAACGATGGGCTAGTATACTTACAGTTTGTAAAATTCTGAGGAAAGATTCTCTAATGTGTAGGTTTGGTAAACTTTTGTCTGGCAAGGGAGCTAACCACTCCTGTAAAATTAAAATGGAAATCAAATTACACAAACTGCACCAACTAGGAGGGTTCTGTATAAAAAGTTTCTGTCATTAAGGGTGAATTTCTCAAATGAAGGTTTCATCAAAATTGTTTTCTATTGCAAACTTTCAAAGTATTCCCTCTATACTGGGTCATTTACCTTGAAACCTTTTCACCAAGTCATGGAATGCATTTGAACAGTCTTTATTTGGTATCTGTTAGAGCCACTGGGATATAGCACTGCAAACAGAACTTATGGAAGTGTATCTCTTCCAAGTAAGCATTTTCTTAAGCCTTAAAAATAAAAAGAAGTCAAATGGACCAAGATCAAATGGTGAGTAAGGTAGATGGTTTACAACATAAACTTTTTCAGATGCCAAGAAAACCTTAACATCCTCACACCTGTGGGAGGAGGCATTGTCATGAATCAGATGGATCCCTGTCAATCCATTGCTTGGACACTTATGCTACAAAACCTTTTTTTTTTCAACACAGAGTTCTTATAGAAGCATCCAATGACTGAGTGGCCAGATCAATGTGATACCTGAGTCCACTGGAATGAAAGAAAATAGCTTAAACTAAAGCAAATTCTTTGTAATGATTGTTCCTTTGAAAATAAGTAGGTGCTCCACAACATGTTATTTGAAGTTAACATTTCAAACTACGTCGTTTATTGCCAGACTCACCTGCTGAGGTGTCCTCGTCCCTACCCTATTTTGAAATATCTTATCCCTACCCTATTTTGAATTGAGAAATAAAACACAAGTCTAACTGCATCATTTAAGGCATGTCAGTAGGAATGTAAATATAGCTGACTCTCATTATCTCAAACACTGATATCTCAAAGTACCCTCTTATATCAAAGAATACAGTTTGGACACATTTCCTATTTTCTTTACTTTTCAACTCCTGTTATCTCAAACTACTGGTACCTCAAACTAAATTTTCTGGAACTAGAAAATTTACTTTGAGATATTAGTAGTTTTAGATGAATTTTGACTTTGAGATAACAAGAGCTGACTGTAAACAAATATTATTTGGCCTTATTTACTGATTTTTCTATATTTATCATTTTGGGTTTTATACACTGGTGACACAGACAGAGCTGACAGGAAATCTTACTTACCGTCATGGCACTTAATATACCACAGTCCAAGAAAGCATTGTGTAGATCAGCTCTGAAATAATATATTAACAAGATAAGTATAAACAAATGATTACAAACTACATATCAGCCACAACACGAGAAAACCAACGAAGTAGTTCTATGCCCAGGGAAGATTCAGATCAGCCTGGGCATCCACACAGTCTGATCAGTCTTCGCTGTTTGCTTAAAAGGTAGCTGAAGGTCTAAGCTACCTTCATGCTGACAGCGACGACTCTGATTAGACTGGCACATGCCAAGGCAGATCGGAGTCTGCGCTGGGCGCACAACCACTTTGTTGGTTTTCTTGTGTCACGGCTCAATTTATATGTGGAACTACAGAGATAATTTTGAAATCATGTTTAAAAGTTTAATAGTATCACCTTACCTTCCCATAAACAATAGTGTGGTGGCACCTCCTTATGCAGTATCTTATGACTAACTCAAAAAGACAAAGTTTTGATGAAGATGGATGGATGCATGGATGACTTGCAATTTTACATCTTTATTAAACGTATTTCAGTCAAAACAGGATGGCAGTGAGTGATAATGAAAGGCTGTGTGCAATGGAACCCAGTTTATGATTGAAAAGATTCCCACCTACAGCAGGGCTCGAACCCAGGACTGTTACATCAGCAGGCCATTGCTTACCCTATTGAACTATTGGGACTCCTTTTTGATGAAGATATTAAAAACTACATGTATCTTTGAATTAAGAATCATGGATGTACATTCAAGATTTTTTGCCCATTTTCTATAAAGGCAAGCAACTTTAATGACTTTCTGTTTGCTTCTCTGCACAACAAAAGCCTTCCATTCAGGGGCCTGCTCTTAAGAGAAAGAATTTGCTCCTAAAGGAGCAAATTCTAGGAGCAAATTCTTTCCCTTAAGAGTTGTCCCCTATGAAGAAGGAAGGCAAAATGAAAATGTCAGAATTCCTTCCCCTGTAAGTTTAGTCATTCACCTTAAATGCCATAATCATGAGTAAACTGCTATGTGTCTATGCACAAACATATGACCATTAGTCTTAGACCTAACATCCTTTTCTTTTTTTCTTACTTTTGCTTGTAGGTTGTTCAGACTCCCATTTTAAAATGATGAATTCCAAGCTTGTTGGTCTGCCTTTCCTATCAAAGTATGTAAGAGTAAGTTCAGATACCGGTACTAAATTTCTTAAAATAACTTGTAAGGAAGGAAACAAACATACATTTAAAGACATTCATTACCCTTTCATAAATGCACTCACTATTTCTTAATTCAAAATAGGACACTTATTCTGCTGCAATCACTGTTACGGTGCTGGTGAGTGGTGAGGCTAACCTCCTAAAAAGGATCTACCACCTCAACAAATCTCTATTCCTTAATCAACAATAAAGCAAAATGATCTTACTTTTTCAGCTGTGATAAGACTGTGGGTAGATATTTCAACTTTCTGATAGCTGGTTTCTTATTCATATTTAATCCTCTGTCTTCCTGTTAATAAACAACATTACAAAGCTAAATATGTGAATTAAATGCAGTAAAACTATAGCCCCTATACACTGGGACTGCAAACTGCATGAACCAAAAGTACAGGCTACAGCCCTTGAGTTATACATACTACCATACTTTTAACTATTTCATCCTCATCTTGTTCTTTTGTTTGTTTTACATCCACAGTAAACAGCTATCCTAACCACACTATTCCTGGGCAGGCTTAGACCCCTAAGGCGGTTATCCAGTACTGAGTGCACATACTTTTGCCAGTAACTAACAACTGCCCTTCTTTAATCAGTGGAAGGAGAAACAAGAGGGCCATGGTGGCCCTGAATCGCTCACCTGAGCATTAATCAGTTCACTGGCTCTGGTGAAGATTTATAAGAGTTTTTACCATACTAACATTTGACCTAGTTTTTGACCCGACATGACCCAGTTTCAAACTTGGCCTGGATATTGTAAGAATAAACATTCTGACATAGTTTCATTGAGATTGGATCAAAACTGTGCCCTCTGGAGCGTATACAAAGTCGTTCTTATATCTGACCTAGTGACCAAGTTTTTGACCCGACACGACCCAGTTTCAAACTTTACCTAGATTTCATTAAGATAAACATTCTGACAGAGTTTCATGAAGATTGGATCAAAACTGTGCCCTCTAGGGTGTACACAAAGTTTTTCTAAGATTTGACCTTCAGCCCACGTGACTCAGTTTCATAGGGGTCTTAGATATATGGACAATAAACATTTTGACATAGTTTCATGAAGATTGGATCAAAACTATGCCTTCTAGTGCTTACACAACATTTTTCTAAGATTTAACCTAGTGACCTAGTTTTTTACCCAACATGACCTACTTTCAAACTTGGCCGAAAGTTTATGAAGATAAACATTCTGACAAAGTTTCACAAAGATTAGATCAAAACTGTGTCCTCTAGAGCGTACACAAGGTTTTTCTATGATTTGACCTAGTGACCTAGTTTCCGACCCGACATGACCCAAGTTCAAACTTGTCCTACATATTATGAGGATAAACATTCTGACAAAGTTTCATGAACTTTGAATCAAAACTGTGCCTTCTAGAGCGCACACAAGGTTTTTCTAAGATTGGACCTAGTGACCTAGTTTTTGACTCGACATGACCCAGTTTTGAACTTGGCCTTGAGTTTATGGAAATAAACATACTGACAATGTTTCATAAAGATTAGATCAAAACTGTGTCCTCTAGAGCGTACACAAGGTTTTTCTATGATTTGACCTAGTGACCTAGTTTTTGACCCGACGTGTCCCAGTTTCCAACTTGTCCTAGATATTATGAGGATAAACATTCTGACAAAGTTTCATGAACTTTGGATGAAAACTGTGCCTTCTAGAGGGTACTCAAGGTTTTTCTAAGATTTGACCTAGTGACCAAGTTTTTGACTCGACATGACCCAGTTTCAAACTTATCCTACATATTATGAGGATAAACATTCTGACAAAGTTTCATGAACTTTGGGTCACAACTGTGCCTTCTAGAGCTTACACAAGGTTTTTCTAAGATTTGACCTACTGACCTAGTTTTTGACCCGACAGGACCTACTTTCAAACTTGGCCGAGAGTTTATGAAGATAAACATTCTGACAAAGTTTCATGAAGATTAGATAAAAACTGTGTCCTCTAGAGTGTACACAAGGTTTTTCTATGATTTGACCTAGTGACCTAGTTTTCGACCCGACATGACCCAGTTTCAAACTTGTTCTACATATTATAAGGATAAACATTCTGACAAAGTTTCATGAACTTTGGATCAAAACTGAACCTTCTAGAGCGTACACAAGGTTTTTCTAATATTTGACCTAGTGACCTAGTTTTTGACCCAACAAGACCCAGTTTCGAACTTGGCCTAGAGGTTATAGAGATAAACATTCTGAAAATGTTTCATAAAGATTGAATCAAAACTGTGTCCTCTAGAGCATACACAAGGTTTTTATATGATTTGACCTAGTGACCTAGTTTTTGACCCGACCTGACCAAACTTTGGGTCGAATACTTTCAAAAGTATTCGAATACAAATACAAATACTTTGAAATTTAAGAAGTATTCGAATACAAATACAAATACTTTGAAATTTAAGAATACAGAATACAAATAAAAATACTTTTTTTATGAATGTATTCAAATAAAAATACAAATACTTTGCAAATGTTTTTGAATACTTTTGAATACTTTTCTGACAATAAAATCAGAAATTTCATCAACCAGTAGTTTATGCTGAACTATCATATCTCCAATGGTCCGGAATCTAGAGGTATTACTACATCAAGATAATTTCGATTACAAGATTCTTTCTTTTGACCTGTCCTAGATATCATCATATCTATTTTAGGAACTTTATATTTCTATGTACAACTGGATATCTTTTTATGTTTGCAAATTTGCATTTTTGGTGTTAGGTGACTTAGTTTTCATATTCCAAAGCTGGATATCTTCATATTAGTTTGAATAGAATATGCTTCTTATCTGTGACTTATCCTGGATAACTTCAGAAGCCAGTTGATCTGGATCTACACTATTTGTCATTTTGATTCTAAATATATAGCAATAAACTGCATCAAATTCAAAGTAATCATGACATTTTAATCTATTCAACCGGTTAAGGGCAGTGTCTGTACAGGGTATGAGATTGGGCATTTGTTGTGATTTTCATCTCTATTTCAAATTATGTTGGGCTGAAAGTAAGATGGGATCATAAATTGTGTATTGTAATTTTTGAGAAACAAGTGTCAAAGAGTTGTACAGGTATGGCATGGCTAATATTTGTCAGTTCTGTGCCTAGTCCCTATTTAATACTGTCCTGGGGCAATCTACTAAAAGATGACAAATATGTATTGCTAACTTGGAAGTTTAACCTTATGTCAGATGCCTAGTGCCATAAAAGAGATCTTGACTAACAGTGTTAACCAAGATCAGACACTGTAGAGTGCAGCATATGATCAGGGTTTTCAATAATGGCATCAAAGCAGTCAATTAATAAAATTAATATTCTTTGATCTCTTCTATGTATTGTATTTACCTTTGAGGTGTTGTCTTCAAAGTTCCTACACTAGCATTCTTGGACTTTAGTCACATCAATCCCATAATTAATGTAATTTTATGCATCAATGTTTAAAGTGTCCTTAAAATGGCAAAAGTATCCATAATGTATTCATAAAAGTATTCATGAATACATGAAATTAGCAATGTATTCGAATACAAATACAAATACTTTTATTCTAAGAAATCCACAAATACAGAATACTTTATGAATACTCAGAAAATGTATTCGAATAGTATTCGAATAAGAATACAGAATACCATTACCCCAAGTCTGGACCTGACCCAGTTTCAAACTTGTCCTAGATATTATAAGGATAAACTTTCTGATTAAGTTTCATGAACTTTGGATCAAAACTGTGCCTTCTAGAGCGTACACAAGGTTTTTCTAAGATTTGACCTAGTGACCTAGTTTTTGACCCGACATGACCCAGTTTCGAACTTGGCCTAGAGTTTATGGAGATAAACATTCTGACAAAGTTTCATAAAGATTGGATCAAAACTGTGTCCTCTAGAGCGTACACAAGGTTTTTATATGATTTGACCTAGTGACCTAGTTTTTGACTCAACGTGACCCAGTTTCAAACTTGTCCTAGATATTATTAGGATAAACATTCTGACAAAGTTTCATGAACTTTGGATGAAAACTGTGCCCTCTAGAGCGTACACAAAGTTTTTCTAAGATTTGACCTAGTGACCTAGTTTTTGACCCGACATGACCCAGTTTCGAACTTGGCCTAGATTTTATAAAGACTAACATTCTGACAAAGTTTCATGAAGATTGGATCGAAACTGTGCCCTCTAGAGTGTACACAAGCAAAAGTTGACGGACGTCCGGAAGGACGGACGGACGGACGTCCGGACGGACGTCTGGACGGACGTACGACGGACATCAAGGTATCCTAAAAGCTCACCCTGAGCACTTCGTGCTCAGGCGAGCTAACAAAGGTATGTAGCCTGACCAGGTATCAAACCTGGACCTCTGGCTGTCAGATGCGCTACTGACTCCAATTTTCAATTAATTTAGTAAGTGTTTTTGGCAAAATTATATCTTTTCAATCTACCTACAAACACAGTAGTAATGAAAATGAACCAATTTTAAAACAGAGCTTGTTTATTTTAGTTTTCAAATTCTCTGCAGTACAGCCATTCCCAAAACAGCTAGAATATGGGTGTAGTGAGGGTGCATATTTTGGGTATGAAATTTTTCTAACAGTGACCAGGAGCAAAATCACGTTATTCTTGTGGGTCAAACATACTGATAGCCTATTAAAGTTGTTTGCCAAGGATTTGTTAAGTTTCTAACAAGTATAAAATCAAGTATACTTACATTTTTTGCTGAAAATATGTGAGGAGCTTTAAAACACATTCTCAAATTGTTTGGCAAAAAAAAAATTGCAATGTTTGTACCTAAAACATTTGAAACATGTATGATCTTGTTAACTAACAACATTGTTAGTTTTGGACAACTGGGCCCTGAAATTTTGTGACCAGGCCCCGAAGTTATAAAACTTTTTTCGTGCTCAACTCAGCTGAGCATGAAATTTTCTCTGCTGATAAATATGAAAATGCCAACATTAGTTGGCATTTTCATATTCATAAGCAGAGGAAATTTTATACTCAGCTAAACTGAGCAAGAAAACAACTGTTACAGTACTTATCAGTAATTTGCTATTTATTAGGCATGGCGTCAATAAAAGGTAACCTGGGTTTACCCAGGTAATCTGCAGAAAACCCCAGTCAACCTAATTGCATAATTCTCAGCAGATGCCGGTAATTCAGAGAATTCTTGGGGCGGTTTTACCCAATACAATGGCCAGTTATGACTTTAATGTCCATTAAGAAATGGTGATTAGATCTTCCAGTCTTGTTATCCTCTCCCAGTGAGACCAATTAAAAAGAAATTATTAGGCATCAACAGTGACACCTTTGCTGCTATCTGAGTGTTCTGAAAGTCTTGTGCAGATGTGAAGTTGAAGTTCCTTACAGCACAACATTAATTTATATTAGGGAAGTCATGGTAGGAATTTTGTTTATTTTTTTATAAAAAAAAAAATTGCATACTTCTATGTTTAACTGTTGTGGAATACTGATGCATGCTTCTATGTTCAACTGTTGTGGAATACTGATGCATTTGTTAACAGCCTTTATTGTACTTGATTTGTCCTATGAAATTGTTAAAACAAGTCTATCAGTATAAATCCAACACAGAAGGCAAAATCACTGGACTATGAAAAGTAGGTAACTGTAGCTCACAAGACCTATAAACATTAAGGGGGAGGGCTGTAACTAATGTTGTGAGAACTTGTAGCCCAACCCCATTGTTTGTACTTGTTGTGCAAAGGCAATAAAATATGTTTGAATTGAAAAAAAAAAAAAAATTGTAGGAGTCTATATTCTTAGAGCTGCTCCACATGAGCAATTCTCCCATCGCTATGTATTGAAAAAATCTGAAACCAGGTTTAATCTATACACTGTAAAATTATTTTCATACTGAACTGATATCCCAAGTTTAATGCAAATTCCATCCAGTAGCAGCCAAGATACAAGGCAAAATCACTGGACCATAAAATTAAAAAGAATGTTACAGTGACCAATACGACCTAAAAGTCATTTATCATATTAAAACTGATCTAATCATGCAGCTCAATCAGATAATTAAAAAGATATGAGGCAAAATGACAGATCATGAAAAGTAGATCACACAGATGAACAAGACTTATTATTGAGGATGTTACTTCAGAGCTGCAGAGTGTGAAATATTGGACGGTGTTATAAAGGTGTGACAATCCAGAAGACCATCTTTTATGCCATGTCTGATAGCTGTCACAGGATTCATTCTTCATGTGCTATTTTCCCAAGTTAAATGCAAATCAACAAGATGCAAGGCAAAAACAATGGCCATGATATGAAATCATTGGCCCATGATATATAGGTCAGGGGCTAACATGGATGCTTGCAATTATTAAACTGACCATGCCCAGATTTATGTTTGTATCAGTCATTGTTGTTGTTAGTCTCAGGCTTACTTTATAGCTGTTCTGTCAGTATGAAGAACTAAAGCAGTTTCAATGGGCAGAATTTCTAGCAGGTCAAAAGCTGGTGAATTTTTTAACAGTTTAACACAATAGCTATATTGTTTTCCCCTTTGCAGCACAGAAGGCATAAGCATTTCTTAATTAACTGTTACGCACAGGGTAAAAAAGTTGATCAGATCTGATCAGTTCACTGCAGCAGCGTAATGGAGAGTACCCTGTGGCTCAGACTGAGTTGTTGTTATATACTATTTTCTAAAGATAGTCTTGGAGGGAGTATTGCTTTGAAATGTAGCCATCACTGTTTTATTCTCTTAGTTATAAGCTTGCCTGCACGAAAGTGCAGGGAGCTATTGTTCTCACCCTGACGTTGGCATGGGCATGGGTGTCACACTTAACAGTTGTACGACAAAGTTTTTTCTTATGTGATGAGCAAGGCGCTGTCAGGTGAGATATCCTGTATGCGGACAGGTCTTGTTTTGATTGATATCCAAAATATCACTTAAAACACACAGTATACAAGGGTGTAGTGCCTTTATGCAAATATGCAGAGGTGTATAGAAATTTTGTCAAAGTAACAAAATTTCAGCACACATCTGCGTATTAAATGCATGCTGAAGTTTTATGAATTTAACATGATTTCAGTGCTGTCTGCCATAAATGCGTAGAAGTCTAAAGTACTTTAGGGGCTCTACCCTAACACTTTCCCTTAAAGAGCATGAAACATAAAACTGCCCCTAGCTACACCCCTAGTATACCATATTAATCATAATAGATGCCCCTGTCCTAATAAATGCCCCCTGCCTCTTATCTGAAAATTATGTTATATTGTATGCATTCCTGTTTGTCTCTCTGGATGAGTAGTTCTTTGAACTTGTGTCTACTCTTACAGGAAAGAATTTGCTCCTGGATAAGCAATTTTTTTCCTTTTAAAGAGTTGTAAAAAATAAGAAAAAAGCTTCCTAAGAAAGTATACCCATTTGCCTTAATACGTTTAATAGAGATACTGGGGCAGTGGCTGATTTACATATACTACACTTCTGGCTCTGAATAATGCCTCCCCCCACCTTCCCCACACAGCTTTGTAAACTGCAATGCCCTTGGGGGTCATTTAATTAATACAGTATATTATTTTCTAACTGCTATATGAAACAAGAAAAACAAATTCAAGTTGTGTCACTATGGACAAATAAAAACAAAGGAATGCATGAAAGTTCATATCTACTGTCTATACACAAACACAATGATGGAAAGCTGACAGGAAATAAATACCAAAATAATATTACATGTATTTTTCTCAGCCTCTTCATTACACAAACCTTCAGATTGATAAGGAACTGGCTCCTCTGTGTAATTGATGAGCCATTCATACAGGTACCATTATGTAAACATTGATCCCAGTGATCATTTTATGGGTTCATGGAATCAGATAAGGGTCATTATAAACAGATAAATGTCAATCAAACCTAGCTACTGGTACTCTAGACATTAGACCAAAGTAAAAGTGAGTTTCAGAGACTTGAGATTTATTTTAAAAAAAATCGAAACTGAAAGAAAAACTGCCAATCGATTGTTTCAGACTGCAGCCAGTCTACCCTATAAATAATATTTATCATAAATCTGTTGGAGTGTCAAGTCACTTGTACATTAGGTTTCTGTTTGTTTGTTGTTTTTTTGGTGAATTTCTGATGAATGTTTGCTAAAAGTGCCTAGCTAGATAGCAGCTAAATTTATATATTCCTTGGTTTCAGAAACCTGGGAATATACAAATTTAGCTGCTATCTAGCTATATACTTTCAAGACTGTAGCATAAAAAAGGCACAAGAAACTTTCTTGTGCTGTTTTTTTATGCTATAGTCTTGAAAGTATAATATATATTCTTACTGTAATGGAAATAATGCTAAAGATCTAAAGAGATATTGACATGATTGTGATGACAGCAAATTCATTTCCAATAGTACAATATAACAGAAAACAGAACAGAACTTTGTATACACCACAGTAAAACTATATTCCAGATTACATATGTATATTGTGTCCAAGTTTAAGGTCAACATGCAAATAATCTTTGCAATTAAATGGTGCCTTTGGTAAACAGCTCCTTTGAAATGCAGAAAAGGATGTGTATCTAAGCTAATTTCTAGGTCTGGAGCTCACTGAGTGAAGACTGGGAAATTTGAAAGAACAGTTTAAGAAAAGCTCTTTCATTGCTCAATAAAATATGAACATGTCATGTAGGACAACTACATGTATATCCTGAAAGTTTGATGAAACACAGTTGAAAACTGAAGGAGGAGTTGCTGCCACAAGATCTGACCAGACTTACAAAGAGCTGTAATTTTGGCACATGACCCCAATAAAATATGATCCATGTCATTGTTGTGACAATTAGTATATCCTGATAGTTTGATGAAAATTGGTTGGAAACTGAAGAAGGAGTTGTTGCCACAAGATTTGGCCAATTTAATATATAAAGGGCCATAACTCTGGCCACAAGATTCGACCAGACTTACAAAGGGTGTAACTGGCTGAAAAGGTCCTATCTTGACCCCAGTAAAAATGAGCCACATCATGTAGTGACAACAATATCCTGAAAGTTTGATGAAAATTGGTTGAAAACTGAAGGAGGAGTTGCAGCCACAAGATTTGGCCAAATTTACAGATAAAGGGCCATAAGCCTCTGATCATGCCCCCAAATCATGATTCATGTAATCTAATGACAATAGTATTCTGAAAGTTTCATGAAACTTCAATGAAAAAATCAGACAGATGGACGAACAGACGGACTGACAGAACCAATTAATTTTCTAGTCCCCTTCGGCTATGTCAGGAGGACAAATATAAGTAAAATAGATCAAAGGGCTGAAAAAGTATGAAAGCTTGAAAACTTTTACATAGAACTTTAAAATTTTGCTAATGGCCAGACACTGCGGCCAATACCAACGATGCCAACGCCAGGGTTAGTGCAATACTCTTTCTGTATATTCATAATGACAGGCTTGAAAGGATCACTTTGAACTCAAGTTGATGAGATTTTATAGACTTCCAGAAAAATGCCCCAGTTTCAGAAAATCTGAATATTGTAAAAATTGTTCCATGGAAATGAGCAGAGTGTCAGTTGTATTGAAATTCTTATCGTCTTAAACTTCAAAAGAATGGGAAATTCTTGGCCACTGCAGGCAGTTGAATTTATGAGCAACTGAACTGCATGAGCATAATTATGTTGTAGTAATGTCTGTTGGAAAATATCATATTTTGAGCAGTGTATTATTATCGTCTGTGTCCATGGGGGTAGGCTATACCACCGGTTGAATTACTAGTGACAAATAAGAGTCTTTGATTGTTTTCTATTTAAATTTAAATTTGTATTTCTTAAATTTTCTATGTCCATCTTTGGTTCTTTCTCACAAATTTCAAAGTTACAATTTCAATTATTCACTTATTTCATTTTCTAAACTCAAACATTTCCAAAGTCATTCCTGAACGTACATTTCTATATTTTAAACATGAAATTCCATCTAAACAGTTTGCCTAAAATTTCTGAACTCACTTTCTAAATTTCTTCTTTTCCTATTTAGATCACAATCATGACTGTCTTTCTCTCTTGTCACATGATACTTGACTCCGCCTTCACCAATCAGCATGCCTCTCTCTCTCCCTTTATCCCTGATTAATTAATTAACAAGTTTCTGTCCAACTCTCTGAGTGGTCAGTTGCATTCAGCCTCTTTTCCATTTTGACTCTTCAGCATCATTAGACATCAAAAAAATTAGCACATACTTATCAATTGCAATGAAAAATGTTCTACCTCATTTACAAAATAGCTTAATAATTATGATCTAACTGCAGCCAAATGCTTCTCTTTCCCCCAATGACTCCACCATATATACATGACCTAAACTTATGAAAGTATGTATACATTGTTCAAACATTAATGACATCAGATAAATTTAATTTTACTTTTTTTTAACTCATTTGCAACTTTAATAACTGGGTGACAATGCACAATCAAACCATTGACTCCAACATGGTAGTACAGCTATTAGTTACCCAAAATGCACCTGCACTTGACCGTTATGCAAAGCTGTTTATTTGCATAAATGTTGGAGCTCTTTTCGCATAGATGTCATGAGCTATTTTGAAATACCACAGAACTGCATATGGTATGAAAAGGTAGCACAATGTACTGCAAGGTGACTTGTAATTTTACATCCTTTTCGACAGTACTTCAGTCATATCAGGACAATGGAACGGTGATAATGTAAGGCTGTGTGCAATGAAACCCCGTTTACCGAAAGAAAGATTCTTGCCTCAAGTGGGGCTCGAACCAGGTCTGCTAGATCAGTAGGCCAGTGCTAAACCCACTGAGCTACCGAGGCTCCTATATGGTGAAACCTTTAAAAATCTTCTCTTCAGAACCAATTGACGGATGGCCTTGAAACTAGGTATGTAGCATCGGGTACATGAGTACTACCAAGGTACTTCAAATTATGACCTTGGGTTGACCTTGATCTTATTTTATTGTACAATAAAGTTGTACAAGAAACAAGAGGGCCATGGTGGCCCTGAATCGCTCACCTGAGCATTAATCAGTTCACTGGCTCTGGTGAAGATTTATAAGAGTTTTTACCATACTAACATTTGACCTAGTTTTTGACCCGGCATGACCCAGTTTCAAACTTGGCCTGGATATTTTAAGAATAAACATTCTGACACAGTTTCATTGAGATTGGATCAAAACTGTGCCCTCTAGGGTGTACACAAAGTTTTTCTAAGATTTGACCTTGAGCCGACGTGACTCAGTTTCATAGGGGGCTTAGATATACAGACAATAAACATTTTGACATAGTTTCAAGAAGATTGGATCAAAACTATGCCTTCTAGTGCTTACACAACGTTTTTCTAAGATTTGACCTAGTGACCTAGTTTTTTTTACCCAACATGACCTACTTTCAAACTTGGCCGAGAGTTTATGAAGATAAACATTCTGACAAAGTTTCATAAAGATTAGATCAAAACTGTGTCCTCTAGAGCGTACACAAGGTTTTTCTATGATTTGACCTAGTGACCTAGTTTATAACTCGACATGACCCAGTTTCGAACTTGGCCTAGAGTTTATGGAGCTAAACATTCTGACAATGTTTCATAAAGATTGGATCAAAACTGTGTCCTCTAGAGCATACACAAGGTTTTTCTATGATTTGACCTAGTGACCTAGTTTTTGACCCGACGTGACCCAGTTTCGAACTTATTCTAGATATTATGTGGATAAACATTCTGACAAAGTTTCATGACTTTTGGATGAAAACTGTGCCTTCTAGAGCGTACACAAGGTTTTTCTAAGATTTGACCTAGTGACCAAGTTTTTAACCCGACATGACCCAGTTTCAAACCTATCCTACATATTATGAGGATAAACATTCTGACAAAGTTTCATGAACTTTGGATCAAAACTGTGTCCTCTAGAGCGTACACAAGGTTTTTCTATGATTTGACCTAGTGACCTTGTTTTTTGACCCGACATGACCTACTTTCAAACTTGGCCGAGAGTTTATAGGGATAAACATTCTGACAAAGTTTCATAAAGATTAGATCAAAACTGTGTCCTCTAGAGCGTACACAAGGTTTTTCTATGATTTGACCTAGTGACCTAGTTCTTGACCCGACATGACCCAGTTTCAAACTTGTCCTACATATTATGAGGATAAACATTCTGACAAAGTTTCATGAACTTTGGATCAAAACTGTGCCTTCTAGAGCGCACACAAGGTTTTTCTAAGATTTGACCTAGTGACCTAGTTTATAACTCGACATGACCCAGTTTCGAACTTGGCCTAGAGTTTATGGAGCTAAACATTCTGACAATGTTTCATAAAGATTGGATCAAAACTGTGTCCTCTAGAGCGTACACAAGGTTTTTCTTTGACCTAGTGACCTAGTTTTTGACCCGATGTGACCCAGTTTCAAATTTATCCTAGATATTATAAGGATAAACTTTCTGATTAAGTTTCATGAACTTTGGATCAAAACTGTGCCTTCTAGAGCGTACACAAGGTTTTTCTAAGATTTGACCTAGTGACCTAGTTTTTGACCCGACATAACCCAGTTTCAAACTTGTCCTAGAGTTTACAGAGATAAACATTCTGACAAAGTTTCATAAAGATTGGATCAAAACTGTGTCCTCTAGAGCGTACACAAGGTTTTTCTATGATTTGACCTAGTGACCTAGTTTTAGACCCGACGTGACCCAGTTTCGAAATTATCCTAGATACTATAAGGATAAACATTCTGACAAAGTTTCATGAACTTTGGATCAGAACTGTGCCCTCTAGAGCGTACACAAGGTTTTTTTAAGATTTGACCTAGTGACCTAGTTTTTGACCCGACATGACCCAGTTTCGAACTTGGCCTAGATTTTATGGAGATAAACATTCTGACAAAGTTTCATAAAGATTGGATCAAAACTGTGTCCTCTAGAGCGTACACAAGGTTTTTCTATGATTTGACCTAGTGACCTAGTTTTAGACCCGACGTGACCCAGTTTCGAACTTGTCCTAGATACTATGAGGATAAACATTCTGACACAGTTGCATGAACTTTGGATGAAAACTGTGCCCTCTAGAGCGTACACAAGGTTTTTCTAAGATTTGACCTAGTGACCTAGTTTTTGACCCGACATGACCCAGTTTCGAACTTGGCCTAGATTTTATAAAGATTAACATTCTGACAAAGTTTCATAAAGATTGGATCGAAACTGTGCCCGCTAGAGTGTACACAAGCAAAAGTTGACGGACGTCCGGACGGACACACGGACGACGGACATCACGGTATCCTAAAAGCTCACCCTGAGCACTTCGTGCTCAGGTGAGCTAAAAATGATAGTGTATACAGCCCCCCACTGCCCCTACGGCTATCAGGCTATGGGAAACCTTTAACCTTTTTACCCTCTCTGATACTTTATCTCCAGATTTTAGAACTGAATCATTTGGACTTTATTTGACATCCTTATTTCCAATCACCCATTAGTATGAACAGTCTCCCCTTCAACAAAAGTAATTTATTTCTCTGATCAGTCTGGTCAAAGTTCATAACCCAATTTATTGATAGTAACATGTTAATTAGAAATTCAGAGCAACATGCATGTCAGCTGATTTCTAGAAACACATTTGAAATTATTTGCCTTAGCAGTATGTGATGAGTACCAATAGCATGTTTTTTGTGAAAACAATACAGTAAAGCTTGGGTAATGATGAATAAGTATCCACAACATATTTTGTTGAAAATGATCAGTTAAGACATGTTAATTGGGTACTCATCAAATACTCTAACTTCAATATGTTATGTCCCATCAAAACATATGATGTGGGTACTCATGGCTTCTCTCACTCCACCTATGTTAATCTTTAATTGCCATTAAAACATATGTTGTAGGTGCTCATCAATTACAGTCACTCTACCTATGTTATATGCCATCAAAACATATACTTAGCAAAAATAAAAACTTGACATTTGCTATTTTTCATCCTATGGTAGTTGGGAAAAGGTGACACATGAAAGTATTTTAATTTAAGAAAAGTATTTTAATTTAAGAAAAAGTAATTTAATTTGTAATATCATAGTCACACAAAATTCAAGATTCTTTAGAGTCAGCAATATTTAGGCTAATGTAAATTTCATGAGGGTACTTTTCTATTTTCTATACTCAAACCTGAAAATTTACCGAATTTAAAATTGTTGAAGTAAGCTTAAATGATAAGAATTCTGTTAGCAATGCCTTTTCCATTATTAAATCCCATTTGTATGGACTCATTAGCTAAAATTATGCCAGGACCAGGCAGAAAACCTCAGTCCACTCCATTGTTAAGTCAGAAATTCAGTTTCAGTAGAATTCCCATTACACATTATAGTGTTCATAGCAGTTTAAACTAGAAATGTGTCCATGGTACACGGATGCCCCCGCCTAGTGCCATGAGTAAGACGGCACCTTGATTAAGGTACTGGCACTTGAAGGATAAATAGGTTCATAAAGACAGACTTGTATAAAATAATAGTCCACAGGCCAAGCATCACCCAGCATTTGAAATTTGATACAAACTGCAGCCCTTAATACAGTTTCATGGTTTCAGAGTCTCTATATGACCAAAATAGTAAATATAGTATATTACAGAACCTGGTTTGAAACAAAGTTAGTGGACCTTGATATATGGCTGGTCATGACCTGATTGTTGTAGATTCCTGTTGAACTTACACATGTATATAAATGCTCATACAAACTTTTAATTTGCTACAACAACAAGAACCCTAAAATCTACCTCTTACAAAAAAGGTTAACCTTGCAAAATCAGCCTGTCCAAGTCAGTGTACCATGACATATGGATCTTTATGACCTTATTGTTGTATTATCCTGTTGTACTTACAGATATCAATCCTTATACAAAATTTCAAGTTTCTACAAGAGAAACCCTAAAATCTACCTCTTACAAAAATCATAACCTTGCAAAATTAGCCTAAGTCCGAAGTCAGTGGACAGTGACATATGAGTCATCATACCTTCATTTTTGTATAATCCTGTTGTACATATAATTTATATAAATCCTCAAACAAAATTTCCAATTGCTACAATAATAGGAACTCTGAAATCTACCTCGGACAAAAATCTTAACCTGAGTCTAACAGGAGCACGTACGTACGTATGTACGTACGTAATAACGTACACACGTACGCATAACCGAAATGCTATATGCCCCCGGCCATGCCGATGGCAGGGGCATAAAAATAAATTTAGTAATAGACATTGAGTTTGCAAGACAATCAAACAAAGCTCAAAGAAAATAATAAAAGAGACGCACTGATATAGAAACTATGGCATCTCGAACATCTCTGTGTTTAATTCAAAGGGGGATAATCTGAAAGTTTTGAACCTTTAAACGTTATTTTCAGGTTGTGATTACAGTTAACATAAGCTTTGAAAGTGTTTTCTGTGTGCACTGGAACTATTGTTTATTGTGGACAAGAAAACTTTCTTATGCACATGTGCAAATTAAGGTTCTGGTCTGAATGTTTAAAATTAACTTTGGACAGGACAAAAATTAACCAATAAATTTTCATAATTTAAGTAATCAGACGTCTACCCAACCGGAAAATCCATATATGCAAAAAAATCCATATATGCATTATATATTGCTAGGTTGGCCAGAATTAAGAAGTAAAAACTGTGAAGTTTTATTTTTGTTCAGCATATGTTATGGATACTCATCAATTAAACCCACTATACCTATGTTATGAGCCATCAAAACATGTTGTGAATACTCATCTATCACACTCATTCTACCTATTCTTTGACCGTTCAAAATATATGTTGTTGGTTCTCATCAATTATGGCCGATTCCCGTGATCCCTCCACCCCCCGCCCCCTCGAAATAGTTCTGATTTGTTTATGGTTTATTTTAAGTTTCATAAAATTTGTTGTTAGTTACGGCTGAATTTGTGAATTGTAAATCAACTCAAGGACAATAACTAGGGCATAAATGAGGCATAAGCTGAAGCCATTCTTAAACACTTGCCTCAGCATCACTGCAGTAGGATGACAGATTTTTATTCAGTTTCAAGAAATTTTGTTCACATGTACCTTAGTTATGGCTAATTTGTGGATTTTAAATCAATTCAAGGGCATTAAATCATGCACTACTGATGTGATTATGACAAAACTTCAAGTGCACTGCTGTGTCATGACAATACATTATTATTTTAAGTTTCATGAAAGTCCATTCATTCGTTACTTATTTATGAATAAATGCATTGACTTTAAGCCAATTTAAGGGCAATACATGTAGCTCATTGCTTACTGAAGCAATTCTGACAAATCGTAAGATGCACCATTGTGTTATGGTGAGATATATTTAGTATAATTTTGGCTGAATTTGTTGGATTCAAGGGCAATAACTCATGCACTTCTGATTGCCATTCTGATGAAAATTTATGTGCATAACCATGTTATGGCGATACATCTTTAATCTAAGTTTCAGGAAGTTTCAGTAATTGGTTACTTAGTTCATCTTACTCATTTTATTGATTTTAAGTCAATTCAAGGGTGATAACTCATGCACTACTGAAGCCAGTCAGATGAAACTTCTTGTGCATCAACATGTTATTTATTTTAAGTTTCATGAAATTCCGTCCGGTGGTTACATAGTTATGGTTCTGGACGGATGGACAGAAGGATGGACAGACAGACATAGAAAAATACTTTATGTATATCCCTCTGCTCTCTGTCCTTCTCACTGTATCTACGTTATTAGCCATAAAACATATGCTGTGGGTACTCATGAATTATTCTCACTGTAACTACATTATAAGCCATAAAACATATGTTGTGGCTACTCAACAATTATTCTCACTGTAGCCATATTATTAGCCATAAAACATATGCTATGGCTACTCTACAATTATTCTCACTGTAGCCATATTATTAGCCATAAAACATATGTTGTGGCTACTCAACAATTATTCTCACTGTAGCCATATTATTAGCCATAAAACATATGCTGTGGCTACTCTACAATTATTCTCACTGTAACTATATTATAAGCCATAAAACATATGCTGTGGCTACTCTACAATTATTCTCACTGTAGCCATATTATTAGCCATAAAACATATGCTGTGGCTACTCTACAATTATTCTCACTGTAGCCATATTATTAGCCATAAAACATATGTTGTGGCTACTCTACAATTATTCTCACTGTAGCCATATTATTAGCCATAAAACATATGCTGTGGCTACTCTACAATTATTCTCACTGTAGCCATATTATTAGCCATAAAACATATGCTGTGGCTACTCTACAATTATTCTCACTGTAGCCATATTATTAGCCATAAAACATATGCTGTGGCTACTCTACAATTATTCTCACTGTAGCCATATTATTAGCCATAAAACATATGCTGTGGCTACTCTACAATTATTCTCACTGTAGCCATATTATTAGCCATAAAACATATGTTGTGGCTACTCAACAATTATTCTCACTGTAGCCATATTATTAGCCATAAAACATATGCTGTGGCTACTCTACAATTATTCTCACTGTAACTATATTATAAGCCATAAAACATATGCTGTGGCTACTCTACAATTATTCTCACTGTAGCCATATTATTAGCCATAAAACATATGCTGTGGCTACTCTACAATTATTCTCACTGTAGCCATATTATTAGCCATAAAACATATGCTGTGGCTACTCTACAATTATTCTCACTGTAGCCATATTATTAGCCATAAAACATATGTTGTGGCTACTCAACAATTATTCTCACTGTAGCCATATTATTAGCCATAAAACATATGCTGTGGCTACTCTACAATTATTCTCACTGTAGCCATATTATTAGCCATAAAACATATGCTGTGGCTACTCTACAATTATTCTCACTGTAGCCATATTATTAGCCATAAAACATATGCTGTGGCTACTCTACAATTATTCTCACTGTAGCCATATTATTAGCCATAAAACATATGCTGTGGCTACTCTACAATTATTCTCACTGTAGCCATATTATTAGCCATAAAACATATGCTGTGGCTACTCTACAATTATTCTCACTGTAGCCATATTATTAGCCATAAAACATATGCTGTGGCTACTCTACAATTATTCTCACTGTAACTATATTATAAGCCATAAAACATATGCTGTGGCTACTCTACAATTATTCTCACTGTAGCCATATTATTAGCCATAAAACATATGCTGTGGCTACTCTACAATTATTCTCACTGTAGCCATATTATTAGCCATAAAACATATGCTGTGGCTACTCTACAATTATTCTCACTGTAGCCATATTATTAGCCATAAAACATATGCTGTGGCTACTCTACAATTATTCTCACTGTAACTATATTATAAGCCATAAAACATATGCTGTGGCTACTCTACAATTATTCTCACTGTAGCCATATTATTAGCCATAAAACATATGCTGTGGCTACTCTACAATTATTCTCACTGTAGCCATATTATTAGCCATAAAACATATGCTGTGGCTACTCAACAATTATTCTCACTGTAGCCATATTATTAGCCATAAAACATATGCTGTGGCTACTCTACAATTATTCTCACTGTATTAGCCATAAAACATATGCTGTGGCTACTCTACAATTATTCTCACTGTAGCCATATTATTAGCCATAAAACATATGCTGCGGCTACTCTACAATTATTCTCACTGTAGCCATATTATTAGCCATAAAACATATGCTGTGGCTACTCTACAATTATTCTCACTGTAGCCATATTATTAGCCATAAAACATATGCTGTGGCTACTCTACAATTATTCTCACTGTAGCCATATTATTAGCCATAAAACATATGCTGTGGCTACTCTACAATTATTCTCACTGTAACTATATTATAAGCCATAAAACATATGCTGTGGCTACTCTACAATTATTCTCACTGTAGCCATATTATTAGCCATAAAACATATGCTGTGGCTACTCATCAATTGCTCTCAATTCACCTATGTTATGAGTCATGTTTATGGTACTCATCAATTTTTGTGACTCAGTTTTGTCAAATTTTCGTTCACATAAACCAAAAGTTTATTACTATTTTTTAAGAAGCATGCATCTCTTTCATCAAGGTTTAAAGAAAATGTAGAAAAAAAAAGAAAAAAAAAAAAAAAAAAAAACTCTGCCAAGGAACTGCTGGTGTTCTAGCTTAGTGAATAGAGCCTTTGGTTATCTAACACAGGAAACCATGGGTTTACCTCAGAAAACCTAAGGTTATCAGAGAAAACCTGGGTTTACCTAATGATCTGTCCTGGACTAACTGATACCATTGATAGCTTAATGCTGAATGCTGACTATTGGTAAAGTTTTTTTTTTTCACCCCCACCCACCAGGGAGCATTATGTTTTACCCCTGTCCATCTGTCCATCCTTCTGTCAGATCTGTCCATCCCATCTAAAAAAGTATGTACAATCAACTCTTCGCATAGTGTTTGAGCAATCAATCTGAAACTTTGCAAAGATGTTGTATACATATTGAAGATGTGCACCTGTTGCTTTGAAAAGGAAAAAAATCATTTTTGACAAATTACTGCTTTTTCAAACTTAGAAATTTTTATGGGAAATGGCTACTGCAGGATGACAAGTTTGTAAAATCAACTCCTTCATAAGTTTTAGAGCAATCATTTTGAAACTTACTACAGATGTTACAGACATATTGCAGATGTACATGTGTCTTTTTGAAAAAGGAAAAAATAACATTTTTGACAAAATTACTCAGAAATTTTGTGGGAAATTGCTAATACAGGATGACAAGTTTGTATAATCAACACCTTCCACATTTTTAACCAATCAGTTTGAAACTTCGTACAGATGTTGTAGACATACTGTAGATGTGCATCTGCCTTTTTTGGTAAAAAAAACCCAATTAACAAAAGTACTTCTTTTCAAACTTTGAAATATTTCAGGGTATGGCTTGTACAGGATGACAAGTTTCTATATCAACTTAAAATCATGATCATATCACTTTAAGTTTCCATTATCTAATGTAGGGCATTTAGAAATTATGTAATTAAGTGCTCTTTACTATCGGAAATCCCTGAACGAGATGAAAATTTAAATTTTAACTTCATTCTGACACACTTTTTTAGGAGTAGAGTTCTAAAAACTTTGGTATCTTTTATTTACTTGACTGTACCTTAATGAAATATGGGTTGGAATGATGGCATATGAACAGAGAACCATTTAAGAAAATGATTGTTCATATAAAAACATGTAGGTAATGGTGATGTCATGTCAAAAATGTACAAAAAATTTCAAGGAAAGTGTTACACTCCTGAGTAGAATTTCTAAACTGTTGAAAGTAGCACCATAGGAGCTAAGTCAATGATAAAATGTTCCATGTTGTAAAGTAACACCAAATGCATGGTGTTAATAGCAGTTTATTCCAAATTCAATTGCTTCTTTATAAAGAAAACCTGGTCTGATGCTCAGGAGTGTAACACTTCACAGACATTTGTTGTACTTAATAAGAAAAGATGAATATTCTGGCTTTAAATTTCATTATGATGCTGTCTTCACTATATAAGCAACTCATACTCATTGCTATAGCATAAACCAAAATCATATCTCTCAACTCATGCATGGGTGTGTCACAGTACAGAGGGAACTTTAGAAAATATGAAGTTGGATGAAACATGGTTAAAACTTCGCAGCTATGTGTAATTTCCCCTACTATGCAATCCTGTTTCTCAGCAACTAAAATATTAATTTATTAATTTTTGACACCGGTGTATAGTAAGTATTAGCTTTTCAAGAAAGCTGGTTACCACTTTGGTAAAGCTAAAGGAGTTTATTTTTTGACTGGGGAGAGGAGATGGGAGTGTGGTGGGGTAGGGGGGCGGGGACTTGGCACTGATGGTTGAACAAAGGATTGTGAAACACGAAACACAAATAAGGTGCTAAAACAATCATAATCAATACACAACGTACCCTTACCACCATCTTCTATTAAAAATATCCCTTCTCACTGTGCCCTTGGAAAAAGTAACCCATCTGTAGAAAAGTCCATGGACATTGTCTGGCAGTGTCCACTGAGTCCATGGACAATGTCCACTGAGTCTGTGGAAAATGTCCACTTAGTTCATGGACACTGTCCATAGAAAATGTCAACTGAGACCATGGATGATGTCCACTGAATTAATGAACAATGACCACTCATCAGTTCCTTGATGTTTTTCCTGGGATTTCAATACTTTTCATTTAGTAAAGAATTATAGCAATCCAACCAAACTGAATGCATACATCCAGTTCACAATGCATGTCATTTATATTTCATGACATACAATGCCAGTGTGTCCATCCATTACTGTCACTAGGTCACTGCCTTCCAGGCAGATCCCACAAAACCATTGATCCCTTGAGTTTTGGCCAGTTTGGAGCCCAGGAGCTTGATTGGCAGGACTGTGAAGGGGACCACTAAACATTGCTACATACTAAATATATAAGCTCAAAACTCCATGGTTTCAGAGAAGAAGACTTTTAATGTTTTCCAATTATAAATCTATGGCAGCTTTCTGTTGCCATGGCAACTACAGTTCCAATCAGATCTGCCCTAAGACCTTATGCAGTCAATCTCCCACCCCAACATTGCTACACATAAAATTATATCAAGATTGGCCAGCTGCTTTAGGAAATATTTGTGTTTAAAAGTGTGGAGGATGATGGACCAAGGCTATACTATAAGCTGGTGAACTTAAAAGCTATGCTGATGATCGAACAATTCACACCTGGTGGATGTAGTTTTCATTTTCAGTTGATTTTTGAAAGAATATAATGTTTTCAAACACAGTATGGTAGATCTAGATCAGATGCAATTTTCTGTTGCATCTGATATGAGCCTACACTGTTTGCCTATGTCCCCCTTTGGAAATGGTGGGTTGACTAAGTGTCCAAAGTGGTTTAAATGATGTCAAAAATTAAATTACAAACCATTTTCAGCATGACAAAATAATTTTGAGAAAAAGATCTCATAATATTTCAGGATCAGGCATATAAAAATAGTGCATAGGAAATCCTAGAAATTTTGTACTGAAATTTGTGTCACAGACTCTTATAAAATCTGAATGCCCTGGCTGAGGATCGAAAGGCGAATACTCTACCATGTCACTTTAAATGCCAGCTTGTACCGCAAATCAGTACAAGTGTATGATATACAACCTATACCCTGTGACATTCTCCCCCTCCATATTGAATTAGTCCTTGAATTCTCAGGAGTACAAGAATCACTTGAATTAGACTTATGGAGTTCTAATGCACATGTGAGTCATTTACCTTGGGCGCCATTTGTCCTGGACTCTTAAACCAGAGGGGGGGGGGGGAGGCAATAGTCCTCTAGCTCATCTGAACTTTACTGTCAATAGACACAATTTGTCATTTCACTCATTTGTTACAAATTTTAGACCAGTGGCTTTAGAGTAGTGAATTTTAATTTTAAAGTCTCAATGACCTTGAGCAACATTCAAAGAATGATCTTGACCTTTGGTGACCTTATGTCTTCATTTAGGTAACCATATTTTCCAATTATTATATCTATGCTTAAAAAGTTTCTGTGAAATCTAGTTCAAGCATTTTTCCCATATAGAATTAAAATCTGAAAGAGTTCCTTCAAGAGCAGAGAATACATTCACAAGAAGGAACATGGGCCAGACTACGTAGTTTCGGCTAATAAAGCCTCTCCAGTGACCCTGACAATGTCTGGTGACGAAACCAGAGAAAAGCATACTGTAATTTCTTAATCTTAAATGGACAGTCGATTCAAAGACTGATTAGTATCATATACCGAAGTTGACATTGCCATAAATTAGGTCAAGGGTAACTTACGGTCATCATTTGAACAAACTATGATGGGCACATGTCCCCAATGCTACATACCAAGTCTCAAGGCCATTTGCGTTTTGGTTCTGGAGATGAAGATTTTTAAAGGATTTTTACCATATATGTGGCCGTCATCTTAGTCATGTGACCCAGATCCCGCGAACAAACTTTTGTTCCCCCTCCCACTCAGGCTCAATATGAAATTTGGCTTTGATTGGCCCAAAGAAGATCTTTGAAAATGGTGAACAACAGACGGATGATGGAAGATGGATGGATGACAGAGGCATTGGTACACTAAAAATTCACCAGTGAGCCTTCGGCTCAGGTGAGCTAAAAACCTGAATGCCCCAGCTGAGGATTGAACCGAGGGACCCTTCTAAATAAAGGCGAACACTCTACCATGTCGCTATAAAAGTCGGCTTAATAGTGGAGCAAATTTGATTGCATAAGTGGCCTAGAAAAGGAAGATAGTGGTCTACGGAGTGTAACATTTGTTTTTATATATCAAAATGATTGTCTGGGTCTCTAGTTATCAAATTCAGCGTTTGCCACCTTGGCAAACCTTGCATAACTCTGTAGTGGCCAGTTATTTACGTTACCCCTTTAAATTTTGAATATCAAAAATATTAATTGAAGTCAATAAGAAATGTGTTTAAACTATATGAATGTATCAAATTTAAATATTTTCTGTAAGAACAGTTGATATGCTATAAATTAGACTGCTCAGAAAACAGTTCAGAGCTTTGGTGTTGTTACTTTCGTTACAATATATCATGTACCCCTTGAAAATTAAAAATTGGAACTTAAGTTGTTGCATTTTACGAAGACTCTATTACAAAAAGGCCCAAAATGATCATTTTTACTTACTAGCAATTGGCCCCTTTCAGTGCGTTTCTAGCTAAACAAATATGAGACCTCTAGCTTTTATACTTTGTCAACCACGTCCTGTTGAACAGTTACACCTATTCCCTGTTTTTGGCTAAAAAGTCATTTTTCGTATAATTGTTCGTACAAAAAATGGCTAATAACCAATTTAAACTTGACAAATTGGGGCCTTTTGCAAAAAGATCATGTGAACCATAATATAACACAAAAGATTAAAAATTGTTTTGACCTTTCAACACATTTTAGCCAGAGTAACGTACTTAACGGATTAAAATGTTTGCATAAAGCGTCTATCATTCCCGCCAGAAAAAAAAACTCTTTTCAAATTCTGACTTTTTAAACAACGCAGTTGTGATATATATGTATATTATCTATTGTAAAATGAAATGTTTGCATTGTTTAATAAACTAATTGGGCAGCAAACGGTGTTATTTACATGACATGCAAAGATGAGATTGTGCTAAAACTAGAAAAGAAAACCTTCGTGAATTAATCTATACATAGAACACTTTTATTTTTTACCCCATTAACATCGAAATGACATTTAAAAAATCACACCATAAGAAATTTACTGATCAGAACTTACTGTTTTATACTCAGAAAGGTAACGTTTATAACCATTATTTGAAAACAATCACTGAGATTATGTGTTGTTACTGAAAAATATGTCTAAACCTCATTATTTTTGTTAAAAATATTTTTAAAGCGGCACTTGGACTGGTTTAAACCCGCCCTATGTAATTTATCAGTGAAATTTCCACGGCGATGCATCTGTTGTTGTGTAACGATGTTATAGTTTGTGTTGGCCACTTATCTGTAGTGTTCGAAAAATTGATTTGTTTTGTCTGTTTATTCGCCATGATTCTGATGTATGTAAAACAGAAAGAAAGGCGGTGAAAATATACTTTTTGTGTGCCTGGGTATGCTTGATGAAAGCTAACGTGTGGACATCTGCATGGAATGGGCTCACGTATATTTTGCTACCCACTAGTATCGTTTGAGTACTTGTTGTATGCGTTATATTGCTGTTTGTAGTTTGGTGTTGTGGGAGGGTAGTGACACTAGTTTAATCAGTTTCTGATCATTGCCCTTTTACACTTCTTTACCTGTAATGGCCTTTTCCTATAACCGCAATATATGAAACCATAGTTTAATTACTTTTGGCCGTACAGAATATATTTAAAACGAAGTAACGAATATAAGCGTTTAAAAAGAAAAAAGTAATTTTACCCCACTGCTGCTAGTGTCAAGTGGCATGTGGCTAAGGTAAAATGCTTCCTTGTACTATATGTTCTGGTCATTTGGAATCATCTGGGCTCTTTCTGAGTCAGTTTGAAAAAGGATATAGCTGGTGCTATGTGGCATTGGCAGTGTCGCAACATTACATTTCTTAGTTAAACCGAGATGGCTGTTATTTTATGTGATTCATCCCTTGCTTCCAGAGACTCATCCTTCAGAATTTAATTAAGTGTTTATCAGTCTTAGAATTTAAGGTGAAGGGATACAATTTCACGTAAGTTATTCTGTCAATTTTACTTTGACCCCCTTTCTTAATGGGGAAAACTTTTAAAAAGAATTTGCTGCTGTAAAAAATGTTTCCTTTAAGAGCAGACCATTTTTGAAAAGGTTATAGCTTTCTCAGAAGCGAATAGGAAACATCTACGGAAATAAATATTGTTTCTTCCTAACAAATTGCAGTAAAATACTGAGGTGTGTCCTTTCATATTAATACAGTATTATTGCAAATACTTGCCAGAAGATCATGTTGAAGTGAGGAACACACACGAGAAAGAACATAGCAGACTCAGTTTAACCGATTCCTTTCAAAATCGGATGATATTGCCTAGCGGCACGGATAAGATGATCATAACATAGTGTTATTACATTAAAATCATTATCAAAATACCTTTTTAATTGAGTCAATGATAATTCACTTACTTTGACTTCTTGGTTTGGTATTTAAAAAGGTAACGTATACAACATTCAAATGTAAACGATTTGTCAGATTAGATTAATGATTTTCAATGATATTTTCTGTTTGATATAATGCAATAAGGTGTCCCTAGCACCAGCTTCAGCTTAACTGACGCAAATTGAGCCCAGATGATTCCAAACATAATTTTCAATATGATGAAGTACGAGGAAGCTTTCCACAGTAGCCCAACGGTACTTTACTGTAGCTGCAGTAGGAAAAAATACACATTCTTTTTAATCTGTTATGTACGTTACTTTGGTGAAAATATATGCTACAAGGTAACGTTGGGTTTATACATTGTTTTTATAGAAAAGGTAAATTATAGTAAAGGGGCAATGAGCAGGAATTAATGTTATCTGCGCAACAACCCTACCACGATACCAAACTGGATATAGCTGCATAAAGATATAAGACAAGTAGTAAGACGATACTAGCAGCTAGCCAGATAAAAATGCAGCCCCTTACAAGTTAATGGGTACAAAGCTAGCCTTAAACAAACAAAATTAGGAATACACCATTTTCTTTCTTTTTCCATATATGCCAGTTATACACCAGAATGATGGCAAATATACATATGAAACAAATCGAGTTTTCGAAGACGACAGTTAAGTGGACAACACATATGATGACATAGATACTCCAGAACTGATACTCAAGAACTGATGCTCCACCTTCGGGCTGTCAATAATGAGTTACATGAGTGGATTTAAACCGACCGTTCTAAAAATGTTTTTTACTAAAAATAATAAAGCTTAAGCATATTTGGCAGTAGCAATATTTAATCTCGGGGAGTTTTTTTTTTCAAATGTTACAAACGTTACCTTTCTGAAAACAAAACTGTACGTTATTACAAGTTATTTGATATTTTGTGGTTTTGTTTAAACTTAATTTAAAGTTATTTGGATATTAATGGAAAAAATCATGTACAGATTAACTCATGAAGGCTTCATTTGAACATCGGTGCAATCTGAGCATTGCATGTCATGTAAATAACACTGTTTTCCGTCTATGTAGGCGACTACTATACAAAAAATTCATTTTACGATAAACAATAAACATATTTATCACAACTGCGTTGTTTCAAAGTCAGAATTTGAAAAGAGTGTTTTCCTGATGTGCATGACAGACCCTTTCCCCAATTATTTTTATCTGTTAAGTACGTTACTCTGGCTAAAATGTGTTGTAAGGTCAAAAATAATTTTTAAGCTATTGTGTTATATTATGGTTCACATGATCTTTTTGCAAAAGGCCCCAATTTGTCAAGTTTAAATTGGTTATTAGCCATTTTTTGTACGAACAATTATACGAAAAATGACTTTTCAGCCAAAAACATGGAATATGTGTAACTGTTCAACAGGACGTGGTTGACAAAGTATAAAAGCTAGAGGTCTCATATTTGTTTTGCTAGAAACGCACTGAAAGGGGCCAATTGCATAGTAATAAAAAATATCATTTTGGGCCTTTTTGTAAGAGAGTCTTTGTAAAATGCAACAACTTAAGTTCCAATTTTTAATTTTCAGGGGGTACATGATATATTGTAAAGGAAGTAACAACACCAAAGTTCTGAACTGTTTTCTGAGCAGCCTAATTTATAGCATATTAACTGTTCTTACAGAAAATATTTAGATTTGATACATTTATATAGTTTAAACACATTTCTTATTGACTTCAATAAATATTTTTGATATTCAAAATTTAAAGGGGTAACGTAAATAACTGGCCACTACAGAGTTATGCAAGGTTTGCCAAGATGGCAAACGCTGAATTTGATAACAAGAGACCCAGACGATTATGTTGATATATAAAAACAAATGTTACACTCCATAGACCACCCCCATGAAAGATAGCCCATTAAGTTTGCTCCACTATAAACTGCAAGGCAGTACAAGTGTATAATATACCTAACCTATGCCCTGTGACATTTGTTTGTGTGACATCTTGAAACTTTCTAGAAATAAAATACCACCCAAGCAGCAATGTTTCATAAATCAATGCCAGTAAAACTATTGAGCAGTTAAAGAACTTTGAAGCCAACTTAATAGCCAAGTGATGACCCACTGGCAGGTCTTCACCATAGCTGTTATGCTGACCTGAACTTGACCAAAAGCTGCTGGTTCTCATTACCTGGTTCCTAGCTAGCAGTTGAAACATCATGCAGTTGAGAAGTACCACTGGAGTAATGGAAAATCATTACTCATCACCCCAGGTTATACAGTTATCTAACAGTATACATGAAGAGTAGATGAGTGCAAAAGGTCACCATTCTTAGATCTAAAATGACCAAGGTCTCTTATATTTCAACAATTTCAAACAAATCCACAAAAGCCACTGGGCCAATTATAACCAAATTTCATTTGGAGCCAGGAGCGGCTGTAGTGTAGTGGATAAAACTCCAAACTACCAATCCAGGGATTGCAAGATCCATTCCCCACTTCTTCGGTCTTTCGGCTGAGACTTTAAACCGAGGTCCCGTCTCCATATGACCTCCTTGTTGGTGGGACGTTAAACCCGAGTTCACTCACTCACTCATATAGAGCCTACAGGGCTTGCAGGAATGAAAATTCATTCCACCTGTCCTGATCACATGATCAACAGGCCACCAGGCCCATTTATGGTAAAAAAACCCTATAAATGCCTTCTTCTCCAGAACCAGTGAGCAATTTAGTACCATTTCATACCATTTTAACTTATTAGTCTTTCTATTCCATAGTATGCATAATAGCAATTTTTCTCTGAAATTGACTGAAAAGTGTTGTAATAAGTGTGCTACCACTTCTTCCTTTTTCTTCCTATTTCAGCTGGAGGGAGAAGTCACTCTCCCTAAATTTTGAGTCTCACTTGACCCCTGCCTGGCCAAATCTCCAGAGCTCTAACCACTAAGCCAAATTGTCAACTGTCAGAAACTGAATATAAACCTAGAATTTATGTAATACTATGCAATCTACCTAAGCAGATAACAATAAAACTTATCACCCTGTATGGTCATTCGTAACATGTGTCCCCCCCTACCCCCCACTTTGAGGAACTTATCATTAAGCCAATTTGAGGGCAATAAAGTCCAATCCGGAAAGTGGAGCCGTCATTTTTCGACATGAAAGTAGTAGGATAGAGTATAACTGGAAACTTATCGATCCAGGAGGCATTTGAACTCTTAAGTTATTGCCTGGACAAGAAATCTAATGCTCTGACCACTCAGTCTAGTAGAGTTGATGACCTGATGCAGTTGTCATGCCTACTTTACTGTACTAGTGCCTGAACCAGTGGATCATTGGGTCCTGAATATTGCTCACTTGAGAGCTGATAACAACCATGGGAGCATGCAGACTGATATGACATTCCTTTGACAAGGACTTCAGGGGAACTGAAACTTGATTGAAATCTAATCTCTCTCTGGTTTTGGTATAGTGAATCAAATTTAACTTCATGCAAAATGTGTTGTTTATAAGAACTGTTTAGGTCAGTCATACACTGACAGCCTTGGTTCTAAGTCATTCAGTTTCTTTCATGTCCTGAAAGTATTCTTTTAAGATCTAAGGCTGTAACACTAGTTCTGCTTAGACTGCAGTTAATAAATTGTCCATCATTTCAGCCAATCAGAAGCAATTTTGAGAGCCCTCTTAATGACTTAGAAATAACTCCTAGCCATTCAGAAAGGTTCTTAAGACATAAATCAGCAATAAAGCTTCTGATTGACTGATAGTAATAAAACTCTCCCTTCCATCTGTCATTGAATTATGTATGGTCTGACATTGCTTTTTCTGTTAAATATCCAGGTAATCAGCAGAAAAAGACCCCTGACAAATCAATGGAGATAAGGAACAAATACAAAGCATACAGGTTAAACAGTCTCCTATTAAAGTGTAGCTTCAGCTATATATTGGCTCCAGTTAGGAGATGCAGTTATTCAGCTGATCTTTGAGCAGTATAAGAGAGGCATACTGCTGAATACGAGACTGAGTATTAGTCTGTTTCAACACCTTGAATACAAATGAACAATATTAGAATGGTTTTAATGATGCATGTATAAAATATCTCGCATAACAAAAAAGAAAGTTTTATCCTTTTCTAAAAAGCAGACTTCAGCAGCCTGCAAGCAATTACTTAACACATGCAGTCTGATCAATGTTGGGGTGGTTGTGGTTGTGGTTGGGTAATGGTGCTGGCCTTCAGATCTGAGGTGTCCTACTGCAGAGCTCAGTTTAGAGAAAGAAGTGGGAGAAATACATGTAGTCTTCCTAAGCTGACTGACTTCTCCCTTTTTTGAGAAAATCCAAAATTTGGGATAAAACTTTGCCCTGAAATTCAGCAAATGTCACAACAATTCTCCCAATCTGAGAACTTGAGGCTGACCCCTGCAGTACTAATTTGGATGATAGCAGGGACGGGGCTATTATTCTTGCAGAAGGTGTGGGTGGGGGTTGTTTGGAATTTTTTATTTTCCCCTATCATATCTCTTTTCTTTCTCCCTCTCACTGGAAAATGACTCAATATAGACTGAAATATTGTCTCATAAAGAGCCGTTAAACCCAAAACAACAAACCAACCATAAGATCGGTGTCTTTTAAGTTACATGTTCCCATCCTGTAAAATTATATTGTGCGGGTGCACTCCTGCACACAGTGGAGTAGATAAGGCCTCATACTGCATATGTATGCGAAAAATTAGTGCCTGTACGCTAACAAGAAATGTGTCCATTGCCCTGGCCTAGTACCTTAAGTAAGATTGCGCCTTCTATAAGGTACTGGCACTTGTAGGATAACTAGGTTCACAGACTTGTGTGGTACATGGTTTATTGTTCTCCTTAGGTAGATGTATTGTGCTTCTTGGATCAAGAAGGGTAGTGTAAGCACTGTTGGAGGATTGATTTCAGTGTATTTTTGCTTTTGTTTCATTTTCTGATGGCTGTTGTCATTTTTCAGATACTTCTATATATGTATAATCAAACATGCACAAGAATATGTTGTAAAAATTCTCATTTTAATAATTTTTGAACACAAGAGGCCCAAATGGGCCTGATATCGCTCACCTGGCTTTTGTGCAACGGGACCATTCTGATACAAAATTGGTCCAATTCCAGAGATCTTCTCAATTCAACATTTTGCTACTTTTAGTTACAGAGGCCAACTTGTCTGGTCTTTATATATTTACTTTTGAAACACCTCAAGGCAAGAATCATTTTGCCAAAAATTTCATCAAAATCCATTCAGGGGTTACTGAGATATTGTCAGTTTCATGTTTTGTGCTATTTTTACTAACGGCAGATGGCGGCCATCTTAGAATGCCAAAATGCAAAAAATTGAAAAGCTTTCATGCATGGACCATTTTGACACAAAATTGGTCCAGTTCCATTGTAATTTTCTAATTTTCAAATTTTGCTATTTTAAGTAACAGAGGCCAACTTGACGGGTCAATATTTGTTAATTTGTGAAACACGTCAAAGCAAGAATCATTTTGCCACAAATTTCATCTCAATCGCTTCAGCGGTTAATGAGATGTTGTCATTTTCATGTGCTGTGCTAGTTTTAGTAACGGCAGATGGCGGCCATCTTGGAATGCCAAAATGCAGAAAATCGAAAAAGCTTAATGAAAGGACCATTCTGACAGAAAATTAGTCCAATTCCACTGAGATTTTCTTATTTTCACGTTTTTCTATTTTTAGTAACAAAGGCCAATATGATTTGTCTATATTTAGTTACTTTTGAAACATCTCAATGCAAAAATCATTTTGACACAAATTTCGTCAAAATCTACTCAGCGGTAACTGAGATATTGTCATTTTCATGTTTTGTGCTATTGTTAGTAATGGCAGATGGTGGCCATCTTGGAATGCCAAATTGCAATTAATCGAAATGGCTTCATGTAAGGAACATTCTGACACAAAATTGGTCCAATTCCATTCAAGGGTTCTTGAGTAATTGTCATTTTATGTTTGTGCTATTTTTAGTAACGGCAGATGTCAGCCATCTTGGAAAGCCAAATTGCAATTAATCGAAACGGCTTTATGCAAGGAACATTCTGACACAAAATTGGTCGAATTCCATTCAAGGGTTCTTGAGTAATTGTCATTTTTATGTTTGTGCTATTTTTAGTAACAGCAGATGTCGGCCATCTTGGAAAACCAAATTGCAATTAATCGAAACAGCTTCATGCAAGGAGCAATCTGACACAAAATTGGTCGAATTCCATTCAAGGGTTCTTGAGTAATTGTCATTTTTATGTTTGTGCTATTTTTAGTAACGGCCCCCATGGTGACCATCTTGGATAGTCAACTGGCACAAAATTGAAATAATTCCTTTCAAGGACCATTTCTGACCAAATCTGACCACAATCGATTGCCTCTTCTTGAGATACTGACATTTGAGCAAAATCGGTCTTGTAAACGCTAAGTAGGTCACTGTGACCTAATTCCGCTATAGATTTTTTTCATTTTTACAGTGTTTCCCCCAGACTGAAAAAGGGGCAGGGTGCTGCGGAAAAAAAGGGCACTTTTAGCGCGGCGAAAGGCATCTGGAGGGGCAATGTTACCTACGTTGTTCAGCCTACATGTAATAATTAACCTCCAAAGTATGAAATTTCAGTACAGTAACACTAGTATTATGTGTTAATATGTAGTGTAATTTAGCAGTACTGTTCATAGTGTTAGTGTGGCAAGTCAATTGTTGAATTACTAAAAAAAAAAAAAAAAAAAAAAAAAAAAAAATGAACTGCTAAAAAAAACAAAAAACAATCCGGCATTCTCAAACCACCACTACCTCCACACCTTTCCCTCACCCTCCATATCTACATCCAAAATTGCACCTCGGATGATGGGTCGGTTTTTTTCTAGTGATTTTGATCAAAGCTGATACTTGTTTACACTCAAAATCTGTCTATCTCAAAACCGAGTTTAATTCTACACTTAGATGAACACACCTACCATAAGACCTCTCTAGAATAGTTAAATAATCAATGTGGATCGCGTATTGTTGCATATCTGGGCCGGTAAATTTGTAAAATCGCAATTACTGCATGGCGACAGCTGAGCTGTTGAGATTGCAAAAGATCGCGGATTTCCCGAGGTACTATTAATAAATATTGACTGGTTCTCGTTCCACAGATAGTACACCTGAATCGGCGGGAACTAGATAGAAAAACGCGGGAAACTAGTCTTAAAGTGAACGAACCGACATTCAAAAACAGAAATCGTCGGCACCTGTGACGATTTCATGAAAACGTGTATGATCTGATCATCCTGCGCAAATTTAGCATGATCCGTATTTGTGATGACCTTACATTGCGTATCGGACATGTTTACCGGGAAAATAGATATTGAATCATTGCATTGCCGTACACGTCTAATAGGCCTCGAATTCTGTAGTATAGCGCAACGTGGTACGGTGAAAAAATAGTTGTCGGTATTGATGCGGCAAGCGGCACCGTTATGCCGACTGAATCCCCACCTGCCACACCCTCAACTAGGCCCGTGTTATTATCGGAAGGAGGCAAACAAGTTTAACGGTGCTACCCGTTAATTTCACAGTCGGAACAGGCTGGTCACTTTAACGAGAGTTTCTTTAATTGCCCTGGTTACTATCGCCACGTCCGCAATGCATTGAACATCTTAAAAGCCGGTAATTAGCATGTGTTTTCAGTTGGCGAAGTAATTTTCCGCTCCAATTAACACACGACGGTCGGGGTATAGCGAGGTGATAACTGCCACAGATTAATCACCGTGATTGGTGTTTATTGATGAGCATGTGCGACTCGAGTTGTCAGTTTTTACAGGTACATGTATGGGACACAATGGAACCGAATCATAATAGCAGCGCGGGAAAAGGGACTGGTTACTAATATTTTTCGGACAGGAGGGCGCTCATGACACGTTTTTGGGGCAGAAGGGCGGGACCAAAAAGGGGCAGGGCGCGGCGCCCCGCCATTCCGCTTTAGGGGAAACACTGTTTTACAATTTTTAATCCCAAGGTCCCATTTATGTTCCATGCAAACTTTCGGCCAAATATACCGAATGGTTCTGGAGAAGAAGTTGATTTTGTTGTTTTTCCTATTTTTAGTAACGGCGGCCATCTTGGATTCTTGACCTGACCCAATTTTACAATTTTGAAACCCTGCAGTCTGGTCATGCTCCATGTGAAATTTGAGACCCATGGATGCAGTGGTTATAGAGAAGAAGTTGTTTGAAGTCGTCTGAATAAGTCATTTTTTGACATTCGCATTTGAGCAAAATTACACTCGTAAACAGAAAGTAGGTCACTGTGACAAAACACTGCTACAGATTTTTTTCATTTTTATAATTTTGAATACCAAGGTTTCATTGATGTTCCATGCCAAAATTCAGACAAATATACCTAGTGGTTCTGGAGAAGAAGTTTATTTTGTTGTTTTTGCTATTTTTAGTAACGGCGGCCATCTTGGATTTTCAACCTGACCCAATTTTACAATTCTGAGACCCTGGAGTCAGGTCATGCTCCATGTGAAATTTGAGAACCATGGGACCAGTAGTTTTACAGAAGAAGATGTTTGAATATTTGTTTTTAGGTGTTGACGGACATTTTGCGTGATGACCCACGCCGGACGCATTGGTATGACAATAGCCCACTATGGCCTTTCGGGCCAGGTGAGCTAAAAACTGGTTTGTAAATCAATGCATTCTTAGAGAAATGATCTTACAATCACTCCATTTCAAAGCATACAACTGTGAAAGCCACTTTCCAAAATATGCTTTTGACACCCTTCCCTTGCGAAAATTAAACGCAGCTCTGTATAAAAGCTGCGCAAAAGCCGGCTTTTCTGCAGCTTTTCTGCGTATTTTTTAAAAAGCTGTATAAAAGCTGCGTTTCTTTTCAGACCTGCGGAAAAGCTGTACTTTTTTTTTCAAATAGCTGTGCAAAAGCTGTACTTTTTTGTGTGAGCTGCGCAGAAGCTGGATATTTAGTTTGGTTAATTTCAGAAAGCTGCGTCTTTAAGTCTAAAAGCTGTAGAAAAGCTGAATATTCTTTTTTATTCAACAAATAGATCATAAAGATAAAATCTGCAGCTCCTGAGAGCTGTAGAAAAGCTGCGTATTACTGAAATTTAAGTCCAAACCATCTTAAACATAAAGACGCAGCTATTCTACAGCTTTTAAAAGCTGCGTATTTAAATTTTCAACAATTGCCTGACCTAAAACTGAGATTTTGTTTTGCCATCTTGGACTATATACAATATCTAGGGTTGTGGCATGTTGGTTGGGTACCGTATATTTTTGTTAATTTTCTATCTTTTGTTTCTAATGATTTTGAGCACAAAGGGAAAATTTGTTCTACAAATTGGAATTGCATGAAGATCAACATGTTTGGTTTAAATTACGGAAAAATGAATATCTGAACATTAGCGTCACACATGGACATAGGGGTCTAGCTGCATTTGATTGCTTAATAATTTGAATTGATTGGGTGCATATTTTATAAAGAAAATAAAGATACGCAGCTTTTGCGCAGCTCTGAAGAGCTGCGTAAATTCATCAACATTAATCTGGTATTATGTAATATTAAGCAATATTACCTTGTTGCTATGGCAATTTTCCCTGAGGGGGCCATGTGGCATAAAAATCTTTCCAAAAAACTTTTTAAGTCATCATTTATAAAGAGTCAAGTAAAAAGAAAACAGTGACTTTAAGGCTAAACATGTGGAGATAATGTTTGTAACTTGTTCATTTTCACTGGATTTGGATTCTGGTAAGATTTAATTTTTCTAGAATTTCATTTTGTTCTTAATTTTATAAATTTTGCATTATTTAAGACCACAGGCAGATAGATAAACTGACATACAAGCAGACAGACAGACAGACAGGCAGGCATGCATGCAGGCATCCCCCCCCCCCCCAAGTGACCTCCCACACACACCAAAAAAATGGGAAAGACTTGAATTTGAATTCCTTTTGATTGTTTTCCCCCTAAATTCATCATTATCTGTGAGTAAAAGTCAAGGGAATGGGATAAGCTCTGAAATTTAATAGTTTTATGCTCAGTTTGTATTTTTGTTACTGCATGATTTCTAGTCAGCTATCTGATAATTTACCATATCACAGTTGGTACCTTTTAAAGGTGTTTGTATAGCAATGTTTTATTATATTAAATTCTATTTGTTTTTATTTTTGACCTTTCTGTTTTTCTGTCCTCATCCAGAACTTTTAAAGACGCAGGTTTCTGACAGATACGCAGCTTTTACGCAGGTATGCTTTTCAAGCAAAAGAAATGCAGCTTTGAGCTAAAGCTGCGTTGAAGCTGCGGAAATGCAGCTTTTACGCGGCTTTGACCGAAAGCTGCGCTGAAGCTGCGGAAACGCAGCTTTTACGCAGCTATAACACAGCTTTGTCATAAAGCTGCGTTTTAGCTGCGGAAACGCAGCTTTAACGCAGGTCTGAATCAGAGCTGTAGAAAAGCTGCGCAGAAGCTTCGCAAAAGCCGGCGGTATTGGCACCTGCGGAAAAGCTGCGTTTCTGCAGCTTAAACGCAGCTTTTGAGTTTGACGCAGCTTTTATGTGCCTCTGCGTTAAAGCTGCGTTAGAGCTTCGCTAAAGCTGCGTAAAAGCCGGCTTTTCTGCAGGTTTGTATAAAGCTGCGTTAAAGCCGGCTTTTCTGCAGCTCTGCGAAAAAGCTAGCTTTTCTGCAGCTTAAATACGCAGGTGCCAATACCGCCATCTTTTGCGAAGCTTCTGCGCAGCTTTCAAAGCTGCGCTAAAGCTGTAGAAAAGCTGGGTTTTTTTCGCAAGGGTTGAATGACAGATAAAATTTGTCATTAAAAACTGCTCCCTCAAAGGGACATCCTGCGAAATGATGACTGTGGCTGACCATCATTGACCATGGTAAATCATGCTTTTGACCATGGTCCCCATTGCCTATCATGGTGTAACCATGAATAATCCATGGTTAAACCATGGTTAGCAATGGTAAGCATGCTTTTGATCATGGTGACTGACCATGGTTAACTATGCTTTTTTGTATATGACAATGGTTAACTGTGCTTTTTTTTTTATATAACCATTTGACCATACAGACTGAGTCTTCTCTTGCCAAACATATCCAAAGGTGTGTTTTCTTGCACTGTTTGCCATATTTACAGTGCTTTTGTCTTGTATGCATTTAAGCATTGTTTTTAGCCTGTCTCCAGTCGTTATGTTTTATATTTTACAAGCCAAGAAGAGAAATGACTCAGTCAGGAATAAATTTTACATAACATCATTGTAGAAATATCTGAGAAACACAACAATTGTTAACATTTGGAGGGCTTTCCCAGAAAATGTCTCAGGAATTCCTGAGACAAATTCTCATTAATCACATCAGTTGTCAGTCTGTGCTGTAACCACAGGTCAGTTGTCTGAGGGCAGCAGCTAGATTGAGATTTCATTATCTGTATCTAATTTGACCACATGTTATCTGTCTTGCTTGTATAGCAGAAGATATAATTAGCACTTTCTTGTTTCATTCAAAACTTTTTCTGAGATTAAATTTGAAAGCCTGATGAAGAGAACTGACACAACCCATATCATAGAAAAAGATGCATTGTATTTTTTTTGGCCTGTACAAACACCAAAAACTAAGATTAATCTGTAGATCTGTGCAGTTTGATCATCCCTGTGTTTATAACTACTACAGTGAAGGCTTTGGTCAGCCTGTACACATGATAAATATATAGTATCTTTGCTTATTAAATGTCATCCTTACAGCAAATAAGCTAAGACAGGAGAAAAAATACCAGAAGTATATACATCCATGTGCGCAAAATGACCACTTAGACCAGCCTGCACATCTACACTGAACTTCTTTCTGATATTGTATGCAAAATGAAGACTCAGATCAGCATGTGCAGTTACACAGTGGAATCAGTCTAACAGCAAGACTCATCTCAGCTAGCACATGTGTTCTGGCAGTTTGATGATCAGCCCTTCCATTTGGATTTATATAGTTTATGGATGCAGACAGGGAAGACTAATCAGAATCTTTGGGCGTACAGGCTATTTATATAAAAAAAAAATAATCAGATAGCCTGCCCATCCAAGCAGTCTTATAAGATTTTGGCTTTTTGACATTGCAGGTGCACATTGGATGGGAATTCTGATCAGACTGAGCTGATGTGCAGACTAAATGCTTACATTAACTGAACCGTGACTGAAATAATAGGCAATGCCTGTGCATAAAGTGAAAACCTTGATCAGCCTGCATGTCAATACTGTCTTATATGTCCTCTGCTCTTTGACATATAATACACATACTTTCTGATTGCTCTGAAACTGAATAAAGTGCTGCAGTTTGGGTCACATTTCAAATGTCGTGTGACACTTGGCTGATGGCCTTATATTAAATTCCTAAAATGACATCTCTACTATCAATGTTTCATTCTTAGCTGTTGGAACTTGATTTTAGCATAATAATGCTTTTGGTTTCATTTGAAAACAATTATACAACTACTGTTATAAATTCCACATTAACACTCAGAAATGATGTACTGTCTGACTTGACCACCAACAAAGAGTAAATCTATTTTAGAGGATTCAAGTCAGTTATAATGACCTGTTGAATCTGGAAGGCGGTTGCATTGTATTTATAACTCTGGTACTGAAGACATAACTGTTGCTCAGATTAATGGCTTTTCAGCCTAAGCCAGATTACATCAGGCTAAATGGTTGGCCATGTTGGCCATAAGAAAATTAAGACTTGTACCATTTGAATACATATAACCATTTAACCTGGGAGCCAGGTTGTATTTTCTGCGGTAAGAAAAATTGTAAGCCTCTGGCCAAGTCTGAAGAAACATTTTCTTCTGCTTTCACTCATATCTCTTACATATTATGTCAGCTATAATGAAATGTATTAGAGACTAAAAGACCATCATGGCATGAGTTTGCTCCATTATCAGGGGATGCAGAATGAATTTTTAACAGTTCCACTGTGAAACAGAGGAATAGTTTAAAACCGGGGATGGAATGAAGTGGAATGGAAGAGATATTCTACCCTACATTCCACTGGCTACGATTTGCTCCATGATCCCGGAATGGTACTCTTACAGGACAGAATTTCCTCCCTCAGAGGCAGCAAGTTCTTTCCTGTTAGAGCGCCATCTCAAATTCATGGAGAGAAGATAGTGGAAGGGATTAGCCCTGCAAGTTACATTCCATTCCATGTTTTACACTTTGCTTACACAAAAAGCATGATCTTGGATTAGAACAATGAATACCTATAAAAAGATTCAAATTAACTAAATGAGTTAACACCCTCAGTCAGACTTCATCTTACATTTCTGAGCAGTCTGTCTCAAACTCATTAAGGTCATATTGTGATTAGCAGTCAGAAAGCTGTAACATGAACAATGGTAGCAATGCTGTAAGTGGCTATGCATGTGATCTAACATCTCTAGTCAGGTTATTTTTGCATGAAGCAAATGTTGAGTTGAATAAGAGAAAGTCACCATTAATTTCAGTGTTTTAGTATAAATGATTAAGATAACAGAAATATATACAATGTCATGTAAGCACATCTTGTATTCAGTATTGCAACCCACATAAGAGTTTGCCATTTTTTCAGTCCAGGTGTATGAAAAGGGTGTATTTTACAAAACCAGGCAACACATCCATGCCAAATTGACCCCAGCTTCCCAAATTACCCTCCCCTCCCTCCCAACTCCCCCTTTCAAAAATTCAATAATTGAATAAAATTATCTATAGGATGATAAATAAAAGATAGTCTGATACAAGAAAAAAGTATTATGATTTAAATGGTAAGTCAGCAGAAAAAAAATCAAAATCAAAATGAATTATGAATCACTTCATGAAATTCCACTTAAATGGTCACCTGGCATGCTTACTACAATAATGACCCCTGAGACCACTCAGTGTCAGAAACTCCTTGTTATCTAATGACCTATGGGATCACCTACTATTTAATAGCCAGCTTTACAAATTTTATGGACCGCTCACTACCGCAGATGATATAACTAATGGCTGCTTTTGAGGTTAACCCAAGAATACTGGGGTAACCGCAGAATACCGGAGGTAAACCTTGAGGTAACCTAATTGACGCCATGCCTTAGCAGGTAAAATTTCATGCTCAGCTGTGTTGAGCATGAAAAAAATGTTCATACCAGTATCAAAAGCATCCAAATATTTGCTGAAATAAAGATGGTACTGACCTCTGCTGCGACCTTCATCTTATTAATCATCTCTGCTATAAGGTCATCACTGTCATTAATAAGGTCAAAATCTTTCCGCTTCTTTCTTCGTTTCTGCATTTCTCGCTTCTTGTTAGCCATCATGAGGTCAAAGTCTGATACAAACTCTCTGGAAACAACATAATAATATACAGAACAGCTGGTTCTATGATGTGTAACTGATCATGCTAGCCATTGAGTTTAAATCCCATGATGTAATTACTGCATGCTTCTCAGTGTAGTTTTGTTATTGAAAACCATTATGGCGTAAAAAGACAAATCAATCCTAAGCTGCTCAAAATAAGCCATATGAAATTGTTTAGTTTATTTTTGTTGGCAACACAAATACCCTATTTTCAATATCACAAATGCAAATGACCTATTTTCAATATCACAAACCCAAACTACCTATTTTCAGTATCAAAAACTGCAGTTTCATTGAGGACTATGGACCACAATCATTGTCTTGCCTTTGTGTACATTATATTGCTCCACAAGTTAATAGGAAGAACAAGAAATGTTACAGTGTAACAAATGCCCCCGAAGGCCCCTTAAACTGACCTTTGAGTCCTGGTTGTGACCTTGACCTTGAGCGTGGAGCCTGAGTCTTGCACATGACATACATTCTTATTTGTGACTGTGACCCTGGCCTTGGGCAACAAAACCATAATTTGTGAATCATCTCATTATTTTTTCCCTTTTCATGAAAATTAATGAAGTTTGATTCAGTAGCTTTTAAGTAATTGAGGATAAATGAGTTGATCTTTGACCTCTGGCTATGACCTTGACCTTGGATGTGGAAACATATGTCTTTTGAATGGAAAATCATCTCAGTAGGCTTTATCTTTCTGCAATATTTGCTTTGGTACTTTTCTGAGTAATTGCTGAGACATCATTTGACTTCTGACCCCAGATTGTGACCTTGACCTTGGATTTGGGATCATAAATATTGTGTATAACACACCTTCTCATTATGATTTACCTTTCTGTGAAGTTTGATGAAAGTCCCTTCAGCAGGTTTCAAGTTATGGCAGAGGCAAGATTTGACCTTTGACCCCTGATTGTGACCTTGACCTTGAATGTGGTACCTAAATCTTATGTGTGAAGCACCTTCTCATTATGCTTCTTCTTTCTGTGAAGTTTCATTCAATTTGCTTCAGTAGTTTTAAATTATTGCGGAGACACGATTCTGAGACACAATTTGACCTCTGACCCTACTGTGGCCTTGACCTTGGGCATAGGGAACTAAGTCTGGTGCGCGACACACCTTCACATTATGCTTTATCTATCTGTGAAGTTTCATCAAATTTGCTTCAGTAGTTTTAAAGTTATAGCTGAGACACGATTTGTATCGGACGGACGGACATACGGACGGAAAGACGGTGCGATTTTAATATGCCACTCGAAGTTCCTTCGGGGGCATAAAAATAATACTCATTTTCTATAAACCTATTCCAATCAGTTTTACCAGTTAGATGACTAATTGTACCCATATCCACCGACATTTTAACATCAACCAAGAAAGAAGAAAGGCTGTTCATAATCAATTATACCACAGGCATTCAAGCAGTTGGGTTCTTCTTTTTCCTACAATTGCCACCATCAAAATGATGGCACTTCAAGTTATCTAAAAGTCATATCATTCTGAGGACAGTAGAATAACATGAACCCCTATACAACAAACACATCATTATGTGGAATCAAATAGCCATGTCTATTCAGCTCACCAGTCTGATATAGGGGTGCTATATGTCAGCAATGGTGAGAACTGTGGACCACCTTATATGACATGCAAAAAGGGTATATCTCCACTTACTCTCCCTCTCCTCCTCTTGCACTTTTCCTGGCAGCTTCTTCATTTTCGTCGTCCGACAACTCCGGCAGTATCTGGTTCCCACCCTGCTCTCCAGTTGCTGCACCCTCGTCCTCGTCATCTGATAACACTGCTGCTTTTTTCTTCTTTGCTGTGGCTTCTACATCAGCTTCACCAAAACCCTATCATTCAAATTTAGATTTATAAACAAAGTTCTCTGGTAAAGGAAATTACCGTAATCGACCCTTTTAGCGCACTGTGTGCTTAACTTTTTCACAAGAATTCCGCGGAATGCGGTGTCTTGCCTGTCAGCGCTTTGTGAAACTGACCTAAACGCAAAAACCTGATGAAAGTTTACGCCACCGACGACACCGGAAAAGCAATACCTATGTCTCACTTCTGCTTTGCAGGCGAGACAAAAATGGAGGTAAAAACTTGTAGCAAACTTTCTTTCTTATAAGCACACATTTTAAAAGGAAATTATATATTGAAGGGAACAAATTTAAAGGTAAAGCATGAGAGAAAAGCTGCTTATAGGCAGCTTTTCTCTGATGCTTAACCTTTAAATTCATATGGTCACAGAATAGAGAAGCTTTAGAAGTAAACAATGAAATATTCTATTGCATTTTCAGCTCTTGTAAACAAGCAACAAAGGGATAAACCAGTAAAAAATATGTGCATTTATAGTCCTATGCCTCTCGAATTGCCATGGTGTGCGCTTATAGGGGCATGTGTGCTAATTAGGTAGAATTCGGTATATGATGTTTTTATATTTATTTTTGTATCATTTTTTTTTTTTGCTGTATACAATGGAGCCCCATTTACGGTTGAAAAGATTTCTGCCTGCAGCGGGAAATGAGCTCAGGACCTCTAGATCAGCAGGTCAGCATTTAACTGAGCTACCATGGCTCCTACCAACAATTGACTGTAGTAAGCAGTGAGATTATACTAATGCTTACTATTATTTGGCTGTTGTGACAAGCATACAGCACCCTTCAGTGAAACTGCTAACTTTTGCATTACATGAATTGGGAAATATTTTTGAAACATTTGTAAAAATTTAAAATTTTCATATTCTGCTATGTACAAACTGTGACAAAAATTATTATGACAGATTTTTTATGGTAATTTTGTCATTTTTTTTCTTCAGGAAATAAATAAAGCCCTATTGACATGTAGGATCCAAGTGACTATACTTCCAGATATGAATGACATCCCCTAACCCTCAAAGTGTCAAAAAACATGACAAAATTTATGTCTGCAAATTATCAAAAACATTTCGTCTAACGTATATCATACTGAAATTTCAAAGACTGAAGGGCAAACAGTTTAGATCCTAATGAGTAATGAGGTGGCTTATGATGGGCCACATCTGGATTGAGACTGTTGGCTACTCCAACTATTTTTGTTCTTGGCACTTTAAATGTTAATACACCCATACACACTAATAGATGTCAACATGAGAACTTACTTCAAATTCTTCTTCTTCGTCACTGGACCCAAAAATATCAGCCACCAAATCCCTGTAAGGACATATATAATGTGTTAAGGCGGATGCTTAAAAAGACGACTATTTCTTGAAAATAAAGAAGTCAAAGTTAACGCACAATGTATTTAAAAATAAAGGAAACATTTTCTGAGGGAGTTGCCAATAAGTTCCTGCTCAAGTAAGAATAGTTTTAACTAGCGGTATATTCCTAAAGCAAATTTCATGTTTCGTTGCATAGTAGGTTAATCAGAAGTCAAGACCAGACACGTCACAGCACTAGACTCTATTGCCAGTATGTGTTTAAAATCAGCTGCTTTGTTGACTGTTAGATTGCTGCCATATTTATCTAATAAATGCAAGGTATTCCACAAACATTGCTTAGCATTTGCAGGTATAATTTACATTATAAAATGGTTACAACCATACACATAAAAGTCTTACCTGGGTCAACACTTCACTGATTTTTTCATTCTTATGAAAACCCCTCTCAAAGCATTAATGGACAAGTCGACATTCAAAGGCAGAATAATATATTCTGCCTTTGGAGATGGACTTGTCCATTCATTATTTTAAGAGATTATTACATTATCAAAAATTTGCAGGCAAAGGTTGACGGTCAAAGATGAAAAAATAAATAAATTACCCTTTTTCATCGTCACTATCTTTCTTCTCATCTTCACTCTCTGACCCCTTTCTACTTCTGGCCGGGGACCCAGCCCCACTCCCTGACCCTGCTGGAGAAGCTGACCTGCTTCTACTGCTGGCCGGAGACCCTGATCTACTTCTTCCACTCCCATGTGGTGAATACGGTGGTGTCCCGCCACCACTTCCTGCTGGTGACCCTGACCTACTCCTGCTTCCTCTAGATGAGGCTGACCCTGACCTGGACCTACTTCTTGCACTGCCAGCTGGGGAACCAGATCTTGATCTGCTCCCAGCTCGAGATCCTGACCTACTTCTGGAGCCACTCCTTGCACTACTTGCCCGGGAACCAGAGCGACTTCGTCCGCTTGCAGCAGACCCAGAACGACTTCTTGCACTCCCAGCTGGTGACCCTGACCGGCTCCTAGCACTGCCAGCTGACCCACTCCTAGCACTGCCAGCAGGGGAACCAGACCTACTCCTCTCACTCCCAGCTGGGGAACCACTCCGGCTCCTATCACTTCCTGCTGGAGAACCTGACCTACTTCTAGCACTTCTTGCAGGGGAACCACTTTTAGCACTACCTGCTGGTGACCTTGACCTACTTCTGGTTGGTGAACCTGACTGACTTCTAGCACTACCAGCTGGTGAAACTGATCTACTTCTTGGACTTCCTACAACCAATAAAAACAGCTTTTGTGAAATCAGTTCCTTGCAAATATGGACCAAATCTATGACACTCATAACTGATTTTCTATGTTTTTTCAATGAAAGAATTTTTGTAATGACTAAGACTGATACTATCAAAGGAGGTGATACTGCATATTAATGACTAGCTTCGTATTTTGTGAGCACTTTTATTGAAATAGTGGTACGTTATGTATATAAAAGAACAAGAGTTCCACGGAATGCGGTCTGCACACTGTCAAAACACAGGTGTAAACCAGAAAACTAGCCACAAAGTTTACACCAACACCAATGATATCAGAAAATTAATACCTCGCTTCTGCTAGTTGTAGGCAATACAGTAATTATAATAATAATTATAATAATAACAATAATATAAAGACCAACCTGCTGGTGACTGTGGCTGACTCTGTGGACTTGCTGGTGGTGACTGTGGTTCAGCTTTGTCACTCCCTGCTGGTGACCCTGGGGCACTACCTTCATCTAGGGTAGGGGTCTGTGGTCTGCTGCCTTCCATGGGTGATCCTGGAGGACTGGCCTCCTCATCTTCTTCCTGTGTCTGGACCTGAGCAGGGGATCCTGGTGCACTTCCTTCCTGAGTTGGGGAGCCAGGCTGGCTCCCATATCCTGCAGGAGAACCAGGCTGGCTTCCATACTCTACAGGGGAGCCAGGTGGACTGTCTACTTGAGTTTGAAACTGTGTGGCAGGCTGGACAGGGGAACCAGGGGCACTGTCACTTCCTGTTGGTGAAGCAGGCTGCATTGTGGGAGTTCCTGGAGATGTAACACCATTACCAACTGGGGATAATGGTGAGCCCGGGGGACTCTGTGTGGGTGAAGCAGGTGGACTACCAACAGGAGAGGCAGGCCCACTGCCCTGTGACATTGCTTCAGCCTCCTCACCTGGGTCTTGTGTCTCATCATCTGAAATAAAATGAATGTGGTGCATAGAAATGGAAGAAAATTATAATCACAGGCCCTGCTGGGGTCATTTTTGGGCAAGATCTTGAGAGATTTGTTCTACTTTCTGCCAAGAATCTCACCAAAATCTGTTCAGTGAGAGAAAAAATCTCATGCAAAAATGTATTTCTATAATCCATGGATAGCACAAAAAATTCTCACTGAAAATGGAAAATTTCTCATGAAAAAAGGCTAAATAAGATAGTTTATCTTGTACAATTATGAGCCAGATGTATCCCTGTTAAATCAAAAGTAAATTGGCAAAAACATACTTCAGAGTGTATGATCACATTTTCTGATGTAATTTTCTTACATAATTTGAATGAGGAAATCCTGGAAACATTTAGTTTAACTAAATAATTTTGCTGTTTCTGTATGCTTTTTTTATGAAATAAATTGCAGATAGTGCATAATCATCTGACAGTGCTTCAAGATGATATTCATGATTTTAATGAGGATTTAATAGCTTTTGCATTTAATCCAGTATTACCAGTAGGTGATAGTTAAGGATTTTTTTTTCAAATCTCCATTCTAACCAGAAACAATGTATCTTTATATGCATATATTAGTTTTGAGAGGGGAATGTGGGATTTGACTGTATTAAATCCTGATCATTGTCTATCTGTTTACTTTATATGCATACAGAAATAAGAAAATGTAACACAGAATTATTTTTGAAACTCCTGCTCATCCATATCTCTGTACCTGATCCTCTGTCTTGTTCCATTGGCTCAGCTGGCTCTTCAACCTCTTCTCCCCCACCCCTATCAACCTCAGCATCACCATTGGCCGTCTCAGGGTTCACAATACCTAGAGTCTGGAAATTAATGTTTTACAGTCATTTTTCAATATCTCAAACTCAAAGTTCTTCTTAAACTGCTGTAACTGATATCTCAAAGTAAATTTTCTGGTCCCAGAAAATTTAATTTGAGATATCAATAGTTTGAGATATCAGGAGTTGAAATGTAAGAAAAACAGAAAATGTGCCAAAACTTTATTGTTTCTTAAGAGGGTACTTTGGGATATAAGTGTAAACTTGAGACATCAAAAGTTGACTGTATTTGATTTAAGTCTATGGAAATGAACAGGGATAACCTTATTAACATTTGATTGATTTGATGCTTAACGTCCACGGTAAACAGCTATGGTCATGTCAGGATGGTCCTTATTAACATTTATATTAGATCTGCAAACATGTATAATTATAAAAGCAGCACACAAACATTTAACTGAACCAAGATTTGGGTGACCAGTGTTGCAGTCCAAGATTTGGGTGACCAGTGTTGCAGTTTATGAAGAAGCAACAGGGATTCAAGAATTTTCTTCATATAAATGAATGTTGTAAACCCCCTGCACCAAGCCAAAGGAGAACTTTTAGTGTCTAGAATATATGGGCAAGTAGGAAAGATGGGAAGAAACTTCTCTCTATATCTATATTTCTCTTCATGCTGCAGTGTTGTCCCCAGAAATTTCAGAAGGCATGTCGCTTTTAGCACAAAAATCAGATTTTGGCTTGTGATTAATTTTCAAAATCTTTAATATACATGTAGTAATGTTTTGGCAAAATCAATGCTTCCCCTGAAGTGGAATGGCGGGGCGCCGCGCCCTGCCCTTTTTTGGTCACGCCTTTTTGCCACAAAAACGTGTCATAAGCGCCCTCCTGCCCGAAAAATATCAGTAACCAGTCCCTTTTCCCGCGCTGCTATTGCAATTCGGTTCCACTGTGTCCCATACCTGTAAAAACTGACAACTCAAGTCGATTGATAATCTGTACACATGCTCACCAATAAACACCAATCATGGTGATTAATCTGTGGCAATTATCACCTTGCAATACCATGACCGTCATGTATTAATTGGAGCGGAAAAGAAAACACACGCTGGTTACCGGCTTTTAAGGTGTCAACTGCATTGCGGACATGGCGATAGTAACCAGGGCAATTAAAGAAATTCTCGTTAAAGTGACCAGCCTGTTCCGATTGTGAAATTAACGGGTAGCACTGTTAAACTTGTTTGCCTTGCTTCGATAATGACACGGGCCTAGTTGAGGGTGTGACAGGTGGGGATCTAAGCGCCATAACGGTGCCGCTTGCCGCATCAATACCGATAACTATTTTTCACCGTATAACGTAGCGCTATACTACAGAATTTGAGGCCTATTAGACGCGTATGACAGTGCAATGATTCAATATCTATTTTCCCGGTAAACATGTCAGATACGTAATGTACGGTCATTACAGATACTGATCATGCTAAATTTGCGCAGGCTGATCAGAGCTTACATGTTTTCATGAAATCGTCACAGGTGCCGATTTCTATTTATGAAAGTCGGTTCGTTCACTTTAAGATTAGTTTCCCGCGTTTTTTATCTAGTTCCCGCCGATTCAGGTGTACTATCTGTGGAACGAGAACCAGTCAATTTATTTATTAATAGTACCTTGGGAAATCCGCGATCTTTAGCATCTCAACAGCTGTCACCATGCAGTAATTTGCGATTTTACAAATTAACTGGCCCAGATATGCAACAATACGCGATCCCTATTTGATATGTAACTACTCTAGAAAGGTCTTACGGTAGGTATGTTCATCTAAGTGTAGAATTAAACTCAGTTTTGAGATAGACTGATTTTGAGTGCAAACAAGTATCAGCTTTGATCAAAATCACTAGAACAAATCAGACCCATCATCCGAGGTGCAATTTTGGATGTGTATATGGAGGGTGAGAGAAAGGTGGGGAGGTAGTGTGGTGGTTTGAGAATGCCGGATTGTTTTTTTTACAGTTTAATTTTTTTTTTTTTTGAGTAATTCAACAATGGACTGGTCACACTATATATATACAGTACTGCTAAATTACACTACATATTAACACACAATGGTAGTGTTACTGCACTGAAATGTCATACTTTTGAGGTTCATCAGATGTAGGCCGAACAACGTGAGTAACATTGCCCCTCCAGATGCCCTTTGCCGCGCTAAAAGTGCCCTTTTTTCAGCAGCACCCTGCCCCTTTTTCAGTCTGGGGGAAACACTGAAAATTAGCCTAAATTTACATTATAAATCGATTATTGATGATCCTTAATGCATTTTAACCTAAGAAATGAAAATGATAGCACTTTAATAAATTTTTATTGGAAATTAAGGCATGTTGCAAAGGTATTTTAAAGAGGAAGGCATGTTGCAAGTGACATGCCTTAATGGTCTGGGGAGATCCCCGATACTGCCATCTACCCTCATGGTCATTCTAGGCAGGTTTGCCCAGCATCTGCTATTAGAATCAGACAAAAAATAGGAAAAGCCTATAGTGGCAAAATTAAAGTATAATACTGCAGGATAAAACAGATGATATGTGAATACAGGTAAGCAGGGATAAAGACCAACAGGGGCTCAGTAGCCCACAGCCCCTAAATTTTGGGCTACTTGGCCCCTGAAATTTTCCAGAAAATGTCCATACCCCTAATGTTACCCATTTTTTTTAAGTATCCAATGTCAAAAGTAAAGGGTCCTGTACTCTGAAAAAGGTTATAAAATGTCCAAATCAAATATCAGAATTTCATAAATACTTTATTTTGAAATCATTACTTTGTATTGCGCCAAGCATGATATAATTTTTATAAGAATTCATCACTTTGAAGTGGGACTTGGATTTTGTTTTGAGAGTCCCAGTGGGATCATTTCAAATTACATGACAAAGCAGTGTTTATATTCAGCCCTTCAATAGCACCTTTATGAAAACACTGAAGCTGTATGGATACAGCCCCATGTTCTCCTGCCATTTTTACAAAGGGAGACAACTTCCATGAATTCCTGTTTGTTACACTTGACTTAGAATCCCATCCAAAATGGAGTCCCTAAGACTAAGAGAAACAGATTTTCTCATTTTAGAATTGACTCCCCCACCTCCCCGCAACTGAGAAGTGAGGCGAGAATAAAAATGACAGGGTTGGTTTCCCTGAAAGTGTACCAATTAGTAATAATTATGCTGATCACAGCAAGTGTATCAGAAACTTACGGGATCAAAGTTGTAGTCATACTCTGGTTCATCTTGCAATGGTGTGCCCTCTTCTGTAAGCAAAAAGAAGATGCCATAAATTAGTCGACAAGGGATATTCTGGTGAAAATTCTGGGATTTTACTTTTTTACACATTTTCATCTTTCAAAGTACACTACTTTAAACCTATTGCAAGCGCTTTTCTGCAATGTAAAATTAAAGTCAGCTAATGAGAAGCAATGTTTCATAAAGATTTCAAGTTTCCGACAGTATATCACAGGACATAAAGTTTCCCATACTGGACCCATAGCCTATAAATAGCGGTAGGGGCAGTTGGGGGTTAGAGGCCCACTGTATCTTGGGCACAGCAGAGGAAAGGCGGAGCACATTCTCTCTCCTTTTGCTGCCTTATCCTTCCCTGATTGGAAAAAGGTACCCATTTACTGCTGGGTTGACACAGTTTTCCGATCGTCGGATGGCGAAACCTGGGCGTGATCTCATGCATACATGTGATGTCTCCCGGATCATCCGGGAGGCTCCCGGAAATGGAGCCCATCTCCCGCGCTCCCGGAAAGTATTCAGAATCTCCCGGATGCTGAATTTTCCTGTCATAATTTTTTCTGAACGGTCCATTTTGCGGTAACTACTTACCCGGCGGCTGTCAAAAGGATTAACTGTCCGTGACCTAATTACCTAACAGGGTGCAATATAGGACGTGTCATTCCGAGGGGTATTCGCTGATCAGACGCAGCGAGGTGTTAAATTGGCTAGCGCACCAGTAAAGGTACCTGTTCTAACTGTATAGCAGGTAACTTTTACCGAGAGCAAATGACTTTTATTGCGTCACGGCTTTATGCATCGGTCATTGTAATGTCAGTGATTTGCACGAATGCAATAGATGCAAGTGCCGCCAATCGACAATGATTCCATATCGATTTTTTCAGTAAACATGTCAGATACGTAATGTACAGTCATTTTAAATATCGATCATGCAAAATTTGCGCAGGCTGATCAGATCATACTTTCATGAAATCATCACGGGTGCCAGCAATTTTATTTGTTTTATTTAAGTCGGTGCGTTCCCTTTAAGAATAGTTTCCCGCGTTTTTCTATCCAGTTTCCGCCGATTCAGATGCATTGTATGTGAAATGAGAACCAGTCTGAATTTATAAATAAAACATGGGAAATCCGCGATCCACAGCACCTGACTGAGACAGAAATAATTATGCCATTCTTCAAGTTTACTGACCCAGATATGCAGCTATATTTATTCTTAATCTAATATTCAACGAAAATAGACAGCTCTTATGACAGGTATGTTTATTAAAGTGTAGATTTTTCGGTTTTGAGATAAACAGATTTTGAGTTTTTAACAAGTATCAGCTTTCATCAAAATAACTGGAGCAAAACGGACCCATCATCCAAGATGCAATATTGGATGTTTATATTGAGGGTTAGGGAAAGTGGGGAGGGGTGATGGTTTGAGAATGCCAGATAATCAGATTTTTTTTTTTTTTTTTTTGCAGTTTAGCAATGGAATAGTCAGCACTAACACTATGAACAGTACTGTTGAATTACACAGTAAATTAAACTTAGGATGGTAGTGTTACTGAAATGGCATACTTTCGAGGTTATATTTGAAGTATTGGGTAACTCAAAAGTAAAGAAGTTAAACTATACAACTGTACTTTAGCTCTTGCTGTTTTATTTTAAAACAAGAACCCCACCCACCACCAACCACCCCCCCCCCCCCCCCCCAAAAAAAAAAAACAACAGTGAAGTACTCGAAACTCGAAACAACGCTTCAAAGTTGCCGTCAAAAAGTCTCCCTGATGGGGAACTCAATCTCCCTGAAATGAAATCCAGATCTCCCACATGGTCCTCAAGAGTTCATCACATGTATGCTCATGACCTTCCAGCAACTTTCTGCAGGACAACCAAATCACTCTTTCCACTTGACTATGGCCTCTCTCTCTCAGGATGTACGCAATTTTTTTTAGGTCATCCATCAGACATCATGTTACACTCAAAACTTCGGTTGGGGTCACTACAAACAATTTTTGAACCCAGTTTTGCTAGCAGTCTGTACAGTAAACTTGACAAATTGGAATGGGTCAATATGGATAAGACTCAAGGCTATCCGGAAAAGACCCATGTGGCATATGGCTAGCCACTGCCACATAAATACTGGCCAAAATTTGACACAAAGGCTATAGCAAAGTGGGTGGGGTGAAAATGTATGCCCTTTTCAGTTGGTCAATGCTGCCCCAAAAAAAACTCCGAAATTATTACAGATCCATGTTTAACTACCTGCACCAAAGTCCGAATCCATGATGATTTTGACTTGAAAGGTTCTTTTGACGATTTATTGCACCGTGAGTGAAAACAGCGTACAAACAAGGATGAAAACCAAAGTCATCCGAATATAAACCTCGTATATGTACATACCGCAACGACTGACAATGTCCCACATCGTAGACTAAGAAACGGAATGTACTTGTCGATTCCTCCCTCAATAGAGAACCTTGAAGCGGAGTCATAGCTAGCTGGCTTGTATGCTTCATGCCACAGTGCAGCCATTTGAGGCTTTGTGGGTCGAGATGCACCGCTGAATAAAACCAAATCTGAATACAAAAAGATCCAATTTTAAGGCGAGTTCCTTCATCGTTTATTGTGGTGTTCTCTAGGATGTGATGGAGAAGGTCCAAAACCTGAAGAGTGCTCGATCTTCACTAGAAATCAAAACTATAAATTGGCGAACAAAAAATAGCAGACTCATTTACCAACGCTGGAAGGTGAAAATATGTCAGACGATCTAAAAATGAAAGTGATTTCTTTCTTTCTTTCTGACCATCCATCCATCCATCCATCCATCCATCCATCCATCCATCCATCGACCCATCCATCCATCTAGCTACTTTCTAGATACCATACTCTTACCTATCCGTTCATCCAATCCATCCATCCATCCATCCATCCATCCATCCATCCATCCATCCATCCATCCATCCATCGACCCATCCATCCATCTAGCTACTTTCTAGATACCATACTCTTACATATCCGTTCATCCAATCCATCCATCCAATCCATCGATCCATCCATCCATCCATCCATCCATCCATCCATCCATCCATCCATCCATCCATCCATCCATCTATAGCTACTTTCTAGATACCATACTCTTACATATCCGTTCATCCAATCCATCCACTCAGCTATCCATCTACCCTACCCTACCCTACCTTATCCTACCCTATCATACCCTAACATATCCTACCGTACCGTACCCTACCCTACCCTACCCTCTGTTTTTCTTGTTTTTCTTTCTTTCTTACTTTCTTTCTTTCTTACATTTTTCTACATTCGGAATCGATTTTTTCGCTTGCTACGGACTAAAGTGGTAATTGCTTTTCCGACGACGGCGGCATCCGCCTTGGTGACGATAACTTTTGTTGACTTTTCTGTTTAAGTTCGGTTTTGCGATAATGAGCAGACAGACAAGACACAGTGTTCCTCGGAATTTCCGTTTTCAGTCAAGTGTCAGCAATGCATGAAGACAGGGTGTCGCAAGTTAACAAATGGCATGCTTTGTTTCTACGAATGAATGTGAGCCAGTCTCTGTGAAAACCGGGCTTAATGACATAAGAACAAAAAATTAATTAACTGCATCACTGTAAAGTAGTAACTTTTCTAAACATTTCCTGAAATTTTGAGATGGTTACCATTATTTATTACCGAGATATAGACTTGAGAAGCTAACAGGTAGTGCAGTTTCTTTATGTGACGTTATTAACGTCATGCATGTATGTTTTGACGTCAACGTCACTACGTTTGTTTGAACGCGCTTCCCGTGCTTGTTACACAAACTAACTCGGACAAAAAGTGTGTTTGCTCATTTTCAATATGTATATCATAGTACACATATGACAATTTGCATGACTTAACATTCTTTCTCAAATGATAGGTCTTTATGATGGTATACCATCTGTTTTCAAGGCTTTGGGGTTACCGTGGAATAAGCGTTGTCATGGCAAAATATGTCATATTTATGACTGGACTTTGTCTGAATTCATGGGCTTTCTGTTATATCTCAACACCGAAGGTATTTTCATGGAAATTAATAGAGGTCCGAAAACTCATTAATTTTGATGTTTTTCACCCGTTCACAACGTAATTATTACGTTATGTCATTAAGCCCGGTTTTCACAGAGAACGGCTCATATATATTTTTTTCTTTTTTTTTCAGCTCATTATGTTTTGATTTATATGGACTATCCGAATGCGCAGCATGAAAAAAATTGCCTCACATCATGTGCAAAAATCGAAGTCTCAGATCAGCATGCGCATCTGCGCGTGCTTATCATAGTCTTCACTATCTGCAACTACCATTTACAGATCCTGAGAAAATTGTCGTATACGATTTCTGTCGAGACTATATTGATGCACTGTCTGATAAGAGTCTTCGCTGTCAGTGTATAGTACTATATATATTTTCTCTTTACGACTCAGTTCTGAAGTAGTGAAGCCCAGTAGTTTTAAATTCCTTTCTTTTATTTTAAGAAGCAGAAGCGTATCAAACCTTTTCACACGGAACAAATTCAGATCTATTATTTACTAAACAGCAATTTAAGAACAAAGCATTAAGAACAATGGAATCATTTGAGTCAAAGAGTAAACGTTATTTGCGGTAAAACTTGAAATATAGATATTGAATAAAGGATTATCTTAATAAAACTCTCTATTGCTTTTTGACCATTCAAAACAATAAAGAAATAACAGAGTAACAACACAAATGACACTATATGAGTGCAGTCGTGGGACAGGTGGAACTGAAATGGGCAGATAACTCTCCTCGTGAGTCTCATCCGTCACCGCTTCACATTGGTAGGTGAATTCTTCATATTTGCTTTTTTTTTTAAGATATATCAAGCCGGCGGGTGTGAAAATGAAAAGCTGTGTGCAATGGAAACCCGTTTATGCAGTTAAAAGGAATTATTCCGCCTCCCGCGGAATCCGAACAGCTATCTTAGCAGGACAGCGCTTAACCCTCTTGGCAGCCGGGCTCCTCATCCAGCTCAAGGGGTACATAATGATATCAATGTTGAAATTTTCATTTTTTATTTCTCGTGGGAAATATAAATTGCAACTTCCTAAAAGCATTTCACCGATGCTGTTCTGCTCACATGGGCTTGTATCACTCTTTAAAAAAAACAAGTGGAGTGATACAGACCCCTGTGGTTCTGACGAGGGGTAGCAACTTACGGAGATTTAAACTATGATCCAGTACTCCGTTATCTGTACCACTGAATCAAATGCTTTGAGGTGAATGAGTGCACATTCACATTTCCTCCATATGTAAAATTCTTTCATTTAAAAGTTGACCCGCCCCTTTCTCTCTCACTCCTCCTACTCCCCGCCCCCAATGATGGAGAATTGAAAAGGTGGGGGGGGGGGGGGGGGGGAGAGAGAGAGAGAGAAAATGAAAATGAAAGAGTTGCTTCCTCTGAATGTGTACCCACTCACCTCCAGTCCTCCACAGAATAGTAATGTCCTTGATCATTATAATAATGTAGTTTCAGATCTTTGACAAAACATAACATTTGCTGCTTAAAAAGGTAGACTCTATAATTAAATGTTTTAAATGAACAAATAAGAAGTGTTTAATTAACTTAAATTATGTTATACAACATACATATGCACAGCCATGATGCTAAAAATTTAAGTAAAGCGAGTTGGAAATTACATAATTGGACCTACTGGCCCTATTTACCTTGCATAGTTATATCGGTCTTCCAGAGCCTTGGCAGCTTTGAAATCATCAGTCTAAAAGAATGCTGGAAGAGAAAACCTGTATGGTCGTCGCAGTTATCAGCTAGACTGCGGACAATACTGTCTGAATCATTTTTTTTCTGGCGCGATGCCTAGCAGGTAATAAGCAGTTTGAAAAAAAAAAAAAAAACTTTTTTTTTTTCTGACTACTCTTCTGCAGAAATTTGGTGGAAATAATTCCTTCCGTATCTGAAAAAATACAAGAACTCGAACCGAACAAGGACGATTTTGGATAGACAATTCAGAGCTCTGAGTATGGAGTGCAGCTCTGATTATGGCGGCTGGTTCTGATATGGGCGGTCAGAATGTGCCGATATCAGAGCCAGCCGCCATAACCAGAACCGACCTGCAGAAATGCGCATATTCTCTGGTTAGTCTGGGAATTAATTGATTATCTTAATAAATGATAACATATTTATTCAGTTATAAGCCTTTTTACTGTTCCAAAACAATCTTAAAGACCTAGATCCGTCTTGTAAGACGGATCTAGATCTTTTGGATTGTTTAGGAAGTGAAAACCCCTTTTTTATAACTGAATCACACAGGACTAATTTACTTATTTGGGGTAATTCTGGAAGATAAACTCCCGTTATATAACCGAATGAATACGGTACTGATTATTTCCTCGTCTTTTGCAGATATTAGTGTTGAGAAGTACAAACACAGGTTGCCGACCGATAAAAGCGGCTTTGGCCGTACTTTTATCCATGTGACCGGTCCTAACACTGATCAGCTTTTCATCGCCGATCACACCATACATATACCTCTTCCGGGACAGACTGGGTTACGGACATTACACCTTATATACACACACGACGGTCAAGTAAATTTACCTGTTAACAAAAGAGACGGAGTATACGGCCTTCTCAAAGACAATCGCCAACATCTCGTTGACGTCACTTCCGTTACAGAACAAGAGAAGCCTCAGATCCTTATAGACATCAGAGAGGGAAAATTTGATCTTATTGCAACTGCAAAAGACAAGGCGCATGGATTAAATCTTCCTGATATAAATCAAAACAATATTCATAACAGTAGATTTCCTGTGAAAACTGAAAACTCTGTGTCAAATCACGAACTACAGTTACTGCGAATTTGGCGGACGGGAGAATTTTTCACATACAATCACAAGACCGGAAATTTGAATAAATTACAAGACAGTAGAGTCAGCGGAATAAAACCTGTTATAAGCACTAAAGGCACTTATAAAGTTTTCCCCAGTGAAAAAGATTGGAATTACGCTTTCGATGAGCAAACAAACTTTTACAAGAAATATCTCATTCAAGACGAGATCTCCGAAAGACTTCCACCTCAAAACAATAACTCAGTGATATCTGAGTATCAGCACGAGGCACTAACGAACAGTTACCCCCGCGTACCGCCACTGAAGCTAAGACTTCCGGAACAGAAGCGATATTCTCTTCATAAAAGTTGGAGTTTTTCTCCTGTCAGCAAAAATACTTTTTATCAGAGATATCTGCGCGGTGAGCTACCTCTGCAGAGATCACTCACTGACCGTGTGGAAAGAAAAGTTCATCGCCTGACACGCTCGAATGTTTTAAGACACGAATTTTACCAGGTAAACAAATATATTTTAGTTATTCTTCTGCCCATATATCTTGGTATTTCCATTCCAGTAGAAATGATTAAATGCGTCTTAATTTGTTTAACAACTTTTGAGATTGAAAATCTGAACTACGAGGAGTAAATAAAGTTTGTAAACATTATTGTGTTTCTATTAGCTTGCATATGAAAATTTTAAATAAGATTTTTTTAATGCAACCATCTTCCTACTAAATTCTTTAAAGTATATGGAGGGGGGGGGGGGCGTCTCTCGCCATTTTTACAATCAGAAACAACTTTTGTCACTCCCTGTTTCTTTTCCCGGACGATTGAAAAAAAATCTAAATTGTGTCTGTTCTTAAATGAAAAGAAATCGTTGATAGGGGAAATAAATTCTTTCTTTTAAGAGTTGACCTCCATTGAGAAGGAAGGCAAAATGATATTGAAAAAGTTACTTCCCCTGAAAGTGTACCTTTTTACCGTAATTGAGTTGCTTTGGAAATAAGAATATAATGCTGAAATAATTCCAAAGAAAAAAAAGTATGGAGACGTTCAGTAATTGAACGTCTCCATACTTTTTTTTCTTTGGAGTAACTGATAAGCGAGCTGATTGGACAGTTCAAAGATGAAATGAAAGAAAACTGACATTTGAAAACAAGAAAACTGACATTTGAAAACAATTATTGTTTTCAAATGTCAGTTTTCTTTCATTTCATCTTTGAACTGTCCAACCAGCTCACTTATCAGTTATTTTAGTGGCAAAAAAGGATTATGCTGTGGTTGCAATCTCCTCAATTATATTCTATGCTTGAATTCCAGCATAAACAACTTTCACTTGTTTTTCGTTAATAAAATGATAATTTTGTTTCCCTAAAAATTGATTCGTTGGGTGAGAAAGCATTGAATACACCATTGAATACTAGCGTTCGAAGTAAAAGTACCAGACTCGGTTTAACTGAGTCTATTTATGTCCTGTAATGATACTTCCAACTCTGGCCACGCCCCATAGCACCGGCTGAAGAAAAAATCTATTTTCAAAACAACCCTGATCCCAAAAGACCTGAAAAATGATCTGCACTATGATTGTGTACGAGGAGACGTTTTGCGGCCGCCACATGGCACTTAACACCAACTGCAGTGAGGATAAATAAAACATGTTTTTGGGGAAATATGTACATGATGTACGGATTTACAAATAAAGTCTTCACTCCTCTTAAAGATTTACTCCCTTTATAATAATAACAAAAATAATTTGATGAAATATTTCATGCAATGCCTCCAACATGGTCTAACTATACATTTGAATTAGAGTTTAGATAATAATATCTGATAAAAAAGACTTTAAACAAAAAATAAGATAATTTTTATACAATCGCGGACCGCGGTTGAAATCGCATAATTGGACAAAAATAATGTATTCATACGTCACAATCATCTGCACAACAAGAAAAATAACCCTAAATGATCACATGACACACGTGGTCAAAATCGATATTCTTACAGGCCTTGAGGAAATAGGTAATTTGCATTTTAATTTGAAGATTATGTTTCATTCCATATTTATCGAATAAACATGCATTTTCTCAAAACTTTTATGGCTAATTATGAGACTACTACATATTGTCTAATGAAATTTTGTTAAAATATTTGTTTCTGAAAACATGAAATAAACGAGGGAGGCAATCTTTAAAGTATTTGCTACTTACTTAGGCTATGCCGGAATATACAAATATTTCTAAGAAACAGGCTAATCTCAGTTTAGAGTTTTTTCATGTGACACTCTTTCATCAACAGCACCGGAAACCACTACCAAGTCTCACCACGACAACAATGGACCAGAACAAACATAAGAACGCCCCTTTTGATGCTGATGATGCCCTGCAGGAACAAAACCTCAAATGTACCGTGTGCAAGAATTTCTATGACACGAAGGACCGCGCCCCACACATACTCTACTGCCTCCACTCATGTTGTTACGCATGCTTGAGGACGCGAACCCGTTCTGAGATGGTGCAGTGTCCCGTGTGTAATGAAGTGTGCGAGGTTCCAAATAATGAGATTGACATTCTACCGGTCGATCATGCTAGACAGCATCTTGTGAAATTCTTCAAGGTACGTATTTATTATTTCAGCACTTTTCATTTACTGGTAATACAAGACAATGTTCCCATGCCTCAGTGAGCATAACATATTGAAGCAAAATTATGTTAAAGTGTCCGTCGTCCTATCAGTGGTAAAAAAAAGAGAAAAAAATCATTATGAAAGGCGGTTCAGCCACTACGTTTTGTGATAAATGTGTGCACATGTGCCTTTGATGTGCCTATACTGAGTCATATAAGCGGCAAAATCAGGGAGAACATATTTTCGAAAACTAGCTAATTACTCCACAAAGTACATTTTTCATCCCTGGATTCCCGTCGAATGATGCGATATAAACAAAAGCGAGACAATGAATGGGGCCCAGACCTGTATATTGTAATTTTACCATTTTTATCCCCCGACCGAAAGGTTCGGGGGATATAGCGATGAGCCTGGCGTCCGTCCGTCCGTCTGTCCGTCCGTCTGTCCGTCCGTAAACATTTTCTTGTCCGCTCCATATCTTGAATACTGTTTGGAATATTTTCATGATACTTCACAGTTATGTAGAACAGGTCATGGCGATGTGTCGCGTGCAAGAATGGTAACTCTTGCTTTTGTAATTTTTGAGTTACCTTCCCTTTGGTGAATTTTTGGCAGATTCGTGTCCGCTCTGTAACTTGAATACCCTTTGGAATATTTTCATGATACTTCACAGATATGTAGAGCAGGTCATGACAATGTGTTGCGAACAAGAATGACAACTCTTGCTTCTTACTTTTTGAGTTATTTCCCCTTGATGGTTCTAGGTGTGATTTCGTGTCCGCTCCATAACTTGAATACCCTTTGGAATATTTTCATGATACTTCACAGTTATCTAGAACAGACCATGCTGATATGTTGCGAACAATAATGACAATTCTTGCTTTCTAAATTTTTTAGTTATTTCCCCTTGATGGTTTAGGTGTGATTTAGTGTCCGCTCCATAACTGGAATACCCTTTGAAATATTTTTATGATACTTCACAGATATGGAGATCAGATCATGACAGTTTGTCTCATACAAGAATGACAACTCTTGCTTTCCGACTTTTCCGAGTCCCCCCCCCCCCACCCCCCCCAAAAAAAAAAAAAAAAAAAAAAATTAGCAATCTGGCATACTGTTTTGGTCTGAGTGTTAGATAATCATGCATTTGTTTAGCAGATAATGTCAATAAGGGGCATAAAAGAATGACAGTATACTATTTATATGCGTGTTGAAGTGCACCCTGCTTACCAAAGCCCAGGGGGCCTTCGGTCGGGGGATTTGCCATCTCCTCTGATGGCTATTTTTATTCAAGTTTATAATATCAAAAGTATGTCATGATCTAAATAAATTTTCAAATTAACCTTTTCATTTGAATCTAGAGGATACTTTAATTGTTTTAAGTTGACTAATTACAGTCATTTACTAATATTAACATCCGTGCAGACCTTTTGTTCTTAAGTATATTACACTCCTGCTCCTTTGTTGTGTCTCCCAATCGCTATGTACAGCATGGAGTGCTTTCTTCGCTTGCAGATTCGAAACCGTGCTCAGGAGATCGGTTGTGACAGCTGTGACCCCCGGAACCGTGCTACCCACAGGTGCAGAGAGTGTGATGAGTTCCTGTGTGGGGTCTGTACTGAAGCCCACAAGAGAACCAAAGTAACAAAGGGGCATAACATATTTACTGTCGAATCTCTCAAAAAGTATGCTTTCATATTTTGCCTCTTATTTCTTCTTCTTCTTCTTCTTCTTCTTCTTCTTCTTCTTCTAATAATGATAATAATAATTATAATAATAATAAAAATGATAATAATAATGACTATATCAATAATAATGATAACAACAATAATAATAATAATGATAACAATAATATTATTCTCATTATCATCATCAGGGTATACAACTTCCTTGTTTCAAAATCAGCCAATGAACTTGCTGAAAGGTTCTCAATTAGTTTTTTTTTTTTGTCAACGTACAAGTTTACAAACTTTGTCAATGGGAAACGGGAATGAAATTTTCCTACTAGTAGTACTCTTAATTAGTTCCTTCCCCCTTGAAATTATAGTAATAATACAGTTGACATTGGATGAGATGTTCATGTGCGCATTTAGAACATTTTTTTTTTGCCACTGCGGCTGGTTTTAAGTGCCTTGTGACGACCTTTATACGTCTCCATAATATGATGCCGCGACACGACAAAACCAACATAGTGGCATGTGCGCATCCACCAAGTCTGATCAGAGTCTTTGCTTTGCGCCTACAGAATAGGCAATGATCTAAGCTAGCTCCATGCAGACAGCGAAAACTCTGATCAGACTTGGTGCACATGCCACTTTGTTGGTTTTGTCGTGTTGCGACTCATATATTGCTGTTATCGCTTCTTTGGTGCATTGCTTGCTTCAGTGAGATCCTTTACTGCAACTGGTTTTAACTGCTGTGTAAAAGCCACTAACAATCTCCCCGTTCTTGGTTATAGTACAGGTCATGACCCTTGGGATCAACGAGTTCATTTAGAGTCATTTTGAAAATAGAATTGAGCCGCGACGCGAGAAAACCAACAAAGTGGTTGTTCGCCCAGCGCAGACTCAGATCAGCATCGGCATCCGCCTAGTCTGCGCAGAATCTTTCCTAAGCGCTTAAAGGGTAGCTAAGGGTCTCAGCTACCCTCATGCGGACAGCGAAGACTCTGATCAGACTGGGCGGATGCCCAGGCTGATCTGAGTCTGCGCTGGGCGCACAACCACATTGTTGGTTTTCTCGCGTCGCGGCTCAATTTGCTTACAGCTCATTATTTGTCATGAACAGACTCAATCAAACTGTATGTGTCTGCAATATTCGGGTTTTTATGCTGTATTCCTTGCTTCAAAGCGGTCTATAACTTTCCAAACTTATTTATATTCAGAGCGAATCTGGATGAGTTCCACCACAAGCGCACGTGCCCTATACCAGAACATGAAGACCAGCACTTCAGTTTCTACTGTTACTCCAAGGGCTGTGATCTCCCCATCTGTTCCCTCTGTGCCGTCACAGAACATAACACTTATTTATTTTCATTGCAGCTGGAGATGCAAACGACCTACCATACTTAACACAGTAAAGAATTTCTGATCCTATGGGGGGTCAACTGAGTTCACTAAGAGGAATTTTGAAAATAGAGCTCTGGTCCAGTTGGTCAAAGCATTATAAGCAGTAGTCGTTAGTAATGGATTTTATTAAGTCGTACAGTAATCATGAATGAAATTAAGTGTGTTAGTATTTTTTGCAGATAAAATGTAAAGAGCTTTACTGCAAAAACTCCTCACATTTTTGGCAAAATGGCAGTGTTTTTGCGTAGAAAGCCCATGAAAATATAAATAAAGACGTCGTTAGTTTTGAGTAAATGGACACAGGTACATTTGAACATGGATAACATGCTTATGCCATGCGCGAAGCCGTTGTTGGTGAGGCACATGTACGTCACATACATGTACGTTTTATTACTGGCCATGCGCATATTCAATCAGATTGTATGTGCTATTTTAATTTCTCTTGTGTACCCCTTGTTTCTAATGGATCTGACTTTTTATAACCAATTTATATTCAGAGCGAATCTGGATGAGTTCCACCACAAGCGCACCTGCCCTATACCAGAGCATGAAGATCAGCACTTCAGTTTCTACTGTTACTCCAAGGGCTGTGACCTACCCATCTGTTCCCTGTGTGCCGTCACTGAACATAACAAAGCTGACGGTCATGACATCAGAAACATCAATGACGTTTACGTTGAAAATAAGAGAATAGTCGAGGGATTGTTGATAGACGTTAAACACAAGAAAAACATGGCGGATGAAGCTATTCAGAGTATTGAAGATGAGATACAAAATCTTTATATCAAGGTAGGTGCTACAAAACCATAAAAGTTCGGACACTTTGGACGACTAAAATAATTACCACAGCTGGCCTAAAATAGAACAGAATGGGGTTTCGATGATATTGTATGACTGCGTCTAAAAGCTGAAATGGAATGGTAAACAGTGTAATTCTTGATCTGGCCCCGAGGTTATAAAACTTTTTTCATGCTCAACTCAGCTGAGCATGAAATTTTACCTGCTGGTAAATAGCAAATTACTGATAAGTACAGTTGTTTTCTTGCTTACTTTAGCTGAGTATGAAATTTTCTCTGCTTATGAATATGAAAATGCCAACATTAGTTGGCATTTTCATATTTATCAGCTGAGAAAATTTCATGCTCAGCTGAGTTGAGCACGAAAAAAGTTTTATAACCTCGGGGCCAGATTGCTTCTCTAGAAGCAATATAAATAGCACTGTATATGTATATTCCAAGAGACAGGAATTCATAAAATGACATGCATTTCGACTTGAACTATACTCGTATTCAATTCTTATCCAATAACGAGACTACATTCAGAAAGTAACCGACATTTTGCTTCGACAACTATAGAGGATCTTACACTCGTGGTCATTTCATATGAAAATTTATGGAACGAGCCTTCAGCGAGTTTCATAAATTTCTTATGAAATGACTCGAGTGTAAGATTCTGTTTATCATATGACCCTTCAAAATGGGATTTTATCGCTTTCAAAATGAGCATTATTTCAATAAGAAAACGCATTGTTGACACGATCGTGTCAATGACGTTACATGTACGCGCCGAAGTGTTATTACACGTGTGGTCATACGATATTTGATGACACGACGTTATCCACTGAATAACAGGGACGTCATATGATAAATGCATATTGCCCATATCTAAAATATAGAAACTTTGTGTCAGTCCGCGATTATAGTCTTTCTATAAAGATACCTAATTTTAAAAGACCTATCTCAGTATCAGTCTAATTTTGCAGGAAAGTTCCACTGATGAAGAGCTTGACCAAGCATTCTTGGCCTGTCAGAAACAACTTGAGAAGAGAAAGAATGAGCTCAAAGAGAAACTGGCAGCAACATCAAAGGCGAAGAAGAAAGGTATGGAGAGCCAGTTGGACAAGTTGATAGCAGAGAAAAACAGCCTTGACCATGCACAGAAGTTTGCTTCGAATGTATTGGGATATAGGTAAGACAATTATAATGTACCTTTCTTACTGCTTCTGAGTTTATTTTTGTGTCAAATGGATTATACCATTGTTACTTACTTGCTATTCTAGAGATTTTGATATGGGTTTTAATACTGGAACACGCAGTAGACATCTCCTGCATTTGAATTTCGGTATCTCAACATGTTTTGAATACAGGCATACAAGAAGATGATTTTAGTTACCGTATTTCGTATATTTCGATAAAACAGATACAACAAATCGTATTGGTCTCAGTGCAGCTGCATATGTATTCGCAGTAATTACACTATAATATTCTGAACAACAGTAATCTTGCGAAAAATATAGATTTACGAAGTGTACATTCGAAGCTAGATACATTTGTTTTGCCATTTATCATATTCAAAGTATAAATGTAATTTCAAACCCTACATTACGTTACAAGAAAAATGGCATGCACCTGGTCATGTTGGTAGACATACGAGTAATGCCTTGTTTTGATGTATGATTGAGAATCAGTATTCTGGCTCTTGTTTTTCCCTTTACCCATTTTCAGGAATTGTCTGCTGGCTAATTGGATTCTATATTTATTGCTCTTTTTACGAGTATATGATATTACATACCTATAACAGAGCACAGGGATATAGTCCGATCCTCTGACAGTTCTAGTTATCTTCACTGAGGCTGGTGTCAAGTGCTGCGTGGAGGCCAAAGCACATCTCTTCTTACCACATCATAATAGTGCCGATAACTTAATTGAGCCGCGACACGAGAAAACCAACAACGTGGTTGTGCGTCCAGTGCAGACTCAGATCAGTCTGGGCATCCGCCCAGTCTGCTCAGAGTCTTCGCTGTCCGCATGGAGGTAGCCTAGACCTTTAGCAACCCTGTAAGCGCTTAGCAAAGTGTCTGCTCAGACTCGGCGGATGCCCAGGCTGATCTGAGTCTTTGCTGGGCGCACATGCCACTTTGTTTGTTTTGTCATGTCGGGCCTCATATCTTATTCCGTTTCAGTGATGCCACTGAGTTTCTGCAGATCAAGGATTCACTGTACGGTAGGCTGGGTGAGCTGAAGGAGATGGAGATTGATACAAGGCCTCATAACAAGGCCGATATCAAGTTCCATGCCAACAAGATGTTAGATGGTTTTCAGAAGTTCTCCAATAAGATGGGAGAGGTTTGGTCTTCCACGGCATTCATACCAAACACTAAGGTAGTTAAATGATTTTCATGGTAAATTGTAAAGTATTTGGGACATCTTATTTCGCGAACGTAGTGAATGCGATTTTGAAGTTTCACGAAACTAAACCTACTGTATAAAGATTATTATCAAAACAAAGAAACATCACCAGAACCTTGAATTCCAGCCACGACTGATAAGTCCTATCATGGAACTAATGCAAAAAGTAACCAATAACAGCGGTATAAACTTTGATAATTCATAAACCAGGCATCTTACATTAAATAGTGAAATAGTTTGAAAGTTTATTACTTGACTTCTGTATTGACAACTGTGTAGTCTACTAATTCAACAGTAGTCGTCTGAAATATTGTTCAGTTGATTAGTTCTTTCACGGTGCCTCACTTGTTTCACACAGTCATGAACAGCGTGCATGGCTGATAGTCCACTTCAGGTCGGTAACATTTTTTGCAGTAAAATTACTTCGTATACATCATGGTATTTCAGATTCAAACATATGATATTGGTCTTGGTCGCGAGGAGACCGCCATGATGATTACTCTCCATGACTACGAGAGGCGCCCTCTGGCGGAGCCTGGGGTAGATATCCGCGTGGAGGTTACCAACCCGACTGGTAAGAAGGCGCGGGCCCAGGTGATTGATCTAACCGACACAGAGGGAGCTTATAAAGTTATATATCAGGTAATTACACGTTTAATTCTCTGAGGGGCGGGGGTAGGGGGTGTATGGGGGTGTATTTTATTACAGTTCTGGAATAACTTAAGTTAATTTCACACGACATATATTCTGGCACTCCACTATACCGCGTCACCAATGCAGTTCTAACAAGTTGTCACCACGTACAGTTTTGTAAACAAAACGGCTGTTTTACCTTACGACCACCGGGCAAAGGATCCATTGAGGGGCTAGGACTAAGTTTCCAAGGGAAAAATAAATAATAATAACTATAAATAATAAGATTAAAAGACGTGGCTACATACTGTTAAACTTAGAAACATTAAAATGGCTATTTACAGTTGATTGTCAATAGTCAAAACTTTAATATGGCTGTTTAAATTTAGATTTTAGATGTCGGTTAATATTTAAACACATAGGGCCGATTGCACAATGCTGGTTTAAAAACCCCAAGGTTAGCCATACATTTTGTATGGACTAAACTCGGGGTTAGCTTAAACTTGCTTTAAGCAATCGGCCCATTCATATTTGCAGGGAACAAAACTTGGTGAGCATCGCGCCAGTGTATTTGTCCTGGGAATGCCTGTGATTGACCCTGGTGTGACTTTTAAAGTTAGACGACCAGGAGCTTTGGAGGAGGATGTAATGAGTAAGTGTAGGAACATCTTAGGTGCTGAAACTTAGGTTAATCTAGCATAATTTTGTAGTATATAGGTTGACGTCGACTATATTCACTTATTGATTAGAAATTTCTTGACAACGTGAACATTATATGAATCAAAGGATTGGTCAAATTTGTCCAAATGGTTGGTTCAAATTTTGTTTATGCTGCACACAAATTTCTAACGTCAATATATATGAGATCCTAACACTTTCAATGAATTAATAAATAAACAAATAAATTTATAAATAAATAAATTAATTAATTGATTGAGTAATTAATTAATTAATTAGTGTAAAAATATAGTCGATACCCAAGTAAAAATATTCGTTTGGTACAATATCAGTTTGGCAAACATTTGCTCTGTAAATCATCCATGAAAGATGAAAGTTGTATATAGAGATAAATCTTTTTTTTCTTTTCTTTTTTTTTTACCAAAAACGTGCGTTTTAAGATTGTTTCTAGCAACACATTTAATCATATGACAGGTATAAAATAACTGGGCTTAGTTGTGCAGAGTATTGTTAGCTTAACAATGTCGTTAGTCGAGAATTCGGATCGTCGTCTATTAAAAATAAAATCAAGTGTTTTTTTTTCTTTTTTAGCAGAAGAAATATGAAGAGCTTTTTCCAGTGCAAAAGCTCCACACATATCTTAGGCAAAAATGGCAGTGGAATTGCCTTCTGTGCAGTGCGTTTGAAACCCTAACGTCTCGTTTACTAACGACATCGTTAGCGTTGACCTACCGACCCCTGTTGTTGTTACGTATATCATTAGTTATCTTTTCCTTCATGTTTCCAGAGGATTACGACGAAAGTGGAAAATCAACAGTCCGAGCTGTAGTTGACTCAGGTAAGTGAAATTTTATCTATGACATAGCTTTTCACTAGCATCCTGTTGGAAAGAAATGTCCTTTGGACTAATAAAGAAATCACAGTGTAGTTTCTTTAAGGCGAATGTGTACTTTTTCAAGGGAACAAACACTGTCAGTTTGTTCGTCTTCCTTCACAGTGGCGGTGAGTTCTTGAAGGATTTGCTTCGATCGGAGCAGATCCTTCCTTTAAGAGAAGATGCTTTTTCGTCCAGGGAATCAAACAGGAAGTCACGAAAGTTGTCACCCTTTGTAAAAATGGCACCAATTTATGGAGGTTTATCAATACTCATTAACTCTGGTATGTGACGCTATCATTGTCTTTTTATATTTTTGTAGGATAGGGATTTAAGTGGTAGTGAAGTCGTGTTGCAAACTTGGGATGTATTTCTTCCCTTGACTGACGATGAATTTTTGAAGGGATGTTCTCTGATTTTTTTCCTTTCCAGTAAGTACTGTGATTGGGTAAATCAAAATGTCATCGAAAAATGAAAGGCAAAGAAAAGCGTTTTAAGGGTTTAAATTTAAAGGTGAAGTTTGTTTTGAAGAATAGACAGGTGGCTCGAGCCTCTCTTTTTCTTTAACCAGTAGCCATACGATTACAATAAAATATAATAAAGAGACGATTATAGGTCCCCAGTGTCTTTTTCTCTCACTACTATCTATTTCACTATGTACGTTTTATTTTTTATTTTTTTCGTGATAACATGTTTTGAGATCTTTATTTTCTTTTTACTTTTTGTTCAATTTTCAAAAATCGACTTTGTTAATTATGCAAATGTCTGTCACCCATATCACACTGTCTTTATTTTGCTATATGAGCTATCTTTATGCATTTTTTCTTTGCATCATTTAGAAGCAGGTTCTCAACGGAAGGATTCGTCCATCAGTTCCATCATTCCTCGAATACCTGGTATATATTTATCCATTGGATAATAGAATTATCACATAGCTGTAGTCTGACAGTAGAGCAATAAATGGGTATGGCGCTTTTAATGTGTATGAATGGTTTTATTATTACATGTAGTACACACTTAGCATAGTTAGATCCATGTGTGAAAATTATTCTTCAGTATCATATTCTTTAAATGGTTGGTTATACTTACTTACTTAATATGAAAATTTAGAAGGGGTGGCGGGGTGGGGTGTGCGTCAGTGTGAGCTTATATTGATCGTGGATCATTTACTATGTACCTGTTTTATTGCACCAAGAACCTTTTATCATGAACTTACCCTACCCACCCAGGTAGGGTCTTTCAAAGAAGAAAAAATCAGGATAAGAAAATAAGTTTGGTATCAAAGTATTCCTTTCTCTTCTACTAAGCAAATCCGTGCCCTCACTTGATGTTTTTATTCACAAATAATGAGTACTTAAATGACAGAAATCCTTCGAGGCAGCTATCTTAAATTTTTTTGGGCAACATTCACTGACCCGCCAAAGATATTCAGTGGGCATACTTGATGTTTATATGATTTACAAAATAACATTTTCTTAAATGCTTCAAACCTGTTGGACAGCATCGTATCGATATATGTGTGTGTGTGTGTGTTTCAATTCTTGTACGGACGTTACCCCCACACCTCATCGGAACGTATCCATAGCCGCAGTAACGGGGCGCCGTTCGTCCGTCCATCGAATTGATATATGACCACCCTTTTTCCAGTTATATCATTAGCTTCTTGAATGACTTTAGGTTGTCACTAGAACCTTAGTAGTCTCACAATGCATGTTTGTGGAAAATACAGTTTTGTTCTACAAGTACTTGTTTCTGACTTGTCATTAGATGGAAATAGTACTTTTAAATCTAGATTATGACCACTATACAATGTATAAGGTATTCAAAAAGTCTTTTCATTTAACTTGATGAGTACTTGACCCTTTGTACATATTAAGATACACCTATGGCATCACCGTTCCACGCTTATAATACCTACTAGTTTGCTTATAGGAGGATATTGTAGCTGCTTGTAGATTAGTATATATACTATATATATACTAGAAAAGTCATAGAAACCATTGACTATATCACCCCTGGTTAACTGTGTATAAACAAGGGTCGTTACCAAACGAAAAAATGCTGTTAAGAGAAAGAGAGTCAAAGTTACCAAACGACTTAATGACCAGGCCGTTTGGTAACTTTGACTCTTTTTCGTTTCGTAACAGTTCTTTTTCGTTTCGTAACATCCTTGAAAACATAGTTAACCGAGTGTGTAAATTTTGGAGACTTACTATACTCGACAATTGCAGTTATTGCGCACTGCGTGCATTTCGTTAGTTCCAATTAGCGTTTTTGAAAGCTCTACTTTCCTAGGGTAGCGAATTCTTTGGTATAAGAGCTAACACTCAGAGGGAGGCAAAATGAATACGGCCAGGGGCCGAGGTTATAAAACCTTTTTCATGCTCAGCTGAGTTGAGCATGAAATTTTACCTGCTAATGAATAGCAAATTACTTCTAAGTACAGAAGTTTTCTTGCTCGGTTTAGCGGAGTATGTAATTTTCTCTGCTTATGAATATGAAAATGCCAACATTTGTTGGCATTTTCATATTTATCAGCAGAGAAAATTTCATGCTCAGCTGAGTTGAGCACGAAAAGAGTTTTATAACCTCGGAGCCAGAGGATTTCCCATGAAATTCTATTCTTTCATGTTTAGAAGACACAAATCGACGAATATGGGCTTAGTAAACAGGGCAAATTCCAATGGACCGGTAATTACGAGGTCTATCCAGTAATTATGTCGCAGGAAAACGAAAATACTGGACCAGTGTGCTCAACAAGGCTGTAGGGCCACGGTCAAAGGTGGTTAAATGTCTCCGTAAAGGCTAGACGGAAATTAATGAACTTTTCAGCATTACATAAGCATCTTATTCATTAAATTTTGCTTTGTTAAAAGTAACAAAGCTTTCGAAAACATAAAAAAACAGCAGATGTTTCCATGATTTAATGACGGAAAACGTTTTTTTTAATGCAAAGGACGTTCTTCGATTTGTCGAATATTAGTTCCTGTATAACTATAACTGTTTGAATGACAGAGGTAATCGCAAAAGACATGAAAAAGAATGTTCTGTTGGAGCGAACATATCTTATTCAAACGGCTGCTCTCTTCTCAGCCTGCTGTAAATCGGAATACACGAACTGCGTACAGTTATTTTGTTACTGCAGCGCACTAATTTATTGGAGCACGCTTATATGTTCGTTTAGAATTCTTTGAGTATTACGTATTATCATGAGTTGCAGTTTCATAGCTAATGCTGACTAACCCTCCATGCGAATGCCAGCTTTTTCTTGTTTACTGGGTGACATAATCCTATTATGCAATAGTCCAGTCGCACTGCATTTTTCTCAAAGGAAATAACCAATCTCACATAGGTAATGACATAACAGGGCCATAAAACCATCATAGAGTGGTACCACGTTTTAGCTTCTTTATGTATCCCTTTAAGAGAAACGAAAAAATTTAATTTAAGATCTATCTGGGTGTTTCTCATCGGGCAAGTGAAAGATTGCATCGTGTATCAGACGTGAAATGTCCAAAAAATCGACATGTAAAGTGTCTAAATAAACAATTTTGAACAGAAATGAACATCAGATCAGTAGAGCCAAGAATATGTCTATGCATTTATACGAGGTCTGTCCAAAAAGTTCGTGGACTGGTCAATTATTTCCGCCTAAAGTTACCATTTTAAATTTTGACTTCAGATCTGATTGCTACTATATTTCATCAATCATTTTGATAAATTTTGTTCATTTTTATCTTCACGAATGACATATATGTGTTGTCATAGTTACCCACTATAGCGACCACGGAACACTTTGGACAAGCATGAAGAAAATTAATTTTGTGTGAAGTTTGTTGCTTCAATACTTTGACAAAAACGCGCGAAACGTCACATAAATTTTCCAGACGTCACTTCACGCACAGAGCGAGCGCCAATAGAATTTGTGACGGAATCTATTGAATTTTGAATATTTAGGGCATCAAAGAAGATTAAGGGGGTTATTTCTGAAGGACCAAAAACCATGGACGTTACGTCACGCACGGAGCTGCGCGGAGTGATAAAATTTTGTTCTGGAGCTGGCATGACACCAATTGATACGTTCAAGTTCCTTTCAAAGGACTCTTCTACCGTAACATGTTCAAGGAGTTTGGTGTTCAAGTGGCATCAGCGGTTTTCGACGGGTGACACCAGTTAGAGGATAGAAGCAGGTCGGGGCGGCGGAAAATTACGGACGCTGATGAAATTTTGAAGGTCGAAAATATGCTTGATGAGGATCGCAGAAAGACTGTTCGGGATTTAGCTGACAAACTGGATTTAAAGAGGTCCACTGTGCATAATGTGTTAAAGAAAGACCTAAAATGAAAAAGGTGAGTGCCAGATGGGTTCCGCGGATCCTCGACGATGAAGAAAAGCAGCAGCGTGTTCTGTGTTCCACAGAGTTATTGAGCCGGTATGAGCGTGAAGGGGGTAGATTCTTGCGGCGTATCAACACTACTGACGAGACGTGGATCCATCTATATGAGCCGGAGAGTAAGCGAGAATCTATGATGCGGAAAAGGAGCCAATCACCGCCTCCAATGAGAGCCATGAGAACGAAATCCTCTCATAAATTAATGTTCATATTCTTCATGGACATGGACGGGATGTTACTACAGCATGCGGTACCTAGAGGCACTACAGTAAACGCAGAGTATTATCAAAAGGTATTTTGCTTTCTAATTTGTTTTAAAAAAGTACATGGTAATCATAAATTGTTCAAGAATCACCACGTTGTACATGTAAACCGAAAATTAATATACGCATGTTAGAAATTGTTTCACTTTTTCATGTTATTCGACGACACCTACTGCATGCAATCCGAAAGAAGAGACCAGGGCAGAAGCGGAAAATTTCTTATTCCATCAGGACAATGCTCCGGCTCATCGTGCGACGGACACGCTCTTAACAATCGATTTCTTGGGATTTGAAAGGATTAATCATGCTCCCTACAGCCCAGATTGTGCTCCGATGGATTTTGCCGTGTTTCCCAAATTAAAGTCGGACTTACGTGGTAGACGCTTTACAGATCTTCAGGGAATACGCATGGCGGTCAGAAAGCCTGTTTCTAGGTACGATAAGGAGTGGTAAAATGACATATATTACAAATGGGTGGATCGGCACAGGAAATGTATAGCTCATAATGGCAAACATTCGAGAAATTGCATGACGCTAACTGATAACGTTGTAACGTCACAAAGAATTCTCCAAAGAGGCTCCGTGGTTCCGTGGTCGGATGCGGATGTGGTTCGACAAGTTGACTAATTGTTGACGGATTTCTACTAAATTTTAAAGATGTGTTCTTAAAAGGTCAATAAAGTCGTGTGCAAAGTGTCAGTTTTTAGAAATAAGGTCTTCCTACATAGGCGAACCAGTCCACGAATTTTTAGGACAGACCTCGTACATCTTCATGTACATATACAATGAATGTAGAGTAGTATAGTTTATCCCACAACTAGTAAAGCTGTATGCCTTGATTTCTCTCCACCTGGTCCAGTCTTTAGCTGCCCTTGTTGCGATGACGAAGTCCATCTTCGTTGCAACATGAACGTACTGAATCAATAGGCTCGTTGCTGGGGTTTGGCAGTCAGAAGTGGTTAGAGTTTGGAACAAAAATACATTCGCGCATGACAAAGATTTATAGAATCAGTGATGGGGTGGAGGCGAGACAAGCAAATCTCGGGCTAGTAATTCAGATTATTCATTCTCACTCATCGAACAAGCACACCCTCATGCTTGGCAAGCCCCACATAAGCCTCGCATGGAACTAAATAGCATGAATTCTAACCAAAGATTTCCTTGTCGCCGGCTCAACCCCATCATAGACTATTAATCGAGTGTAATACAGAGATCTGGACACATCCACGAGACATGGTACACAGGCTCATATCAAGTTCCTGTAGAAATAATACAAATAGGTCTTTAAACATGTTGATTTGTTTCTCTAGCCCTAGTTAGCTCGCCTGAACGAAAGTTAGGAAGAGTTATTGCACTAACCCCGGCGTTGGCGGCGTCGGCGTCGGCGTTAGCAAAATGTTTAAGTTTTACAGTTTTACGTTAAAGTTTTTTATGATATGGGCAAGGCGCTATCAGGCGAGCTATCCTGTATGCGGACAGGTCTTATTATAAAACAGTTATTTATATTGCCTGTTCGAATCCTGTCATTTCAGGTCTTCACCTTGACGATGAAGGAGATCGTCCAAAGCCACGAATAAAATCTTACCGGGTGTTCGGCGATATCATATGTGAGTACAATCGGAACACCGCTCGGCAAATTCCGTGAATTCAGGGAATTGCAATCGGAACACCCCTCGGCCAATTCCTTGAATTCACAGAATTACAATCGGAACACCGCTCTGCCAGTTCCATGAATTCACAGAATTACAACCGGAACACCGCTCGGCCAATTCCGTGAATTCATGGAATTGACGAGCGGGGCTCCGATTGCTGTGAGTACTGAGTGCCATTTTTATTGCTGTTAACCATTTTGTGCCTTGCGAACTATTTTATCCTTGTAGTTCTGAGGAATCTAGTCAGCATTTCAGGGATGTCTGGTTATTTTATTTTTGACCTCTTGTTTGAATAGCTAGAAATTTTGTGCAAACAGTGTAGATCCTGATCAGACGCCGCAGACTGCGGCGTCTGATCTGGGTCTGAAATGTTTGCCTTTGTTTAAGAAGTTTATCAATGTAATCACGACCTTTTTGTGGTGCGCTAGCCGTTTTTGGGTTAATGACCATGCTACACAATATAGTATAAAAACATATCATGTTGCAGACTTCTTACAGGGACAGACTCGGTGACAGGGGGTTCGAGCTTCGTACTCTTGAGCCTCCGTAGAATCATCTGTGGAAATGTGGAAATATTGATATCCGAAACTGAAGTTTCCGAATAAGATTTAAATTAAGTTGTATAAAGTTTTATAAAGAGGCTTGAATAGCCGAGACTTCGCAGGATGGCCCATGTTCCTTCTCTGCCCTCGAAGACAATATTACAAGATTAACAAACATGATGAAGATTTACAATTTAAGTCTATAGATTTTAAAATTTTAATTGTACATCCTTATCATATTTGTTAATGTTGTAATATTGTCTCTTTATTGACAGCAAATTATCCATACTATATACTGTATATATTCCAGGCCCAGATTTCTGCTTCGACCCCACCACATGTCACCCTCAGAACATGGTGACCTCAGATTCAAGGACGTTAAAGAATGTCAGAGGTCGTACAGCCAACATCGGTACGGCTTTGAAGAACTACAGGGGTGCCATAGCAACCAAACCCTTCAGCAAAACTGGCAGATTCTATTTTGAAGTTGTTGTTTACTTCTTTATCAAGAGACAACTGAGGAATGATCTGATTTTTGAGGTAATCATTTACGATGAATGGATAAACGTTATAATGGATTACTCCCACTTATCTGGAGGCTCGTATTTACATACCTCCCCATTGGAAGCTACTCATGAACAACAGAATGGGCTCTCTCTGGAATAGATATTTTTTAAAGAAAATAATTTGCTGCCATGATAGAACAAATTCTTTTCTAGAAGGTGAAAATTCCCACTTTCAGGGGAATCTTCCATTCTCATTTTTGCCTCCGTTCTCAATGGAGGTTAACTCTTAAAGGAACAAATTGCTCCTTTAGGATCAGTTATTTGCATTATAAGAAGGGGGAAACATCCAGCAAAGTAAAGAGGACGACATGAAAATTGCTTCCCGTTTTAGAAATAGTGATAAAAAAACTTTTGAGGCGAACCCATACTCCTTTATAGCGATTTCCAGCGAGAAAGAATTGACACAACATGGGACCAGTCTGTTTTTTTGCCAGAACAGCACAACTTTAAAAGGGAAAGCATGATGTTGAATCGAAGTTTATTTAAGGGATGAATTTCATTTTTCTGGTGTTTATCGAAATATAGATTATATTAAATCAAAAGCATGGACTCGCATAAACGTTATGAGAAAACTAAAATTTAAACTCGATAGGAAATCTCTTCAAATAATATATTTTACTTTTATTCGCCCTATCCTTGAGTATGCCGATGTCGTATGGAACAATTGTACCCAGTATGAGATAAATGAACTTGAAAAATCCAATATGAAGCATCCCGTATCGTAACAGGAGCTACTAAATTCTCTTATTCATGAGACTGGTTGGGAAACTCTTTTAAATCGCAGGAAAAAGCATAAACTTCTATTATTTTATAAAATGCAAAATAGTCTATCTCCTAATTACTTGTCTTCTCTAGTTCCCCCCAACTATTGGAAGCACCACTAATTATCCGTTACGGAACTCTTCAGGTTTACTTACTCTTCATGCAAGCTCTCAGCTTTGTTACAATTCTTTTTTACCGTCTGTAATAAGGGAATGGAACGAACTTCCAGAAGATGTACGTAATTTACCGAGCCTAGCTGCCTTTAAGCACGAGTTAAATTCTAATATTATGAAAATACCCTTCTTTTATTTTGACGGTATGAGACTAGGCCAGATTTATCGTGCACGTTTAAGAACAACTTGTAGCTCTCTCAATCAACATCTATTTTCTAAAAATATTACAGACAGTCCGTTGTGTGTATGTCAAGTAGTTGAGGATACTAATCCTTCTCTGTTCAACTGTGAACGCTTTCATGATCTCAGACAAGAACTCCTTAGTAAAATCACTCCTATTTGTCATCCTACTCTAAATATACTTCTTTTTGGTAATGAACAACTGACTGATATTGAAAACCGACACATATTCTTAGCTGTTCAAGAGTTTTTGATAAAATCTAAACGGTTTGAAATTGCATAATGTGAGAGCACACATATTACTTAAATAAATTCACATGTAATAATCATTCTCATAGATATCAAATATCTGCTGACGTTTATTTATTTTTTTTTTCACTGCCATATATAGTTGCATACAAATATGGATGGTATATTGAGACTCCGTAATTTTGGCTAAAAGACATCCAAAACTTTTCTTGGCGACTATTTATTGTTTATCTTTACAGGCAAAGCAGAATAATTGATTGCAATTTATATTCCATTCCCCTTGGAGCTTCAACAAACCAGAAACAACAACTAAGCTTTTTTGTTGAGAATGTTTTAGTACAAAGAGTTGAAATTCTTTAGTATGTCTATTCTAGTTTTTTCTTTCAGAAATACTTTCATTTCGACATTAGTCTACCGAGTTTCTTAACTTTATACTTATTGGATTACTGTTTGATAAATCATTTACAGACTTAAATTTTGGATATAGTATACTTCAAATCATTTGTTATTTAGAAAATTGTATACAGTAACAGTGGGATACAGATTACATAAGTCGTAGACTTTCTTCTGAATCCCTTTCAAGCTACTGTATAGAGTTATTGTTCTTGTGAGATCTTATTGTTCATATTTGCTCAGTATGTTGAATAAAATATTGTTTACACTAAGTATAAACTACATTGGGTCGCGTGCAAAGTAAGTGAGCCCCGAAGGGGTTCATGCAGACTCAATGTATTTTATGCTTCGATAAACACCAGAAAAAATAAGCTCATTGCTTATATTTACATTCTTTTTTATCTATTAATTGACTACAAATTTGCGTCAGGCCTACAGTTGAAGCAGAAAAAACATTTATACGCAGTTTTCTACTAAAAGCAGAACAGCGTCAACGACGTCATAACGCCGCCTACATCCAATCAGATTGGAGAGAACCATGGTTTATATTGACGTCACTAAACCTCATGTAACGTGCAGTGAACCGACGTAGTTATTGAAGTATAAACTACATTACTTTCTACTGGCTTACCATAGGGCTTTTCAATAAATGCACTGATAATGTAATTATTTAGGCTTGATTCAACGTTGTGTGCCCAATGGTTGCTGCATGGAATTTCATAGCCACCTTGATTATGTCCAGGACATATCTTTATCTAAAAATATGATGTGTACATATTGTAATGGAGCACAAATAAAACACGTCACTCACTAGGCCTTGTTTGTGGAACAATGGTGAACCGCGTCATTATTATTATTATTATTATTATTATTTGTGAAGACAATGTAGGTATGAGATAAGCATTAGATACTAACTTTCACTTCATTAATCACAAGACGGGTCATCGATGTAGTTAAAAGACAATGAATTAACTAAAGTGTTGTCCAAGGACATATTTCAAACAAGACTTCAATATTTTGCTGTATCAGCCGTGAATAGCCTTTACGTTAGGAATATGCGTTGCCACCATCTCATTGAGGCGAGGCACTGTTTTAAATGGTGTAAGGGCGCCCGTGGTAATTTCCTAACTTATATCCTGATTAAATTGAAACATTTATAGACAGCCTTATTTATCTTCGTAGACAAGCATATTTCTCGTTAAATCAGATACGTTTTCTTGCACACCGGATAAGGATCCGCGTGCTTCCCCTGTACCTACAAATCTTATCTCACCCTTGTGATCTCACCCAGGACCGGATGAAAATCACGAGCATATAATGCATTGGTTGTAATGGAGGTCACGTGTCTGCGTCGTCAAGTGACGTTGGCGTTTTAGATGATTACATCACGAAAACGGCAAAATGACGTCAGTTTATGCATGCCAGACGTTGACGTAAAGAACCGAATGGCGGTCGTTGAAAACGGCGCCTTCTTTTAAAATCAAATAGAAACCTCTGAGGCACTAAAATTACGCATTTTAACAAGTTCTAAAGATAATACAAAACGTGGTGTGCAAGAAAAAGTATCTATCATGGGTGTGGGGTGCGGAGAGAAAAATCCGTCACTCGGGATCACTGTTCGGCATCACTCGGCAAGCCTCGTGATGCCGAACAGTGACCCTCGTGACGGATTTTTCTATCCATACCTCACACCCATGAAAGATACTTATATTACATATTTCTACATAAATTTTCTGAAGGATGTGCGAAAGTCAGAAGCAATTTTTTCCATAAAATCTTACTTTTCTTCTATTATGATTAATTCTGCATTAGTGTCTTTGGCATATAAAAACTGCTGAAAACTATATGAGCCGCGACACGACAAAACCAACAATGTGGTTGTGCGCCCAGCGCAGACTCAGATCAGCCTGGGCATCCGCCCAGTTTGATCAGACCCTTTGTTAAGTGCTCAAAAGGTAGCTAAGGGTCCAAGCTACCTTCGTGCGGACAGCAAAGACTCTGATCAGACTGGGCGGATGCCCAGGCTGATCTGAGTCTGCGCTGGGCGCACAACCACATTGTTGGTTTTGTCACGTCGCGGCTCATATGTCGCTGAACAAAATTTTATGCTGCAGTCTTCAAACTTAGCTGCTCATTTGTACAAATAACCAAGACCATGACATGTGAACATAATAAGCCTTAGTCATATCAGAAATTAGCTCAGTGGTTTGAGTGGGGTTTAATAAAATGCATTGTAACTCAATAAGAAAATGTATCCATGTAAAATGTTTGGTATCACTGTAAAGGCGAAATGTGGTGCTTTCAACATATGCATTTCAATATATATATAGCATTTGCCTCCAGCACACCACTAAACAATCTGAACGCCTTTCGTATTCGAATACGTTGCCCTCATGTGGCTCAGTATTTACGCCTGGATACAAATGGATACAAATTGAGGAAAGTATAACATACTTTTAACAAAGCCTATTTTGTTGTTTTACATTTTTCCTTATTCTTGATTTTTGTACATCCTTGGGTGTTCGTCATGCCCTATTGCACGAAACCTCTGCGTTTTCTGTCAAGGCAACCCATTCATCTCATGCAAAATACAACAGTTTGTTACTTATTAAACAGAAATCGTATTCTTACGTTTTGCTTTTTCTTACATAACAACCTTGATGAACCTCTTGAAAGCATGGGCCTTTGCCTCCACATGGGTACTTTTTCCCCCTTTTACACAAATGTTTATGGCATATAGCATATTTGCTGCCCGACAAGAGATATCGTTTTCATTATAAGAGGTACCATATGAGCCATGTTATATTGATACCAGCTTAGAGCAAATTTGAGCCGCAACACGAGAAAACAAATGAAATGGCAGGTGCGCCATGTGAAGGCTCAGATCAACCTGGACATCCGCCCAGTCTGATCAGAGTCTTCGCTGTGTGCTTTAAGGGTAGCTAACGGTTTGAGCTTGGGCCATGCGGACAGCGAAGACTCTGATCAGACTGGGCTAATGCCAAGACTGATCTGAGTCTTCGCTGGGTGCACATGCCACTTTGTTGGTTCTGTCGTATCGCGGCTGAATTATGAGTGCTGCCTGAATTGAATTCTTGTTGCATTCCACATTTTTTCGTAGAGCAACTTAATCAATTTCATGTAAGTTGCCCTAAAATGTCACAATTTTTATACTTGTGTTGACTGACGCCTGTGCCTCTGGGTCTGCTTTTGATGTTTTAAATTGTAAGTTAAAAGCTGTCTGAAAAATGTGACTGAATGCACAACAAATGGGATGCGCGTAGTTGGAATTGTAAAAAAATAAAGAGAAAATGGGACGACCAAACTGATATAAGTACATTTAATCAATACAATTTGAACCGCGACACGAGAAAACCAACAATGTGGTTGTGCGCCCAGCGCAGACTCAGATCAGCCTGGGCATTCGCCCAGTCTGATCGAAGTCTTAGCTGTGCGCGTATAGGTAGCCTAGGTTCTAAACTACTAGTACCTGCATGCGGACAGCGAAGACCCTGTTCAGACTGGGCGGCTGCCCAGACTGACCTGAGGTTTCGCTGGGTGCACATGCCGCAGTCTTCATGGCGGTAGATCAGACCCTTAGTTACCCTTCAAGCCTTAAGCGAAGAGTCCGGTCACACTGGGTGGATGCCCAGGTTGATTTGAGTCTGCACCGGGCGCATAACCACATTGTTGGTTTTCTCGTGTCGAGGCTCATTAATGTCCTAAAATAGAACATATTGATTAGTCAATGCAGTAATGCGTCCAAAAGATACAGATGGAATGGCAAACAGTGTTGACTCTGATCAGACGGCTCCTTAGTAAAGTAGAAAAAGATACTGATAGAATCCTACATGTACCCCAAATATCGAGACTTCTTAACCAAATACGGCAATTTTCCTTACTTTGAAGTGATATAGAATTTCTCAGGAGTGAAACAGATCCCTAAAATACGCAATAATTGGTCTACTGGAATGGTGACCTCTGAGTACATGTAATATGTCATTACAGAGCTGGAAAATTCTTTTATAGGTTGCCATTGCAAGAAAGCCTGACATCGACAAGAATTATACAGTAGACGGGTCACCGTATGCCTGGACTGTCTGTGCTCGGCGCTGCCCTCTCTGCCGCACAGTCTGCCTCATGACGTTTCACAATGGCGTCCGACTTTATCACAACCCACTAACGGAAAACTCTCCGCCAGGGACTACTTTACGGACTACAATAGGGTTTCTCATGGACATGAACACCAAACAGTGGTTTATAGTAGATGCTAAAAACCGCAGATTGTTCTTCCGATTTAAAGGAATTGACATCACCAAGCCTATTTGGCCAGTCTTTGGTGCCTACAGCACGGAGTACGTCAGTGTGTCACTGGCCTTGAAGACGGGCAAGGATATTCAGGCAGTTCCAGATATACCATCGGATATACAATAGAGGGACTATATTTACATCGGTCTTTACTAGAGAAGGGGCTATATTCATCCTTGCCCTCGCTGTTGATTCTAAGAATCGATAGGCATACGAGAGAAGATAAAGCTGTAACAACGTCAGCACAATGTATTACACGCAATGTGCTTCGTTGAGACAACATTCTGCTGATATTGCATTCTAATGCACTTACGAATATAACGCGACGTCTGAAAGCATAGGTTAACGTCAAAAATTTGCGACAGTTTATGCTGCGATATACTGTCGCAAACCCGACGTCATTATAAAACGTCGCTTCTCATTGGCTGACGTTTGGTTTTACGTTGCTGAAAGTGCTTTCTTTGGATGCACGTTAGTATACTTTGAGAGGTGAAATATGTAAAAGTGCATTAGAATGGGGATAACTGTATTGAAAATTGTCATTTGGGGAGGTAAATTGTCGGTTTTATGGTCGCAAATTGCGTTTTACGGCTCCGCTGGCGCGCCGCGAAAATGACGCGCCGCGTCGAAATTCATACAATGGAAAAGTGTGATTTTCTCAAACCTTTGAGTCATTCTTAAAAATCTTTAATCTCTGTTGATTAAGAATTTTATGTACGTAAATGTATGAATACTTTAATGAATATAATATTCTGACTATTAGTATCAAAGATCGCAGCAACACTCTATTTTGCACATATTTTATGCGTTTATTTTTAAAGATATCGTGTAAGTTGTTATGTTTTCGTTTTCGCTTGTTTCTCTGCAAGTGCACTGTGTACACGTTTAAGTCTTGTTTCATTGTATTTTTATTGAGACTATTTCATATAAAGTTTTTTTTGTATATTACGTTTGGAGTTTAGAATATACAGCAAATATAGACTCCTGATTTCTATGTTTGAAAAAATTGCTCATATTTAGCTATACATGTACTTGGTTGCTGTGCATTGGTGTTCATTTATTTTATTTAGTTTTTTGAGTGATTTATTTTTGTATCTTTAAATAAATATTTGACAGTAGTTATTTGTTTGGGCTATCTCTATTCTTGTCTAAGCCATTTAAGTATATGCATGAACCGAAATTTTCTAAAAATATGGGACACCTAATGTACCATGTACTTCTCGTAACCGTTCTACAATTGAACAATTTGTTTTTTATTGTAGTTATATGTCTAAAATAGATGCAGATGGAATGGCAAACAGTGTAGACCTAGATCAGACTGCTCCCAGAGGAGCAGTCTGATCTGGGGCTGCTCTGTTTGCTCAGACTTCTCTATCTTTATATTTAGAATTTTTACGTCACAATAGAAAGGATTCAATTGTCGACAGGCATCATATTCTGACGTTTCCAACTTGATTCAACATCTTATCGGCGAGCCCAGCCCCTGTTATGCGAAGTTTTAATAGCGAGCTCAGTCTTTTAACACCGAGTCCAGCCTGTCTGATGCGAAGTTTTAACACCAGAATCCAAGTCTTGTCGATGAGTTTGGTGGAATAACTACGACAACTGTTGAAATATGGAAACATCTAACTGTATGCCGAAAACTAAAGAAATGTTAATCAGTGTAAATACAACAAGAAATATCTTTAAAAAAAAAGATATAAGACGAAGTGAAAGAAGACATATTTGAAACAACTACTTTTTTTACTACGAAAGACTTTTCTCACCATATAATCTTTTTTTTCTCAAGCCATCGGCATTTGCATTTCTCGCGCTCTGCTTAACTCTATCAATCATTACAGCGTTAAAGTAAAAACATATTTAAAACTAAATGCAAAGTGCAAATAATAACATTTTTAATGTAACTAAATCTTCTGACAGGTGAATAACAATTCCATGACATATGCGCTCTTCCATACAGAGATCAAGTCAAGTTTTGGCGGCAACGATGATTTTATTAGACTTCGTCTAATAACGCTGAACTGATATAAGGTAACAGCCACAGATAGTAGTATGATATCATTACGGTGTCTTAGCCTGTGCACACTGGTAGTCTTATTAGGGAATATGAAGTTCGGAGACGCTATAATGCAAGTTTCGCACAACTAAGCTCATTTAATCTTATTTTGCAGATGCTACGCATTTGTTTAGTATGATTTATTTATGATTATTACTACCCTCAGTCTACCTCAAAATGAAAATCGCTCAAATATGAAAGATCTGTGATTTAAACTGTACCATGGCTTGTTCACTTGTACAATTAGTGGAGCAAATTTGATTGCATAAGTGGCCTAGAAAAGGAAGATAGTGGTCTACGGAGTGTAACATTTGTTTTTATATATCAAAATGACCGTCTGGGTCTCTAGTTTTCAAATTCAGCGTTTGCCACCTTGGCAAACCTTGCATAACTCTGTAGTGGCCAGTTATTAATGTTACCCCTTTAAATTTTGAATATCAAAAATATTTATTGAAGGCAATAAGTAATGTGTTTAAACTATATAAATGTATCAAATCTAAATATTTTCTGTAAGAACAGTTAATATGCTATAAATTAGGCTGCTCAGAAAACAGTTCAGAACTTTGGTGTTGTTACTTTCGTTACAATATATCATGTACCCCTTGGAAATTTAAAATTGGAACTTAAGTTGTTGCATTTTACAAAGACTCTAATACAAAAAGGCCCAAAATGATCATTTTTACTTACTATTGGATTGGCCCTTTCCAGTGCATTTCTAGCAAAACAAATATGAGACCTCTAGCTTTTATACTTTGTCAACCACGTCCTGTTGAACAGTTACGCATATTCCCTGTTTTTGGCTGAAAAGTCATTTTTCGTATAACTGTTCGTACAAAAAATGGCTAATAACCAATTCAAACTTGAGAAATTGGGGCCTTTTGCAAAAAGATCATGTTAACCATTGTATAACACAATTGCCTAAAATCATTTTTGACCTTACAACACATTTTAGCCAGAGTAACGTACTTAACAGATTAAAATGTTTGCGTAAAGCGTCTATCATTCCCGCCAGAAAAAAAACCTCTTTTCAAATTCTGACTTTTAAACAACGCAGTTGTGATATATATGCATATTATCTATTGTAAAATAAAAAATGTTTGCATTGTTTAATAAACTAATCGGACAGCAAACAGTGTTATTTACATGACATGCAAAGATGAGATTGTCCTAAAACTAGAAAAGAAAACCTTCGTGAATTAATCTATCAACAGAACACTTTTATTTATTTTTTCCATTAATATCCAAATGACATTAAAAATATCACATCATATGAATTTACTAATCAGAACTTTTTGTTTTGTACTCAGAAACGTAACGTTTGTAACCATTATTTGAAAACAATCACCGAGATTATGTGTTGTTACTGAAAAAATATGCCTAAAACTCATTAGTTTTTTTTAAATATTTTTAAAACGGCACTTTAGACTGGTTAAAACCCACCCTATGTAATTTATCAGTGAAATTTCCACGGCGATGCATCCGTTGTTGTGTAACGATGTTATAGTTTGTGTTGGCCACTTATCTGTAGTGTTCGAAAAATTGATTTGTTTTGTCTGTTTATTTGCCATCATTCTGATGTATATAAAAACAGAAAGAAAGAAGGTGAAAATATACATTTTGTGTGCCTGGGTGTGGCTTGATGAAAGCTAACTTGTTGACATCTGCATGGAATGGGCGCACGTATATTCTGCTACCCACTAGTATCGTTTGAGTACTTGTTGTATGCTTTATGTTACTATTTTAGTTTGGTGTTACGGGAGGGTTGTGGCGCTAGTTGGATCAGTTTCTGATCGTTGCCCTTTTACATTTCTTTACCTGTAATGACCTTTTCCTATAAAACCAATATATGAAACCATAGTTTAATTACTTTTAGCCGTATAGAATATATTTAAAACGAAGTAACGAATATAACAGTTTAAAAAGAAAAAGTTATTTTACCCCACTGCTGCTAGTGTCAAGTGGCATGTGGCTAAGGTAAAATGCTTCATTGTACTATATGTTCTGGTCATTTGGAATCATCTGGGCTCTTTCTGAGTTAGTTCGAAAAAGGAAATAGCTGGTGCTAGGTGCCATTGGCAGTGTCGCAACATTACATTCCTTATTTAAACAGAGGTTGCTGTTATTTTTTGTGATTCATCCCTTGCTTCCAGAGACTCATCCTTCAGAATTTAACTTTTGTATCAGTTTTTATCAGTCTTAGAATTTAAGGTGATGGGATACAATTTCACGTAGGTTATTCTGCCAATTTTACTTTGGCCTCCTTTCTTAATGGGAAAAAACTTTTAAAAAGAATTTGCTGCTGTAAAAAAATGTTTCCTTTAAGAGCAGACCATGTTTGGAAATGTTATAGCTTTCTCAGAAGCGAATAGGAAACATCTACGGAAATGAATATTGTTTCTTTCTAACTAATTGCAGTAAAACACTGAGGTGTGTCCTTTCACATTAATACAGTATTATTACAAAGACTTGCCAGAAGATCATGTTGAAGCGAGGAACACACACGAGAAAGAACATAGAAGACTCAGTTTAACTGATTTCTTTCAAAGTCGGATGATATTGCCTAGAGGCACGTATAAGATGATTATGACATATTGTTATTACTTTAAAATCATTATCAAATTGCCTTTTAAACTGAGTCAATGATAATTCACTTACTTTGACTTCCTGGTTTGGTATTTAAAAAGGTAACGTATACAACATACAAATGTAAACGATTTGTCAGATTAGATTTATGATTTTTGATGATTTTTTTTTATTTTTAATGATATTTTCTGTTTGATATGATGCAATAAGGTGTCCCTAGCACCTGCTTCAGCTTAACTGGCTCAAACTGAGCCCAGATGATTCCAAACATAATTTTCAATATGACGAAGTACGGGGAAGCTTTCCACAGTAGCTCAACGGTACTTTACTGTAGCTGCAGCAGGAAAAAACTATACACACTTTTTAACCTGTTATGTACGTTACTTTGGTGAAAATATATATGCTACAAGGCAACTTTGGGTTTATGCATTGTTTTTATAGAAAAGGTAAATTAGAGTAAAGGGGCAATGAGCAGGAATTAATGTTATCTTTGCAACAACCCTACCACGATACCAAACTGGAAATAGCTCACTCTCGCTACTGCATAAAGATATAAGACAAGTAGTAAGACGATACTAGCAGCTAGCCAGATAAACATGCAGCCCCTTACAAGTTCATGGGTACAAAGCTAGCCTTAAACAAACAAAATTAAGCATACAAAATTTTCATCTGTTTTCTTTCCTTTTCCATATATGCCAGTTATACAGCAGAATGATGGCACATATACATATGAAACAAATTGAGTTTTCGAAGACGACAGATAAGTGGACAACACAAACTATGACATAGATACACCAGAACTGATGCTCCACCTTGGGGCTGTCAATAATGAGTTACATGAGTGGATTTAAACCGGTCGTTCTAAAAATATTTTTACTCAAAATAATAAAGGTTACGCATATTTGGCAGTAGCAATATTTAATCTCGGGGAGTTTTTTTCAAATGTTACAAACGTTATCTTTCTGAATACAAAACTGTAAGTTACTAGAAGTTATTTGATATTTTGTGGTTTTATTTAAACTTTCAAAGTTATTTGGATATAAATGAAAAATAATTTCATGTACAGATTAACTCATGAAGGCTTCGTTTGAACATCAGGGCAATCTGAGCATTGCATGTCATGTAAATAACACTGTTTTCCGTCTTTGTAGGCGACTAGTATGCATAAATTTCATTTTACGATAAACAATAAACATATTTATCACAACTGCGTTGTTTCAAAGTCAGAATTTGAAAAGAGTCTTTTCCTGATGTGAATGACAGACGCTTTACGCAAACATTTTAATCTGTTAAGTACGTTACCCTGGCTAAAATGTGTTGTAAGGTCAAAAATAATTTTAGGCAATTGTGTTATACAATGGTTAACATGATCTTTTTGCAAAAGGCCCCAATTTGTCAAGTTTAAATTGGTTATTAGCCATTTTTTGTACGAACAGTTATACGAAAAATGACTTTTCAGCCCAAAACAGGGAATAGGTGTAACTGTTCAACAGGACGTGGTTGACAAAGTATAAAAGCTATAGGTTTCATATTTGTTTTGCTAGAAATGCACTGAAAAGGACTAATCGAATAGTAAGTAAAAATGATCATTTTGGGCCTTTTTGTATAGGAGTCTTTGTAAAATGCAACAACTTAAGTTCCAATTTTAAATGTCCAAGGGGTACATAATATATTGTAACGAAAGTAACAACACCAAAGTTCTGAACTGTTTTCTGAGCAGCCTAATTTATAGCATATTAACTGTTCTTACAGAAAATATTTAGATTTGATACATTTATATAGTTTAAACACATTTCTTATTGACTTCAATAAGTATTTTTGATATTCAAAATTTAAAGGGGTAACGTAAACAACTGGCCACTACAGAGTTATGCAAGGTTTGCCAAGGTGGCAAACGCTGAATTTGAAAACTAGAGACCCAGACGGTCATTTTGATATATAAAAACAAATGTTACACTCCGTAGACCACCCCCTTGAAAGATAGCCCATCAAGTTTGCTCCACTAAATCGATATTCCACTCGCTAAAGCTTGTGCATTGTCTCTCTGTACAGACGGACGATGGTCGGTTGGTTGTTTTGGATTTAACGGCCCTTTGAGACAGTATTTCAGTCTATATCGGGCCGTCTCCCAAAGAGAGGGAGAAAGAAATGAGAAATAATAGACGAGAGAAAAATGTTCAAACAACCCCACCCGCACCTACTGCAAGCACAGAAGGCCCCTGCCCTACTATTATCCAAATCAGCAGGACGCCCCCCGGCAATGGAAGTTGTACCCAGCACCATCGCGCCACCCAATTAGCTCAATAGACGGAAGAACATATAAATGCTTTCATCCGTTTTATGTTTTCTAATCTAAAACATGTATGCATGTCTGTTTAATTAGTTAAAACGTTTGCAATACTATCTGCATTCGTCACTTAATAGACCCCCACCACCTATATATGTTACTCTGTAACCCTCCGGGATCTGCACCGACAAAATAACCATATATTCATGGCAGCTTTTTTTAAAGTGACTTTAATACTATTTTAATACTAAATTTTCAGAAAACCACAGAATGAACATTTTCTTCTGAGTGGAGCATTCCTGCGTTGCTTGGGAAGTGGACATTATCTTATCATTGTACATGGGTTATATACCTGTTCATATTTACCTATATTTAATGCCAAATACAGACCGCGGTTCTTTTGTTTGGCGGATAACGTGGAATTTACACTTTAAGCACCAGTGACGAAAATAGCAGAATTTGCGAACAGCGTAGATCTTGATGAGGCGGCTCACAATGAGCCGCCTCATCTAGATCTACACTGTTTGCCGTCTAGTCTTTGAATTCTTAATATGAAATGTCTTGGACAAAGCATTTTTTAAATTTTTGCAGACGTAATTTGTCGTCTGCTTTTTGGTGCCTAAAGAGTAAAACATATAGGTATCAATCCACCAATTCGCATTAGAATTCCTGCGCTGTGTGGGCACTCTTTATTGCTCTTCTTCTAGATCCGCCTTCATTTAAGGTTAAAACGCAAATAGAGGGTGAAAGATTGCTCCAGGTACACGAATCTTGTCACAGTACCAGCATCATTAATCAGTGGTGACTTGTAGCTGCAAATATTGCGTGACTTACCTTGTTATTCAGATTGAGAATTAACATAAACGTACGAGTAGTTGAAGGATAACTAATGAATATTTATGAGGATCATCTGACAGTAATTCAACTGTTAAAGGTAAATTAAACTGCTACAGGCAAAGGCAGTTTTAAAACATACCTAAAAGAATTATTCATGTGTGCATTTAAACAGGATGTAAAAGGTGGATAATAAGTTGTTCAGATTTTAAAAGAAAAAATATAATGAAACATAATTTAAAACCCATTAAACTGCAACTTTTTCCTGGTAGTTTCGATTCAGTATCAATAAATGAGTAAATATAGAGGAATGAGACTCCCAAATGCGTGCATAGAAAGCCAGCTATACTCTACGTAAGGGCCGGGTTCAGTGAGGAAATAGTTCAAGATGTTTAACAGACAGAAAGAAAGTGCAAAGATTACGGAACAAGATCCGACCTTCAAGGCGCGGTATATAGGCAGCATAGAGACATTTGTGGCTTCCGGAAAGGGCTGTACAAATCTTCCCGTCCAGAAACTCTGGGATAATTCCGCGGAAGAACGTTACCTTAAGCACGTGCAGCTAAAAATTAGATCAGATGGTATACATATGATCAATCTGGACAACAAGAAGGAAAGTGAACGTTTGTTTAAGATAGAAAACATTTCTTTTTGCAATGTTGAAAGTGTGGTAAATGATAAAATATTTTCATGGATATGTCAAGATACCGAAGACTCGCCGATTTACTGCCATGCCGTGCTGTGTAGTAATACAGAAAAGGCACGTGCTATGGCGCTTGTGTTGTCACGTGCTTTTCAAATCGCTTACAAAGACTGGAAAGCTAACAAGAACAAAATGATACGTGAGGTAGAAAAAACGGAGAGGAAAGCATCAATAGCTAAAATGTCTTTGACTAAACAGGGTTCAAAGGTAGATAAGGGAACTATGGACAACCTGAGTGAAAGCGCTTCGTCAAGCGGAAGTGTTTCCGGGCAGTATGTTGTGAATGGAGAAGAGGGTGCTTCGTCAACACAGGATGCAAGTGAATCTGCATCACGGGAAATAGGAATTCAGGCAGAACTGTGATATTTGTTATAGAAAATTGATCGTATGATACGTTTCAAAGCTTGATCCTTTACCAAGACTCGAGTATATAAAGTTATGGGAAACATATTAGCATATTCTGACAACGGAGAGGCGGGGTGGGGAGGGGGGAGTGGAGGCAAGTTGGGGCGGGATGTAAGTAATGTTGTGAAACTTGTAGCCCGACTCCATTGCTACTATTTGAGAAATAAATAGGTTGAACAAAGACACAGGATGTACGTTTTCTCGATTTAGGAAAACTTACCCATACGTGTCAATGAATAGAAGCATGTTAGAAAATATTTTTTTGAATAAAGTTCGGCTCTGGATATGGCCATCTTGCTATCAGGCCCCGAGGTTACAAAACTTTTTTCGTGCTCAGCTCAGCTGAGCATGAAATTTTCTCTGCTTATGAATATGAAAATGCCAACATTAGTTGGCATTTTCATATTTATTGCATACTCAGCTAAACTGAGCATGAAAACAACTGTACTTTTCAGTAATTTGCTATTTATCAACAGAGAAAATTTCATGCTCAGCTGAGTTGAGCTCAGCTCAGCTGAGCATGAACTTTTCTCTGCTTATGAATATGAAAATGCCAACATTAGTTGGCATTTTCATATTTATCCGCAGAGAAAATTTCATACTCGGCTAAACTGAGCATGAAAACAACTGTACTTTTCAGTAATTTGCTATTTATCAACAGAGAAATTTTCATGCTCAGCTGAGTTGAGCATAGAAAAAGTTTAAAAAAAAGGGACCAGTCCCCGAGGTTATAAAACTTTTTTCGTGCTCAACTCAGCTGAGCATGAAATTTTCTCTGCTGATAAATATGAAAATGCCAACTAATGTTGGCATTTTCATGCTCATAAGCAGAGAAAATTTCATTCTTAGCTAAACTGAGCAGGAAAACAACTGTACTTATCAGTATTTTGCTTTTTATCAGCAGGTAAAATTTCATGCTCAGCTGAGTTGAGCATGAAAAAAGTTTTATAACCTCGGGGCCTGGTCTGTTCTGAGAGGCGCCATTGCAGATGTGAGTGATGTCATGGCAGCATCATTCCGGCAGTTTGAGAACTCAGGATGGGTATTTACTTGATAGCTTTATAGGAACTATCCAACAAGACACGTGACCGCCCCTACTGCTATAACAACGAAGTTATGTATTTACCATTCACTTTATTACCATTTCATGGTCAGTATCGGTCTGCAAAGGTAAACCTTGCCTTTTAGCTTTAAAAAATGAGTACCATGCCATTTTGTGAATCCAAACCTACAGTTTGCTCAAACATGCTCAGAAGCAACAATAGATACCATTTTGCGCGACGTAAACGGTTGCAGAAACACGGGAATACGGCAATATCAACTTGCCTACCTTTGCTGGCGACATATTTGGTACGTCGACCGAGATTCGGTCGAAGACAGTACCAACAAGCAAATTCGACGAATTTATGTCCGCCGCCTTGGAAACTAGGTCTCCACTGTATATACACTTAAGTGTTTGAGCTGGAAAAGCGGCTAAGTTAAAAATGTGAAAAAAGTAATAAAAAATAATGTGAGGATTATATCCAAACCACATGAATATCTTCAGACCATGATCAAAATGCCTGTGAAGCTTCAAAGGAATTGGCATAAAACTGTAGAAGGAGTTGCACACACAAGGTACCAACTATCTATTCACTTTGATAGTAAAAAAAAAAATGTATGAAAAATGGCTAAGTTCAATTTGCAAAAAAAGTAATAAAAAATAATTTCAGGATTATATCCAAACCACATGCATATTTTCAGACAATGATCAAAACACCTGTGAAGTTTCAAAGGAATCGGCATAAAACTGTTTGAGGAGTTGCGCACACAAGGTACCCACTGTCTAGTCACTATGATAGTAAAAACGCCTAAAAAATTACTAAGTTCAACTTGTGGAAAAAGTAACAAAAAAAAATCTCAGGATTATATCCAAACCACATGCGTATCTTCAGACCATGACAAAAACATCTGTGAAGTTTCAAAGGCATCGGCATAAAACTGTATGAGGAGTTGCGCACACAAGGTACCTACTATCTAGTCACATTGATAGTAAAAACGCCTAGAAAATTACTAAGTTCAACTTGTGGAAAAAGTGACAAAAAATAATTTCAGGAATATATCCAAACCACATGCGTATCTTCAGACCATGACCAAAACACCTGTGAAGTTTCAAAGGCATCAGCATAAAACTGTTGGAGGAGTTGCGCACACAAGGTACCCACTATCTAGTCACTTTGATAGTAAAAATGCCTAAAAAATTACTAAGTTCAACTTGTGGAAAAAGTGACAAAAAATAATCTCAGGATTATATCCAAACCACATGCGTATCTTCAGACCATGACAAAAACATCTGTAAAGTTTCGAAAGAATCGGCATAAAACTGTAGGAGGAGTTGCGCACACAAGGTACCTACTACATTAAGGGGGACGGAAGGACGGAAACAAGGACGGAAGGACGGACGGACGGACGGAAGGACGGAATGCCGAAAACTATGTCCCTCCGCTTTTCTTCGAAAAGGCGGGGGACAATAATCATAAATGATACTTTTGTTAGTGACCATTGACCGTGCTGATACTGCTGTCGATTGTCTCGGTCGACAGCAACTTTAGCAAGTGCGGTAACTGATTGGCTCGGTCGATAGCACAGGTAGGGAAATTGTTATTACTTCCGTGGTAGACAGATGGTGCAACTCAATAGTTTAAAATTTGATTGACTCGACCCAGCAGGCACACAAGGTTGAATCAATCTTGAATCAACCTTTATTCAACGTCGTGACGTTGAATCAAGGTTTTTTCAAGGTTGATTCAACCTTATGTGCCCAGTGGGAAATTTTGGTTTCAATAAGGCTAGTTTGTCACATTTGCATATTCCAGATAGGGTCAAAATGCAACATTTTTCATTGAGAAAAAACAGTCTGTATACCTATCAAGCGACAAAGCAAGCACATGTACATATTCCAATATATGCAGCAGGCTAGTAGTCATTTTGTCTCTGCTCGATCGTTAGTCGTTTAATATTTATGACTATGTCGGCTGTATTGACGCAATAAAACTCTCTTATCTACTGACAATCAGCCGTAAGTGCTCTAAATACTGGGACATACCGTAATTATTTCTCAATATTTGGACAGATGGGTCGAAGCAAACAGTGCAGACCCAGTCTGATCAGGGTCTACGCTGTTTGCCATTCTACATGTATCTGTATCTTATAGACGCATTACAGAACTGGAAATTAAAACTATTCCATTTTTTTTTTAGAATTACGGTAATTATATTAGGTGTCCCAAATTTTAGAAATTTTGTGGTTGCATGTATTTGTGGTAATAGTCCAATCCGATTCTAGCGAAGTTAAAAGTCTGTCGCCTGAATGACATACCACAGGGTATAATCGATTCCGCCTATTTTCGCTTCCTGCAGAGACTGTACATCATATTTGGCTTCCGCCGAGACTGTCCGCGAACTCTTGCTTCCTGCCGAGACTACTGTCCTCGGAAAATGGCTTCCTGCCGAGACTGTCCGCGTGACTCTGCTTCCTGCCGAGAGCCTCGGCAGGAAGCAGAATCACGCGGACAGTCTCTCTTTATCATGTATAGAAGTCTCGGCAGGAAGCAAGAGTTCGCGGACAGTCTCGGCGGAAGCCAAATATGATGTGATGTCCGTGTTGTTCGGTGAGAAGTTACCGCAATCATGTAAATCAGTCTTGTGTTATCGTAGTTCAGCTATAAAATTGGGATTTTCTCTACCATAACAATCCAAATATCTAGATCCGTCATATAAGACCGATCTAGATTTTAAGCATCGTTTTGAAAGAGAAAACCCTTGCTTATAACCGAAGAAGCAAGGCATCTTAGTTTCCGATCGCTATTATTCCTATGGACAGGCTGATCTATACTAGTCTTTATCTATTTTTTTTTTCAAGTACTGTGCATTGATTTCTGATGTTCTTTTTTATATTTACGAGTGTCATAAACAATAAATTAGCCATTAAGAGTAAGTATAAATCATGACACGGCTTTTGTTATGTTCATTTAATATAATATATTTTTTATTATTATTATTCTTTTTAGTGTTCTCATTTGCCCGTTGAAAACTTATGATATAAGCGTTTCAATTCTACTATAGAAAATAAAAAGCGCGAAGCCCCATTCTACAATTAGGGCTTAGAGCAAGCATGGCAACATAAAGCATACCAAAGATAATGTCCACATAAGCAAACATATTCTTGTGGTAATACATGACTCTTCTAAAGGGGAATCTTCCCAACCAGCTTGTAACGCGATGCCGACGAGGTATGGGCTCTTCACTTAAAAATCTGTTCTAAACATACCTTTAGCGGATTGTGCATGCCCTGATCAGGCTGCGCGTTTTAAACGCGCAGCCTGATCATAGCAGGCGCAATTCGCCATAGTGCGACAGTAGTATGCGCAGTTTCCAGAAGCCCAAAGTCACCTTTTCTTATGACGTACCTGGAATAATTATGGACTATTGACTATTTATATCTTCAAGAACGGTAGGAACGTTAGATAGTAGGAATTTGACTCTCCGCATGGAAAAATCAACAGTTCATCAAAGACATGTTGATGAATGTTATATGCGAGCAATACAGATCTTTGTCAAAACACCTGGGTGTGCAGACTGGTCTACGGGACGTTTTATATTGTTCGCAAAACCATGCAAAGGCCCACTTATAGGCTTCAATGGATGAATCTGGGCATGAAGGAGGCATGCGTGCTTTTGCAATCATTGAAATTCTGGAAAAGCAGATTGTTTGGAACTGGTTTCTGCAGTCCAAGTTAACTTTAACGTCGTAAAACACCCACTGACGGCGACAAGCCCCACAAGTTTGCAGAACTACGTAGAATGGTCGACGTAGTTGGAGCAGAGATCGCATATCATAACCTTACCTCACAGTTTCATATCGGAAAGGGGACTTGAGAGGTTATAAATGGCTTTATAGTAGAGATAATGGAGCTTTGGTGTTTAAACTTTAAATACCAGATATCAGTTATTTACTTTTCAGCCCTTCACAGGAAGAGAAACAAGATAAGCCACTGTCAAATAAGCTTATACATATAAACATGTATGAAATGAAACGTCGCCGCGAAATAATGTACCTTATCTTTTGTGCAAAATTACAAATACCGAATAATGCGATGAAGTAAGTCTAGCGCATAAGGTCAGAAACTGAACATTAAAATAACATTTGAGCCGCGACACGAGAAAACCAACAATGTGGTTGTGCGTCCTGTGCAGACTCAGATCAGCATGGACATCCGCCCAGTCTGGTCAGACTCTTCACTAAATGCTTAAAGGATAGCTAAGGGACTGAAATACCTCCATGCGGACAGCGAAGACTCTGATCAGACTGGGCGGATGCCCAGGCTGATCTAAGGCTGCGCTGGGCGCACAACCACATTGTTGGTTTTCACGTGTCGTGGCTCATTTATTATTATTATCATTATTTTTTGTTTTTGTTTTTGTTTGGGTTTACTGCACTTTCAGGAACATTTCACTCCACTTATGTCGAGCCGTCAAGCAGAAAAAAAGTCAAACAAAAAACACCTGACCACATGTAAGCAAAAGTTGGCTCTGTCCCATGTTTGAAAAGCAGCCTTTAGCTTGCTGCCATGGATGCTTCAGTTTCAAGAAATTTTTATTTGCTCTATAGTTTCATAATTCAGGCCCAGAGAGGCGCCGTAGTCGAGTGGTTAGAGTGGCTCGGTTATTGTGCAGAAAGTCACCAGAAGATCGTGAGTTCACGGCTCACCGTCGCCATCCGACGACTGGAAAAGTCTCTCTGTCAACCCAGCAGTAAACGGGTACCGTTTTCGAATCAGGGAAGGATAAGGCAGCAAAAGGAGAGAGATGGGCTCCATCTTTCATCAGCTGTGCACAAGATACAGTGAGTCTCTAACCCCCACTGCCCCTACGGCTATTAGGCTATGGGAAACCTTAAATTTTACTTTTAATTGAGCTCCGACACGAGAAAACGAAACATAATGGCATGTGCGCCCAGCGAAAATCAGACCAGTCTGAGCATTCGCCCAGACTGATCAGAGTCTTCGTTGTTGGAATGGAGCTTGCTTAGTTCGTTAGCTACCCTTTAAGCGCAAGCAAAGTATCTGATCAGACTAGGCGGCTGCCTAGGCTGATCTGTATCTTCGCTGGGCGCACATGCCATTTTGTTGGTTTTGTCCTGTTGCGGCTCAGTTATATTGTTGATGCAGAAAGGGAATACGCTAATAAAACTGCAGGTACGCACTGGCTACGCTGAGTCTTTCCAGGACCACAAATGTTGTTAGGTAACAAGCCACCGTCAGGCGTAACAAATATTTATTATGCATATGAAGCGAACATGTTGTTTAAAGTCCATCTTTGCAAGCCAAGGGCACTAAGTTCAGTTTGTTCCTGAAGTACGTAAAGAACAAAGTGGACTTAGTAGCACTGGCTTACGAAGATGTTCAAAGTCATGAATATTTAAGAAAACAATAACGTAGTGTATGTAGATATGCACGGAACAGAAAGTACGAAGTAACCGTTGTACTTTAAAAGAAGCTGGTCGTACATGACAGATATCTTCTTCAAGGAAATTTTTATTTCAACAAGTTCTTTTTGAACTAGATGCACTTTTCAAAAGATAAGAGAATGATGCCTTCACCCGTCTCTGTCAACATAATCACATTATTGTATGTCAAGTTTCTATAGAAACTAAATCTTAATGTGTCACCAGAACAAATGCAGTTCAAGAGTCTATAGTAACCCATATATAGTGAGCCGCCGCGACACGACAAAACCAGCAAAGTGGTTGTGTGCCCAGAGCTGTCCGAATGGAGGTAGCTTTGACCCGTAGCTACCCTTTAGGAGCTTAGGAAAGATTCTGATCAGACGGGCGGATGCCCAGGCACTTTGTTGGTTTTCTCGTGTCGCGGCTCAATATACATCGCGTCCCACTAAAAGAACATAGGAAAACAGTGCAGACCCAGATGAGACATCTTATCGGGTTTTACACTACTCTCATAAGACATATGAGTATTTCTCCTTAAAATAAAAAACGATAAAAAAAAAATCACCCACACACCCTTCAGAATGTGGGAGTTCCACGATAGACCACTTTGGATGTTCACCCCTAATGTCTAGCAATAGTCACGGCCTCCAGGACCTGTCCATGTAGAAACTACAAAGTAGTTATAGGTCTCCTGCAGGTGGTCACCCTTACCACCTGACACTTTGAGAGATTAAACTCCATTTCCGATCGGGATTCCCAGATACATGCAGACTGACTGTTAGTATCATTTTGTAGCACCCTGTGGCCGTCACCACCGTCCATGGTTAGATAAACGGCCGTTTTCTTCATCAAATGAGCACTACAAAATCACATGAAATGAGTATTTCAGAAAGATGCGTTCGCAGGAAATGAAATATTTTCTAAAGTGACATGTATTTGTTCTTAAATAGTAATCTCGAGGTGCAGAAATGTATATAAATATTACAGAAAATATACACGGCGAGCCTTATTTAATATCTCAGTTGCAGCATTCTCACACAAAAAGCAAACATCAAAAACTAGAAACTAGAACTGTTAATATTCCCTTATATTCTTTTGTTGCTTAGCGACTAACAAGTGTTTGGGATGTGAAATAACAAATGTCTCTAATATGAACAGCACAATGACAGATCTTTACTTCAGAATAATACATGTATCTTAGACCACTCACAGGTGGCATATGAATATAAAAGACAATCATTTCAAAACAAGAATTCTGTATTTATTTTTATTTTTTATTTTTTTTTTTTCATTTTTTTTTTTTTTTTTTTTTTATTTATTTTTTTTGTGAAAGAATTATTAACAGGTATGCAGGGATTTTTTCCACTCACCTCTTGTAAAAGACAAAGTGTTTGTGAAATATTGCCGCCGGTATTGCTTACTCCTTTGCATTCATATCCCTCCCATTTTTGGGAAAGTTATGTCACATACATCACTTTTAATAGATGCGTGACCTGTTTCTTGCGTAATTTGAGTGCCCTAGCTTAATTACCAGAGAAATTATGATGATGTTTGCAAGACTTCTTGGATGACATTATATATTTACCTCCCTTTACATAAGAGCGCACTCTTATCGAAAAATTGGCTCGTTCGCCCTCGAGCCAAACTCTATCGTGTAAAATCAGCCTCCACAGAAGATTGCATTAACCTACATTGCATCAGGGCTAAGCAATATATTTCTAAGTTGTTCTCCCGTGTGAAAATGGCTTCTTTACCATGGAGGAAATAGCTTTATTTGAAATTGAGTAGCACTTCGTATTCAACAATAACGTCCAAAACAATAAAAATGATATATCGGTCAGCACTTACTATAATTGAACCGTGACACAAGAAAACCAACAAAGTGGTATGTGCGCCCAGCGAAGACTATGATCAGCCTGGGCATCCGCCCATTCTGATCAGAATCTTCGCTGTCCGCATAGAGCTAGCTTAGACCCTTAGCTATCCTTTCAACGCAAAGCAGACTCTGATCAGAGTGGGCGGATGCCCAGGCTGATCTGAGTCTGTGCTGGGCGCACATGCCACTGTTGGTTTTCTCGTGTCGCGGCTTTTATATATGAAGCGCGTCATATGAACAGCTGTTATAAGGTACATGTATATTTGAAATGCGCAAACTAGACTGCGCACATGCGCAGACTGGTTAATGCATACGTAGTTCACCCACAAGGGCATATTTTGGCACACAGACAGCGCAGACACAGGCCGTTAAAGGCACTAGGCATGCTCAGTTGTGATTGTAGAAGGCATGGTTGGATCATATGTAAGTACATATAACAGAAAAAGAAAAAAAATCCCGCAATATAAGTGTTATAAGACGTTTGCATTGTCTTTTTCAATGAAGGGCTTAAGTATTTAATTGTATGAAATAAAGAGAAAATACAATTAAAAGAAAATCAGATAGATTCTATTTAAACAACACCAGCTATTGTTTCATGTAAATAGGTCATTTCAGACGCAGCTTGTAGTATACTACATTACTATATATGGCAATAATAGTATTCTTTGAAAAAAAAAACTGTGAGTGGTATCACTTTTAAAGGGTACTGTAGGGCATGTCTCAGATAGCCCTACGCGTTCTTAATTGATTTTTGTCGCAGGAAAATGGAATGTAAGTCATGTACATACTGTAAATCCGAATATCAGCCTGCACATCAATTTATTTAAAGAATGAATTTCATTTTTCGGGGTTATCGAAGTGTAAACAACACTGGGTCGCGTGCAAAGTGAATGATTTAAATGTAGTTTTAGGCATTTCCGACATAAGCTACGGTACCATAACGAACGAACGTTAGCGACGATAGCATACGTTAGAAGACTAATTTTAGGGAGCAATCATTATTTATTTAGCCCATCCGCAGAAGTGCTATATATGCTTGTAATATTGTCTCGCCGTAGGACATAAACTATCTTCAGCTGCAGACAACCATATCAGCCTGCGCATATGCGCAGGTTAGTCAGGACATATGCAATATCTGATAACTGCAAGATTTCGTCAATGTTTAGGCGAACTGCGCTCGCTATAGCGAGATGTACCCATGCGCAGGTTAGTCTTAGTATCAGCAGATCGCATCCAGAAATTCGCGCGGCGCATCCCATACATTGTATAAATGTATCACTATCAAGCGTAACCAACATAAAGTATTAACAATATATACATGTATTCTCATAGTTTACCTATTCTCATTGTGTATATGAACGCTTGTTTTGTGTTAAAATGTCCTTTGAGATATCACTGTGTATCAAGCGCTTTCACATACTAGCAAAGAGAGGGAGGAAAAGAAAAAGACGAAGGAAAAATAAAATTTATATAAAAAAAAAAAAAAAATAAAAAAAAAAAATAAAAAAAAAGAGTTCGAATGCCGCACATACTGCAGTCCAATACAAGCAGTAGCTTTTACAAAAAAGCAAGCAGTAATTTATCAAAAGGCCGTGTCCGGTGTGACACTTAAAGGCACTGTTCATGTATTATGGCTGTCAATAATGTGATACAAAGGTTTTATGAAAGCATTGATAATTATCAGATTACAAATTCTGGGTCACCTGTGTTCTTGCATCATTTTCTTACTTCATTTTGAAAGAGGAAACCCAGAGAATCCTTCACGTTTTACTCAATAACTTGTCGTTTCTGTATGCATTCTGTTAAAATGAAGCCCAGAGAATGTGTAATCATGAGTACTTTCAGATAATATTACCGATTTTGTCTTGGGTTTTAAAGCCTTGTTTGTTTTTTATATATGGGACAAGCCATTTATAACCAGGTGGGGGGTACAAGGCGGGCGGATTTTTTGTGAGCTACTTAAGCGGGAGGGGGCGGGAGGGGCGGGGAAATCATTAAGCCATGGAGCAGGGGGGTAGGGGTGTTAATTTTCTTTAGGCATATGGGGGAGGGGGTGGAGTCAGAATTCTTCCATCAGTCTTCATTTTAAAAAAAAATGTCTCAGATTCTGGGGGACCCATTACTACTACATTTTCAGATTAATTCTACTTTTTTAAACGTGTATCAATTAAAAACATTTACAACAACAACAAAAAATACCGAAACAAATGGACCTTTAATCTGTATAAATAATTAACCTGTTCAAAAGACAAAATGTTCATTGTCTTTTGAAGGTTTCATTGAGATCAGTCTGACATAAGATAGATAATATGTTCATTATCATGTGAATGTAGGGTTGTGTGGTGGTGGTGGTGGTGGTGGTGTGTGTGTGTGTGTGGGGGGGGGGGTGTCATTAACTTTTTGTCACTTATCTGGGGGGCGGTCGAAAAAATATATCTGGTGACCCATCCCTCTCAACCTGATAATAAATGACCCGTCCCTTAAATCGACCCCCAATATCAGAAACCGAATGTAGGCTTTCTGGTTTCGTCACCAGATATTGTCAGGGTCACCGACGAGGCTTTATTAGCCGAAACTTACGAGCCAAAGATATATCGAAATATTTGCAGCAGCTGGGGCAAATTCATGACCGTCAATTATCTAATGGTGCTAAGTTTGCAGAAATGTCCATACCTTAAAAAAAGTAATATAAACTAAATCGGTCTATTGAATTTGAAAGGAGGTGTATCAATAAGGTGGTTTTTCTGCATCCTACCAAAGACTTGCTTTGACATGTAGCATTTTTTATATATTTGTTCTCTATTTTCAATATTTTTTGGCGTCATTGCTAAATAATCTGACCAGTAATCATTCACCTCATGTCAAGGAAAGACCTTGACCAGGACAATTGGATGATGTGACCAGAATTCCACAATGACCGAGTTTTCATGGTTGACTGTACACATAAACTTGCTTGGGAGATGATTTTCCTTCAATTTATGACCTAGAATTACAAAACTTTGGTAAAATCAATATCTTAACTGCTATACTATGCAACAAAACCCCGCCATTAATGGTGAGGGAATATATATTTTGGCTTCATTGCGGATCTTGTAGGCATCTGTGTCTGTGTCTTCGTCACATATTAAGTCCTTCTGTGACCTTGAAAATAAGGTCAAGGTCACCAAAATTTGATTACTTCTTAAGCTTGTCCTAATGATTTGTCCATGGAAGCATCGTGGAATCGCGCTTATTGTTTCAAAAGACATCGTAGGTACAGGTTCTTGTCACGCCTACGCAGACGCAGAAAATTTAACACTTTAAGACCTCCTGTGACCTTAAAAATGGGGTCAGATTTAACAAAACCGAATCAGCTGTTGGGCTTGTCCCTATTGTGTTTCCAAGCACGTTTGATCAAATTGCACGGATTCAAGTTTGGTAAAATTCCACCCATCGATTCAAGAAATGGGTACAAAGCTAACTGTCACGCTGGCGACGACACAGACGCCGACGGGATCCGCAATGAAACCATTCCGTCTCCTTTCAGCATAATTATGTAGTGGTGGGGGGCAAAATCTAGCAGATAAGATATTAATTTGGCCACAGTTTTATATTACTAGGTTATAAAGTTGAATGGAAACCATCTTTCAACCAAGTATATGTGTTCAGTCAACCATGAAAACTAAGTCATGGTGATATTCTGGTCACATCATCCGATTATCCTGGTCAAGGTTCTGCCTTGACATGAGTTGGATGGTTACTGGTCAGTTTATTTAGCAATGATGCCAAGAAATATTAAAAAAGAGATCTAAAATTATCAAAAATGCTGGATGTAAAAGGAAGTCTTTTTTGTCATATGTTAAAATTAAACCAAGTAAAATGATATGGAAGCACATTTTAGATGTCCTGTTAATCATTGTATTACATGTTGTCTGTCTGTTGTACTCTCCTACCAAATGAGAAAATATTACAAGACAGACTAAAACCATGTAGAAGTAATCCACCTACATGTACTTCTGTCGACCCATAGCTCAGTAATTAGGGCTTTCTGTCCAAAGTTATATATGGTTCAATAAACTAGACACACTTGAGTATACCATCAGTCAAAAAAGAAAATTTTGGTAGGATGCTGAAAACCCACGTAATTGATACCCCTCCTTTACGTTCAACTATTATTAGTTTTGTAAGTATAAAATTATTACAAATCTATTCTGTTTCAATTCTCGTAACGACCAACCCCAAGTGGCTTATTAAAATATCACAATTATTACCCTTGGTTTAAAGGCGTTTATTTACGTAAAATTTTGCATTTTTGGACTGATCCGAGGGTGAATTTGTTTATTTTCAATAATCGCATAGAATCTTGGTTATGCTCATCTTCGCTAGCCAAGTATACTAAGTCCACTTTGTCCCTTACTTACCTGTGGCCGAAGGCCCATTCGCAAGTCGGATTTTCCGCAGCGCAGCAGTGACGTGTTCCCCTTGGCGCGTTATTTTTAGGCCAACTGCAAAACAGTCCCACAACTTCGCATAATTGTTCGAAAACACTGATGACCGTATCTATTGTTGTGTTGTTGCTTTACGTCCACGTTACACAGCTATGGTCATGTCGGGACGGTCAGATTTAACCTCACCACACTATTCGTGGGCAGGCTTAGAACTTCTAATCGGTTAATTGCACTTACTTTCGCCAGTAACTGATTACTGCCGTTCTTGAAACAGCGGAAGGAGAAAAGAAAGTATGCGGCCGGACGGGGTATCGAACCAGGGACCTCTGTGACTGTCTCTAATTGTTCACGGTAAACACGATATTCTTCTGTAGACAAGGGCGCCTGTTATGCAGAAAATGTTGTTACGGATAATTTGATTGGATTCGATGGGAGTTGCTTCCATCCAATGAAATGGCATATTGGGAAATTCGAATTACGATTTTTTTTTTCTGGGGAACATCGTCATGACGATCGAAACAACAACAACGACAGTTAGAAAGATTACCAATCCATATTCAACTTCACTTTTTATATTCCGCTTCTCATACATGTAACGGTTGGAAAGATTTATATCTCCATGAAGTCCGATTGACTCACAGTGCCCCGGTACTGCGGCCTAGGCTAAGTTTCGCTGAGGTGTTTGGAAAACATCGTAATACAAGAATATATATACACATACAATTCTACATCCAGTGGATCTCAGACACGGTACCAGCCGAAGGCGGAATATCTCCAACAGTAAACGAGATCCCATTGCACATAGCCTTTCAATATCACTCGCCCATAGTCTTGATATGACTGAAATACTGCTATAAAGGAACTAACCTGGCTCCAGTCGAATCGGTATGTTGTTACCCTGGTGGCCAAGAACTGCTACCGCTTGGGGATAGTATATACCCTCATGAATATCCGCTGATAACACCCTACAGTAGTTGCTATTAGAAGTGTTGCCAGATTTGAGCAGAGGCGACAGCGGTTGTTTAATACGAAACTGCGCTCCAGACGGGTGTATGTGGAGCATATTGTAAATGACATTAAAACATTTCGGTGGCTAGCAAGCATTTATAGACACTGTCGGCATTTACTGCCATCTGTAGTTGAGTTGCGTGCGGGATTAGCACGGCGGAAAACTGATTTTTTAAATACTTTTTAATGTTAGATGACTTGCCATTTTGCGCCCCTTTTAACAGTAAAGCTGGGGCCGCTAAATCACCAGCAGCAGGTAGGCGTTTAACCTACTCAAGCTACTTTGGCTATGTGAGATGTAAAACATAATATGTCAGTGGCCTATTATAATTGAGCCGCGACACGACAAAACCAACAATGTAGTTGTGCGCCCAGCGAAGACTCAGGTAAGCCTGGGCAGCCGCTCAGTTTGATCAGACTCTTTGATAAGTGCTCGAAAGGTTGCCAAGAGTCTTAGCTACCAGCATGCGAACAGCGAAGACTCTGATCAGACTGGGCGGATGCCCAGGCTGATCTGAGTCTGCGCAGGGCGCACAACCACATTGTTGGTTTTGTCGTGTCGCGGCTCATATGGTGTTGTACAGAATACATTCATACAGTATACATGTACATGCTTTAAATGTATATTCCTTTGCCTAGTTCTATACAAATGTTATTCATCTACGAATGCTCGTGTTGGATTCGGCGAATGTGTAAAAATTAAATAAAAGTGAAAATTTGGTAAACAAATAATGAATCCCCAATAAACAGCTTCTAACGTCTGCTATCGTTCGCCTATCGTCGCTAACGTTCGTTGGTTATTGTACCGTAGCTTATGTCGGAAATCCCTAGTAATACACTTCGATAAACATCAGAAAAATTAGTTTCATTGCTTATATTTACATTCGTTTCAATCAAAACCTTGGTGAAAAATCATATACATGTATAAGCGCTAAAATTGAGGCAGTAAAACAGTGACACGCAGTTTTAACAACTTCATTGACGTCATTACGTCCCCAACATAGGGATCAAACATAGTTTTTCATGCATTAACGTTTGCCAGGTCCAGAGGGAGACGTTGGAAACCGAGGCCGAAGGCCGAGGTTTTCAACATCTCCCGAGGGACCTGGCAAACGTTAATGCATTGGAAACAAATGTTATAGGAAAGTGCGGAAAATTGTCACAAATTTAGATTAGATTTACATGTATACATATTCCTTATTATCTGTAGCCATGGCATCTCATGAACGCCAAAATTATTTACGCCAATATGCCATTTTAATCAAACCGCAAAATTTGCATACTGCAGATATTTTTTGGCAGTATTTTTCCCATTTTATATTCATTAGTATTCATGAATTCTATACACGAAAAGGGAGGACTTTGGTCAGACTGCGCGCAATCTAACCTCAGCCTTTTCTGTTCGCATATGTCGAAGGGTACATTTTCACGCAAGGCATATAATTACCTAGTAAGCAGGGATGGACACGCTGGTTACCTGAGCCTAAGCTTATAGTATAGACAGGCTTCATCGACGGTCGTCTTTCGTCTGTCGTCCGTCCATCCATAATTTCAAACGACTTCTACTCTGAAACCACTGGGCTGATTGTAACCAAATTTCACATGTAGCGTCCAGGGGCCATGGGAACGAAAAGTGTTTCAAACTGTCCTTGTCACATGAACAACATGATCGCCTTGTCCATATAGGTTAAAACATTAAAAAATCTTCGTCTCCAGAACCAATAAGCCAATAATCTTGAAATTTTATGTGTCGTCGGGTACACTAGTGCTGCCAAGATTTTTCAAATGATATCCTAGGGTTGACCTTGACCTTTTTACGGCAAAGCTTGTTGAAACACGGCTTTTAAGTTTAAGTTTGTTTTCTGACGCTATTATATGGGAAAATGCTAGAACTTAAGAGTTCGTGGAAATTGTTGAAGATTTTGGGATAAAAAATTGGTATTTTGGGATAAAAATTGGTATATATACAGTCATCTTAATGAGTACATGAAGATTTGTGAGTAGAAGAGGCCAAGGTCATTCTTTGACCTTTGACCCAGTACTCTTATATGTCGACATTCTGGTCCAGATGTAACCAAATACAATGTATCATATATAGCCTCCATGGGCTGAGGGAATGAAAATTTGTTGGAACGGTCCAGGTCACATGACCAACATTGCCGCCGTGCCAAGATACAGTAAAACCATTTAAAAATCTTCTCCAGAACCAACTGACCGACGGACTTGAAACTTGGTGTGTAGTATTGCATGGGTACTTGAGTACTACCAGGAGAGGAGCCTATGTAGCTCAGTAGGCTAGAAGCTGGTCTGCTGATCTAGCGGTCTCGAGGTTCGATACCCGCTTCAGGCGAGAATCTTTTCAAACGTAAACAGGATTCCATTGCAAACACTCTTTCATGATCAACCTACCATCGTCCGGATATAACTGAACTACTGTTGACAAAGACGTAAAATTGCAAGTTATCCATCCATTAGATACTACCAGGATTGTTCAAATGAGGACATTTGGTTGACCTTGACTTTTTTACGACAAGGTTAAATGTGGGAAAATGCTAGAACATAAGATTTCGTGGAAAGCGTTTAAGATTTTGGCCCACGATTGTTTAAATGATGACCTTGGGTTTACATTGACATTTTCTTTCTGGTGCTTTTATATGGGAAATGCCTAAATATAAGAGTTCATGGAACTTGTATTTGATATTAGTGCAAAGTTGATAAATACAGTCTAATAAATGAGTACATGAACATATTTTAGCAATAGAGGTCAAGGTCAATCTGTGACATTTAACCAATATCTCTCACAGTTTCAAACTGCATGTATCAGGTTTGTTTAAACGCTAATCCTTGTTGAATTTTGACATTTTACTCTAATGAGCGATTCATGGACTCATCACCCTCTTGATGTTTTGGCGTCATGACATCGCATCGACATTTCTTTAATGTTTCTTTAAAAATCTTCTTCTCCAGAACCAATTGACCGATGGCCTTGAAACTTGGTATGTACTGTGTAGCATTGGGTGCTCCAATTCTATCAAGAGTGTTCAAAATGATGACCTTGGATTGACCTTGACCATTTTAAGGCAAGGTCAAATATGGTAGAATGCTAGAACATAAGATTTCATGGAAAGTTTTGAAGATTTAGGCCTAAAAATTGGTAAAAACAGTCATTTTAATGAGTACATAAAGATTCATGAGTACAAGAGGTCAAGGTTGTTCTTTGACATTTGACCCTGAATTCTCATATTTTAACAATTTCAAACTTCTTCTTAAAAGGCAATGAGCCGATTGTAACCAAATATCATATAGAGCCTTCATTTGTTGAGGAGACAAAAATTTCTTCAAATGGTCTGGGTCACATGATCAACATGGCTGCCTGACCATATATGGTAAAAAGCTTTAAACATCTTCTTCTCCAGAACCAATTGACAGATGGCCTTGGTATATAGCATTGGGTGCTCTAGTACTATCAAGATTGTTCAAATTATGACCTTTTGGTTGACCTTGACCTTTTTTACGGCAAGGTCAAATATGGGAAAATGCTAGAGCATAAGATTTCATGGGAAGTTTTGAAGATTTTGGCCTAAAAATTGGTATATACAGTCGTTTTAATGAGGTCATGAAGAATTATGAGTACAAGAGGTCAAGGTTGTTCTTTGACCTCTGACCCAGATCTCTCATATTTTGATATTTTCAAACATTTCCTCAATAGCCAAAGGGCCAATTTTAATTACATTTCCTATAGAGTTTCCAAGGGTTGATTGAACAAAAATATATTCAAACAGTCCAGGTCACATGACCAACATGGCCGCCATACCCATTCATAGTATAAACCTTTAATAGTTTTCTTCTCCAGAACCAATACCCCTATGGCCTTGAAACTTGGTAAGTAGCACGGGGTACTCTAGTACTTTCAAGACTGTTCAAATGATGACCGTTGGTTTACCTTGACCTTTTTTGCGGCATGGTCAAATATGGGAAAATGCTAGAACGTAAGATTTCATGGAAAGTTTTGAAGATTTTGGGCTAAAAATGGGATATATGGTTGTCTTAATGAGTTCTTGAAGACTTATGAGTACAAGAGGTCATGATCAGACTTTGACTTTTAACCCAAGACTCATATTTTGACAATTTCAGACATAAGAAAACCCCACTTTGCCAATTGCTCAGGTGAGCAATTCAGGGCCTCATGGCCCTCTTGTTTATCTGCGCAGCCTGATAGCGTGCAAAAAAAAAATGAAAAAATAATTACTAGGACGCTCTTTATAATGCATTAATTTATGTTCAGACCTACAGATTTGTGCCACAAGTGAAAGTCAAAAAACAAAATGGCCGCCGCTGCAAACTTAAGAGGACAGATTTTAAGATCAAATTGAACAACTTTGAACAACCAACTCACCTTAATACTTTGTGATGTAACCTTTTGACATGAGTACTCTGTGAATTCTTTTCGGAATTGATGAATACAAATTCTGTATATAATCCAGGGGGATGTTTGTCCACACATCTCTATTTGCTGCTTCTAAATTCTGTTTTGACCCAAGTCTCTCTGGGTGATTACGCAGTTCACGTTTATGTCTCCACCACAAATTTTCAATTATATTTAAGTCTGGGCTCTGAGCAGGCCAGATCATTGAATGCATATTGTTTTGAACCTTATAATTAGTAACAACATGTGCTCTATGTGTGGGGGCGTTGTCATCCTGGTACATGAAGTCTTCATTGGGAAAATGACGCACTATAACTGGCCATAAAAATTCATCCAGTGTCTCAATATATTTCTGTGCATTCATATTTCCATCCACAACAGTGATTGTCCCAATGCCATTGTATGTGATGCAACCCCATATCATCAAACTGAACTTGGGGGTGGGTGGGGTAGCCAGACAACAAGGATGCCAACCTTCACCGACTTTCCTCCATATAAAAACACGATTGTCAGTACCGACATCCACCTTACATTCATCACTAAAGATCACTCTTTTCCAGTAGTTGTTAAGAGTCTTGTACCTGTTAACCCTACACCAGTTGATCCTGTTTTCCTGTTGACCTCTCGAATTCTGATCCGTTTTCTCACAACCCTCCTGTGGTAGCCCTCACTATACAATTTTCTTTGAACTGTCCGTTTTGAAACACCAGGGGCCCTGTTCTGATTAAAAACTGATGTAATGTCTGATAAGCTTCTTTTTCTGTTTAACTTGACAGTCCTCAAAAGTGTTCTAGTGTCACGTCTTGTCAATTTTGCTGGTGCTCCCTTTCTTTGAATATCCTCCACATTTCCCCTTTTCCTAAATCTGCTAATCACACCTGCTATTGTAGTCCTAGGAATGCTCAATCTTCTTGATATCTCCTTTTGCCGAATCCCTGAGTAATAAAGTGACACAATAGCGTCTTTTTTATCAACACTCAGTTCTTTTCTCTCTCTCACCAAGTTTGTTTACTTTCTACAGGAAGTAGAACCAGACGACAGAAATGGTGTCACATGACACCATGTGATAGTCATGTGACCAATAAAGGTCACACGGTAATTCAAGGGAAGCAACAAGTAGTTGGCTATTGATAAGCCTCCACTGATTATTGCCCTTGTATTGCAGTTTACTAGTCAACTATGATTTTGACTTTCACTTATGGCACAATTCTGTAGTTACATTTTCAATAATGATGGTCATTTTTTAGATTTATGCGCACAAAATTACCCTTTGATCTTTTCTTATATAAATTCTTTTAAACATCAACAGGTCCTGCATTTTGGGATTCTGAATTGTGAGAAACAACATAAAGAAGGCAACTGCTAAGTTTCGGGAAGATCTGTTGTATTTTCAGCATTTTATGCAGATTTTTGTTTTTGTCCCAAATCAGTGATAATCACCACCTTAAGCACTTAGCGAAGAGTCTGAAGAGACTGGGCGGGTGCCAAGGCTGATCTGAGTCTGTGCAGGGCGGCGCACAACCACATTGTTGGTTTTCTCGTGTCGCGGCTCCATTCTTATTATAGAACGGATTTACATGGCGGTTAAAGAGCAGAGTACTGGGCTTAACTTTTGCTGTTTGATGCTGATAGCACTGAAGGCATATGTCGCTTAATGAAGAATAAATGCTCGCCCAAAGCCCAGAAGATCGAGTTTGGTCGAGCATTTGTACCCCACAAAGCAAGATATGCTTTCCTTGCAGGCACCCTCAAACAGCAGAAGTTAAGCCCAGTACTTTGCACTTTATCCCATGTCAGTCCGTTCTATCAGGAAAAACAGACCTCGCTCATACTTGTTTACAAACAAAGAGTTCCTGAACGATTTCAAAACGTCCTTGATCGGTGTCAAAAAGTCACGTGGGCTAGCTACACTGATCTGGAGCACTGTCACTTATTCAAGATGATGCTCAATCTAGCCGAGCTCCAGCGTATCCGTAAATCTTCCTGATTCAAGTGAGCACGCTACACGCTGGACTGAGGAATGGGTAGACATCAGTCAGTAGGTCTGAATGCGCAAATTTATATCTACCTGGGCTGTGATCACATCACCAGGGGAAAAAATGTATCATACACTCGTACTGCAATGCAGGACAAGTCAGGTTTTATAGCGAGGTAGGAGAGTGTCTTGCTGTCACAAGGAACCCGGGGACGATTCTCTTGGCCGTGTCACCCTTGTGACTCTTTATAGTTTCATGTCAACAAGGCCCAGTTTCCCTGTGACTAATTTGAACAAATTATCAAAAAGGGAAGAAAAGCAGAAATTCAATTAAGTGGTTGATTTAAGTGGTGTGGTAATATAAAAGGCCGATACCTTGACCAGCCGGCTGTACTTTCTTTAGTTTTATGCGGTACATCGTGTTACATTCATTTGTGTGTGTTTTTTTTTGTTAACAGCTTGTGCTTTGTTTTATTAAAAAGGTAAATAAATAAATAAATGAAATATAAATAAATAGGCGTATATACAATATACAAGGACACTGATCTTTGAACATGGAAATGCTGGAATCGTATCTACATGTATGTCAGCATCTAGGCTGACCTTTGAAGATACATGACTTATGATAAAGTACATGCAAGTGACATTTAAACAGAGAGCCAGACAAAAGTGAGTTTTTATGATAATTTTAAAATGATTTCAATTTACCGTTGCAACAAAACATATTTTGTGACCTTTATAAGAACCGCCTCAGCGAGGCGGTTCAAATGAGGGCCACAACATATGTTTATGACCTTCCTACTAGGGATATGTTTTAAAAGAAAACAATATTTTTTTGGTTTACAATTTTCAGTTTGCAATTTTCTGACAGGAACAGTTCCTACAAGTACATTTGTAAGAAATCATCATGTGAACGGATTATTCGGTTTGAGTAAAATTTTGTATACTAGACTTGCAACAAGGAGAAGTTTCAGGAAGACTGGAATCGCGAAACAATGTTGAGAAATGCATGTTTATGCAGTTGTATCATTATTATGAAACGCTTTGTGTTTAAAATGACCTACATGATCCTGAAGGATTTGCGTCTTTAATGGAGCATCACGAATTTATTTTAAGGAATAAGCCATGGGAAAAATAGAATTCGAAAACGACTATTACTACCACACGGACTATTATCACGACACGGAGACTGGCACGCCAGGCGTAGGAACTGGTAATCCGAATAGTAACATGACTCTTGACTCTTTCAATTCCTCTACAAACGCATATGAGGTAAATTCAACCTTAGAATATGACACTTTCAATTCCTCTACAAACGCATATGAGGTAAATTCTACTTTAGAGTATGAGTATGAGAACTCTTCCGTATACTACAATTATTACTACGATGACGAGTATTACGATTATCCAAGTGCTCTGACTGTTTACGACTTTGAGATTTACGTTCTTGGATACGTGCGATTAATCCTCGTGATACTCACTACGCTGGCAAATGTATTTGTCGTGTGTTACTTCTTGAAAAGTCAGAACCGCGGAAAAGCTACAAGCCTCCTGTTTATCAGTATAGCGATATCTGACACGCTCACAGGGCTCATTCTACTGCCAAACTCTATATACGTGTATGCCCTGGACAATAGTGATCTCGTAGACGACAGTAAAGACCTAAGTGAGGAATGGTGCAGAGCTTATATGTACCTGAGACTCTACTTCTCGCGCGTGCTGCACACAATCTCGATCTGGCAGACTGTCCTACTTGGCATCCAGAGATACATGTGTGTCTGTCACCCGTTCTTCTCAAGCAGAATATGTACATTCGGAAGAACATTTGTGGCAATTATCGTTATATATGTCGCGGCGTTTATTCTCCACATCTACCAGCTCACCGACAACAAAGTCCACCATAATACGTGCGCCTGGAAACTCGAGGACCCCTGCACTAAATCCTGTGTGTATGTTTGGTTTTGTATAGCACTGATGCATTTCATACCCTGCAGTCTGCTGACGTATCTGACGGCGAAAACACTGAGGGGACTGAACAAGGCGCGACGGAGAATTAGCAGCATGGGGCCTGGAGTTCCTAGTCAACGCTCTACACGAGACAGGATAATTACGATCACAGCGACGCTTGTTGTCATTGTTTTCCTGATCCCAGAGCTTCCATACTGCGTCTACAGGCTTGCATTTGTGATCAAAAAGCACATGCTCGACCCATTTACAACGTTTCAGAATCATGTTTTTCTGTCTGCCTATGAAATTACACTTATCATAAGTTTCCATGGCAACTTTTGGATTTATTGCATAATGATGCGAGATTTCAGACAGGCACTCCTTCGTCTTACGACATGTGGTCTGATCAAACGTGGCATGACAAGGCTACGTACTTTCTCGCGCGGTTCCCGTTCTTCCGGAACCGGAAGTGTTATGACAACTATCTCGCGCACAAGCTCTGTAGCAAGTCGGCATCGCATTCTAAGCAACATGACAAGCATTCATTCGGTTCATTCTGAAGCTCAACATGCCGTGGTGCCGATGTCGCCGACCAATGGCTACGCGGGTATCCCTACGTATGAACAAACAGAAGAAGCCGGAGATGACGACGTTTTCATATAAACATTTTTGACAGTATAGAGGAGTTTTACGGCTCTTTTAACAGTTTTTCAGTTTGTTAGCTGGCAAATATATGATCAATTCACGAGTTTTATGCATCATGTATCGCGTAGATCATGTACAGGGCGGTAATATGTGGTGGATAAATTTTCTACCACTGGCCTGACCGTAATGATACTCGACTAGCTAAGAGTTGGTATAGTGTTGCCCTTGGTGGCACGTTCTAAGTGCAGTGACTTTAAGGTGTATGGATGCACTTTCAGGGGAAGCAACTCCGCCATTTGCATATTTGCTTTCCTTATCGAGACGGTTCAACTATTAAAAGAAAGGATTTGCTCCTCTAGGAGCAAATTCTTTTCTTTAAGAGTAGATCCCGTTTAGGAAATGCCACGTCGTTCAGGAAAGCAAACAGGAAGGCACAAAAGTTGCCTCATTTATGAAAATGGCGGAAAATTATGGAGGTGTACCCATACACCATAACCACTTAGGTAATCTGTGTACGTGCATACGTTACTAATATGCTGGCTAGATTGTGCCTACAATAGGTTTGTTCTCTGGGACTTGTATTCAGACTAACATAGCCGGACATCACACAATATGTTATTCATTTAGAAAATCATCATGGTTTATATTTCAGGCTCTACCCTGAAAGTTCTCACAATGGTGTTAAATACTTGAGCAAAAGTATTTGTTGAGCAGACTGGCATTTTGGCTATTATACACATTTCATATCATGTTTCATTGCAAATTCCGCTGCAAGAATAGCTATTGTATTAACCATCTTGTTTATGTGGTAATGGAGAGATTGCATCACCAATATCAGCAAGAACATACGACGTATAATCTTGCAGACCAAAAATGATCACATGGACTAGGCATTAATAGAGCCTTCAGTCCAAAACTGGTCTTCTGCATTCAATTTTCCTCATTTTTTCTGCACATTATTATTCTTGTATGAGGTACCATTTTACTATAAATCCCATTTTGTAAGATACCATAAAATCGAGTTTGTGATATGTGATATCACTGCTTTGAATACGTGATATCACATATTTCTTGCGATATCACAAATTATTACGTGATATCACTCAATCGATTAAACTGTTTCACAAAATCGATTTGATGATTAGCGATATCACTAAAAGGAATGAAAAAGTGATATATATAAAATGAAATTTGTTATATTACGAAAACGATTTAGTGATATCACTAAATAAATTTTGTGATATCGAAAAAGTGGATATGATTCTGTGATATCACTTATTCGATTTTGTGATATCACTTAATTTTGGTGAACACAAAATCGATTAGTGATATCACTAAGAGATATCTAAAAATCGAATAAGTGATGCCACTGAATAAGTTTTGTGATATCAAATGATCAAATAAATAAAATGATATCACAAATAGCTGTATACTTGAAATATCGTTCACTGTGTTTTGACATATAGCTTCTACTATTTTCTGGTATCAATAATGCGACATTAAATTGCAAATAATTGTGATATTACGATTTCGATTTTGCGATATTACTAATAACAATTTTAATATATAGATCTCCTTTTTGTCATATTGCATAATCAAATTTGTGATATCACTTCATCGATTTTGTGATATCTTTTTTTCGAATAAGTGATATCACATATTTATTATGATAGATAGATACTTTATTTATGCAATAGGCCATTATAGCCCATGAGCATTTATACATATAACATACAATATACATATACAGGATAGGTAGCGATATATAAATGTACCTTTGAAACCATCCCTTTCTGAAGGCGTACGTTAACAGTTTTAGTGAGACCATGACAAGCCTGCATAACCAGCTGTGCAGACTGGTCAGGGTCTCACTAACAGCACTGCGACCAAAGCAATCATCCAGCACCATAATTCAACTGAGATATACAAAACGTCTGCAGGCATACGTCAACAGCTCCAGTGAGATCATGTCTAACCGACACAGTTATGCAGACTGGTCAGGGTCTCACTACCAGTACTATGACCATAGTAATATAATATGTGATATATATCACAGCTTATTATTTGATATCACTCAGCCGATTTTGTGATATTACAAAATCGATTTAATGATATCACTTTATAGGAATGATTTAGTAACGTCACATAATGTATTTTTCGATATCACTAAGTTGCTTTAGTGATATCGCTAGATATTTTTTTTCATATCAACAGGTGGATATGATTTTGTGATATCACTTTTGTGATATCACTTATTCGAATTAGTGATCACAAAATCGAATTAGTGAAATCACTAAATAGAAGTGTGATATCACAAGATCGAATTAGTGATATCACAAAATAGTTCTGATTTAGTATTTTCGCAAGAATCGATTTTGTGATATCACTTATTCTTTTTTGTGAAATCGCTTATTCGCTGTTGTGATATCACTAAATCGGAAATATTTTGTTAATCGATTTTGTGAATACTCTTATTACAGTCAGTGATATGACAAAATAGGGAATTAATAGTAAAACGGCACCTCATATTCTTTAACAACAACTGGAGACAGCCGAATAATTTTGTCACGTCTGTGAAAAAACAAACAAACAAATAAACAAACAAATAAACCACAAACATATCCCATCTTCATCCGCAAATATCACTATTCTTAAACGATTTTAATTCGGCTGACAGAAGTATTGATATATATATAAAATGAACAGATATGCGCCCTAGCGAGCCCAAATACCTGTGAAAATGGTTTTACATGTAGGTATGTAGTTCCGTCAAATTAGCAGTTTGAAGGTTCAGCTTTCAAAATTTACAAAAGAAACAAAAGAAACGCAAAACCAGAGCCACAATGTTACAATGGTAATATAGCGATGGCATTACCCTTCTCTGCAAAGGAATCAATTGTATGCTAGTACGTTGGTGAATAAATGGCCATAGTTTCAAAGGAGGTCATGTATTGACCTCCCCTTTAAGGTGAATGAGTAAAATTGCCAGGGTTCGAGGTTATAAAACTTGACAATAATCTCAAACTCCAAATAAAGCAGACTGATTGGCTGCTTCCGAGCATGTGCTCGGAAGCAGCCAATCAGTGTGCTTTATTTTGAGTTTGAGAATGTACTCAGGTTTTATAACCTCTGGGCCTGGAAAGCAACTCTGCCATTTTTATTTTTGTCTCCAATTTCAATGGCGGTCAGTCAGCTCGTTGGAAGTCCAAGAAGCAATTTCTTTCCATTTAGAGTAGACTCATTTGGAAAGGGCTGAATAACCATGAAAAAATAAAAAAAAAAAGGACACTTAATGACACTTACAGTAATTATTTTATTTCATGTTAAGTGATCCAATTGTTTTTTTCCCATTGATTTTGATGGTAGCACTTTTGTGGTCTAAATATGAGCCGCGACACGAAAAAAAATGTGACATATGCGCCACACGAAGACTCCGATCGGCCAGGGCATCCGCCGAGTCTGATCAGAGTCTTCGCTGTGCCCTTGTAGAGAAGCTAAGGTCTAGGCTACCTTCATGCGGACAGCGAAGACCCGGCGGATGCCCAGTCTGCGCCAATTTTTTGGTTTTTAAAAAGAGCACGACTGAGTCTAACCTATTTCGTTTCTATTTGAAACATCAAGTCCCATTGTATTCATTGCTTTTACTTTCCTGTTGCTCCTCTCAGCCATCGCTGCTGATCAAAATTGAGTGAGCCGCGACACGACAAAAGTAACAAAGTGACATATGCGCCCAGTGAAGATTCCGATCATCCTGAGCAGCCGCCCAGTCTGATCAGAGTATTCGCTGTCCGCTTGGAGCTAGCTTAGACCCTTAGCTATCCTTTAAGCACAATTAGAGAATCTGATCAGACTGGGTGGATGGCCAGGCTGATTTGAGTCTGCGCTGGGTCCACACGCCACTTTGTTGGTTTTGTCGTAGCGTGGCTCAAATGTACTTGACCTTTTCCATTGTTTCTTTCCCCGTGAAAACGTCTCAAATCTGTTCCCAGAAAACCCACTAAACATTGTTTTTATCATGCTTATCAAAATTTTTGCAGGAAAGCGGCAAGAGTACATGTAAAAACACACTTGTTAAAGATTCAGTATTTTAGATAACATGGATAAGTTTCCAGCTGCAATCAGCTTGTTATCTCTGCCAGTTAGCAATATATAACCTGGCAGCTCCATAAAATTTGAGAGCTTATGATACATTTACACAAGCAGAGAAACCTTGCACTGTGAAAAAATCTAATAGATTTTACAGTAAAAGATCTGGCAACTGGCTGCAAGGCTCTTTACTGTAAAAAGTACGGGACAGTACCGTAACATTTTAAAATGGAAACCGACTGCATGGTACAAAACCCTTGCTTTACATCCACACTTAATTTCTTTACAATCAAATATCAACAAAAAATGCGGACTTAAAACAAGGTTTGTACACAACGCAGTCATTTTCCATTTTAAAAAGTTACGGTACTATTCCGAACCATTTACGGTAATGGGCCCGGCAGCCAGTTGCCAGGTTTTTTACCGTAAATTCTACGGGATTTTTTTTACAATGTGAGTTATTGGCTGAATTCGGGGAAAGTCTACAGTCCGATATTTATTTTTTGTCAAGTGAATAAAATGGTTTTCCACAATATACTGTTTATTTTTTCAAACGAATACTGCCATTTCTATTTTCTTGCATTATCTTGTACGTTTACCACTTTTACTATAATAAAAGTTTCACAATATGTTCAGTATCTTTTATTGATGTCTGGTATGGGCAGGAAAAATGCCCATCCCGAGGGTCAACGTAGAGCATTACGAGGCTTAAGCTTGTAAACAGGGTTCGAGGTTATAAAACTTGAGAATAATCTCAAGCTCAAAATAAAGCACACTTATTAGCTGCTTTCGAGCATGTGCTCGGAAGCAGCCAATAAGTGTGCTTTATTTTGAGTTTGAGAATGTACTCAAGTTTTATAACCTCTGGGCCAGCCATGATGGATCATTTTTCTTGCATACTGCATTTATTCGGATATAAGACGGTAATTTGTCCTTCAAAAATTACCGCAAATATATAAATAAGTCTTGTTAAATTAAGCCACTAAATGGCTTAGTCTTTTCTAGAACAATCCCAAAGGTCTAGATCCGTCTTACAAGACGGGTCAAGATTACAAGACGGATCTAGATCTTTGATATCGTTTTGGAATAGAAAAATCCCGTTTTACAACCAAACAAATACGGCATCCGTTCTTTCAACATAATACCCCATTCATCTGCAGGCCTTTTGTAGTGACAATTACTTCTTACAATGCTATGATACAATTTTCGGAAGCAGCTGCGGATGTTAAAACGATATTGTTCTTGTTTTCCTGCAAATGTACAAATGAGCCGCGACACGAGAAAACCAACAAAGTGGTTGTGCGCCCAGCACAGACTCAGATCAGCCTGGGCATCCGCCCATTCTTACCAGAGTCTTCCCTGTCCGCATGAAGCTAGCTTAGACCCTTAGCTACTCTTTAAGCGCTTAGCGACGAGTCTGGTCAGGCTGGGCGCACAACCACTTTGTTGGTTTTCTCGCGTCGCGGCTCAAATACCAATTACGTGACATTAAACTACAAAAAACACACAAACAAGATATTGGCAACGGAATTACATGAGCTGTAACGAGCCGTGTCTTTCTCGTTCACATTGTCGGAGTTTCAGCCAGGGACGAAGCAAATCCCTGGCTGAAATTCAAATATGCATTCTGATATGAGCCCGAACTGTCCGAATATGCGTAAGTACCTTTTTGCGTGTTGTTCAAATACAGGCTGTTAAATCAGACTACTCGAAGTTGTTGGCCCATCTGAACCTAGTGGGCACATGATATTGAATGGCGCCGTACTGACGTCGATGTAGATCTGGGTCCGAGGATATAAAACTAGAGTACAATCTCAAACTCAAAATAAAGCACACTGATTGGCTGCTTCCGAGCATGTGCTCGGAGGCAGCCGATCAGTGTGCTTTATGCTCGGAGGCAGCCGGTCAGTGTGCTTTATTTTGAGTTTGGGAATGTACTCAAGTTTGATAACCTCCGGGCATGGATGAAATAGACTACATTGCATCGTCACAAAAGACAGGCAGATCAGGATGAAATAGACTGCTGATGTCCTTAGGACCAGCTATTGGACATGAGAAGAGAAGTAAAGTACATTTACTTCCTGATTTGCTCTTAACTTATTGAGTAACAGCTCAAGTGCGGGGCCCTGTGAGGGACACTTGAAGTAAACATGTCCATTACATCCCAGCGGGCACATGATGTCAAAATGACGTCGTGCTGACGTCGATGCGACGTCGTTACGTCGCATCGACGTCAGTACGACGTCATTTCAACGTCATGTGCCTACTGGGATAATTCGGTCTTTTGCGGACGAAACAAAAAAAACAAATCATTTCCGTGCTTTCTACAAACTGATGAATTATTCTAATCGTCTCACTGGCTAGGAAGATGCAGTGATGTTAAGTGCATTCGGGTATTTCACTCTGGTCTGACTAATATGGTCTGACTACCGTTTGTACTTTAAGAATTATTCCAGGGTGACAACATACGTCATAGCACTGATGTCAGCAGCCAGCTTAACGTAAAAAAGGTAAATATTTTGTATGATTAACGAAACAATCAACTATATAGTCGATGTGGTACCGATAGATGTTCTGGCCTCAGTATTACCAGGATTAACCACAAAATGCTTGTTAAGTTTGTTACACTCTTTTTACCTGTATATTGACTCTGTTTAATACATGTTTATCTCAGATGTCAACATCAAAAATTTCAGTGAGGCATTTGTTAATTTCTTACCTTTTGAAGAGACATGCCCTATATATCTGGACCATATATGCAAGTAGGCACCGCGTTGCTTCAATTTCTTATGTTAGAATCCTGTATCATATATTTTGCAAACGGAAAAAAAGCTGTCAGAGTTTCTTCCAAATGGCCCCGAATAATTAGTTCTGATACCCGCACCATGACGTAAGTTGTTACATGTACCCCTGAAAAAGGATGCCACTAAATTGTTTATAATTATGTACGCATTTCATTTTTTTGGCTGCATAAAAATGTAAAATAAATTCTTTTCAGTCTGAATAGAAATGTATTATAAAACAACATCGCAAAAGAGATTAAATGAGATACTATGAGAAATGGAGAGACTGGCTTTTCAGGGTAGAACAGCATTTGTGTTTAGTGACGAAATTTATGTAAAACTTTCTCTGATAGCAATAATAGAAAGAGGAATTGAATTTAAAGAGAGGCTTATCGCTTTTTTCGCACCTGAACAAAAGTAGAATTACAGGCAACTTGCGATCGAAATCTCAAAATCAGCAGTTATGATTGAGGATGGGGAGGGGTGTGTGTGTGTGTGTGTGTGTGTGTGTGGGGGGGGGGGGGGTTGTAACTAAGTTGAGTTTAAGAGTAGATTATTTTCGTCGTCAAAGGAAGCAAACGGAAAATTACAAGAGAAAATTGCTCTTGAAAACGTCGCAGATGCAGACAAACATGGAAGTATGTCTGTGGACAGTTAATCTTCCATAGTCTTCATTCGATTTTTTATTATAGAAATGAATTTTATTTTTGTGGATTTTATCGATGTGTAAACGCCGGCGAATCACTCATAAACTGAATAAAGGCCCCTTCATGTTAAGTTTGTGAGTGATTCGCCGGCACAAATAAAATTCCTAATTCCAACTCGGTTATTTTTACCTTAAAATGTCAGGTACACTGAGTATTTTAGAAACTGCCGCAAAGAAACTAGTCCAAGTAGTTCCCGATTTCCGGTTCAGGGGATTTATCGAAGTATAAACGCTGTTTACTGTACGCTCTTGACCAATCCAATTACGCTAAATTAGCAGTAGAAAATTGAGTTGGAATTATGAAAGGACAACTTTCAAGAAGCCCTTCTAAAATTAGTTCTACTGTTAAAGAAAAGATTTTGTTTTATGGGGAGCAAATTCTTTCCTTTAGGAATTGGCTCTGTAGAAGGGAAGCAAAGTAAAAACAAGTATATTTGCTTGCCCTGAAACTGTATCAATTCACAATGAACACGGAATTAAATGACTTGAGAGCAATTACACAGGGTATAAACCAGTCCGCCAATTTTCGCTTCGCCTGCAGAGACTGTCCGTTATATTTGGCTTCCGCCGAGACTGTTCGCGATCTATTGCTTACTGCTAGGACTTCTGTACTTGATAAATGGCTTCCTGCAGAGACTGTCTGCGTGATTCTGCTTCCTGCCGAGGCTCTCGTCAGGAAGCAGAGTCACGCGGACTGTCACGGCAGGAAGCCATTTTTCGAGGACAGTAGTCCCTGCAGGAAGCAAGAGATCGCGGACAGTCTCGGCCGAAGCCAAATATGACGGACAGTCTCTGCAGGAAGCGAAAATTGGCGGACTGGTTTATACCCTGTAAACTAGAAACTAAGAGCTCAGATCGATGTCAAAATGATGTCATCGAAACGTCATTCTGCCAGGGCACTAAGCAAAACAGTTGGTACTGCATAGTTGCTATGGTAACATATGTCTGACAGCATTGTTATCGGAGCAGGGCAGACAGTGTATGCCATGCTCTGCCATTTTTTCCAATAATATTGCAAACTGAAATTCGTTCAACAGAAACTTCACATTTTCTCAACAAATAATTTTTCTCAAGTCATTTAATTCTGTGCTCTTAAAGTAAGATGAAAGGTTACGCCTTCAATGGAGAGATTATTGTGACCACTTTAAGAGTAGGCCATTATGTGAACAGTCGTTAAACCAGGAAGAAAAATGTGCATCTGAAGAGGTACCACTTCGAAAATGGAGATCAACTCTCAAGATTAATAGTAGTGCTTTCTGTTTGATGATCCATCCAACCCTGTGTTCGCTAGAAAAAAAGTAGAAAGCTTATTATTGCTCATACTGTTCAAGGATGACATTTTAGTCAAACCCATGAGTCAGTTAGGTTACACATAAGGAAAGTTATAGACTTAATCCCAGTTATAAACTTCCCAACCCGGCCTGATAAACCACAGGAGTCTGAAATTTCGTCAATAAAATAAAAAAAAAAAGCAAATTCTACAGAATCGCGTTCATATTTATACATATATGTATTATAAAAGACAGGAATGCAATGCTTTTTTTACCCCACCCACCACGAAAACTCGTTCCCAACACGTTTTAAGGTAGTAAACAGCAAACACCGTTCCAATGTACGTAGCGGTTACTTGTAACAAAATGTTTTCTATCATCCGCCACCTACAATTCATCAGTATGTATTTGAAGAAAGCCACAAAAGAAGATCAAATTTGGCGACTGACAGCGAATTTATATTTCTGAGAAACCATGTCCTGTTTACATTTGACAGCGCGTGAGCGGGCGCATTTAATTGGACGAGACGCATTTAATTGGACGAGGGTATCGGCACGACGGTCGTGCGGATAAGAATCATTATCATCAACACGGTCGGGCCTTATTCGCACGCCGGCGATTATATATTCCATCATAGATGCCATGGCCTTTCTTAGAAATGGTTTCATACAACACAGTTTCGGTAATTCATATGGAGGATTCAAAATAACTAAAAACTGGTCAAAACATTTTATGACCGACTTTCTGTTGTTAAAACATCTGATATCCGGACCCCAGCTGTACCTTTATGGGGCACAATCTTATTTTTGGCATGTTCCAGTTCGACATGAATAGGTTGCATCAATTATATATGTGTATGTAGAAAAGGTATTCCGTCAAGATGAGGCATCAAAAGGATGTTAAGGCCGAATGCTACAAGTCCATAAGCCGACCACAGCTCGAGTATGCTTCGACGGTATGGGACCCAGTGACAAAATTCAACATAGCCAGACATAGTCTGTATAGAGGCGTGCCGCCAGATTTTGCTTAACCGACTAACGCCGAACCAGCAGTGTCACTTCAATTTGGCCAGAACTTGGTTGGGAGGACCTTGAATCGAGGCGACACCAGAGCAAAGTCACAATGATGTAAAGGATCGTCAATAACCTCGTTGAAATCCCTCCAGGCCAGTACCTGACAGCCACAGGAGTAGCAACTAGAGGACACTATGAACTATTCCTTCCAATATTTTGCTCCATCAACGCCTACCAGGGACCCTTCTTTCCATCAACAAGCCGTCTCTGGAATGGCCTGCCTGCCAATGTCATATCAGCACCGACTTTGGATGACTTCAAGCTCCTTGTCAGTGCAGGTATCCTAAGACCGTGATTGTGAACAATATGTTTTTATCTGGTTTTAACTGTACATAAGTACCTCCCAGCACAAATGTTTTAAGGTTGTTCACAGTGCGACTATGCCAATATTGGCCATGCACTTTATTGGTAGATGTATATGTAGATAGATTGATTTAACAGATTGACAATAGCATAGCACAGGATTGATTTAAGTAACTGAAAATGAGTCCCTAGTACAATCAATTTTTCATAATCATTTATAAACTTAAATCGGTGAATTGGCGTGGAACATTTTAGAAATGTGTATATTCATGTTTCAAGTAGGGGCTATGTATAAAATATTTTTTGATTAGTATAGCCCCTTAAAATCAGTAAAAACCAAACCTCTATCAAAAATTAATTATCAGTTGAAGTATGATCCAGTTGTTGTCAAGATTTTATACTTACCATAAAACAGGCTGTATACCCCTAGTATGGGTATAAGAAAATTAAAGAAATTCTGATCCCAGTAAATTATACTTCAGTGCTTCTGAATGTGGGTCGTCAGGGACCCAAATGCATTAGAAAAAGCATTATCTTGTTGAACTGTATGTTTAGTTCTTGATTCCCCATGTTCAAGTTACATTAAAGTGAACTATAATCTCTGTATTATCATAATTCAGAGTTAAAACCATATCAGTGAAAATGTCACCTTGTCGAAACCCAGCAAACACCTGAAACTTTTCAGATCAAATCATTTGAGAAGAACTAGGACATCCCGTGATTCACAATACACTAGATACCTTGCATATAGTGATGTCCTGAAGATTTTTTTTCAGGACTATTTCTATGTGGAATAGTCTCCCCTCTTCGGCGGTTTCTGCCAAACCCGCTGAGGAGTTTAAGACCCTTGTTCAGATTATCAGTCAAGAGGCTCGTGTTTTAGCATGCCATTGATCTGCTTCTTGTAAATAGTTTTAATGGCCCACCCCGAAAAGTTATCCCTTTGAGCTAAATTCTAAATTTAGCCATCCACCACACCTGAGGTAAAGATCAGAAAATGGTCGTCTCAGTATCGAGAGACGGATTTGGTGGGCTTCTTTTCTTTCTTTTTTCAAAACTGACCCTGTAATTACTTAACCTAGACTGACAGCATATCTTATTTGGAGCCCAGCAGAACTATTTTAGAGCCCTAGCAGTTTTAATTGACACTCACTTTTTAAGCATTGATTTTCTCACTGATTGATGTCAAAGGTGGAGCTTTATTTCGATCTAACCCAATTCTGATTCTTATCAGACATGTCATGAGCTTTGCTCCCTGTTATGGTGCTATTTTATTTTTCATCTTGTTTCTTGTCTTATCGTTTCATTTGTGGCTCGGTGTAGTAACGAAATGCTGTTGTTGTTTTTGTTGTTGATTTATTGCTTTAGGTCCACGGTATACAGCAATGGTCATGTAAGTACGGTCAGTTACCCTAACCACACTATTCCTAGGCAGGCTTAGACCTCTTAAACGGTTAACCAGTAGTAAGTGCACATACTTTCGTCTTTCGCCAGCAGCTGACAACTGCCCTTCTTGAATCAGCGGAAGGAGACGCGAAAGTATGTGGCCTGACTGAGTATCGAGCCTGAGACCTCTGACTCTTGAGTCAGACAAATAACCAAAGGTAAAACTGCAACAAGTTATACGATGATATAAATGCATAGATAGTGAAATTAATCAATTTGTACAAAATTCATCCATTTTCATTTGTTGGCCTACAAATCGAAACATTTAACAGCTATAACCGCTTGACGTTTATTCACCTCTAAGGACTACCTGTCCGAAGACTTTAAAATGAAAATGTAGAGAAGAATATAGAGCAAATAATTAACGTATTCAAAACATTTTTCATTAATACTAGGACTTTCTAGTTGAAGACCAATAAATAATTTGAGCAATCAGTAAAGACAAGTTCAACACAACCTAAGAGAAAAGTTCATGCTTTCTTGCAATCAGCAACAGGAATGTCAAGAATAGATCACAGAATAGATCACCCTGTCTTACATGTGTACAACGTACGAATACATATGGATTGACAGTTCTGAAGTAGACAGTTCCAACGATACCGATAGTCAACAAGTGAGTTTATTGTCAGCCCCAAATAAGTTGCACCTTTTCACAATTGAAAACTTATTTCTATGGTGCTGTTTCTCAACATAAGTGGTCTGTTTGCTGTCAATATGTTGATGTTGGGTTGAGTAGGCTTCCAAGCTTGCTAAGTGTCAGCTTATCTCCATCATAAACTGTGGTGCCCAGATGATTTGGATCATTCGCCTCTTATTGTTTTTTTGTTTTGATTCGTCAGGGCATGGATATTTGATGCAGTCAGGTGTTGAAGTCTTGCCTTACGCCTGTTCAGTGTATAGGCACAAGACAAAGATTTAAACAAATTAAATTTAGGGCACTAACACTTGATGCACTCAGTAGTTGCAATAAAAATAATGGATCACCCTGCCGTGACCTAGGCAATGTAAAGATAGAAGCCAAAAACACTGGCACTTGATACAGGCAGAAGTTATGAACAAAAAGTGGAACATCTTGCCTTACACCTAAGCAATATACAGATAGAAACCAAACGTTATTTTCAAAACGAAAAAACTCAGGGTACTGATGCATGAAAAAAAGATTGGTTGGTTTTGGGTTTAACGGCCTTTTGAGACCGTATTTCAGTCTATATCGGGCCGTCCCCCAGAGAGAGGGAGAAAGAAAAGAGAAATGATAGAAGAGAGAAAAATTTCAAACAACCCCGCCCGCACCTACTGCAAGCACAGTAGGCCCTTGCCCTACTTATACCCAAATAAGTAGGACGCCCCGGCACTGGAAGTTATAACCAGCACCATCGCCCGACTACCGCCCCAGCATGAAAAATATATGTTAATACTGAAATCAGTTTGCAGAGGTGTGCGTGGGGAGAGCGGGAGGGGCAGGGGAGTATCCCCGGCTTCCAGATCTTAGCCAGATAAATTGATATTTACATTTGCAGGCAAACAGAATGGGTATTGATGTAGGACCTCATTAATAATTAACGTCACCGATAAACAAGTGCTGCAACGAAAGATCCTACCTTTACTATGAATCAGACATTCACCGAAAAACCAGACCTATCACCATACATGTATTTCAGTTTCAAAAGCTATTTTACTGGTTTCAAAATCTTTTGAAACATTGCGCAAAAAGAGGGGACATACTTACCCTAATTTTGAATAAAAAATATAGCTTGACAAATACAGTAACAGATCTAAACATTAGAATTAGTTTTCAGGCTTGATTATTTATAGCCTATTTTGCAGATTTTTCAAATTTTGGTTGATCATAAAAATGGTCGTATAAATGCCTTTGCTGCCTCTCTGATAGACACTTCTCTAAAATATTTCACCAATGCTATACCGTGTATTGTGAATTGAGATAGTCATTAAAATTAGTTAGAACACTTAAGTCGTTCTTTATTGTGTTATCACTTATTCCATAACAAGTCCATACTATTACAATTGCTATGAATCAACATATAAATTTATAATTCTCATGGTACCCGCAATTTTTTCCAGTAGGCAGCGAATGCATTCCGACTTTACTTTTAATTTGACAGGTTTTAACTTAGCTTTACCCATCATGTCTGATGAGGCGTTCTGCAGGGTGTGGCATTAAGCCCTCCATTTTATTAATTGATTTACCCCAGGTAATAAAATATTTTTATATTATATTTTTTTATTCAGCTGCTTCAACAAACATACATGAAACACAAATGACATATAATCCTATCACATTTGGCAGTATACAAGTAAGAAAGACAGAAATTCCTCTTCTGACCATGCCTCTCTGAGAGTGTAATATGATGCAACCACGATACCTTGGTGGGTAATAAAATATTAAGTATGAAGAAAATTTTAGCGTGGGCCATTTTAAAACCTTCCAACGCACCGCGGCGGAGGGTGAGGGTGAAGGTTTGGACCCAGTAAAACCGGTTTAAACCCCCAGTAGTTATTACTGACCGTCGCAAGGCAATACTTTCGTTGCGGTCGCATTTGTTTTATTTTCGGTGCTGTTTAACTTATTGTGTTTTCTCTTTAACCCTTCTGTTGGTCTAAATTATTTAGTTCAGTAAAGATAGCTGAGTTGCCACCTATTTGGGAAAGAGCTGCTGACTCGGCTTATCACTTGTAAGTTATTGTTTGTTGGAATGTCCTTGTCAATCTTTCCCTTTGATGTTGGGGATAGGGTTTGGGATCTGATTCAGTCAGTTCCTGAAGTGTATTTACTCTTTAAATTTCCCTTTGAACAACTAAAAGTAGAAAAAAGAAAACTTAGCACGACCATATGCAGATATAGTGGCAGGGGTGGGGTGGGGGAGGTGTGTGTGTTGGGGGTGGGGTGTGAGAGAGAGTGGGGGGGGGGGGTGAAAAGCAGGGTATTGCAATTGGCCAAATTATTTCAAATCATGCAGTTTGTCAGTTGAAACTGAGTTTACGCAGCTAAAATTGGCCCCCAAGTCGTTCACCTCTGTAAGAAATACCTGAATTTTTCACATTCTCTTCCAAAATCTGCGTACATGCCGGCATAATTTACTAAGATACATGTGCCAACAAAAAGAAAGTGATACCCATGGACAAAAAATGGTAAAATCTTGTTTGTTTAATCACTGTTGATCCGAACTTGACATTGATTTAACGTTGTTTCAACGATTTTGTGTCTGCTCGGTTTGTTATATTTCACTGTACCTATGCTAATGGGCATGAATAGCCCACATAAAAAACTTACAACACAAGTTCCAATATACTATGCAGAGGCAGGACAACATGACAGAGAAAATGGAAAACCGTAGACCCTACACATGACAAAATTGGAACTTTAAAGAGTGATGCCTATAACAATAATTTATTCCCGGATGTAAAAAATCTGAGAGAGAGAAAGAGAGAGAGATTATTGCTGTGTTTTTGTTATTTTTTTTTATTTTTTTTATTTTTTTTATTTTTTTTTTTTCTTGTATTTGTTTCCTTTTGTTTTGACGCATCTATGAAAAGTAAAAAGATAGACAATGATCAGGAATTAATGCAATCAAATCACACATCCCGCTCTCAAAACCAATAGGGAAAGAAGCACCCACCCACGGAAAAATCGACACTAGTTCACGAAAGACACGCACAGTATGTATGTATTTATTGAAGAATAAAATACTGTTTAAACAAAAGACACGCACAGTAAACCGAATGAGCAGCCCTTTCCCAAACAGGTGGTCATTCAGCTACCCTAGGATTCTGCGTTTCTATGTTTTGTCGTTTTAAGTTTGTCACAGACTCCAACAAATTTCTAAAGCAAGCCTGCATATCAGCACGTTCTTGCCATAACTTTTTCTGTTTATACTACTTAACTGTGGACGAAAATAAAACCTATTCCGCTGGTCTGTGTTCTGTGTACTCAACACCCGTTCAGACCCCCTCCCGCTCTCTGTCTCTCTCTGTGTCTCGCTCTCTATCTCGCTCTCTGACACACACACACACACACACACACACACACACACACACACACACAACTTCACATGGCAGTGTTTTCCTGCAGAATATGAGTGCTTTCCTGCGTTTTTCGGCGTTTTCCGATGACTGGCTGCTTTCCGCTCTTGATAGTTACTGAAAACGGAACTGTTTTAAGCATAAGCCTTAATGTTAAATAATTTTAATTAGGGGGGCGGAAGGGGATATGAGAGAGAAAAAGAAAGAAACTATAGGTTGAATAATACTCGCCAACTGACCTGAGATGTTGGTGTGTTGGTTTGGGCGACTAATTTATATCCGTGGAGGCTGGTTTGGGGTGTTATGAAGGCGGTTTAGGTGGTTTGGGATGTTTTGGGGTGGTTTGGGGTGTTTCCGCCACCGGAGTATTAATCTGTTTAGGCCTTATAACCATTTTATTTACTTATTGCTACATTTGTTATTTTCTTTAAAAACGTGGATACATGTAATAAAGGGTATCATCTGTGCTATTCTGATACAAAATATCAATATAGGGCTCAAATAATGCTTTTCACCAAATAAGCCAGATAAGAACTTCGTATTAAACCCAAATAACCATTATCTTGTGGAAAACCCTTTATTTTATAGTGCGTTCCGGTAATTACAGGTGCGTTTCGGTGTTTTTGTGCGTTTCGGTATTTCTATGGACCGAAAAAAATGTAATATTCATTATGATCAATGGATCGCCCATAGAATAGCAAATTGCCGTCGTGCGGACAACCGAACGGCCGTCTTGCCGATAAGGATTCGAAACCGCACGACCGTCTTGCCGATAGCCACATCCAATCTTGTTGCACGCGACCGCGTGAAGTGGACATGGTTTCTCAGAAAACAGATTCGCTGTCAGTCGCCAGATTTGATCTTCTATTGTGGCTTTCTTGAAATACATACTGATGTATTGTAGGTGGCGGATGATAGAAAACATTTAGTTACAAGTAACCGCTACGTACATTGGAACGCTTTTTGCTGTTTACTACCTGAAAACGAGTTGAGAACGAATTTTTGTGGTGGGTGGGGTACAAAAGGCATTGCATTCCTGTCTCTTTTATAGTATATATTTAAATAACTGGGTGTGATTTTGTAGAATATGTCTTTTTTGGTATTCTATTGACAGAATTTCAAACTCCTGTGGATAAACTGACCCAAAAGCTGTATTGTGCAAAATAAAAAATAAATGGAAAAGAACGAAGCTTAAAGTGCAATGAGGTTATACGAAGCAAACATGAAAATCTCTTTAAAAGACTAGCCATAAAAATTCCGCCTTCAAAAATTGGTGGTCGGTGCCAATTTGTAATACGAGAATGTGCATTATGAACATCTTTGAATTAAAAAGTTTAGAATCGAAAAGATTGAAATTAGTAAGCAGCAAAACTGAGGAATACCGAAGACCCATTTTTGTACATTTATATTAATTTTATTTTTATTTAATGGATTCATATTTTTCTTACTCACTGGACAATAATATCCTTTTCTAGAGTTGTCTGCGATTTTTTAAATCCCGGTCTGCTGGCTCAGCCTAGGCTTCGAAAGCTTTCAAACATGTCAACCTTTGCTTAAAAGCTTAAACTTGCTAATTTCAACAACACCACTTGTTTCCTGTCATGTAAATTGCATGCAGAATATGAAATTGACAGCCATTGACGTACAGAAAATGTCACTGTAGATTCCTGATAGGCTGTCCGTCCTGAAAAAAAAAATGCATGCACAAGGTGAAATTAACACACATGACAGAACTATTAATAGAAAATTGAAGTTAATAAGAATGGCCTCAACAAGAAGTGTAGAATTCAATGAATCTTCTGTGTTATAGAATATAGTGGGTGAAAAATGATGGGAATAAGGCCTCGTCTTATGCTCGGCAAGCCTCGCATTAGACTGAATAATCTGAAATAGCCTGACATTTCCTTGTCTCGGCCTCAGTTCCATCACAGATTTTGTCAATCTAAGGATGACTTTGATACCGATGGTGATCACCACACGTTGTATATTCTTGTCAGCTCAAATGTTTCGAAAGAGCATCGAGCCACCTAGGGAACATCGTTAGGAGAATTGAACTGAACTGAACTGAACGATCACTTTAATGAGCGGAACAAATCTTACTGCTTCACTTCTTAAACACGGCTATGAATATCATACACTTATGTAAACTGTCGGGTTTTTTTTTTCTCCAAAAGTTCTATCGCCGACTTTCAGACACGATGTCCAGAATAACGCTTGCTTATAAACGCGTTTTGACAAGGTCTATCGAAGCCAGAACTCTTTCAAAATCTGAAACATAGCTGTTGCATGAAAAACCGATTTTTCATATCTGCGAAAACATATATGAGCCGTGACACGAGAAAACCAACAATGTGGTTGTGCGCCCAGCGCAGACTCAGATGAGTCTGGGCATCCGCCCAGTCTGATCAGAGTCTTCGCTGTCCGCATGGAGGTAGCTCAGACCCTTTAAGGGCTTAGCGAAGAGTCTGCGTGGACTGTGCGGATGTCCAGGCTGACCTGTGTCTGCGCTTGGCGCACACCCACTTTGTTAGGTTTCTCGTGTCGCGGGTCATTATAATTATGTAACTATACCATGCCAGACATTGCTTGACATTGCTTATTTCTTTCAGCATTGGAAATTATTTAGAAGTTTCAAAAAATAATAATTCGATGCAAAAAGTAAAGGTCACATTATTGAATATCTGCCGTATCAACATTTCGCGTTTTAATAAGAATTATAACAGATTGGCGCAGATTTATTGTGGCATTCATGATAGGGAGAGTCGGGTAACTTCGGACAGCGGGGAAATTCGGACACTGACATTGTTTCCTTTATATGTCAGTTGTTTGGAACTAAAACAAAAAATAACTGGCCAAACAGTGAAAATCCTGATGAGACGGCTCATTGTGAGCCGTCTCATCTGGATTTTTACTGTCTGCAATGGTATGTCCGAATTTACCCCCATGTACGAAGTTATCCGACTCAACCCTGTACCATGGTATATGTACCATTTCAAATTTGATGTAAATGTGAAACATTTTCTTACTTTTCTTTTAAATTATACATTGTGGCATCTATTAGGAACGCTGCACTGAGACGATTCTAATGGAATGCCACAACGTATAGTTTAGTAGAAAGTCACAGAAACTATCTTAAATATACACCAGGGCCCATGTTCACAATCGTTCCTTAAACTTAAGGAACACCTAAACTTAAAGGTGGGTTCCTGGACTAGGGATAACAAATGTTCACAAAATAATTTTGTCCTTTTCTGAGTAGTATTGAATTTTCTTATTTTTCTGAATTTGTTGCTACTGAGAAAATCGTCAGATGTTGAAGAAAATAGTGGTTTTCCCTTTTCTTTTGGTTTATTTTCTTTCGTTGGAATTCCAGTTCTAAAAATAACTATGTTTATTATGTCCATAAGTGCGCGATTTCTGATGCAATTCTCCAAAGGGCAATTTTCTCTTGCCATGAGCTCTTCTAGAGGTCCTGGCATGGCGGATGGGTTAAAACTATCCCAAAATGCAATGCAGCATGACGTCAGCAGCGTTATCTATTTTTGGCGCGAACTAAAAATAGCGCTAACTGGTGTGCGAAGTTGAGTTAGGAAATCCCTTGCAAAACAACTTTTCTAATATTTTTTTGATTTACCTTTGTAGTGCAACTTATTCATTCCTTTTTATAAGTGCTTTTCAACAACTTGGATGAAAGATCATCAAAATTATGATGCATTCCAAAGTACAGGAACCTACCTTTAAAGGTCGAAAATTTCGATTTTTTTTTTTTTTGTAAATAAAAGCTAACAAAAATGAAAGTGGTTTGCTTTTCTTTCTTATTTCAACTCAATAAGAACTACCAGTAGGATCACGCAAAAACTTTGGTTCTCAATATAATTCAAATTTACATTTTCTTCGAGTGAAATTTCCGACCTAAACTTTAATGAACCTGGGCCCAGGTACTCCTTTCTATCAGAACCTCTGTTATGCTGTACTTATGTACAAATATATTGAAAAATCAATATATTGGCGAACTTACATTTTACATGTTGCCCTCTTCACCTCAAATTTTCTGCTTATCTGTGACTTCGTGTGCATAAAGCTTAAAGACATATACAGTAATTGTCTACTAGCCTGTGATCAAATTCACTTTTTCTTCATGCCTTTTGTATCGTTAATACTACATTTATCTTGATTCCGTTATTTCAATCCATACAAACAATATGAAATAGTATATAGAGTCGGTTACAGTAAGAATACCCTTATGCAATAATAAAGTTGGTGTTCTTCAATAGTAGAATGTTGGGAGTAACATTTAGAAGGTGTCTGTATACAGATTTTCCCGTGACACTCGGGCAGAATAGTGAGTTTAGCTTACATGAATGAAATTGGCAAGGCTTGCGTAAATAAATTTACTATTACTACTATAAATTTACTACTATCGCTATAATTTTTCTGTATTTTTCTAATTTCATTTATTTATATATCAACTTATTTATTTATTTCGAGCTTTGACTCTGGTTAGTATAAACATAAATATAACTCGATATATATGATTACTATTGTGTATTGAGTCGCATTGACGTCAGTGCGACGTCATGTACTCAAAGGGCTTGTGTCTTGTCGACGTCGGTGCAGCGTTATCGCGTGGCACGGACGTTGACACGATGCCGCTTCGGAGTTTTATGCCCTATAGGCTTCGTTGTGTTCTGAGCAAGTATGTATATGTTATATATTTGAATAGCCACTCTGAGCATACATATACGAGGTTGTGTGGCGTTTATAATGAAAATGCTTTGTGACACGTATGGCCACTAGGAACTCGTATTAGTGCGCCCCAGTTAAGAGGTTAGTTTGTATAAAATTAACCTATAAATTATCATGCCTGTTTATGTAGTTGAGATTTTTGAATTAGATGTATAGTTTTTACGTGCTCATGTTTCTGACGCGGCTCATGTCCTTTCTATACATGTCCTTCTTGCGTCTTTTTGACGCCGGTGCAGCGTCTCGACGTTGACACGACGTCGCTGGGGTGTTTTATGCCCTATGGGTTTGAGTTCAGAACAAGCATGAATGTCTTAGTATTGTTGCTGGTGTATATATTTGTTATTTATTTCAAATAACCAATCTGAATTGTAATGAAAATGGTTGGTGACACGTACGTATTGGTATGCCATTATTAAAAAAAAAGTTAATCTGTGTTTAGGGCCCTCATGATATTTGAAATAGGATTACTCTGTATAGCTATAGTACTTTCTGTGTCCATGTTTCTTGGCGCGGCCCATTTCCTTTTTTTGTTTTATGAATTTGTTTACACACGCGCCCATATATATATATAGGATATTTTCGTATCGAAGGAATTGTGCCTCTATAACATTATTGTTGATCTCTGTTTAATTTCGTCCGTCTGAATAGTTTGATTAAATGAATTGGCGTCTCGTGAACGGTGGCCTTGGGCCGGACATTTGTGCCGAATGCTTGGATCAGCCTGGTCAGTTGCGCGACCTGGCCAGGATCTTCATTTCTCTTTCTTTGATTTCTTAGTGTACGTAGGCAGTGTTAATAGGAGGGGTGAAATCTGGTCGGAGTGCGCACCTGCGCAGGCTGGTCGGACGTTTCCCCTTTTTATACGTGCCGTAAGGTATCTTTTCGCGTGACGCCAATTAATGTTCAATTGCCGTATTGTTTATGTTTACATTTAGCGTTTATTTCTCAGCAATTTCCATTGGTTTTGTGATCACACGATACTTATGAAGAATCTTCATCTCTTATTGCTATTGTTATTTTATTTATGTACATATATCTTAATTTTGTGTGGACTGGAACTTTCCTTGCGCCTCCCTGGTAAGACTGACATCCTGAAAAATCGACAGCCGGTTACATGTACGAGATATCAAAGATCAACTGTCACTGGAAGCTGCATCATAATGCTATTTTTACTGCCTGATGGGTAATAGCCTACTACAATGGAGAGTGACAGTTGGTGTGTTCTACAACAGATGTTATGGGCTTACAAGAATAGGCAGGGTGAGCATCAGATTATTAATAGACTTTCATTTTCTATACTTCTTATTCAAAATTTTTCATCAAACAACAAGATTCCTTGTTGACACAAATAATACGTTTCTTAATGAGAACTTTTATTTTATTGTAATCCATCTTCTTCTGATTTTATCTGGCGACATAGAAATTAATCCAGGGCCTCAGCTATTTAAGGATAGTATTTCAATACTACATAACAATATTCGAAGTTTACGAAATAAATTGGATTACATAAAAGATAATTACTTAGATTTTGATGTAATTTGCTTCACTGAAACTCATTTAGATGATAATATTTTGACAAACGATATACTTTTATCGGAAACTTATGATAGTCCTTACAGAAAAGATAGGAACTGTCATGGTGGAGGAATCGTCATATATCCGCATCGTAATATAGTCCATGAAAGAATGTATGAGCTTGAGGTATTTTGGAATGAATGTATCTGGATGAAAATTAAACAAAAAAGCCAAGTTCTTTTACTTGGTGTATTTTATAGTCCAAAAACATCAGATCGATACTTTTTTGACAGATTGAATCAGTGCTTAGAAAAAGCTTTGGATATTTCCAAAAATATTATAATTATGGGAGATTTGAACGAGGATTTATTGAATTTAAATAACTACAATCTTAAAAACGTTCTCCTGGTTAACTCTTTAAATAATATCATTATGGAACCAACTCGTGGCAGAGCGCTTTTAGATCCTGTGATTACTTATTTTGACCAGATTATTTTAGACAGTGGAGTTTTACAGGTTCCTTTGCAAATCAGTGATCATGCTGCTACGTTTTGTACGATTCCATTCGAGTACCATTTACATAGCACTTTCACTAGAAAAATTTGGTTATATAGAAAAGGCAATTATGTTGATTTAGATAGTAAAATAAGTAGTTTTGATTGGCAACCACTTTATACATTACCATTAAACGAAGCCGTAGAATTTTTCAACTTATCGTTTTTAAATTTAGTACAACAGTGCATACCGACTAAAGAAATAACAGTTAGGAGTGATGATAAACCGTGGTATGATAATGAAATTCGGAAATTTTCAAGAATAAGAGATAGATTAAAGTCAAAAGCAAATATAACTGCACGAGCTACAGATTGGCGGAAATATAAGGATGCTAGAAATAAAGTGAATAATTTAAAGAAATACGCCAAAGAACGATTCTATAATAATTTAGAACTTACACTTGCTGAGACTTTCAGTACTAATAAGCGTGATTTTTGGAAGCTTACAAGATATTTTATTAAGAACAATACGTCGTCGGCATCAATTCCACCACTTTATTCTGTTGATAATAATAATGATATTGTAATACACACAACAGATACTGAAAAGGCGAAATGTTTAAATGACTATTTTACGTCAATTTCTCAAATCTGTGATGACAATGTACAATTACCTACTTTTCGAAAACTTACTAACAATAGTCTGACCTCATTTGATATCTCTGAAAGTGAAGTTACGGATATTATTGACTTATTAAATGTTAATAAAGCTTCAGGACCCGATTTTATAAATCATAAAATGCTTAAATACGTTTCAAGGTCTGTATCGAAACCTCTTGCTATTCTTTTTATTCGTTCACTGAGTGAAAAAAAAATTCCGGACCCGTGGAAACAGAGTAATGTAGTGCCTCTTTTTAAAAAAGGTGAAAGAAACAATCCTTCGAACTATAGACCAGTTTCGCTTTGCAGTTCAGTCGGTAAAATAATGGAACGTATCGTTTTTAAAAAATTATATAATTACCTATATTCAAACAACCTTATATATAAATACCAGTCTGGGTTTATTCCTGGCCATTCAACAACATTTCAGCTCATTGACATATATCACCATATTTGTCAGTCTTTCGATAGTAAACAGTATTCTTGTATGGTCTTTTGTGATATATCTAAAGCTTTCGACCGGGTTTGGCATAAAGGCTTATTATTCAAACTGAGGCAGAATGGAATTGAGAATGAATTTTTGGACTGGTTATCAAATTACTTATCTAATAGAAAACAATGCGTTGTGCTTAATGCATCCAGTTCTGACATTAAACCAGTCTTAGCTGGGGTACCTCAGGGTTCTGTTCTTGGACCTTTACTATTTCTTATTTATGTAAATGACATTTCGGAACAGTTACTGAGTTTAACTAGATTATTTGCAGATGATAGTTCTTTATTTGTATCTGCTTCTAATATCCCTGACATTGAAGGCATACTAAATCATGACCTTTCAATCATTACGGCATGGGCCAAACAGTGGCTAGTAAATTTTAACCCTAGTAAGACTGAAGCGATACTCTTTTCACTGAGGCAAGCACCTTTACTTCCTAATCTTATTTTTGATGGTGTTAATATTGATTTTGTAAGTACCCATAAGCATCTCGGAATAACTTTTAGTGAAAATGGAAAATGGCAAACTCATATTGATAATATTCTTTCGTCAGCTTCAAAAGTAATTGGTATTATGAGGAAACTTAAATATAGTTTTAGTAGAAGTGCATTAAATCAGATTTATATGTCATATGTTAGACCAATTTTAGAATACTCTTCAATTGTGTGCGATAATTGTACTGTAGAACAGGCGAATTCATTAGAAAAAATACAAAACGAAGCCGCTCGCATTGTAACTGGACTTACTCGATCTGTTTCACTAGAAAGGCTTTATAATGAGTGTGGCTGGGATTCCTTATCACTTAGAAGAAAAACCCAAAAATTAAAATTTATGTACAAAGTTACAAATTATATGATTCCTTCATACATAGCTGACATTATACCACAAACAGTTGGTGATTTAACGGACTATAATCTTCGTAACAGAGACAATATAACTACTATTCCCGCAAGGACCACTATTTTCGGTCAATCCTGTGTTCTTTCGTCAATAGCTGCTTGGAATGCTCTTGATTTACAATATCGAAATTGTGAAAGTTATGGTTCCTTTTGTTACAAATTGAAAAAAGAATTTTATTCTTCGAGGAAAGTACCAAGTTACTTTCTTAAGAAACCTCGTAAATTTTCAATTGTCCATTGTAGACTTCGAAATAAGTGTAGTAACTTAAACGATGACCTTTTCCATAACCATCTTAGAGATAGTCCGTTATGTGAGTGTCTAGAAGAAGCCGAAGATGCTGAACATTATATATTTAAATGCCAAAGATACATTACTCAGACGGTTATTTTATTTCATCGAACTAGAATTTTTCATCCTCTTAGCACCGAGTTGGTTTTAAATGGCAATAGTTATTTATCCGATGATGCAAATGCTATGCTTTTTGACGCTGTTTTCAAGTACATAAAAGATACCGAACGATTTGCGTAGTTTTTTTTTTTTTTTTTTTTTTTTTATTTAGTATTTATTTTTTTTTACTAAATATAAATAAAAGTTATGATATTAAATTACGAACGGTTTTGTCGGGACGTGAGTCCATACCTTGTGCATGTGTTTGGGGTAGGGGGAGGCGGGGACTAGGGTCTGGGTGGATGGGGGTGGGGGGGGGGGGCACTCCGATCGGCCAGCGCATTCGTGCAATATGTGATCTGTTTGTGCGGATGCGCGGGCTGGTTCGGGTGTTTTGTCGCACGTGCACAGTTTAAGGACTCTCTTCCCGTGATCCCGATCGTTATAGCTTAAACTGTATACTTACCCTGTTTAATATGTTGTATTTTTCTTATATTTCAGTGAGTATAATGTTGACAGACTGTCTACATGACGGAGTGACAGCTACCAGAGAGGCGCAGGGCACCAGTTTATACAAATGTTTACTTTTACTGCATCTGGCGGGGATGCCTTGTGACTCTTTCGAACGGCGCTGGCTCGATTCGGCCGGCGCATCCGTGCCGGCTGATCGGAGTCCTCACTTTTCGCTTAACCTATATTTGAATTTAGCGGACTTTATTGAGAGAATGGTGAGGGCTCCTGTCTGTTGGCGCGGATGCGTGGGCTGGTCATGGTATTCGCTGTTCGCACGAGCACTTTGGTCCATCTCCGCTTGATGCAGCACATTTATTTATGTATTTATCTATTTCATACCTACCCTTTATTTTTTTCCTTTTCATTGATCATATTTCATTCCATGTCTTATCAATTATCTGAATATTTACACGATTATTGACAATTTATTTGTTTATTTATCTATTTATTTATTTATTTATTTATTTATAAATGTTTAATGTTTGTATTTATGTAAAATATTGCAGTTTCATATGGTTGATCTAGTTTGTGCCATGTTGGCTTTTGTATGCCATGTTTTAGGGGAAGGGCTGTAACTAATGTTGTGAGAACTTGTAGCCCGACCCCATTGTTTGTACTTTTTTGTGTACAAAGACAATAAAATATGTTTAAACTAAACCTCTTCACTTTAACCGCCAATATCACCAAAACTTAAGAAAACGACAATTAGCAGCCAAACCAGGACTGACAGCTGCGCAGTCCTCTTCAGTTGCATGTAGATAAGTTGTGCCTCAGACTTAATGGGAGTAGTCGACTTGGCTTTTCGTGGTTCCTGATTCTCAGCGTGAAGTACTTTTTCACGATTTTCAGCGTGAAGTACTTTTTCTATAGAAAAAGTACTTCACGCTGAGAATCGTGAAGAACTGGGTGTTTTGTACTTCACAATTCTTTGCGTCAAGCGCTTTTTATATCGAAAAAGTCCGAAAAAGTATTCCATGCTAAAAATCGCGAAGCACGAATACGCCCAATGATGGCATCCTCCTAATTCTATTACCAGAGGAATCTGTGACAAAAGATTGACGCCTGGCCACCAATGTCTCGGTACAGCTGGCTTCGGGTTGCACAGAGTCTTCAACTTTGTTTCATCATAGTTTTGAGGGTCCAATTGTTCTTCAAAGCTTATGAGTTCGTTAGTTAATCCCCGGTCACACAGAGCTTGCGACCGCGCCGCGACCTATCCGCAACTACAAAAAATGACAGTCGCAGACAGGTTGCAGAGGTCGCGGTAAGGTTTTATAATGGTCGCAACAAGGTCACCGAGCGGTCGCCGATCAAAATTAGTCGCAGCTAATCTTTTGAGCATGCACAAAAGACTAACCGTAACTGATTCTGATCGCAGACTGGTTGCAGTGGTTTGCTGGAGGTCTCCGATCGTATTAATTTAGTCACCAACCAGTCGCCGATCGGTCGCCGATCGGTTTCATCAATACTTTAGCTCTGAAATCTTGCAACCTTGCTGCGACCTATCAGCGATCTGTCGGCGACTGTTCGGCGACTGATCGAAGACTGATCGGCGACTGATCACTCATGATTGTTATCGTCGGGAAAGTGATGCCTCCTTGCATTTTGTGAACAGACCAACTTATTTTTGTATTTTCTCCAGCAAATACATTATCAAATACATTATTATTATCATTATTTCAGTGTTTTAGTTTGTTGAATAAAAATGATTTCTGATCAAATATTCAAAACGAGTCACATGTTTTTGATACGCAGGATGCGGTGCTGGGACAGATACAAACTTACATATTTACATTCTTATTGTATTTACTGAAAAGCCCTATAGTAAACCATTAAAACGAAATGTAGTTTACATTTGAATATTTACATTATCCGTGCATTTATTTAAAAGCCCTGTTGTAAACCATCAGAATCTAATGTAGTTTATACTTCAATACTACATCGGTTCACGCGACGTCACATGACATAAAGTGAGGTCAAAATAAACCATGGTTCTCCAATCTGATTGGATGTAAGGGACGTTATGACGTCATTTTTACGTCGCTGACGCTGTTCCACTTTTAGTAGAAAACTTGCGCATATATATTTATCTGCTTCAACTGTAGACCTAACGCAAATTTGTGGCCAAATAATAGATAGAAAAGAATGTAAATATAAGCAATGAACTTACTTTTTCTGATGTTTATCTAAATGTAAACTACATTGGGTCACTAGCAAAGTTTACTTGAACCCCTTCGGGGTTCATTCACTTTGCACGTAACCCAATGTAGTTTACACTTCGATAAACCGCAGAAAAATGAAATTAATTCCTTAAATAACTTTCTTAGTTCTTACTGTATTCTGAAAGTGCCCTTACCTAAATGCTTGATTTGTGAAAACAGACTTTTTCTTTTGTACTGCACGTCCATGCCTTTGTCATGGGCCTTGACAGGATACTAAGAGAAAATAACACAGAAATTTGAGCCGAGATCCTACCGAAAGCTACTGAACATCTCGTACAAGAACCATGTCAGTAATGAGCATTTTCGCTGAAAGATCCAAACAGCGATTGAAGAATATGATGAACTCTCCTGACGTGGTTAAGAATAGGAAATTGAGGTGGTTTTGACCAATTCAAGGTTTTCTGGCGTAGCAAAGACAATTCTGCAGGACACAATGAAAAGAACGAAAGAAAAAAAAGAAAAAAAAAGACAGAAGAAGACGCGGGATGACAATAAAAAAGGAGTGGACAAAGATGGACTTTGCCAGCCTATCTAGGGCAGCTGAAGAAAAGATATTGTTGTAAAGTTGCCTGTGGTGCCCCAACGACCTTCGCAATATTATGAGATAGACTATAAACCAGACTAGAAGTACACGCAGTCTTTGAAATGGAACAAAATTTTAATCCAGGAAGACAAAATAACTGAAGAACTATCATTATAACCATCCTCAAAACTACCAAGCAACGATTTCATAAGAAAATGGCGATTTGCGACATGTGTGTAAAGCAAAGACTCAAATCAGCGTGCACATCCGATCTTACTGATTAGAGTCCACAGTTTCTTTTTATAGATTTCTCAGGGCCTTAGGATTGTTCATGCGGGCAGGAAGACTTATCAGACTGCGCAGCTGCGCAGGCTGATCTGAGTCTTTCCTGTATGCTTATGTCATAAAGAAAGTTTTATTATGATGCGTAGTATTTGATCACTTGACATGGTCTTGACAATTACTTATTTCATTTTATCGCAATATCTATTTTTCCTTATCTCCCAAATTTGACTGTCCTTAAAATACAAACCATGCCCTTTTCAGGTCAAATTTAGCAAGTGACTCCCGGCTATATTGCTTTAAACAAGGACTGGGAACACAGCTCAATTATATATCTATGCTATTTGGCGGCAAGTCCTTTATAGCTGCTGCAGAAAGCTTTAGCAGGTGAAGCCACTTTTTAATACTGAAATGTGTTACTATTCAAATGTGTATGGGTACACCGCCAATATTTTTCACCATTGTCGCGAAGGGAAATAACTTTTATGACTTAATGTTTGCTTTCCTGGACAACGAAGCGGTACCCAAGTGGGGTCTACTCTTTGAGGAAAGAATTTGCTCCTAGGGGAGCAAATTCTTACCTTTAAGAGTTGACCTTTACTGATGAGGGAAATAAAAATAAAAATCTTGGAGTTACTTCCCCTTGAAGTGTACCCGTACATTTAATACTTTTGCTGCTGCTGCTGCTGCTAGTAATAGATGTTCTGCAAGAGTCATATGGAGACTGGGAATACTAGAACTATTGACGAAGTTATCAGCTAAAAAAGCATTAGTGTTTTTATTAATGGATAGTGATCAAATCAGGCTTCTGAAGTTATCATCCACCATGCAACTTGACGAGAATAACACTTTGGAGTATTACGAAGAATACACCTACTGGTTCCCAATATTCGACTTTGAAGTTGTCATTCTTGGATATTTAAGACCAGTGTTAGTTATTCTAACAACTCTTGCTAATGTTTTTGTAGTTGCTTATTTCTTGTGGAGCAGGAGCCGTGGTAGAGCCACTAGTCTTCTCTTTATCAGTATCGCCATCTCGGATACACTGACTGGACTTCTTCTGTTACCAAACTCTGTGTACGTCTACGGTCTGAAGACGGAAGATCTCTCGTTGCTATGGTGTCACGCGTACATGTATCTGAGACTTTATTTCTCGCGCGTTCTTCATACGGTGTCTATATGGCAGACAGTTCTGCTTGCCCTTCAACGATATGTGTGCGTCTGCTATCCCTTCTATTCTGGGAGATTTTGTACTTTCTGGAAGACCTTTATAGCTATTGTGGTCCTGTATATAATGTCATTCTTGTTACACGTGTACCATCTTGTCGACGATAAGATTGGAGGCCATGAATGCAGATGGGTAACTGAAGAACCATGCATCTCAGCGTGTATCTACATTTGGTTTTGCATAGCATTTATGCATTCGGCACCCTGCGTGGCACTGATATTTCTGACATCAACAACACTAAGAGGACTGAAAAGGGCCGGAAGAAGGGTCAGTACTATGATACCAGGAGCCGGAAGCCAGAGATCCTCACGTGACAGAATCATCACAATCACAACGACGCTTGTTGTCGTCGTTTTCTTGATACCGGAACTTCCGTACTGCGCTTACAAGCTCGCATTTGTGATTCAGAAACATTTGGGAACGAGATTTGACACCAGGAGTAATCACGTGTTTCTCTCTGCTTACGAAATAGCCCTCATTGTCAGTTTTCATAGTAATTTCTGGATATACTGTATCATGATGAGAGAATTCAGACAGTTGCTTGGACGTGTAGTAGCATGTGCTGGATTTAAACGTGGAATATCTAGACTGCGTTCATTCTCGCGCAGTTCTCGATCATCTGGTGCCGGAAGCGCTCGAACGTCAGTATCACGCACAGGCTCCGTTGCAAGCAGGCAAAGAATGTTAAGTAATAAAACAATTAACTATTCGGTACACTCGGAAGCTGCGCATGCAATGGTACCATTGTCTCAGTCATTGCCATCCTCACCGACCTCACCAACAGTCTGTAGATATGCTGATCTACCAACAAGTGAGCAAGCCGAAGATCTTATTGATGACGTGTTCATCTAGAGATAATTCAGATAAAGAAATACAGTCGGATGTCATGAGGAAGGGACCTTTGTACCCGTAGAACCCACTGGACTGTATTTCTTTGGCTATGTTTTTTTCTCATACAAGCTAATAAAACAAACCCCTCTAGATCCGACTTACAAGACGGGTGTAAAGTTTGGAACTGTTTTAGAAAGGAAAAACATATTGCAAAGCAGAATTTCATAAGACTAATTTACATATGTTCAGGGGGCATTCTCGAGAGGGAAAAACCGTTTTATAGCAGAATAAATAAGGTAATTCAAAGAAGGAACCGTTTTACCTGTTGAATCATGATAGATATATAGACTACAACCTCTCTGAAATCTGAAAGCTGCAAAGCCAGTTTCTGCCTTTCCTTTCTTTCTTTTTTTCGTCCGATCCTCTGTATATCAACATTCTGAGAATTGGACGGAAAAAAGAAAAAAAACATTTAGACATCCTTTGGAAGGCAGAAATTGGCTGTTGTAGATGCGTAACTGTTGAGTTAAAAAAAGTGTAGAAAATTGCAGGTCGAGAAATCCAAAAACTGGCTGTTAATGTTATATGTGTAGGAAGATGTCTGTATTTTGGAGATTTACTATTTGTGTATATAGGATCCATTGTATTACGTGTATTATACATGTATATACGTTTGGAAGAGCAGCGAAATAGTGTTAATGTGTACGGATAAACATGTAAGGGCCATCAATAACTAAGACATGTTTGCCTCCCTACTCACAGCGAGCTAGGGTAAAGTCGGGTAACTTCGAACAGTGGGTAAATTCGGACATATCATTGCAAACAATGAAAATCCAGATGAGCACATCATGAGCCGTCTCATCGGAGTTTTCACTGTTTACCCAGTAATTTTTGTTTTAATTCCAAACAACTGACATATGAAGGAAACAATGTCACTGTCCGAATTTACCTGCCGTCCGAATTTAACCGACGTGACCCTACTCACAGCGAGCTTCTCTTTGGGAAATAATTTGCTCTCTTCTTTACTTAAAGATTGTCTCCCTCGTTTATTTCATGTTTTCAGAAACAAATATTTTACAAATTTCGTTAGACAATATGTAATAGTCTCATAATTAACCGTACATGTTTTGAGAAAAGGCATGCTTATTCGATAAATGTTGAATGAAAAATAATCTTCAAATTAAAATGCAAATTACCTATTTCCTCACGGCCTGTAAGAATATCGATTTTGACCACGTGTGTCATGTGATCAGGCAGAGGTATTTTTCTTATTCGTGCACGTGACTGTGACGTATGAATAAATTATTTTGTCCAATAATGCGATTTCAACCGCGGTCCGCGATTGTATAAAAAATTATCTTATTTTTTGTTTAAAGTCACTTTTATCAAACATTATTAACTCACTCTAATTCAAATGTGTAGTTAGACCATGTCGGAGGTATTGCATAAAATATGTTATCAAATCATTTTTGTTATTATTATAAAGGGAGTAAATCTTTAAAGAAGAGCACGCTGTAAATAGAGAGAGCTAAAGACGGATGGATGAATGACTAAAAGTCTTGCGATTTCACGTCCTTTTCGAGAGTATTTCGGTTATACCAGGACGATGATAGAGTGATAATGAAAGGCTGTGTGCTATGATACCTCGTTTTGGGTTGGAAAGATTTCTACCCTCAGCGGGGCTTGAACCCGGGACCGCTAGATCAGTAGACCAGCGCGTAACCTACTGAGCTGCCGGGGCTCATGAGAGGTAAAGAGCAGCATGCTGAAAGTATGAAGTAGCACGCTGTAAGTAGAGAAAGCGAATTCTTCCCATCTGTGATCTCCCTCTGGTGTTTTTCCAGACATGTCTCTAGATTCCTTAGGTCCATACTTGATACAAGTAATGTGCTAACAGAAGAGGATTTGATCAGACTGCACGGATTCGCAGGCTGGCCTGAGCGTTTGCTGTTCATATATGTTTTCAATTTGTCTTGAGCCTACACTTTGTTCCTGTAAATTCCTTATGGTTTATAAACGGTATCTGCGAACAGCATAGGCTTTGATCAGACTTCGCTGATGCGCAGGCTGATTTAAGACTTTGCCTTCGCACTCAAGCACATTAAAGCCGCTTTTGCATGTCACAGCGTATGTTTCAGCCTGCTGCTTCTGTTCAAGAAGTATTTATTATTACTTTTATTATTTTGTTTCCACTTAAGAAATGAATTTCATTTTTCTGATGTTTATTGAAGTATAAACTACATTGGGTCGCGTGCTAAGTAAGTGAACCCCGAAGGGGTTCATGTAAACATTGCTAGCGACCCAATGTAGTTTATACTTCGATAAACACCAGAAAAAAATAAGTTCATTGCTTATATTTACATTCATTTTAATCATTTTTACAACAAATTTGCGAAAGGGTCTACAGTTGAAGCAGAAAAAATTTAAACGCAGTTTTTCTAATGAAAGCGGAACAGCGTCAATGACGTAACAACGACGTCATAACATCGTCTACGTCCAATCAGATTTGAGAGCCGTGGTTTATGTTGACGTCACTTAACGTCGCGTCACGGAACCGATGTAGTTATTTAAGGAATGAATGTTATTTTTAAACGTTTACTGAAGTATAAACTACATCGGGTCACGAACAAAGTAAGTGAACCCCGAAGGGGTTTACGTAAACTTTGCTCGTAACCCGATGTAGCTTATACTTCAGTAGACGTTTAAGAAATAACATTTATTCCTTATATTTATATTATTAAATGATGCTTTTGATCAATAAAAGGATAAACAAGAATAAGAAATACATATTATATAAGAATCGTTTAAAAAAACATTACCGGCCGAATTTGGCAATAGTTTGGAACAGCCGCATTGTCACTGCCTACCAGTAAATTCCACCTCCTGCTGCAGATTTCACGTGCAAGTAGGCGTAGCGAGCTGTCACTCAATGTTTGCTAGTCATTCAAGTTCATTGCATGTTTTTGATTCCACGTGCTAGTTAGTGAGATGAGCTGTCATTCAAAACCACGTGGCACAATGTAGTTATTGACTTTTAAACAACATTGACTCCCCCATCAGTTAATTGGGCTTACAGGGAGCTTTGCAGTGATAATGTAAATATTGAAGTATAAACTACATTACGTTTTAATTGTTTACCATAGGGCTTTTTAATAAATGCACGGATAATGTAAATTTTTGATATTATGGACTCTGTATGAAGACTAAATATAAAATCTCATTCAAGATAAAAAAATTGGGTCTCATGTAAAAGTACCTCAAGTCATGTACAGACAGCAAAGACTCAGATCAGCCTGCTCATTTGCGCAGACTGACCAGTTCCTTTTCTGCATGAACAATCTATGAATCCTGAGAAACCGGAAAAAAATGAAGACCGAAGACTGATCAAACTGAGCTTATGCACAGGGTATAATCGATTCCGCCAATTTTCGCTTCCTGCAGAGACTATCCGTCATATTGGCTTCCGCCGAGACTGTCCGCGAACTCTTGCTTCCTGCAGAGACTACTGTCCTCGTAAAATGGCTTCCTGCCGAGACTGTCCGCGTGAATCTGCTTCCTGCCGAGAGCCTCGGCAGGAAGCAGAATCACGCGGACAGTCTCGGCAGGAAGCCATTTATCATGTACAGAAGTCTCGGCAGGAAGCCAGATATGATGAACAGTCTCTGCAGGAAGCGAAAATTAGCGGAATCGATTATACCCTGTGTTATGCACAGACTGTTTTTAGTATGAAGAACATTCGGACCATGATGGCGAAAGTCCTTCACGCTATACCAATCAAATGACAAAAATACAAGTTTTCTCCTGCTGGCTTCATTATATCCATTTCATAATCAACAAATTTTAATGTTATCCAGACTATATTGTGATCTGCATGTATTCAGGTAGATCTGTTGTTTGTTCTTTTTCCACTTCACATTGGACCCAAGGGGTGGACTTTAAAGGTATACTCTGTAAAATACAATACACGTGGATAACGATAATACAGCTGACTATCGTTATCTCAAACACTGATACATGTATCTCTAAGTATCCGCTTATATCAAAGAATATGCTGAACCCTGTCACTTTGTTTCTTAATATTTCCAAACTACTGTTATCTCTAAAGAGTTTGACTGGGACCAGAAAGTTTTCTTTGAGCTCATATCAGTAGTTGAAAATTTCTTCGACATATCAGTAGTTTGGGGTGAACTTCAACTTTGAGATATCGAGACTTGTCTGCAATTGAAAAATGTAATATTACTGCAAACCGACGGTTGCCCTCTCTTAACAAAAGTTTTGCCATATCCACGCATCTGTGAAAATTAAAACAAAATGACTGCCACAGTTTATTTTATTCGGGTGAGAAGAGATGAAGGTAGATAGCGTCAACTGAGAAAAAAATATATAACGAAATCGTTAAGCATTTCGAATTTGCAGTGTGGCTATAAAATGTATGTGTGTGTTAAACCCAGTTTACAAACTAAATGAGAAGATTTTACAAACTAATATTTACATTTTTAGTGCAGAGCTCCCTGTAAACCTAATTAAGGGATGCGGGAGTCAGTTTTGTTTACAAGTCAATAATTACATTGTGTCACGCGCTTTAGAGTGACAGCTCATCTCACTAAGTAGCACGTGAAATCTACAACATTCCATGTACTTGAATGGCTAGTAAACATTAAGTGACAGCTCGCTACGCCTACTTGCACGTGAAATCTACAGCAGGAGGTGGAATTTTCTGGTAGGCAGTGACAATGCGGCTGTTCCAAACTATTGCAAAATTTGACCGGTAATGTTTTTAAAACGATTTTTATATATGTATTTCTTATTTTTGTTTACCTTTTTATTGATCAAAAGCATCGTTTAATAATAATATGAAATTAAGGCACAGCCTTTGTGCGAACACACTCTTTACGGTCCTTGAAGATCGTGCCACCCTATAGGCACCACCTTGTCATTGTAGTCTGGTTCAAACTGGCCCGAGTGGCACGCACCTGGATTAGCAAACTGTATCTTATGCTATAATGGTAATGGTGACATCTTTGAGAGAACGGTGCAGCTTGTGTGACAGATTGGAATTCCTTGGAAGATTCCATTATTTCTGCTGCTGAGTGTGCAGAGGATTCAGTTACTAAGTTTACTGTTCAAAGGACCTGGTATGATAAGGCCCATATTTGGCCCCCAGAAAACTCATTTTTCAAAAGTCTTATTTCCCTAATAAAAATGTACTCATAGGAAAGTTCAAACCTTGAATGTAACAGCAAACACAAAATTAACCAGTTCTTGCACAAAATATTTGTGATATTTGTACTAAACATACCCATACCCCAGCGGATTCTGACGAAAATGACGAATTTGGTAGCCTTTGTGGCTTTCAAAATATATGAGCCCGGCCTCCAGCACATTTAATATTTTGTATACAGATAAAATTTTAATATATTTACATGCCATGAAAATATTAAATGTGCTGGAGACCGGGCTCAATGTTTATTTTTAACTTTTTGTTACCAAACTGGCAGAGTTTGGAACATTTTCCCAGCGTTCTCAACATAAAAACGCCCATATCTCCGCTCATAGACAAAATAAACATACGTTGTGGGTATTCATTTTCTTAGTTAGAACACAAGGAATAATCTGGTATACATTTCATTTTGATCTGTTGGAATTTTTTGGTTAGCGTCTCTGGACTTGCAAACTTGAGTGGGTGGGGTACCTGGAGAGGCCTTGTACAGTGTACATGTAATTAGAAGTGCAATCTTACATATAAGCAGTTCATCAAAAGCCTGTTGTTAAGAGCTTTCAAAAGTTATTGTAAATGACTTATTTCTTTGAAAGGAATATGTATTAAACTCAAATTTTCTCGCAATTTTCCTTCATTTTATTGAAACAACGTAGGCATGTCAGAAATCATGTTATTCTGAGAATTAACAAACACGAAACATATTATTTTTGCTTGTTCCCATACGCACAAATAACTAGCAATAGAAACCATGCATTTTTAAGAGAATTTGAATGGGGGCCAAAAACGGCCCTTATCATACCAGGTCCTTTCTTGTAAGGGCTAGGGACTAGTTCCCTGATTCACAGGTCCTGGTGAATGATTGCCCTTGGATGTATCACCTGTAAACAATTCTGATTCTAATCCATGCTGCACTAAAGCTGTGTGCGCAAGTTTCTGCCATTTTTACAAATTGGGGGGGGGGGTCAACTTATGTGTCTTCTTGCATTTTCACCTTGGCACTCAAGTTGGCAATGTGGCCTTTTTTTACACGTGTGCGTGTGGAGGGGGGGGGTCCACTCTGAAGGGAGGAAATTTGCTCTATAGGGAGCAAATTCTTTCCTTTGGGTGTTGGCCCCAGTTTTGAAGTCACAGAGTCTGAGTTCGCCAACCTCTTTCCCTGAGGGTGTTCTCATTAACATTATCGTTATCATTCAGATACTTTAACAGTTAAGGTGTAAAAAGAACACCAGCTTTTCAATGGAGTGTAGTAGTACGGCCAATGAGATATGTGTAAATATGTATATAGGTATATAGATTAACTGACCAGTCTAACTGATCCGGACCTTTTGGCCTAGTGGTTGTGTGCTCGCTTTATAATCTTGGAGTGGTGAGATCGATCCCCGGTCGGCCTACTACAGTTGCAACTAACTGTTTGGCAAAATAAAGTTCAAGCTATGGTACAGTTCGGGTGTGTGGTGCACCTTCATATTTTTCGCCACTTTTACAAAAGTAGGCAGCCTTTATGATTTTTTTGCTTCCTCGGGAGGCATAGCCCTTCCAGGTGGGTTTTCTATGGGGGAGAGCATTTGCTCCAATGAATGGGGGCAAATTCTTTTCTTAGGGAGCTGGTCTTGAGTTGGAGGGGGCGTAGAGATGGCTGAATAGCTTCCTCTGGAGATGTTTCACTTTAACATTATACACTACTCAAAATATTTAAAGGAGCAATTGATATTTCCCCATAGACATTACTACAATATAAACTCAGTTCAACGGCCCATCAATTCGACCGCCAGCGGCCGAGAATTTTCCATTCTTTTGCAGGATTTTGAAGAAGGATCGAAGTTTAAGACAACAAGAAATTCAATAGAACTGATGCCCTAATCATTTCCATGGAACAACTTGTGGCAATTTTCGAGTTTTCTAAAATTGAGGCATTTTTCTATAAGTCTATAAAATCTCATGAACTTGAGTTAAAACTGATGCTTCCAAACGGGTCACCTTGTAAGACATTCAGTTTCGTTTACAAAATGGTTATTTTCAATTGTGGTTGAAATTTTCATGATTTTCATCCGTTTAAAAAATTACAAGGTTTAAACCAAAATTCCATTTTTCACAAAAATCAGTCCATGAACATTTGTAGGATAGATATTGGATCAAAATTAGTGTTGTCACTAAATTCGAGAATCTCTTTAAAAATTGGCAAATTGATTGGAAACTCTGTGTCTTCGTCTAATGAAAGTAATTGACTCTCAAAGTGGGGATGCGTTGCACTGTCGTCTATAAAAAAATCATTAGGTGCTCCTTTAAATATTTTGAGTAGTGTATATAGTAAGTAAACCATACACTGTCATTGTTAAAAACTACTTTACTTGCATGTACCGATTTTTTTTTAAGTATTGTATGTTTTGTGCTATACTTGGTGTCAGTCCTGTAACTGGATTTAAAAACAGTTAACTGATTTGATTTGATTTGAAGACGTTGCTAAGCCGCCAATACCCATAAGCGACTTGAGCCTCATTGTGCAGGAAAGGGCATCAGCAACGGGGTCATGCACTGGAGTAAAGCATAGTAGAAAAAAAAAAAGAAAAAAAAAAGATTAAGAAAAAAAAAAAAAAAAAAGATAAAGAAAGAAAGAACCCCTTGTAGGGTTTAATGCTGGTTTTGCAATCCTTAAGATGGGCTTGAACGTCATGCCAGTATGTCAAAGAAGACATTCGCAGTGCCCATTGGTTTAAACAATATTTATTCACAGAAAATACATATATCAAATATTACACAACATGGTACAGGATCTGACGGTAAGCGTAACGCTTATATTGAAGCCATCTCCTGCAGTGCCCATTAAGAAAGAACCCCAGCAGACTTGTTCGGTATGCAGATAGAACGGAAATATTGTAGGCTCGCCTTCCTAAGGTGTCCTTATGGTCTGCTGTCACAATATTAAGCTGCTTTGTGACAAGGGTGAGGTACACTAATCATTATTAAGAGGCAGGGATTCAACTGTCTTCAAAATAATATTATCAGAAGTCAATCCGGCTGCCCTCTCTCAGCAAACCTTAAATTCCAGAGACACTTCAGATAATTAGTGTAATTCTGAGTATTAAATTATATGGTGTTTAAAATTGTACTCATGATGGTTGCTTTGATTAGCAAATCAAAGAATTTGTTTTTGTATCTGATTGTTATTTATTCGGTTCCAAAGATAAGTGAAATGTGCTAAAATATAGATGTTAAGGCTGTGTCATGATTATTTTTAAAAAATAAATCGTAGAAATCAGTTCTTTATTCAACGTGTTTGTTAAAACTGGCCAAACACACCATTCTCGCTCCATTCTAACCTAGGTGGGTTCTCTGGTGCGCTCTCGGGTGCGCCGTCATTTCCAATTCACGTGACGCGCCACGGTGCGGGGTTTTACCTTGGAACTCAGTTCCGGTCTAGACTAAGTTCCGGTCACGAGCAGACGACATAACCGAAAACCGTTTACAGTTTGATCTATTCTTTTTTAGGAACATATTTAACAAAAACGAGAATTATTGTAGCGAGAAATATTTAATGTAAATTTCCTTTATAGAGTGATTGCAAAAATATTTTTTATGACTCGTGAAAGATAAGAGCACTTGGTTCGTGACTAGTCTCGCGATAATTTTCGAGCTTCCGGTTCTCCAAGATGGCCGCAGCCATGATCGTTACCATACATTTTAACTTCCTAAGTATATAGGACCAAAACTGATACAGTAAAGCGAACATACTTCGTGTGTTCGCTATAAATATAAGGAATGAATGTTATTTTTTAAACGTTTACTGAAGTATAAACTACATCGGGTCACGAACAAAGTTTACGTAAACCCCTTCGGGGTTCACTTACTTTGCTCGTGACCCGATGTAGTTTATACTTCAGTAAACGTTAAAAAAATAACATTCATTCCTTAAAATGAGCAGATTCCCATACGCCTTGAAGTGTATACCCTACCTGGCATACAACGTTGAATAAACATTAAATCAATATTGATACCTTAAATCCACCAGCATTCAATATTGATTCAACGTTTTATGCCTGCTGGGTAAGTTTCCCTAAGTAGTATACCAAAAAGGTTTCGAGTAATTTTAGGCAATTATGAAAAGAATCAATTTGAGTAGATACTAACTGGTTTCAAATTGTTGCCGTTGTGTTGTTTTACATCCACGGTAAACAGCTATGGTCATGTCGGGACGGTCAGTTAACCTAACCATACTATTCCTGGGCAGGCTTTGACCTCCTAAGTGGTTAACCAGTACAAAGTGCATTTACTTTCGCCAGTAACCGACAACTGCCTTTGTTGAATTAGCGGAAGGAGAAACGAAAGGAAGTTGCCGGACTGGGTAAAGAACATGAGCCCTCTGGCTCTTGAGTAAGTCCCGCTACCGACTGCGCCACGCAGCCCGGCAACTAGTGGCAAAAGATTCTACTTACTTCTTTTCGACCAGGGTGTTTTATCAAATTCTTGCTTACTAAGTCTACCGTCATCTGAAGTAGAAGGAAGGAATGGATTAAAGGTTAGCCCGTTTATGCTAAGTAGATTAATCATCACGTGCGTTTACGATGATCTATCTATCTATCTAATAATGCGTTTGGAGGCGTACCTGGGTATAAATACATGATGCACATATCTATATGTTTTATACTCCTCGAGTGCAAGCCTCGGACACCCCTAAAGAATTTCTGATAGCAGTTTGTATTGAAATTTTGTCCAATTTATAAAACTTTAACATGCAAATATGCAGGTGCATTTTGAAATTTTGTCTGTCTGATACACGCCAACACCCGCACATGCGTAAGTAGTAAAGGGCGTCACGACGCTCTTTACTACTTGCGTATTTGCAAACATGCAAAAATCATATTCACGAGTTAATATTGATTTCCCTAAACAGCTTCACCTCTCAGCAGAAAATTTAACTTGACACCATGCTTAAATATTGAAATTCCCTCTATTTCACAGAAACATAGACACTGATCAAACGTCGAGATGAAATTCATTTATCATATGACGTCTCATCTGAGAGTGTAATAAATCCATGCATTAAAAACGATAATCCACTAGAGGATTAAATATGCAAATTACGTCGTTACGTAATACACTGACGACCATAAAAACGCCACGTTTTCTAATTGCGAAATCGTGACGTTTTAATGCAAAATGTGCTAATAAAATGCAATTTTAGTGTCATATGATAAATAGAATCTTGCATTCGTGCTCCTGTATTATTAAATTTATTAAACTCGTTTGGGAAAACTGATAAGATGCTCGGCACAGCCTCGCATCTTATCTTTTTTTCCAACTCGTTTAATAAATTCAATAATACATGAGCACTCATGTGAGATCCTCTATTTCTTTAACGATAGATCTATATTTGGCAGTGCTTTGTCCTTCAGGAAATCAAACCGAAATCGTTGTTCCCCTATGTAAAAATGACAGAACAGATGAAGGTGGACCGACGAACCTGAAACTTTTTTAATAAGATAAATTGAAATGCCAATTCCAATTCCAATTCTTTATTTACACTCAGGCTTACATAAGTAAACAACATGAGGAGCAGAAAACGAAACATACATAATACAACAACATGGTGGTATATCAAACACATAAATTTCAATGCGCCACAAGAGATCAAAATTATCTATATGCAATTGGCGTTCAGTATTGAGTATATCTAACTATTATATGAATAATAAATGCAAGTCCCCGTCGGAGTTCCACAACCTACCATCAGTATCGGCATCACTGTACACCTCCCTCAACTGTGTCGGGTCCGCTATCTTGAATCTTCCGAGGAGGTCATGAGCAAACTCTTCATAGTCTATCTTTCCGTCACCGTTCTGATCATATTCATCAAAATCTCCAGAGAAGGAAAAGTATATCACTTTTACAGAAGCCTGAAACAAGAACATTTAAAAAATATATGAGCCGCGACACGAGAAAACCAACAATGTGCTTGTGCGCCCAGCGCAGACTCAGATCAGCCTGGCCATCCGCCCAGATTGATCAGAGTCTTTGGTTTGCGCTTAAAAGGTAGCTCAGGGTCTATGCTACCTCCATGCGCACAGCGAAGACTCTGATCAGACTGGGCGGATGCCCAGGCTGATCTGAGTCTGCGCTGGACGCACTACCACATTGTTGGTTTTGTCGTGTCGCGGCACATATAGACGTATTTATGCGAAAGCGTTGTACGGAACTCTATTAATAAATGTTAATCTTTCGTCGGTACAAAACCGGCGAAATTAATTGAGTTTGACTTCTTTATAAGATATCCGGTGCTTATTCGAATCGAGCGCGCCCAGCAGGCAGATCACGTCATGCTGACGTCGACGCGACGTCATCACGTCATGACCGATGGGCTTCTAGTTCTATACAAATAAAGTCCGGTGTAAAAAAAAATCGCGCGCGCGTGTGTGTGTGTGATTTTTTTTCACGTTTTCCCCATATTTTCTTGACACATTTGGTCAGAATGTATAATTCAGTTCTTGTTTTATAATTTTATTCTTGTGCAGTGGTTATATATATATTGTTGTCTGCGAGTTACACAACTCAAGTTTACTGAGAAAGTCTTTAGAGTATTTTAAGCGTTTCCGATTACCTACCTCTTTTAAAAGCTTCTAAAACAAAACCGAAAATACGCGGGTAGGTATTCTTGAGTTTATGTTAAATGTTTGTTTATAAAGACCTACCACTCATTTACATTTCGGCCACTTTTTCTGAAATATTGTAGAATACAGAAACATCTGATTAATATTCGTATTATCTCTCTGTCTGTACACCGTTTGTAATTGATTTTTCAAGCCCTTTGTTTTGTTTGATTACCCCTAACACTTTTATTTTCCATAAAGTCGTAAACATTCAATAAAAGTGGACCACTGCTCTCATCTGCAACCCCACGTCAAACAAAAAATGAGAGAGAGAGAGAGAGAGAGAGAGAGAGAGAGAGAGAGAGAGAGAGAGAGAGAGAGAAAAGAAAAGCAAAAATAAAATAGAAATATCGTAATAAACGTACCTCTCGTTTGCCTTTGTCGCACTGGGGTGAAGCAAGGTAGCATCCTGATGCTAATGTTACGGCGCCAGCAATGGCTCCAGGGGCGGCAGCACCTCCTGTTATCGCTGTTGCCGCACCTGCTCCTAGTGTGGCCATCACAGGACACGCAACTTTTGTCATCACCTTGAGGAAACAGTTGAATCTTATTATCTCAAACATCGATAACTCAAAGTACCCTTATTTAATATATTAAAGAATATAGTTTGAACTCATCGCCTGTTATCCTGTACATTTCAACTTCTGTTATCTCAAAATACTGGTATCTTAAAGTATTTTTTTCTGAAACCAGAAAAATTAATTTGAGATATCAGTAGTCTGAGATCAACTTCCCCTTGAGATATGGAAATTTAAAAATTTAACCATATCCAGGTAAAGAAAAAATGTGATATTCATAATTGATGGGACCTATCACTTTATCGTATGACGTCGTTGTTATTCAATGGATAACGTCGTGTCATAAAAATCGTACGACCACACATGTAATAACACTTTGGCGCGTACACGTAACGGCATTGACAACGTCCATGTCCGCAATGCGTTTTCATATTGAAATATTTACACTTGCCACTGACTTCCCATTGGTGACCCCATTAGAGCAACTGGCTTCATACACCGATGAAGGACAATTGACCATGTGCATTGTCGTCAAGCGACGTCGTATGTAAACAAACGTCTTGATTGGTTCTTGTAACGTTCGATTGACGCTACGTCAGGGCGACGGCTGTTTAACGTCATGGCCGAACACGTCGTTACTTACTTTTCTTCGTCCCATATTTTGCCTTTTCTACACCAGATTACTACGAAAACGGCACAGAGAGGTTCACAAATAAAGTGTAAATATAAGAATAAAAATTTGATTTTTCAGCGTTCATCGTGTGAAGAAGCCAGTGGTCGTAGCTAAAATTCTACAAGAAGCGCTTCGCGCTTCATGGAATTTTAGCTCCGCCCACTGGCTTCATCACACGATGAACGCTGAAAAATCAAATTTTAATTCTTAAATAACGTTCAGTTTGAAGGCGTTAAAATCCCATTTTAGTGGGTCATATGGTAAACAGAATCTTACACTCGTGGTCATTTGCTCCTAGAGAACTGTCGAATCAGTTTTTACTATTCTCTTCTATATGCTTCAGTTTCTGACGGCTTGGAATTTCTGCATTGCAATACTGTTTGTCTTTGAAATATATTTAGTTAGGCGAAGATTGATCAATTTTGCTCTTAACTGTCGCCTTCTAAAACGATAAGGTTCCACCTTTAAATCTAAACATAAAATTAGTCTACATCTGAGCATTTAGCAGTGCCTAGGCTTCAAATCAGTGTTTTGTTTTGATGCGTGATACTTGACTACCGCGACACGAACAAATGCGCCACGACACGACAAAACCATCAAAGTGGCACATGCATCCAGAAAGCCTGGGTTCCGCCTAGTCTGATGAGAATGTGCGCTTTAAGGGTAGCTAAGGGTCTTAGCTAGCTCCGTGCGGCCAGCGAAGACTATGATCAGACTGGGCGGATGCCCAGGCTGATCTGTGTCTTCGCTGCGCGCACATGCCATTTTGTTGGTTTTGTAGTGTCGCGGCTCAAAAACAGTGTTATCTCATTTGTCATCGCTCGCCCGTCATCCATTTTCTTTACCTTGCAGAATGGTTTTGCGATTTTCTTGGCAACTTTCACAAAGCCCTTTCCAATGGTTTGTCCAGCCTTTTTAAACCAGTTCCCAATACTCCTGAACAAGGCTGCATCTGCAGGTGTTAAAAGATTGAGGCACAGAGCACCAATCAGCGTGTAGAACAGTATCCTCATTCTAGAAATAAAATATGGCGGCTTAAGGTAAAAAGTGTATCTTTAAGTTAGACATAGGCGAACAGGGAAGTATGGGATCAGCCTGCCTGCATATCCACGCTGTCTAAACAGTCTTCTTTGCTGGCATAATATGATATTAATTACTGGGCATCTAAACTGTGAAAAGTGGCGACCCTGATCAGTTTGTATAGCTAATTTTGAAAATTTGATACCCGCACATCGCGTGAAGTTTTTTTTTCACATGATCCAGCAGACATATATTCACGCATTAACCAGTAGAAGAAACTCCCCCGATCGGGAATCAATGACCTTTTGTGAACTTTGAGAATTTGACAGGTATATGTTACTAAAATTAGTAAATTGTCACTCGATCGGGAACATTTCAGTCATTTTTATAGTGCCCTCACAAAACTAAAAAAATGTGTCACAGTTTTCACTTAATCTGCATGAAACTTTACAAACTTAAAGATGAATGACATATCTAGATTTCTACCGTACAGATTTTTTTTTAAGTTCTTAATTTGAAAGTTATTGAAATATGAAAATATGAAATTTTTAAAAATAATTCTGATTCCCGATCAGGGACTGAAAATGTTTATGATGCCTGATCGGGAATCCACTTTAGTCATTATCAAAGGCTAGCTGGCAGTCAGATAAAGGAAATGATATGGGTTGTGTACTTTGTGAAGCAAACCAACTTGACACTGTTGGGTAACTTCCACAAGGTCCTACCATTCCATTCATGTCAATGCAAACTCGACTTTGAGAAGCCTGATATTGCAGCACATTTTAGTAAAAGATACTATGGCTACCGAAGAAGGAGAACTCAAACTGTATACTTGTTCGATTGGGACACACTTTGCCAGTAACTGGTCTGGTCCTGTATTGTCTTTTATTCCATTCAAGAAAGACAGTAGAACTTTGTTACGTTTCTTCAGAAAGATATCTATATTTAGAGATTTAAGCAAGTCAATACTTTTATAGATAGAACCTACTTCTGCACAGTCGTTCACAATATTTTCCCTTCCTCCACTACCGAGGGCATAGTCAAGTCTTTGTTTTTCTTCATATGTATGAGTATAAGCTACAAAGGATAAATTATGATGTAAAGATCGAGGTTTCATAAAATGTAAAAAGGACAGACAGCTATTCTGCAAAATAGTTTAGCCCATATAATTCACAATTATTTCTATGCTGTTTACTTAACTCCGACCTTAGACAGCAATGAAATTGTTTGTGACCACATAAATGCTTCAGCTGCAATCAAAGTCGTCAACAGCATCCTAACTGTCATCAAAGTGATACACGCAGTACCAGTCCAGCTGTCATATACCTATTGTTACTAAATAACCTATTGATTTAAATGTAAAAGGAAGAGTAAGCCACTGAGCATGGATTATCTTAGCCAAGTGTGCAGATTGATTAATTCCAATGTCATTTTTTTTTGCCTAATGATGGGCATGTACAGCTAGCTAGTCAGTTATGATGTTATTTTGGGGAACACAGACAGCTGTTACCGTCAGAGAGTGGTTTTTCCCCCTTTCCCCCCTGGAAAAATGGCTATAGGAAGGACGGCTATATAGTGGATTGTCCGGACCTCATAGAGCCACTTTTCCCCCATAGTCCTTTTTTCCCCCACCGGGAAATTGGCTACTAGTGAATTTGGTATGGCTATTGGTATTTTGCGGGACGAAACGAAACGGAACGGTATGTCAAAGAGACAATTTAAGGAATTAATCGCATAAGAAATGTATAAGTACTTCAAGGGAGGTAATAAACGTGATAAATTCCAAGAAATCATTATGCAAATTTAGCAACCATATTTTTATAATAATCAATAATTACTAGTTTTAGGGACGCGCAAGTTTTGATTTCTTCTCATCGCAGATATTTATATATACATACACATACGCACGCCAGCTACAGGAAAATGTACGAACGGATGTTTTGTCTAGTCATGTTTGATTTAGGGAGTTTATTAATAGAAAATCATAATTGGACGTGTGTCCCAATGGGAGTCGAGCCCACGATTCCTGCATGAAAGGCGAACATTGGTCCAGGCACTCTGCTGCGCGCACGCTCAGATGAACGCTTGTACAAACACAAATTATACAAATTTATGCACACAACCACGTACACTCCTATCCGGTTTTAGCTAACATGGAAAAACAAAAATGCCTACCTGTTTTCCCCAAAACAAAAATAAGACTGATGGACACATGCATTCGGTTCTAGCATATGTTATCCACCGATATTTTACGGACAGTTACTCATATTTCTGTTTCAGTCATGAACCTCACTATTATAATTGGAGAAGGAGCAAATTCCACTATGTAGCGTGTTTTCCTGCGATCATATTACCAGGGGGAAAATTCACTATAGAGGGGAAAAACGGCTATGCAAAAACACGTATAGTAGATTTTCCCCTAGGAAAATTGGCTATATAGTCATATTTCCGGGGAGAAATTCTACTATAAAGCCATTTTTCCGGTGGGAAATTCTACTATGGAAAAATCATAGTCATTTTTCCGGGGGGGTGGGGGGGGGGGGGACTACTAGGGGGAAAAAAAGCTACTCTCTGACAGTTACCACCGCAAAACTCATTAATGTGGTGAAAAGAGATCGACTGATTGTTACATCAGTGAACTTCTTATGTGACTTGAAAATTGAAGTCTGCTAGAGCTACTGACCGTCCCAAGCTGGCCCCTTCGTTGCGGTTACACATGTTTTGTGTTCGGCACTGATTGGTTTATAATGATTTCATCTTAACTATTCTGTAGGTCTAAATTATTTAGTTCAGTAAAGGTAACTGAGTTGCCACCTGTTTGGGAAGGAGTTGCTAACTCGGCTTATCACCTGTAATTTTGTTGTCTGTTTGCATGTATATGTCAATCTTTCCATTTTTGATGTTTGGGATAAGGTTTGGGATCTGATTCAGTCAGTTCCTGAAGTTTATCACTCAATTGACATGTACACTGTAGCAAAACTCAGTTGTAACATGTTATCCAGAAATATTTTCACTCTGTTTAATTACATGCGTAGAATTACAAAATGGAAAATCACTAACGAGATTGAAAAAAGAATTAAGACTCTTGCTGTACACCTTCTAAAATCCCTCTACGGAAGCGTTAGTCTGTGACTCTGCAGTTTGCAAAGGCACAAAGACCTCTGTTTGTATTACTTTGTCTTTACCTTTACCTTTACCACACCCTGTGCAATAGCCAGTTACATACCGGTAATCAACACAGCCTTTACAGTAAGACACTTCTGTAGAATGCTTGTCATTTCTAACAATCTTGTCTAGTGTTCCTAGAATAGATTTCCCAATTAAACTTCGATTTTCTGATCATCAATATCCCATTCCTGATGAAAAGAAGCAATTCCACGTGTTTTTCCAAAACGACCAGCCACGTTGTTCAATATACCCCCGGCATACGAAGTATATCGAGGGGTATATAGTCTTTGTCTTTCCCACCTGCTCATCTGTTTGCCCGTCTTTCTGTCTATCCGTTAGTCCATCCTTGTGTAAGTTAACATTTGCGTTAAAGTTTTGCATTAAGTTTTTTTTTTATTTTGCTTCTGTTAACTGGAACATGTTAATAATGCTTATTATTTTAGTAGAGGATGGAAACTGATCAAATTTGCAATATCTGGATGTTGCTGCTGGCCTGAGGTCAAGGTCACAGACTTTGAAATTTGTACAATAGCTGCGTTAAAGTCTTGGGTTAAGTTTCTGCTTTTGCTCTGTTTTTCTGAAAGACTTAACTGTTACTTGTTCACATGTGCTTATTGGTAGTACAGGATAGATATGTACATATAAGTTTACATCATCTGGATGCTGCTGCTGCTGAAACAAGGCCAAAGTCACAGACTTAGGAATTTGTATACCATTTGCGTTAAACTTTTGTATTAAGTTGTATTTTATGCTTATATTCTGAATATACTTGGAAAGAACCTTTTGCAATGCTACTAGGTTTACTTCTAGATTGAAACAGATTAGTTGACATCATCTGGATGCTGCGGCTGCCTTAATGTCAAGGTCACAGACTTCAAAATTTGTATACTCTTTGCGTTAAAATTGTACAATGTATGTAAATTTGTGTTGAAACTTTGTGTTAAATTTGTATGTTTTTGCTGATGCAAGTTTTAAATGGCACCTTTTGTCTATAGGCCTTTCACTGGGTTTGTTATACAATGTAGATTGTCCGCCTGTTTGTTTGTAAACATTTGCTTTTAAGCTTTGTTTTTATTAGACAGTGGCGCTTGCCGGAGGGCTACGTTAGCCCCTGCTCATAGCTCTAGTTAGCAATGTTTTACACAATTGAGTAGCTGACCACTTATAAAGAATCTGTTCTCAAACAGGAATCACTGGTTCCTAAACAGGAATTGGTGGTTTCATAACGGGAAGCACTAATAGTCAAATTTCATTATATTAGGAGCCTCTGTAACCTTTGTTACACTTTTAATGACAAATCAGAAGCACCAACAAGATGAAGAAATATTTTTTTTTTTCAGAATAAAAATGCTCATTGCATTTTCATCACATTTTGTTCGTACTAGCTCTAGTTAGCAATGTTTTACACAATTGAGTAGCTGACCACTTATAAAGAGTCTGTTCTCAAACAGGAATCACAGGTTCCTAATAGGAATTGGTGGTTTCATAACGGGAAGCACTAATAGTCAAACTTCATTATATTAGTAGCCTCTGTAACCTTTGTTACACTTTTAATGACAGATCAGAAGCACCAACAAGATGGAGAAATATTTTTTTCAGAATAAAAATGCTCATTGCATTTTCATCACATTCTGTTCGTACTGAATGCCTATATTTTAAGGTGAAATGGAAATATTCTGCGAAATGCTCCCGATTAGGAACACTGAGTTTAGATGTTGTTAAATGATTCCCGATCAGGCATCTTAAACATTTTTAGTCCCCGATTGGGAATCAGAATTATTTTTAAAAATTTCATATTTTCAGAATTCAATAACTTTCAAATTAAGAACTTTAAAAAAATTTGCACGGTAGAAATCTAGATATATCATTCATCTTAAAGTTGGTAAAGTTTCATGCAGATTAAGTGAAAATTGTGACACATTTTTTTAGTTTTGTGAGGGCACTATAAAAATGACTGAAATGTTCCCGATCGAGTGACAATCTACTAATTTTAGTAGCATTTACCTGCCAAATTCTCAAAGTTCACCAAAGGTCATTGATTCCCGATCGGGGGAGTTTCTTCTACTGTTAACCCTATTTTGACCAGTGGACTTGTCCATCCTTATCAGTTTATGTGCCCTTTTTACTGGCGAATGTTTTCATTTTGCGTTTTGCATAGAAATTCCTGTAAGCAAACCGTGTAGAGCCAGCTTAGACGCCGCCTTATGCGGCGTCTGAACAGGGTCTATATTGATTGCACATGTCCGCAAAACGGATTTCAAGTCTAGAAAGGCATTTAAACACTCAGTTTTTACTAATATCAGTGCTCAAATGGTAACTGGTAAATTATTATTTCTTACAGTTTCTTTCCATCTTAACTTATTGGACATAAAACATTAGAACTGCAGTCAGTCTACTTATTGCTGATAATACTTGCACCATTCTCATTATCTGTTATCATAATAATGGATAATAATATCATTGCGTTTGCCGGGTTTTCCATTGAATCATGCATTAACCGCAATCTCTGTTGCGAAACTTTGTGAAGTAGTCAACCACTCTACCTGCGTCGTCACGTATCTGGAACTATTACGTTTTTCTCCCACACTGACTTTGGCCCGAAATCACCAACCGTCACATAGCAGATCCGAGGGCGGAACCTATGCAACAATGGTTACGTTTTCTCCCATCCCACCGCTGCCACCAAATGAAGCGTTTGCCCGGTCGTCCACAAATGCAAGCAACTGGTCACCCATCAAGGAACTAACCGCAAACTACGTTGTATAACTTTGTGAAAAAATTAAACCGCTGTACCTCTCTATTCTATCCCATAACCTTACTAGGTCGTTGGGGCACCACAGATGACTTCGAAACAACACCTTTCCACCTTGTCCTGTTTTCAGCTGCCCTAGTTGAGCTGGCAAAATCCACCCCTGTCCACTGTTTAATATTGTCTTCCCACCTCTTCTTTTGTCTACATCTTCTTTTTCTTTTCACTGTGTCCTGTAGAATCGTCTTTGCTAAACCAGAAGACCTTGGAACCTGGCCAAACCACCTTAGGTTGCGTTTCTTGACCAGCGTCATATGTACATCATATTCTCCAATTGCTGCTTGGATCTTTCAGCGAGCCTCCTCATTGGTTATATGGTCCTTGTACGTTATGTTCAGTAACCTTCGGTAACGTCTCATCTCAAAGGTCTGCGTTTTTTTCTCTAACTCTGCTGTCAAGGTCCATGATTCACAGGCATACAGAACTATGGAAATGACAAGGGAGCGCATGTTTCACCTTTGAGCCAAGAGATATGTTTTTATCTCTCCGAATTGGTTTCAGCTTGGTAAGAGCTGAAGTGGCTTGTGCAATCCTTGAGAGAAGCTCCCGTTTTGAGCCATCATCTGAGACAATTAATCCAAGGTATTTGAAGCTTGTTACGGTACCCAGCTTCTGCCCTTTTACCTTGATCTCCCTCTGGATGCCATCTGCGCTGCTTGTCATCAGTTTGGTCTTCTCAGTACTGATCTCCATCGTATACATTGTGCAGGTTTTGTCGAGACTTTCAAATAGGGCTTCTAGTTCCTGCTCTTCCTCAGCTAGTACGTCTATGTCATCGGCAAACCGCAGATTGGTAATGTTTCTGCCGCCTATGCTGACCTTTCCTTCATGTTCTTCCAGAGCATCAGACTCGATCCATTCGAGAAAAATGTTGCAGAAGGTGGATGAAAGAAGACATCCTTGTCTTACTCCAACTGTTGCTCTGACCCATTCTCCTGTGCTGCCATTCATCAGGACTGCACTTGTAGCGCTGTATCTGCGCCGTCATTTAAGTTTTTTTTTTTTTTTTTTACAGAAATATTGTTGTTGTTTCATTTGTGGCTCAGCGTACACCTCGCACCTTGTGTCCGTGCATTGGTTTCTACAGAAAAACGGTAGTTTATACCCATTACATTAACAACAATCAAGGTTACCCGCACATACCTGATGCCTCGATTCAGTTCTAGTCAGTCCATCTCTAAACAGCAGGTGTTTGCATTTATACAGAAATCATTCCAACGTGGCAAACTTCGCCCTGCTAGAAGCTTGCACAGATTGGATGAAAGGGCGTTGGGCTATTATAATTTTTTGTAAACAAAGCTTTCCAGGCTTACAGTCTGTTCATGGCTTACTGCGACTAAACATTTGGACAACCCATAGGCTCTTAATTGAAGGACAATGTCTACCTAAGGAAAGAAGCACGTCGCAGTGTGATTCGCTCTTGCTAAGGCAAATGTATGTGAATAAAACTAGATACTGGCCCAGATGTGTTTGATCAAACAGTTCTTACCCAGATCAGACTGCTCTTTTAATCCTACATTACTTCATCTCCATGGGCAGTGTTCGAGAAAAAATACATGAATAGCTACAGTCTGTTAGGAGATAACTACTCAAAATTGTCATTTGGGGAGCTATAGTAGATCGTCGGTTTTATGATCGAAAACATTTTGCGGCGGTCAATTAGGTCCTGTATAAATTGCTCCGTCATGAATAAATTCTTTCTTATAAACAGTAGAACTGTTCCAATAGAAAAGATTAAACCCCGACGGTTGTCTCCTTTTGAAAGCAATGGCTTGACAAAATGAAGTTTAATCTCTCCAAGAGAGTATACCAGATGCTTCCACTGATGATTGGCGCCTAACAGTGGACGTATATTGCTTGGAATCTGTAGCCATGAGGCGAAATAGTACAGTTTATTGTCCACAGTTATTTCCCCCTGGGTTTAGATGTTGACATTAAAACCTAAATCAGATGCTAAGGTTGTGTTATTTATTGAGGCCTTCAATTTTTGTATAAACTGCCCGAGAGGTAAGTTAAAAGAAGTAAACGTGCATGCGTATGGCGAAGATCGTTGACCTTTAACTTCCATTATACGTAATTCTGTTTTACTTATCAATTTTATATTCAGTTTCTAGTACAAATGATCGAAAAAGGTATAACCTGCAACCAGCCTGCAAAAAAGCATCTAAATTCTCGTAAATGACAGCACACGTGTACACCATTTCGACGTAATGTAGCGTGCGCCTAAGAAATGACTAAGTCAGAGTTTTAAAGTCCGTTTCTGATTGTTGCTTATATTCTATCTGTGCTGAACGCGCTAAAACTATTAAACTCTGAAAACTCTGACAAAGACCACAGACTTACAATGGCATATCATCAAAGTTTAAATCCACAACAAGGTTTTGAAAAATGCATCATTCAACGCATGACATTCGTGACGGCCATCACTGGTATGCCACGCTCGTATTTCATGCGTTTTGGTGACCTAGTTTGAGGATCTGTCACAGGCACAAGTTATAGTCTATTTCAAATAATTAATCAGTATTATACAAACAGTTCCCCCTAGTTTATTATACCAAAATATAGAATCACTAATCACTATATGTCCGTTACAAGATAAAAAGAGTAACAAAATATACAGCCACACAATCTGCGTCTCCTAAACGGCACAATAAAGCAAAATTGACCTTTTCATTAAAATATCCACGATCAATAAAAGATTAATGAGCCGCGACAAGAGAAAACCAACAAAGTGGTTGTGCGCCCAGCGCAGACTCAGATCAGCCTGGGCATCCGCCCAGTCTGATCAGATTCTTCGCTGTCCGCATGGGGATAGCTTAGACCCTTAGCTACTTAGCGCTTGGGAAAAAGTCTGATAATACTGGCGGATGCCAAGGCTGATCTGAGTCTGTGCTTTGCGCACATTTACTTTGATGGTTTTCTCGTGTCTCGGCTCATTTATGTTTGAAAATAGTTGATGATTGTATGTTTCGTACCCTATACCAGGTGTTAATGTCATCTGCCGTTTGGTTCTGAAGAAGAAAATGGTAAAAAAATGCGCATGCTAGCATGACAATCATTTTGGTCGTCTGACCTGAATCGCTCGGTTACACTTCCTTTCTCATAGTATATTGACGATCAGTGTGAAATTTGGCGTCATTTTGCTTTGTGGTTTTGGAGCAACAGTGGATATGCTTGGAATTGTTCAATCTCAGTAATATTGGGTAACGGTCAAAGAATACCATTGATCTTTGTTAACCATGTGTCCTCATGCATGTATTAATTCAGCTGAATATATAAACTAATTATTAAATCACAGGCTTAAACAGATTCACAGAACTTCTCTGTTGGAGCATAAGAAACCAAAGCTGACCTCTCCACAAAACGGTAACCCAATGGTCATCATCAGGACAAACCTGGTAGTTCTTATGCAAATTTCTACGAAATGGACCTTTTGAGACGGTTGATGGATAGCTGCCTATACTTTTAGCTCATCTTTGAGGCATCCGCTCAGGTGAGCAAAAAATTAACCTTCATAATAAGTCCAAGGAAGCTGAGCGTGAGAATCATGAACACTTAAAACTAGTAGTTTTTTTCTTTTTACAAAATTGTCAAACAACTAACCGCAAGCACCAAAGCAATCATGCAATTCTAAATGTACACTATTGCACATTGGACAAAAATAAAATGTCACAGCATGCAATAGTAAGTGTTTCACTGTTTCTAATCTATACTTCTCTTTCAGGACGTACCGTTATATTAAGATAAACGACTGAACAGGATAGTTGAGAATACAGTGAAAAAAGCGAAAATGGGAGGGGTATAACTTGACTAAAATAAATACATGAAATGGAAATAATTTTTCCTGGATAAGAGGCGAAGAGGAGAAAGATAACAAAAGGTAATACTAAAAATGTGGTAAATCGGAGAACAAAAATGAAATCAGCAAAATAATGAGCGAGATTAAACCGAACAGACTGGGCATTTTAATGAGGCCATCCCAGTTATGGAGCAGCCTACTGAACTGAGGGTAGAACTCGGCCAACCGGATACTCTTCAGCAGGCTGCTCCATATTATGGAATGACTAAATATTTCAATGAACATTTTCCCATGCAGGTAGCATGAAAGCTGTCTGCTTTGCTTTCATAAAATGTTTAGAAAACCCATCAATGAGAATAAAACTAGCTTCTTCTAAAAGTCCTTGAAGAACATCTAACGTTTTATTATGAACGACAAAGTACACTTGTCGATATTATATACTGAACACAATAAAACCGTTTATAAAAATGTTGTTTTAGCAATCAGAATGTGAACTATCGAAATTCTGCTGCACTTGAACTTTTCAAACTGACACTTCAAACACGGTTCTTCTTTTCTGTAATCGAAAAGATGCTGATACATTTAGTCAGGGCTGTGGAAGTATTAAAATTTTCTACTAGTCCATGGAAAAGTGAACAAACAAAATTAACTTGTCCAAACGAATATATACATGCCCAGAAAAAAGATACACATGAAATCAGGAAAGAATAATAGATAATGAATAGAGGGAGAGGTGAACCTGATGACAGTTTTTGGCTAACTGTCACAAAGTTTCGAATCAAAACATATGTTGTTGGCACCTGTTAGAATTGCCTCAATGAGGAAATTCTAACTAGGACCCACAACATACTTTTGCGTGAGACAATAGGAAAAGAATCTCAGAATTATATTGAAAACTTTCCACTTATGATTTTGAATATTTGACCCAGGGCAAGTAAACTGAAATTTCTCACTTGTCCAGAGTGAAACGGGACAAGTAGGTCAAGTCGGGCATAGTTTTTTCACAGCCCTTGTTTAGTCGTTTGTGTTTATCGCATTTTCATCTTTCCGTTTGGTACGTTGTTCTTTGTGACTTCGTTGGTATTCAGAGTTGGTTAGAGGAAAGAATACTATTTTTTAAACATTTTCTGAATTATAAATTTAAAGAGTAACTACACTTCAGGAACTGACTGAATCAGATCCCAAACCCTATCCCCAACATCAAAGGGAAAGATTGACAAAGACATCCCAACAAACAATAAATTACAAGTGATAAGCCGAGTCAGCAGCTCTTTCCCAAATAGATGGCAACTCAGCTATCTTTATTGAACTAAATAATTTAGACCAACAGACGGGTTACAACGGACTAAGCAAATTATATGAAAAACATTTAACTATTATTTTTACCTATTTTCTATTTTTATGATAGAAGGATTACACTGAGAACACAATAAATTAAACAGCACCGAACATAAAACAAATTCAACCGCAACAAAAGTACCGCCTTGGGACGGTCAGTAATAACTACTGGGGGGTTTAAACCGGTTTTACTGGGCCCAAATCGTCACCCTCACCCTCCGCTGCGATGAACACAATTAGTTGGTAGTTCGGTTTGTATGGAGGTCCCCTAACTCATCAGAGAGTCATCACGGTTAACAATTAAGATCAAGAAAAGACCGTGATGAAGCAAGGATGAGGACTCGACAGCCAAAACCTGTTGAGACACCCGGAGATCCCTGGGGCCTAAACTACATCTGGGTTCGAGGTGTTAAAACTTGAGAATAATCTCAAACTCAAAATAAAGCACATTGACTGGCTGCTTCCGAGCATGTGTTCGGAAGCAGCCAATCAGTGTGCTTTATTTTGAGAGTGAGAATGTACTACACAAGTTTTATAACCTCTGGGCCAGGTCACGAGCAAAGTTAGTGAACACCGAAAGGAATAATGTTAACTTTGCTCATGGCCAGATGTAGTTTATACTTGAGTAAACCTTTTTGACGTGATTGCGTTGGTGTTCAGAATTGGTATAGAAATGAATGCTATTTTTTAATCTTTACTGAAGTATAAACTACATCTGGTCACGAGCAACGTAAATGAACACCAAAAGGAATTACGTAAACTTTGCTCGAGGCCCTATGTAGTTTATACTTCAGAAAACGTGAAAAAAACATCATTTATTCCCTGTGTTTCCACCGAAATCCATTTTAAGATAAAAGAGTGAAAAACACACACAAAAAAAACCACACAAAAAATATCAAGACAGCTTTCAAAGTCTCTCTTGCCGGTGGATGAGAACAACGAATAGAATAGTTGTCATAACGTTTCGAAAATCCGCTTTGATTTAAAAAGCCATGCGTACAAAGAAATATGTTCCGAAAGTCAGTTTAAAATCCATTTCGGTATTTAATAATGAGTACTTTATCAACAAATAGATTTTAATGTCACAATTTACCAATTTGAAAATAAAAACTGATTTACAATCAGGCCAAAACATACACAGCGATGCGAACGGAAAATTTCGCAACGTAACTCATTGTATTTATTGGTTTGTACATGTAAACAACACCAGATTACGTACTTGTTGAATAGCTGGCGCCATTGTACGAGAAAAAATTGATCTAATGTCTATACTAGAATCAAAGTCTCAAACCAGCCCGATCAGATAACAATCGCTATCTCCAGGCTCTGAAATAGTACACGTATGCAAAACATATGTGCACATTTGATTTTGATCTTATTATACGCACATTTATTTTTTTTCGCATGTCTTAATATGCTATATTCCCCCAATTTTCAAATTAAGCTGGCATATTAGATCTCACATTGGTCAGATGGTTTCTGTTTTAAAAGTCATGGTCCAGGGCACTGAAATAAAACAATGAGAGTTTTAAAACAGGAGCAATAGCAAGTACATTAAATGAAAACTACACGATATCTCGACTCACCAGTACAATATAAAATAAATGAGCCGCGACACGACAAAACCAACAATGTGGTTATGCACCCTGCGCAGACTCAGATCAGCCTGGGCATTTGCCCAGTTTGGTCAGACTCATTGTTAAGTGCTCAAAGGGTAGCTAAGGGTCTAAACTACCTCCATGCGGACAGCGAAGACTCTGATCAGACTGGGCGGATGCCCAGGCTGATCTGAGCCTGTGCTGGGCGCACAACCACATTGTTGGTTTTGTCGTGTCGCGGCTTAAATAGAAAATGGGGTCACGTGGGAATTTAAAATGTAATACTTCATTTTTGTTTTATGTATATTACATTGTAAACTGGTAAACTGTAATGTCTTGACGTAAATAGAAAATGGAAAATGAAAAAACCTGCGTGACCCCATTTTCTACTTATTTGTACTGTTATAGTGATTCGAGATATCGTGTAAATTTCATTTTATCATGCATAAGCTGCAAAATTCACCTGATAACAGGGGTATGATAACATGATTTGATATCATGTCACTTTAGAACTGCGCTTGCGCGAATGTTATCAGGGCATGCCTACAGAAGCGATCTCAGAAGACGATTGGCTACATACTGGCGTTGGCCGTGATAACAACATTCGATTTATTAAATGACGTCACCGACTTACGTCATAACGCAATCGCGACGTCAACAAGTTCAAACAAAACTGCGTTTACTTTTCTTTTGTTTGACGCTCTTTACATCTCAAAATATTGTAATGATGCATGATAAATAGAAAACCATATAAGTGTCTTTTGATATCAAGTTTATCAGGCTCGACCAGAAAAACGTCGGACTGGCTCGGCAAGCCTCGCCATTCCTACGCTGTTTCTGGTCTTGCCTGATAAACTTGATATCAAAAGACACTAACATGGTATTCTCTATCTATGTACTTTATTGCTTGTATACGAGTGCTAATTCAAAACTGGATGTAAACCGATGTCTTCGAGCAACTTAAGTAACCGGCTTATTTTCATGACAGATTGTTTTCTCTTTTGAACTTGGACTCACTTGTCGAGTTATCATTTTCAAATCTAAAGAAAACAAGTACAGTCGATTAACGTTAACTAGTACCCGCCTACTTCGTCCCGATGCAGCTTCCACATGGCCAAGTTGTCAGCGATCCCGATATCGGATAACAGAGTCTCGGGTACGAGTCCCGCTGGAGGCGAGATTCTGTCCGAACCTACATGGCGCTTTATCGCACAGAGAGCCATCCCATCGTCCTGCTTTGACTGAAATACTGTTGAAAAGGACGCAAAACCGATTAGTCATTCGTCATCTTGGCCTAAGCTGATCCCTCAACCCTTCTCTTTTTCCATTCTTATATATTCTTGTATTCTAATTTCGTTTCTTCAAAACCCCGTCTAATTTTAAGCCTTCGTTCATGATTTGGTCCATAGCCTTGACAACAATCTTTTCATACGTATCGTTCACCGTAATACTAGGGACATTTCAGAAATATTGTATTATACTAAATAAGTCTGCAGTTCCTAGGAATGTTGACCGATTTTTAAAATCTAAGTCCTAACTTTTAGGTTTACACATAACCCAAAGACCTTCACTTAAAACATCAGTTACTGGTATTTTCTTTAAAATATGCTTTGACAAGTTTTGTTAGGGTAGAGGCACCGAGTAGAAATGAACGAAATATTTCTGTGAAGTCTTGACAGATTCATATTTTCCTAACTCTGGATACAAACCGCTCTGAATGGATAACTATAATATCTGTTTTCATTATAATACTGAAAAAGTCATTATATAAGCTTTACGACTTTCTTTGCAAGGTATGCTAATCATGGAACAATGTGCATTTCTTATGACGTCACTTCCTGTTCTAAATTGAAGTAAGCTTTTAAACATCGGGTTTGGCGTCATTTAAAGTGAAAGTGAATGTTTGATGGCAGCTCTAGAACAAAAACTGATTTAAATTTAATTCGTCACGCTTGATTTTGTAATGAATAATCGTTTACGGCATCTTATGCTCTTTTTTCGGTGGGCTACCTGCATTATTACGATGTTATCCCACCCACCCACACATTTCAATGTCATAATTTAATATAAAATAACACTATTTCAAGTCTTTAAGTATACATTTGGTTTCCCTCTAACTTATGACATTCGACAGCGTTAAATATATTTAGCCGGTGTCTTTTTATAAGAAGATAGTTTCATTTTATTGCTTTGTATTTTACATGAATTGCTGCTACTTTTCACCTTTCAGCGTGAAGTTTGCCCTTGTATCATCCAGTTTCATGTATCATATCATGTCAGCCGTTACAAAACAGTGAACTAATCATTTCAATAATAAACTGCATTTCGTTTCTTGAAATTTGATGGGAATAAGTCAAAAACCACAATATCTTGAAACAATGTATTTACAATAACTGTGCATCTATAACCACACAGCAGAAGAAAAAGCTCGTTTAGTATGTTACTTGTGTAGAAACTTGAAATGATTTCTATATAACTTTCTTTTCTTACATTTGAAAGACAATATTACGTATTTTTTTCATTAAATTTATCATTGTCTCATTGAATTGAGCGAAAGGCGAAAGAACACAAGAAACTTTCAATGAAAATGTACGATTTCCAGTATCCACACCCTTGTGACGTAAAACAACATGCTGCATGCATGAAAGACTTAGAAGTTTATTATTACATACTCTTCTAAAGTACTTGAATATATCTTTCCAATGATATATTGAACCACTGCTCAAAATTAACCGATAGGATACCTTGGGCTCATTTACATTATTTCTGAAATGCCCCTCGTTTTAACTTTAAATAGCATAAATGTTCTCTGCGGCAAAAGAAAGTAACATTAAGTCAAACAAAAAATAATCACTTTGAGCGGATTTGAGGGGACAGCCTGTTGCATCCCAAAAGCACAATTTCTTTCTACCAAGGGGACCCTTGCGATAACATGTTGTGGTTCGATTGAAAAAAAAAGAAGAAGAAAATAAAGAACTGAAATACTGATCAACAGCAATTTGTATCGACGCAAAGGACAAGTGGAAAATCGACGTATCAAAATCGCAAATCAAAATCATAGACTTGCGTATGTACTGTGTGAATTTGGACTAGTATACTAGGGAAGAGTCGGGTAACTTCGGACAGCGGGTAAATTCGAACATAACATTGCAAACAGTGAAACTCCAGATGAGACGGCTCATATGAGACGGCTCATGATGAGCCGTCTCATCAGGATTTTCATTGTTTGCCCAGTTAATTTTGTTTTAATTCCACACAACTGACATATAAAGGAAACAATATCACTGTCCGAATTTACCCGCTGTCCGAATTTATCCCACTTGACCCTACTAGTCAAGTTATCATTTTTGGATCTAAAGGAAAATAAGTACAGTGTCTGTTACATGTACCAGTTGTGTTACAAGCAAGTACTGCAGTACTGTGAAAAGCAAAAAAATAAAATATTCGAGCATTCATAAAGTGTTTACTTTTTGCCTCTGAGTATATTTCTTCATGAAAAGGTCTAATATTATAACACATAGCAAAATTTATCTCGATTCTGGTGACTATGCTCATTACCAACGTATTGCTCCAAGCAAATACTCGGAACTGCCTGCAAGCTTTAGGAATATTGCGTTATTGCCAAAACTTTATAATTGTTGTCAAGAGCCCTGATCAGACTTTTGGAATCTGCAGGATTGTGTGTGTTTGTCTGTGGTCTGCTACATGTAGCTATATAGCCGCTCACTTTGCTTCCGGTAAAATTTGTTAAAAAATAGAAAATAGATCAAAATTATACGTTTGATGTTCTTCGTTAAAGGGGGGGGGGGGGGTATCAATAAGGTGGGTTTTCTGCATCCTACCAAAGTTTTATTTTTTTGACTGATGGTATACTCCAGTGTGTCTAGTTTATTGAACCATATGTGACTTTGCGCGGAAAGCCCTACTTACTGAGCAATGGGTCCACAGAAGTGGGTGGGGTAATCCAACATGGTTTTAGCCTGTCTTGTAAAAACATTCTCATTTGGTAGAAGAGTACAGCAGACTGACAGGATTTGATAAAATGATTAACAGAACATCTAAACTATATTTCCATATCATTTTATTTGGTCTAATTTGAACATATGTTGTCAAAAAAGACTTCCTTTGACATTCAACATTTTTTGATATTTTTGTCCTCAATTTTCAATATTTCTTGGCCTTATGGTTAAATAAACAGACCAGTTGTCATCAAACTAATGTCAAGGAAGCACCCTGACCAGGACATTCGGATGATGTGACCAGAATTTCACAATGACCTAGTTTTCATGGTCGACTGAACACATAAACTTGCTCAGAAGATGTTTTTTCATTTAATTTTGACCTAGAATTACGAACCTTTGGCCAAATTACTATTTTAACTGCTATATTATGCCCTACACCCCCGTCACTAAAGGTGAAAGAATATATATTGGCTTCAGATCGGATCTCCTTGGCGTCTGCATCTGTGTCTGGGTCACATACTTTGACCTTGGAAACAAGGTCAAGGTCAGATTTTGATGACCTTGACCTTGTTTCCAAGGTCACAGAAGGACTTAATATGTGACACATACACAATTGCAGATGCCAACGAGATCCGCACTGAAACCAATATGTATTCCCTCACCTTTAGTGGCAGGGGCGTGGGGCATAATATAGCAGTTAAAATAGTAATTTGACCAAAGGTTCGTAATTCTAGGTCAAAATAGAAAGAAAACCATCTTCCAAGCAAGTTTATGTGTTCAGTCGACCATGAAAACTATGCTATTGTGATATTCTGGTCACATCATCTGAATGTCCTTCTCAAGGTACTTCCTTGACATGATTTTGATGATAACATGTCTGTTCATTTAACAATAACGCCAAGAAATATTGAAAATTGAGGTCAAAAATATCAAAAAATGCTAAATGTCAAAGGAAGTCTTTTTTGACAACATATGTTCAAATTAGACCAAATAAAATGATATGGAAATATAGTTTAGATGTTCTGTTAATCATTTTATCAAATCCTGTCTGTCTGCTGTACTCTTCTACCAAATGAGAATGTTTTTACAAGACAGGCTAAAACCATGTTGGATTACCCCACCCACTTCTGTGGACCCATAGCTCAGTAAGTAGGGCTTTCCGCGCAAAGTCACAGTAAAACTAGTTTACCCCCCCCCCCCCCCCCCAACACACACCTCTTTGGCCAGCTATCTTTTACTGACCGTTCCAAGGCAGTACTTCTGTTGTGGTCCCTCAATTTTACATGTTCATATGTTCACGTGTCTAAGGTCATCTAACAGTATGGCCACCTGTATATCTGCCCATTTTGCGTTCTGCTTTGCTTTGCAATTTAAAATTTAAAATAGGTAAAAAGAGGTGTTACTGCTGTTTTCAATAAGGGTAGCTAAATAACCACTTGTTTGGGAAAGAGCTGTTCATTCGGTTCACCGTCCATCTCCCGTGAACCCTTTGGTTTTGAGGGCGGGATGTCCTGATAATTGCCTTTCGTTTTACCTTCCTGATTTCGCTAACTGTAATAACAAAGGGGATATACGTTTATAGTGCGGAATGTTTGAGCGATAAAATACAAAATTCTAGTTTTGTTTTACCTTTTGACTGGCTCCAGTCCTTGTGTTTTAATTGCATATCTGTAAGAAAGCTAACTCTAAAAGGAATGATTTTTACATCAAGTAATTGCAGAGTAATTGGTTAGCCATCAGAATAAAACGAGCCACGTTAAGACTTCTACCATTTGAAAACATATAACCATTTAGCCTGGAAGCCAGGCTATTTTACCTTATACAAATATCAAACTAGTTACGCTGGACGTTGATACCGGAGTTGAAGGTTGCAGGCTTGAAACTGGCGATGTATTTCTACTCCCACCGGTTTTGTCTTCCTCACTACAAATATAAATAAAAAGAACAGAAAAGGTTTTGAAGCAATAATTTCTTTGATTCCGTCGGCTAGCTGAGACGCGAGACCATGAATAGCATTTAAATCCTGTTTTCACTTTATTATCGCTGGACCTGTTACTGCCACATACCAGAATTTGCTGCATCATAGACGTTTCTTCTTCTTTTTTTTATTTATTTAAATGTAATACAAGAAGTAAAGCCTACATGTAGTTCCATTCTGTTCACATTGACTGCATGATCACGGTCTTCTATTATAATTGTAATATTGAAGGTAATAATCATATGCACTGAAAGAATTTGGCTACATCTTAGCATCAAGATGATGCTTACTAGTATCTAAATTTAGCAGCAGAACGATTATTTGTACTGTCTTACTTTTTACAGCGGAACGCTTTTAGAAAGGCCTAAACTCTGAGGACGCATCATTAACATGATGAACATTCATACTTTTCTAGTTACCCCACTCTAAACGCATATGATGTGTCAGATATCGAAATATGCGCTGTTTTTCGAATTCCATATGTACGTAATTAGAGTTTAGCAACCAGACAAGTATCACCAGGATAGATATTATTTTGTCGGTTTGAACAAAATTACAATAATTTGGATAACAAATCTTCATGAAAATATTTTCTTTGTGGTTCTAAGCATTTTAGAATATTTTTAACAACAGCTTATGTTTGCGACACTTTAAAAATATTTGTAAATGGGTAAACCTCGCAGACTATGTCCCTGTAATATGTGCGCAGACACGGCTGCCTGAGCAAAAGAAAGAGAAATTGCCATTTAACTAATTCTATGCAGGCGTAAGTTTTCGATTCTGCATTTTTACCTAATAAGTCGGTTTCAGGACGGAGGTTTTTCATTCCAAGACAATCCATAAGATCCATATCCGTCTTACAAGACGGATCTAGATTTGTGGGGCAGTTCTGGAAGGGAAACCCCAATCTAACAGCCGAATAACATACAACTCAGTGAATCAATTATCTGGGCTGGCTTTGGAGACAGAAAATCTTGTCTTATAGCCGAATAAAATGGCACTCTTCAAAGAATTTTTGCAAATGGCAGTTGCAATGTTGCTCTTTCTTTGTAGTTCCCCTTTACCAGACAGATTGGCATTGAGTCAAAACGTAATTTGTTCCATGCACAACGAGGAAAGCAAATATTAACATGCGCATTCGCCCATTTTATTCAGATTTTTCCCTTTCGCAGGCGTAACCAACGACTTCTTGAAAACCTAAATGTGCATAGGGTAGTCTGAGCTGAGTATTTATTTCACGCGGATGGTCCCCTTAACCACCCCCTCTCGCCCCCTTTCATCAGACACCCCTCATATGCCCTACCTGCCAACAGCACCACGTCGAAAAGCGTATTTGTACAGGCAACATCTGCACATCCCCAAAATTGCCAAGCCAACAACTGAGAGAGACGCCACAAGAACTACGCTGACAAGATCACCATAGCGTACATTGGTGAATATATTTCCCCGGCTTGCTTCCCCTTCATTAGAACCTGAGGGTGTTATTGTTGTAGTTTGTGTTGTCATCGTTATTAAGGCTGACGACGCTGATGTTGTTGGGGCAGGCGTTGTTGTCCTAGATGTCGTTGTAGTTGGGGATGTCACGGTCGTTGATGTGACAATAGTTGTTGGTGTTGCTGGAGTTGTGGAAACTGTCGTTGTAGGTATGGTCGGGGTGGTTGTTGTTGTGGCAACAGTCGTTGTAACAGAAGTTGTTGTTTCATTTACTTGAAAGGAAAACACGTTTCTTTTTCAAATTCTAAATATACCAATAAGGAAAGCATAAGCAAATATAGAATCTTACATAAGTGCTCATGTATTATTGAATTTATTAAACGAGTTGGGGAAAAAGATAAAATGCGAGGCTCTGCCGAGCATCTTATCGTTTTCTCCAACGAGTTTAATAAATTCAATGATACAGGAGCACGAATGCAAGATTCTATTTATCATATGACACTAAAATCGCATTTTATTAGGAAATATTGCACTAAAACGTCACGATTTCGCCATTAGAAAACTCGACGTTTTATGGACGTCAACGCATAACGTTACGACGTAATTTGCATATTTAATCCACTAGTGGATTATCGTTTTTAATGCATGGCTTTATTACACTCTCAGATGCGACGTCATATGATAATGACTAATATCACTCTATCTAAATATTTCGGCCAAAAGCCTTCTTCAGTAAAACGGAACTTCGTAGAGAATTACATGTTTGCAGCCATTACGCATGATAAACTGGAAAATCCTGTTTGTCTTTCGTAATGGCTCTCGTTTAATTCTGTACGAAGTTCCGTTTAACTGAAGAAGGCGGCTTAAATATTGAAATTAAGGCGTTTCTTTTGTCATCTTCTGTTACCACTTCATCTGCAGACAGAGACGATGATTTACAGTTTCGTAAATCTGGTTGTGCACATGCGTCGGATATACGCCAAATATAACATCTTCCCCACTCAACCCTCGCCCCCCTCGCGCACAATTAAGCAACTGAAGTTTTTTTTCGCTGGTCAGTTTCTTATTCCGCTGTCTAGATAAAAAAATAGTATCAGTATATTTCTTGTATTTTACTTGTCCTGCTGTGTTTGCCGTTATCTTTATTTTCTGGGTTCAAAATCTTTAGGTCGTGGGCTGAAATTTGTCACAGGTCGTGATTCGTCCGTTACACACTTGGTTATTTCGTCGAGCCCACTTTATCATCTGCCTGAGTAACCGACCTACTACTGGTCCAAAATTACGTACCTTTTAGCTCTGTGAGACTCACTACAGGTCTTCCATGCTTTCATCAAAACAATAAACAAAACTTTCGAGAAACAATACATTCTAATAACATTTCTCAATGCAAATTTGAAGTTTCGAAAATATCTTATTCGCGAAAACCAACATTCGCGAATATATTTCACTGTGTAAAAATTTCAAAGTGAATAGGTAAACTACCAGTATCTGGAGAAGCATGTCTACAATGTCCTTTTGTCTGCCTTCTGAATGGGTGACACCGTGTGAAGTCATATAGGGAAGGAACTCTGTGCTTTGGGGCAAATTACACCCTTTAATAGTAGACTCGTTTATGAATAGATTATAACAGGGGGTCTCAAAGGCGGTCTCGCTTTGCAAAAAATGGTGCAAAAACATCGAGATACAGCGAGTCAGCTTTACTGATACAGAATGCCTACATGGGAGCGCAGCAAGAGGGTATTTTAAAATATACATTTACGTGTTTTATATTTACTGGGCCCCTGAGATTATTTTTTTTAAATGGTATGTCCAATGCTAGTTGTTATTGAACCACTGTTTGATTTATAAAATTTAAGCAGGCAAATGCGCATATGCTTATTGAAAATTTGTCATTTTGACAAAATTTCGATACGCACCTGCGTATTTGCGTTTAGGCAGATATGCCATTGCCTACCTGAAGTCTTAGAGCAGTAGCCTCCTGGTACGTATGTTTCATTACCGTCGACACTATAGGACAATTCAAAGTCAAACACAAATGGTCCACTTGGAATGACCCAGGCATTGGTAAACGTAAATCTCAGTCCGTCTGGAAGGCTCTGTACTAGGTCAAGAGTGTGAGGCTGAAGCATAAAAGTATGACAACGCGTCAGTAAGTGTGGCTTTCAGAGGGACGGTCGTTGCCCATGCCAAGATCTACCCATCACCTATTTGCTTTCAAATGGTAGTCAGTTGGTTAAAGGTTCATACGACTTACAGTGGTAGCTTTCTGTTCGCTATAATTGTAGAAAGTAAGTAATTGCTGATCTATTGTCGAAAAATATTTGTGTCACTAAATATTTAATTGCCAACTAAAATGATAAAATACAAAACGGCAATTATAGGAGAAGGGTCACATTCATTGTCTCGTTTTGTTAATATGTCATTGCCAAATGGAAAACCAGACAAACTGTTTTGTGAATATACCTGTATGTTCCCAATTTTGTCAATTACAGTGTCAAGCGATGTACGCCTGTCATCTGTCTTGTTGTCATCAAACGTGAATGCAGAATTGTTTACTATAGGAAAAAATTTCGACGCTTTCACCACTGAGAAATTTATAATTAATTTAAGGTATATGGGTACACCTCCATGTTTTCCTTTGTTTTTACGAAGGGGAACAACTTTTATTATTTCTACTTTTCTTCCCTCAACAACGTAGCCTATCAAAATGGGATCAAAACCAACTTCAAACTTGGAATAAACACTAATAGGGAAGCAGTTTCTCTATGTAGAGCAAATCCTTCACCTCTAAGACCTGACCCTTTTCAATATAGATGGCAGAAATGAAAATTTCCCCTGAAACTTTATCTGAGTGGGAACCACTAGCTAAGTGTAGGAAAAAACAAAAACTCCAGTTATTTTGCAAAATGCAAAATAATTTATCAACTGATTACCTGTCCTCATTAGTTCCACCAACTGTTGGAAGCACTTCAGCATACCACTTGCGAAATGCTTCAGATGTGCAGCCGATACATGCAAATACACATTTATACTATAATTCGTTCCTTTCATCAGTTACGCGAGAATGGAACGAACTTCCACAAGATGTACGCGATTCGAATAGTTTCGGTACATTTGAATGCAAATTGAAAGTCGATGTTACATGTACTAAATCTCCAGTATATTTCAACTCTGACTCTCGTCTAGGCCAGGGTTATCATGGTAGATTGAGAACCCATTGCAGGTCATTAAATGAGCACTTGTTCTCTAAAAATCTAGTTGAAGCTCACTGTGTGTTTTTGGTGAGGTATAAAATACACACCATTATCTGTTTGAATACACTCGGTATGGTGATCAAAGATGCCGTTTCTCATTACTGCGAACCGACTCTTAATACAAAATTATTTGGTAACCCAGCCCTTACGTTAACCCTGAACCAGTTCATTTTCATTGCCATCCAGGATTACTTGATAAACACGAAACGATTTCAAGTTAGCTAATATCCAGTGCATAGGTGAAATTAAATGCTTCGTCAGCCGCCATCTATTAGGTAGACGACTTTCTGATTCTATAATACATGGATGATTTTTTGCATCTCTCTCTCTCTCTCTCTCTCTCTCTTTTAAGAAGCAACCTAATTCCCTTCCCTGTGCAGCCTTAGTTGGGAGGCATTTATATTGGATGCACATACAACATTTGTACAGCCTCATACAGTTACTTTTCGTATTGTAACACAAATCTAAAATCATAAATCATCAGTCAGCATTTGTTTGCAGCAATGAGATACAGATTACATAAGTCTCGTGACTTTCTTCTGAATCCCAGTTTGTATAATGTTGTTTTGCTGTTGTTTCTGTCATTGTCTTATGTATGTTATACAAATAAAATTCTGTTTAAAAAATACTTTATCCATACATGAACGTCTGGATGGGGAGTCTGGAATTCTCAAATCAGTAAAAAATTATACATTATTCCCTTCCTTTAAAAATGTTGTCTATTCTTGAAAAATCATTATTCTATAAAAGGCTGATATTCCTAATTTTTCGGCTTATTCTTTATATAACTTTTTAGGCTTATTTTTTATATTTTTATTTCTCCTTAATCAGTTTTCTTCATTTTTTTCTGCTATTCTTTCAAATTTTCATTTTTTCTTTAAACCCTCATTTTACTCCAATCATTAATTTTTTGTATATTTTTTTCTCGGATCAGTATAAAGAAATGTCCATTATTCTCTAATCAGTAAACCCCATCCAGACCATCCTACATCTTGAATTCAATACTAACATCTACATTTGTGGTAGATCTGTTAAGACTCAACAGGACGATTAGATCACCAGGACCAATATCCTCTGGAATGTCTATATCACATGCCAACTGTATACTTTGAGTCTGATTATCTCCCCATGGTGCCGTGAGAACGTAAAATGGTGATCCTGCAATTAAACATGAGCGTAGATTAAACATGAAGGCAAGTGTGCATGTATAAGCGAACAGGAAAAAAACAATGACATTCTAGCATCCATTACTGGGTCTATCTGTGGTGAGTGTCCTATTTTTATTTAATATTAAGTCGCTGTCAAGCACTATGTTTACGTGGCAATATTTGCAGAATACAATCGAACCAACACAAATTTTGATAAGTGAATCATCTCGAGATGATAAAATGATTCGAAATAAAAATGAACAACGAAATATCCTCTCAGGATATTGCTTTAACTTTTTCTCTTTAAAATTTTCTTTTTTCATACATATATATACACCATGAAAATATATTCGTTTTTGATTCCTTTTTTTCTTTTTGTACGTACACGTGTAAAGACTATTCATTTATTACTCCGGGTCAACAAAGTTAACAACAGTAGACTGAACTTAATAGACTACAGTATGAATAAGCTGCGACGCGAAAAAAACCAACAAAGTGGGATGTGCGCCAGCCTCGAGCGCCCATCGAAGACTCAGATCAGCACGGGCATCCGACCAGTCTAATCAGAGTCTTCGCTGTCCGCATAGACCTAGTATAGTGGGGGGACCGGTCAGCTATATGTTTTTTCTTCCCTTTCTCTGTTAATTTATATACCGAGTCTTTTGTCTGGCAATCTACATGTATTCCTGTATTCGTTTAAACGAATAATTAAACTTTATTTGCTTCTAGTATGTTGAATTATGTTTTAGCATGTTGTAGACGTCGCGCACGGTATTGGGGTACATTCACGGACAGATATGAAATGGGCCCCATGGAGGCAGTGCTTTTTCGGATTTTATGCCATAAACTATTCTAAAATCGTGGATTGTTATGAAATTTATTTTCGGGTCAATAATAATTGGTTTTGAGACTATGTAAATCCTCATGCGGGCGCAAAATGGTTGGTTTTTACGCTTAAATGCGTGTAACTCTGTAACAAAGTCGGCATGGTGGGCATACTCCAGGGAATGCTACACAGAAATGTCGATGTGAATTTTTGTGGAAATTTGCTTACGAAAAAGAGGAAATTTTCTAAATTAACTCCATATCCATTTTATTGGTTATTCTTTAACAATCGCCATTTTATGAATTCATTGTTAAAAGTAAAATAGTGTAACTCACGCTCAAATTAACGTCCAAATTGCAGGGCTCGTTTCTTCGGAGAGTATTTATTACATCAGAGTAAAGAAATTTTGAAAATATTTGTATATGATTCAAATGTACTTATGCATCACTTATGAGCTATATAATAATAATTACTTTTTCTCTACAGATACGGAAAGAAATTAAAAAATCCGCGGTCTTAATTTTTGTAACAAATTTCAAATTTGATACCAAACTCTTACACCTGTCCATGTTATTAAGCTGATTTGGACAAAATACTTACAGCAATCTGTGCAAAAAGCAAATTTCCAAAATGTACATTGTCTGTTTGTATTATCTGCTAAATTGGGATTAAATGCTCTTGAACAATAAAATTGTTAAGCGCATTTACATCGGTCTTAAATTTTGTAACGCGGCGACAAATAAAGAAATTCCAACGTTACATGCATATGAAACCTTATAGTCGCAAGCGGCTGTCTAGCAATTTTCAGGTCTGCGTCATTATAGTCAAACACGTCTTAAAGGTCAGCTCTGTGAAGCAAATAACTGTATGAAAAGGCAAAAATTTCATTTCCAAAAACACCATTTCAATACAAATTGACCTGTATTAAGCAAGCGGTTTTTGCACCTCCCTTGGGTGCTTGCTTATATGTCAGGTTTGACTATACAGCAATACTTTCTCTTGCCATCGGAGAAAATCTTTCTCAAAGTTTGAAGCCCATAGATATATTAATACATGTATATGATATGTCACCAGCATAGAAAGTCTTTCCAATGGCAAGATAACTAGCAGACAAAAGAAACGGGAAAGGTGACACTGGAGATATAATTCTTTCTACACGAATACAGAGGCTAGTACAGTATAACGAAATAAATTATCGTGAAACGGCTAAAAGCTACCGTGCAGGGATATAGTGTGGTTTATATTTGCAGCTTCCGATAGAATTTGTACAACAAACTCAATTCATATCGTGTTCATAAATGCAAATAGATCCGTCCTATACTGAAAAAGCAAATGAATAAGCAAAACTGTAAATAAATTCTCATTGATGTCGTTCTTACAGCATGTTTAAAGGATCGGACCGGTTCTCTTCAATGTTTCCGTGGCTTGTTTGGTTTTGTTTCACAACTTTCGGTATAAGACAGTCGAACCCCACGGTCAACATTCTCATAAGGCGGAAAAGTAGCCGCTTGACAGTTTGACGTTACGTTTTGTTCCCCAATACCGTGCGCGACGTCTGTAGCTTACTGGAATCCTCATGATTTCATGCCATAGTTATGTGTAATCAATTCTAATAGTATCCTTATTTCAACTCCAACAGAACTAATGTTCGTTTAAATCTCTCTCTCTGTCTCTCTCTCTCTCTCTCTCTCTCTCTCTCTCTCTCTCTCGTTATTGGTTTGATATAACTAGCCATCCAGTATCATTGTACAGTATCCATTTTTTCAAGAGATGACTTACATATAAGCAATACGCTTACTGTCAGATCCTGTATTGATTCACTGTATTATTTATATGTATGTACAAAATCTTTGAATAAAACATTGTTTAAACCTAGACCCTTAGCCACTCTTCAAGCACGCAGCCAAGAGGCTGATCAGACTGGCCAAATACCCAGACTAATTTGAGTCTTAGCGTGGCGCACGTGCCACTTTGTTGGTTTTGTGTCGCGGCTGAGTTACCCTTACAGGCAACCGATAGATTAGATCATATTATTCATTATTTCAGTGTTATGTATCAAACCGTAGACACAAATTTTAGTCATTTCAACATTGAATCAGACTGCGCGTACAGCTTTTTTTTCGTGGTTCCGCTGAAGTTTTTTTTTTAATTTCTTTTTTATTTCTGTGTGAAAGTACATAGAGTATCCGTCAAATCTCAATGTCGATGAAGTTTATATGTTTATGACCGGGTTATGGACATTTATTCTTTACCATAGAGAACATGGTGTTCGGTCAGACATCTGTCACCCCACTACCAAAATCTGTTGCCGACATATTCCGGACTAAACCAAACCCAGGAGCGGACAAACAGATACGGTAGTTCTGGAAAAAATCTGAACAGAGACACGCACACATAAAGACTCTAAAATGCTAATTCTTACCAGGAGCGCTGGTCGTAGCAGCCTGAAAAAAAATCAAAATTAGTGTTGTTATGACAAGTATTTAGGCATCGCGAATAATCAGAATCAGCACAAATAAATGTTTCAAGGAATATACAATTACGTTACAGTCAACAGAAATAGGAATCTGAATATAATCTTTCTCTTCCATTTCTGTTTTCAGATCATCCGCTTAGGACTGACAATTTCTGCACTACTCGTTACGTGTGGATTACTGGGTTTCCCCAAGGCATTATGCAAAGTCTAGAGCAAACATATTCATAATATGCAATCCAATTCAGGAAATGCTGATCGGAAGTCCAGATATTTCGTCTTATATACACTCGACTAAAAGATCATGCCCACGCATTGGAGTTATAGTTCTTCGGATACAGACTTTAATCTTTCCCAAAATTCAGCCCAATATATACATGCAGTCAACTCTCGATGTATCCTTAGCAATTATATCTAAAAAGCATAAATGTACATGCAATAGTATTGTAATAATTTTTGTAAACACTGTATTACATTATCACCTACCGTTGGAGGTTCCGTCGACGCGGCGAGTGATCCGACATCATAAAATATCAGGACTAGCTGTACCGCCGTCACTTTCTCAATCTTTAAATGTTTCATTTCCCACATCTAATACCATATCAGGGTTGGAATATTACACAGTACTAATTTGTGTCGTCTTATTGACTTGATATTTAATCGAAAGCCCAAAATGAAGAAGAATAAAACCACACAATTAACTTGTTCACAGATCTAGAATTATTATTGCTTATTACGTTTGTTTGTCTACTTTGTATTTATATCTCTGTTTTAAGTTTTATATGAGTCGTGGCCATCACATCTCTTCTGACGCCACTCCTGAATAATCTAAGCATACCTTAAGTTTCGGAGAATGCCTGTTTCACAAAATGTTCGCAAGCTTAAAATGTCCGAAATCTACACTGCTGCAGTTACGTTCCGCTATTTCACGCGTAATTTTGCAAACATAACACGCGCAAAATGCAGAATGACGTAAGCTTTGACAATATTATGTTATAAAAGCCATTTTTAATTGAAGTATTTTGGGTTTTTAGGTATAGTGTGGCGTGATTTCATTTAAAATATGAAAAGGGGTGAAAGTCAAAGTAAAACACTTGAAATCAAGACAGTAGCTTGCGAAAATGAGCCTTGAATATCACAAGCGGACTCAGACCAGCCTGTAGATCAGCTCTGTCAGTTGAGAGCTTCCTATGTTTTGCTTTTAAATGTTAAAGAGGCAAGTGCATTAAATAACGAGAAGGTCTCTGACGTAGATGCACACACTGAATTGTATCATTACTGTTTACGTTTACAACATGCATTAGGCTCTTTTATAATCACACGAATAATTTTGTAAACTTATTTTTAATAACATTTAATAATTGAGTCGGACCATATTTTGTCAATTAAAAGTTCAAGTAAATTAGACTTATTAAATATTTGTCATTTTTGCTATCCTTTGAGTAGCGGAATTCGGCCTCCTTTCAGCCTTGCTCAATCTAGAAATAAATCTCTTAAACCGCCGATTGTTTTGTTGTTATTATTTTTTAATGTAAAGCAATACAGAAATTATGAAAATAATTGGACTGCGTCAGGCGAATACGATAGTTGTTTGATACATATGTATTAACAGAGTAAACCTATAATAGACTGAAATTGTATCTTGAAGTTTGGCGTCTCTTATGCGGATTATCAAAGACAGTCGCCTTTACGTGAGACAAACGAAGATCAGTTCGATATTCGTGAGCTGTCATACTGATCCGAGTCTTGATTTTTTAATAGGTGATAGAACGGTTTTTATTCTTTGGGGTACTCAAAGAGAACCGGGGTGTTTGGTACAAACTACAGTCAATTACACTTGCGTATATTGAGAATAATGATTGAGATGGTTTTATTGATATCAAAATATCAAACATAACTTTTTTAAACTGAGTATTTGACAATCATAAAGGTACCAAACATTTGGACAGTTATGTCTGCAAAAACAGCGTAGAACAATATGAGACTCATTATGCCTTATCGGTGTCTGCTTTTAATTGTTTGTCATTCTGCAGGCAATCGTTTGGCGCATCGCCAGAAACACGTGCATGAAGTATAATGAGCTTTCGACATATCGCCAGAATAACATTGTTCTTTCAATATCAACTGGTATTGCGTGTTTTACAAAGACACAGCTCTGCTAGACGGTGGTGTCTCTCGCTGGTTTACGTATAAGTAAGCTGAAAGTTTCTGAGTCGTGACACGACAAAACCAACAATGTGGTTATGCGCCCAGCTCAGTTTCAGATCAACCTTGGCTTCCGCCCTGTCGCTTTGCGCTTAAAGGGTAGCTCAGGGTCTGAGCTATCTCCATGCGGACAGCGAAGACTCTGATCAGACTGGGCGGATGCCCAGGCTGATCTGAGTCTGCACTGGACGCACAATCACTTTGTTGGTTTTGTCGTGTCGTGGTTCATTTATAATTGCTTCACAGGGTTCAAATATATGAGTCACATGTACTTTACTCTTGGTAAACTGTCTCATGGAAAAATCTGAAATAAGCCAGGTATATACATGTACCAACCTCTGGACATGCAGCGGTCACACACATTTACAATGCAACAGTTGTTCTAGAATTCTAATTAATACATTTGTGCATTTTCCACGACTGAATATCAAATGGATATAAACTTGAATGTATATGCCCTTTCTAAACTGACGTGGGCGAAATAATGATAAGTATTTAATGATCATGCGCATCAAGGCACAGGGGAATATGGCTAGATTACATGACAGTGCTGATGTTAGGCTCAAGTCTGGGCTCCTAGTTTTCCAGACTGTAGCCCCTCATCAGCTTTGGGTACATCCGAATGCTATGTAGGGTACGTGTACCAGGTTTTATAATATATCGCATTTGTTCTGAAGCCTCGTAAAAATATGTACTGTTAGTATTACCTCATGTTGCCATTGTAAATGGACTGAGTGAATAAATGATTTAACTTGACTTTTAGAGCACGAACTTATGAATAATCAGCACAATTTTCGCAACGTCCGGGCTTTGAGTAAACAAAGACAGCAGAAATTTACGGTAGTAAAATCTGTACTGTGTATGCTTAGAAGTCTGTAGCAGTTAGCATTTTACCAAATTTCACTTACAAGGTTTCTTTAGTAAGCTCCATTGCCCTTTCTTAAATAGGAGACGAAGAGGCAGCACATATTTGAGCCACGACACGACAGTACATTTTATCAGTTTGATGACGACATATTAGACTTTAACGACCGCTTTCTTAATACAGGAGCACAGATAATGTTTGCAGAGTTAGACGCTGAAATTATAATTCAAGAAATAGGAATATTGATTCTGTTAGATTGTTTCTGTTATTATACGCAGACGACATGAAACACCCGAAGGACTCCAAGAGGAATTAGATATTTTAGAAAGTTATTGTACCCGATGGAAATTAACAGTGAACACTGACAAGACTAAAGACTTAAGTTATGGTTTTTCACAAAGGTGGTATACTTCCGCGAGATTTAAACTTTTATTACAATAATCAGACAATAGAAATAGTAAGATCTTTCTCTTATTGGGGATAGTTTTCACATCGGTGGGTCTTTTTCAAATGCTTAATCCAGTTTGTCAGGAAAAGCACAGAAAGCAGTTTTTAAACTTAATCATTATTTGTATGGCTTCTCTGAAATTTCTCCAAGGCATACATTAGATCTTTTTGATAAATTGATAACCCCAATACTAAATTATGGTAGCGAAGTTTGGGGTTTCTGTAAGGCTTATCAAGTTGAAAGGGTACAGTTACAGTTGTGTAAATACTTATTGGGGGTAGAACAATCCACGCAAAATAATTTCATTTACGTTATTACCTTATCAAACTCGTCGACATTTTATAATACTAAAGTATTGGTTGAAGATATTGACTAAAATGGGAAATAAATATGTAACTATAATATATAGAATGATGTTAAGAGATATTGATAATGATGATAGAAAGGTAAATTGGGCTTCATTAGTTAAAACTTTGTTAAGCAATCTTGGTTTTTATGAAGTTTGGCTTAACCAAGGAGTGGGTGACACTAAAATATTTTGCATATATTGAAACGACGTTTAGGTGATCAGTTTTTCCAAACTTGGAATGGTGAACTAGAAAATTCATCAAGAGCTGTTTTCACAGAACCTTTTCAGATTTTCATTTTCAAGAATATTTAGAATTATAACACTTAGGAAGTTTCGAATAGCTGTGACTAAATTACGAGTAGCTTCTCACAGACTCGAAGTTGAAACCGGCAGATGGTCTAGGCCTAGTGCTGTTCCTTTTGAAGAAAGAAAATGTAAAATTTGCAATCAACTTGAAGACGAGTTTCATGTGTAAGAGGTATGGTATATTTTCTGTATATATGCACTTTATATTCATTCGTGCATTTTTGAGTACGGTGTCTCAGAAATAAAGTGCACAGGGAGGCAAAAATATATATAAAGATATTCACATCCTCTCCTGATCATTGCTGGTTATGTCATTAACTTGAATAATGTCACAAACTGAAATCTTGCACATCTGTTATACATGTATCACATCATACTATTGCATCAATGCAGAAATTTCCACTAAAACATTATAGTCCGTTATGTTCTAATGAATAGTTTCATGTCTATGTACTAACACCGTGTACCATGATATATTATATTGTATTTTGTTTTGCTCAAGGGCCAATTGGCCTATGCGTATAAAAATAAACTTCTTCTTCTTCACGACAAACCAACAAAGTGGTTGTGCGCTCGGTGCATACCCAGATCAGCCTGGGCATCCGACCGGTCGCATCAAACTATTTGCTTAGCGCTTAAAGGCTAGCTAAGGCTCGAAGCTACCTCCATGCGGACAGCGAATACTCTGATCAGTCTGGGCGTATGCCCAGGCTGATCTGAGTCTGCGCTGGCCGCACAATCACTTTGTTGGTTTTCTAGTGTCGCGGCTCAATTATTTTGCGACACGGCTGAAACACCCTTTTTAGTTTAGCTTTCATATAAATAAAATAAAGAGGATCAAAGTTTTGATTTTCTGTTCAGTTTGTTTAACTAAAATATCAGGATTTGTTTTCGTAATTTTTAGACGAAGTCTAATAAAATCATCGTTGCCGCCAAAACTTGACTTGATCTCTGTATGAAAGAGCGCATATGTCATGGAATTGTTATTCACCTGTCAGAAGATTTAGTTACATTAAAAATGTTATTATTTGCACTTTGCATTTAGTTTTAAATATGTTTTTCACTTTAACGCTGTAATGATTGATAGAGTTAAGCAGAACGCGAGAAACGCAAATGCCGATGGCTTGAGGAAAAAAAGATTCTATGGTGCGAAAAGTCTTTCGTAGTTTTCCTTCCAAAGGCTGTACTCGGTGCGTAAATTTACCGGAACGGACCTAATTACCGGGTCGGACCGGAACGGACCCTTATTATTCATATTTCCAGCCGATTTTTGAGATATCTTGATACAATCTACACGCGCAGATTAATTCAAGGCCCTACCTATGACTAACATGTATTATCTTAACTTGCAACCCCTGATTTTGATTTGACAATATCTGATAAGGAATATTGGCGAAACAAATGTCTGTCCGTCAGATAAATTGACGACTTATTGAAACATGATAATGGTGCTAACTGTACAATCGATATACAAAGTTTCCCTTTATACATTTAGACCACTGTAATGTTTCAATTTAAAGCTGAAACACAATAGCTTTACATATTTTCTATGGCTGAAATGTTGGTCATGATACTATGGAACAAAAACTCGGGAATTTTTGTGTTTTTCATTCGCTCCAAGTCTTGGAAGAAAGATAACCAGATTTTTGTATAAGATTATATGATTTTAAAATGAAACGCATATGCGTGGGGTATTAAGAGGCCTACCCATGGCGCAAAATACTCAAAGAGTATTTTGACTAATATCTCTAATTGATTTGCGCTAGATGGCATACAGAATATGTATTAATATTAAATAAGAGTTATTTAATAAAAAATATTACAAATATCTACTGAAGATAGGGGAAAACGGGTCCGTTCCGGTAAATTTACGCACCCGGCTGTACTGAACCGGGTAAAATACAGTACCGTATCATCGGAAGCATATCGGAATGTACCGAAGAATGTCAATAATTTACGGACCAGTCTGGTTTCTCACCATAGTGGATAACCCCAACATAAGGATACTGCTATTCAATAATAATATCAGACATATTTACAGCATTTTGAACTTAGCCAATTTTTATTTTGTTATTATGACATAGCGACAGGGTTTTGAACTTGGAATTTTTTCAATCACAATAAAGATTTCTCATAGATACCCCATTAGATTTTGGTCCTTTTTTACATTTTAATTATCAAAGACGTATAGTGTATTTAAAACATTGAGTGCAGATAATTTTTCGGGACGTATTCTGAAACCTTGCTTGCAGCCAATTTCTTATTTCAACAGAAATAAAAAAAAATATTATTTGTTTCAAATATGTCTTCTTTCACTTCGTCTTATATCTTTGTTTTAAAGATATTTCTTGTTATTTTATTAAATTGACGAAGAGATCATAAAAGATAAAAACCCTATGAAAGTATAAAACATTAAACACTTTGCAAGTATACTAACAGAAGTCGCCTTATTTCCGCTGGATCCTGATCAAACCGTGTTTGAAGACTTTTATCATTCTTTTCAACGATCGTAAAAGAAATCGACAAAAGGACCTTTCTTTTTTACTTTATGAGCAGCGACACGACAAAACCATCAAAGTGGCATGTGCACCGTGCGAAGACTCAGTTCAGCCTGGGCATCCAATCAGTCTGAGCAGAGTCTTTGCTGTTAGCATGGAGGTAGCTTAGAACATTTACTACCCTTTATACGCACACCAAAGACTGTTCAGGCTTGGCGGATGCTCGGGCTTAGTTTTCGGATTGCATGGCGCACATGCCACTTTTTTATTTTGTCGTGTCGCGGCTCGTCGTATTGTATTTTGGGTCTTGGCTTCCTCAAAAAACAAACTGACCTGGTTGACTATGTTTTCAAGGCTGTTACGAAACGAAAAAGAGCTGTTACAAAACGAAAAAGAGTCATAGTTACCAAACGACCTGATAACCAGGTCGTTTGGTAACTAGGACTCTTTACGAAACGAAAAAGAGCTGTTACGAAACGAAAAAGAGTCATAGTTACCAAACGACCTGGTGACAAGGTCGTTTGGTAACTAGGACTCTTTTTCGTTTTGTAACAGCTCTTTTTTGTTTCGTAACAGCCCTTGTATATACATGTACATAGTTAACCAGGGGTGAATATGGTGTTCAGTATTGTCAGTCTGACTATACATCAGAGAACACTATCTCGTAGACGTAGCATGCACCGTCTAGTCAACATATTACTTGAGCATGCAAATGTACACTTTCTCACTAAGGGTCGCCAGGAGAGACACTTTTTACTGAACTTTGGAACAGTCGTGTACAGCCAAATTAGCACATTCACAGATAATTTGTGTGTCACCGTGTAGAATCGAACTCGCGACCCACAGACCTCTAAAAACACACGTAACACACGTATAAAGCTTAATAGTAGGGAGGTTAAGATTTTTAACTTGTACGTGTACGTGTACGTCTAGCGATGAATTGTGTGCATACGTCATCAAAAATTGCATACTCTCTACCAGTTAGAAGTAAATTCCAGACGTTGACTACTTCTAGGAGGGCGTTTACACGTAGCTTAATAAACGTGTACTTTGAATTCATTTTTCGGATTGAATTCGTAAATGTACATTTTATTTTATTGTATCAGAGTTGAGAGCATATATCTGAGAAATGATTTAAAGCGTTCCCTTGAAAATCAGTGAAGCGTAAATAAGGAACACCAATGTTTACAGTGAGGGTGGTACGTGCGAGGCTAAGGCAGTATTTGTTGTAGATATCTCCGCAGTTGTAAAGATAGATGGATAAATGATTTCGAGTTATACGACCCTTTCAACAGTATTTTAGTCATGTGGGGCATATTAGGGAAATATATGAGATATGGACGACGCTGAAAGAAACAAGATGCAGAAAAGAAACGTGACCTTAACTGGAATCGAACCCGCGACCTCGTCATCATGAATCTACAGCATCAATCTCCCAGCCAGCAGTTAAAAAATCATGTGGTCACATGTCAGCATCATAAATGGGACTGAGTTTGGAAGTACCGGTATGTGTATTTCAGTTATCGTAACGACGTCCCCCACCCTCCGCCACGCACCTCATCGGTACGAAACCATGGCCGCAGAAACGGGGCCTCGTGTGTCCGTCCATTTGAGGTGGGACAGCTGGTCGGGATAATTTATATCCCAATCTTAGTGGGGAAATCAGACTGTAAGATGGGTGGGTATGGGCTACATTACCAATAAACGATAAAAAAGGATAACAAACAGGGGCTTCTGTTGGTCGTTGTAATCAATGAAAGCTTTCGAAAACAAATCGGGGACGGTGGAGAAGAAGTGTGTGTGCACAGGTATGACCAGGTATAGTGAACTGACAGTAGTAGGGGCTTTCCTTTACTGTAAAAATACAGGATAGTACCATAACCTTTTATGACGGAAACTGACTGCACTGTGTTAAAAAGCTGTGTTAATTCCGCCTTTTGTTTTATATTTATTATAAAGTATTTAAATGCGGATTTAAAGCAAGTTTTTTACACAATGCAGTCGCGTTCCATATCAAAACCTTAAAATAATCCCGTACTTTTTATGGTGAAAGGCCTGGCAGCCAGATGCCAGGTCTTTTCCCGTAAAACCTATGGGACTTTGTAACAGTGCAATTATTAGAAAAAAATGTGGTATATATAAGATGGTCGCGGGGTGTGATATTGGTCAACGGGCCTGTATGCTTTTTTCTTGACACCAAAATAATTAGAACGTTATGTTTCGACAAAAACGGACAGAAACATTTGGTACAGAGGAGATAATGTGAACCCACAAACGTACACACGGACGAAAACTCATGCAGAAAGCTTTTTCTATCATTACTTCGACCATCTAAAATAATGCGCCGCATTTATTTGGTTACACGTACACGTACAAGTTACATTTATCTTAACTTTTAATAACTATAATTAGAACTTGTACGTGTACGTGTAGCTACCAGTAGCCGTACGCGTACAAGTTCTAAATCTTAACCTCCCTAATGTATTTTAATGTACATACACAGTGCCGCGTGGCAATGTCTGATTTCAGTCTTCACTGTACACTCATAGGATAGCTAAGGGTCTACGCTAGCTCCATACGGAAAACAAAGACTCTGATCAGACTGATCGGATGTCCAGGCTGATCTGAGTCTTCACTGGGTGCACTTGCCACTTTGTTGGTTTTGTCGTGTCGCGGCTTAAATGGCAAATGGAGTACAAGAAACAGGCTCGCTTTATTATTACGGCATTATAAGAATGTACAGATTCTCATCTGGGTGTGGCATTGTTGTGTATTTTTTTTAAAAGTATCAGACTGTGAGCAAGTGTCCCTTTGAATAAAATATAAAGAAAAATAACCAGGAACGGCCACACTCATTATGAACGACCGACCCAAGAACCGAAAGAAGCAAACGGGTGGGAAAAACACTGCAAAACAGAACAGTACATATTTAATATAAGAAATACCAAGGCCAACACAGAGAAACTATATATAAGCCGTGACACAACAAAACCAACAAAGTGGCATGTGTGCCATGCGAAGACTTAGCTCAGCCTGGGCATCTGCCCAGTCGAATCAGAGTGTTCACTTGCGCTTAAAATATAGCTAAGGATCTAAGCTAGCGCCATTCGGACAGCAAAGACTCTGATCAGACTGGGTAGATGCCCAGGCTGTGCTGAGTCTTCGCTGGGCGCATATGCCACTTTGTTGCGTCCCGGCTCATATTCAGATACAGCAAGCATCAAAAGCTATTTTAAAATACGTAAAAACACACACGAAACATCTTTTACTCATTGTCAAAACAAGACAGGAAACAAGATGCACATCTATGTAAGTGGCCACAATGCATTGTGATACAAAACATGTTTCTAAATCATCGGGTTTTGCCTTGGATCGGACAGTCAGAATATATTTTTTTCTTTCTAGTTGGTGAAGTCACAATAAGAATCATGAAGCAACCTCATCTCGACATCACTGTGACATCATTATCCGCATTGTTATGCTTAAATGCGAAGTTTCTAGTGCGATAGCATGAAGCATCACAGTCAGTCAGTACAAAAGCAGTCAAACGAATGCATTATACCAGTTTTTAATTAATACAGCCAAACCCGTGTTAAAACAATAGGTACATGTATCCCCGTTGTTAGAAGGTTTCGTTTCGCAAACGACGTAGTTCTGCAGATTTCCGGTAACTCGCTCTTTTTAAGGTCCTGCTGTAAACATTTCGCTTCAATCGTTTACATGTATGACTGTATTGTCTACATCCCCCTAAGGAATTATGTTTAATGTTTTTATATTATTTTGGGCATTTAGCTCACCTAATACGAGCAACGACCAGATAGTTCTGTTCACTTTCAAAAGTTGTCACGATACGGTACAACATACATGTATCTTATTAGGCATAATCATTCTATCTCAGCTTACAAAAAAAACGGTCACCAACAGTTCACCTTTAAACATTTTCCAGCCATTGTAGCTCACCTAAACACTATTGTAACCAGAGAGCAAATTTCTCATAAGAAACCCAGTCATCGGACAGTAAAGCTAATTTATCAAGAGTTGTCACCAGACAGTAAAGCTATCACAGGGCAGCCAAGTCGTTGACTTTGCAAAAACAGCAAACTCATGGCCCTGAAGCGGCAGTTCTTGCAAACTGAAAGTATAACTGAACATAAAAGGGAAGAGACAAATCGCGAGATTTCTTTGCTGTTGCCTTACATTGAATTGAGTCTTGTGTCAAAGTTATTAGTATCAGGAAAGCATAGGCAAAAACCGATTGATGTTATAATTGGGGCTTTGGTGAGTGGTAAGTGGCGTGAAATCAGTTCTCAGTGAGACCCTTTTCCGGCTAGGCTAAAACTGTTATTTGTGCGAGTTGGGATATCATAGTGTTTCTCTGGATATACTGCTACCACTAGCAGAGGAAATCAATCCAAATATAATGTCACTGTGTTCTTGCCCTCTTGCGCAGCCTCACATAGTACCAGCGTCATTTGTAGCAGCGCATTCGGTAGAACGAATGCTGAAACATGTCATACCATGTGAGCCGCGACGCGAGAAAACCAACAAAGTGGTTGTGCACCCAGCGCAGACTCAGATCAGACTGGACATCCGCTTAGTCTGAGCAGAGTATTCCCTATGTGCTTAAATTGTAGCTAAGGGTCTTAGATACCTTCATGCGAACAGCGAAGACTCTGATCAGACTGGGCGGACGCCCAGGCTGATCTGAGTCTGCGCTGGGCGCACAACCAAATTGTTGGTTTTCTCGTGTCGCAGCTCATGTGTTGAATTTTAGCGAGATGAAATCCTATCCTAACGACGCTGAATACCCCATCATTGTAACAAATATAAGCACAGATACTGTTATTTGACTCACAATTGTAATAATAAGCACAGTTTAAAGGAACTCAATTTAATGCCCTGCGCTCAGAAAAAACAACATACGCCTCGGCGGTGACCCTTTATAGGGTGGATTTCCTACCAAAAGAAAAAGAAAGATGAAAAGGTTCTGACACCGACTGCTCTTTGTTATGAGATTATTAGTTTGCCCGGAGAAACAAACATTTTAGAAAGCTTCGTTAGGTCCGACGAGACAGACGCTGCCATTGTTGACGGGAAGATTCTTCTGTACTTCTTGTTGTACTTGGACCACCGGGCCCGGGAAATGGAGGCGCACGCAAAAGCTGACATTGAAAACATTCACTGGGTTTTACAAACAGATCCAAACGTGTTCCACAAAGTGACGTCTGAAAAATTTTCTCGGTTGGACATATAAGCCGCGACACGAGAAAACAAACAAAGTGGCCGTGCGCCCAGTGCAGACTCAGACCAGCCTGGGCATCCGACAAGTTTGATCAGACTCTTCGCTAAGCGCTTAAAGGGTAGCTAAGGGTCTAAGCTACCTCCGTGCGGACAGCAAAGACTCTGATCAGACTGGGCGGATGCCCAGGCTGATCTGAGTCTGCGCTAGGCGCACAACCACTTTGTTTGTTTTCTCGCGTCGCAACTTAATTATATGGGGCGCGTTGATGAAGCTATTGAATGTTTTAATCTTTCGCTAGTCATGAAGCATCGCGATAATGTTGCCATCAGGCGTATAGAAGACATCGAGAATGTTTTACATGTACGTTGTATGCTGCACCCTGTGAGATCATAAAACATCTATGGCATTTTAGCTATCAGTTACAAATAAAGGCTGGTTAACAGATTCATATCTACAATATTAAGGCCTCATCATGTGAAATTCTATTAACCACTCAAGCTCAGAACAGCCCGCACATTGTGTTTAGTCCAGTCAAGGCATGCGCAGTGTATTTTTTTAACTGATGGGCACTCTTATACTACAAAAAGTAGTTAAAACAAGCCTATCAGAGGTTCTCTCTCTTCTTCTTCTCTCGCTCTCTCTCTCTCTCTCTCTCTCTCTCTCTCTCTCTCTCTCTCTCTCTCTCTATTTATTCACTTTTTCTTTCTTCCCTTTTAATAGGAATCAGCTCTTAAGGCAATAAACTGCATCACAAGGAGTAAACTCTTTAAGAGTGGCCCCTTTTTAGAAGGGTTTGCCTTGCAGGAAAACAGTTAAAAAAGTTGATTATATAAGCTGCGACACGAGAAAAACCAACAAAGTGGTTGTGCGCCCAGCCCAGACTCCGATCAGCCTGGGCATCCGCCCAGTCTGACCAGAGTCTGCGCTGTCCGCATGGATAGCCACTGTGACCTTGACATTGGCCCTAGAACGCTGAAATGCGTACTTGTCCAAAAGTTGGTAATACTAAGTGTGTGAAGTTATACATAATCGGTCCATAAATGAAGGCGCTAGAGCGACGACATTTTTTTTTCTAAAAAAAAGGAAAGCCATTGTGACCGCGATCTTGATCCAGTCACCCTGAAATGCAAAGTCATACCAAATACTTGAGTGAAGTTATATCAAAATCGGTGGATAAATGAGGTCACAAGAGCGATGGCAACATACATACATACATACATACATACATACAAACATACATACATACATACATACGTGTGGTACGTACGAACGGGACACACCATATATCCCTCCAAAACGTCGTTGTGCATCCGCCCAGTCTGATCAGCATCTTCACTGTCCGCATTGAGGTAGCTTATTCCCTAAGCTATCCTTTCAGCGCCTTGCGAAGAGTCTGATCAGACTCGGCGGATGCACAGGCTAATCTGATAGATCGTTGGGCGCACAACCATTTTGTAGGTTTTCTCTTGTTGCGGCTCAAGATTCTGTATGTACGAGTTGAGAATCAGCGTCTAAATAAGTCAGTACCCTAGTTCTATATCTTGTTCATACTATTGAATATTGCCATGTCGTGGAAAGGTTATTATACTTAGCCATGACACGACAAAACCAACAAAGTTGCATGTTCGCTCAGCAACGACTCAGACTAGCCTGGGTATCCGCTCTGTCTGATCATACCTTTGCTTTGCGCAGAAAGGGTAGCTATGGGTATGAGTTAGCCCCTTGCGGACACAGCGAAGACTCTGTTCGGAATCGGAGAATGTCGAGGCTGATCTGAGTATTCGCTCACATCCACTTTGTTTTGGTTTTGCCGTGTAATATATATTAACTGTATTATTGAATGAAATATATTGTTTACTCTAATGGTTAATATTGAGTGGAAATAAACATTTTCTCCCTTTTCTTTGATGTCATAAAAGTTTTATATGTGATAACAAAACGGTGTTTGAAGTATTAAAAAAAAGATTATTAGTATACTTGCTTATTTGCGCTCGTTAAGAATCAGGTTGCCAGTATGTAAAACGAGCTTCGGGTCATAATCAACAATAAACGTAATCGATTCAGGGGCCGTATTCATAAAGCCACTTAAGTCGCTGCTATGCTGTTGCTAAGGCTAAATATCTATAAAGGAGATTCCCTACAACTATGAAATTTGGTCTGGAGGAACAGTCTTTGTAAGACTGTTCCTCCAGAGCAAATTTCATAGTTGTAGGGAATCTCCTTCAAAGAAAATCAGCCTTAGCAACAGCATAGCAACCACTTAAGTCGTTTTATGAATACGGCCCCAGAGTATGACTAAATTGAGCCACATCATGTGATTTCCAACAACTGGGCATTCGAGACAAGCGAAGGCTCACGTCGGACTGCACATTAGTACAGTCCGATCAGAGCCTTCGCTTTGCACATCAGCCATCTAAGGAAGTGACCAACGCCATAGAGCTAAAAGTGAGGTCTCTGATTACCCTGTTAAAATGAGAAGGATGATCTGAAATCACATGACAAAATTGCCACATTGTTGAAAGTCACATGACGTGGCTCAGTTATGTTGTAGGAGGGTCATCCAATAAGTTTTGCAAATGCTGTCATAACTCTGTAATTTAGCTAAGGCATTAAAATTGTACCACAAATAACTTACACACTGTATCATTGTATTCGTTTGTGTGATAAATATATTTTGTATAAGGGGTAATGGAGAGAATTTTAATATCCATTTACAGTTCTTAAAAATATTAGTATCTTTTATTTAAGATTGGCGTGTTAGATTTGCAAACACAAAAAATAGCACAAATGATATTTCACCTGTCAATACATATCTTGTTGCCTAGCAATAACGAACATTGCGGGATTTTAATAGCGTTTCACTGGCTTTTGTCATTATGTTTCTTTTTAATGGCGGAGCATCCTGTTAGTATTTTAATCACATATGTATATTGTTTTAAGAAATGCCTCGTCTATTCTGAACGTATATTCCTGAACTATTCTTTTAATATGATATTGTAGGCTCACGTAAAACCTGCTCACCATCAGGTGAGCAACTTCTATTTTATGAGAGATCGTAAAGTATTTACTACATCATCATGTACATATTTAAGTGTAATTTTTCCTGTATCTTGCAACTTTCTCATACAAACAAGATTTTTACTGCTCTATTGTATCTTAAACAGACTGCAAGATACCATCGCCTCTACCCTGATGTTAATGTTCAGCAGCTATCTAGCAACTGCAGTTGACAGGTTATGAAGTTCCAAGAAATACCTGTCTAAGGAGAGGAGATATTAAGCTTGAGGACTAATGATTAGTAGAGACGCCATTAACAACCATGTGATTGCAACTTAGTCGTTGTAGGACGTATAGGATGACCCTCGTTTATGGGAGGCGGGGAAATTATTTTGGTATAAAAGCAGTTTTCTCAGGCTGTGCATAAGAGAAGGACCGCGGCTAAAAATAGTTTTGTTGCTAACAAAGGGGCGGAAACTGTAGGATTGATTCTTATGTCGGTATATATTTATCGAGGGCTTAGTGCAGGACTAGTTTGAAACTTCTCAGGAAAAGCAAAAAACTGATTATTACAGTACATAAAATATTAATATGAAATTTGACACATTTACATAAAATATGGGAAGAAATGCTTACATTTTTCAAATTTGGTAATTTATTTTTGTTAAATTTTTGTGACTTAGACTACTTTTGCGCTGAAAAGTTTTGTGCAAGACTAGTTTAACTTGAGACAGACCTTTTTTCAAATGCAAAATATAAGTGTATTATAAAACAAATGTTATCAATTTTTACAGTTTGAAGGCAAAAACTCAATAAGCATGAGTTGTGGAATAGCTATTTAACAACTTTAAACATTTAAAAAGGACAACTTAAATAACTTTTTTGTTAGCGCAAAACAAGGCTAACTTCAAATCCACTTTGTTTCAGCGCAATACTAGTCTATCTCAAGATAAACTAGTCTTGCCCTAAGAAAAATGAGGAAAATATTTTGAAATGAAAAGATTCCAAGTTTTACAACCGAAAAACTATTTAATAAAGTGTTAAGGAAACACTGTAGCTAGACCTATAAACAGTTAAAGACTAAAAGAACTTATATCTAAATTTATAATTAACTCACTTTAGTTAGACTAGTCTTGCGCTAAGGATTTGGCCCATTTGGCTCCTAGACTATTTTTAAATTAGGAATATAAGCATTTTTGGCAAAATCATGATTCTTAATATTTTCAAAGAAAGTGCCATCAAGTTTTCAAAACTGCAAAACTGCAAAAAAGTGAATTTGTGAAAAATAGTGAGTCAGATGAGTCTTGCACTGAGCCCTCGATATGTTTATATAGAGGATCTTACATGAGTGTTCATGTATTATTGAATTTATTAAACGAGTTCGGGAAATGAAATGATGCGAGGCTATGCCGAGAATCTTATCGGTTTGTCCCAACGAGTTGAACAAATTCAATAATACAAGAGCACGAATGTGAGATTCTATTTATCATATGACATTATAATCGCAGTTTATTAGCAAATTTTGTACTAAAACGTCACGATTTCGCCATTAGAAAACGCAACGTTTTTTGGACGTCAACGCATAGACGTAACGTCAGATGTTGGTGACAATAATCGTAACGTCTGAAAACATCAGATTTTGAGCTATGTTGTCAGTTCACTACAACGGCCAAAGCTCATTTCTTCAAATATGAATGTAAACTGCTAACTGCAACTGATAGCAGAATAGATCTATATTCGGAAGATATTAATTTTCGGGACAACTTACGATTTTGCTCGATTTCAATAGGGAACCGCGGTAGCTTAGTAACTTAAGTGCCGGCCCGCTGACCTAGCGGTCCGGGCTTCGATTCCCGCATGAGGCGAGAATCTTTTGAAACATAAACGGGTTTCCATTGCACGTATCCTTTCATCATCAGCCTCTCATCGTCCTGATACGACTGAAATACTATTGAAAATGACGTAAAATCGCACGTTACCCAACATCCATTGATTTCAATAAAACGTAACCAACGTACAAATACAGCTGCGGACAAAACCGCTAGATTTGCATATTCGTACTTTACATCGGCTCTCAGAAATAAATTCCAAAAATATTCCTGGTAAAGAAGTATTCGGAATAGGTATTTCATGTCCGCCTGATTTATATTTACTGTATATTAAAATATGATACTATTTTTATGGTCAGAAAATACCACCCAGTATGCAAAATAAAGAAATTTGGCGTTGCGGACAAAACTGCTAGATTTGGAAAATTTGGTATTTCTTTGAATCGGATCATACATTCCGAAGTCTTATTTCACAGTTCAAAATTTCAAAATAGGTATTGTATGCCAGTAAATTTTCATCTCTACTTTTGCTTCGTATTGTTCTTTAGTAGTCCCTTGATCTTCGTTGGGTGCCGCTTTTTAGTGCCAAAAATCTGAAAGTTACTTTTTTCCTGAATCGCTAAATCTTGAGTTTTCTTGTATAGGGAAAGGCTTAAGTTGTTGGCGTTCCGATGTTAGTTTACATTACTTCACTCGCAACGACGGTGAAAATTTTGTCGATTTTTCATCTCTGGTTAATAATTTAAGCTGACATAACTAATTTGCACTGCGAGTGCGTTGCAACGTCTTACAGCGTAAAAACTGACGTCGTTTGGTATTTCAAGACGGTGTATATATTTTTATGTTTCATAAATGAAGAGTTTCTTTACATCTTTCAAATACTCCATAAATAACCTTTCAAATGGTATAAAATTTATTACGTTTGCTCGTCCATTAGAAATACTGTAACAAGGGAAAATTATAAAGACGGCTTGAAAATGAAATTGTCACCAACACCTGACGTTACGTCATAACGTTACTTAAGACGTAATTTCATATTTAATCCACTATTATTGCATAAATATCGGTGCCAGATGCTATTAATAGTTATATTTTAACGAACACAAAACCATGTATTAACATCGATTTTCACGCGCTGTTAATCAGCTACTGGGCGATTTTTCGTATGAAAGTTGCAGGGCTATTCACTCCGTCATTACAGAAACGACGACAAAACAGCAGTTGAAGATATCCATTAAAGGCTTTAATTGAGAGTTATACAAATTCGGACATTGTAAAAATGAAAGTGCAGACGATTTTGGGTGAAAACTTTGATGAAATGATTATGACTTCTGAAATGCTTCTAAAGGTTGCACAAACATTCACGGTAGCTGACTATGGCCAGGAACGAGGATTTTTATAGACATAGTGCGTGTAGGAATCAGTAAGGTAATTGCGACGAGGTCAAAAAAAGTGCGCGAACATTTTCGTTATTTTTGTGGCATTAAAGTTGAATTTATCAAACACTTTTTCCAATGCAGTAACGTTTGCAAGGTCCTCGACAGATGCTGGAAGGGGAGGGCGATTGCAGATCACCAGAGCCGAAGGCTCACAAAGTGAGGCTTTATGCCTGTCCTCATTACCTGCAATTTTTAGAAAGAGCCAATCAAATGAGACTGAGAAAAGCTTGAGACGTCATTGTTTTCACTACTCAAGGGCAAGTAACCCAAAATGACTCGTCTGTTAGGACCAAAATTGGAACTCATCCCAAGACCTGTAAGTTTGATGAAAGATTTAATTCATAGTAACCCAGAAAAGATGGAACACCATACCCATTCAAAGTCAATGGGACCGCCCAAGGGCGAACAACTCCGTAGTAAAAAGTCCAACACAGCCCGAATACAAACTCATTCAAGATTTTTATCTGTATTGGTTACCTGCAAGTTTGAAAAATATCTGATTAAAGTTGACTGAGAAATAATAGATTTTAATAGTATAAATGATGTCTCCACTAGTAACCTTGGCAGAGCAGAAGGCTCACATGGTGAAGTTATAGTGAGTCAGTTGTGACATGTCGTCGTCGTCCGTTGCCGTCTCTTCATCCGTCCACACATTTGAACAATAATATCTCCAAAACCAGTTGGCACATTTTCAAAATTTTTTATCAGTAGCATCTTTTGGGGTAGGAAAAGGGTAGCAATAGGTTTTGGAGTATATTTGATCATAACTCTAGTTTCCACAGCAACAGAAAGCCCACATTGACTTATAATGGGGGAAACGATGTCTCCACCTTTTCTCAGTTGTTTAGCAACCGATCCTTCTGTAACTTGCAGGCCAAAAGGACAAGCATAACAATAGCTGTCAGCAGACAGCATAGCTTGGCTGGAATTTGATTGATAGAAGGAGATAACCAATACTCCAAGTGATAAAGTCTAATTCAAATGGGTGAGAATAAGCTAACCTTTGTATTCGGAAGACAAAAGGCAGCCAAGACTTGACAGCTGAAGTTTTTAAATCATCTGAAAATGTTGAATAACTGTGCTACCATGGTGAAGGCATTAGGGTGTCCAAAGATCTTAGAGGCTCTTCATCCTATTGGGAACAAGCTAAAACAACTAGAAAAAAGTGTTTATGAAACACTATGCCCGCAACCGTATGCTTACCTCTAAAGAAGGTTTATCCCCTAATGTTTAAGTCAGAAAGGCGTTTTAATTGGTACATCTACATCTTAGCCTGTAACTGTATGCCAAATATAAGGAACATAGCTTAGAGGTTCTTCAGATATTTTGTTCACAAAGTTATTCATGTAGCTGCTTTGTATTCAAAATGCCCATGTCCGATAATCGGAAAAATTCAACCAAAGATTTATGAAATAGGCTCAAGTCTTACTCAGTTCATCTACACCTTAGTCCAAACCTGCAGACTAAATATACAGATCCTAGCTTATGCGTTTCCTCAGATATTTTGTTCACAAGCTTGTTCCTATACAAACTGCCTATTTCCGGAGAAGAGGCATATCTCAGTCAAAAATGCATTTTTTCCTCAAAAGTTAATCGGGTCATCTACACCTTAGGCAATGCCTTCCTGCAAAAAATCAGGATCCTAACATCAGGGATTCTTTAGGTATTTTGTTCACAAGTTTCCATAGGCTTATAATGCACTAAGTCGAAAAAGAAGCATAACTTGGTCAAAAATTCATATTTTTTTCAAAAGTTAATTAGGTCATCTACACCTTTAGCAATGTCTTCCTTCAAAAATTCACAACCCTAGCATCAGAGATTCTTGAGATATTTTGTTCACAAGGTTCCATAAGCTTACAATGCATTAAGTTGAAAAAAGGGGCATAACTCAGTCAAAAATGGGTGCAGTAGTTTTGGAGAAATAAATCGAGTAGACTTTTTAACGCCATGTTTAACGTAACTGTGAACGGGTTTTGGTGCAATGGCGGCCATCTTGGATCCTCAACCTGGCTGTCTTTTATCGTCCTGAAGTGGTGCAGTCTGGTCAAGCTCCATATAAATTTGAGAACCATGCGTGCAGTGTTTTTTGAGAAATAAATCAAATAGACCTTTTAAACGCCAGGGTTAACGTAACTGTGAACGGGTTTCGTTGCAATGGCAACCATCTTGGATTCTCAACCTGGCTGACGTTTATCATTCTGAAGTGTTGCAGTCTGGTCATGCTCCATATGAAATTTGAGAACCATGGGTGCAGTGGTTTTAAAAGAATAAATTGAAAAGACTCTAACGCCAGGGTTAATATAAATGTGAACGGAATGACGGACAGACTGACGGACGGAAAACCGGACACCTATATCGCACCTTGCTAAAGCAGGTGCGTCGAAAACTTGCAATAATTTTCAGAAGAAAACTGATTTCCCCCACAGGTACATTTCCCATCACCTCTAATGAATAAAAAGCCTATAGAAATAAAATATCTATGCCAGGTTGGAGAAAATCCATCCACTGGTTTTAAAGGTATCCTACAAAGAAGACTATGTCCTTGGTCACCAACTACTAAACATGTCTTAAACCTGTCACAACCATACATTCAGGCAAGTCTGATGAATATCCATCAATCGGTCCAAGGTATAACTCATTTTTAAGAGCAAAAAATAGCATTTGTAAGTTAGCGTTTGACTTGAAAATGAGGTCAAGGTCATCAAAAGACAGTAAACTCTTTAGAGTGTCCAAAAGGTATATGTATGAGAGTGACGTGGAAATCAAGCAAAAGACTAATGAGATATACCCGTTTTAGTAAAAATTCACATATCTCAGTCCTCCTGTGACCTTTAAAATGAGGACCAAAAGCTGTCCAGCTCTAAAGTTAGTCCTAATGATGCATAGGCGTAGGAAGAGGGATGTGGAAGGACAGGGGGGGCCAGACCCCACCAATAATTTTGCAGGGGGGGGTGCAAAGACTGTCTTATCCCCCCCCTCCCTTTTTGATCAATTTTCCAATTTCTTCTTCTCAAAATAAATTCCAAAAAGTATTGGCCCCCAATATTTCAAACCTTCCTACACCTATTTGATGTATCCATGCAAGTTTGGTGCAATACCATTTACTGATTCATGAGATATTGTGGGTACAAGAAATTATTATCTAAGTCCTCCAGTGTCCTTGAAAATGCGGTTAATACCACCAAAATAAAATCAGCTCTTAAACTTATCCCAGTGATTAATCTATGCAAGTTTGGTGAAATTCCATCCATTTGTTCAGGAGATATCATGAGTATAAGATGTCATCTAAGTTCTCCAGTAACCTTGCAAATTGAGGTCAAGGTCACCAAAATCTTATCAGCCCTTCAGCTAGTCCCAATAATGTATCCATGCAAGTTTAATGAAATTCCACTTACTGGTTCATTAGATACTACTGATACAAGAAATTGTCATGTAAGTCCTCCGGTGACCTTGAAATTATGGTTAAGGTAACCAAATTCTAATCAGCTTTTAAACTTTCTTCAATGATGTATCCAATCAATTTTGCTGAAATTCCAAATTTTGGTGAAATTCCATCCAATGGTTCAGGAGATATCATGGGTATAAGAAATTGTCATCTAAGTCCTCCAGTGACTTTGAAAATGAGGTCAAGGTCACCAAAATCTGATCAGCTCTTAAACTTTTCACAATGATGTTTCCATGCGAGTTTGGTGAAATTCCATCCATTGGTGCAGGAGATATTGTGGGTACATTTACATCTAAGTACTCCAGTGTCCTTGAAAATCAGGTCAAAGTCACCAAAATCTAATCAGCTCTTTAACTTATCCCAATTATGTATCTATGCAAGTTTGGTGAATTTCCATTTATTGATTCAGGAAAATATAAGTTCTTTTAAAACCTTTAAGGTAAATGTGGACGCCGACGCCGGGGATAATGCAATAGCTCTTTTTGGACTTTGTAAGGACGAGGTAAAATCTGTACGAGTTCGAATTTCGATCAAATCGGACCACTGATTACGAAATTAGCTGCACTTGAGCGTCTAAAGAAAACTTTCCAAAAACTAGTTATTGAAATATATGTTGATCCATGCTAGTTCGTTCCTTTTCAATCGAATTATCATCACAGTTTCTGGCATTTAGGACAGGCATAAAAACTCGGAAGAGTTTGATTTCCAGCCGAATCAGACAAGCCATTTTGGAATTACTTGCCCTTGAAAGACAAACAAATTACACCTTTAAAATTGATAATCTCTGAGGCCAGTTGGCGAGTATTGATAAAATTTTATTTGTAATATCACAAGTAGGAGTGTTGCGTTTTTGTTCTTTTGATTTTGGTTTTTTTTAATTTTTTTTTTTTGGTCTTTTTTTTGGCACACTTTGTCGAAAACAGAAGAAAGTCTTGTTACAACAGTATCTAGTATCAGTATCTAAGTAAAGTATTTGAGCTAGTATAATGGTAATTCTTTTACAGGTTGGTGGTGAGAATGGCAAGAACTGCTTGTTTTGGAGGCAAATTCTGTCAAAAAAAAACAATAGAGTTATGCCCCTTGTTTCAATTTGGCATTTTTTACAACTTCTGTACTGCTTGACCTAGGAAACTGATTTTTAGTATAGAAGTTGTTCTTGTTATGTAAATATTTTGGTAGAGACAAAGCAAATCTGCATTAATGAGCTGCGATACGAGAAAACCAACAAAGTGGTTGTGCGCCCAGCGCAGACTTAGATCAGCCTGGGCATCCGCCCAGTCTGACCAGACACCTCGCCGAGCGCTTAAAGGGTAGCTAAGGGCCAAAGCTACCCTTATGCGGACAGAGAGGACTCTTATCATACTGGGCGGATGCCCAGGCTATTCTGAGTCTGCACTGGGCGCACGACCACTTTGTTGGTTTTGTCGTGTCGCGGTACACTTAATAAGAACAGAGTTGTTTTACCTGATGATCAATCCTAACATTGATAAGATTTGGCATCAACGCCAATTGCTTTTCTGTCTACCACGTCGCTAACAGGGGCTTATAATAAAAGGCGGTACACGTTTATGATAATGACACCTTTCCTATAAATCGATAAAGTCGCGCACGAGTTATCTACCCAAGTAGACTGTGACGTCATCTATAGGAACATCCCATATAATTTAGTACAACTGCAAGCACACATAACATGCATAAAGCAGACATTTTGTAAATGTGAACTGCAAAAAATACATTGAAAGACCAAATTAAAGTATAATTGCCCTGTCGACATATGACACTTTTTATTTATATATATATTTTTTTTAATTTTAATATCATATTGAGAATCCCGGCAAGTCGCTCATGATTTTCATGACCCCTTTCATCGATGCCGTGTTTTAACACCCCGGTAATACATTCACGTTTGTTCAATATAAAAGAGCTACATTTCGTATCAATAAGTTTCGTAAATCTGAAAAGTTCTTTCCATTTTTCCGACAGGTAAAACGTCAGCATTCAGTTAGTAACAACGCATTATTACCAGGCAGATTATAGCGCTGATATTTATGGTTTCTTGTGCGATACACCGATCTAAAAGCATCAGCATCAAGACAGTTTTCCGTAAGTTTGAACCCGAGGTTGAATTTATATTATTTTTCCATCTCTTACTTATCTTCGGTATTATTTATTTGATCGTTTCCATTTCACGGTAGGGTGTTCGTAAAGCTGACACGTGTCTAGGTAATACATGTACAAAATCATAGGTGTTTGTTTATTGCGGCAATGGGCGCGATTCGGTGAATACACAAACGAACAGACGAATTCCATGTCAGCACACTTTGTTGTCATTTTTAGCGTGTGTCTGCTTTATAATCAGCTAATTGTTCGTTTTGTATCTTTTATAATAACGGTCTGAACTACTTCCGCGATTTTCTTTCTTTTCCTTATGTTTTGGAAGCTGTACTGGCGATACGTACATGCTCTTGATTACGGTAATCTTTGCCCGAAATTTTAGTCGGAAATCTTTTAATTTTGTGTCAAATTCCCATATGCTATAAGTTATAAAGCTTATTTTCGACAAAGAAAGAGCTAAATATAGTTGGAACAAAATAGTTGTCTTAATCTTAACCGTTGAATGTTAGTTTTGATATACGGAAAACCGGGATTTATTTGGTTTCACATTGAAAAACAATAGCCTATCCTATAGATGATGTCATAGGAGTTGCAAGGGACAAAACTCGAACAGACTGTGAATTATAGGAAAGGTGTATACCCTAGGACATTACTGTACCGCTGAAAAGTGCAAATTTTAATTCCTTGTATTAGCCAGGAAACAATGCCAGTTTCATCAAAAAGTGACTTAGTTACATGTATGCCCTTTGTTGGAGTTTAGCATTTTCCCTGTTTTCAAACTTTCAGACAGACATAAAGCTTGAAAAAATTCTGAGGAAAAGAAACTGAACTGGGCCCCTTTTCAGACTGAAGCATCTTAAGCCTGACACCTGCAGAGGCTAGCAGCTGGGTTGGGGCATAGTGTGTCACAAAAACAGTTTCTAGTTGACTTTGTTCCGGGTTTAGAGTTTTTATTTGTTTATGACACTTCATCAAACCTGCCAATTACAGGGACAGGAATAAAATCTCAGACCAGTTTGAAATTTGGCCATATTGTACGATTTGCTTTACACTTTTTTATGCCCTTGAACACTAAAATAGCCTATATTTGACCTTTGCCTTGGACATAATGCTTACAAGAATTCAGGTGCGTGATCATTGACCATTTGGCAACTTGATCAATTATATTACGTAAATGTAATTTAGATGGGTGAACACGCCCTTTTTATTCTGACACGCTGCAGTGAGAAATGGCGATGCTGTAAATGAATCCTGGTTTATGTCAAGGAAGTCCCTCGTTGAGCTATGCACCCGTTTCCAGTCCATATCTTACATGACTCTAAAGTCATGTCGACGTAACCACAAAATTCATACTTTGGAAAAAGGCTCTGTCGCAAAAATACAAGTGGCGTCCGTGCTGATTACGCCGCCATTTAGTTACGATATTTTCTGATTGAAATTTCAAAAAAGAGTATTTGACCATGGTTGATTCTTTGCGGATCCATCAAAATACCGTCAGAATCGGAAAGATGTGGATTGTCAAGTGACGTATAGCTCAATGAGAGTAAAATATTGAAAGAGAAATGACAAGCTATTTACCTTGACATAAACAAAGATTCACCCACATTTTCCATGTTCTTTAATTGCACGCCGCTTGGTCAGGTAAAAACTCAATGATGGGCTCGACAAAAAGTTACTTAGTTTTGTTGGTTCGGGCCGGAGTTTACCTTGTCTGTTGCTTGGTTATTCGAGGTCTAACTAGGAGCCACGGTAGCTCAGTGAGTTACGTGCTGGCTTACTGATCTAGAGGACTGTGTTCGAACCCGGCTTGAGGTGAGAATCTTTCCTACCGTAAACGGGATTCCATTACACATAGCCTTTTATTATTATCGTCCCATCGTCCCGATATGCGACAGACGCGCGTTTCTGTATTTAACTTCTTCAGTGTCGCTAAACCCTAAAAGCTTGAAAGAAAAGAGATGATGGCCAGGTCTCGGCAGGCAATGAGCTTTGCTCTCCGAGCCACACTTATTGTCGCATTCCGCGGGACACATTAGCTGCAGACAGCTGCGACACGAGCGTCCCCCGCCGCGCCACCTCAACCCCATGTGTCTCGAGAGAGGCGACAGATGAGGGCATCAGAAAAGAGATGTCCGATGGAGCAAAAAAAAAAAAAAAGATAAAACAACTCAAAAGAATGGAAGCCAAACTCCGCTAAGATTCATTTTCCTATGACAAGTCAGTCTTAGTTTTAGAATAATTTAGAATTTTTACCAGATATACGTACATCAAACTGAATCAGAAATACTTTAGTACTGACTCTAATGCCAGAGAACCAGAATGACCACTGAAACAATGGCTAACTGGGTTGATGATATCATCGGGGACAAATTTTCCACCAGCAATAAAATCGCAAGTCATCCTCCATCCATCGGGTCTAACCGATGGTTTTCTTTTGCTCCGGTATTTCAGTAGTGTTGTTTGACTTCCGTTAGGTCTCCTGGTGTCGCAATACGATATTTCCGTCGAGTCCTCATCTCTGATTCATCATGTGTCATATATACTGAAAGGATTTAAAAACTTCCACCCATTAATTTTCATTATCTCAAAAAAGAAATGCAGCTACGTCCACCAAAATTTTACAACATATATAATCTCTTATACCCGATTAAATCAATATACATGTACCGAATCTGAAATCGTACAACCGAATCGGTCAGGAAAAAGCACGTGCTCCACGTGTTCTTAGTACTGTTTACAAAAGGATGAATAGCTTCATGTTTACAGTTTTCTGATGAAACATTTCTCTTACAATATCAAATTGAATTTTAAAAGTTTGAACTCGTTCTGTCGATTTATTTAGCCTACCGCGCCTAAATATCGCAAACAGGCGCAGAGTGTGGGGCCAGATAAATGCTGAAATTTCAAAAGGTGACGTCGCGTGACAATTTTATGTGTTTATTACGGCTATTAAAAATCTCAGACGACGTGCACTATTTACAGGGAGCTCAAAAGACCGCCAGAAAAGCACCTAACCGAGATTAAAAGCCAGAGGTCATGACATTAACTAACGTCGACACCGTCTCCGTTATAGGCTTTGCGCGCCAGGAACATTTGCAATGATATTTGCAAATCAACGTGGATTACGTCACAATATTAAGACAATAAGAAATGGTCGAAAAGAGTGTTGCATAAGGTAATGCCGGGATCGCTTTATGCATTTCAGTGACGTGACGCACTTTTACTCACATCATTTAAGTAAATGAAACGAATAAACTGCGTAATCTTTAAATTTGAGAAATTTCAAGCATCTTGTCGCGTGAAATATTCAAAACTGTCATGATTGAACAGATCAGCAGCCAGCAATAAAAAGACGAAGTTTTTAAATCCTTTCATTATATAATTAATATGATTTCTGTATTTTAGGACAGACTGAGACGAAATCCAGGCTGAAGTATCAGTTGAATTAAATGGCATAGTAAAATTCGCTCTTCAGGAGTCAGATTGACAGATGAATAATACTGAAAATTGTGTCAAAGCATAAATTACATTTTAACAACATGTTGCTATTTATACATTTTTTGTTTCTACTTTTAATCATACACGAAAATGTCCTAAGTGAGACTCAAAATTTAAGCGGCATTCGTAAATTTGTTGTTGAACTGCGAAATGACAGTGATAGTATGACTGAATACGTTGCTAAGATCCAAGCAATTTTTTGTCCGGATCAACCGTTTTGTGATGTGTTAGCTACAGAAACAAGACAAACTGTCATGAACACGTTACCAGAGACGCTGAATGTTGAAAATAAGACTATACCGGTTAATCAATTGCAAGCCTTAACTGGCGTGTGCTGCCTCCCCTGCTCTTGTGACGACAACTGCAAAGAAGACAACAACTGCTGCCTAACTAAAACGTCTCAAACTAATACAATAAACAGCAAAATGGCGTCGAGCATAAACACTGACTGCATTGCTGCTACAAGCAGGAGCTACAGACCGGAAGCAAAGCCCGACCAGAACTACAATTTTTATTTCATGGTAACTCAGTGCTTCTTTGATACAACGGGGTCCATCCATTCAAACTGTGAAAATCCGAATCCCTACGATATTACACACATTATTCCAGTAACGTCATTGAGCAGTGGACGCACGTACTGGAACCAGCATTGTGCAAAATGTAACGATGATGCAGCAAACATGGTATTTTGGAAAATGACCGTCATTTTCAGGGGAGACTTTGTATTTTATGGGAACACTAGCAGCTTGCATCGCATTGCTGATTCATTTGAAGAATTTAAGAATCAGTTGCTACGGGATAGAGAGATTATTTTCATCCCACCATTCGAGATGCAGCTCAACCGCTGTGTTGCTGAGAGGTCTCAAAGAACTTGCAGGAAGAGACGTGACGATGTACAAGAAACAGCTCATCAATTTCTCTACGAGATATGCAATATGTTTACTGCACCTGTTATATCAGGCTTCATGAGAATGAGTATTAACAAAAATATATTTTGTTTAATTTGCGATCAAGAAACTGTTAAAAGGCCAGACAAATATGAATGCAATTTCAACGCTGACCATAAACATCCACCAGGGTATATGACGGCCCTTCTTAATTATCGCCCACTCGATGAGACAGAATCCGCTACTTATATAAGCCCGCATGGAAACGGAGATTGTTCGTGTAGAGAATTTTACGATAAATACCAGGTAAGAAATACTCAAGTGCAGTACAATATTGGGTGTTAATTGTTACGAGAGGTAAGTAATGTTTCTTTAACAGAGAGCTTCCGCCGTGATCCTACACTGATTAGTCAGTTCATAAGGATCTTTACTTTCCACATTTAGCACACCTGAGCCATAGGCTCGGGTGAGCTATTATGATCACTCTGTGTCCGCCGTGCGTCGGTACTGCGCCTAGCGTCGTGCGTCGACAACAATTTGCGTTTAATGACATCTTTTCTGAAACCGCTTGGTCTAGGGCTTTGAATTTTGGTTTGAAGTATTGTGTAGTAGACCTTTTTCAAGTTTGTACATAAGGTTGTCATGGGTTCCGAAATGGCCCTGCGGCGGGGGATCCTGGGTTCGAAAATAAATATACTAAAAAATCTTCTCCAGAACTGCTTGTCTCAGATGCCTGAAACTTGGAATGAAGCATTGCCTAGTGATCCTTTACCAAGTTTGTTCAAACGGTGGCCCCAGAAGCCAAAATGGCCCAGCAGCAGGGAGTTCTGGGTTCGAACCATAGAAATACATAGAAAAATATTCAAAAATCTCATCTCCAGAACCATTTGTTCCAGATGCTTAAAGTTTGAAATGTAGCATTGCCAAGTAATCCTTTAGCAAGTTTGTTTTAAATGCTGGCCGAAGTGTCCAAAATGGCGCCAGAGCAAGGAGTCTTAGGTTTGAACCATAGAAATACATAAAAAAAATAATCAAAAATGTTCTTCTCGAGAACCACTTTGAATTTGGTATGAAGCAATGTCTAGTAACAAGTTTGTGAAATAGTGGCCCCAGGGTTAAAAATAGTCCTGCGGCGGAAGTCCTGGGTTCGACAATAACCTATACTTTAAAATCTTGTTCGCTTATAATTGCGGGCCTCATGTGCTAGATTTATGGTATGTAGTATTGCCAATTCTTTTACCAAGTTTGTTCAAATGATGGCCTCAGGGTCCAAAATGGCCCAGCGGCAGGGAGTTCTGGGTTCGAACCATAGAAAAAATAGAACAATATTTTAAAGTCTTCTTCGTCAAAATCACTTGGCTCAGATGCTTGAAATTTGGTATGTAGTCCTGCCTAAGAGTCCTGTACCAAGTTTGTTCAAATGGTTACCCAAATTCCCAAAATGGCTCGAGGACAAGTAGTTCTAGGTTTTAACCAAAGAAAAGCATTGAGAAAATATTCAAAAATCTTCTTCTCCAGAACTGCTTGGATCAGATGCTAGAAATTTTGTATGTGGCATTTCCTAGTAGTCCTTTACCAACTTTGTTCAGATAGTGGCACCAGGGTCCAAATTGGCCCTGAGGCAGGTTTTTTTTAAAGTTTGAAAATAAAAAAATACTTAAAAATGTTCTTCTCCAGAACTGCTAAGCTCAGATGGTTGAAATTTTGCATGTAGCATTGCCTAGTGGTCCTTTACCAAGTTTATTCAAATGGTGGCCCCGGGGTTCAAAATGACCCCACCCCATGGGGTCCTGAGTTTGACCCTTAGAAATACATAGGGAAATATTAAAAACTCTTCTTTTTCAGAACCATTTGGCTCAAATGCTTGATTTTTGTATTGAAGGGGCTGAGCGAACGAATATTTATTCAAGCGGTCCGGGTCACATGACCATGGTGGCCACACACATATAGTGTAGCAAGTCTTTAAAATCCTCTTCTCCAGATCCAAATGACCGATGGCCTTGACATTTGGCATTTAACATTGAGCACTGGAGTTCTACCAAGAATGTGTAAATGATGACGTGACCCTGCTTTTTACGGCAAGGACAAATTTGCTTTCTAGTGGTTTAATATGGGAAAATGCTTAAACATAAGAGTAAATGGAACTTATAGAAGATTTTGGTGCAAAATTTGATAAATGCAGTCTGACAACTAAATGAGTAAAACACTCTTTGAGTAATAGACGTTTAGACAATTCTTTTACCTTTCACCAATGTCTCTCATATTTTTACAGTTTCATACTATCAGAGTTGTTCAAATGATGACCCTAGTTTGATGTTTGACCTTTATGCTCAGGTGAGCGATTCAGGGCCTCTTGGCCCTCTTGTTAGAGCTTAGCCTTTTAGATTGTTCATAGGAAGAAGGAAGACTCTGGTCAAACTGTGTGATACGGAAGGAAGAACTGAAGTTCTCTATTCCAAGATGCGGCTAAGTGCCATTTTGCAGACGCAGATCGATTCACACAGTTATATCAGTTAAAGAATCGAAAAGCTGGATGAGTGATCTACCACCGAGACATGACCGAGCAGGCAACAGAACCATAAGTTTTAAGGCGTATGAGATGACATCCATGTTTCACTGCCATTTTTACTAGAGGAAATGGTTCAACTTTTGTCCACATCCCTTGGCGACGAGGCCCTTCCAAAATGGGCTTTTGGGATCTTAGAGTTGGTTAAGAGTCATGTTGAAAATAGAGTTATGCTTAAGTTTTTTGTAAGGAGCGTGGCCAGTGTCGTGCATTTCATTACTGACCATGAACAGACTCAATTAAACCGAGTTTGCTATTTTATATTTGTTTCAGTGTATTACTTGCTTCCAAATGATCTAACTATTTAGAACTTATTTATCCTCACTGCGGCTGGTGTTGTTTCGGGTGGCGGCCGTAAAACGTCTCTCATCATAGTGCAGGTTATATTTTCTGGTCCTTTTGAACCAGAGTCATGTTGAAATTTGAGTTCTGCTTAAGCCGGTGCTAGGGGGCGTGGTCTGTGTTGAACCTTTCATTACTGGTCATAAACAGACTCAGTTAAACCTAGTCTGCTATCTATATTTCTTTTTTGTATTCCTCACTTCCAAAGGATCTACTTTTCTGAACTGATGTCTGTCAAAGTAAAACATTTGCTCCTAACAGAGAAAATACTTCTCTTCAAAAGTGATGTCCAAAGAAAATCTAGCAATGTCTAGTGTATACTATATTTCTTCGTTTATAAGACGGGTGGTCTCTTTCTCTTCCAAAACAATTCCTAAATCTTACAATCCCTAAATCTAATCCTTTTCATAAGACTGATCTAGTGCTTGGGATTGCTTTGGAAGAGAAACCCCATTCCATAGCTGAATTACCCAAGACTGATTCATACCGGTATATTTACGATAATTTTAGAAGGGTAAACTTACGTCTTATATCCGAATGAATACGATTTAATTGAGCCTCGACACGAGAAAACCAACAATGTGGTCATGCGCCCAGCGCAGACTCAGATCAGCCTGGGCATTCGCCCAGTCTGGTCAGACTCTTTGCTAAGCGCTTAAAGGCTAGCCAAGGGACTAAGCTACCTTCATGCAGACAGCGAAGACCCTGATCAGACTGAGCGGATGCCCAGGCTGATGTGAGTCAGCACTGGGCGCACAACCACATTGTTAGTTTCCTCATGTAGCGGCTCATATGTAAGGTTGTTAATCTAGATGTTTTGATTTTGTTAAAGAAGGAAAAATTCCATCTCAAAACAGGATTTTATAAGCCTGATTTGAGCCGCAACACGACAAAACTAACAAAGTGGCATGTACGCCCTGCGAAGAATCAGATCACCCTAGGTATCCGCCCAGTCTAGTCCTCACAATCGGCCTGAAGGTAGCTTAGACATATAGCTACTAATTGGCTAATAATTGGCTAATATCTTATAGCTACCCTTTAAGCGCACAGCGAAGAATCTGATCAGACTGGGCGGATGCCATGGCTAATATGTGTCTTCGTTGGGCGCATATGCCACTTTGTTGGTTTTGTCGTGTCGCGATTCATTTAGATATTTGGAGTTATTGGACATATAGTCAGGGGGCCAAGCGGATAAAAATTTCGCAAAGTAATACTCAGCGTATAACAGCAATTTCTTTGTTTTATCATTAAGGGCTATACCTGGGGTACGCGTTTTGCTTTGCTGCCAATTATGAAAATGCGGCGTTATTGCACAAGGGAGATAATTTGTCAATACCCCAAAATCGCTTGGTATTAGAAGGTATTTTGTTTGTGTCGATTATCTGTAATACACCACTTGTACAGAGACATTTTATTTATATTTTAGTGTTTTACACTTCTAATACTTTGAAATTCAGTTTAAGATGTATAACGGTATAGTGGCTATGTAAAGTGTGAGGTCGTTGTTTCGTATGTTTTTGTAGTAACATTTCCTGTAATGGTCCCATAAATCTGTAAGACTGTTCCTCCAGAGCAAATTTCATAGTGTAGGGAATATCCTTCAGATAAATTAGGCTTAGCAACAGCATAGCAACCACTTAAATCGTTTTATGAAAGTAAAAAGTATGCAAAGACCAGGAACTGAAACAATCAAAATCCAAATCCAGCCCTCAAACCATAGTTGGAAACAACTAAGATTACAAATAATCAAGATACAGAGAACATATGGCCAACCGAGTGAGCAGCTTGTTCCCAAAAGGTGGCCACTCAGCAACCCAAACCGAACCAAAAATAATAATAACATACATAAGGTAAAACATCACAGAAACTCTGACACCAAAACCAGGCAACAAAGAATACGGCCCCTGGTCCAAAACTGGAATTGCATAACGTTAATTTAACGTACATGAAAACATTTTAATCAATTATTTTGGGCATGTATATATTTCATGCGTCATTTTCAAATGCTTAAAAAGCGGGTGACATTCTTTGCTCCATCATTCAAACCTATCTGCGAAAACGCCTTTTCAATTGCTACCTTGTTCAAACGAAAGCGAAGTAGTATACCTGTTAAATCCTGCAACATTATAGGTCCTCGATATAAACATTCATTGAGGCTTTTGTTGTCTCTTCTGTCCTTGGCCGAAGCATCATATACCACTCTAAATTTTGTTGTTGTCTTTGACAGGTTAATGACAGCATGATGAGGAATGTAATGTTTTAATCCATCTGCACGGTGTGGTTTTACCTTCTCAATAGTTCCAAGTCTGAGTTGGTCCTGTAGTATATCATTGTATTGCTTCACAAAATCAGAATTATTCTTTATTTTACTGACAAGTGTCTTAAGTCTTCCGAACGCAAGCTGTCTGTTTTCTGGCAAGATAGGGAGTTCATGTTTCCATGGCCAGTCCACGTAGTTACGACCACCATCATACCGAAACGTTTTATAAAAAAAATTGTAAGTACCTCATCGTCTTGTGAAACTACAGCTGTATCATGAATTCCTATTTTCTCCCGTCTCAAGAAATCTTCCAGATTTGCCTTCACATGTAATGACTTGTCGACTTCTGTGAAGAGATTTGTCTCTGTTTGTATTTCTGTCTCATAAGTTCAGACAAGCATATTTGATTCCTGTTTCTCAAAGGCGGGTTCAGCTGTGCGCCAAGTGAGTATCCATCCCAATTTTGAATCCATTAGGTATAGTCCTGGTTGTAATTCTACTCTGCGAGGTAGTATTAAGTCCAAATAATAGTCATTGCCTATAGGAAGCTTTGTGGATGTACTTTCTCGGTCATGAGGAAATGTATCAGCCAGTGAATACTGCTTACTCAGATTTTCATAGGAATGTAGATATAATGGACCTCTTTGTATAGTTCCTGTTATATTTAGGACGACATTTGCTGTAATTGTTAATGTGCTTCCATCTTTAAGTGTGATATCCAGTTTTGAACTATGAGTTGGAACTTTCTTTGGCTTTTCGGATCGAACTGTCACAAGAGATACTTCATTTAAATCTCCCAGTTAAAGGTCCAATGCTTTGGCCAAGGATTCTGTTGTATAGGTTCTATTACTTCCCGAATCAAAAAGCATGCGTACAGACTGTTTTACATTTTTCCTTGGATTTCTCACATCAGATCTGGCTGTTTGCATTAACACTGTTTCGTTGGTTGCGAACAGTACGTTTTCTGTAATATCTAAGGTGTCTGGAGCGCCCTCGTCAGTTAATTTCTCAGCAAAATTGATACTTTTATGATTTTTAGAGCTAAATCTTTGTGGACATAGACTTCTGTGGTGATTGTTTGATTGATGACAATAATAACAATCCTTGTTTAGTGTACAACCATTAGTTCTGTGTCCCTGTTTGAGGCAAATATAGCACCTTCCTTTGATTTTTCGTTTTCTTGCATCAACTGTTGAATAGCACGTACATTCGTCGTTCCAGTTTTTTCGTTACAATATCCACAAGACCCTGGAGGTCTGTTTCTTTCTAGTTGGCGACTTTGAGCTCGTGGTTGCACTATCAAGGCCTCTGCAGAGAGTCTTTGTGGTTGTGAAACTGTATGTCTGTTTGCAGATATACATGTGCTGGGTTGCTGATCGGCCTTTTCTCTTGCGAAAACATAATCATTCAACAGCTCTCTTAATTGTTTAACAGTCCATTTGTTCTTTGCCCCTTTCTGTTATTCTAACTGGACCGGAAAATCCTTAAGAATCTTAGAAGTAATTATAGGTATAAACACGTCTTGGCTTATGTCATGTTGAAGTGCCTCTAAACGTCTCAGGGGCTTTTCTATTTGGTCGTATAATGATCTTAGTCCCTTAGGATTATTGTTTGCTGGTATAATATTTATTAGTTCAGTATAGTGACGTTTCACCACAGATTGTTTATCTACAAATCGTTTTTATCAGTAATGCAGTCACAAAGTTATAATTTTCATTAGAAAGCAGTATACCTGCGACTGCATTCTTTGCCTCTCCTGATAGCTTACTGTTTAGGTGTTGTTATTTATTTATATTTGATAACACTGGATTCTGATCAACTGTAAATTCAAACGTATCCCAGAACTCTTTCCATTTCATTTTGTCTCCATTAAATACTGGAATTTCCAGTTTTGGAAGTTTGACAGAGCTACTAGGCATGTGTACATTTTATCATGCATCTGCTGCAAAATTCACCTGATAAAAGGGGTATGATAACCTGAAGTGATATCATGTCACTGTAGAACTGCGCTTGCGCCAATGTTATCTGGTCATGGTTTTAGAAGCGATCTCTGAAGACGATTGGCTACATACTGACGTTGGCCGTGATAACAACGTTCGATTGGTTAAATGACATCACCGACTTACGTCATAACGCATTCGCGACGTCAACAAGTCCAAACACAACCGCGTATACTTTTCTTTTGTTTGACGCTCTTTACACCTTAAAATCTTCTATTGGTGCATGATAAATAGAAAACCATGTAAGTGTCTTTTAATATCAAGTTTATCACGCTCGACCAGAAACACGTCGGACTGGCTCGGCAAGCCTCGCCATTCCTACGCTGTTTCTGGTCTCGCCTGATAAACTTGATATCTAAAGACACTAACATAGTATTCTCTATAAGTAGATGTTGATCTTGATGTTGACGATGCTGACCTAATCCAATTTGCTGCATCTGTGTTTGCATTTGGTTTATTATCCGGTTCGCGGGACCAGTCGATGTGGTCAAAGATTCATAAAGATAAACAATGTCATTAAATAAATATTATATTTGCCACATCGTTAAAATTCAAAAATACAAACGCATTTATCAGCTTTACAAAATAATCTGAACAGTAAAAGGAGAAAAATATGATGCTGCTAATTATCGACCGGTGTCGCTTACATGCATCTGTTGCAAAACCCTCGAGCATATACTAGTAAGTAACATCAACAAACATTTAGCCTTTGAGAGCTTTCTTGCTGACTGTCAGCATGGTTTTCGAAGTCAGAGGTCTTGGGAAACCCAACTTGTTCAGTTCTACCACGATTAAGTAAGCAACCTGGATGGCGCCCTAAATCGCGGTCACAAGCAGACTGATGTTATTATTATGGATTTCGCAAAGGCTTTTGACAAGGTACCACACAAGAGGCTATTGTACAAATTAGATTATAACGGGAGTAGAGGATCTACTCATAAGTGGATCGCTTCATGACTCTCTGAGCGATCTCAAACTGTGGTTTTAGATAGCCAAGCCTCAGATCCAGTCCCGGTTCTATCTGGTGTCACTCAAGGATCAGTCTTAGGGCCGGTCCTGTTTCTTATTTTCAATAAAGATCGTCCAGACAACATCAGGTCATCTGTTCGTCATTTTGCTGATGATTGTGTTTTGTACAGGAATATCTTCTCCCTCATGGATTGCCAGATCTTGCAAGATGACCTGAACAGCCTCGCACAATATATGGGAGGCCGATTGGCAAATTAAATTTAATGTTGCCAAATATCATTCTATGAGGGTGACTCGGCACCTCTCTAGCAAGCCAATACACTTTAATTACTCTCTCCATCAGCAAAGATTGGAACAGGTTCAGTCCGCCAACTATCTCGGTATAACGATTACAGTCAATTTGAAATTACCCATTGATCTTTTCTTATACAATTAAAACCTTAAAGAGTTCAAGAGCAGGGAAGACATTCAAAAGAAGGAACATGGGCAAACCCTTTTTTAATATCAACAAGTCAAACATTTTGGTGTTTTTGATTTTGAGAAAAAAATAAAACCACCATGTTAAAAAAGGCAACTGCAAAGTCCTGGAAAGATCTGGGGTCATATTCATAAAACCACTTAAGTCGTTGCTATGCTATTGCTAAGGCTAAATTTCTATGAAGGAGATTCCCTACAACTATGAAATTTGCTGTGGAGGAACAGTCTTTTTCAGACTGTTCCTCTAGAGCAAATTTCATAGTTGTAGTGTATCTCCTTTATAGAAATTCAGACTTAGCAACAACATAGCAACCACTTAAGTTATGTTACAAATACGGCCCCTGTTGTATTTTCAGCATTTTCTGCAGATTCTTGTATTCACCACAATGCTTTGACATGATAATTTCAGGAGAACTGCAGACCAGTGTATTGTCCTCCTGGATCGCTGTACTCGGGATGCCGCTGCACTGAATTACTGGAAGTTGTGTCCGGTATGCCCATCCTACTGAAGCTAAAAGTCACACCAGAGCCAGGCAGTTTTTATCCTTCCACGGATGTGCTAGCTGCCAAATTCCGCAAAGCCCTACAGAAAGCAGTGAAAAAGATAATGGGACATGTCAGTGCTGATATTGTTGCCTCGTTTGAACAAGAGAACGAGACTAATTCTTATCAGCTGTTTGTGGCTGTAGTTCGCTCTGACTTCGGACACGACACGAAAGAAACTCTCAAACTATTATTAGATAATCTGTATTCTGACAAGTTCCTGAAAGTCACAACCAATAAAAACAGGTATTTGGTAGAACTTGGGAACAAAATAGCGTTGAGGCTCATAAGAGACCATCTCGTGTCTGCATTTGACTTGCAGAAACAAATTGAACTAAAATTGGGTTATTCAAAAGAAAGAAATTTACGAATTTATCAAGAATTGTCACCAATTCTATTTTGCAAACAAGTGGAACTTGATCAGACCGAATTTACTGAATTAGACGGCCAGAAAAAGTTTCTTTACACCTAAAGGATCTAAAATTTCATTTTTTCTCTTGATTACTTTGTTGTTGGGAATATTTGTTTACTTTTGCATAATATTTACTGGAAAAAAAACTATGAATCAAAAACGTTGGACTGAAGCTGAAATCGTAAAAAGTAAACTATCCAAAAATAATTTTCTTCTGTTAAATACATCTGGTAAAGCGGCAGAGGACTTCATGAAAAATATTGGAATCGAATCACGTGACAAACAGTAGAAACAAATGAACAGATATACTCCTAAAATTTAAGTGAAAATTGGCATCACCACAAAATTATACGGCCGTGAGTCTTAGCTTTACCCATGCAAAATCATTGTCAGTGCGCATTGATATCTCTGGGGGATCTAAATAACTTTATGACAGCTACTCGGTATGCTTTTGGTAAAGCGCTAAAAGCTCATTTGGGGACTCGTTCGCCATTTTTCATAAAAAGCCTGATTGAGCTCGCTCTCCAGAAGTTTCCTGAACCCTCTGGTGATTAACATTGGTGTATTGTAACATCGGCCAAGCATTCTTTATCGGATTTAAAACGTGCGATCGACTATATTTATCCATTCGGACGATTGTCTCTGTTCCAAGTTACTGGTTAATCACACTTACACTGTAAGGATGCGCATTTTTGTCCATTTGTATGATTTAATCGGCCAATTGAAGCAAAAACGGTAAGAAACAGACTTTACACAGCTTAGTTGCGCGCTTACATGCTGGTAATGAGGCCAGGTTTGACGCAATTTATACAAATGCCGGGCTACAGAGCACTCATTCTCAGCTAAGCCGGACGATCCAAAGGTACAGAGGTGCATTTTTCTACCTCCTTAAACAGCCTTTGCATTGTATTACAGCATAAATACACTTATCCTTGGTATATATCTTCAAACTTACCAGCCTTGAGTCAATGATTTTCATTTTACAGAATTTTTACGCAAATAAATTTAGTTATTGACAAGCCTATAGGCCAAAAACTTTAAATGGAAATAAACGAATGATAGCTACAAATATCATGTCTAGGACAATCTAAATATCAAACATGGATGCAGTTGAAAAGTAAGGCATTGCTATATAAGTTGTTTCAATATGTCTCTTCTTTTCTTGAAACATTTACGATTTTCATGGTTTGTCATTTACTGGACATGGTGTCGTCATTTACGGGACACTATTTTATAGCTTTACACAACATGTATTAAAGCACATACTTTAACAACTTAACATACAGTTATTAGAAATGTAATGACCATTTTGATAAACATATTTTTATATGCTTTAAACTTAAGGGGAACATTATTCCAATGTTGCTTCTAAGATTTCTTGATTCTCTAAAAGACTTTCTTTTGTGGAACACATAACAAGGATAATCAAAATGTTCAAGTTCTATAAAGTCAGGATTGTTTATAATTTCTCATGCTTGTAAATCCTTAACTTTCGTCCGGCAATAACATTAACTTAACGGATATCCTAACAAACCATAAATAGCCTTTGAAAACAAGAACACATACACTGGCGCTCACGTATTTGTACACCAAAAACGCGTTCGTACCGCGTTGCATGCGCGTGCTGCGTGCGTATCACCTAGAACCGCGCATCAGACGCGTCTAGACGCGCCCTGGCGCGTCTCGAAGCGGTAGACGCAAACAATGATAAAATGGATATTCATGACTTGTTCAATACGCGTACAACCGCAGATTATACGTTGGCCTATTTTAAATAGTTTTAAGATATATGTCACAGGGTATAGGTTAGGTATAAGATACACTTGTACTGCCTTGCGGTACAAGCCGGCTTTTATAGCGACGTGGTAGAGTTCCCCCACACTGGCCACCAAATGTCACAGGTGAGGAAAAAAAATCGTGGCCGACCGGGACTCGAACCCAGGGCCTCTCGCTTACCATGCGAGCACTCTGCCAACTGAGCTACCGAGCCACTTGGTCGACCTTTGACATTCATGTAGCTTAAAACTTCACTGATTAGTCACTAAGTTAATTTGTGAATGTCTCGACCCCTCTACCGGGAATCTGACCAAATCGATGCCCAGAAGACGGGAACCATAAAGTAGTCCCACATTATCTGGGTCAATTTTTACATAACAACTCGTAACGTCTCGATGTCTGAATTCAATGGGACTCATTAACTACTATTTAGACTACCTCTATAATAGAACTTCTACGCTTAGAAACTATACATGACTTCTATTTTTCTTAACTTCCAAGCCCAGAAAACAAAACAAACAAACAAAAAAAGTCACAACCTATCTGGGCCAGAACGGACAAATCCGGGCACATGGTAACCCTCGCTAAGAATTAAACTGACCAGTGAAATTTGGACCCAGACTATTGAATGTTCAAACAGAACAATACCACAGGGTATAATCGTTTCCGCTAATTTTCGTTTCCGCTAATTTTCGCTTCCTGCAGAGACTGTACGTCATATTTGGCTTCCGCCATCGCCCGTGACTGTCCGCGAATTCTTGCTTCCTGCCGAGACTTCTGTACATGATAAATGGCTTCCTGCAGAGACTGTCCGCGTGATTCTGCTTTCTGCCGAGGCTCTTGGCAGGAAGCAGAGTCACGCAGACAGTCTCGGCAGGAAGCCAATTTTCGAGGACAGAAGTCTTTGCAGGAAGCAAGAGATATCGCGGACAGTCTCGGTGGACTGTACATCATATCTGGCTTCTGCCGAGACTGTCCGCGATCTCTTGCTTCCTGCAGAGACTCTTGACAGGAAGCAAGAACTCGCGGATAGTCTCGATGGAAGCCAAATATGATGTACAGTCTCTGCAGGAAGCGAAAATTAGCGGAATCGATTATACCCTGCGAATACTGGCATATTTTTATAAGATATGAGAGTTTCAAAGCCAATTCAAGACTATTTCAAGGGGTCTCCATAGCTCAGTGGTCAGCGCACTCCCTTCTCACATTTATTTTAGTACGAAGTAATTGCATTGAATTGGAAATGGTATAGTCTGAACAGACAAATGGGTTCTCTTTGGATTACCTAATTGCAAAGCAATCTGGGCCCAATCGAAACAGGTATCCTCTACACAGCGTAAAAGTAAACAAAATAAAGTTTAAGAATATTTCATTTGTAGCATGTAGTTTTGGCTGAAGGTAGAATATGTACATTCCAAGATAAACCTTGATTTCCAGAAAGCAATTTAATGCTGCAAAAATTTCCAGCATATGGGGCCAGAGTTGAATGATCATCAAGGTGACTGAAAACCGGGAACCCCGACAAGAAAAAAACGCCTGACTCTCTACAAGAAGAACTTGGTTTTCCAACCGATGTTAGAACCAAGCTGGAACACGCCCCCCTGTCCTTGCTAGGTCCAAGGCAGTTCTATGGAGAAAAAATGGGGAGGAGGAGGAGAGAACAAGGAGCAAATTCTTGGGTGGGGTGCAAATTCTTTGGTGAGGAGTAAAGGTTTCCCATAGCCAATAGCCGTAGGGTCAGTTAGGGTTAGAAACCCACTGTATCTTGGGCACAGCTGATGAAAGGCGGAGCCCATCCCTCGCCTTTCGCTGCCTTATCCGTCCCTAATTCGAAAAAGGTACCCATTTACTGCTGGGTTGACAGAGAGAGTTTTCCAGTCGTCGGATGGCGACGGTGAGCCGCGAACTCCCGACCTTCCGGCGACTTTCTGCACAATAACCTAACCACTCGGCTGCCGCGCCTCTCTTGGTGGGGAGTGGGGGGTGCAAAAGACTGCCCAGATTCATGTGTTAGTGGGGTTGCACCGAAGTGGACCTGTGCTGGGTCCCGGGCAGGTCTCAGAAAAAGGGAGAAGCAAAATCTTTTGTGGGGAGCAAAAACTTCCAGAAACATTAAGTAGCAAGAACCCAAATGGACTTGTGCACAGATCCGCATAAATCACTTCCCATGCACACAGCCCTCGCGACCCACTGTGGGTTGGCTTTAGCAATACAATTCTGGGCTTCTGGAAACGCATGGCGTGAGAGGCACATTTCCGGCCATAATGCATCTTCCCCGAACTGCAGGCCTCCATCAGACTTCGCTTTGCTAGTTCTGCCGGAACAAGCCCCCTGTCCTGGCTTGGCCCAGGGCAGGTCTAGGGGGGAAATGGGGAGCAAATTCTTAGGTGGGGAGCAAATTGCCTTATTAACTAATGCAATGGGCAGTGGGGGATAAGAGATTGAGGGTGATCTGGAATGCAGTTGTCTCATGTTTTTGTGGTCCTCATGAGTAATTGAGACTGCCTGGCTTACATCGTGAATTGTGCCCGTTGGTCACAGAGAGGACCATAGCTTAATTCTGTTGGCAGGGAGGTAGGTAGGGTAAAAATTCCTTTTGGGACCTAGGACTGTAGCATTTGTTCTAAACCTTATCTTGGTTTAGTTGGTTCCAAAATATATTGTTTTAGGGGCCTGTATTTTCATGGGAGTTTTTTTGTGTTCTAATATTTTTGGAAATGGAGAATATTATTAGTCAACAACAGGACTGTAGCTAATTTCTTATTGTGGGTTGTTGGGAGGGGAGAGCAGTTTCTTTTTGCTGTTTCTAGGGAGCAAAAGTGATGAACCTTATAATGGTTTAGTTGGTTTCCAGGTAACTAAGCCTGGGTGTGAGATTAAGGAGGTTGGATACACATTATTTTTTGGAGGGGAAATGGAGAGTATTATTAATAGACAAGGAGACTGTAGCTTATTTCTTATCGCGGGTTGTTCGAAAAGGACGGCAGTTTCTTTTGGCTGTTTCTAGGGAGCAAATGAGTTGAACCTTATAATGGTTCAGTTGGTTTCCAGGTAACTAAGCCTGGGTGTGAGATTAAGGAGGTTGGATACACATTAATTTGGGGGTGGGGAAGAAATGGAGAATATTATTAATGGACCATAGGACTGTAGCTTATTTCTTATTGCGGATTGTTGGGAAAAGAGGGCAGTTTCTTTTTGCTGTTTCTAGGGAGCAAATGTGCTGAACCTTATAATGGTTCATTTAGTTTTCAGGTAACTTAGCCTGGGTGTGAGGTTAAGGAGGTTAGATACACATTAATTTTAGCCTTTATTGTCAATTGACAAAAGTTATATATACGACCATAGGGAAAGTCAGATTGTAGTCGTACAGATGGGTTCTGGGGCTTTTACTGGGTAATGGGAGTTTATGTCACATGCATTGCACTTAGTAGGGGAAAATGTGGGTCCAGGAATTTTGGGAATGGGTTTGGTAGGTGGTTAGCAACAGGGGCTCGAATTAGAGAAAATTAGGGGGATTTTTTCCCCTAATGTATTGGAATCTATCTATATTCTGGCAATGATATTGGTTTTGTCCAGGTATTCAAAGACTACCTTCTGTATTGTATTTGCATGTTTCTTTGGGAGAGACAGGATCAGTCTCAGGTCTATTGTATGATAGCCTAACTTGAATATGGTGGATTCTATGGTCTCGCCTTTGATTGTTATGGGGCCACACAGTCAAAGAAGATATGGTTGAGATCTTCTGCATCATTGCAGAGGGGGCATAGGGCGGACTGGTTACTGTAGTTAAGGCAGCTCTGCACGCAGTGTCCTAGCCTCAATCCGGATTAGGCTATGTCGAAACGTCTATTGAGACTATATACGTCACATTGAAGTTTAACCTTTGGTTTGACGAAATGGAAGGTGTGGCCCTTGTTGCTATTGGTCCATTGGGATTGCCATTTTTCGGTTACTGCTTCATTTCAGTTTTGAGGGTTTGGTATGGTTGTAAGTGCCGGTGGTCAATAATTGACAGCTGCCTTTCTTGAATCAGCGGAAGGAGAAACGAAGTATGTGGCCAGACTGGGTTTCGAAACCAAGACATGACATGAGTCAGGTGCTCTATTGATTGCGCCACGTGGCCCGGAGCCTTCAGCTGTAGGAGTTTAATTCCACATTCAACTTCTAAAGCATTACTAGGGGTGGAGTGGTATGCCCTCATAGCAATACGGAGTGCTAAGTTGTTTTGGATGAGGTCTTGAGCTTTGAGAGTAGATGTTTGCGTGCCGAGTTATAAGCTTGCGCACCATAATCAATTTAACTGAGGATTAGGGCCTTATATAATGTCAATAGGATTTTTTTATCTGCTTCATAGGAGGTGCCTGAAACCATCCTCATGGGGTTTAGGTCTTTATTACATTTTTCAATCAGATTTTTCATATGCTGACCCCATATGTTAGTTTGCTATCTAGGATCATACCCAGGAAGGTGATATGGTCACTAAATTCTATTTCTGTCCCAAAATTCAATTCAATAATAAGGCTTTTTTAGTGAAAATTATAGCCTTTGTCTTAATAGTGGGGATTTTGAAGCCCCAGAGCTTGGACCATAATCTCGATTGTCTGAAGGGCTGATTGAAGTTTTACAAGAGCATGTTTGGGAGAGGAGTGCAAGGTTCAGATGGCACTGTCATCTGCATACTGAGAAAGAGAGAGGTTTGCCCCCCCCCCCCCCCCCCCCACACACACACACACACAGGGCATCATCATGGATATATTTATTATTACATTGAATAGAATAGGGCTGAGGACACTTCCCTGGAGACAGCCATTTCCAAGTCATGTTGAGGTTTTTTACGCCCCCCCCCCGTCCCCCCACCCTGACTTGAATTCTTTTGCCGTTTAAGAAGTTATGAATGCAGCGGAACGTATTTCCATTGATGCCGAATTCGTTTAGCTTGATGAGGGTCCCTGAAGTCCATATAAGGTCAAATGCCTTTTAAAGATTCAAAGTGACTGCCGCCTGGCACTTATTTTCCATAAAGGTCATATTAATTTCAGATTCCACGATTTTAATTTCTGATACGAAAGGAATTTATGGCTGACGAGTGCGATTTATTTCCACTTCAATGGCGAAGTGTCATGGGACTGTCCGAATTTTGAGTTGCCGGTCGAGTTTCTAGGCTTCTTTTTTTTTTCTTTCTTTCTCGTTATTGTTCAAGCAAGACCAAATGAGCATTTGACATCAAGCTTGATGTAGACTAATGGCTCTTTCTTTCACATGATTTACTTAAAGCTGACCTCACTAAAATGCGCATTCAATACGCGATTTTGATTGGTTCCCGTGCACGCGCGTTGAGACGCAAAGGACTATGTCACTACCCGTATCATGTGCGCAATTTTGATTGGGTGCATGAAAAATTTGCATTAAATGCGCTTTGCACGCGTCGCTTCGCGGTATACGCAAAATTGAGAACGAATTTTCATTGGCTACTAAAATATTCGCGTCCATAATTACCGCGTATCCCGCGCGCATCAACTGCGTCCTCGACGCGTTTTGAATTTGTACAAATACGTGAGCGCCAGTGTACCTAATCATTACGGGACAAGTGTTCATCATTTACGGGACAAGAAAACGTCTGCATTATCCATAATGATGCATTATCATGGTCGGACAGCAATTATTAGCAACAAAACAAAACTGATCAGACTGTTTTACCAACAGAAATTTATGCAAATGTAGCCTTGAATATTCAAACTATATTTCATCTACCCACCAAATTTTTGAAATTAGCCTCTCTGTTTACTTTCCGTGACATGCACATACAAAGTCTGCTTTAATGAAAGCAGCTTCCGGCGAGGGTCTAATTTGTGTACCAAATTATTAGGAAACGTTAATTTGTATATAGGAAACTGATATGCCAGTATATGTCCAATGACCCAGTTGCCAACTTGCGTCACCTGTTGCCCTAAATAGGTGACGCAAGTTGGCAAATGGGTCATTGGACCCATGTGCTCTTCACCGATGAGTCCAGATTGTGTTTAGATGTCCACGATGATAGGAGAAGCGTGCAGCGCCTGCCAGGTACACGTCATGTAGACTATAAAGTATATCGTGATGTTGAATATGACATGTCTCGAAGAGGGTGGGTATAGACCGGTATCTGGATTGGTAGCTCCGTGGACTTGCGCATGCCAGACAGAGGTGCTCTGATTGATGTTCAAGCTAGGAATGAAACGATTTATCCAAATACGAGATCATGTGCTGATGTTTTGGCGATGATATCGAATCACAGGGCAAATTCGTTGGACCGGTACCTTGTGACAGAAACAATCGTCCGCATTAATATGTCAATTCAGTCACAAATTTTAAATCCGATTGAGCATGCTTTAGACATGTTAGACCGCCAACGTTAACATACAAGGCCTCCTGAAACTCACGGAGAGCTCATTCGGGCCTCTCGTATAAAATGGCAAACGAATCCCTAAATTGGTTTCTTGGGATTTACCAGAAGCAAACCGAGTAGCTGTCATGCATTTTTGCATATCCTCAGAGGTCAAACTTAGACTGAAAATGAGTTTGCATGGATAACGCCCAAAAATAATGGGCATTCATTTTTTTTTTTTTTTTTTTTTTTTTTTTTTGTTATGCCAGTTTTTACTTTGGTTTTAGGGATATCATGCCTTATGAAAGGCATTAACATCAGTACCATTTTGAACTCGTTTGATTTCGATTAACTTCAAAAGTTCTTACTCCGCTATACATGTCACTTCAAAAATTGATAAAAATATGTAAATGAGCATTTTGTCACCGAAAAATCAAATGAGCCGCGACACGAGAAAACCAACAATGTGGTTGTGCGCCCAGCGCAGACTCAGATCAGCCTTGGCATCCGTCCAGTCTGATCAGAGTCTTCGCTGACCGCGTGGGGGTAGCTTAGACCCTTAGCTACCCTTTAGGCGCTTCGCGAGGAGTCTGATCAGACTGGGCGGATACCCAGGCTGATCTGAGTCTGCGCTGGGCGCACAACCTCTTTGTTGATTTTGTCGTGTCGCGGCTCAAATAAGTTCCGTGTGACGGTACCTTATTAGCCCACCTGAACCCCTAAACCGAAGACAGACACCCCGTCGTCCCTCATTCGTCCGTCCATCAAAATGTTCAAACGACATCTTCTCTGGAACAACAAAGTCCTTCGTTACCAAATCAGAGCAGAGATTACAAATAACACACTTTGTTTATTTGCGTTTATTGTTATGTCACTGCAGATATTTGACAAAAAGTTTAAAAGAAATTATTCTTGGGTAGTCCTCTACCAACCATATGTATGTATGCCAATTGCACCATTTGGCCGGTTTCCATGATAACCGAATGCTTAAAATTAAAAAAAAGAAATAAAAAAATCATCAATTCAAATACTATTTGGCCTAAAATCAAACTGTACAAAACAAGATTTTGTTTCTAGCCTCTATAGAAATACTGTTTGCGCGCCAGCTGCTTAAGCAGTTTTGGCTAGTGTGGGAAATTAAAGTTGCCACTGACATATAAATGGGCATTGAAGTGTCACTATGGTTCTTTTGACAAATGTTTTACAAAAATGCTCCTGGAGTAGTCTTTTACCAACTTTATTATAAATTGTGCCAAACTGTTGGTTTGATTGGTTGCCATTGCACAGAAACGCCATTTTGTTTTCATCGTAATTTTATGAAACTTGCAGATTATCAGGATAAGCATAAATTCTTAAGGGCCAGATCGGAATATTCGATTGGGAGTTACTTGCCCTTAAAGACCAAAACAATTCCTTTTAACTTACAATTGGGAAGGCCCCGCCCTTCAGGGCCTGCGAATTAGATGGGCTGCCTGATGCCTCTGTGGCAGAGGTACTAGTAGCTATTACAGGACTGACTGTTATTTAACCCATTCACCCAGTCTGATCAGACCCTTCGCTAAGCGCTTAAAGGGTAGCTATGGGTCTAAGCTACATCCATGCGGACAGTGAAGACTCTGATCAGACTGGGCGGATGGGCATTCACACAGTCTGATCAGACCCTTTGCTAAGCGCTTAAAGGGTAGCTAAGGGACTAAGCTACATCCATGCGGACAGTGAAGACTCTAATCAGACTGGGCGGATGCCCAGGCTGATCTGAGTCTGCGCTGGGCGCACAGCCACATTGTTGGTTTTGTTGCTTCGCGGCTCATTTGGAGGCAATGTCCTGACATGACTGAATATTGTTTACTGGGACGTTAAACCCCAACTCAAAACAGCAACTGCAATGGGGAAAATGTTGTTCCGGGCATAGTATTTTTTATTGGAAAATGGTCAATCTTCCTGATAACCAGGACAGGCATAAGCTCTCGGATGAGTTTGAAATTTGGCTTTATTGTACATTTCGCCTTGGAGTTACTTGCCCTTGAATGCTTAAATAGTAAATACTTGACCCTGTCCTAGGTATAGCGATTTGCTTTTTCAAACTCGTATATAGGATAGGAAACGCATGAAATCTCAGACGAAATTGAAGTTTGGCCCTATTGTATAATTCTCCTTAGACGCCTTAAAGTTACTTACCTGTGAGAGCTGAGGACGACAGGACCCAGGTAAGCTACAGGGCCAATGGTCCTCCTGTTCTAACTTATCGCTTGCTATTTTCCCCTATTTTAATGTATTAGAACCTAAAATTTTTTTTCTTATTTTCAACTTGAACATTCTTATTATAAGTGAATTTTGCTTAGGTCTATTCCTCGCAGTCAAGAAAGGATATTAACAATAGTGAATACTTAACAGTATTCAGAGAAGTTGCAGAGATTATTCATAAACTTTGACACGCCTTCACAATTATTATAAGCATACCGTCTAGGTCATAAATGAGCCGCGACGCGAGAAAACCAACAATGTGGTTGTGCGCCCAGCGCAGACTCAGATCAGCCTGGGCATCCGCCGTGTCTGATCAGACTCTATGCGAAGCGCTTAAAGGGTAGCTAAGAGTCTAAGCTACCTTCATGCGGACAGCGAAGACTCTGATCAGACTGGGCGGATGCCGAGGCTGATCTGAGTCTGCGCTGGGCGCACAACCACATTGTTGGTTTTCTCGCGTCGTGGCTCATGATTACTTTGAAGGTTGTTACAGCTGTGTTTTGAAGCACAGCAGAAACGACTGCTGCGTTACAGAGCGCTTATACATACACCATTTCATTCATATACGCACCTGTTTGGGGTAAATAACAACCTTGCGATTACTCTCAACTTCTATTTTGGCTACATGTAGTCCGTGAAATACTTAAAAACAACTTAAATTTTGAAACTTCGTGATCTGCTATGAATAACTTTAAAAAGGGTTCGGAGATTTAGACTTATTTGAGCCGCGCACGAGAAAACCAAAAAAGTGGCATGTACGCCCAGAGAATCTAATCAGCTTGGGCATCTACCCTGGCTGATCAGAGTTTTCGCTTTGAGGTTAAAAAGCTTAGGGTCTAAGCTAGCTGCATGCCGAAAGCAAAGACTCTGATCAGACTGGGCGTATGCCCAGTCTGATCTTCGTCTTCGCTTGGCGCTCAGGTTACTTTGTTGGTTGGTTTTTCGTGTCGCGGCACATTTCAGTTTCGGCATTTTCTAAAAATTAAGAAAACTTAGTTTGCTAATTTATTTATAGTAAACGCACTATAATTGTTAACTAGTTTGGTTTTGATTTTTAACGTCCTATCATAAATATACAGTACTGTAAATACACACTATTTTTACAGTTCTCTGGCAATACCTTCATGGGAGGTCACTTCTGTCATTTTCCTTGTGCCTCCCTTCTGAATGTGAAGCAAACACATTTTGATTTTAAGAGATTACCTTTGAAAATGTTGACACGCGACGTACAAATGACCTTTGGCCATGGTCACTAAATGACCTTGACCTCTCGTATGCATAGCGATTCAAGTCGACTGCATCTATATATCACAGAGCACAATAGCATAAGAAAAATGCAGTTCATAGCTTTTCCCATGCAAAGCCTGGGGGACTAAATTCAGCCTTGCGATAAAACAAGTCGGGGTCAACCCAGAGTCATTATTTGTATAACTTTCATAGAATTTTAAATGCTTTATACTAAAATTCATGGAAATGCTTAGTGGTTCTGGAAAAGAAAATTTTTAAAGGTATTTACCATGTATGAGCATGGTACCCTTTCCGTCATTTGACCTTGACCATATAATTGTTTCCCCCTCTGCCTATAGCTGTATATACAATTTGATTTAAACTGGCTCAGAAGTTTCAGAGGGGAAGTCTTTAAAAATGTTGACAGGCGACAGTCTAGTGACCTTCCGCAAAGGTCCTTAAAAACATTGACTTATAGAATTCCGAAGGGTTAAAGTTGATTGGCTTTTCATATAACAGAGTATAACAGCAACAGATAAAAACAGTTTTTCAGCTTTTCCCATTCAATTAGGGGACCAAATTTGGCCTTGCCATAAAATTTGTCTCGGTCAACCAATGGTCATTATTATTTTAATATTTGAAGTCCTAGAGTCCGAATTGCTGCACACCATGTTTACAAATCAATTGGCCTTGAGGTTCGTGAGATGAAGATTTTTTAAAGTTTTTACCATAAATGGGCGTGCCAGCCATCTTTGCGTCTTTTCTTATTTAAACGATTGGGACCAAAATTGTCCTTGCCATCAAATAAGTCGAAACCAACCCAGGATCATCACTGATTTAAACATTGTGACACTAGAGTCTCAAATGCTACATACCGAGTTTAAAGGCAATCGACAAAGTGATTCTGATGGAGAAGATGTTTTAAGGTTTTAACTACATATGGGCATTGTGGACATCTTGTTCATGTGACCTAGATAAAAAAGCATATAATTTCTTCACTCCCCCCCCCCTTTTGCCTGTACGCTGATAATGAAATTTAATTGAAAGTACCTCTGTGGTTTCAGAGGATACGTCCTTTGGAAAACTTGAGAGATTTTGGCTAAGGTCACTAAATGACATTGACTCCGTCGTCCTCCGTTAACAATTTCAAACAAATTCTCCTCTGAAACTACCGGGCCGATCGTTACCAAATTTCATGTAGATCATCCAGTTTGCGGGGGAACGAAAAGTTGTTCAAACGGTCCTGGTTACCTGAGCGACATGGCCGCCACACCCATATGGTAAAAAACCTATAAAAGTCTTCTTCTCCGGAACAATTAAACCGATGACCTTGAAACTTGGTATGTAGCACTGGGTACTCAAGTACTACCGAGATTGTCCAAAAAATGACCTTGTGTTGACCTTGACCATTTTATGGCCAGATCAAATTTGCTTTCTGGTGATTTTATATGGGAAAATGCTAGAACTTAAGATTTCATGGGAATTCTTGGAGATTTTGGCCTGAAAATTGGTGCATACTATCATCTGAATAAGTACATCACGATTTGTGAGTACATGAAGTCAATCCTTTTCTTTGACCTTCGTCCGGGTCTCTCATATTTCAACAATTTCGAACATCCCCTCGAAAGCCACTGGGCCAGTTGTAACCAGATTTTATAAGAACCTCTAGGGTTTGAGGGAACAAAACTTTGTTCAAGCGGCCCGGGTCTCATTATCAATATGGCCGCCACGCCCATATCTGGACAAAAAAATAAAATCTTCTTCTCCAGAATCAAATGACAGATGGCCTCGCAAATTGGTATGTAGAATCGGGTAAACGAGTACTAACACGATTGTTCAAATGATGACCTAGGTCTTTTTACGACCAGGTCAAATTGCTTTTTCGTGTTTTTATATAAAACAAAATGCTAGTAATGCTTGGCCCAACAATCGGTATGTACAGTCATCCTAATAAGTACATGAAGTTTTAGTACAAGAGTCAAGGTCATTGTCTAACCTTTGATTCAGGACTTTTACATTTCGACCATTTCAAACAGCTCCTCTGAAGCCACTGGGCCAATTCAAGCCAATTCCAAGTCAATACATTCCAAGTCACATGTGACACACAATCACGTTTCTGTCTGCTCTCCCGATATGAGTTTTGAATAGTTAAGCCCCTATCTCACTGGGATGCGACAGTTTGCGACTGATTGCGAATTGCATTCGCGGATGAGTCTCAAAACAGTCTTGAAACGTTCGCGGGGATTCGCAATATCCTCGCGTGAGTCGCAAACTGGCGCAAACGGTTCGCATTGTCGCACAAAAAAGTTTTACATGTAAAACTTTTTTATGCGACAAAATTTCTCGCAATATAGTCGCAAAGTCATCGCGGGTGTCGCGAACACGTCGCGGACCCATCGCAATTTAGTTTCCGGCGAGTCGCAATGACCGTGAACACGAAAAATTTGCGAAATGAATAAGACTATATTGCGAACAAATGGCGACATAAATAAGACACTTCCGCGACTAAATTGCGAGCAAATAAAACCGAGTAACTTTCGCGCGAACGTCGTGAGACATTCGTACGAATATCTTACGACTATCGTGCGAGTGTCTTAAATTACTCGCATTGTCGCAAAAGTGTCGTGAATGGTTCGTATTTTCGTCCCACGTGACTCGGACAATTATGTTTCTCGCAAACAGTTTGCACTCATTCAGTTCCAACATGGGCATCATGCCAGCAAAGGTCAGAAAAGGGCGAGTTAGGGGTAGGGCTACCACTGCACCCGGCCATCAAACTACAACACAGGAAGCGGAAACAGTCCCAGCTCCTGTTCCCTCCGACGACGAGAGCTCGGGAGCTCCCACGGTTTCTCTGACGGGTGGAACAAGGAAGAAAAAGAAACTGGGCATTGAGAGTGAGAAACAGTACCCATGGAAGGATGCCCACCAGAATGTACTGACTGATTTCTGGCTGAACCACCCCATATTTTATGATAAAACACAATATCCATCTTTCTGACGTCTGATGATTAAAAAAATTGCTGGAATGTCAATAGGTTCTCATTTTCTCGCAAAGTCATCGTACGACTGTTGCGCGACCTTCGCACGACAGTCGTGCGACGTTCGCGAGAGTATCGTGACACAGTCGCACGAGAGAAATAATCGCAATTTTATTGTGCGAACGTCGAGCGAGTGTCTCACGAACGTCGCGCGACGTGTGTGCGAACTCCAGACGAATTTGGACAAGAATCGTGAGATAATCGTGCGACATTCGCGCGACACTCGCAAATATGTCGTAATCACCATTTCAAAGAGACCCAAATATGAAAAATGTCGCAAAGTCGCGGATTTTATCGCAAATCTTTGTCTCAAACTAGTCGCCAGTTGTCGCATCCCAGTGAGATACTAGCTTTAGGTCCTTTGGAAGCAAGGACTATATCAAACAAACCAAAACTAAAAGGACCTCATTGAGATTTTAATTTTGCTTCACTGAGGCTGGTGTTGTTCCGTGTGGCGGCCGCAAAACGACTTCCCGCACATCATCCAAAGCGCAGATTATATTTTATTGTTGTGCTTTGAGTTCAGAGGATATATTCTGAGAAATCAGGATTTGCTCTGACTTTTATTTTCAGACATTGTCGGGGTCACTGATTAGGTTTGAATATGCGTAACTTTGGAGTATGACCCATGTTTCTTCTTTTGGATATGTACTCTGCTCTTAAAGAAGTCCCTAGCATCTTCATACCGGATTTCAGACTCCTATGTTGCAGAAGACTACTCACAATGCAGTTTGATGATATCATTTTAGCTGAATTACGACACATATTAATGTCCATGACATAGAGGATCTTACATGAGTGCTCATGTATTATTGAATTTATTAAACGAGTTGGGGAAAAGATAAGATGCGAGGCTCTGCCGAGCATCTTATCGTTTTCACCAACGAGTTTAATAAAGTCAATAATACAGGAGCAAGAATGCAAGATTCTATTTATCATATTTTACACTAAAATTGCATTTTATTAGCTAATTTTTGCACTAAAACGGCACGATTTCGCCATTAGAAAACGCGACGTTTATGGACGTCAACGCATAAAGTTACGACGTAATTTGCATATTTAATCCACTAGTGGATTATCGTTTTTAATGCATGGCTTTATTACACTCTCAGATGCGACGTCATATGATAAAATGACTTAATTGCTATTATATTTATAACTTATGGCCCACGGAAAAATATACGCTTGGGGCATAATGCTGTTTAAACTCTATCAAACTATTTACTGTGAATTGCACAACCCACAGGTTTGCACTATAATCACTGTGTGAGTCCGTCCGTCCGTCCGTTATCAGTTAGCGAAAACGCTTATAACTCACTCTTGAACCGCATTCTATATTTTGATAAAATTTTGCATACTTATACATGTCAACACTATCTAACGACTCGCATGCATAACCGTCTTTTTTGATGGACGAGGCTTTACTGGGCACAAGTTGAAAATTTACTGTCAAGTAGTGAAAATGCTCATACCTCTTAAACCCCGTGGTAAATATGGTTCAAATTTTGTATACTTATGTATTTTAACATTGTCCAGCCACCTGCATGCAAAACAGTGACGAAAGTCTAAACAGTATTGCACGACCCACAGGTGTGCACTTTAATCGCTGTGCAACTCCATCAGTCTGTTTGTCCTTCCGCTGTAGTCAGTGAGTGAAATTGCTCATAACTCTTAACCACATGGTGTAGTTTGATAAAAATATGCATCATTCTACAAGAAATGACCAATTTCATTTCCATACATTCCTTCTGGCACCAGAAACTGATTATTCTACATTCACCACGAGTTGTGCACATTACCATCAGTTGATTTTTACTAATGCCTGATTTCTGGTAAATGTTAAGGTAAAAGGGTTCCTTTTTGCAAGGTTTCTATTTTGAACATTGTAAATGTATTGTAAATGTGTGCCTCTTGTTGTTTCTAGAGTAAATACAGAACTGAATTGAATTGAGTTTGTGTCTTATTGCTTAAACTGAGCCAACTCTTAAAAGAAAAGACAATGCTCCTCTAGGACCAGTTTCGTCCTTTAAGAATACAGCCCTGGCCCAGAGGTTATTAAACTTGAGTACATTCTCAAACTCAAAATAAAGCACTCTGATTGGCCGCTTCCGAGCACATGCTCGGAATCAGCCAATCAGAGTGCTTTATTTTGAGCTTGAGATTATTCTCAAGTGTTATAACCTCGAACCCCGTTTGGAAGGGCTTCGTGCTCAAAATAAAAGGAAGTCACAAAAGTTGTCCCCTTGTTTGTAAAAATTGAGAAAAAGAATGTTGATATACCAAGTCACTTTCCAAATAAATGTGAAGTTCGGAATCCACAAATCACCCGACCTGACTCATTTCGGAAAGTTTCGCACACCTTCCTCCATTATTTTGCGAATACAAACGCCCAACACTAGGTCTGTATATGTCTGAATATATACGGGAACAAATATTCCATGGCATATAAAAGTACTCATTGCCCAACCAACTCCATATACTCAGTGGAGTAAGCGCTGATCCGCTGTTTAACGGTTCCGGGTTCGATTTCTGCTGGAGGCGAAAGTATTTGCAACCGTAAACGGGTTTTCATTGTACATAGTCTTTCATTAAAACACTTCGCTTTCTTTGTTTCCTTGGGGTTAGTTACCAACTTGAACACCCGAAAATTGCGTAACCATGCAATGGTTTTCTATAGACTCCCATAAAAATGCGCGCGCACAGGTAGTTCTTGTGAAATCTCGTGTCATTTGGTACTATGAGACAGTGTATGAGAGGTCAGGCAAAAATATGTTTTGGTCTATAACAAATTCTGGTGAGGTACTTAGTAAACTGAAGTCAAGAGGGTTCCGTGCGACTAGTTTGTCCACTTATGATTTTTCTACTCTTTATACCACATTACCCCATAATTTAATAAAGGAAAAACTTGTTGATTTGATTGAGAGGGCCTTCAAAATGTTCTCCAAAAATGAAGATACCCTTTATATTGCCTGTAACGATAAGAAAGCGTTTTTCACTTCTACTGACCGTAAAATATATAGAGGATATGAACGTTGGTCATGTCAGAATGTATGTGACGCCTTATCATATCTCTTAGATAATATTTACATCAGATTACAGACAAATTGTTGGTATTCTGATGGGTACAAATTGTGCTCCTCTTGTGGCCGATTTGTTTTTATTTTGTTATGAAAGAGATTTCATGACTTCTCTTTCTGTTGATAATCAAGCTGATATCATTGAGGCATTTAACTCAACCTCTAGGTATTTAGACGATCTTCTGAATATTGATAATCCTTATTTTGAAAACATGGTCAACCAAATTTACCCACCTGAACTAAATTTGAATAAAGCTAATACTTCAGATACCGAGGCCCCCTTTTTGGATTTACATCTATCTATTTCTAACGGTTTTGTATCTTATAAAATTTATGATAAACGTGATGACTTTGACTTTGTTATAGTTAATTTTCCATTTTTGGATGGTGACGTTCCACGTCGTCCCTCTTATGGAGTGTATATTTCTCAACTTATAAGATTTGCCAGAGTATGTAGTCATGCAGATGACTTTAATGCTCGTAATAAATGTTTAACTGCTAAACTTCTTCTACAGGGCTATCGGTATCATAAGCTTAGAAAGGCTTTTTCTAAGTTCTATCGCAGACACCATGAATTGGTTTCAAAATTTGATGTCGGATTAAAATTTTTTTTACACCAAGGCCTATCGGAACCAGAATTTTATGGTGACTTAGTATACAAATTCAAAAAGATTAAGGGTAGGACTGATTTTTCTGATCAATTCCGAAAAATAATAATACGTCACAAACGTATTGGCTATAATTTAAATGTTATGCGACAGTCTGAATGCTTAGTGATTAACCCAATCACGGTTGATAACTTTGCTGCACTCTTTAATTGCACACCGGGGGATCGGGCGTCAGACTCTATGATGGCCCCGACCTAAAGCTATATATTTTAGTTGGTTAGGACCGGAGCCTTTTTGTCTGTTGCTTGGTCCACCGGGGCTCAACTGGTGAACTTCTTTTGCTTCAGATTTCCAGTGGGGTTGTTTGGCAGGACAGGGATCTCCACCTGTCAGACGGCCCGTTGTATCTGTTGAGTCCTCGTCTTTGCTTCTTCATGGTGTTGAAATTTGATTTATGTGTTTACCGTGCTGATTCATTGACGAGTTAGAGGGTTATCATGCGAACCGAACAACCAACTAAATGTTTTGTACCACTTCAGATACTGAGGGTGAGGTTGGGCCTGTAAAATCGATTTAAGCCCCCCAGTAATTCAGTACTGACCGTTCCAAGGCGGTAGTTCTGTTGTGGTTCTCTGTTGCCTGTTTTTGGTGTCAGAGTTTCTGTGATGTTTTACCTTATGTATGTTCTTATTATTTTTGGTTCGGTTTGGGTTGCTGAGTGGCCACCTTTTGGGAACATGCTGCTCACTCGGTTGGCCATATGTTCTCTGTATCTTGATTATTTGTAATCTTAGTTGTTTCCAACTATGGTTTGAGGGCTGGATTTGGATTTTGATTGTTTCAGTTCCTGGTCTTTGCATACTTTTTACTTATAAGCTGATTTCAAATGACAAGTGTCGTGTGAAAATATACCGTTTGATTGTTGCAAACACGTACTTCATATCAGCTTACGCATTATGCCAGTCTGATCAGAGTAGTTTTCGCAGAACAATCTACGGACCCTGGAAAATATATTTGACAGTAGGCAGACAATTCGAACAGTCTGCTTGGCTGTGCATTGGTTAGAGTATTTACAGTAACCCCCTTTTCGAGAGAGATGCTATTCAAAAAAATTGGTACAAAAACAAACAAAACCGTCCGTAAATATGTACACACACAAAAAAAATCAGTATAATAAAGTTTTTGGGAACAAAAATACATGAAATACACAACAGTCTCTTAACCCCTTGTGTTAGCACGTGTATAGTCTGTTTCAGCAAATAGATATAGTCAGTTTTATTCTCATGGGAGCACAGATTGCTCGGAAAAAGCATCCTTAGAACGGAATTTTAAGAAACAAGCTATAAGGGTGGAAATACCTCTGAAGACAGTTAATGCCCAGTTTCCAAGACGAAACAAAACATCCGGTTTAAAGTGTAAATCAGCACAACTGTAATCGCAGAGCGCTAAACGGCGCTACTGAAACGGTGTAAAATTTTGGGCAGAAGTTCCTTTGCTAATTGCCCACTTGATACATTTTCCGGAACGTTTCGGTAAACACAACTAGGAATATTTAGTTTATATATATATATATATATATATATATATATATATATATATATATATATATATATATATATATATATATATATATATATATATGTCCAAAATAAAAGCACATACAAGGAAAGTCCATAAAAACACAATTGAGTCCGATTTCACAGTTACGTATGATTTATTTCGCTGTTTTCTACCGGTTTCACTGTTACAGTACAGATCATCAGGAACAAATATGGCGACTTTGTGTCGCATGGAGACGACGTTAGCAACGTAGCGTTCTTGTCGCATGCGCCGTAACGTCTACTTCCGCTCATTACAGTACAATACACTGTCACATTAATATCTATACAGTATAGTGTAATAATGGCGTATAGTTCATTTTACTAATATAAGAGTAAGTTGTTATTAATACATGTATACAATAACGATATACGTTGATGGTACAGATTAGGAAGACCTGTTTAGCTCAGGTTTAAGGAGATTAATGAAATATTTTTCTTTTGCGCGCCTTAATGACATGCTTTCAAAATACATTTTGTAGAATGGGAAGATGTAATATTTCGGATCTAGCCGATTGGCACATGTACTTATGTGTTCACTTACATGAAGCATTCTAGTACTTGGGTCTCGGATTTGCTGATTGTGCACAGTGACCCGTTTTCGTAAATAGTTTCCGGTTTCGCCTATATGTTCTTTGCCGCAGCCTCTGCATTTCATGACATAAATCACATTTTTTACTTCACAGGTCATTATTTCATGTACGTAAAATTTTCTACCGCAATTAAAATCAAATGCGGTGCCTTCTAATAGATGAGTGCAGAGGCCGCAGTTTGACCTCTGACAACGTTTTACTTTGTGTTCAGAGTCATGACTAAATGTGGCTTTTGTTAGAATTCGCTTCAAACTATTTGGTTGCCTTTTGCTTTTAATCATCGTAAACTTTGAAAGAATACTTTTCATTTTTGGATCTTCTTGTAAAATTGGAAGATTAAATTTTATTATATTAAATATCTCTGCATTTCGCGGATTATGTGTGGACACATAAGTTATAACAGGTTCCTCCGTCTTTTGCGCAACTTGTCTTAATATAGTTCTATCAAGCTTCATAGCTCGGTCGATTCCCATGTTAATTATATTCTCAGGGTATTTTTGTTTGACTAAAAACGTCTTCAGTTCCTTAATTCGAGTTTCTAGTACCTGTTCTTCTGAAATTATTGTTCTTAATCTTCGTGCCAGATTGTAGGGTATGTTAATTTTTGTATGTCGGGGGTGACAGGAAGAAAATAAAAGATACTGTTTACTGTCAGTCTCCTTATAGTAGATATCTGTCTCAATCTTTCCTCTTAAATTCCGGACCATAACATCTAAAAACGGTTGTTCAGCTTTATCAGATTGTAATGTGAATTTAATATCATTGTGTAGATTGTTTAAAATGTCATGGAAATGTATTAGTTCTTCTCTAGATTTAGTCCAGGGGACGAAGCAGTCGTCTAGAAATCTTTTCCAGTACCGTTTGAAGTAAATATAAAATTCTGTATCATAAATGGTTTCTACAGAATCATATAATTTTTCCTCCAAGTATCCAATAGTTAGGGTTGCGTACACTGGTGCAAATTTGGTACCCATAGCTGTGCCCTTTACTTGCTTGAAATAAGTGCTATTGAAACAAAAAATATTATTCTCAAGTATTAGTTTGATTCCGTCAAGTAGGAAATCTTTTGAGAATCTTGAATGAAGGGTGCCGGGGTATTTGTCTATCCAATAATTTATCGCCTCTATACCGAGATTGTGTGGAATATTTGAATAAAGTGATTCTATGTCAAATGAAGCCAATATGGTATTTGTTGGTACATTTGTCGGAAGGTTGTTTAGGAAGTCAGTAGTGTCCCTTAAATAGCTGGTGACATGTTTGGTATAGGGTCTTAAAAGAATATCAAGTAAATTACTAAGCCTGTGCGTGTGACATGAGGGGCCAGCAACAATTGGTCTTAATTTCAAATCATGTACTTTTTCTGTAATTTCTACGTAACCTGATTTTGTTAGTTTACATTTTTCATTTATTACCTTGCATTTATGTACTTTTGGTAATCCGTAAAAATTACTAGTTTTAGCTTCGAAATTTTGTAGATAATTAAATTCTTTTTCAGTCATTTGACTTTTATATTTTTTAAGAAACTTCTTATATTTAAGTTGTAAATCTTTTTCTGGATTTGTGTTTAATTCAGAATAATAGATTTCATCATTCAAAATTATTTCTACCATACTTTTGTAATCTTCTTTGTTCATTATTACTGATGCCCCACCTTTGTCGGCTTCTTTTATTATAATTGAAGTATCTTCTTTTAAACATTTTACAGCTTCCCATTCTGATCTTGTTAGATTTTGTCTAACGTTATTTTGGCATGATTGTTTAGGAAATTTTTCAACTGTTTCAATAAATTCGTCAAGGGCTGCATTACGTTTATCTGCGGGAGTAAAATTTGATTTATTTCTAACTAAAGAGGTATCTTCATTTTCTGTACCATCAAAAAACTCTGCTAATCGTAACTTTCTATTAAATTCATTCAAATCTTCTGTTAGTTCTTGTGTATTTCCTAATTTGGGGGTCGGAGTAAATTTGAGTCCTTTATTGAGTAGTGATATTTCTGCAACTGTTAATGTTCTGTTTGATAAATTAATTATTTTTATATCAATATTTTCGATATTTACTGCGTCTGTGGTCTGCGTCCCCGTCCCCGTCCTTGCTCTCGGCCCAGGCCCCGGCCCCGACCTCTGCCCCGGACCCGGCCTCGTCCTAAAAAAGTAACCTGATTCATGCTATTGCTTCTTGTTTCCAGGTTCCAGTTGTTTGCTGCAAAGTCTTCTTGATTGTTTCTCGGGGAGGGTTGTCTCTGATTTTCTTCTTCCGGTCTGGTGTATCTCGGAGGTCTTTGTGGTCGTGGTTGCCGTAGAGCTTGTCCACCTTGTTGGTTTTCATTCTGTCTCGATTGCGGCCTTTCAGTTGATGTAGGCCGCCGTCTCTGATAGGAATCACTGACTTGATTTTGACCATCAGAAATGTTTTGCTGTGGTCTCCTTACTTGTGTTGGCCTTGCTGTTGCTTCTGCGTAAGTTTTCTTTTTGTCTGTGTCATCTGAATTTCGGATGAACGGGTTTTTGTCCTGGTGTTTTAGTCTGAAAGTTTCTGCATACTTGGTAAGCCAGACTAAGTTCTTGTTATCCCATCGTTTTCTTGAGATTTCTTCATTTCTGGTACAGTCCTCCTGCCACATTTTTATCAATAAATTGCGGCTTTGTCCCGTTGTTTGCTTTTCTATTTCATTGGTCATTTTTGAGTCAATTTCTTTAAACTTTGTTTCCTGGCTCTCACTTCGTAGAAGTAGCAGTTCTTTTTCGGTCAGGTAATTGTCCATCACCTGCTTTTCTCTTCTTTTTGTGACATTTTCTGGTTCATTGGGTATTTCTTTCATCTGTACCCATTGTGGTAATATGATGGTGTCCTCCTGCAGCCATTCTTCGTATGTTGCGGCTATATTCTTGTTGCGTAATGCTTGCCAAAAAAGTAGTCGGCGAGATCGCAAACTATTCTCCCATATTTTCGATATTTTCTTTTATATTTTCAACGCATATTCTTCAGTGTGTATCTGATAAGTTTCCGGTGGATCATTCGTTGTAGTTTCATTTCCCGGTAGGCTGACCTTTTCTAAAACTTCCTTTATTTGTTCAAGCGTGCCCCCTAGTGTACCTAGATTTGCATCTGGTGTAACGCTTGACTTTTCAGATAATTGCTCTTTAAAGTCTTCAAAATGTTCATTCAACGTATTTAGTGAAAATATTACTATGGAAAGTTTAGAACTTATCTGCTTTAAAATGTCTTTCGTGGATACGTCTGTTTACCTTTCATCGTCAGGACTTGGTCTTTGTGATCCCCCTGTGGTCTCCGTAGTTGTGTTTATCTGTGACATCGGATCACTTGTATGGATGAAATAAATGTCCAAAATAAAAGCACATACAAGGAAAGTCTATAAAAACACAATTGAGTCCGATTTCACAGTAACGTATGATTTATTTCGCTGTTTTCTACCGGTTTCACTGTTACAGTACAGATCATCAGGAAAGACGGAGGAACCTGTTATAACTTATGTGTCCACACATAATCCGCGAAATGCAGAGATATTTAATATAATAAAATTTAATCTTCCAATTTTACAAGAAGATCCAAAAATGAAAAGTATTCTTTCAAAGTTTACGATGATTAAAAGCAAAAGGCAACCAAATAGTTTGAAGCGAATTCTAACAAAAGCCACATTTAGTCATGACTCTGAACACAAAGTAAAACGTTGTCAGAGGTCAAACTGCGGCCTCTGCACTCATCTATTAGAAGGCACCGCATTTGATTTTAATTGCGGTAGAAAATTTTACGTACATGAAACAATGACCTGTGAAGTAAAAAATGTGATTTATGTCATGAAATGCAGAGGCTGCGGCAAAGAATATATAGGCGAAACCGGAAACTATTTACGAAAACGGGTCACTGTGCACAATCAGCAAATCCGAGACCCAAGTACTAGAATGCTTCATGTAAGTGAACACATAAGTACATGTGCCAATCGACTAGATCCGAAATATTACATCTTCCCATTCTACAAAATGTATTTTGAAAGCATGTCATTAAGGCGCGCAAAAGAAAAATATTTCATTAATCTCCTTAAACCTGAGCTAAACAGGTCTTCCTAATCTGTACCATCAACGTATATCGTTATTGTATACATGTATTAATAACAACTTACTCTTATATTAGTAAAATGAACTATACGCCATTATTACACTATACTGTATAGATATTAATGTGACAGTGTATTGTACTGTAATGAGCGGAAGTAGACGTTACGGCGCATGCGACAAGAACGCTACGTTGCTAACGTCGTCTCCATGCGACACAAAGTCGCCATATTTGTTCCTGATGATCTGTACTGTAACAGTGAAACCGGTAGAAAACAGCGAAATAAATCATACGTTACTGTGAAATCGGACTCAATTGTGTGTTTATATATATATATATATATATATATATATATATATATATATATATATATATATATATATACGGTTCACAAAAAGTAGGGGATATTCAGGTTTGAAAAATTGTAGCATATACAACAAATGTGATATCCATATGAAACGCATAGTATTGATAAGATAAACATCCGTTAAGACACTTTTCATGAAAGTTTGGACGATATTTCCTGTCACGTGATCTGCATACAGTTAGTTTCAGACAGGGGGTCAGGACAAAAATATGGTAAATTCGAACAAAAATTTATTCAAATTTTTCAACTAGGCTAACTTTTCAATGCACTTTTAAGTTTTGTATGCTAAAAGATTTTTTTTCTTCTTCAAAACGGTCATTTTGGGAAGAAAACCAGAAAACAAAAATCGTACAGGTACATCGAGTCACCGAAAAATTAACACGTTTATGGCTTGCACTCTTTATTTTTATGAAACAGCGCGTAAAAGCAAGTTTCAGCTTGTTAAATGAATCAAAACGAGTGTTTTTGTGTAAATTTTGTAATCTGAAAGGGATCTGTTCTTGTAGCAGATTCGTGTGAAAATTGGGTGTCGACTCCCTGTCTAAAACGAATTACACGCAGATCACATGACAGGATATATCATCAAAATTGTAATGCAAAATGTTTAATCGAATATTTTTCTGATTGACACTTGCCGTTTCAGATGGATTTGATATGTTTTCTAATTTATACAATTTTTAATATCTTAATATCCCCTACTTTTTGTGAACCGTATATATAAAATAGAAAGAAGAAATCTGCCTGAAAGTTCTGTCGCTTTATTTTCTTAACCGGTTTCACTACTGCATGTAGATCATCAGAAGAAGTGAAAAAACATTAACACAATCACAATGTTAAAATAACATGGAGATAAATTACGTTGACGTCAATAGTAACGACGTTAGCAACAAGTAAAGGAAATGACGTCATGTTACTTCCGTCTAGTCGGTTGTTCATATAGATAAGTGTGTTAAACAGCTCTATTTAACTTGGGTTTAAATTTGTATATAAAATAACTTTCTTTCGATTTTCTTAAAGTGACACTGTCAGAATTCATTTTGTAGAGAGGACAAATTTTAAATTTTATAGTTTGTCCTCTTGCACAGTCATCTATATGATGACTCACATAAAGCATTCTTGTATTAATGTCCCGTATTTGCTGTCTATGCACCGTAACTCTGTGTCTCAGGGTATCCCCTGTTTCTCCGATATATTCCTCGTCGCACCCGGCGCATCGCATCACATAAATTACGTTTTTACTTTCGCATGACATATTGGATCTTATCTGAAAATTATAACCATTTTTGAAAAGAAAATTATTTCCTGTGATTAAATGTTTACAAACACCACAGTTAGACCTGTTACATTTCGTAACTTCGGGGGTAATTATACTGTCTTCAAATTTCGCCCTAGTTAACATCTTTTTTAGGTTTTTAGGTTGTCGTTTGCTCTTAATTATGTTGGTTTCTTCTATTATTTTCTTCATTTTTTCATCCTCGTATAAAATTGGAAGATTATATTGAATAGTTTGAAAGAGTTCTGGATTTTGTGGATTGAAGGTGGATACATATGTAATTATGTCATTCTCAGTTTTGTCTTGTACTACTCGTAATTGGGTTGGATCCAATTTCATTGCTTTCTCAATTCCCTTTTCGATGACAGTTTTGGGATACCTTTGGTTCGTTAAAGCTTTCCGTAATTCACTCATTCTTATTTCTAAAGTGTTTACATCCGTCACAATACTTCTAATTCGGCGAGCTAATGAGTATGGTATACTTGTCTTTATGTGTTTTGAGTGACAAGAATTGAACAGCAAATATTGTTTACTGTCTGTGGGCTTATAATATATGTCTGATTGGAGTTCTGTATTTTTCTTAATTATTAAAACATCTAGAAAAGGTAGTTTTTCATTGCTGAATTGCATAATAAATTTTATGTCTGGGTGTAAATTATTTAATATATCATTAAGAATCATTAAGTCGGAATATGATTTTGTCCAAGGAATAAAACAATCATCTAAAAATCGCTTCCAGTACAATATGAATTCGTCACAGAATTCGTCACCAAATAAATCTGTTATTTTCTTGTATAATAACTGTTCTAAATAGCCAATTACCATTGTGGCATATACGGGGGCAAATTTTGTGCCCATGGCGGTTCCTTTTATTTGGCGATAATATGTGCCATTAAAATAGAATGTATTATTTTTTAATATTAGTTCAATACCATCAAAAATAAATTCCTTAGAAAATCTATTTTGTAAATCATTAGGGTATTTTTCTAACCAATAACTAATAGCCTGTAATCCTAAGTCGTGAGGAATGTTAGAATATAATGATTCCACATCGAACGAAACTAGCAAGGTGCTCTCTGGTACAGTTGAAGGCAAATGATTTAGAAAATCTATAGTGTCCCTTAGGTAACTTTGGACTCGTTTTGTGTATGGTCGTAGTAAGATGTCGATTAAGTTGCTTAATCTATGAGTTTGACAGGCTGGTCCGGCAACAATGGGCCTTAATTTTAAATCTGTGACGTTTGAAATTTGGATATACATTGAATCATTTTCAGAACAAGCTTGCTGAATTTGCTTGTTTTGTGAATTTTCGGAAGTCCGTAAAAATTACTGAATTTTACATCAAAGTTTGATAAATAATCTAGTTCTTTTGATGTTAAAACCTGTTTGTGTTTTTTCAAGAATTTGTTATATATCATTTTATCTTTTTTTCGAGGGTCATAATCTAATGTTTCATAATAGTTTTCATCAGATAACATGTCATTTACAACGTTTTTATAGTAGTCTTTTTTCATTATCACTACTGTGCCGCCTTTATCGGCTTCTTTTATAATAATATTTGTATCATCTGCCAAACTTTTAATAGCTTTTCTCTCAGCCAAAGTTATATTGTATTTGATAGTTTTGTTTGGTTTTGTAATTGATGTGTTTTGCACATTTTCTATATAGTGCTCTAAAGCCGAATTGCGATTTTTTGGCGGTATAAAGTTACTTTTGTTTTTTACAATTGAGATATCGGGATCTATATATATATATACATTTTTTTTTTACCTCGTTGCAGCCAAAACTTAACAACCTTTCCTGCCGAACACACCAGTGAAACTGAAATACAATCCCGCCCTTTGCCCCGACGATCATGCTTTCCGTAAGCACTTTTTTTTTGTCGCATTTACGGTTTGGAAAAATCTTCCCTGTTTCGACTGCAAGTTTTTGTTCCTGACGCAGCGCCCTCAGTGACTATTTCCGCTACATCATGACATAATATATTCAGATACACAGACACAAAAAATACTTTAAACCTATTTCTGTACAATGTGTACAGTTCCATTCGAAGGACCCAAACTGCACGAGACGATGGCATTACTGTGTCGAAGTGTAAGTCAGTTAAAGGATTCGCGCTCGTGGTACATGAAATGGAAATATCTGAGCATAGGGAAATGAAAACACCGAGCGACAGCGGATCCCCTTTCCCCGTGCTCAGATTTTTCCAATCCATGCACTGCGAGCACTCATTCGGTAACTATTACTTACCCTCTCAGCGTCAGGCATCATTCTAATTTCAATCAGGAAGCTACCTTATGTCACGCGGAACGGTTTCATTGACTGTTGCCAGGTGACGTTTGGGCTGAGTGTCGCATGCCAGCTACTTTGGGGTAAATTGGGGCAAGTGGGACAATGGGGTAAGTGGGACATAATTTATTCATAGAGCGCCAGACCCAGCATATGGTGCGTCCTTTCCAAGACAATAAATATTGCCAAAGCATTTCTATTTCTTTGTTTAGAAATAATATTTCTACGAGTCTTAGGTTTTCAAAAGTATGCACTGCGGCCATTTTAAATCTGAAGCTCCAGAATAGGCGCGGTAATTCATTTGCATAAGAAGGATATAGCAGCATTGGTCAGTTTGAACCATCGCCATAAGTTTACCCTTCCACTGAGACACTTAAAATTATATCGCTCGAGCAAGGGAAAACAAGGGTCATTGTAACGTAAGCTTCCGGTTGTGAATGGTGGGTGGTAGTAGTTCTGATGTTCTGATGACTTTTCGGTAACTATGTGAATTCCAGCTGGGATTTGTGAATCTGACATGGATAGTCTAATAATTGAAGTGGCATAGTACGAATAACGGTGCTGGATTTGATTCTTGTTGGATAAAATGGGAGTTTGAGAGAGGTACTTTTTGTCGTTTTGGTGTGTTTATCAGTATGTAAAGCGCCATTTTCTGATCTTGAAATTAGCCAATGAACTGACAGTATTCCACCCCTAAGGCACTTTTACCTGTACGGCCAAAAAAATTCTAATTTGGGCGCCTAAACGACCTATTGTATAACTCCCACGCTTGAATATTTTTCAAGTATACTGAACTGCAAAAGAAGTGTCACGGATTGACCTGTTGCTATCCGGGTATAAGTATTGATCCTGGAGATCTACTAGCAATATGGAACAAACAAAACTGAAACAGGTTGCTTCTGCTAGAGTTGTTGATGAAGCAGCGGTATCTGAGTGTGCTGTAACAAATACACCTGACACTAAAAGTGAATCGAAGAAACGTGAGGCATCGTCCCCACCAATCCCCACTGAGCCGCAGCTTGAGAAGAAAAGTCGCGAAGGGTCGAGTAGTGCTGAGTTAGGAGACACTCTGACGTATGACGGCGACATGGCTGATGACGAGCAAGGACCTCGATCCACGGCGGGTTCTCCAAGTGTACACATATTCTCTAAGCCTATGCACCCGTCTGACATATTGCATGTGGCTTCTGAATTAAGGACACTAATGCTGCCGGAAATCTCCGCTCTTATGACAGAACAAAAGCCGGACATAAAACAGATAATTGTTGAGGCCATCAGAGAGGCTACCAGCTCGCTCACTGCTGAACTTCGAAGTGTGAAAACTGAGAATACTGAACTAAAGAATTCCTGCAATGAACTCAAACAAAGGATGGCTAAACTTGAACTTGAAAATGATGCACTCGAGCAGTATGGCAGACGCAACATCCTCCGTATTTCAGGCATCAAAGAGCAGAGTAATGAAGATACTGTCGACATTGTTCTCCAGCTTGCTAGTGACCTTGACATACCAATGACAAAACAGGACATTGATAGATCGCATCGTGTGGGCAAGTTAGACACTAGAAGTCAACCTGGTCGGACAGGGCGTATGAAGAAGCCAGCCCGCGATATTATTGTCAAATTTTCAACATACAATGCACGTCATAGGCTATTTCAAAAATGTAAGGAGCTTCGTGAAACTGACAATCAGCTTTTAAAGTCAGTTTACTTGAACGAAGACCTTACGAAATTTCGCTCTGAAATTTTGTTTGAAGCCAGGAGCCTAAGGCGTGCAAAGAAGTTGAACTATGCTTATTCATCAGATGGCAAATTATTTGTCCGAGATCTTGAGGACAGACGACATCAGATCTCATCACTGGACGACTTAGTAAAGTTTTGTTACAACAGGAGACCTGACCGTAGTCATTCTGTGGGGCCTCAGCCTTCCACATCAGGTTTCGGCTCAATGGAATACTGAACCGATGCCTGGCGTGTGAATGACTGTAGTCAGGTTGCTTGTAAAGTTTTTGTTTGTGTCACATGTATTAACTTTGAATAGTATACTTATATGTTGATGGCGTAATCGGCCTAAGCCTCTTACACGCTGCGCATTAGTGAAAGGTCTCACAATTACGAACGACATAAAATGTATGACATAAGATAACATAATGTTTCAAGGGAAAAGTGGCATCTCGTCAACTTCTGATATACCCAGATAAAGCTGGGTTTGGGGATAATCCTAAGAAGATTTTAGTTATTTCTCACTGTAGGCGTGTGTTGTGACCCCTTGTTAGAGCCCTCTCGCCGAGACGGTTCTAACGAGGAGTCACAACTTGATTCCTTATTAGGAGATGACGATGTTTGTCCTTGAATTATCCCTGTCACCTCTTCATATCTTGAGCACTGCAACTTTATAATTTGACGACGGAGTCGGAAATTATTACGGATGGTATATTTAGTTTACAGCTGTTTCACCTTTTGACACATTCGGGCGATAGGTTTGAGCTTTATATAAAATGTGTAGTATTCAGTATGCTAGACTGATATCAGTCGGGATGCTGCGGATTCTTCCAACTATACAATTCATATAAAAACACGACTTTTCTCCGAGACATCAGATTCCTGTCTCCCGCACCTTCGTCGAAGATGTTGGAGGCAGAGATTTGAAGGTATCGGACAGGCAGATGAGAATTCCCATTTCGTCGACTGGCAAAAGTATGGCAATGATAAGCGATAATGTAGCTCAGGCTGTATTCAAGTGGCATTACAGGGTGTGCTCGCCAACGGAGGCCACTGCTGCGTATTGTGGCTGTGCTGAAGGCAAAAATTGCTGGTAACTTCACTGTAGAAAGTCTTCGGATTTGTTGCCCCTGGATAAATAAAGCTGACCCTCGTTAACTCAAACACTGACAATTTATATCATCTGCTTATATTAAAGTAACTTATGGCCAGCGTTGACAGGGTTTCTTCATACCCGTTGTAACTTAACTCACCCTGTCCAACCCTGAAGCCGGCGAAACGTTCGAAACGCCGGTTAAACGTTTTTGTAACGCCGGTAAATGGCCGATTCGCTCCAAATCTGCAATGGCGGCGCCCATACCCGGTAAGTATTTTTTGTTTCTGTGGTGTTTTATACATGTTTGCAACAAAGGAAATGGTGCCTTCGGTGGGAAATAAACTTATTTTACCAGATCTATTTGAATGAATAGCAGTTTCTGTGTGATTTCTCCAAACATTAAATCCGAAATTGGTAAACAAGGTTCGGCCAAAGGCTGTTCAGCAGATGTGTCCCCTAACGGTTCGTACTTTTGAAAATACGGAGAAAATATGAACATAAGAGCTGCTTGCAATGACTTTTAGAGAACACCTTTGAACACTTTTATTGATTTTTATAAAAAGATAAATAAAGAAATGCGCGATAAAAATTTTCTGGCAAAAACATAAAGTAACGCCGGTTAAAACGTGTTCAAAATTACCTGACATTAAGATTCATTTCATTTCAGCTTAATTAGATACAGATTATGTTGCTTATTTCTTGCTTATTTCCACTTCACCTGTCTCTTACATGTAGGTTTCAGCAGTTCGATTACTTTGCATGAAATATACCAGGTATCGTAATAAGAGGCTGTCAAATTTAAGAGGCAGGGTAAATTAGAATCTTACCATAGGAATAAGCTCCAAAAACAAACATACTCTTCAAAAGCATTTTGTCATTTTAATAGAATTTAGTTTCGGAAACCCCACTCCGATCCGTGCCCCCAGTGATGGGTAGTTACGACAGGCCCTCACTTTTTTGCGTCAGTTCCATGGCCGAGTACCTCCATCCCCATGATCAAATTGTAGGGAAGAAAGAAATAGGGTAGGGGGAACATGAAGCTTCATCCGTCCAGGGCAAATGGCAGTGAAGAGAGGACTAGGATAGGATAGATACGGAGTAAGGAAGACAATAGGATTATATGCGGTCAGGTATCGAAAACACGATAATGATCGGTGTTCTCAGACAGTTTAGACACGAAGAACATTTCCAGGCTGAATCTCCAAATCAACTGGTATTTAGAACTTGTCTTTATTTTTGATTGTTTCAGAAACGGAGTGCCTTGTGTGTGGCAAGAATTTGCTTTCTGCATTTCTCCTGTTGAAAACGTTGCTAAAATCGTCTCTTGAACTTAACATTTCAAAATAACTTATGCAGTTTGTTACACATAGAGTTATCACTCAAAGTTGACAATTTTCGTTTTATACCAAGTTGTGAAGATTTTCGGATGACACCTACCCTGTTTGATTGAGATTCATTCAGGCATATGAAACGCTACAATTAAAGAAGTTGTGTTTTTTGTGCATTTGAATGGGCTTTCCTCATGTAATATTTCTTATATTATCAATTCAGACGGGTTATAGACATAACTTAACTCAAATATCCCTAACTCTTTTGCCACGCAGTGCTCAGCGCTATCAGCATTCAGACAGCAGTTGGAAAAGGAAATAGTAGTTTTTTTCCCAAGCCACATTAGATAAATGTCTTTAATCGTTTAATGTATTAAAATATAATACATCAGGAAAAGGGCTCATAGCGGGATGTTTTCTTACAGATAATAAGAATTGGAAACAAATTCTCAAATGTTCGCTTACTAAGCCCTTATTCGAGCAGGCTAAGAGGTACTTCCTGAGAGCGGGCCTCGCACTTATATTCACAAGCTGTAACATGATAAATGCCAACGGACGGACACTCGGCGGCAGATGTGTGCAACTATGGTTCCGTACCACTGGGCCACTTTGTTATGAGAAATGAAACAGAACAGAAGTGATAAATGCTACTTTTCTGATAGAAACAAAAAGCCTGACGTGTCAAACCGAATGTTTTAGTCAGAAAGTTATAATCAAGTGTTTTTAATTTATTTTTATATTAAACGATTAAAGTGTTCAATAAAAAACTAAAACAGGCAAGAAATAAGCAACAATACCCGTATCTAATTCAGCTGAAATGAAATGAAACTTAATTTCCGGTTATTCTGAACACGTTTTAACCGGCGTTACTTTATGTTTTTGCCAGAAAATATTTATCGCGAGTTTTTAATTTATCTTTTTATAATAATCACGAAAAGTGTTCAAAAGTGTTCTCTAAAAGTCATTGCACGCAGCTTGTATGTTAATATTTTTTTGCGAATTTTCAAAGTACGAACCGTTTGGGGACATATCTGCGGAACGGCCCATGGCCGAATCTTTTTTACCAATTTCGGATTTAATGTTTGGAGAAATCAGACAGAAATTGCTTTTCATTCAAATAGATCTGGTAAAATAAGTTTATTTCCCACCGAAGGCACTATTTCCTTTATTGCAAACGTGTACAAAACACCACAGAAACAAGAATTTTCTTACCGGGAATGGGCGCCGCCATTGCAGATTTGGAGCAAATCGGCCATTTACCGGCGTTACAAACACGTATAACCGGCGTTTCGACCGTTTCGCCGGCTTCAAGGTTGGACAGGGTGTAACTCCTCAGTTTATTTTAACTACTGTGGTGTAGCAGACAAAAATGGCAGCTGCATTTTGAGAGAACGAGGGTCTAATGTTGACTTTTTCCGAAACTGTGACTTCGTGCTTACCTTCCTATGCCATTTGTTGTCTGCATTTTGCCCGTACGCCGAGAGCACTGATCGGTATCTCGAGTGTGCCTAATTACCATGGTTTCTGCAGTACTTGATATGATCAGAGAAAGTCAGACTTGCACTGTGAGCGTACGCAGGACAGTATATGGGTTCTCATATAAGGGTCAAAATGCAGGCAACTACATGGTTGACGAGTACGAATAAACTTATTGTTGGGATTTTTAGTCGTGGCACTGTTGCCGCTGACAGTATCTTGGTGACTTCTGCGCATTGTCTTAATTATGATCAGCGTTGGTTTTTGATCACGTGCACAAGCGGCCTGATACGGGCCTACGAAATACGTGAGTGCATGCCTGTGACTTCCTATCATATTAATCTGGTGCGACAGGGGACACAAATATTGGTGTCGACTGTTGTTGCCCTTGTATATAATTAAAACAATGCACTCTGACTCTTGGGCAAAGATTCCGTTCAGCGGTGCATAGAAGGTATTCAACGACTCCAGCACGGAGTGAGCAACTCCTCAAGTTTGTATAAGCATGAAGTTGACGATTAGTCTTTTTACCAGTGTTGTAGGGGAGGCAAATACTGGCAGTTTGTTTACAAGGAGCTGTAGGGGATTGTTTCCCTTGAACTGCTTCTAAAATTTGTATATATTGCATTCATAGCGCTTGCCTTAATGCATTCTTGTATGTCCAGAACCAGTCCAGAATTCATGTATCGCACTAACATGACTGAAATACTGCTGTAAAGCTCGCAAGAAAGCTACTCATTTATTTATCCTGATCTGATCTTATTCGGCCACAGGAAAAGAGATGTGGCCATAATAAAGACACCATTTCTTAAAAGTATTAAGTAGAGTCAACCATTTTGCATTATAAGTGAAATGGTTTACTCTGCTTTCAAAAATTGAAAAAGTATTTCTTCCATGTGGATTCACGCGTTTTTGTTATATTTAGAATGTACCCTTTTGTATTTTTTGCTCTGTTCTCTTATTCTTCATATCTTTATACACTGTTGACCGTTCCCACCAAAGCAACTGCATGCCTTTTTCAGGACGAATTATATATTATACAAGCACAGGCCTGCATTCTTAGATTTGATATATCGGAAAGGCTACCAAGACAGCTTTTGATTTTTCTGCAGCTCATATTATGGGGCACTTAAAGTCCAATAAATTGAAATCGGACGGTCTTGGTGGCTTTTCCGGGATATGTCAAACTCACAGACTCGGTGCCGTAAAACGACTTAGAGCACTGCACTTCTATACAGTTCTGATACCCGTGCTGCTGATTTTATTCGAACATGTCCAAGCATATAATAATATCAATCTGAGTTTGATCCTTTCTCTTCAACGCGCCAATGAGACTTTTAGATTCATAAACGCGCCAATGAGACTTTTAGATTCATAAACCAGCCACACCGCCGCTGCAAGACCTTACCATTGCATTTTGATAATATAGCATTCACTCAAGCAGGGATTTTGTTTCTCTGTTTGGCTAACTTCCTGTTATGGTCCCTCAATCTTCTTCTTTTGTGTGGCGATGTACATCCGAACCCAGGCCCGAACTCTGTCAACAGCCTTGATGAGAGTAGCCTCTCGAGCTCATCTACTTTTGAACTGCTATCAAACCACCTCAGTATTTTTCATCTTAACATTCAAAGCATATTACCGAAAATTGACTTGGTAAGATGTGAGGCACAAACATACGACATAGCTGTTTTTTCTGAAAGCTGGCTTAAACCGAGTACTCCTAACGAAGAATTTTTCCTTGAAAGTTTTTTGCCACCTTTCAGGACTGACAGATGTGGTCGACCTGGTGGAGGGGTAATAATGTTTGTAAGGGACACATTTCTCTGTAAACGCCGTAATGATCTTGAAATACGTGGCTTGGAAGCCGTATGGGTAGAGGTTACCGTCAAAACCAAGAAAGTACTTATTGGGGGGTTCTATAGACCACCAAACAGCAACTTGAACTATTTCAATCTGATTCTTGAGAGTATTGACCGAGCGCATAATACAAATATTGCTAATATAATAATAACTGGAGATTTTAACTATAACATGCTCACCAATGACAATAATAAAATTAAGGATATGATGTTGCAATTTAACTTGAAACAATTAATACAAGAGCCAACGCATTATACCGAACACTCAGCTTCTCTCATTGACCTTATACTTGTAAGTAATGAAAATAACATTCTAACCAGTTGTGTTGCAGACCCTTTCATTCCAGACCAAATAAGGTATCATTGCCCCACATTAGTATTACTAAAATTTGTTCGACCGTCGCTTAAAACATACAAAAGAAAAATATGGTATTATGCAAGAGCAGATTTTGACCAGTACCGTGAAATTTTAAGAAGACATGACCTTGAAAAGAAAATAACAAACAAAGATATTGATTCTATGGTTGAAATTCTAACAGAAGCCATTTTTGATGCTGCTCATAAAACTATCCCAAATAAAATTATCACAGTAAGACCAAATGATCATCCTTGGATAACATGCCACATAAAACATATAATACGTAAACGCAAGCGGGCATACAGAAAATTCAAAAATAATAAGGACAATTACTTTTGGAACCAATATAAAACCCTTAGAAACACAGTCATTAACGAAATTCGGAAATCTAAGCAAGCCTACTTTGATAAACTTGAAACTTTAATTAACAGCGAAAACTCAAATTCAAAACTATTTTGGAAAACATCGAAACAAATTCTAAAACTAGACAAGTCGTCACACAATGTACCTACTCTTACGCTAAATAACGAATATGCTGAAACAGACATACAAAAAGCTAACATGTTAAACAAATATTTCATCTCACAGTCTGTTGTCAGCGATGAAAACAAAACTCTGCCTCAACATGTTTCTCTTCGCCATCCCCTATTAAATTCAATCTTCATACATACTGAAGATGTCAAAGACGTATTAGATAATCTTAATGTTACAAAATCTTGCGGACCCGATCTTATGAGTCCTCGCCTTCTTAAAGAAGCGTCTTGTGTTCTTTCTAAACCCTATTCTATTCTTTTTAACTCTTCATTGCAACAAGGCTACTTCCCAACCGACTGGAAATTTTCCAATGTCACCCCAATTCATAAAAAGGACGACAAATCTAAACCTACTAATTACAGACCTGTTTCTCTTCTCTGTCACTCTGCTAAAGTCATGGAACGATGTATTCACAAAAAATTATACAATTATATAAACGAGTACAAGCTTCTCACTCCCTTTCAGTCTGATTTATCCACGGGGATTCCACGACATTCCAATTATTGCATACCTATCATAGCTTCTGTGAGGCTGTAGACAATGGTAAGGAGGTGCGAGTGGTATTTTGCGACATTAGCAAGGCTTTTGACAGAGTTTGGCATCGGGGTTTTCTCCATAAACTAGCAGATATTGGTTGTCCTAATGATCTTTTACGGTGGTTTTCTAGCTATTTAACAGAACGAAAGCAACGTGTTATTCTCAACGGCCAAGCTTCGGATTGGGCGTCTGTAAAAGCCGGTGTTCCGCAAGGTTCTGTCCTTGGACCGCTTATGTTTCTTGTCTATATCAATGATATTGTTAATGAAATAAATGCATCTGTTAGACTCTTCGCAGACGACACAAGCCTGTACATCATAGTAGATAATCCCAATTCTGCAGCAGTAATACTGAACAATGATCTGAGACACATTACTAAGTGGGGCAAAACCTGGCAAGTAGACTTTAATCCTTCAAAAACTTGTTCGATGCTCATCTCCAGAAAAAATGAAACAGTCGACCACCCACCTCTTTACATGGACACTGTGTTGGTTACAAATACTTCATCTCACAAACATCTCGGTTTAACCTTTTCTGAGTCTGGCAACTGGGTGGAACATATAGAAAACATTTCTGCTGCCGCATGGACCAGACTAAACCTATTAAGAGCTCTCAAGTTTAAACTCAATAGAAAACCACTTGAAAAAATATATACTGCATTTGTACGTCCTATCTTAGAATACAGCGATTCCGTTTGGGATAACTCCACAACTGAAGCCAAAAAACAATTAGAAGCTGTTCATATCGATGCCGCAAGAATAATTACAGGGGCTACAAAAATTTGCAGCATAGATAAACTACTTTCTGACCTTGGGTGGGAGTCCCTTCAAGAAAGACGAAACAAACATAAACTAGTAATTTTTTATAAAATATTAAATGGGCTTACTCCTGACTATCTACTAAATATCGTTCCACCCCGTATCCAAGAAAGTACACCTTATAATCTTAGAAACTCTAACGACATTCGCAACATTCGTGCCAACACCAACATCTTCTTTCACTCATTTTTCCCCTCTACAATCAGAGCATGGAATGACCTCAATGACAGCATAAAAAACGCACCAACAGTTGCTTCTTTCAAGTATCGACTAAATAAGGATAGACGAGCACCGCCAAAGTATTTCCAAGCTGGTTCAAGAATGGGTCAAGTACTCCATGCCAGATTACGAATGGGATGCAGCTCTTTAAACTCAGACTTATATCGTAAAAACATTGTTCCAAACCCTTCCTGTACCTGTGGAGGCTTCGAAAGCGCCTACCACTTTCTTTTTACATGTCCCATTTACAACAACACACGACGCATATACTTACCAAACAATCTACATACTCTTGACACTCACCAGTTGCTACATGGTAAGTCTAACTCTAGCGATGCTGAAAACGAAGCATTGTTCCTACAAGTTCAAGACTTTATACTACATTCAGGAAGATTTGTGTAAATATGTCTCTACTTTTTACGGCACGCACACAAATGATAGAATCGTCCTACAGTTGTTTAGAGGGTATTGAGTATGTTTGGTGTTAGGGATACGGTCGACAGTGTATTTAGATACTTTTTGTTACACTTAGCCAATCAATTCAAGATGTCAAACCACAGCAGTTGAAATGACACCGGTACTGATGTACCTGGGAAAAACTGATAATTTTTTCTCTTCTACAGAGTACTTTTACCGTTGTAAGACCTTGACTCCGCCACAAAATCATAGTAATCCTTCTTTTGTTATTTTCTATCAACGTAGTAAGTGATATTCAGACTCGTAAAACTTCTGCTGTGGTTTTTCATGTAATTATTAGGCCTCTCGACCTACAAGCCAAGTACAACCTCATCGTTGATTGGCTTCCTATTATTGTTATTATCATCATTATCTTTATTATTATAATTAGTTGTACTATATTAGTTCTCAATACCTTTACCTGTCTTTCCTAGCTATTTTTCCCTGGCTCAACTTTTTTTTCTCTTTTTCTTTTCATTTTTCTTTTATTTAGTTTCTTTATTTTTTTTCTCATTTGCTCTGTTAAGGATCACTATCTATATTTTTGCCAAGTTCCAGCGGGCGTGCGGCGTCGGAAGACGTCGCATCGGCGTCGAGGCGACATTATGACGTTACATCATGAAGTCGCATCGACGGTAATGTGTCGTCATCATGACGCTGCATGCCTGCTGGAACACACACTGGATTTTCTTACAGTTATTTGTATGCATACCTGGCCTATTATTTAATCTGCCATTCACATATATTACTTCATTAGATGTTCATCAGGAGATGATTTATATAAGCTTTAAGCTTCCTATCAGATCCTGTACCATATAATCATGTGTATACGTGTAAATGTATATGTTGTATACGAAGATTTATCAATAAATATTGTTTAAACCAAGGGTCATTGTCTTAAGTCGAGCTAAAGTATTATTGCTTCCTGTCGTTAAATGAGCAAATATTTATTTTGCCATTTGTAAAATAAAAATCCTGACGTAAGCTGTGACTGAAGTGACGTAATGTACAGGGCACATATACAAATAACGTTATAAAAAGGAAATTTAACTTATAAAATGGTATTATTTCACGTGAAAATCCAATACTCTTGTCTTAAACGGAAAGCTTGATAACTTTTCGGCATGAAAATTTTCAATACACTTCAACAACACGTCTGCATAGAACTACAAATACCTAACGCTATTTCGATCTGACGTGACGTCAGTTTACTGTCGTCTTCTATGATGTTGCACTCATGATTTTGAGTCAGCTATTTTTATTTCAGTCTTCATACTTCTTTTCAAACAGAAGGTAAATAAAGGAATGGTAGAAAATTATTAGGATTTTATCAGTTTCGATATTATTTGAAACTTTTTAACTCCACAGTCAGGCAGGTGATTGGCGCTGTGCCATTTACTTCAATGTACTGGGGTAACTGGGACGCCAGTATTTAGACTTTACAAGTTCAGCTATATATTTTGATGAAGAAGCTCAGGGAATAAGGTAAACTTTTTTGGTATACAGAATCTTGTTGGGAGCAGCCTGGTGTAACAAAAGATCAGTAAGCTCATGTTCACCTGACAAATTCGACTTGAAACATTATAATTTGACTTAACTCCACCCACCATGCATGGGTAAAGTTTATCATTATAATTTTTATTTGTTAACTACACCCGATATTATAAAAAGGAACAAAGTGTTTTGATTTCTGCGTTTCTTTGTTATGTGGTACAAATGGTTTTGTCAGCAACCTAAACTCAAGCATTTTGCTTTCATAGTGAACATAAATGAAAGTTGAAATGCTTAAAATTTATTTGCAATTAGTGTCCCACGTACCCCAAATAATTGGGTAAGTGGGACATTTGACTGCATGGTATTAATGCTGCCCTGTTGTTTAACATATACTGGTACAATGCATCTTATGTGTAATATGAAATCATGTGATGGGGAGTTATCAAGTGCCAACATATTTGATCTCGTTCTATCTTACTATCCTGTGAAAGCAGGTGTTTTTTCCCAAAAGTGTCCCACTTGCCTCAAATTCCCCTATCTCACGTGAACATGTTACAATGTGCAAAGGGTTGAACGGTTGCCCGGTCACATGAGCTTTGACTGTCTCGTACTATAAAATATACCAAAACAGCTGCGTAGATGGCGTGACGCACCACAATCCTAAACCGACATTGTCTTAATTCTACGGGTATTTAGTCGGACTTGAGTTAAGATTAACTCTAAGCACCCTGTCTCTTTATTTAGGAAAAGTTTGGTAAACAATCCGTTACACATCAATGACTCAATCGGAGCACGCTCGGCCTATTCCGTGAATCAGACCTCGGCCGTATGTACGGCGGAGCAATATGCAGCAAAGTCCAACATTCTGTTCTTCGGCCGAAAGTATACGTCGAAGCCGTAGATCTCTATGTCTACGAATGATAATTAATTCTCATTCTGCGACCTTTTTCGGCTGTTGCACGGACATTCATTTAATGCTTTGCTGTTGTTAAAACAAAATAGTCTATTAATGCCGAGACAGAAAATACATTTGTTTCTTTTCATTTTATTATTTATTCGGTGCGACAGTGCAGCCATCTTTGTTTATGTCGTTTTTCCTAACAACAGTCTTGTGACATAAGTAGTCACACGTCATACATCCGAGGTTGATTCACGGAATTGGCCGAGCGGTGTTCCGATGGATCAATAACTGAATGTTAAATTCATACTATATGCTCCAGCCTATGGAATGTCCCTTGAGTCAAGGATCAAATAAAATTGTTATAGTCATTTGTTAACTAGCCTCTAATAGCATAAGAAAACAAAAATCTCACATGCAGCTTGTAAAATCTCTAACATCAAACAGTTTGGCCACCGTTTGGCAGCAGGATGCCACTTAAGGGTTCATCACAATGTGTAGTGGTTGGGTACGTTGAAAAATGTGAGTTACACTTTTTTTAAAAATAACTGGGTCTGTCACAAAGCTTTCAAGCCTTCAATGTTACATACCACCTGAACATCATTCTAGGGTATAACATGTATAATAAAAGCAATTATGAAGACAATTAGCATATCTGAGACTTGGCTATCCCAAGGACGCCTAAAGTCCATGTGGATGAAATTCTACCCAAAAATAATTACCCTGATAAAATCTCCAAACACCCTTCTACAATCTCCCAGAATGAAAATTGCATAGAAACAAATAACAAATACAAAAATCAATTCAACAGACACCCACTACCTGAAAAAAAAAAATCTGAAATATCCACCATGTTTTAGTCACAAAATAGTTCCAAAATAAAGGTATGGTGGACATTATATGCAATAAAATAAATCTTGGGGAGATAATTACAGACCATGAAAGTAAGAACATGCTTTGAGTAATAAACTGTTTCCAGCACAACTGTTTTGGACAGCTATAAATACTATTCTATCTCTTCTTTCCATTCCCCCATGGTCTCCCCCTCCATAACACACACAAATACAAAAGTTAGCAGTTAGTGAAGATAATGAAAGGTGAATACTCACAAATCAACCCAATTAAAAACAAAACAAGGCAAAAACAATACGCCTCTTTAACTTTGAAGAAGAAAAAATAATATTGTATTTTTGAAACTTTCTTCTCCCTCACTGGTATTGAGTTTGGTGGAAAAAATTGAACAAAGGGCTTAAAACTGCCAAAATTTGAGGGTCTCTGAAAATGATAATCCACTCAAACAAAAATATGCGGGTATAAAAGCATCGTAAATGACTGCGTAATACCCCACCACTGCCAACCAATATCACTTCTTTTACCTTTTTGTGTATTTTTACACGATTTTTATTATCATTTTATACATGTATATAGCCTTGGGGCAGGGGTAGATAACCGCTGGGGACAAAATTTTGATCAAGACATGAAGCTCTTATTACCTTGATAAGGTGTTGCAAGTTTCAGGAAAATCCCGTTCAGCTTTGATTTTATACAGATTTTTTTCATCATTACCCCTGGGGCAGGGGCAGGTAACCCAAGTGGACTAAATTCTGCTTGTAACAGAAAGCTTATTTCTGTGGAATTTCATCAAGATATACCAAAAGTCTGATTTTATATAGATTTTTTCATGATTTGATACATGTATATAGCATGTGTCAGGGGCAGGTAACCACTGGGGAACAATTGTTTTTATCAAGACGGAAAGCTTATATCAATATGATAATTTGTTACAAGTTTCAGAAAAATCCCTTTCCACTCTGATTTTATACCTCTTTTTCGTTATTTAATACATGTATATAGCACCAGGGCAGGGGCAGATACCCTAGGTGGACAAAAATCCACTTGTAACAGAAAGCTTATGTTACTGCAATCATTTCTGTGAAAGTTCATCAAGATATTTCAAAGTGTAAAAGAACTATAGACCAAAACCTATTTTTAAGACATTGACAAGGGCAATGACTCCATCAGAAGAAATCGAAATTTGCCCATTAACAATCCCAACTAAGATATTCTCAAGACCAATGCACAAGCCAAGTTTGAAGAAAATCCGTTCATAAATTATACTAAAGTTATCGAACGGAAATGAAGTGCTCACGGATGGACGGATGGACGGACGTACGTACGACGGACACACGGACAGCCAGCAGGAAAACATAATACCCCGCCACTAACGTGTGGCGGGGTATAAAAACCAGTAACTGAGTAATCTTATAATTAAATCACCATGCATGCCCCAACTAAAACAGTATTCAACGACACACATTTTAGAGACAGCTCACCTACAAATTTGAAGAATTTTCATCGATTCAATTGATAACAGTTTATTATGAAGACTTCGATTTTAGCCTTCAAATTCTGTAACCATAAAAAAATTAAAAAAAGTGGAGATGTAAAATTATTTCAGGGCTCCAGATAAGGTGTTTTTTGAGGATAATTCTCAGATACTTTTTCTATTTTTCTTATCTCTTAACCAAAAATATGTTGTGACCCCTCATTAGAACTGTCTCAGTGAGGTGGTTCTAATGAGGGGTCAGAACTTATATTTCATGCAGAAGTATCAGAAATTATCTTTAAATTATCCCTGTAACCTCCTCTTATCTGGATCACTGTGCAAAAATCTAATGTAAAAGTCTAATACTTTGTACCTATAGTACACAGTTACAATACTGTTCTTCCAAAAAAGGAACTTCACAAAAAGATCTTTCTTTGTTTTTTATTTATTTTTTTTCCCGAAGTTCACATGAAATGAACTTAAATCAAGTATAAGATGAATAATTCACTCTCAAGGAAATGAACGAATGGCTAATTTTACTTTAACCAACAGACTAATTTCTAGTGGTGGAAATGAAATAATAATTGCTGGGTTGATGGTATCTCCCCTGTCACAGCACTGTCTCAAAAGAGAGCTGAATCAGAGAAGTTGCCAAAATTTTAGGCCGCTGACACTAATAATGATGCCATAAAAGCAATACTCATGTATCGCTTCTGATAGCCGCAGGTCAGACAATAAAATAGAATCTCTCTGTAAATCTCAGTTAAGCTTTCTCACTTTCTGTAAGCGCTTCTGTCCTATCCTGTTTGTTGTCGGTCATGTAGCATGTGGGATAAAATTTAAAGAACATTTAAAGTCCATCATCTCTTTTCTTTCAAAAATTGGGGTTTAGCAAAACTGATTCAGAAGAAGTTAAATACAGAAACGTGCATCTGTCGCACTAAAATTGGTATGGATACGTTTCTATTAAAAGGATGGATATGCCAGTGAATGTTCAAACGATTCTTGAACACGTTAGCAAAGGCTGCCGAAACAACAGTCTGGCAATGTGTTCCAAATGTCAACAATATGGACTTCTGTAACTAACAGGAATGGCCTCTGGTTACCTGATATGATGATAATGTGAAAAAATTATCACTGTCACCTTTTTTCTGTTCCATGCAAAATCTTGAAATAAAAGATGTGTCCGTGAACTGCTGCCCCGAAACATTGGTTTTTCTGCATCTTCTTTTCCTTATTAATTTCCAATAAATTTGCACTGATGTGTCCACAACACCAGTATATATTTAAAAACTAGGACACAGCTAAGCCAAAATGGTTACTGCTGTGACTTGTCCTAGAAACCTCAACTTTATTTTTTATCTCATAAACATCTGTTCATTGTATGAATGTGCCACCCTACTCTCTAACATTCCAAACAGCTTGCCCAACACGTGCTTCGGCAGTTTCACGTAAACACGTGTCATTGAAATGTGTAAATTAGTTTTAGAAGCTATAATTTACCTTTAATCAACGCAACACAATCGCAGATTATTTTCATCCGATAGAGAACAATTGTCTGTATTTTTATTTAGCAATTCTTCCCTCGATCACCGCTTTCTTCAGAATATATTGGCGAAAAATTAAGTTTCCATATTTGTTTATGTTTTACAAAGTAAAATCGGAAAGGCTTAACAACTCATCTGGAAAAAGATGCGACATGAAATATAGTTACCCAACTTATTTCATTATTTATAACACAGACTTTTTGCTTGAAAACATGGAATAGTCCTTCGATAAGCGCTATAGTAATTAACTATATTTCATATCTTTTTAATCATCTGAATTCGATTATTTATTGTTTGTCGAAGAGTTACTCAAGATAGCAAGATTAGAATGAATGAATGTTTAAGTTATTTATAGACGCTCAACCTGGTAAGGGCATATAGCGTCTAAACGTCAGCAATTTAAAACGTTTCTATAAGACAAATTCAAAAACGATCAAATGTTTAAAGTATTATGTTACGTCCAAATGATAAAAATGTTATGTACAATAAAAGACTAAATCTTGTTAAAAAGTCCAGCTTCCTTTAACAAATTAATAATTTGGATAGAAGAAACTTTGTTAAAAAGCTCGGTTATGGTTTTAATGTTGTAATGTTTTGAACGAATATGGTTAAAGTCAATGCATGACACAAGAAGATGTTTGATAGTAATGACTTCATTGCATGGTATGCACAATGGTGCAACCTCATTATTTAATAAAAACGAATGTGAAATTCTGGTATGCCCTATTCGGCATCTGGTAATGACAGTCTGTTCTTTTCTATTTGATAGTATATTGTCCTTGCTGTGAAAATCTGGTTTAATTTGTCGGAGTTTGTTATGAATTTGATTATCCCAATTAGTTTGACATTTTGATATATGTATTAATTTGAGATTTAAAATCTGAGTGCGGAATTCGGAAGGTACTTTCTGGTAAATTTAAAGCCGCCTTGGCCTCTTTATCGGCCAGGTCATTTCCACGAATATTGACGTGACTTGGAACCCAACAAAAGATTATTTCTTTTGATGGTAACTGAAAATATTTACGAAGTAATTGTTGTATTAAAGGATTGGGGTGACTGACGTTTTTAAGTGATGATAAAACAGAAAGTGAGTCTGAGAATATAATAAACTGATTGTTCTCTTGAATTGAAATTTGATTGAGGGCCAAATCTATGGCTTTAGCTTCGGCTGTAAATATAGAGCTGCCATTTGGTAATCGTATAGTATCTGTGAATAGGGAACTTACAACCGAACATGCAACTTTATCTTCTTGTTTTTGAACCATCCGTATAGATTGTGGTATGGTTCGGAAAATTAGATTTTACTTGCAAGAATTCTGATTGAAGAAGGTCAGGGTTCGTCTGTGATTTTTTATTCTTATGTAATGATAAAATAACGTTAGGAGGTTTTAATGTCCATGGCTCTTGGACAGGTAAAGAAAATTTCTGGATGTTTTTAATGTCTATATGAGAGTCTACTAGCACATGTTTAATACGTAAACCCAAGGGTTTAATAGATCTCGGTTTGTTGTTATAAAATATTTCATACCGAGGATTAAAAACACAATCGTAAGCAGGATTCTTTGGGTTTGCCGCTAGTTTTGATACATATTGTAGTGATAATTTCTCTCATCTGATATTTAGAGATGGTTCATTCGACTCCGCGTAAAGACTTTCTACGGGAGATGTTCGAAATGCTCCAAGAGCAAGACGTAACCCCTGATGATGAATGGTGTCAAGACATTTAAGGTATGATTTTCGTGCCGAACCATATACGACTGAACCATAATCCAGCTTAGATCTCACAAGAGATCTATACAGGTTTAGAAGTACAGTACGATCTCCTCCCCAATTTGTATTGGAGAGCACTTTTAAAACATCTAAAGCTTTTAAACATTTAGCTTTCAAAGCTTTTATGTGAGGAATAAAAGTGAGTTTCTTATCGAACAGAAGGCCTAAGAATTTGGCCTCATTTACAACTGGAATTGGCGATCCATAAATGTTAAGGACTGGGTCGGGGTGCCAACCCCTCAACTGACAGAAATGAACACATCGGGTTTTAGTTTTAGAAAATTTAAAACCGTTTTCTGTGGCCCAGGTTTCTACTTTATTCAGGCATCTTTGAAGTCTGAATTCTATGTTTTCCATATTTTTCGATTTATAAAAGATGCCAAAGTCGTCAACATATAATGAAGAATCGGTATCGTTAACACATTTAACAATGTTATTGATTTTTATATTAAATAAAGTAGGTGATAAAATACTTCCCTGAGGAACACCCTGTTCTTGTTTAAAAGTGTCAGACAATGTAGACCCTATTCTAACATTAAAGGATCTGTCAGATAAGAAATTCGAAATAAAGTTTGGAAGTCGGCCTCGAAGGCCAATATTATGTAAATCTTTCATGATGCCATATTTCCACGTCGTGTCGTACGCTTTCTCCAGATCAAAAAATATTGCGACGACATGTTCTTTTTTCACAAATGCATCACGAATAAAAGTTTCTAATCGAACTAAATGATCTACAAGACTGTGATTCTTACGAAAGCCCGCTTGATTTCTGGAAATCAAGTTATGTGACTCCAGGAACCAAACGAGCCTATCGTTAATCATTCTCTCCATTGTTTTACATATGCAACTTGTTAACGCTATCGGTCGGTAATTTGTTGCTTCCGTCTTATCCTTTCCCGGTTTGGGATTAGGAATGATGACTGCTTTATGCCAGTCTTCTGGAAATTTTCCAGTATGCCAAATATCGTTTAACATATTAAGTAAGGTCTCCAATGCATCAGGTGGTAAATGTTTAAGGATTTGATAATGAATATCGTCCGGCCCTGCGGCCGTATCTTTACATTTATCAAGAGATTCCTTTAATTTCTGATATACTGAAGGGAAGATTATATTTTTCGTTATTTAACGACTGAAAATTTAAATTTTCTGATTCTTTTTCAGTTTTCAGTTCCTGAAATCGTTGACTGTAATTTGAACTTGAAGAATTTTTCTGAAAGTTTTCGCCTAATGCATTGGAAATCTCTGCAGTGGAAAAACATTTGTTACCGTTGGAAGATTTAATATGAACACATTCAGATTTCTTGTTTTTTCCACTAATTTTTCGTATCATTTCCCATAACTTTTTTACTGGCGTTTTAGGATTTAATTTATTTACATATTGTTGCCATGATGAACGTTTCGCTTCTTTAATAGTTCTTCGTGCTTTAGCACGAGTTACTTTTGAATGTACATGATTTTCACGAGACGGATTTTTATTAAATTTTCGTAAAGATGATTTGCGTTTGTTTATTGCAGTTTTACATTCATTAGTAAACCATGGATTACGCCTTTTTGAACTTGTCGAGGATTTCGGAATACTTTCTTCCGAAATTGCATGTAATGCTGATGTAAAAGCAGACATATCTTCTGCCGTTTTGAACTTTTCAGAGCTAAGCCGCTCCTGACATGATGTTACGAACATTTCCCAATTTGCTTTTTTCAAATTCCATCGAGAATGCTGTTCTTAATCAGATGAATCAATTTCTTTAATTATGATTGGGAAGTGATCGCTTCCATGTAGGTCATCACAAACTGACCAATCAAAATCTAAATATATATTAGGATGACAAATAGACAAATCTATGGCAAAATAATTTCCCGTGGGAGGGTGAAGATATGTAGGCTGTTTTTCATTAAGTATACACAAATCATTTTCAGCAATTACATCTTCAATAATTTCTCCTCTGTCATTTGTATTCAAACAACCCCAGGTTTTACTGTGACCATTGAAGTCACCAACTAACATAAATGGCTGCGGCAATTGGTCTACTAGATTGACCAAGGAATTTTTAGAAAGTACATCATTTGGCGGAATATAGATAGAGCATATCGTTACTTTTTTGGATAAAGTAACATTGACGGCAACTGCTTGTAAGTTTGTATTCAGATTAAACTGACTATGTGGAATGTTAGATTTTACGAGAATCGAAGTTCCTCCTGATGCTCTTTGACCATCAGGACAAATATAGTTAAACATACTAAAATCTCTAAAACTAACATTATCTGACTGCTTTAAAAAGGTTTCTTGAAGACAAATGACACTTGGAGATAAAAGAGACATTAAAATTAACAGGATCCGGAGATCCTTTGCCGGGCTTATTGGAGGACGAGCCTCCGATGGCAGGTTTATTGGAGGACGAGCCTCCGCCAGAATGTGATCGACGGCAAGAGCCGTGACCAGAAGGAGAACGATGTTTATCCTTCTTAATCCTTGAGATGACCCAGATAAATTTTCGTTTGGCTGCACCCGGGAGGGGACAAAGGTTTTATGGTATCGTTTTAAAGGTATGACTAAACTTTCAGAATCAGCTTGTCTTCCACTTGTGGAGGTGTCCGTTCGGGTTGTAGACACGTTTTTGTAAAGGTACCCTCCGTCACCTTTTTGTCGTCAATATAACTGAAATGCCAATATCTACATGTTGTAAATACTGATCAGAGGCCATTTCATGTATGTATAGAGCTGGTTACAGATTCCCTTATCTAAAGTGGAGCTCTAGTAAGTAGTATTTGCAGAAAGTCCTGTCAAAATGGTGTTGACTAACATCTGTTAACCCTCTGACTGCTTGGCTTAAGCCTGTGCCTGTAAATTACATATGTTACTTGTGAATATTTCCATACTATTAAGGTATAGCCGCTAAATCAGTTAGTTATGTTTCCTGCTAGCATTTGCCCATTGCGCTTTCTTAAGGAATTGGAAAAATAACAATCTGCTTGATTTCTTTCGTTATGGAGGTCACGTAAATAACAATGTTTGTTACGCAGAAGGTTTTACACACGGTCGACACGGGTGTAGAGCCTTATGCGTCGCCAGGACGGCGGAGGGTGACTTCCGGTTAAAGGGTTATCTACTAGTGTAATACACTAACAAGGAAACTCTAACAACGTTAGAATTTTTTAAGTTTATATATAATGTAAATTCTATATACAACAATACAATTTACAACTGTCACAATTACAATAATATACAACACATATCAGTTCATGTCGCTGGCCCAAGTAAGGTGTTTGTTTCAAATCTGTAATCGATTTGCGTACAATACGCAAATAGATTACCGTCTGACGTCAACACCGTACTCGGCTCAGCGCCATGAACTAAAGGAAAACACAAAGGACAAAAAACGTTAGTTTGAGCTCATAGAAAAAAACAAGGCCTTATGTTGGTAGACTTCAATTCGTCGTTCCCTGGATCATGTCATGGGCCAGTCCATATATCATGAGGAACACCAACTCTTATTAACACGTGCACGATTATATACTGGTCGCTCCCTGGATCGTACCAGGGACCAGTCTATTTATATTAACACACCTTAGTGGACGAACACTGTCCCACACTTGATGTGACCTTCAGATCTTATCACAGAATCTGGCAAAACTGTGCTAACCACTTCCGCCTACATTTTGTGCTTCCCGCCTCTGCTTAGGAACCATGCACAAACGGCGTTGTAACTGCCTCTACCCGGGTTGGTATTAACCTGGAGACGTATATCGCATCTCCAGGTGAGACGTGGCTCTAAGCCCTAACAGCTGACTGCCGGACTTGATGTGCCTAAAAATAACGAACTTACACTTAATACATTGTAACTACATAATAACAATACGTAAGACTTGGGCCTGTCTTGGAAATACCATACAACGCCCTCGGCGAATGCCGAGCATAACGTGCACACGCCAGCCGTGTCACTAGATACGACTCGCGCTCACGATGTAAAGCTAAAAGTGTGCTTACCACTTCCGCCAATGAAGAAACGTAGATCCTACTACGCATGTGCGTCGAAGGATCTGACGTCAAACATTGTCAAGAAGTATACTGACGTCAACAGGCATTACCATGACATACCCCACATAAAACATGAATAATCTAAACAATGACCTATTTACATTAAATTGATCGACCAAAATCTAACTTGCATATTTATTAATTCATTTCTTTAAACTAAGCGTAATACCATTTGCCATAGAATATAATAACTGAATAAGCGTTTCTAACACATTTGGGATCATAACGTTTGATCTGACATCATGACGCCAATGATGTTATACCATATGACGTCATCTAGTGAAGGCAAATCAAACGCATGACGACCAAATGTTACCATTATAACTTATGGAAAAAAAACCTTAATGCGGTGCATGCTATGGCGTCAATTGACGTCACGAGTATATAAATTAGTTCCATTACAAATCAATCTACTTCTATAGGCCACGTAAACGTGAAACTAATATAAAAAGTGCTGACGTCGCAATAACATGATGCAACTGACTTCATATGAATAACATGAATGCAACTGACGTCACATGAATAATATGAATGCAATTGACGTCACTGGACACCAGTGAAACTAATATAAAAGTGCTGACGTCGCAATAACATGAATGCAACTGACGTCACATGAATAACATGAATGCAATTGACGTCACTGGACGTCAAATAGACGCACACCATTGCAACCAACATCAGTGATATAAACTATTTCCGTAATTTACAAAACTTCCTAATATACAAATACCATGCGCAGCATGCTTACTAACAAAATCGGTCGACACATGCGCAGCCTGATCACTGCCAACAAAATCAAATCAGTCGACACATATAATCATACCATATCAATCAGAAGTCACATTTTGCATTCTTAGCCAAACTATTCTAAATAAATATAATAAAATCTTACCCTTCTAGGTCTTAACACAGAATCTGGGCACACAACAATATAACATCCATCAAGAATTAAACAGCCACGTCTAACTTTTCATTAAAAGATAGGCGTATAAATACTATGCGTCTCACATTTAAATCATGGGACACGAATATAAGCGTGCAGGTACTCACATTAAAATCATGCAACACGCTGTCCACAATCAAAAGACTCGTGCAGGTATTCACCTTAAAATCATGCAATACGCTGTCCACGAGAGGTATTCACAAACAACCCATGCATAACGTAGTCACACTTTCCGTAAACGTTTTATTACCACAGTTACCCTAAAAACTGTAGCCTTACTGATTGAAAGGATTAAAATAATCTCGACGACATAGTGGACGATTAGATCCATTTCGTAACATAGGTTTCCCCTTAGGGAGAAAAAAACATAACAATGTTTCTTTTCTGAAATAGTACGAAATGCGATCGAATCGTAGGCTATGTCAAAACTGGAAAACTAGCTATATACACAACAACGGTGCGATGCATAACGTGGCCAAACTATCTACTAAGGTAGTCCGCCCCCAAATTATCTTGGCCGCGGATAGCAACGATCCTGAATCTGTACGGCTGTAATTTCATGGCCCAACGCATGATTCGGGGATTGAGCACCTTAGCTGTCTGCATATAGGACAAAGGTTTGTGGTCGGTTTCAAGTAGGAACTCCGCCCCATACAAGTACTTACGAAATTTCTCAACACCCCAGATTATACCCAAACATTCCTTTTCAATTACAGAGTAGTTCCTTTCCCGAGGTAACAATTTCTTGCTAGCATAAGCAATCGGCAAACGACCTTCACCTTCGAATTCCTGAAGCAAAATAGCTCCAAGACCAACGTCTGAAGCATTTGTTCGGAGTACAAACGGGTTACCTTCTTGAAAAACAGGTAAGCGAAGAATAGGACTAGACGTGAGCCTACTCTTCAGGGTTTGAAATGCCCTTTCATGCTGATCTTGCCAATCTTTGATAGAATTAGGTCTATCCCGTTTAGTTAAATCAGTCAGAGGAGAAGCTATGGATGAGAAATTTGGGATAAAACGACGGTAAAACCCAGCTAATCCCAGAAAAGATTTAATTTGTCTTTTCGTACATGGACGAGGAGCATCTCTGATAGCCTGTATCTTGTCCTCTTGCGGTCGTACCGTCTGTCCGACGATATTGTGACCAAGGCACTCGATACTGCCATAACCGATCATGCATTTAGATGGTTTTGCCGTCAATTTGGCCGACCTGAGCCGATCTAACACTTGACGTAATGACGTCACATGATCCTTCCATGTTTCAGTAAATATCCACATGTCATCAACAAAGCTGTCAACATTTGGGAGATTGGACAATATGATTCTCATTAACCTACAAAATGAGGCTCCCGAATTGACCAAACCGAAGGGCATAGTTTTAAACTGGAATAAACCCTTAGGCGTTTCAAATGCCGTCAAAGGTTTAGACCTTTCAGTAAGACTGACTTGCCAATAACCCTTACTCAGGTCCATCTTTGTAAAGAATCTATGTCCCGACATTTTATTGATAACCTCCTCCATATTTGGCATAGGTTCTGCATCGAATTCCGTCACTTTGTTAAGCTTCCGGAAGTCGATACAGAATCTAATTGATCCGTCTTTCTTCGGAACTAGGACAACAGGAGATGAATACGGTGAAATCGACGGCTCGATTACCCCTAAATCCAACATATCCTGTATCTCCGTCTCCATGACGTTACGCGTCTTATACGGGATAGAATAACCCTTCGTCCGTATAGGTTCTGACGTGAGTAGTTTGATATCGTGCTGTATTTGATCAGTTCGACCGGGTAAACTTGATAGTACATCCGGGTACTGTTTAATCAACGCTTCAACCTCCATACGTTGTTCTGACGTTAACGTATCTGAAATACTGACGTCGTTATAAGTTTCCGGCTCTTTAGCTGTCGGAAAAGCACAATCATCAAGAGAAAATTCATCACTACCATCGTCATCAACCGACTCTGTAGTCTCAGTCGACAATAAACAATGTGACGGCACACTACGACGTTCGACATACTGTTTCAGCATATTAGCATGATATGTACTCACGACACCATTGACGTCGATTTTATAGTCCATTCTATTCACCACCTCTACTACTTCATATGGACCCTTCCACTGCAATAACAGTTTATTACTGTCAGTTGGCAGTAATAACAGTACTTTATCTCCCACGTTAAATTTACGCGACCTAGCGCGTTTGTCATAATAAGCCTTTTGCTTTACTTGTACTTTCCGTAAATTATCATGTGCTAACTTACACGTCTGCTCTAACCGTTCTCTCAACTCAATTACGTACTGGTACGTAGACAGAACCTGCTCATCCTGTACCTCTTCAGACCATAATTCACTTAATATTGCCATAGGGCCCTTAACGTTACGTCCGTATAACAATTCGAACGGAGAAAACCCTAATGACTCCTGCGGAACCTCCCTTATTGCAAACAGTAGTGCTGGGAGATATTTATCCCAGTCTTTTGGACGTTCTGCGCACATCCTACGTAGCATTTGCTTCAACGTCGCGTGAAAACGCTCTACAAGACCGTTACAGATAGGATGATACGGCGTCGTGGTTAACTGCTGGAGTGATAACAGCCTGCTTACTTCTTTCATAGCTTCAGCAGTAAACTGACTTCCGCAATCTGTTAACATTTCATCAGGTATGCCAACTCTACTAAACATTTCAACTAACGCTTCGGCTACGCGTTCCGTTTCAATGCCGGGTAACGCTACCGCCTCGGGATATCTCGTCGCATAATCTATCATTGTTAAAATATAGCGGGATTTCCTGTCAGAACGAGGTTCTATTGGTCCAACTATATCAACCGCGACTCGTTTAAATGGTGTGTCAATCTGTGGCAGCTTTCCTAAAGGAACCTTAGTGACACGACCTTTTTGAATAGTCCTTTGACATATGTCACAAGATTTACAAAACCTTGCCACATCACCACAAACTCCAGGCAAAAGAACTCAGTTAACACTCTATCCATAGTTTTCTTTATGCCCAAATGGCCTGACATCAAGGTTTCGTGTGCCAATCTTAACACCTTTTCACGAAAACCTTCAGGGATAATAAGTTGCAAAGTGACCTTGTTTCCCTTAGTAAACTGCCTATACAATAAATCTTTCTTTCGGATAAACTTAGTTTCACCTCGGTTCAATCCACGACTAATAGTCACATTCCCAGATTCCACTCTTTGCCTTATGCCATTCAATTTAGGGTCAACAACTTGGGCCTGCTTCAATGCCTCCTTATCACTAGCAATAATTTGATCAGGAACTTTAAGTTTCCTATAGACCTCTTCACCTTGCTTAGCTTGTGAACTAGTCACTGCCGCCATTGCAAAATGGGACATATCGGGAAGTTTTGACCCGTCAATATTTCCAATAACCAGGTCATACAATGTATCTTCCATGCACAATGCCTCAGTTTTTCCTGTGAAAAATGGACAATCTATGTCAACCATTGCTAAGGGATACCTTTGGGTAGATTCATCAATCAAAGTTACATCAGATTCTCTACCAAGTAACTGATCATTAGAAACCAAGTTTCTACGAACGACACACCCAGTACAACCTGTGTCCCTTAAAACTACAACAGTCTTACCATTAACCGTACCCTGCGCTGTTGGTAATCGCGACCTTAATAAGTAACAGACACCTTCCCTATCCGCGTTATCATTGATTAGTGGACTTTCTTCCTTACTCTTATAGAGACCTTCAATTTCATGAGACCTATTCATTGTAGTTTTACAAAAGCTCATTTGATGTCCGCCACCCCGACCACGTCCGCGGGAATAACCCCGACCACGGCCACGATCTGAATTACTACCCTTCGTCTGTACAGTATCGCTCTTACTTTGTGATCTTTGTGTCTCATCTTTTGGTGCATAACTACTCCCCTTACTTCCGCTATACCCGCTTGCACTTGCAACTACCTCCGCACTATATGCTTGCTTCCTATCGGGATTCTTAAAACATTTATATGTTAAATGTCCCTTACCACAAATACTACATTTTATCTCTGGCTTCGCACTCGGCTTATTATCAGATCTACTCTGAGTTACGCCCTTACTATCACGCTGCCCCTTATTAACACAAGCGTAGACGCCGCCACGTGCTTCTGCAAATAAATCTGCTTCCCTAGCCATCTCACCTAGATTCGTGAATGTTTTCGGTTTCAAATGAACATATAGTTCTTTACTACAGGATTCTAAAAACTGATCTCTAGCGAAAAAATCGCAAACAGCTTCGTCAGACTGGTCTACTTTCGCCATTTTCAACCATTTATTAAGATACGACCTAAGTCTACTACTAAACTGAATAAACGTTTCGGACTTTTCAGGCCTATCATAGCGAAATTTCTTCCTAAATCCGCGTTCAGTCATATCAAAATTCTTTAACAACGCATCTTTCAACTTGTCATAATCCGCTGCATCATCTACAGACAATCTATCATAGACATCAAGCGCGCGACCTTTAAGTAATGCGCTTAAATATGCAGCCCAAACGTTTTTATCCCATTTATTCGCCGTCGCGTATTTCTCAAACCTTGATAAGTAACTATCCATTTTGTCCTTACTTTCATCAAAATACGGTAACTTGGGATCTCGCGCATGCGCTAACTTTTCAGCCTTCTGTTTTTCTAATTCAACTCTAAACGTTACCTTCTGCAAATCTATCTGATTCTTTAACTCGCGTTGCTGCAATTCAAAACTGTACTTCAACTTTTCTAACTCGACTTCGCTTGACAACTTCGCTTCCTTATCACTTTCGACTTGAGACAACTTAGCTTCCCTATCTTTCTCGGCTTGCCGCTCTATACTTTCAATTCGCGCCATCTCGATTTCCCTATCCGCCGCAATCTTAGCTAATTCAACTTCCCTATCTTTTTCAGCCTGCGCGATCCTTTCTTTATCAAGCTCCCTTACCGCGTGCCTTTCTGCCCTCTCAGTCTCTTGCTGTTGCTTTACAAAATCCTGCAATGCCTGCCCCTCATAACCTAACTCCTTTCCCGTCTTAACTAACTGATCCATGACGCTTAACGTAATGCTCACGTTAATTTAACTGAAACCGACGTTCACTTATAGTCACACACGTTAACTAAAACGTTAACAATAATAATAACGAACTAATCCAACTAAAACGTTGATTAATTAGTATACTCGCGATCTGGACGTAGCCATTAAAGTTACGTTCATAACAGACCGGAAATGACGTCATAAACTGACGTTGACTTTGCCGAGAATTACTTTTCAGTATTAGATGACGTAATTAGATGACGTAAATAACCCACATTACAATTACGCCCAACTTGATTTAGCGTATCGGATATACAAACGTAACGTATGTAACGCAACGTATTAACACTGACACGACAACTGTACGTCCTACATTACAAAACCTTATAAGATACCAACGGTAAATCAAACTTAAGATTCCGCTATTAGGTTTAATTGTAACGATATTATATTACGTTACGAGTAACCTACGTTACTAAATCAGGACATGAAATGGACCTCAGTAACGGTTACGACAGAACGTACAAACGTTTGAATTAATGAACTAACAGATTGTCATGCAACAGCAGTGCCCAGGTACTCAAATGGACCTTAAAACTAAATATGTATCATCCGTGCCAAGACAATTCAGGTCTATATAACCTCAGTTTCCCCACTCAGATATGCAACCTGTTACATTTTATCACAAATTAATGCATGGGCTATCGCACTTCATCACGCAGGGAATAAGGATAGTTGACCTTAATTGAGTGTAGGTTACATTTACAAAGAATTTAGTGGCAAAATTGCTCCCCTAAAATTCACAGCCTTACGTCACCTTAGAAAAGAACAATCAGAAAGTCAATAATAATAATAAAAATGACTGACAAAATTGTGCCTAGATTCTGTATATATTGTCAATGTGTTACACTGGCAGATATTAACCGGAAATCCATGTTACGCAGAAGGTTTTACACACGGTCGACACGGGTGTAGAGCCTTATGCGTCGCCAGGACGGCGGAGGGTGACTTCCGGTTAAAGGGTTATCTACTAGTGTAATACACTAACAAGGAAACTCTAACAACGTTAGAATTTTTTAAGTTTATATATAATGTAAATTCTATATACAACAATACAATTTACAACTGTCACAATTACAATAATATACAACACATATCAGTTCATGTCGCTGGCCCAAGTAAGGTGTTTGTTTCAAATCTGTAATCGATTTGCGTACAATACGCAAATAGATTACCGTCTGACGTCAACACCGTACTCGGCTCAGCGCCATGAACTAAAGGAAAACACAAAGGACAAAAAACGTTAGTTTGAGCTCATAGAAAAAAACAAGGCCTTATGTTGGTAGACTTCAATTCGTCGTTCCCTGGATCATGTCATGGGCCAGTCCATATATCATGAGGAACACCAACTCTTATTAACACGTGCACGATTATATACTGGTCGCTCCCTGGATCGTACCAGGGACCAGTCTATATATATTAACACACCTTAGTGGACGAAAACTGTCCCACACTTGATGTGACCTTCAGATCTTATCACAGAATCTGGCAAAACTGTGCTAACCACTTCCGCCTACATTTTGTGCTTCCCGCCTCTGCTTAGGAACCATGCACAAACGGCGTTGTAACTGCCTCTACCCGGGTTGGTATTAACCTGGAGACGTATATCGCATCTCCAGGTGAGACGTGGCTCTAAGCCCTAACAGCTGACTGCCGGACTTGATGTGCCTAAACATAACGAACTTACACTTAATACATTGTAACTACATAATAACAATACGTAAGACTTGGGCCTGTCTTGGAAATACCATACAACGCCCTCGGCGAATGCCGAGCATAACGTGCACACGCCAGCCGTGTCACTAGACACGACTCGCGCTCACGATGTAAAGCTAAAAGTGTGCTTACCACTTCCGCCAATGAAGAAACGTAGATCCTACTACGCATGTGCGTCGAAGTATCTGACGTCAAACATTGTCAAGAAGTATACTGACGTCAACAGGCATTACCATGACATACCCCACATAAAACATGAATAATCTAAACAATGACCTATTTACATTAAATTGATCGACCAAATTCTAACTTGCATATTTATTAATTCATTTCTTTAAACTAAGCGTAATACCATTTGCCATAGAATATAATAACTGAATAAGCGTTTCTAACACATTTGGGATCATAACGTTTGATCTGACATCATGACGCCAATGATGTTATACCATATGACGTCATCTAGTGAAGGCAAATCAAACGCATGACGACCAAATGTTACCATTATAACTTATGGAAAAAAAACCTTAATGCGGTGCATGCTATGGCGTCAATTGACGTCACGAGTATATAAATTAGTTCCATTACAAATCAATCTACTTCTATAGGCCACGTATACGTGAAACTAATATAAAAAGTGCTGACGTCGCAATAACATGATGCAACTGACTTCATATGAATAACATGAATGCAACTGACGTCGCATGAATAATATGAATGCAATTGACGTCTCTGGACACCAGTGAAACTAATATAAAAGTGCTGACGTCGCAATAACATGAATGCAACTGACGTCACATGAATAACATGAATGCAATTGACGTAACTGGACGTCAAATAGACGCACACCATTGCAACCAACATCAGTGATATAAACTATTTCCGTAATTTACAAAACTTCCTAATATACAAATACCATGCGCAGCATGCTTACTAACAAAATCGGTCGACACATGCGCAGCCTGATCACTGCCAACAAAATCAAATCAGTCGACACATATAATCATACCATATCAATCAGAAGTCACATTTTGCATTCTTAGCCAAACTATTCTAAATAAATATAATAAAATCTTACCCTTCTAGGTCTTAACACAGAATCTGGGCACACAACAATATAACATCCATCAAGAATTAAACAGCCACGTCTAACTTTTCATTAAAAGATAGGCGTATAAATACTATGCGTCTCACATTTAAATCATGGGACACGAATATAAGCGTGCAGGTACTCACATTAAAATCATGCAACACGCTGTCCACAATCAAAAGACTCGTGCAGGTATTCACCTTAAAATCATGCAATACGCTGTCCACGAGAGGTATTCACAAACAACCCATGCATAACGTAGTCACACTTTCCGTAAACGTTTTATTACCACAGTTACCCTAAAAACTGTAGCCTTACTGATTGAAAGGATTAAAATAATCTCGACGACATAGTGGACGATTAGATCCATTTCGTAACAATGTTTCATATTATTCCATTCCAGTAAACTAATTAACGTTCCCAAATATTTTCAAAACCTCTCATATTATATTCTGACCAATTTTATCAACTGTGGTTGCTTAAGACTTGTTGACACTTTTACAATTTAGGTTTACGGTGTCACTGTGTGTGTTTTATACGTGACAAAATTAGAATAATCCAATCTTATACTGATTGTAACTTGGACAAATTCTGAACACAATCAGTTTTGTTGTAGTGTTCTAGATTCTGTATAAATCAACAAATTTACTGTTGTACTTTCCCAACTCAGCATACTTGCTGTCTTTCTTTTGGCACTAGATACATGATAGTTACTTAAAACAAACCAAAGACATTACATAAGTCTTAAAACAAACCAAATACATTACATTAAGTCACTGTAGTTGTAGGTCAGCATTTTCATGTATGAATCAAATCAGATGACAAACAGTAAGTAGTTGGTCTAGTAAGGAAACTGCCTCATCAGCTTTGTGCATGAATTTTTCATGTAGAAATGCCTAGTTTCACTAGTAATCTACTATACATGTGCAAATTGTTATAGTGTTTATTAAAATGATTTGAATTTTAAGAGCACGCAAAGAGAAATACTGTTGAAAAGATAAATGCGAACTGACTATAAATGTTGTTTTTTTCTTTTTGACTGAATGTTAGTTTAACATTTTCTTGTTTGTTTTTGTTAAGATTATAGGGACAAGTTACGTTACGAAGGAAAATGTTCTTGCTAAACTGAAATTTTAGATAAAATCGGGAAATAATTACATCATGTCAAAGATTATATTGAATTATCTATTTATGTTCCTACCAATGATTTCACATTTAAGCAGGACTTTTGGAGTATAATATTAGAAACATGAAATTGAAATTACTGTACTAGTGAAGCGAGGAGATGAGTAATTTTCTATGCAGCAAGCTAGAGTTGGGCTCAAAAAATATATCCCTTTATGATTGTCTTAATTCCCGTAATACATGTACTACTTTTGCTTTTTCTCGTGTAACAAATACTTTTCAACAGTACTTTGAAGAGTTACTAAGGCATGGAACCTTATGTTCTTTTTATTGACAAATGTTTTTTTTTTTGTTGTTTTTTTAATTATTTTTTTTCAAGTTGAAGTATCAGTAGTAGGATTAGTTTAAATGGTTCAATCAATGTGTATTTGCAAATGAAAAAGGACAGAAAATATTAATTTAGGACAATGATGATGAGGGCTGTATTGGCCAAGCTAATTTGTCTGTTTCTCCTATAATGTTTTGCAGCATGATAAGAGAAGAAAAGGCAGCAAAACACAACGGGTAACGTTTATTACCATTTTGTCGAGCAATTCACTGATACATCCAACCAAATGTGTAGTAATATGGCATTTTGAGTACGCCTTAAACAAATAATATAGGTAATTTATAATTTTACTTATCAGGGATTAATACAAAATGTTATTTTTATTATCTCGCCTTAGACAGCCTATTTTGTTGCAATCATTTTAGGGTGAATTATTAAAGTCCTACCGCTTATCAACAGCATCCTTTGCCAGACATAACAAATAAAGTACAAATACAATATTTTGGCTGTATCCAAACAAATAATAAAGCAATATAATACGTATTGAAAGTTGTTTGAATGTTATCAGTCCTCCATAAAAGTTTATGCACTGCTAAAAGCATAACGGAATAAGCAAAGGGCATGAACATAACCTGGTCAGGAAAAAATGGTAATATGCTTGTGATAAATAGAGCTTGGGAACAGATGGATTATGGGAAACTCTAAGTTTTGTTCTAAGCTTCAAAGTTTAAGGCCTCAAATCTAAAAGATTTGCTATTGGTTGGGTTAATGTCAGTAATATGCTGCTGTATAAATGACGAGGGCTATACAAACAGGTAACGTTGATTACACCGCAGAAGGTAAACGTTTTACTACAGTTAAATGCGCACCAATATATATACTTGCTGAATCTGATTTAAATGTTTGTTTTAAATGCTTGTTTTAGTATTAATGCTATAGTGGTACCTTTGTAAAGGAGTAAGAGCAACTACTTCATCTTTAAAGACCCCCATGTGTCTTGTTAAGATGTTTGAACTATTCAGGATCTAATATTAATATATGTATTTAAATTTGAGTTCTTAAGTATACATACGGACGACAACCAACCAATCTTAAGTATATAATGAAGCACTGAAAGATAGATTGTGGGCCGCAAATGACCCTTTACACATAATTTTACACATTTTATCCTGGGACCATTGAAGCTAAATTAAATTATGTATAGACTACAACTATGTTACTCATTGTTACTGCTAGACTTCCATTTAAAATCCATCTAACTCAGATGATTATGATTTGAAGACATATAAAATTCGTAGCTCGATAAAGTGACGTCTGTGTTGGGCTACTTAAGATTAAGTATGATGACAATAAAAGAAACACTATCGACAATTTGAACTTTCATCTGTGTCTAACAGTCATTCGTCGAATTTGTATGAATTCTTACAAAATAAATTTCATTGAATTTCTCGATTCAGCTGATTTGCAAGTGCTACATAACTCTCATTTAAACGGTGTCAATCAGTTCTGTCGATAAGGCATGATTTGAAAATGCATGATAGTATATGTTCAATGAGAGTCTAAACTATAAACTTTAAATCACAAGTTATTAAGATCCTGGTTGTTTAACTGTATTTGTGTCGTTGTTATCTACGTTACACATTTTATATGATTCATGTTGCTTTTAAAAATATTATATTGCTTTATGTATTAAAATAAATGCAGTATATAACAGGCCTGAATAATGTTTTCTGCCTCTCATTACTCGGCTAGTTTGGTTGGTTGGTTGATTTTGGTTTAAAGACTCTTTGAGACAGTATTTCAGTCTATATTGAACTGCCTCTAAAAAGAGAGGGAGAAAGAAAAGGGATAATGGACGAGAGAATATATATGCAAAACCCCCACCTGCACCTACTGGAAGCACAGTAGGCCATTGTCCTACAGTAATCCAAATTTATAGGACATACCGGCATTGAAATTTACCCAGCTCCATTGCCCGGCCCGATCAACACTTAAAATTTGTGGGCTAGGCATGTAATATAGCTAGGCATGTGATATATTTTATACAAATAAAATGAAACAACTTAAACGACTTTTGTTACTATCCTGTAAACAAGTGTTCTTTACTGTAGAAACAATGTCATTGCAAAACGGTGTTTTCTTTTTAAGTTTTGTCCACCATGTGGAGCCACAAAGACATTCACTACCATCTATACCAGTCCTTTAAAACTGATGAGTATTGATCAGTGTCATGTCTACGCCCAGTAGCATAGATAGATCATAAATGCTGAAATAGCAAACAGAATTAAGAACACCATGCTGAAAGCTAATATAAACATGTATAGAAAAATAAAACTAATATTTTGGATAATCTTTAATTGTGTTTGCCATAAAATGCATTTTCAGTGGCCGCCATTTTGAAATTCAAGATGGCCGCCATGAACAATTTTTCCAGCTTTGTATCCACGTTTAAAATGCTTACAATAGCTTTGTCTATCATTGTCCCATACTTCATGCTTTTATCAAATAAATGTACAATGTTTTCATATACCTGCCCTGCTATGGTGTCAATTTTATGGTTGACAAACTCGCTTATGCTGGCAAGAGGGTGGGTCTGTTCCAAGTTGTCTAAAATGCAAACGGACACATGTACAAGCGGAAGACAAACAGAATCGAAATCTGCACATTCTCAGCTTTCAAATGAGACTAAGAAACCTTTGTCCCTCTCGGGGTGCAGCCAAATCGATTTTTAAGCGACTTTTTGATTTCCTTATTAAGGACTATCTCCTTCTGCGCTTTAGCCGCCGCTTTAAGCTGTTCCTTAGTCTGTCTAGCAGACTGCGAACCAGACGAACTAGATTGTGAACTAGACTGTGAATTAGACTGTGAACTAGACTGAGAATTAGACTGAGAACTAGATTGAGAATTAGTTGGACGAGCCGCCGAAGCGGCTCGAGGCTGTGAACCTGAGCCAGAGCGGGCTGTAGTTGCTCTTGGCTGAGATGTTGGCTGAGATGTTGGTTTTACAGATGGTGAAATAACTTTAGAAGATGGCAGAATGTCAAAATCTTTTTCGAAAAATTGGGTACCAGTAGTTTTTGTTTCGGGTCTTGCCAGTGAGTGTACAATTTTTGTGAAGTCCAAATCCGATGTTTGAGTTTGGCTTTCATATAATTTCCTAGCTTCCAAATAGGTAACATTTTTGTTGACCTTAATTTTCAAAATTTCTTTTTCTTTTTTCCATATTTCACATACGCTGGATCGAGAGACGTGATCTTTGCCGAAGTTAACGCATTTGGCCGGATTTTTGCACGTGGAGGTATGGTGGTCATGACCTCCCGCGCCACAAGTCGCACAAACAGATCCGGGATCAACGGGGCAATTGTTTTCGTGATGGCCAAACCTCTGACAGTTGAAACACCGCAGAGGATTTGGCACATACACGTCAACCGGAACAACTCGGTAAAAGATTTTTAATGATTTTGGTACCGTGACGGTGTTGAACGTAAGTAATAACGTGTTCGTTTCAACAGTATCGTGATCTTTTTTGATGGTAAAGCGTTTGCAGGCGGTCACGCCCTGTTCTCTTAGAATGAATGAATGTTTAAGTTATTTATAGACGCTCAACCCTGGTAAGGGCATATAGCGTCTAAACGTCAGCAATTTAAAACGTTTCTATAAGACAAAAAACGATCAAATGTTTAAAGTATTATGTTACGTCCAAATGATAAAAATGTTATGTACAATAAAAGACTAAATCTTGTTAAAAAGTCCAGCTTCCTTTAAAAAATTAATAATTTGGATAAAAGAAACTTTGCTAAAAAGCTCGGTTATGGTTTTAATGCTGTAATGTTTTGAACGAATATGGTTAAAGTCAATGCATGACACAAGAAGATGTTTGATAGTAATGACTTCATTGCATGGTATGCACAATGGTGCAACCTCGTTATTTAATAAAAACGAATGTGAAATTCTGGTATGCCCTATTCGGCATCTGGTAATGACAGTCTGTTCTTTTCTATTTGATAGTATATTGTCCTTGCTGTGAAAATCTGGTTTAATTTGTCGGAGTTTGTTATGAATTTGATTATCCCAATTAGTTTGACATTTTGATTTGATATATGTATTAATTTGAGATTTAAAATCTGAGTGCGGAATTCGGAAGGTACTTTCTGGTAAATTTAAAGCCGCCTTGGCCTCTTTATCGGCCAGGTCATTTCCACGAATATTGACGTGACTTGGAACCCAACAAAAGATTATTTCTTTTGATGGTAACTGAAAAAATTTACGAAGTAATTGTTGTATTAAAGGATTGGGGTGATTGACGTTTTTAAGTGATGATAAAACAGAAAGTGAGTCTGAGAATATAATAAACTGATTGTTTTCTTGAACTGAAATTTGATTGAGGGCCAAATCTATGGCTTTAGCTTCAGCTGTAAATATAGAGCTGCCATTTGGTAATCGTATAGTATCTGTGAATAGGGAACTTACAACCGAACATGCAACTTTATCGTCTTGTTTTGAACCATCCGTATAGATTGTGGTATGGTTCGGAAAATTAGATTTTACTTGCAAGAATTCTGATTGAAGAAGGTCAGGGTTCGTCTGTGATTTTTTATTCTTGTGTAATGATAAAATAACGTTAGGAGGTTTTAATGTCCATGGCTCTTGGACAGGTAAAGAAAATTTCTGGATGTTTTTAATGTCAATATGAGAGTCTACTAGCAAAGGTTTAATACGTAAACCCAAAGGTTTAATAGATCTCGGTTTGTTGTTATAAAATATTTCATACCGAGGGTTAAAAACATAATCGTAAGCAGAATTCTTTGGGTTTGCAGCTAGTTTTGATACATATTGTAGTGATAATTTCTCTCTTCTGATATATAGAGACGGTTCATTCGACTCTGCGTAAAGACTTTCTACGGGAGATGTTCGAAATGCTCCAAGAGCAAGACGTAACCCCTGATGATGTATGGTGTCAAGACATTTAAGGTATGATTTTCGTGCCGAACCATATACGACTGAACCATAATCCAGTTTAGATCTCACAAGAGATCTATACAGGTTTAGAAGTACAGTACGATCTCCTCCCCAATTTGTATTGGAGAGCACTTTTAAAACATCTAAAGCTTTTAAACATTTAGCTTTCAAAGCTTTTATGTGAGGAATAAAAGTGAGTTTCTTATCGAACAGAAGGCCTAAGAATTTGACCTCATTTACAACTGGAATTGGCGATCCATAAATGTTAAGAACTGGGTCGGGGTGCAAACCCCTCAACTGACAGAAATGAACACATTGGGTTTTAGTTTTAGAAAATTTAAAACCGTTTTCTGTGGCCCAGGTTTCTACTTTATTCAGGCATCTTTGAAGTCTGAATTCTATGTTTTCCATATTTTTCGATTTGTAAAAGATGCCAAAGTCGTCAACATATAATGAAGAATCGGTATCGTTAACACATTTAACAATGTTATTGATTTTTATATTAAATAAAGTAGGTGATAAAATACTTCCCTGAGGAACACCCTGTTCTTGTTTAAAAGTGTCAGACAATGTAGACCCTATTCTAACATTAAAGGATCTGTCAGATAAGAAATTCGAAATAAAGTTTGGAAGTCGGCCTCGAAGGCCAATATTATGTAAATCTTTCATGATGCCATATTTCCACGTCGTGTCGTACGCTTTCTCCAGATCAAAAAATATTGCGACGACATGTTCTTTTTTCACAAATGCATCACGAATAAAAGTTTCTAATCGAACTAAATGATCTACAGTACTGTGATTCTTACGAAAGCCCGCTTGATTTCTGGAAATCAAGTTATTTGACTCCAGGAACCAAACGAGCCTATCGTTAATCATTCTCTCCATTGTTTTACATATGCAACTTGTTAACGCTATCGGTCGGTAATTTGTAGCTTCCGTCTTATCCTTTCCCGGTTTGGGAATAGGAATGATGACTGCTTTATGCCAGTCTTCTGGAAAATTTCCAGTATGCCAAATATCATTCAACATATTAAGTAAGGTCTCCAATGCATCAGGTGGTAAATATTTAAGGATTTGATAATGAATATCGTCCGGCCCTGCGGCCATATCTTTACATTTATCTAGTGACTCCTTTAATTCTGATATACTGAAGGGAAGATTATATTTTTCGTTATTTAACGACTGAAAATTTAAATTTTCTGATTCTTTTTCAGTTTTCAGTTCCTGAAATCGTTGACTGTAATTTGAACTTGATGAATTTTTCTGAAAGTTTTCGCCTAATGCATTGGAAATCTCTGCAGTGGAAAAACATTTGTTACCGTTGGAAGATTTAATATGAACACATTCAGATTTCTTGTTTTTTCCACTGATTTTTCGTATCATTTCCCATATCTTTTTTACTGGCGTTTTTGGATTTAATATATTGACATATTGTTGCCAAGATGAACGTTTGGCTTCTTTAATAGTTCTTCGTGCTTTAGCACGAGTTACTTTTGAATGTACATGATTTTCACGAGACGGATTTTTATTAAATTTTCGTAAAGACGATTTGCGTTTGTTTATTGCAGTTTTACATTCATTAGTAAACCATGGATTACGCCTTTTTGAACTTGTCGAGGATTTCGGAATGCTTTCTTCCGAAATTGCATGTAATGCTGATGTAAAAGCAGACATATCTTCTGCTATTTTGAACTTTTCAGAGCTAAGCCGCTCCTGACATGATGTTACGAACATTTCCCAATTTGCTTTTTTCAAATTCCATCGAGAATGCTGTTCTTCATCAGATGAATCAATTTCTTTAATTATGATTGGGAAGTGATCACTTCCATGCAGGTCATCACAAACTGACCAGTCAAAATCTAAATATATATTAGGATGACAGATAGACAAATCTATGGCAAAATAATTTCCCGTGGGAGGGTGAAGATATGTAGGCTGTTTTTCATTAAGTATACACAAATCATTTTCAGCAATTACATCTTCAATAATTTCTCCTCTGTCATTTGTATTCAAACAACCCCAGGTTTTACTGTGACCATTGAAGTCACCAACTAACATAAATGGCTGCGGCAATTGGTTAACTAGATTGACCAAGGAATTTTTAGAAAGTACATCATTTGGCGGAATATAGATAGAGCATATCGTTACTTTTTTGGATAAAGTAACATTGACGGCAACTGCTTGTAAGTTTGTATTCAGATTAAACGGACTATGTGGAATGTTAGATTTTACGAGAATCGAAGTTCCTCCTGATGCTCTTTGACCATCAGAACAAATATAGTTAAACATACTAAAATCTCTGAAACTAACATTATCTGACTGCTTTAAAAAGGTTTCTTGAAGACAAATGACACTTGGAGATAAAAGAGACATTAAAATTAGTAATTCATTATAATTTGCTTTAAGACCACGACAGTTCCACTGTATTATTGACTTTTTATCCATGTTTAAATGAATGGGAGAGAAAAAAACGTGTCAGGAGACCAATCAGGAGAATATACTTCTCCTAAGCAGTATCCATGTCATCCTCCAAAGCGCCATATTTATTGACCGTTTTAACGGGATCCGGAGATCCTTTGCCGTTCTTATTGGAGGACGAACCTCCGATGGCAGGTTTATTGGAGGACGAGCCTCCGCCAGAATGTGATCGACGGCCAGAGCCGTGACCAGAAGGAGAACGATGTTTATCCTTCTCCTTCTGCGCTTTAGCCGCCGCTTTAAGCTGTTCCTTAGTCTGCCTAGCAGACTGCGAACCAGACGAACTAGACTGTGAACTAGATTGTGAGTTAGACTGTGAACTAGACTGAGCATTAGACTGAGAACTAGATTGAGAACTAGTTGGACGAGCCGCCGAAGCGGCCCGAGGCTGTGAACCTGAGCCAGAGCGGGCTGTAGTTGCTCTTGGCTGAGATGTTGGCTGAGATGTTGGTTTTACAGATGGTGAAATAACTTTAGAAGATGGTAAAAGGTCAAAATCTTTTTCGAAAAATTGGGTACCAGTAGTTTTTGTTTCGGGTCTTGCCAGTGAGTGTACAATTTTTGTGAAGTCCAAATCCGATGTTTGAGTTTGACTTTCATATAATTTCCTAGCTTCCAAATAGGTAACATTTTTGTTGACCTTAATTTTCAAAATCTCTTTTTCTTTTTTCCATATTTCGCATACGCTGGATCGAGAGACGTGATCTTTGCCGCAGTTAACGCATTTGGCCGGATTTTTGCACGTGGAGGTATGGTGGTCATGACCTCCCGCGCCACAAGTCGCACAAACAGATCCGGGATCAACGGGGCAATTGTTTTCGTGATGGCCAAACCTCTGACAGTTGAAACACCGCAGAGGATTTGGCACATACACGTCAACCGGAACAACTCGGTAAAAGATTTTTAATGATTTTGGTACCGTGACGGTGTTGAACGTAAGAAGTAAAGTGTTAGTCTCAACAGTATCATGATCTTTTTTGATGGTAAAGCGTTTGCAGGCGGTCACGCCCTGTTCTCTTAGGTAGTCAACGATTTCATTTTCTTTTTCCCCTTTCAGCATCCTGTCACGGATGATGCCTTTAGAAGAATTAAGGCTTGTATGCTCTGTGACAGAGACTTTAAGGCCAAAAAAGGTGGAAATTTTCAAAAGATTGTCCGTTTGAGCTTTTCGACATGTTTCAACTAGCAGAGTCTTGTTTTTTAGTTTTTTTACAGATTTTGGAGTTCCTATTAAACTTTCAATTTGCTTTTCAATCACGAAAGGGGAAAGGGTCGTGACCGCCTTCTCTTCAAGTGACTGGATGACTAGAAATTTAGCGAAACTAACATTACCTTGAAATGTGAAATATGAGGGCCGGTCCGCGTCGTCATCAGAGTCCATTAGAAATCTTCTCTTATTTGAGGATCCCATGATTGATATTTATTATTCATTGGCTATGCGCTTCACCCTCCGCGGAGTCCTACAAGGGGACGTTTTAGGGGAACGGATCTCCTATTCCCAACGCCAAAGCTACATAACCATTATACTCAACGATCAAATCCCTCGGTTTAAACCCCCAATGCTGAAGGCCGAAAAATATGCCCGTCAATTAACCCATCAGCCGCTGCCCATCGAAAATACCCATATAGAAAGAAACGAAGGGAATATTTTAAGCCCGGTATGTACCATTATAGATACGTATAAAGAAAGAAGGAAGTGAAGGATCAAGAAGCGCATTTCTAGAGCTTAGCACGACTGAGCCGATTGAAACGGGTTGGGTCTAACCCGAAACGCTCGTCTATCTGAAGCCAGGGCCAAAGTAGTGTGTTGGAAAGCTGGAGATCCCTGGGCTTCCCTCAACTACCAGGATCCCTTTTTCCAGCATACGAGACGCCACCCACGGCAAACAGGTGGCTCCTGTTTTGACAGGTAATTTCACCCCGTCCACTACAGAAGTAAAGTGGCCTGTAAATTTTATTCCCCACAGACAAAGGGAAAAAGAGAACCGTTTGCTGAAAAGACGTCTTTGGCGTTGTCGGAATAGGAGATCCATATCCGGAGTATATGCAATGAGACTAAGAAGTTGTCAAAGTTACTATATAGGTAAGATGAGGTAGCAACATATAAGATTTGTTAAATGATTTGAAACTTTAAGGCATATGCAAACAAAACGTAGCAGACAATTGCTACAGAAGACAAATTGTTTATTATTTTTCTGTTGAGACAAATTTCTTTCTTATTTTAAAGTGCAACGTGCTCGAGTTTGGTGAAGTGATACAAACACAAGACAAATGTTATACACAGATGAGGTAATAATTTTCGTCCCGTGTGCGACCCACGGGCACAGAATGATACACAAACAAATGAAGCATGTTAGTATAATGAAATAGTAAAGATCGAAAGGATAGAATTCGCGTTTGATGCCTACTTAAATATATCTAAAATTTCAAAATGGGGTTTATTTAAATTCGCACGTTGGATCCGTTTGTACGTAAGATTTGATCATTTAAATTTGATCAGTTAAACTGTATGAACTATATAACGGACGGTTGCTTATATAGTGGGGTTTCACCACCTGCTCAAGCGAAAGCATCCAACTATTTATACCCCCCGGTTGGCACGGGGCCTGTTCTCTTAGATAGTCAACGATTTCATTTTCTTTTTCCCCTTTCAGCATCCTGTCACGGATGATGCCTTTAGAAGAATTAAGGCTTGTATGCTCCGTGACAGAGACTTTAAGGCCAAAAAAGGTGGAGATTTTCAAAAGATTGTCCGTTTGAGCTTTTCGGCAAGTTTCGACAAGAAGAGTCTTGTTTTTTAGTTTTTTAACAGATTTAGGTGTCCCAGTTAAACTTTCAATTTGCTTTTCAATCACGAAAGGGGAAAGGGTCGTGACCGCCTTCTCTTCAAGTGACTGAATGACTAGAAATTTAGAGAAACTAACATTACCTTGAAATGTGAAATATGAGGGCCGGTCCGCGTCGTCATCAGAGTCCATTAGAAATCTTCTCTTATTTGAGGATCCCATGATTGGTGTTTATTATTCATTGGCTATGCGCTTCACCCTCCGCGGAGTCCTACAAGGGGACGTTTTAGGGGAACGGATCTCCTATTCCCAACGCCAAAGCTACATAACCATTATACTCAACGATCAAATCCCTCGGTTTAAACCCCCAATGCTGAAGGCCGAAAAATATGCCCGTCAATTAACCCATCAGCCGCTGCCCATCGAAAATACCCATATAGAAAGAAACGAAGGGAATATTTTAAGCCCGGTATGTACCATTATAGATACGTATAAAGAAAGAAGGAAGTGAAGGATCAAGAAGCGCATTTCTAGAGCTTTGCACGACTGAGCCGATTCAAACGGGTCGGGCCTAACCCGAAACGCTCGTCTATCTGAAGCCAAGGCCAAAGTAGTGTGTTGGAAAGCTGGAGATCCCTGGGCTTCCCTTAACTACCAGGATCCCTTTTTCCAGCATACGAGACGCCACCCACGGCAAACAGGTGGCTCCTGTTTTGACAGGGAATTTCACCCCGTCCACTACAGAAGTAAAGTGGCCTGTAAATTTTATTCCCCACAGACAAAGGGAAAAAGAGAACCGTTTGCTGAAAAGACGTCTTTGGCGTTGTCGGAATAGAAGATCCATATCCGGAGTATATGCAATGAGACTAAGAAGTTGTCAAAGTTACTATATAGGTAAGAAGAGGTAGCAACATATAAGATTTGTTAAATGATTTGAAACTTTAAGGCATATGCAAACAAAACGTAGCAGACAATTGCTACAGAAGACAAATTGTTTATTATTTTTCTGTTGAGACAAATTTCTTTCTTATTTTAAAGTGCAACGTGCTCGAGTTTGGAAAAGTGATACAAACACAAGACAAATGTTATACACAGATGAGGTAATAATTTTCGTCCCGTGTGCGACCCACGGGCACAGAATGATACACAAACAAATGAAGCATGTTAGTATCATGAAATAGTAAAGATCGAAAGAATAGAATTTGCGTTTGTGCCTACTTAAATATATCTAAAATTTCAAAATGGGGTTTATTTAAATTCGCACGTTGGATCTGTTTGTACGGAAGATTTGATCATTTCAATTTGATCAATTAAACTGTATGAACTATACAACGGACGGTTGCTTGTATAGTGGGGTTTCACCACCTGCCACAAGCGAAAGCAACTATTTATACCCCCCGGTTGGCACGGGGCATAGCAAGATTAGTCTCCCATGCAGCATCTAAAAGCCGAGAATGCAAATGAAAAGCCGGGACCCGATTTCGGTACCACAGTTGCACCAGTAAATTTAGGCGGATTAAAACACCCACTGTTATGATATAATGATCATACTTCTTTTTCCTAAATATAAATTCATAAACTTCAAACCTATTTACAAACTGTATAGAGAATTTATGCTTAATTTTGGGAACTCTGAACATGTACTGGAGCACAATTTTCATCATTGATATTGTCTCATTATTTTTTTTCTTTGACACGGAGACAGGATTCAAAGACCTGGCATTGTGACATGACAATGAATAAGATAGACTTAGGCTGTTAAATTAATGCAAACTATATTGTTCTGAGGTTGGTACCGGAAAATTGGTTCCGGATTTTGGTATGTGGTTCGGGGTTTTACCAACCCCGCGAAATGCGCAAGAATAAATTGTTAAGCGGCTCGTGTGTTCTTGTGAGAATCAAAACAATGCAAAAAATTATCCACGACCTTAAAGATTTTACTGCTACAATGTCAACATCTGTGCTTTGATCGTCCATATCATGCACATGTTTGCATTTAGAATAGTACTTGCTTTTAACTGATACAGTCATGCAGTGTTCAATACTTACTTTGGTGAGAGCGGTTACTGAAAGTTTTTGTTTACAATTTTAATGAATGAAGAAATGGCGACCTCAGTGACTTCATGATACACGAGGCCAACTTTAAAGTGGTTTCTTAAAAAGTAGACAGTTAAAAGGCTTTGCAACTGTGGAAGATTGTAGTTCATGCTTGACACTTTTAACATGCCGAAATAGTTTTATGCCATTATCTCTGGTTTATGAGTTCTAATGGAAGTCCTGGCCACCTTGAATTTTTCCTCTAATTTCTCATTTTAAATGTTATATTTAAAGTTCCTCTCAATATATCTTGCTAACACATAGAAATTACATTTGGGATAGGCAAAACTTCATATTTCACAAGTATAAGTAAAAAATTTCAAAGTATGTTTTCAGACCATTCCCCACCCACTTGGTGGTGTGATGAACCCTTAAGCAACAGTTACAGCTGCTTATCAGCCATCTATGTAAACAAACAATTTCATGCTGAAAAGTTCACCAGAATTTGAACTTGTAGGCTGTGGACAAAAGTGTTCAACCACTTTGTGAATGAATGTTTAAGTTATTTATAGACGCTCAACACTGGTAAGGGCATATAGCGTCTAAACGTCAGCAATTTAAAACGTTTCTATAAGACAAAAAACGATCAGATGTTTAAAGTATTATGTTACGTCCAAATGATAAAAATGTTATGTACAATAAAAGACTAAATCTTGTTGAAAAGTCCAGCTTCCTTTAAAAAATTAATAATTTGGATAGAAGAAACTTTGCTAAAAAGCTCGGATATGGTTTTAATGTTGTAATATTTTGAACGAATATGGTTAAAGTCAATGCATGACACAAGAAGATGTTTGATTGTAATGACTTCATTGCATGGTATGCAAAATGGTGCAACCTCATTATTTAATAAAAACGAATGTGTAATTCTGGTATGCCCTATTCGGCATCTGGTAATGATAGTCTGTTCTTTTCTATTTGATAGAATATTTACCTTGCTGTGAAAATCTGGTTTAATTTGTCGGAGTTTGTTATGAATTTGATTATCCCAATTAGTTTGACATTTTGATTTGATATATGTATTAATTTGAGATTTAAAATCTGAGTGCGGAATTCGGAAGGTACTTTCTGGTAAATTTAAAGCCGCCTTGGCCTCTTTATCAGCCAGGTCATTCCCACGAATATTGACGTGACTTGGAACCCAACAAAAGATTATTTCTTTTGATGGTAACTGAAAATATTTACGAAGTAATTGTTGTATTAAAGGATTGGGGTGATTGACGTTTTTAAGTGATGATAAAACAGAAAGTGAGTCTGAGAATATAATAAACTGATTGTTTTCTTGAACTGAAATTTGATTGAGGGCCAAATCTATGGCTTTAGCTTCAGCTGTAAATATAGAGCTGCCATTTGGTAATCGTATAGTATCTGTGAAAAGGGGACTTACAACCGAACATGCAACTTTATCTTCTTGTTTTGAATGAATGTTTAAGTTATTTATAGACGCTCAACCCTGGTAAGGGCATATAGCGTCTAAACGTCAGCAATTTAAAACGTTTCTATAAGACAAATTCAAAAACGATTAAATGTTTAAAGTATTATGTTACGTCCAAATGATAAAAATGTTATGTACAATAAAAGACTAAATCTTGTTAAAAAGTCCAGCTTCCTTTAAAAAATTAATAATTTGGATAGAAGAAACTTTGTTAAAAAGCTCGGTTATGGTTTTAATGTTGTAATGTTTTGAACGAATATGGTTAAAGTCAATGCATGACACAAGAAGATGTTTGATAGTAATGACTTCATTGCATGGTATGCACAATGGTGCAACCTCATTATGTAATAAAAACGAATGTGTAATTCTGGTATGCCCTATTCGGCATCTGGTAATGACAGTCTGTTCTTTTCTATTTGATAGTATATTGTCCTTGCTGTGAAAATCTGGTTTAATTTGTCGGAGTTTGTTATGAATTTGATTATCCCCATTAGTTTGACATTTTGATTTGATATATGTATTAATTTGAGATTTAAAATCTGAGTGCGGAATTCGGAAGGTACTTTCTGGTAAATTTAAAGCCGCATTGGCCTCTTTATCGGCCAGGTCATTTCCACGAATATTGACGTGACTTGGAACCCAGCAAAAGATTATTTCTTTTGATGGTAACTGAAAATATTTACGAAGTAATTGTTGTATTAAAGGATTGGGGTGATTGACGCTTTTAAGTGATGATAAAACAGAAAGTGAGTCTGAGAATATAATAAACTGATTGTTTTCTTGAACTGAAATTTGATTGAGGGCCAAATCTATGGCTTTAGCTTCAGCTGTAAATATAGAGCTGCCATTTGGTAATCGTATAGTATCTGTGAATAGGGAACTAACAACCGAACATGCAACTTTATCTTCCTGTTTTGAACCATCCGTATAGATTGTGGTATGGTTCGGAAAATTAGATTTTACTTGCAAGAATTCTGATTGAAGAAGGTCAGGGTTCGTCTGTGAATTTTTTTTCTTGTGTAATGATAAAACAACGTTAGGAGGTTTTAATGTCCATGGCTCTTGGACAGGTAGAGAAAATTTCTGGATGTTTTTAATGTCAATATGAGAGTCTACTAGCAAAGGTTTAATACGTAAACCCAAGGGTTTAATAGATCTCGGTTTGTTGTTATAAAATATTTCATACCGAGGGTTAAAAACACAATCGTAAGCAGAATTCTTTGGGTTTGCAGCTAGTTTTGATACATATTGTAGTGATAATTTCTCTCTTCTGATATATAGAGACGGTTCATTCGACTCTGCGTAAAGACTTTCTACGGGAGATGTTCGAAATGCTCCAAGAGCAAGACGTAACCCCTGATGATGAATGGTGTCAAGACATTTAAGGTATGATTTTCGTGCCGAACCATATACGACTGAACCATAATCCAGTTTAGATCTCACAAGAGATCTATACAGGTTTAGAAGTACAGTACGATCTCCTCCCCAATTTGTATTGGAGAGCACTTTTAAAACATCTAAAGCTTTTAAACATTTAGCTTTCAAAGCTTTTATGTGAGGAATAAAAGTGAGTTTCTTATCGAACAGAATGCCTAAGAATTTGGCCTCATTTACAACTGGAATTGGCGATCCATAAATGTTAAGAACTGGGTCGGGGTGCAAACCCCTCAACTGACAGAAATGAACACATTGGGTTTTAGTTTTAGAAATTTTGAAGCCGTTTTCTGTGGCCCAGGTCTCTACTTTATTCAGGCATCTTTGAAGTCTGAATTCTATGTTTTCCATATTTTTCGATTTGTAAAAGATGCCAAAGTCGTCAACATATAACGAAGAATCGGTATCGTTAACACATTTAACAATGTTATTGATTTTTATGTTAAATAAAGTAGGTGATAAAATACTTCCCTGAGGAACACCCTGTTCCTGTTTAAAAGTGTCAGACAATGTAGACCCTATTCTAACATTAAAGGATCTGTCAGATAAGAAATTCGAAATAAAGTTTGGAAGTCGGCCTCGAAGGCCAATATTATGTAAATCTTTCATGATGCCATATTTCCACGTCGTGTCGTACGCTTTCTCCAGATCAAAAAATATTGCGACGACATGTTCTTTTTTCACAAATGCATCACGAATAAAAGATTCTAATCGAACTAAATGATCTATAGTACTGTGATTTTTACGAAAGCCCGCTTGATTTCTGGAAATCAAGTTATTTGATTCCAGGAACCAAACGAGCCTATCGTTAATCATTCTCTCCATTGTTTTACATATGCAACTTGTTAACGCTATCGGTCGGTAATTTGTAGCTTCCGTCTTATCCTTTCCCGGTTTGGGAATAGGAATGATGACTGCTTTATGCCAGTCTTCTGGAAAATTTCCAGTATGCCAAATATCATTCAACATATTAAGTAAGGTCTCCAATGCATCAGGTGGTAAATGTTTAAGGATTTGATAATGAATATCGTCCGGCCCTGCGGCCGTATCTTTACATTTATCAAGTGACTCCTTTAATTCTGATATGCTGAAGGGAAGATTATATTTTTCGTTATTTAATGACTGAAAATTTAAATTTTCTGATTCTTTTTCAGTTTTCAGTTCCTGAAATCGTTGACTGTAATTTGAGCTTGAAGAATTTTTCTGAAAGTTTTCGCCTAATGCATTGGAAATCTCTGCAGTGGAAAAACATTTGTTACCGTTGGAAGATTTAATATGAACACATTCAAATTTCTTGTTTTTTCCACTGATTTTTCGTATCATTTCCCATATCTTTTTTACTGGCGTTTTAGGATTTAATTTATTGACATATTGTTGCCATGATGAACGTTTGGCTTCTTTAACAGTTCTTCGTGCTTTAGCACGAGTTACTTTTGAATGTATATGATTTTCACGAGACGGATTTTTATTAAATTTTCGTAAAGACGATTTGCGTTTGTTTATTGCAGTTTTACATTCATTAGTAAACCATGGATTACGCCTTTTTGAACTTGTCGAGGATTTCGGAATACTTTCTTCCGAAATTGCATGTAATGCTGATGTAAAAGCAGACATATCTTCTGCTGTTTTGAACTTTTCAGAGCTAAGCCGCTCCTGACATGATGTTACGAACATTTCCCAATTTGCTTTTTTCAAATTCCATCGAGAATGCTGTTCTTCATCGGATGAATCAATTTCTTTAATTATGATTGGGAAGTGATCGCTTCCATGCAGGTCATCACAAACTGACTAGTCAAAATCTAAATATATATTAGGATGACAAATAGACAAATCTATGGCAAAATAATTTCCCGTGGGAGGGTGAAGATATGTAGGCTGTTTTTCATTAAGTATACACAAATCATTTTCAGCAATTACATCTTCAATAATTTCTCCTCTGTCATTTGTATTCAAACAACCCCAGGTTTTACTGTGACCATTGAAGTCGCCAACTAACATAAATGGCTGCGGCAATTGGTCTACTAGATTGACCAAGGAATTTTTAGAAAGTACATCATTTGGCGGAATATAGATAGAGCATATCGTTACTTTTTTGGATAAAGTAACATTGACGGCAACTGCTTGTAAGTTTGTATTCAGATTAAACTGACTATGTGGAATGTTAGATTTTACGAGAATCGAAGTTCCTCCTGATGCTCTTTGACCATCAAGACAAATATAGTTAAACATACTAAAATCTCTGAAACTAACATTATCTGACTGCTTTAAAAAGGTTTCTTGAAGACAAATGACACTTGGAGATAGAAGAGACATTAAAATTAGTAATTCATTATAATTTGCTTTAAGACCACGACAGTTCCACTGTATTATTGACTTTTTATCCATGTTTAAATGAATGGGAGAGAAAAAAACGTGTCAGGAGACCAATCAGGAGAATATACTTCTCCTAAGCAGTATCCATGTCATCCTCCAAAGCGCCATATTTATTGACCGTTTTAACAGGATCCGGAGATCCTTTGCCGAGCTTATTGGAGGACGAACCTCCGATGGCAGGTTTATTGGAGGACGAACCTCCGCCAGAATGTGATCGACGGCCAGAGCCGTGACCAGAAGGAGAACGATGTTTATCCTTCTCCTTCTGCGCTTTAGCCGCCGCTTTAAGCTGTTCCTTAGTCTGCCTAGCAGACTGCGAACCAGACGAACTAGACTGTGAACTAGACTGAGAATTAGACTGAGAACTAGACTGAGAATTAGTTGGACGAGCCGCCGAAGCGGCTCGAGGCTGTGAACCTGAGCCAGAGCGGGCTGTAGTTGCTCTTGGCTGAGATGTTTGCTGAGATGTTGGTTTTACAGAAGGTGAAATAACTTCAGAGGATGGTAAAATGTCAAAATCTTTTTCGAAAAATTGGGTACCAGTAGTTTTTGTTTCGGGTCTTGCCAGTGAGTGTGCAATTTTTGTGAAGTCCAAATCCGATGTTTGAGTTTGGCTTTCATACAATTTCCTAGCTTCCAAATATGTAACATTTTTGTTGACTTTAATTTTCAAAATTTCTTTTTCTTTTTTCCATATTTCGCATACACTGGATCGAGAGACGTGATCTTTGCCGCAGTCAACGCATTTGGCCGGATTTTTGCACGCGGAGGTATGGTGGTCATGACCTCCCGCGCCACAAGTCGCACAAACAGATCCGGGATCAACGGGGCAATTGTTTTCGTGATGGCCAAACCTCTGACAGTTGAAACACCGCAGAGGGTTTGGCACATACACGTCAACCGGAACAACTCGGTAAAAGATTTTTAACGATTTCGGTACTGTGACGGAGTTGAACGTGAGAAGTAATGTATTCGTCTCAACAGTTTCGTGATCTTTTTTGATGGTAAAGCGTTTGCAGGCGGTCACGCCCTGTTCTCTTAGGTAGTCGACGATTTCATTTTCTTTTTCCCCTTTCAGCATCCTGTCACGGATGATGCCTTTTGAAGAATTAAGGCTTGTATGCTCCGTGACAGAGACTTTAAGGCCAAAAAAGGTGGAAATTTTCAATAGATTGTCGGTTTGCGCTTTTCTACATGTTTCAATAAGGAGAGTCTTGTTTTTTAGTTTTTTCACAGATTTAGGTGTCCCAATTAAACTTTCGATTTGTTTTTCAATCACGAAAGGGGAAAGGGTCGTGACCGCCTTCTCTTCAAGTGATTGAATGACTAGAAATTTAGCGAAAGTGACATTGCCTTGAAATGCGAAAAATGAGGGCTGGTCCGCGTCGTCATCAGAGTCCATTCGAAATGTTCTTTTTCTTGTGGATGCCATGATTGATGTATATTATTCATTGGCTATGCGCTTCACCCTCCGCGGAGTCCTACAAGGGGACGTTTTAGGGGAACGGACCTCCTATTCCCAACGCCAAAGCTACATAACCATTATACTCAACGATCAAATCCCTCGCTTTAAACCCCCAATGCTGAAGGCCGAAAAATATGCCCGTCAATTAACCCATCAGCCGCTGCCCATCGAAAATACCCATATAGAAAGAAACGAAGGGAATATTTTAAGCCCGGTATGTACCATTATAGATACGTATAAAGAAAGAAGGAAGTGAAGGATCAAGAAGCGCATTTCTAGAGCTTAGCACGACTGAGCCGATTCAAACGGGTCGGGCCTAACCCGAAACGCTCGTCTATCTGAAGCCAGGGCCAAAGTAGTGTGTTGGAAAGCTGGAGATCCCTGGGCTTCCCTCAACTACCAGGATCCCTTTTTCCAGCATACGAGACGCCATCCACGGCAAACAGGTGGCTCCTGTTTTGACAGGGAATTTCACCCCGTCCACTACAGAAGTAAAGTGGCCTGTAAATTTTATTCCCCACAGACAAAGGGAAAAAGAGAACCGTTTGCTGAAAAGACGTCTTTGGCGTTGTCGGAATAGAAGATCCATATCCGGAGTATATGCAATGAGACGAAGAAGTTGTCAAAGTTACTATATAGGTAAGAAGAGGTAGCAACATATAAGATTTGTTAAATGATTTGAAACGTTAAGGTATATGCAAACAAAACGTAGCAGACAATTGCTACAGAAGACATTATTTATTATTTTTCTGTTGAGACAAATTTCTTAATAATTTTAAAGTGCAACGTGCTCGAGTTTGGAAAAGTGACACATACACAAGACAATTGTTATACACAGATGAGGTAATAATCTTCGTCCCGTGTGCGACCCACGGGCACAGAATGATACACAAACAAATGAAGCATGTTAGTATCATGAAATAGTAAAGATCGAAAGGATAGAATTCGCATTTGATGCCTACTTAAATATTTAATAAATTTCTAAATGGGGTTTATTTAAATTCGCACGTTGGATCTGTTTGTACGGAAGATTTGATCATTTAAATTTGATCAGTTAAACTGTATGAATTATATAACGGACGGTTGCTTATATAGTGGGGTTTCACCACCTGCTCAAGCGAAAGCATCCAACTATTTATACCCCCCGGTTGGCACGGGGCGTCTTGTTTTGAACCATCCGTATAGATTGTGGTATGGTTCGGAAAATTAGATTTTACTTGCAAGAATTCTGATTGAAGAAGGTCAGGGTTCGTCTGTGATTTTTTATTCTTGTGTAATGATAAAATAACGTTAGGAGGTTTTAATGTCCATGGCTCTTGGACAGGTAAAGAAAATTTCTGGATGTTTTTAATGTCAATATGAGAGTCTACTAGCAAAGGTTTAATACGTAAACCCAAAGGTTTAATAGATCTCGGTTTGTTGTTATAAAATATTTCATACCGAGGGTTAAAAACACAATCGTAAGCAGAATTCTTTGGGTTTGCAGCTAGTTTTGATACATATTGTAGTGATAATTTCTCTCTTCTGATATATAGAGACGGTTCATTCGACTCTGCGTAAAGACTTTCTACGGGAGATGTTCGAAATGCTCCAAGAGCAAGACGTAACCCCTGATGATGAATGGTGTCAAGACATTTAAGGTATGATTTTCGTGCCGAACCATATACGACTGAACCATAATCCAGTTTAGATCTCACAAGAGATCTATACAGGTTTAGAAGTACAGTACGATCTCCTCCCCAATTTGTATTGGAGAGCACTTTTAAAACATCTAAAGCTTTTAAACATTTAGCTTTCAAAGCTTTTATGTGAGGAATAAAAGTGAGTTTCATATCGAACAGAAGGCCTAAGAATTTGGCCTCATTTACAACTGGAATTCGCGATCCATAAATGTTAAGAACTGGGTCGGGGTGCAAACCCCTCAACTGACAGAAATGAACACATTGGGTTTTAGTTTTAGAAAATTTAAAACCGTTTTCTGTGGCCCAGGTTTCTACTTTATTCAGGCATCTTTGAAGTCTGAATTCTATGTTTTCCATATTTTTCGATTTGTAAAAGATGCCAAAGTCGTCAACATATAATGAAGAATCGGTATCGTTAACACATTTAACAATGTTATTGATTTTTATATTAAATAAAGTAGGTGATAAAATACTTCCCTGAGGAACACCCTGTTCTTGTTTAAAAGTGTCAGACAATGTAGACCCTATTCTAACATTAAAGGATCTGTCAGATAAGAAATTCGAAATAAAGTTTGGAAGTCGGCCTCGAAGGCCAATATTATGTAAATCTTTCATGATGCCATATTTCCACGTCGTGTCGTACGCTTTCTCCAGATCAAAAAATATTGCGACGACATGTTCTTTTTTCACAAATGCATCACGAATAAAAGTTTCTAATCGAACTAAATGATCTACAGTACTGTGATTCTTACGAAAGCCCGCTTGATTTCTGGAAATCAAGTTATTTGACTCCAGGAACCAAACGAGCCTATCGTTAATCATTCTCTCCATTGTTTTACATATGCAACTTGTTAACGCTATCGGTCGGTAATTTGTAGCTTCCGTCTTATCCTTTCCCGGTTTGGGAATAGGAATGATGACTGCTTTATGCCAGTCTTCTGGAAAATTTCCAGTATGCCAAATATCATTCAACATATTAAGTAAGGTCTCCAACGCATCAGGCGGTAAATGTTTAAGGATTTGATAGTGAATATCGTCCGGCCCTGCGGCCGTATCTTTACATTTATCAAGAGACTCCTTTAATTCTGATATGCTGAAGGGAAGATTATATTTTTCGTTATTTAATGACTGAAAATTTAAATTTTCTGATTCTTTTTCAGTTTTCAGTTCCTGAAATCGTTGACTGTAATTTGAACTTGAAGAATTTTTCTGAAAGTTTTCGCCTAATGCATTGGAAATCTCTGCAGTGGAAAAACATTTGTTACCGTTGGAAGATTTAATATGAACACATTCAGATTTCTTGTTTTTTCCACTAATTTTTCGTATCATTTCCCATATCTTTTTTACTGGCGTTTTTGGATTTAATTTATTGACATATTGTTGCCAAGATGAACGTTTCGCTTCTTTAATAGTTCTTCGTGCTTTAGCACGAGTTACTTTTGAATGTATATGATTTTCACGAGACGGATTTTTATTAAATTTTCGTAAAGACGATTTGCGTTTGTTGATTGCAGTTTTACATTCATTAGTAAACCATGGATTACGCCTTTTTGAACTTGTCGAGGATTTCGGAATACTTTCTTCCGAAATTGCATGTAATGCTGATGTAAAAGCAGACATATCTTCTGCTGTTTTGAACTTTTCAGAGCTAAGCCGCTCCTGACATGATGTTACGAACATTTCCCAAATTGCTTTTTTCAAATTCCATCGAGAATGCTGTTCTTCATCAGATGAATCAATTTCTTTAATTATGATTGGGAAGTGATCGCTTCCATGCAGGTCATCACAAACTGACCAGTCAAAATCTAAATATATATTAGGATGACAAATAGACAAATCTATGGCAAAATAATTTCCCGTGGGAGGGTGAAGATATGTAGGCTGTTTTTCATTAAGTATACACAAATCATTTTCAGCAATTACATCTTCAATAATTTCTCCTCTGTCATTTGTATTCAAACAACCCCAGGTTTTACTGTGACCATTGAAGTCAACTAACATAAATGGCTGCGGCAATTGGTCTACTAGATTGACCAAGGAATTTTTAGAAAGTACATCATTTGGCGGAATATAGATAGAGCATATCGTTACTTTTTTGGATAAAGTAACATTGACGGCAACTGCATGTAAGTTTGTATTCAGATTAAACTGACTATGTGGAATGTTAGATTTTACGAGAATCGAAGTTCCTCCTGATGCTCTTTGACCATCAGGACAAATATAATTAAACATACTAAAATCTCTAAAACTAAATTATCTGACTGCTTTAAAAAGGTTTCTTGAAGACAAATGACACTTGGAGATAGAAGAGACATTAAAATTAGTAATTCATTATAATTAGCTTTAAGACCACGACAGTTCCACTGTATTATTGACTTTTTATCCATGTTTAAATGAATGGGAGAGAAAAAAACGTGTCAGGAGACCAATCAGGAGAATATACTTCTCCTAAGCAGTATCCATGTCATCCTCCAAAGCGCCATATTTATTGACCGTTTTAACAGGATCCGGAGATCCTTTGCCGAGCTTATTGGAGGACGAACCTCCGATGGCGGGTTTATTGGAGGACGAACCTCCGCCAGAATGTGATCGACGGCCAGAGCCGTGACCAGAAGGAGAACGATGTTTATCCTTCTCCTTCTGCGCTTTAGCCGCCGCTTTAAGCTGTTCCTTAGTCTGCCTAGCAGACTGCGAACCAGACGAACTAGACTGTGAACTAGATTGTGAATTAGACTGTGAACTAGACTGAGAATTAGACTGAGAACTAGACTGAGAATTAGTTGGACGAGCCGCCGAAGCGGCTCGAGGCTGTGAACCTGAGCCAGAGCGGGCTGTAGTTGCTCTTGGCTGAGATGTTTGCTGAGATGTTGGTTTTACAGAAGGTGAAATAACTTTAGAGGATGGTAAAATGTCAAAATCTTTTTCGAAAAATTGGGTACCAGTAGTTTTTGTTTCGGGTCTTGCCAGTGAGTGCACAATTTTTGTGAAGTCCAAATCCGATGTTTGAGTTTGGCTTTCATACAATTTCCTAGCTTCCAAATATGTAACATTTTTGTTGACTTTAATTTTCAAAATTTCTTTTTCTTTTTTCCATATTTCACATACACTGGATCGAGAGACGTGATCTTTGCCGCAGTTAACGCATTTGGCCGGATTTTTGCACGCGGAGGTATGGTGGTCATGACCTCCCGCGCCACAAGTCGCACAAACAGATCCGGGATCAACGGGGCAATTGTTTTCGTGATGGCACCACTTTGTGAAGATGTTATCAATTGGATATTAATACCGGTTGAAACGTGACTTTCGTAAGCTAGTAGGGTAGAGTCGGGTAACTTCGGATAGCGAGTAAATTCGGACATACCATTGCAAACAGTGAAAATCCAGATGAGAGGGCTCATCATGAGCCGTCTCTTCAGGATTTTTACTGTTTGCCCAATTATGAGCCGTCTCATCTGTATTTTCACTGTTTGCCCAGTTAATTTTGTTTTAATTCCAAACAACTTGCATATAAAGGAAACAAGTCACTGTCCGAAGTTACCCTGCTATACCCTAGTATATCGGTGATTAACATTTTTTAGTGATGATAAAACAGAAAGAGAATCTGAGAATATTATAAACTGATTGTTTTCTTGAACTGAAATTTGATTGAGGGCCAAATCTATGGCTTTAGCTTCTGCTGTAAAAATTGAGCTGCCATTTGGTAATCGTATGGTTTCTGTGAATAGGGAACTTACAACCGAACATGCAACTTTATCTTCTTGTTTTGAACCATCCGTATAGATTGTGGTATGATTCGGGAAACTAGATTTTACTTGTAAGAATTCAGATTGAATAAGATCAGGGTTTGTCTCTTTTTTTTTTATTGTGATGTAATGATAGAATGACCTTTGGAGGTTTTAAGGTCCATGGCTCATGAACAGGTAAGGAAAATTTCTGTGTTTTTAATGTTAATATGCGAATCGACAGAAAAGAGTTTTTTTTTGTTTTTTTTTAACCTATTTAAGCGTTCCAATGATACTCTCAATCTGTTTTTCTATGACGAAAGGAGAAAAGGACGTGACTGCTTTCTCCTCCAATGACTTTATAACAAGAAATCGAGCGAAGCCTTCATTGCCTTTAATAACGAAATGCGGTGTTCGTTCCGGGTCGTCATCTGATTCAAGTGCTCTTTTTTTATTCTTATTGGTTTCCATGATTTGTGTATTTTAATTTCGATGGCTATGCGCTTCGCCTTCCACGGAGCCCTACAAGGGGACGTTTTTATGGAAACGGATCTCCTATTTCCAACGCCAAAGCTACATAGCCATTATACTCAACGTTCAAATCCCTCGGTTTAAACCCCCAATGGTGAAGGCCGAAAAATATGCCCGTCGATTCACCCATCAGCCGCTGTCCATCGAACTACCCATAAAGAGAGAAATGAAGGGAATTTCAAACCCGGTATGTACCATTAAAGATACGTATAAAGAAAGGAAGCGAAGAGTCAAGTAGCGTATTTCTAGACCTCAACACGACCGAGCCGATTGAATCGGGTCGGGCCTAACCCGAAACGCTCGTCTGTCTAAAGCCAGGGCCAAAGTAGTGGGTTGATAAGCTGGAGATCCCTGGGCCTCTCTCAACTACCAGGATCCCTTTTTCCAGCATACGAGACGCCCCCCCACGGCAAACAGGTGGCTCCTGTTTAACAGGGAATTTCACCCCATCCACTACAGAAGTAAAGTGGTCTGTAAATTTTATTCCCCACAGGCAAAGGGAAAAAGAAACTGTTTGTTAAAAAGACTGCTTTGACGTTGTCGAAATAGGAGATCCGTATTCGTAGTGTATGCGATAAGAATTTACGAGTTGTGAAAAAGTAAATATGTCAGGAGAGACAGAAACATTTTAGTTTGTTAGATGATAAGAAACTTTAAGACATTCAGGCAAAATGCAGCAGACAATTGCTACAGAAACTAAGTTGTAGTTTAACCTGTAGACACAAATTTATTTTGAATTTTGAACAATTTGAAAATGCAACGTGCTAGAGCTTGGAAATGTAACACAAACACAAGACAATTGTTAAACACAGATGAGGTAATAAGCTTCGTCCCGTGTGCGACCCACGGGCACAGAATGATACACAAACAAATGAAGCATGTTAGTATTATGAAAATAGGAAAGATCGAAAGGATAGAATTCGCGATTTGGTTTTTATCTAAATGTTTAAATACGATTTAAATATGCACGTTGGATCTGTTTGTACGAAGGATTTGATCATTTAAATTTGATCAGTTAAACTATATGGACTATATAACGGACGGTTGGTTGTATAGTGGGGTTTCACCACCTGCTACAAGCGAAAGCATCCAACTATTTATTCCCCCCGGTTGGCACGGGCATATTGAATATTTAAATTTGATCAAATAAACTGTATGAACTATATAACGGACGGTTGCTTGTATAGTGGGGTTTCACCACCTGCTACAAGCGAAAGCAGCCAACTACATTGTACATGTACCCCGGTTTGCACAGGGCGCCTTTGTAGAGGATATATTGAACATAGGGTCTGAAGTCAGACTGGTCTGCACTGTTTATGTATTTTCACGGGCAACCACACATTCGTGTAAATGGGTTACTCAGTTTGACAGATGTATATTTTCAACTGAATGCAGACTTGAGTCTGAGGAAGTTTGTAGACAAAGATGCTAACTGATTAACAAGCAAAGCAAACCGGGACACATCGTATCTGCTTCCTAAACTATAACCGAAACATAAAACCAAATTACCAAATTGATTCAAAACAATTTATTCATAACAATAAATATATCGTTCCAAAAGTCCCATCCAGTTGTCTCAGTTGTTCCATGTCAGTTTGCTGCAGAGATCAGACGAACTCCGAAAATGGGGATATTTCTGATTGACCGCTCACTAGAATTGCCTCCAGGGCGATTCTAATGAGGGATAACATTTGTATAAAGATAAAAATGCTAAACTTTACTCAAATATTCCCCATATTGAGTTCTGCAGAGCAAAGCAGAGCAAAGCAAAGGTCACTATCGTCGCAGGGCCATCATAAGGGCTCCTACCACAGTCCATAAACTTCCTGCAATTGAAAAACAATCTGTCAACAGTGCGCATAACTCGATCAGTCGTGTCCATTATATAAATTTCAGCACCTGAAATGGCACTTTATGGTATTTCTAAACACTAAGTGTTTAGCTTGGAGCTTTTCATTGTTTGTTTAAATGTCGAATGAGAAGGTGTATTGTATTATTAAATAAATGGTTTTGTTCTAGCAACTAAATGCTGTAAACCACATCAAGTTATCCTAAAAAGTATTAGAGAAATTAAGAGTTAAAATTGTATGAGCCGCCTTATTAATCGTAATAAATTTGAGCCGCAGCACGAGAAAATAAAAAAAGTGGTTGTGCACCCAGCGCAGATTCAGATCAGTCTGGACAACGGTACAGTCCGATCGGACTTTTCTCTAAGCGCTTAAATGGCAGCTTAGGGTCTAAGCTACATCCATGCGAACAGCTTACACTGACTAGGTGGAAGCCCAGGCTGATTTGAGTGCGCTGAGCGCACAACCATTTTGCTCGCTTTCTCGTGTCGCGACTCAAAGGTCTCACTGAATGTAATAATTATGTAAGTGGTATCAGACAGTTTTTGCTTTTTCGTTTAACTTATAGGAACTATGCTTAAGGACAAATTGTTTTTGTCCTTTAGTATATTTAAAATATTATAAACTTTAAAATTTGATTCAGAACTTAAAAAAAAGGCTTTGCCTTTTTTATTATAGCAGCGACACGACAAAACCAACAATGTGGTTGTGCGCCCAGTGCAGACTAAGATCAGCATGGGCATTCGCCCAGTCTGATTAGAGTCTTCGCTGTCCGCATGGAGGTAGCTTGGGCCTTTAGCTACCTTTAAAGCGCTTAGCGAAGATTCTGATCAGACTGGGTGGATGCCCAGGCTGATCTGAGTCTGCGCAGGGCGCACAACCACATTAAGGTTTTATCGTGTCGCGGCTCATTTTTGCCTCCCTTCTCAGTGGTGGGTACCCAACTGAATGAAAGAAAGTACTACTCTAGGGGCTTTTATCTATCAAGAGTAGGCACTTGTGGAAACATTTTGTCGGCGAGGTGAGCAAACAGGCGTCACAAGCTTGTTTCCCTTTGTTAAAGTGATGGAGATCAAGCGAGTGAAAACACACACCTGAGTAACTCGACCCAGACATATGATGTAATAATGACGCACTGAAGTCAATACGACGTGATGACGTCGTATAGACTGGACGTCATTGTGCCCGCTGTGGTTAAAGATCTTTTTGTCAGGCCAGTCTAAAATGCAAGGAAAACCGCATACCTAAAATTTTAGTTGCATGGCTCCCTGGTAGATTGATATGCAGCCGGGTTTGTGTATGGAATTCTTGCAAGCCGGGTTCCAGGTTGGTTGTGTTAGAAACGCTCCTCTTCTTTACTCCACATGACTGGATAGAAAATATGAGCCGCGACATGAGAAAACCAACAGTGTGTGCGCCCAGCGCAGAATCGGATCAGCGTAGCATCTGCCTAGTGTGATCAGAGTCTTCGCTGTCCGCATGGAGGTAGCTTAGACCCTTAGCTACCCTTTAAGCGCACTGCGAAGACTCATCAGACTGGGCGGATGCCAAGGCTGATCCGAGTCTGCGCTGGGCGCAAAACTACTTTGTTGGTTTTCTCGTGTCGCGGTTCATATGTGTCAAGTATGAAGTGCCGTTTTACCATAACTTTCCTGTTTCATGATCACTTATCGAAATACGTGATATCACAAAGTCGATATCACAAAGTCGAGTAAAAATGCGATTTAGTGATATCGCGATACCGAATAAGTCATCATAAAACTGATTATGTAACCATAAAATCTTACTATTGCGTTACTGATTCAATTGTGATCACAAAATCGAAAGAATCATATCCACTTTAATATCACGGAATTTATTAAGCGCCATTACCAAATCGACTTTGATAGCATAAATTTCATTTTAATGATATCACTAATTCAACCTTATTTAGTGATATCACTGAAGCAATTTAGTAACATAATAATGACATTGAAAATAAAGACATCACAATCGATAGTGATATCACCAATTCGATTTTGTGATATCGCAAAAAGGGGATTTAAATTAAAACGACACCCCATAGTTACATGTTTATAGTATTTAACTATTTACACCACCGACGCCGGCAACGACGCCGAGACCGGAACAGCAATACTTATGTCTTGCTTTTGCTGCCTGTATACAGGCGAGATAAAAATATCACCAAGTTGTCTGCGATATTATTTCAGTTTACTGAATGCATAAACTCATCTTCGGCTCAACCTGTACCAACATGCGATGGAAATGGTACAAAAAAGTGGACCTTTAAGTGGCGGAAATATGTATATCGCTGTCACCGTCCAACATCGACAATCGTTGACAAATGAGCAGCGGTACAGGAAAACCAACATAATGGTGCATGTATATATGCGCCCAGTATAGACTCAGATCAGCCCGAGCATCCCACTGAGCGGAGTCTACGCCGGGCGCATACGCATCTTTGTTGGTTTTGTCGTGTCGCGGCTCAAATGTCTTCGTTTTAAACTCAATATAAAAGTAGCTCTAAGTTGCAAACTTCGTCTGACAAACTTCTCAGCTGCCCAGGCTAATCTGAGTCTGCGCTTGGCCCACAACCACTTTGTTGGTTTTCTCGTGTCGCGGCTCAGATGTTAGTCGGGATCTCGCCGATGTTGACCACGGTTACCATTGAAGACGGTTTGCCGGGATTTCCGGTGCTGATCCCGATATAGTACGATGCCTTAGGGTGTTGTCGATTTGGAACCGGCAGAATTTAAGGTTTCGAAGAGTATCGCTGGTTTTGGCCGATTTCTCCGATTTCCGACTGTCTGCTTTGGTTTTATTCATTTACCCTTAAAGCGCCAAAAAGCAGATGACAAAATTGGCGCTTTATGTCTGCAAAAATTTCAAAATGTTTCGTCCGAGCTATATCATATTGAAATTTCAAAAACTAGAAGGCAAACAGTGTAGATCTAGATGAGGTGGCTCATGAGCATCATCAAGGTCTGCACTGTTTGCAAATTGTGCCATTTCTATCACTGGTGCTTTAAATTAATTTGAGCCGCGACGCGAGAAAACCAACAATGTGGTCGTGCGTCCAGCGCAAACTCAGATCAGCCTGGGTATCCGCCCAGTCTGATCAGAGTCTTCGCTGTCCGCATGAAGGTAGCTTAGTTCCTTGGCTACCCTTTAAGCGCTTATCGAAGAGTGATCAGACCAGGCAAATGCCCAGGCTGATCTGAGTCAGCGCTGGGCGCACGACCACATTGTTGGTTTTCTCGCGTCGCGGCTCATTTGATCGCATACTGCCAGGGAATCCGGCACGTAATACGCATGACAGAGTATGTTGTATGAAGCGATAGACTGGCACCGATGGGTATGATCTTACATTTTTATTCAGTTGGGAGGCTCAAACTTCAAAAGCAAATAACTATGTAATTATTGCTTTTTTGTACATGTATTTATTATTCTCCTGTTTACTCACCGTAGCACAAGGAGCGGAGCTTGGACAAATCAAAACGCTGCATTCGAATATTACATCATTCGATTCATAAAATTTGAAGGCATAGAAATTGGCGTAGTATAGTTTATCCAGACCACTTGTCGTTGTTTGGTCAAAGTCGGAACCAAGCAAGTCGTTGTCTTGTTTACAACTGAAATTGAATGAGGGGCAAGTTTAGTTCATTAGTTCACAAATCAAGTTCAATTACATGTTCTAGTTAAATGACACGTTCAATTTCAATTGGCTGATAATGATATATTCAGAGCCTTTTTAACACTGTACAAATCAAATTTTATTACGCTTCGCGATTCACGGACCCGAAAGCAGGCCATTACAGGTACATGTTTACATCCCTCCATAAACTGTAAGATAAAATCACCGACTTATTGTGGGACATTGAACAAGTGCAATTTTGTTAGTGGAAACTATGTCACGTGCACACTTGCCGTCGCACTGGCCATTTGGGTGTGGCTTGGAAAGGTGAATCGTCCGTCTACGTGAATGGACACTCCAGGGGCAGAAAGTCTGCTGTTTCCATAACATGTAAACATTATCACAGGGTATAATCGAGTCCGCCAATTTTCGCTTCCTGCAGAGACTATCCTTCATATTTGGCTTCCGCCGAGACTGTCTTGCTTCCTGCAGAGCCTACTGTCCTCGAAAAATGGCTTCCTGTCGAGACTGTCCGCGTGACTATGCTTCCTGCCGAGAGCGGAAGCAGAATCACGCGGACAGTCTCTGGAGGAAGCCATTTATCATGTACAGAAGTCTCGGCAGGAAGCAAATGATCGCAGACAGTCTCGGCGGAAGGCAAATATGATGTTCAGTCTCTGCAGGAAGCGAAACTTGGCGGAATCGATTATACCCTGTGATTATGATAGTTCAAATATTATACGCTTGAAATCTTTTCTACGGGAAATCCAATACAAACCCCAAAATATTGTTTGAAATATGCCTTTGAAATACATTTGTATGTTGAAACATCTAGTCGTAACACTTTCATCTAAGATTATATTACTTACCCATCAGAAAACAGATGAACAGAAGGACCATTCTGGTTTGTATTGCCATAGGCATAACAGTCTGGTCGTGCGTAGTATACGCCTGTAACATAATCAGACTTTCATCAAATGACCCGCGACACGAGAAACCCAACAAAGTTGTTGTGTGCACAGCGCACACTCGGATCAGCCTGGTCATCCGCCTAGTCTGATCAGAGTGTTTGCTTTGCGCTTAAAGGTAACTAGGGGACTGTGCTAGCTCCATGCGGACAGCAAAAACAGATCAGACTGGGTGAATGCCCAGGATGATCAGAGTCTGCGCTGGTCGCACAACCAATTTTGTTTTCTCGAGTCGCGGCTCAAATTCTTAGTCCGGCGTTTTCTGGGGAACATCGGAACATCGGTATGAAGATCTAAAGTCGAACTTCACAAAAACTTCGGATTGGAGAGGGGACGGGCAGACAGACTCGGTGCCTGGATTGCGCAACCATGAGTTCGTTCCGTTGGGACCACCTTTGGTTAACTGTCTATGCAAGGGCTGTTACAAAACGAAAAAGAGCTGTTACGAAACAAAATGTCACACTTGTCAAACGAAATAGTCACCGTGGCTATACAAATTTGCTTAAGTAGTTTTGGAACTATGACTCGTAACAGCCCTATTTCGTTCTATAACAGCCTTGACAACAGTTAACCAGTTGTGCTAGTGAGTAATGGGCAAAAATGCCAATCTCCAACCATGGACTGGAGTGGTTAGTTTCATATACGACACGCCAACCAAAAAAGCATGTTCACCGTCGTAAATCGACGCAGCACACTGAATTTGAAAGTATGTTAGAAAGGAAACAAGAGGACCAATGGTCCTGTAGCTCACCTGAGCTCCTTCTGTCAACAGACATTTTGTCACTCCACTCATTTGTTACAAACCTTAAACCAGTGGTTTTAGAAGAGTGCAGATTTTGACGTCAAACAAATCCAATACAGCTGTGAAGTTATACTTTTTACAAAACTGGTTAATAAAGGAGGTCACTAGAGCACCTTGTCATAAATTACATAGAAATAAACATTCTGAACAAAGATTGGATCAAAATAGTGCTCTCTAGAGTGTACTCAAGGTTTTTCTCATATCTGAAATAGTGGTCCACAAATGAAGGTGCTTGAGCGATGGCAAAGTTTTTCTAAAAATAGCCACTGTGACCTTGACCCTGACTCCAGAACGCTGAAACGCGAACTTGTCCAAGATATTGCCCAAGATATTGCCATATTAATCACTTGTGTGAAATTAAATTGAGTTCGGTCCCCAAATGAAAGTGCTTGATCGATGACAGTTTTTTCTAAAAATAGCCACTGTGACCTTGACCTAAGGATGCTAAAAGGCAAACTTATTCAAGATACTGTCATACTAAACATTTGTGTGAACTTTAAACAAAATCAGTCCATAAATGAAGGTGCTAGAGCGATGACAAAGTTTTTCTAAAAATAGCGTCCGTGACCTTGACCTTGACCCTAGAATGCTGAAACGTAAACTTGTCCAAGATATTGTCATACTAATCACTTGTGTGAAATTAAATCGAATTTGGTCCACAAATCAAGGCGCTAGAGCCATGAAAAAGTCTATGGGAAAATATTTTATCACTCAAGGGCAAGTAACTCTGAAAAGAATGATTCAACCTGGCCCGAATTCGAACTGGTCCAAGATGTTTTGGCTGTCCTCAATACCTGCAACTAACAAGAAGTTGTGATTAAAAATGAAGAAGCTAGAGCCCGGACAACATTTCCCCATTATAAGTCTATGGGAAAATATTTTATCGCTCAAGGGCAAGTAACTCTAAAAAGAATGATCCAACCTGGCCCAAATTCGAACTGGTCCGAGATGTTTTGACTGTCCTGGATACATGCAAGTTACAAGTTGCGATCAAAAATGAAAAAGCTAGGGCCTGGACAACATTTTCCCCATTATATATTTCATCGCTCAAGGGCAAGTAACTCTGAAAAGAATGATCCAACCTGGCTCAAATTCGAACTGGTCCGAGATGTTTTAGCTGTCCTGATTACCTGCAAGTTACCAGAAGTTGCAATCAAAAATGATGAAGCTAAGGCCCGGACAACATTTTCCCCATTATAAGTCTATGGGAAAATATTTTATCGCTCAAGGGCAAGTAACTCTAAAAAGAATGATCCAACCTGGCCCAAATTCGAACTTGTCCGAGGTGTTTTGACTGTCCTGGATATCTGCAAGTTACACGAAGTTGCGATCAAAAATGGAGAAGCTAGGGCCCGGACAACAGTTTCTCCATTATAAGTCTATGGGACCTTTTTGTTGCCATGGTTACCACATTTTTAACCAATCTGTACCAAAACTATATGCAATCAATCCCCCACCCCAACAATGCTACACATAAAATTTGATCATGTTTGGCCAGCTGCTTTAGCAGATATTAATGTTTAAATGTGTGGACGTACGACGGACAACGGACAACGGAGAACGGACGACGGACCAAGCCTATACTATAAGCTCACCTTGTGAGTCTTCGGCTCAGGTGAGCTAATAAAGTGTGTCCTCATCCAGCGATAAAACATTTACTTTATGTCAACAAGGCGCCGAACATTAAACAGCTTTTTTGCAGCCGAACAAAAATACCCAAGTGATTTTAGTTCTGACCCTTGGAACTAAGGGCAATATCAAAACACGGCGTTTCCTTCATAAATTATGTGTGTCCAGTACTCAAGATAAGGGGTAACAGATAATTTAGCGTTATTTTTTCCTTTTCCCATTAAACAATATGACGTGACCCCTCTTTAGAACCGTCTTGCTGAGGCTGTTCTAATGAGTGGTAACAACACGTATTCATCTATTTTCAATGATAAACAAAGAAAAAAATCTTTAAATTATCCTCAGTACCCCCTCTAAACTGGAGATCTGGGTTCGAGGTTATAAAACCTGAGAATAATCTCAAACTCAAAATAAAGCACACTGATTGGCTGCTTCCGAGCATGTGCTCGGAAGCAGCCAATCAGTGTGCTTTATTTAGAGTTTGAGAATGTTGTCCAGTTTTATAACCTCTGGGCTTGATCTCCAGATACCTTACCTGGAACTACAAGAACCAGCAGTAAGGAATCTCCAACATCAGCATTATATACTAAGCTACCAGTTGGTGTTGTTCTTACATACAAGCCTATCCAGAAAGATGGCGTTACAGAGCTTTCGCTGGTCGCTTCCAAGCTGCGAGTAAACAGGTATAACAAACATAAGAACCGCAACGATAAATACATATGTATAGATTAATTATTCAGCAAATATGGCGTTTTGTGGCAACTCCTTTTGTGGTACAAACGTCAGTCAAACCGTACGGGCTGACTAGTAAGCCGTACATGTAACATACGACTGAATAGATTTTCATGACGGCATGAAGTGAGTTAAAACACTAAGTTCAATTTTACCCGAATTTCAGTATGCTTCTAAAGCTAAATGGTTACAATTCCACACTTTTCTGCCATTTTGACTTAGGCTTTTAATCTGCTGCCCTGAGGACCTTTCAAACTTGAATCCACTCTCTGGGAGTTGCCGAGACATATCAAAATGTACAAAGTAAACACAATCCCGTAGATTTGACTTTAAATGACATAGAAACCGGCTGCCAGGCCCTTTACGACAAAAACGGGGTAGTGGCATCCTTAATTTGGAACACAACTGAAGTGCATGAACCTAGCTTTAATTCCGAATTTGATTTCTATGTCAATACAATCAATGAAGAAATCAAATGCGGAGTTGTTTTTTTTATACAATGCAGTCATTTTCCACAATAAAAGTAAGGGTTATATTCCGTACATTTTATGCTGAAGGAATCATAGGGTATACTCGATTCCGCTAATTTTTGCTTCCTGCAGAGACTGTACATCATATTTGGCTTCCGCCGAGACTGTCCGCGATCTCTTACTTCCTGACGAGACTTCTGTACATGACAAATGGCTTCCTGCAGAGACTGTCCGCATGATTCTGCTTCATGCCGAGGCTCTCGGCAGGAAGCAGAGTCACGCGGACAGTCTCGGCAAGAAAGCCATGTTTTGAAAACAATAGTCCCTGCAGGAAGCAAGAGTTCGCGGACAGTCTCGGCGGAAGCCAAATATGACAGTCTCTGCAGGAAGCGAAAATTGGCGGACTGGTTTATACCTTGTGAGGACTAGAAGCCAGCTGCCAGGTTCTTCAGCGTAAAAGGTAGCGGATATTTATTGCCAGTACAGTCAAACATGTACTAAGGGATCACCCAAGGAAAGGACAAAAAGAGTCTGCTTAAGACAGGTGGCCCCTTAATACAGTTTCATTTGCACTGTATTTTGGTTCAAGGGACCCAGAAAAAACTGGCTGCTTAAGGCAGGTGATCCCTTAGAGGTGATCACGTATGCAGGTTTGACTATTGCTCCCCTTAATATGTATCTTGTCGCCTTTTAGCTTCAAAGCAATGTAAAGCGCATTAAACGAACTATGTGAAGTTCGTCATGTAAAAATTGTAGACGCGCTCTACACTGTAAAAATCGCGCTTAGCTATAAAACACAAGTTTACATGTTTAGGTTTATGAATATGTCATATAGCTAAACATGTAAGCCTTTTCTATTATTTTCCCGGACAAAGTCTGCTAAACACGTTTTACTCTGTTACGCTTTTCGGAAAAATCAATTCTCTCTTTTCCCCGTTGAAGAACGAAAAAAAAAAAGACAGAGGAAATTTGCAAAATAAAAGGTAAATATAACCAGTTTTGTACATGTTAAATTTCTTAACATAAACCTAAACATGTTGCAAATTGAACATGTTACGATTTAAACACATAAAAAATCGGACTGCATTTTTTGCATTGATTCTAAACACATTTTTACAGTGTATCATAGCAGTATGTGTTGCACTGCCCATTTATGTGTATACAGGGTGACTAACCTGACTGTCAGCGCCTCGTCTACCGTCCTACTTATGCCAGCAGAAGCTATTTGATTGCAGTTTATGATGTATGTTTCAATACTACTTCCGCCAAATACCGAATCTGGACTTCCGGCAGCACGATTGGAGAAATGAATGGTTATATCATTGTCCTGTAAAATAACACAGGGTATAATCGAATCCGCTAATTTTCGCTTCCTACAGCGACTGTACATCAAATTTGGCTTCCACCGAGACTGTCCGCGATCTTTTGCCTCCTGCCGAGACTTCTGTCCATGATAAATGGCTTCCTGCAGAGACTGTCCGCGTGATTCTGCTTCCTGCCGAGGCTCTCGGCAGGAATCAGAGTCACACGGACAGTCTCGGCAGGAAGCCATTTTTCGAGGACAGTAGTCTTTGCAGGAAGCAAGAGTTCGCGGACAGTGGGCGGAAGCCAAATATGACAGACTGTCTCTGCAGGAAGCGAAAATTGGCGGAATCGATTATACCCTGTAAATAAGCAAGCGTCATGTCCTTAATCGCTCAGACAGTTTATGCTAAAAAGTTGATTTGTTCGAATTGTTTTAGATTGATCTTGGCTTGTAAGGTTTTGTAAACGTATTATCTTTCTGCACAGCGTATAATCGATTCCGCCAATTTTCGCTTCCTGTAGAGACTGTCCGTCATATTTGGCTGCCACCGACTGTCCGCGAACTCTTGCTTCCTGCAGAGACTACTGTCCTCGAAAAATGGCTTCCTGCCGAGACTGCTCGCGTGACTGCTTCCTGCCGAGAGCCTCGGCAGGAAGCAAGAGTTTGCGGACAGTCTCGGCGGAAGCCATATATGTACAATCTCTGCAGGAAGCAAAAATTAGCGGAATCGATTATACTCTGTTCTGTGACCCTGGTTTGTTAAAACCACATCTTTATCCACCATGGTACATGTATAGGCACGCAATGAAATTGCCAGTCATTATTTTGGGGCTGCATTTTTTAAGAAACACAAGGCTTGGCCTTGCCGGCCATTGCTTTCGGACTCGCGTTCACTGTTTGCCATTATGTTAGTGTTGGAGAGAGAACTCATTCTTCAAAGGGAAATCTGATCAGGATCTATACTGACACCAACAAGAAACGTCAGTTTTATAAGGTTCTGTATCTTTTGAACCAGTAAAGATGTCGCTATACAAAATAAAATAAAATGTGTCCTGAGCATCTGGCACACATAAAGTTGTTTCTCCATAGCCACAAGACTGATCGACTTATGTCAAAATACCATTTTTATTCCTCAGCAGCAATTTATTCATCAAAACCCGAAATGTTTTGCGTTAAACGAGGGTCAGAAACGTCGGAAAATGAAAAATCAACTTTTAAAAGCAAAAACTGTTTATTAAATGAACGAAAAAGCAGCCCAAATGTTTTGATTTATTAAATTATCTCCCTTTAATTAAATTAACGATTTTAGAACTTTCATATCTCCACAACTGTTGATCATTTTTGCACCGTTTGTTTTATTTGACTATACTTGTGTAGGATAACGACAACATGCATCAGAAAATAAAAATTCAACCTGAAATCTGAAATCCTGGGTCACTAAAGACCGGTTTTATTACCCCACCCCTTACAGAAAAGTAATCGGGTTATTTTTAATCAACTTTTTGCGATGCTGAATGATGCTGATTTCAATGCTATTGATGGCTAGAAATGAATTTTGAAGTAATCTTATGCCACTGATTTCCAAACTGATGGACCAACAAGGTAATGTCTGCGAGTATCTACGCACGGTCGTGATCGACGTTAAAATGTGACGTCACTTTAAGTGACAGATGTATGCCATTGGTTGCGACAGTTAGGGAAGCATCTAACACTCATAAAATCTCAGCAGCGTGTCTACTCAGTGATGCTGGGATGTGCTGCGATGGTTAAAACACGCAATACTGATTTTGTGACTTTCGAAATTTAGGTACTTGCGCTTGCGACATTGTCATTGGCGTCGATTAATGGATTTCAATTCAGCGCACACGACTGCCTAATAATTGGCGTTATTGAAACAATACATTTAAATGAAATGTCTGTGTTCATTTGAAATTCTCAGACACAATTGAAAAGCGGACGTTTTTTGTTTGTGTCAGTATATATTATTTTTCTTCAAAGATATACGCCCTGATAAGTTCTATTAAATTTCAAATTTCTCACGAAAAGTCGTGTCAAAGACAGCAAAATGATTCATAGTAAAAATACTTGAAATTTATAATTTGTGCCGATCACTGGAAGTAGGAGAATTTTAGAAAGTATATAAAAGCGCGGGAATAGCGGGTCGCCATTCCCGCCAAAAACGAATGCTGGATACGCCCAGTAGTCAAAATTATCAGGGAAAAGTAATCTCATGAATAATTTTAAGCACTTTTTTTAATCAACATCGGACAGTTACTGGCTGAAAAGATCTCACGTGCACGGATTAGAGACCAATGCTATTGTAAAGTTATTTACTCCACTATTCATAAAATGCAAAGCGTGCTTGCAAAAACGCCTTTTTATTCCCATGTGGGAGTCAATCTATGATGAAAAAATGTTCATGAATATTCAAGAAGGGTTCGCAATGATATATCGGCTCTGCCTCCGTACCAAAGACTTTTTGGATGAAGATTTTTTGCACACTGCTTAAATTTGTTGAATACAACTAATCCGTTTAATTCTTTTGTGGTTATTTCATAATATTTACATACTTGGTGTATTTACTGAAAAGCCCTATAGTAAACCGATGGAACGTAATGTAGTTTACATTCCAATAATTACATTGAGACACGCGACGTCAGTGACGTAAAGATAAACAATGACTCTGTACAACCTGATTGGACGTCAGCAACGTCATGACGTCATGCATGCCGTTCTGCTGTTAGCAGAGAAACTGCGTTTACATGTTTTACTGCTTCACTTTTAGCGCTTATATAAGATTTTTCATGAAAGATTTAATTAAAATGAATGTAAATATAAGCAATGAACTTAATTTTTCTGAGATTTATCGAAATGTAAACTACATCGGGTCACTAGCAAAGTTTACATGAACCCCTTCGGAGTTCATTCACTTTGCACGTGACCCAATGTAGTTTACACTTCGATAAACCTCAGAAAAATGAAATTCATTCCTTAAATGAAATACGAGGGAGTATATCTTTAAGCATTAAAACGGTTTACTTTTACAAAGTACAAACTAACAGAAATCAGTCCAGTTATGCCCGGTGGACACGGTCCTTACACTATGTCCATTTATCACATTTGAGCCGCGACACGAGAAAACAAACAAAGAGTATGCGCCCAGCGCAAACTCAGATCAGTCTGGGAATCCGCCTAGTATGACCAGAGTCTTCGCTAAGCGCTTAAAGGGTGGCTTGTGGTCGAAGCTATCGCCATGCTGAAAGCGAAGACTGATCAGACTGGGCGAATGCAGTCAAAATGTAACTATTCACGTGCGTGCAAAACGTAACTGCAATCACGTCCTTGTCCGACGGCTGCAAAAATATATCGCGTTTTACCCAGTTTTCGTTCCTGTTCATCACTTCAAGGTGTGCAGAGCACTACATTCTTTTGAGTATGATGCCTCCAAACAAGAGCGGAGCTATGAAGACGGGCCCTACTAAAGCAGCTACTGTTAAATCCCAAAGCAGCACCTCCGCTGAAGCCCATTCAGCTCATCCGCAAGTTGCAGAGTCTCCTGGGCCTTTCCGGGGTCTGGGAGACGGAAGAAGAACAGTGCTGCATACCCTGGTCGAGGTTGGTCAGTCTGCAAATCTGCAGAACGAGCTACAAAAGACTTGTCAGTTTGCACACGTACATGTACTGCTTATCAATTCCCGACCGCACCACATTGTAATACGTCCTGGCTGGATCTTAGTGCGGCATTTCCGTTCGTAGTACGTCCATCTCGTTTTAAGACCGCTGACACTCCGTCCAATTCCAGAACGGGATGGTCGCCAGAAAATTTTAAACATGCTCGACGTTCTGGAGCACCCTTCCCGTCAGAACCCTTCCGAGTCCCTCCATGAGAGACGTTTAAACGTTGCTACTACGTCCACTCCGATCGCACACAGTTAGGGCCCGTTTGGCAAAATTTTCCAGAACGTAGTGAGAACGAGTTTGGTGTGATGGGGGTATAAAGTGGCAATCGACTTTAAGTGTAAAGCAATGGGTAACAACATTGTCGTAACCGCACAAGTATGTCGCCAAAATGAAGTTAGGGCTAAAAATATGTGAAGTATGTGTTTTAAGATATACAAACTTACCCAGATAGAGCAACTATCGATTATAACAGAGCTTCCATCGAACGTTGTGCTGCAGTCCTCAGCGGAGCTTGAGCCCTCATACAGAACAGCTACCACATTTGTGTAGAGGCTAGGATCCGGATTGTAGACCGTTATTGTTCCATTTGGATAACAATCTAAAATCAGAATTATGTCAGATGTACGAAGAACTCCATCGTCACCATCAGTCGGGCCTTTCCGTACTGATCGCAGTGTTCGCTAGGAGGCTGGGATTTTACCGGTCGAATTACTCGGCAGCTTAGTTAAGCCCAAAACTCAGGTGCCAAGACATGCTTACTTTTGCATCTCGCGAGACTGAGTAGGCACAATGATGTTGAAACGTAAAAGGAATAAGAGAACCCGTAGATTACGGCGTCTGATCTGTGCATGTAATACGTTTGCACTCCAAACAACGATGTCCCGCTAGCCAAGTAGATTAAGCACTACCCTGCTGATCTAGCGTTCCCGGGTTAACTTCCCTCTGGATGCAAGAATCTTCAACCGAAGAAGGGGTTCCGTTGCACACAGCCTTAGTTTCACCCTGCCTCATCCAAATATGACTGAAATACTATTAAAACACGTAAAACCGCAAGTCATCTATCTATCTATAAGGTAAGTAAACACCAACAGTTCAGCTATATTCATTTTGACTCCTGTTAACTCTTTCGGCGCCAAATTTTTCAGACGACAAATTTTCGTCTGCTCAAATCATCAGACGACAGATTTGTAATTGGAAATTTTAACAATCTAAAGACATTTTTCATAAAATCAAGCTTTCTAAGTTCATATTTGAATGGCAAACAGTGTAGATCCTGATCAGACGGCTCTTTTAAGAGCCGGCTGATCTGGATTTACGCTGTTTGCAAAGTCGCATTTTTGCGACTTTGGCGCCGAAAGAGTTAATGGGACTTAAATCGGTAAAGGACAGGCGACTGCTTTCGTTGGAGCAATTTCTTTTCTTGAAGAGCAGACCCCATCACAGAAGGACATACTTTCCAGGTAAGCGGTTCTCTTTAAAAAGCAGCATGTACCCATTATCTATTGCATGTTTCCGGAAATTGAATACGCATTTATTCTAAAACCATGCGGATAAAACAAGCCAGCTGTTCAAAAGACGACGTACCAGATTATAGTCATGACAGTGCATTTATTTCTTGTGTCCGTTAATTTCAAAACTATGCCATTCGGTGATGCAACAGCTGCAGTAGTAATATCCAGAGCTCTAGATAAGAGGGAGTACTTGGTGATAATTAGGGATAATTATTGTTAATTCTGCATAAAAACATATGTTGTGGCCCCTCATCTGAACCGTCTCAACGAGACGGTTCAGATGAGGGGTCACAACATGGTACGAATGAGAAATAAGAAAAATTATCCTTAATTATCATCAAATACTCCCTCTTATCTAGAGCTCTGAATATCACTTCCTTAGTCCGTTTGACACGGTAGTTATTCCGTAATATATTAATACTGCAGTTGAAAAGTGATGAAAAAATCTTTTTTTTTAAAAAAAGATTCCACTGAAGTTCACCAGACTGATAGAAAGCTGGTGAGTGAGTTGTTACAGTATGATAGTCTATCTAAACTCAGCCTCCAAATCTGGGCCCAGTTGTTCAAAGCATCGCTAGCCTAACGAGCTCATTAAGAACTCGTTTAGTGTTTTATGACTAGTACCTAATACACTGATATTTTATGAAAAACAGTGAGAAGCTTTTGCAATGCAAACGCTTATATTGGCGTATTTGAGATATTAACGTTTGAAATTTTAATAACTAAGTTAACGATGTCGTTAGTTTCGAACAACCGGGCCCTGGAAATTAATTTTAAGGGACTAGACCAGTACAAAACGCAGGGGTATGACTCGCATAAGCATAAGCATAACTATACAGTTGCATACACAAAAATGTTACAAGTACTATGATATCAGAAAATAATATCACTGTTGAATACGTATTTAACCATGCCTTGAATATTGCAGAGCCCAAATTTGTTAGATTTTAATGTTAATGCGTCAAACCCAATTTTAAATTGCTTAAAATTTTATGGCAAATATTTTATAACGCATAACAGCTATGATCAACATGATATTGTTTAATAATATTTAACACAGTCCAGAATGTGTTAGCTTGCAGGAGTGTTGTCTAGTATAATCAATCTGCCTCTGGAAGGCTCTCGAAAATCTTTTTGAAAATCTATCTTCGTTTGTTATTTTTGACCCCTACAGATTCACACCATTGAAAATACTAGCAAAACGAAACATAGCATGAACTTATTTGTTACATTCCTTTAATATTTCAATATGAAAAGGATTTACTGAAACAACCAAGATTAATATACCATGAAAAATGCAATTCAACAATATCCTGTGATACTGTATCACTGGACTGTTATCACAGGGTATAAACCAGTCCAATTTTTGCTTCCCGCAGAGACTATGATCACATTTGGCTTCCACCGAGACTGTCCGCGATCTTTTGCTTCCTGTCATCGAAAAATGGCTTCCTGCCAAGACTGTCCGCGTGACTGATTCCTGTCGAGAGCCTCGGCAGGATGCAGAATCACGCGCAGTCTCTGCAGGAAGCCGTTTATCATGTACAGAAGTCTCAGCAGGAAGCAAAAGATCACGGACAGGCTCGGTGGAAGCCAAATATGACCGATAGTCTCTACATGAAGCGAATTTTGGCGGACTGGTTTATACCCTGTGGTTATGAAACTAGCTTTGAACGTTACTAATCCACTTACATTCATGGGGATGCGCTACAGTACTCCTGATAACTAGAACCGCTAGGACCTGTATACTGAGCTGGAGGTGAAACATTCTGAAAATGCAAATATCAGGTTGTTTACTAACAAAAAAAAAATCGCGTAAGTTTATGTATGCCTTTGGAATTTCGTTCAGTTAGGTTTGACTACATAACGAATTCATAAAACACACATTTGATATGCAAGCCACTTACACCCGAGTCTTCAAACTTAGGTTTAAAATCTTCAAATATATGCAGATATGTTATGATTTTTGTTCTCCCTATGTTTCGATCATAGGGACGCGTCACTTTTTATCTGGTGCGTGCTATCACATTAAGGGTGAGGAGAGAGGGGGGGGGGGCGGGAGACGGGTTCGGATTCTTTTTTTGGAAAAAATATACCGGGGGAGTGGGCGAAACCAATACACCTTGGGGAAGGGGGGGATGGGTTATACATTTTTTAGGCATATGGGGGTGGGGGAGTCGGAATTCTTCCATCAGTCTGTTAAACAAAAACCCATTATGCATTTGACCGCTTCGTATCTCAAAAGTTATTTTCATTAATTGGGTAGTAGGGTATTATGCCATTGTCTATATCATGTCGAGCGGATATTTTTTTTTCTCAAGTAAATTTAATACCTGTGTTTGTGTTAATTTTCAGCTCACCAGGTGCCTTGGCATGAGCAAAACTGTTGTGGCTATTAACAGTTTTATAGTGTATTCAACCCCAGATTTCAGAATGGCCATAAGCATAGAATAAAAAAATGCATGAATGTTACGGGCCAACTCTCCTACCCTACCTTCCATTATCTACAAAAGTAGCTTTGCGCAGAGCTTTGGTATATATATTCAATATAGGAATGAATTATTTTTTTGGATTTTATCGATGTGTAAACGCCGGCGAATCACTCACAAACTGAATAAAGCCCGAACGGCTTTATGTTAAGTTTGTGAGTGATTCGCCGCCGTTTACACATCCATAAAATCCACAACAATAAAATTCATTTCTTATAATTCCAACCGGGCCATGTTTTTCTCAAAATTGGCAACTATAGTGGGTATCTTAGAATTCTCCGCCAAGAAAATAGTTCCAAGTAGTTCCAAAATTCTGGTTCATAGGGTTTATCGAAGTATGAACGCCGTTTTCTGTTTGCTCTTGACCAATCAAATTGCGCTAAATTAGTATTAGGAATGTGAATTGGAATTATTCTTTGACAACTGCGTCAAAGACTTGACTGTGGCTCAGTGTTAGAGCATTGGATTAATCCGTGAGTTCCGGGTTCGATTCCCAGCAAAAGTCGGGAATTTATTTCAGCTATGCTTTGGTACGTTTGTTACGGTAGTAATAATGTCGTAAGATTAAACAAAACAAAATAAAGTAAATAAATTAATATATGAATTAATACAGACCATAATAAACCTGTCAGAATAAGAAAATGTTCGTTGTGTTTTATACAGGTTTGCTTGAGGTCAGTCTGATATAAAATAGGTGATATGGTGCATTTTTTGAAGGTTGCTTGGGAGTTGCGAGTGGGAATGGTGGAGGGGGGCGTGGGGGGGGGGGGGGGGGTCGTAAAAATTTTGGTGAATCACATGCCGATGTACCCGGACACCCACCTGATAATAATTGACTCGTCCCTTAAAGCCTCGGTTGAGAATTTACAATCCTTGTTATCCTTGTTTACTTTTCAAAACTACCAGCAGTTTGGAACTAGAGTTTCGATCCGCCTGGAATGGCTTACAGGTGGGAGAGTTGAAGTTGGATATGGTGACCCCAATGCTCCTAATAAGTGTAACGGACAATTGTATGATAATTTTAAAAATTGCTCCGTTAAAACGCATGTTGTGACACTTATTACAGATGTCTCGGCCTAGAACCGTCTCTCCGAGACAAGCTGATTCTTGTTCTTTAAAAAAGCGTTAGCAAGCACTTTCATTAAATGAAGTGAGATAATAAAATTATGTCGCTAAAAGCTAAATTTATAGTTTTCCTTGCACCAGGCGTCTTTTACAGGAATGGAAAGAATACTTGAGCCGCGACACGAGAAAACCAACAATGTGGTTGTGCGCCTAGCGCAGACTCAGATCAGCCTGCACATGCGCCAAGTCTGATCAGACTGTTTGCAAAGCACTTAAAGGGTAGCTAAGGGTCTAAGCTGCCTTCATGCGGACAGCGAAGACTGATCAGACTGGGCGGATGCCCAGGCTGATCTGATTGCGCTGGACGCACGACCACATCGTTGGTTTTCTCGCGTCGCGGCTCACTTTTGTTTTCCGGCCACATTCTTCGGAAGTCGAATGAACATGTTAGAAGGAAACCAACTCTGGCAAGTTTCGAGATATTCAGTCGCGACGTCTAAGAGGATTAAACACTGGTTGTAATAATGCAGAATTTTCCTGTCTTTTAAACAGTCTGGGGATTTACGGTTTTCCATCACGCACATTTGTGATGGTCAGCCATTACTCTTACAGATTTCAGTGGAACTCACTATAATGGCAATTTACCCCACTGCCAGTGTTTAGTATGACCTGTCTACACTTAAAATTGATATTCGGTCCAGCCCTTAACTATTCTCACTATAAACAGTCTGTATTTTGCTTATTTCTGCAGAATTATGGTCAAAATTAGGTAAATTTTGGTGTGTATTAGGCTTGTTTTATTTCCAAGAAAAATACAAGTTTACAAAAAAAGTAAAGTGTTACGATCAAAATTGTCTTCAATGCTTGCCTTTTTTTATAACGGATGCTAACTGTACGAGTTACTTAAGGTTTGGCACCAGTTACTTGACAAGAAAGAACGGGGTTTCTGGTTATGTTATGGTCAGCCATAACACCAGATGAAACCAACGTTATGACCTACCATCACGTTTCATCCTCATCCTTCAGACATGGAGTGACATCTGGTGGTAAAAAATTCAGTAATTATGTTATGGTAAGCCATCATGTCAGTTTATTTAAAGTGCATAGTTAGCCATCACAAATATGCGTGATGGAAATCCGGAAGTCCCTCGACGGTTAAAATGACTGCTGTATGGCCGTACGAATGGCGAGCAGCTGGAACTGTTTGTTACACGAATGGAATCATTATGCATGTGCAAAATTTTGACATTTCCCGCAGTAGTTTCACAAAGATAGTCATCAGCAGCCACATTGCTTAGCGGACCGTAACCACTTCTATTTAGACACATCCCGGAGCATAAAGAGAGACTGTACCGGGCGAGTTTCGGGCTTAACAAAACATCTTGTCAGAAAACTGTGCATACTATTACGACGCCAACCAAGGGCATAGCTACCTATACGGCAAATACGCAGGTGCGTATTGAAATTTTGTCAAAATTGACAAAATTTCAAAACGCACCTGCATATTTGCTTGCTGAAAATTTATAAATTAGACCAGATTTCAAAACCAATTGCCAAAGTGGCTGAAATACTAGTTTTCTCTTCAAGAAGTAGAGAATAAAACATGGTTGTGCGTATAATGAAATGACCTCTAGTTACGCCCCTGCCAACTGCGACAAAGAATGAAGAAAAGTCTAAAACAGAAAAGTTGCACATACCTGCAGCGTTGTATGATTCCTGACACTAGTCGAAGAATTCTTGAAGCAATGATGATGAGTAGCTTTGACAGTTACTTTTGTATAGCACAAGGCACCCAATGCACGGGTTTTTCGATTCCACGGGACACTCCTAATGCACGGGTTTTTGCCGATTAAGCGTGGAATACAATATATTCTGGTTTGTAAGAGGGCTGATAGAAAAAATCCTAGCAGGAACAAAACGTTAAAACAGCACTGAGTCAACCGCGATTCAACGTCATGACGTTGAATCGACGCTGATTCAATGCTGATTCAACGTCGTGTGCTCAGTGAGATATTTGCCTGCAGACGCGTGAAAATGTACCTGATCAGTCTGAACGGTCTGATCGGAGCCATACAATTCCTCAATCCGAGCAATAACACAAACCTGATTAAAAATTATGAGTGGTTATTTAATGAACGTGCCTAAAATTCATTTAAGAATTGAAATTTGATTTTTCAGCATTCATCGTGTGATGAAGCCAGTGGGCGGAGATAAAATTCTATGAAGCGCCAAGCGCCTCTTGCAGAATTTTAGCGACGACCACTGCCATGGCTTCATCACACGATGAACGCTGAAAAATCAAAGTTTTATTCTTATATTTACACTTTATTTTTAGACCCTACCTGTGCTGTTTTCATGGTAATTTAATGTAGAATATGCAAAAAATGCGTCGAAGAAAAGGTAGTAACGACGTGATCGGCCATTACGTTAATCAGCCGTCGTCATAACGTGGCGTCAATCAAACGGTACGTGGACCAGTCAAGACGTTTGTTTACCTCCATGCGTAGGGAAGACTGAGCAGCTTGGCGGTTGCCCGGACTATCTGAGTCTGCCCTGGGCGGGCATGCCACTTTGTTGGTTTTCTCGTGTCGCGGCTCATTTCTTCTCATCCTAGTTGTTTTTGCTGTGTTATTGCTTTACGTCCACGGTAAGCAGCTATGGTCATGCTGGGACGGTCAGTTACCCTAACCACACAATTACTGGACAGGCTTAGACCTCCTAAGCAGTTATCCAGTACTAATGGCACATTGTTTTGTAGAAGCGACAGTAGTGTAGTGGATAACACTCAGGACTACCAATACAGGGGTCGCAAGATCAATTCCCCGCTTCTCCGGTCTTCCGAGGTCCCGTCTCCATATGACCTCGTTGTTGGTGGGACGTTAAACCCGAGTTCACTCACTCACATTGTTTTGTCAGTAACTGACAACTGCTCTTCTTAAATCAGCGGCAGGAGAAAAGACAGTACATGTATGTGACAGGATCGAGTATCGAACCCGGGACCTCTGGTTCTTGAGTCAGACGCGCTACTGACTGCGCTACGCGGCCCGGCTCTTTTCGCCCTAAGTAAAGCTATAGTCGCCGGCTTTCAGCAGAATACAAATTACGATATTTGACGGAATTTGTGTTACGGGTCTGACCCCTACACACGATATACTGTCAGGGGACACAGCCCTATAACGGTTTTTCTGCCTTCCCTTCAAAATAAGGGGCAACTATAAAAATACTTGCTTTACATGTACATGTAACACTTAAATGTTGGAGAAAAGTCAGGAAATATCCGGGCAGGAAAGTTGAAAATAAAGGCCTACATGTACGACAGTCATCAGAAAATATTGAAAAAGATGCATTTCCAATAGCGATAGTTCAGGCACATCTAACTCCTCATCGTGGGCTACTCATAAATGAAAAAGTTTGCTCCCTGGGATGCAAATTCTTTCCTTTAGGACTCACCTTCCATTTCTAAGTGATACAGTTATTATAAACACTGTTAAAGTAAAGGGTAAAATTATTTTTGGATGGAAAACAGTGAAATGCCAGAAAAAATCAGAGAAAGTCAGGTAATTTTGAAGTGGGGGCTAAGTGGCAACCCTGAAATCGTCCCACTGGGCACACAACGTTGAATCAGCATTGAATAAACGTTGATTCAACGTCATGACGTTGAATCAACGTTGATCCAATGCTGATTCAACGCGGTATGCCTGCTGCTGGGGTTTAGATTCTTTAGATGCAAGCCAGGAACACTGCCAGTGTCCAGTTTTCTGGTGTGCAGACTAAACAAAAAGTTTGGAGCATTTTTATTCTTAATACTTCTCCCCCCCCCCCCACACACACACACACACACAAACACACATCGCTGTTATAACGTTCAATTAATCTAATGATTATAAGCATACAAATACGACCGCAGTTCAATCAGTTCAATTTAATATGCACGCTTACTAAAGAGACACGAGCTGCACAAAAATTATGTTTAATGTCATGTTCCAGGATTTCGGATTCGCTTCGTTGCGTGAAAAGGTACATGTATTTAGGCTACTCCCACCGCAACTGTGTTAACGACCTTGCGCAAAAACTTAAGAATTCACAATTCATAAATTTTGATCAATGTCATACATGTAATAAATACTGGCGTAGCGTTGACTATCACCAGACTGCGCAATCCGTTAGGCCGTATTATGACTGGATATGCGTTGATAGGATCTGGCCCCGAGGTTATAAAACTTGAGAATAATCTTAAACTCAAAATAAAGCACACTGATGGGCTGCTTCCGAGCATGCAGCCAATCAGTGTGCTTTATTTAGAGTTTGAGAATGTACTCAAGTTTTATAACCTCTGGGCCTGTTAACATTTGCATGGCTTAAGGTGCTGTTTAATATGACTATGCTAATTTTTTATCTCTAAAACTCGGGCTATAAACAAGAGAGAGAGAGAGAGATAGAAACGCGATTTTACGTCCTTTTCAACATTTCATTCATATCAGGACGATGAAAGGATAATGATGAAAGGTTGCGGTCTGTGTGCAGTGGAACCCGTAAACTGGTACATGTACATGTATTTGTCTGCCCATCAGTGGATTATGTTATGTGCCTTCGTAATATTCACAATAACATATACACTGCTTGTCTCCACAATTACAACATCAGCAGGGGCGTAACTAGGGGCAATTTCATAATACGCACAACCATGTTTTATTCTCTACTTCTTGAAGGGAAAGCTAGTATTTCAGCCACTTTGGTATTTGGTCTTGAAATCTTGTCTAATTTATAAATTTTCAGCATGCAAATATGCAGGTGCGTTTTGAAATTTTGTCAATTTTGACAAAATTTCAATACGCACTTGCGTATTTGCCGTATAGGTAGCTACGCCCTTGTTACGTGTACGCGCCATAGTGTTATTACACGTGTGTTCATACGATTTTTATGACACGACGATATCCACTGAATAACTTCGACGTCATATTATGATAAATAACTTTAGGCATACAAATACGACATGAACTCGAATTCGGTGGGTCGGGCGATGGTGCTGGGTTAACTTACAGTGCCGGGCGTCCTACTAATTTAAATAATACAGTAGAACTTCATTGGCTCAAACAGGCTTGGAACCATGAAAATTAGTTCCAGCCAAGGCTAGCCATCTAGGGTTAGTTTCCATTTAAAATGACCTCTGGGGACCAAGAAAAGAGTTCTAGCAAGACAGGGTGAACGAGCCATCAGGGTTCGAGCCATTGAAGTTCTACTGTAGTAGGACAAGAGCCTACTGTGTTTGCAGTAGGTGTGGGTGTGAATTGTTTGGATTTTTTTTTTTTTTTTTTTTAGTTTCAGCTATCCTATTTATTCCTTCTCTGTCTCCTTTTCCCTAGGAGACGAGAGGAGCCCCGGTAGCTCAGTGGGTTAAGCGCTGGCCTACTGATCTAGCGGATGCGGATTCGAGCCCCGCTGGAGGCGGAGTTCTTTCCATCGTAAACGGGGTTCCATTGCACACAGCTTTTCATTATCGCAAGCCCATCGTCCTGATATGACTGAAATACTGTTGAAAAAGGACGTAAAATCACAAGTCATCCATCCATCCATCCCTAGGAGACGACTCGATTAAGACAGAAATTTATACTGTCTGCAAATTATTGTATGATTATAAGCATACAAATACGACATGTGCACGCTTAGGCATAAGAACACGTGCTGCTTACAATTAGTCCGGTTAACATGTTGCCGTATTTGCGTCGCCTGCACTGTAAAAAAGAATCCGTAAATTTTACGGTAGAATAACTGGCAACCAGCTGCCAGTCAATTTCTCGTTATTTTCACAGGCATTTGCCAGTTGAACATTTGTGGAAATCACGATACAGTAGGGTTATGTTAACTGACCGCACTCGAAAATACCTTTATAGGCCCATATTCACAAAGTAAACTCAAACTCCACCTCGACTCGAACTCCAATAAGGTCGGTTGAAGTGACGCTCGAGGGCGCCTCGAGTGAGTGAAGTTCAAGTACAGATTTGGTATTTACATTCTCCACTCCACCTCGACTTCGTGGAGGAGACTCCAGTTAGACTCACATCATGTACAATACATCGTAGACCCAGATCAGACCTTCTAAAACGTATAGACTGTAATGATGTCAAATTTGAGACATGCTTGACGAATAGACATTGTAGAACTAGATCGAACTAACTGTATAATTTGTAAAATTATAATTAAATATACCGCAGGAACAATGCTTTTCCGCTTGACGTCTTCAAGCGTCCGTCCGGTTTACGTTCCTGTGTTTGCGGAAGCGTCTGTGGTGTAGCGATTATGCTACCTGCATGTTGAACATCGGTCATGGGTTTGATCCCGTCCTTCTCCAGTATTTTGCTGAGACTTTAATCGAATTCCTATTCTCGTACATTTGTACATGTATCACTATTAATTCTTTTGACCCTACTTCCTGGCAGTACATGTACTACGTAGTTTATTATTTGGGTATTCTGAGCAGACTCGGCTGCCCCCCCTCTCCCCCCCCCCCCGCCCCCACGCCCCCACAACCCCTCGCTTTCACACGTTGTGTATGCTTCCTACATTTTTTTCTATTACGGATTTTATCAAAACTTGGCATATATAGTGACAAGGGGACGATGTGGTTGCTTGTAATGGACAAACTAATTGTAATAAATAATTGTAATGGGCGTTTTCATTATTCGTAGTTTCTATATTATTTTACCCCCAATATATGATGTATGCTTTTGGGGTATATAGTTTTCGGTTGGTCTGTCCGTCCGTTCGTTTGTCCGTCTGTCAGTCCGTCTTTGCACCACAAGTCTTTGGTTCCGTCCATGGAACCTTCGGATAACATATTTTCATCGAAGGCTTTTAATTGCTCGAATTTCGGTAACCATAAGTGAAATTCTCCTAGTATTAGGTGTACGACGGATGAATGGATGACTTGCGATTTTTCGTACTTTTCAACAGTATTGCAGTTACATCAGGACGATGGCACGGTGATAGTGAAAGGCTGTGTGCAATGGAACCCCGGGCGGGGCTCGAATCCGGTCCGCTAGGTCAGTAGACCACCGCTTAACGCACTGAGCTACCGGGGGTAGAGCTCCTATTAGGTGTATGATACTTGCATACGAATACCTTTGATCCTGAGAGGACTAGAGATAAAATAAAAATAAAATAAACAAATAGAACGTAGCCATTTTATGAAAATTATTTTTGTATTAAAATGTTTCTTCTTCTTCTTCTTCTGTGTGTTTGAAACTAATGATATGTAGCAGTACTTGAATCAAGATCAGTTAGGGTTATGTACATGTAGCTAAGGTTGATGTAGCACGTTTATGATGAGCACCCTCTTTTAAAAGTTTATAAAAATGAATATAAGATAGATAAGATAATTGTATTAGCATTAGGCCAACTGGCCCATGAGCATACACATACAAACACATTTTTAACATGCATTGTGACAAACATGGTGAACAGTAACTAGGAACTGCTAACGCAGTACGAAATATACTATACAGAATGACCATCCCATCGGGCAAACTAAGCCAAATCAGCACTGCATCAACGTCGATTCAACATAATGACGTTGAATGAACGTTGATCCAATGCCGAATTAACGCCGTGTGCCCGATGGGGTGTTCCTTTCCGTGTGACATGGCAACATCTAAGCAATCCAAGAAACAGAGACACAGAATGTCTGTGCGAGCCATACATCCGGCGGAGCATTCCAGGATCAGTCTGATCCGAGAATGACGAGACCGGGAGTATCACTGGCACAGAACTCAAAAAGATGGACTCTTCAAACAAAAGATACAGGGATATATACTAGTATAAAGATATGCTACACTTATTCGTGGTATCAGTTAATTATATCATTTTTTTCATATCAGACGACAGTTTTTAAGTTGGGAGAAGGTATTTTATACTAATAATCAAAATCAGATTATACAAAGACATAGTTATTTCTCTCTTTAAATGCTTTGTATACAAACAAAGCAAGATTTTCAACTATTTTAGTGTTAGTAGACTGTATTAACTCAAAAAATTTATGCGCATTGGGTCTAATATAAAAGTACGGTTTAATAAATTTACGTCTTAGTTCAGTGTATCTTGAACATTCTATTACAAAATGAAGCTCATCTTCCAATACATTACATGTAGAACAAATTCTGCGTTCGAGAGGTATTTTTTCTGGTTTCGCCCAGCGACCTACTTCCACTTCTAATCGGTGGGATGATGTCCTTAATCTCGATAACGAATGTCTTAAAGAGTCAGACTTAATATCTAAATAAGATTTATAACAGAAAAAGTTAAGATTTCTATAAAATATAGCTCTACTTGACTCGTTTAACCTAGCGTTCCAATTTTGTATAAATGTGTCCGTTAATCTTTGTTTTAATGTAAAAAGGAATATCGCTTCATTACCTACCGACTGGTTGTACCAAACTTCGTTAAAACCTAAATTAAAAAGCATATCTCGTACTTGCGATGCCCAATTAGTTTTATTAGGGAAATCATTCAGATCTCTTAGCAACAAATCATAGGTGGCCTTAATAAATTTATGGTTCTGACTTGAAATTACTTTAAGCCAATATTTTATAATTTGCATATACCGTCTTATTTGTAACGGAGTACGGCCCGTCTCGCCATAAATAAAATCATTTTGAGTGCACTGCTTTACTGCTAATAATTTTTTACAAAACTTAAGGTGCACCTTTTCCACATCTTTAGCCACTGAAAATCCCCAAACTTCGGAACCATAACACAAAATTGGACTTATAAGTTTATCAAAAAGGTCTAGGACATGGCTTGGCACCAAATTTGAGAATTTTGTCAGATATTTATTTAGGATAAAGATAGCCTTTTGAGCTTGACCTGACAGAGTCAATTGCGCAGTATTAAATGAGCCCCCTGTTGTAAAAACAATTCCCAAATATGTATATTTTGAGACAATCTCAAGATCAACATTACCATACTTAAAAGATAAATTGCGTTGTAAATGACCACCTTTTCTAAATACCATAACTTTAGATTTATCAATATTTACTTTTAACTTCCATTTTTGACAATAATCATATAAAATATCAAGACTAGCTTGCAAATCTTCGGGCGTTTCAGCGAAAATAACGATATCATCAGCATAAAGTAAAAGAAATATTTTAAGGACAACTATATCGATTCCATTTGCACCTTTGGCTATGAATTCATTTTCTATATCATTGACGTAAACGGCAAATAAAAAAGGCGATAAACACTCACCTTGCCTGACTCCCAAGTGACATGAAAATGGTTCACTCAAATAATCGTTGTACTTTACTCTAGAATACACATTTTTGTACATGGAAACTATAATATCAAACATTTTACCTCTGACTCCAATATTTAACAGCTTAAACCAAAGTATATCTTTCACTACGTAATCAAAGGCCTTAGAAAAATCGATAAAACTGCAATAAAGTTTTCTGCCTGAATTTAAAGCATGTGAAATCAAATTATTTAAAACGAAAATATTGTCCCCTGTACACATGTGTTGCCGAAAACCCGCCTGTGCTTCAATGTAGATCCCATAATTCTCTGCCCATGTATTTAATCTTGTGTTTAAAATTCTGGTAAACAGTTTACCTAAGACACTTAAGAGTGTTATTCCTCGATAGTTTTGCACATTATCTTTATCACCCTTTTTATGTAATGGTATTATATCACCCAAAGACCATGACTTTGGAAAATAACCTTTGCTATAAATAACATTAAACATAATATGTAAAGTAGATAATAAGCTCTCTCTGCCATGTATAAAAAATTCATTTAGTATTTTATCCGGGCCACCAGACTTACCATTAGATAACTGATTAATCGCAGCATTAATTTCTTCGGAAGTTATTGGAATATTTAATTCGTCGAACATAATCTGCACCTCACCTTGCACATAATGTTCGAATAGAAAAGTTGTATCTTCATCGGCGGTAAAAAATGGGTAGTCGGGATTATTTACCGCTTTGAAATAATTAGCAAACTCAGAAATCTTTACGTCTGGATGTTTATCATAGAAAGCACCTTTAAGAAGTTTCCAGTAATCTTTTGCGTTTTTATATCTCAACGTATTTAGCTTTTTTGTCTGATCACAATTATAATTAAACCTAGCTTTCCTCAGTTCAGATTTGAAGTCAGAGCGTGCTTTCACCATATTATCTCTATTTAAATCAGTTTTATCGGTTCTGTAACGATTCAAACATTTATAGAAAATACGTTTCTTGTCATTGCATAAATCGGTATACCAAGGTTGATTTTTAGACATATCCTTAGAACAAACATTGTTATTAGGGTTGGTTGTACATATATTCTTACGACAGGAAGCTGCACAGTTTTCTAAGATATTTACAAAGCTATTTACATTATTGTCAATAAAATCATTGTCATCGTGTGCTGCCGACAAATTTTGTTGAATAGTATACAGCTCATTCTTTATGCTGTCGGTTACATGTAACAAATTTTCTTTGAAAGCGTCAGCAGCATCGGGACTCCATGCATATTTATAATCTAATTTTTTCGTATTCGTCTGTTACGGTTTCGAATGTTTATGTTAAAGCCTATAGTACTTTCAACTATTTTTTTCGTTTGAATACATCCAATCCACGCCTTTCCCCAATCACACCACCACCACTTCATCGCAAAAGGAGTTTGGTGGTGGGGTAATTTCATCCGCCAGTCTGCTGTCTGCATTTTAGGTTTCTGCTTTTACAGCATTCGTCGGATCGCAATGATATTTGGAACATACATGTATGTTGACTTGAGACAATTAGTGAGCCTCAAAAAATAGAGGCCCCATAAGGTTTTTTGAAGGAGTTACGACTCTTTAAAGTTCTTGATTTTTATAGATACTGTAGCTTTCTCCTAAAATGTGTAAATAATGTCCAAGTTTCCTTATTAAAAATTATATTGAAGGATATCAATTAATTTTGACAGGTTTGGGGGAAGTTGTTTTATTTATTTATCTATTTTTTTTTTTTTTTTGGGGGGGGGGGGGTGTGAACGGATATCAAAGACAGTATTTCAGTATATATCGAGCTCGGCCTCCCAGAGAGAGGGAGAAGGAAAGGAAGATAGGACACACACAAGTAAAAAAAAACTTATTCCACGCCTGCTGCAAGCACAGCCAGACCATGTCCTATTATTATCCAAATTTATATTATGAACCACAGATACCCAATCTTTAGCATGAGATACCCCGTAACGTGCAATGCCTACATTGGGTGTCGTGCTATAAGTGAGACAGAATGCGGTTTGTCCGACTGTACATGGTTAATATGACACTCGCTAAAGATCGTGAATTATCTTTTCATACAGGCGGACGAATCGTGCTCTTGCTAACACTTGTAGGACGCGCCGACACTGAAAGTTACCAAGCACCGTCACCCGACCCGACCCTATGTGTGTGTTGGAGGGGGGATGGTTCTTTCTCTCGCTGTCTCTCATGGAGACGTCTCAATATAGACTTAATATTTTCTTAACATTATGGCTGACATGAGATTCAAATTACATATTACATAAGCCAAAACCCTGTCTGTCTGTCTGTGAAACGCAGCACCCTTATCAATAGGTATGAATTTGTCACAAACAAGAGAGAGAGAGAGAGAGAGAGAGAGAGAGAGAGAGAGAGAGAGAGAGAGAGAGATATGTTGATAGTGTATTAAACAAAAGTCTGTTGATAGTGTATTAAACAAAAGTCTTCTGGCCTATAACAACATTTTAGGTAGTCGTGCTGCTTCGAATTGTCAGAGCATAGCCATGAAAACGCTGAAATATTAACAAAACTAAACTCGAGTCGCCGTCGAGGGAGCTTCACCGTTCCTCGACCAAACCTTACTTATTGGAGGTGACTCCAGCTACACTCATGTCTGTGAATACGACTCGACCTCACCTCGAGATAATCTTGGGCCGTTAGGTAATTATAGCTATTTATCCGGTTAGTTCGAGTCGAGGTGGAGTTTGAGTTTAGTTTGTGAATATGGGCCATATATGACTAAACCAATAACTATCCCATTCTAGCCTACTCTCCTTGACGATTCCTGATAATGTTAACGGGCGCCCGTAACGGGCGCTCGTAAAAATAACGGGCAATGGACTGGCAGCTGGTTGCCAATTATTTTACAGTAAAATCTACGGATTTTTTACAGTGTGGAAAGGGGCTTTCGGCGACTCACATTACATGTCAGCCGCGACATGACAAAAACAAACAATGTGGCAATTGCGTACACCGAAGACTCAGATAAGCCCGGGCATCCGCTCAGTCTGATTAGAGTCTTTGCTGTCCGCGTGGAGCTAGCCTAACCACTTAGCTACATTAAAAGCGCACAGCGGATGCCCAGGCTAATCTGAGTCTTCACTGGGCGCACATGTCACATTGTTGGTTTTGTCGCAGCTCATGTACGCTTTCTCAGACTGCGAATCTGCAGAACCATAACATTTCTCGGAATCACACAGTGTCATTGTTAACGCTAATGGTAAAATGACCATCACCAGACTGCGCACCTGGTTAAGATCGTATTGGGACTAGTACTAGGATCTGATTATAAGGTACTGTTTCCCACGACCGTGCTATTTTTAGTGTTTGGTTTTGATTTGTTTTTATTCAGCGTGGGCTGAAGAGAGAGAGAGAGAGAGAGAGAGAGAGAGAGAGAGAGAGAGAGAGAGAGAGAGAGATGTTAATACTATTTTTCGATTTGTTTCAGATTGATTCATTGTAATTAAACGGCGCTGACGTAACGTTACTGTTCATCTTCATATATGCCTTAACATAAGCATATCATGTGTCTTCCCCGATATTCTGAGTAAAATATACACAGTTATTTAAGTCAACAATCACAATATCTTATTCACGCGATATTGCATCAATCTGCACTGCAAAAAATCCGTAGATTTTACGGTAGAGTAACTGGCAACCAGCTGCCAGTCCATTTCCCGTTAATTTTACGGGCGTATGCCTGTGGAACATACTATTATCTCGATATGGTAGAGTTACGGTAGAGCCTTCGAAAACACCTTTATAGTGTTGAAGGGCTATATGACCACAACAATACCTGTCTTATTCTACACTACTCTGTACGATGGTTCCGCCATGTAATGTTTACGGGCACCCGTACAAATAACGGTAAATGGACTGGCAGCTGGTTGTCGGTTATTCTACCGTAAAACTTACGGAAATTTTATACAAACCCAAAATACTTTCGATATCAGTCCATTTTAAAATACTGAATAGAAATATTGGCGGGGCATTCAAACCGTTATACCGTCTAAATAACTCAAAGAGCTTTAAAACATTTGGGTACGTGACAATATGGCGGGTTCGGTCGCTGTTTTGACTCTGTGATAAAACTTAACTATATAATGTGAACCTAGTGCATTTTCCTGGAGAATAGTTGAAATCTGTGCTTTTGAACTTTGACGTTATAATGTGAATCTAGAAGGAAATTCATAAAAAATGGATTAATAAGGCATAATTTCCCTATATGTATGTACAAATTAACTGTACTATGAATTAATAAACTCTGTAACGGTACTCAGCTTTAGTGAACTAGCTGTAGGCAACTCCACAACTACAGTTGATGTCCAAAGGTGATGAGTGCAGAAAGTACACCAGTTACACAGGGAAAGAAACGAGAGTTGATGTCGCCTGAGTTTGACATTGACTTTAAAAAGAACAAGTGTGCTCCTGTATCTCCTATTTCTGAACCTGGGGCCGTATTCATAAAACAACTTAAGTGGTTGCTATGCTGTTGCTAAGGCTAAATTTCTTTGAAGGAGATTCCCTACAACTATGAAATTTGCTCTGGAGGAACAGTCTTACAAAGACTGTTCCTCCAGACCAAATTTCATAGTTGTAGAGAATCTCCTTTATAGATATTTAGCCCTAGCAACCGCATAGCAACGACTTAAGTGGCTTTATGAATACGGCCCCAGGACTTAAGTCCGACTCTGAGTTGGGCATGAACGAAGACAACTCGATTAGTACTGAAACAGAAACAATGGCTACGAGTGAAAGTACAGAATCTCATATACTTATACCACAGTCCGAGATGGTAAAACTCTCTGAGATGTTAAAATGTACCTTCCGAGACGAGATTATGGGGCTTGTGAATGGTGTATTAGAAGGAGTACTTAATGGGCTCCGCGACCAAATTTCATCACTTGAAATTGCAAATAGTGAACTCAAGGAGGAGAACAAAATACTTCGGGCACGAGTTGAAACGCTTGAGCAGAAGGTTGACCAGGCCGAACAATATAGTCGGCGAAATTGTCTTAGGATTTCTGGACTTGATGAAGCAGCTCTGGAAAGTACTGATGATATGAGCCGCGACGCGAGAAAACCAACAATGTGGTAGTGCGCCCAGCGCAGACTCAAATCAGCCTGGGCATCCGCCCAGTCTGATCAGAGTCTTCACTGTCCGCATGGAGGTAGCTTAGACTTTTAGCTACGCTTTGAGCGCTTAGCGAAGAGTCTGTTTGACTGGTTAGATGCCAAGGCTGATCTGAGTCTGCACTGACCGCACAACCACATTGTTGGTTTTCTCGTGTCGCGGCTCATATCGTCTTGAAGCTTACAGGAGATATTGGCTCTGGTACCCAGCTTGCTGACATAGATCGGAGCCATAGGGTTGGAAACCCTACCAGACATCGAGGCAGACCGAGGGACATTATTGTTAAATTCGCCACATATCGCAGTCGTCAGAACTTCTACAAAAAAACGCACGCTTTTGAAGGACAATGGCTATCTTGGTGTGTTTGCGAATGAAGACTTAACAAAGTCCAGAAGTAGCCTGTTGTATGAAGCAATGAAACTAGTTAAAACGGGACTGATTAAAGGTGCATGGACCGCTAACGGCAACTTTCTAGTCAGAGACAATGTTGACATTGTTCATCGCATCAACGTAATGGGTGACCTTCATCAATTTGGTCTTCTGGTGATGGGTCCTGGCGAACAGCCGAGATATCGGCGACAACCGGCGGGACAGCGGCCCGCAGTAGAGACTGTGGCCCGAAGCCTCGCAACGGCGGCTAGGGATCCATCTCCAATCGACCTGGATATGCAGTAAGTTGACACTGAAACGAAATTTTGGTAGTGTACTGTAGTAATTTGTCGATACGCTATTACCGCACACGCCTAACATACATGTATTAGGACCCAGATATCACGCCTAACATACATGTATTAGGACCCAGATATCTTTAAAGGTGATATAACTCGACTCTATCATCAAACCATTCATATCCTGATCAGGCTTCTCCTGAGAGCTGGCTGATCTGGGTATGCACTGTCTGCTCAGGCTTTGGGTCTGGGTCCTCATATGTGGTTTTGGTGCGTACTCACTGGGCGCACAGCGTTTCCACGACGTTGAATCAGCGTTATTGCATAAAAAGCAGTGCCGAGAGGTATTAACAGCCGTGCATCAACAGGCGAAAAGCCGTGTTTCAACAATGTTTTTCACGCGCTGTTGAAACACGATGACAGAACTTTCGTTATGCTTGTGCCGGGCCACTAAAAACCGCAATGCACCTTTGTCTCTCCCGTTTCGGTCGAACTACAAAAATTAGTGGTGCGCCTCTCCTCCTTCGGTTAATTAACAATATAATTGGTCGCGTGCTACCTATGTATTCTTGTGACGTCATCATACTCTGTACTCTTATTACGTCATAAAGTACTGACACGGATTTCAAAGCCATGTTGTCTTCATTCTCACGATGCCAAACGAACATTGTTAAAGAAAACATGCATCCTAAGCTTTCAGCTATCACGAACTGCAGGATGGTGCATGAATGGGCCAGGCATGTTCTGTATGGAATTTTTTGCTTTGATCAAGGTATCTGCTTTTGTTGATGAATTTTCAACGACCATCTTGGATTCTTTCCATAAATACTGAGGTTGAATAGGATGATGGCAGCCATTTTGAACAGCTAAATGCGCGCGGGCCAGGAAGACGGATATTAATAAAAAAAGATACACCGGCGCGCTGGCTGTCAAACGGTGACAAAATATAGTGCCGTATTTTCGCAAATCTTAACGAATATTTCGTTGAATTTATGCAATAACAGCGATCAAACATTTTTTTTCCAATGCATTAACGTTTGCCAGGTCCCTTGGGAGATGTTGAGAACCTCGGCCTTCGGCCTCGATTGTCAACATCTCCCTCGGGACATGGCAAACGTTAATGCATGAAAAACCATGTTTGATCCCTATATTGATTCAGCGTCACGACGTTGTATCAACGTTGATTCAATGTTGATGCTGTTCTTGTGTCCCTTCTGGTGAATTTCTAGTTAAACTGGATGGAATATGAACATTTTATGCTGAACTGAAAAAAAAATCTAATTTTCCGTAATTTTAATATTTGACATTGCTGACCGCTATTAACAGTAACAGTTGTGATTACTGGTTTGTATAGGGTGGACACAAATTTGGGTATCTCAGTGCTATAACAAGAAGACGTGGAAATGATATTTACCAGAATACAGCTCTTTCATGAACTGAATTAAAAACAGCGCTAAAAGTCTGGAACATTTCACGTTTTAAATTGTTGTTGAACCATACTGCATAGGCGGCGACAATTTTCAGGCATCGTCGATCGTAGTTGATAGCAAACGCTATTGCATGCGATTTGCGATTACTGGACACACCATTATGGCATGTGCAGGCTGGTCATAGAAATGTGTATTTTATTTCATTGTAAAGAAAGCATCAGCGCACGAACTGTCAGTACATCGAATCTTTATTTGCATGCTAACTTATAAGCTCAAAGCGGGCACATGACGTCGCAATGACGTCGTTTTGACGTCGATGCGACGTCATCACGTCGCATCGACGTCAGTACGGCGTTATTTCGACGTCATGTGCCTGCTGGGCTATATTCGAGCGTCGCAGACCCACGCACATAAACACACACACGCACGCACGCACGCACGCACGCACGGACGCACCCTATCTTTTAGATTAACTGTATTATCAATCAATTGTCGTTATCTTTGAATGCATTTATTTATACTTTTGTTTGCGACCATAGGTCGATAGCTGAATGTTACACGAACAGTCGCTAACTTCCATGTACACTGTAAAAAAATCCGTAGATTTTACGGTAAAATAACTGGCAACCAGCTGCCAGTCATTTTACCGTTAGTTTTACGGGCGCCCGTAAAAATTGCAGGAATCATCAAGCAGAGTGTGACAGAATAGAGCCGGTGTCGTATTTGTCAGATAGCCCTTCAACAATACAATGTTATTTTCGAGTGCGGCCAGTTAACACAAAACTTCCATTTCGTGATTTTCAACAATATCTTACAGGCAAACGCCCGTAAAAATAACGGGAAAAGGACTGGCAGCTGGTTTCCAGTTATTCTACCGTAAAATCTACAGTTATTTTTTACAGTGTGGTGGCACACATTTTTTTACTTAGGCCTAGACATTTAAGAGACACAGGCCTTTTTTGGTAGATTTGTACTGATCAGGTAATGCATGTGTGACTGTTCTGCGTGGTTTGATGACATACGACCCGTCGAGGCGGCAGACTAAAGGCTGAAATTGATGTATCTACATATGAGCCGCGACGCGACAAAACCAACAATGTGGTTGTGGGTCCAGTGATAACTCAGATCAGCCTGGGCATCCGCCCAGTTTAATCAGACGTTTCATTTAGTGTTCAAAGGGTTGCTAAGGGTCTAAGCTACCTCCATACGGACAGCAAAGACTCTGATCAGACTGGGCGGATGCCCAGGCTGATCTGAGTCTGCGCTGGGCGCACAACCACGTTGTTGGTTTTCACACGTCGCGGCTCATATAAATTTACTAGCATTTTGAGGGTTTGCTCTACTAATGTCTCTATATGGTTCCCACAACCCTGCTGGGTCGCTTGTGTTTGCATGCACGTCTGCAATACATGATAAGGACGTATGATTGAGTTTCTGACACACACACACACACACACACACACACACACACACACACACAACTGGTTCAAGATGTTATACAGTGAAAAAGAATCCTGCCCTGTATTTTCCATTGGGTCTTTGTTGTCTGGTTTATTACAGCGTTGTCAGTCGATTGTATGCAGCTTACGGAAAACCCACTGCGCTGATGCGACGGCGTATCGACGCTAAGGCGACGTCACTACGTCGCTTTGACGTTGACATGCTGTCACATCATCGCTGTGTATCAAGCAGGCCTACAACTCAAACATGATTTTTACTCTGATTCTTAAACTTTCAATGAGATTCAGTACCTAGACGTGCAATGTGATTTTTTTTTCTCAAATAAACCAGTTCTCTTAATTTAATTTACGTCATCAACTGCACAGGAATATATCATACCCTGCGTCGAGTCAAAAGTCAGTCGTCTGTCCGCAACATTGCTGGAATAGATGCAATTACAATTACTGGGTATTATATGTTGGTCAATGGGAAGTCTGTAATATGTGCTACGAATTTACTTTCTTCTCATTTTTTTTCCTTGAAAAATGTATCCAATACTATCCAGTGTCAAGATTTAAACTCTAGTACACATCTTGTGAATAATTAACCGCCCATGTATAGATATGTTATATATAATATGTGCTACGAATTTACTTTTTGCTCATTTTTTTTTTTTTTTTTTGAAAAACGAATCCAATACTATCTAGTGTCAAGATTTAAACTCTTGTACACATCTTGTGAATAATTAACCGCCCATGTATAGATATGTTATATATAATATGTGCTACGAATTTACTTTTTGCTCATTTTTTTTTTTTTTTTTTTTTTTTTTGAAAAACGAATCCAATACTATCTAGTGTCAAGATTTAAACTCTTGTAAACATCTTATTAATAAATAACCGCCCATGTATAGATATGTTATATATAATATGTGCTACGAATTTACTTTTTGCTCATTTTTTTTTTTTCTTTTTTTTTTTTTTTGAAAAACGAATCCAATACTATCTAGTGTCTAGTGTCAAGATTTAAACTCTTGTAAACATCTTGTGAATAAATAACCGCCCATGTATAGATATGTTATGTATAATATGTGCTACGAATTTTCTTTTTGCTCATTTTTTTTTTTTTTTTTTTTTTTTTTTTTTTTGAAAAACGAATCCAATACTATCTAGTGTCAAGATTTAAACTCTTGTAAACATCTTGTGAATAATTAACCGCCCATGTATATATACATGTATTTACAGATAGCTGTTCATTCATGTTACCTTTTAGGCTAGTTGCAGTTTTAAATGAAGCTAGTGCTCATCTGGTTCGAGCATGCTGTACTGGATCTACAGTGATTGCAAAGCTGATGTCATCGAACATTCGGGTTTTGATGGACTAACCCAGAGCGCGCATGGCGTCGTCATGGCCTCGTATGGACGTCGATGCGACGTAATGACGTGGCATCGACGTCCATGTGACGTCATTTTGACGTTGTGTGCCCATTGGGAAGGCACGCATACATTCCTTTAGACTAAGACAGCTTTCTTCGTCTAGTTATTCTTAATTTTCTTGATGATTTCTTCAAATAGTCTCCGGGGATTTTTCATATTTCACTTATGGTTCTTTTTCTTTTGTTTTATTTGAATTTTTTCGTTTATTTTTCTGGAGCACAGACTTTGGGCAGATCAGGGGGTTCTAGGATGTTACCATACAGATCACACGAACCTAACACGAATTCAACATGGTTTCGTGCATACAATGAATACGTGCGTATTTCGCCGGGGGAGAGGTTTTTATTTCTACTACAAACTATTTCCTGAACAGTAAAAGAAGATACCCTAGCGACGTAATGCGCACGTATTCTTCTGTGTATAGATTTTCCCTGCTTATACATCTGTTTGCTCTACTTCCAATATGCCCACAGGAACTGTATGCCTATTCACTAATTATTTCAATTAAACAAACCAGCAAAAGAAAATATACAGGCAATGTTTTGTGATAACAAGGAAATTTAGCACAATGCATATGTCAAATGTGAAGTTCATGCAAGACGTGTTTGTAAACGGCATTATCATAACAGCCTTGACCTGGCTCTGGATTCTCCTTTTCATTTCGGGGGACGTGCACCCTAATTCCGGACCATCTTCCACTTCTTCACTTGATACCTCATCCAACTCGTCTCATGACTCGACTTCTTTTCTGACTACTTTAAATCTTTCTAAACATTTATCTTTTGTACACTACAACGTACAGAGCATTGTGAATAAGATCGACATTCTTGCTGCAGAACTCAGTGATTTCGACATCCTTGCTTTCTCCGAGACTTGGCTTCATCCTTCTATCCAAACGGCAGATCTACTCATGCAGGATTTCAAACCACCTGATCGTAAAGACAGAGCAAGGGATCACCATGGTGGTGTATTAATCTATGTTAAGGACTCTATTCACTATAAAAGAAGGCACGACTTAGAACCACTTAACGTAGAATGCATTTGGCTTGAAATCCAGCTAAATCATACACGTGTGTTATTTGGGCTATTTTATCGACCTCCAAATTCTGATGCGCTATATTACTCTGCCATTGAAGACTCTTTATCATTAGCACTGGACACACAAATGAACAATATTATCGTGAAAGGGGACTTTAATTTTAATATGCTGAGTGAACAGTCTTCTCGTAAGATATCAGACCTATGTGAACATTTTCTTTATACCAAACTGTATCAGAACCCACCCATTATACTGAACACTCTTCTTCCCTTATTGACATTATTCTCACTAGTGATAGAAATAACCTGATTTCCAGTGGTGTAGCTGATCCTTTTCTTCACCAAGACGTTCGTTACCACTGTCCTATTTATGGCATTTTAAAATACTCCAAGCATGCAAGAAAATCGTTTACCCGCGTTATGACCGAGGCAACTATGACCTCTTAAGAACTAAGGCTGCAAATACTGACTGGGTTACATTATCAGACCCAGATACTAATATTTACGCAAAGAATATCACTGACCGTATAAACTTACTGACAGCAGAATGTGTTCCAAATAAAAATGTTAGAATCCGACCCTCCGATCATCCCTGGATAACAACAGCCATCAGAAAGCAAATTAGGAGACGTAAAAGAATGTACAAAAAAGCAAAACGAATTAATACTACACGACTATGGATTAAATTTAAGAAACTTAGAAACAGTGTTGTAGCAGCTATCCGTCAATCTAAACAGGATTACATTAACCAACTTTCTAACAAACTTCAGTCAGAAACTTTATCTACTAAAGATTGGTGGACCACTCTTAAAGCCTTTATCTCTCCATCCACTAAGTCTTCTGTGCCGACTTTGGAAAAAGGCGGCTATATCTACTCTGACGAAACTGACAAAGCAAACATACTGAATGATTTTTTTCAGAGACCAAACACTACTCGATGATCGTAACACTATAGTTCCTGATATTGCGGTCTACGTTGAGGATATTCTTTCAACTCTTATTATTTCTCCCTTAGAGATAGAATCTGTTATGAAGTCCCTTCCCCTCGGTAAAGCTGTAGGATCAGATGATATTAACAATCGCATCCTTCGAGAGTTGGCACATGAACTATCCTATCCCCTATGTTCTTTGATAAACCAATCTTTACGGTTTGGAATATTTCCTGATATCTGGAAAGATGCGCTGGTATGTCCTATTTTTAAAGGTGGAGATTCCACTTCTGTTTCTAATTATCGACCCATTTCTCTATTGAGTTGCTTGGAGAAAGTTTTTGAACGTGTTGTCTTTAAACATCTTTACAATCACTTTCACGACAACCGCATTCTTACTCCTTTACAATCTGGTTTCGTTCCTAGAGATTCCACAACTAATCAACTTACATTTCTTTACACTACCTTTTGTCAAGCTCTGGACTCAGGAAAGGAAGTAAGAGTTGTCTTCTGTGATGTCAGCAAGGCTTTTGATCGTGTTTGGCATCAGGGTCTTCTCTGCAAGCTTAGAGCAGCAGGTGTCTCTGGTAGTTTGTTATCTTGGATTAGTAGTTATCTTTCTAATAGAAGACAGAGCGTTATTCTTCCAGGTTCTCGTTCTAACTGGAAATTTATACAAGCGGGGGTACCGCAGGGATCTATTCTTGGCCCACTTCTTTTTCTCCTATACATAAACGATATAGTAACTGATATAGGTTCCAACATCAGACTCTTTGCAGATGATACGAGTTTATCTATAGTTGTTAAAAATCCCATCTCTGCTGCACAAATCCTCAATTCTGATCTGGAAAAAATTGCTAAATGGGCAAAAATGTGGTTGGTAACTTTTAACCCTGTGAAAACAGAAAGTCTTTTGATATCTAGAAAACTCTTACAGACAGTACATCCTCCTTTATACATGTTAAATCAGCAAATTTCAGAAGTTGATACGCATAAACATCTTGGCATATTCTTTAGTAATGATGGCTCTTGGCATAAACACATAAACTACATTAAAGGAAAAGCTTGGATAAGAATGAATATTATGCGTAAACTTAAATTCCAGCTAGACCGCAGATCTTTAGAAATAATTTATACAGTTTTTATTAGACCTATTTTGGAATATGGCAATGAAATTTGGGACAACTGCACACAGTATGAAAAAGACGACACTGAAAAAATTCAAAAAGAAGCAGCTAGAATTGCAACTGGAACAACTAAACTAGTGTCTATCGAAAATCTTTATGGGGAAATTGGATGGGAAACTTTAGACTCGAGACGGAAAAAGCAAAAATTAATTCTCTTCTATAAAATGGTAAATAACCTGACTACGTTTTATCTATCATCTCTTATACCTGCAACTGTTAGTGAAACGTCTTTTTATAATCTAAGAAACGCAAATGACATTCGTACAATTAATGCACGCACAAATCAGTATTTCAATTCCTTTCTACCCTCCTCTATCCGAGACTGGAACAGCCTTCCCGAAGAACAAAGAAACTCTGTATCTGTTTCATCTTTTAAGTTTCAGCTAAATCAGGTAAATGATAGAATACCTAAATATTACTACTCTGGAGACAGACGTTCACAAATCCTACATACGCGCCTTCGCACTAAGTGCAGTTCTTTAAATTATGACATTTATCTAAAAAAAACTTGACCGATTCACCCCTGTGTAGATGTGGTGATATTGAAAACTCTGAACATTACTTCTTATACTGTCATTACTATCATCGGCAAAGAAACGAAATGCTACGTAGTCTTTCTCATCTCTGTAACGTATCATTAGATGTACTGTTGTTTGGGGATAGTTCATTGTCAGTGGATGTTAATACACAAATATTTGTAGCTGTACATAAGTACATCAGAGATACTAGAAGATTTTAGTATATATATATGTATATCCTTTTTCCGTCAATAATGCTTTTGCCGTTTTGTCCTTTCTTCTTGATTATCAGTCACTTATTGTCTCCGTATTTAATTTATAACTTACACTTTTATATTATTACAACTCTTCAGAGACAGTAGGAGGGCTGTTTTTCCGGATGAGATGACGATGGTGTTGAGTATTAGATGTTTTGTTGACCTTTCATTATCTTGTCCACAGGAAAGTATCTTGGAAGTAGGCATGTAAGGCATGTAGGTTTTTAAAATCCAATCCTCTGATCTGTGCCCAACCGATTTGCCTTTTTGTTTTTCCTTTCTGTATTATTAGTGCTCCATCTCATGCATTCTTTCATTTTCTTTTGTATGATAGGACCTAGTTTCTATATTCTAATGAATTTACTTTGTATTCCTTGAACTATGTAATCAAAGGGGGGGTCTCATATGCGCCCAAACTTGGATTTTCTTGTTACTATGCATGCTAAGTGCCACTGTCCTATCAACTATAAATATGTATTTATTATCTTCAAAAAGGTATTTTAGGTCTCAAGAGAGCACCTTGAGGTACTCCATTTTTTTCCTGATACCTGCCATTCATTTTTTTAGTCTTAAAGTATCTGCTTTCCTTAATTTCATAAACCTTGAACTAGAATTGTAAAAGGACTGTTTATAGATACCTTCAATACCATTTGTGATTTAATAGATATATACACATGTTTTTTCTCGAAACAAAAAGTCTGAAACTATAAAATAATTAAGGCTGAAATTACCAAAACATGATTTTCAACTTAAAATTTAAAAGGGTTGCAGTCTTTGTCAACCTTTGAAATTGCTAGCAAAGTAGGCCCTGTGTATCCTCTCATTACCTTTAGAATTTTATGACATTTGAAAACCGGTAACATTGTCAAATATTACGTAATATTTATAAAGGTAGATTTTAAGAGAAAAACTCATGTCAGAATTAAGTGTGAATAAGTTCGCAGAACCACTTCCTTTTGTTATAATATAACAATTAGTATACATAACAATCATAACAGATTGTTCTACATGCTAATACACTGATTTAAAAGGTTTATAAAAAAACTAATTTACCCTAAACAATTTGCATATATAAAATGTACTAATTCTGTAGCTGAATTTCATGCAAAAATATTTTTATTTGTGTAAAGTATATCATACAAAGCAAATACATATATATGAATAATTGCTTGACTGCTAATTGTCCCCTTTAGTCAATTTGACTACTTAAGTTTCTTTTCAATTGAGGTGTAAGTCAGGGTGATCCATTTTTACTACTGATATAGTGTCATATTTGCCCAAAAACACCAAGATTGTATTCAGTAAAGCTTTTCTAATTGCAACAACAGTAAATACTTAGTTCCATCCCATACCTTACCTAAGGGTAAGCTTACCTATGGGTAAGAATAGATAACCGATTAATCTGGACACCGGATGTTATTATTAACATGTGAATAAGCTAGCTGAAATATTGAACTTTCTAAAAGAGACACAATGCTATAAACACTGAATACTTTATGTACATGGTTGCATTCATTACCAATCTTAAGTCAGATTGGATTTGTTTCAGGAAGAAACAGGTTTTTGATTCTTCCTTCCACCTTTTAATGTATCACTCTCCTGCTTGTCAGTAGGTTAAAAGGGCGAAGCTTGACTCTTTTCTACAAATGCATGTAATTATCCTACCGTGGTTTACCATTATTCTTTAATCAATTTAACAACTGTTAGACAGAGTTGCTTTCCAAACTGATACGTTGACATGTTGATGTGTTAGTGTAGTTAAAAAAAATTGAAGTGAGGTTCAAAATAAATTATATGTGCAAGCCAAAACTTTATTTCTACTATTAAATGGTATCTTATATTTTATTTATTCATACCAAGGTTAAGATACAAAACATTCATTGTCTATATAGCTATCAAGGAAAAAATTATTTCGTCTTCATTTCTATTGCACCTTCGGCATACATTTTCATTTACAGTCTTAAATACCTTTTATCATAGAAACAGAAACGTCTTATGTGGCTTGGCAATGCAAAACATGATAGAAACATAAAAATGCCTAACAATGAAACACAAAGATACCAAAGACAAAATTCTGTGAATAATGTGGATTTTACACTTTTCAAAAAATTTGACTGTTAACATAAAAACTCTAAAAAAATAATGTTACCGGTTTTAATTTTTCTTGATTTTTTGATATCATTACCTACACATGTGTGGTCAATTTTGATGTGAATTTCATAGGTTGACAAGAACTATAACAAACTAAAATCAACATTTCAATTTATTGAAAATAATTTATGGATCTGAAATATGGGGATATTTCAGATGAAATTTTATGTGGATATTTTCATTTGATACATTGATCTACAATTATGTTACATACATACTCACAAATTACTAGGCATTGTTTTGAGACAAAATTAGGTACAAAAATCTAAAATTTCATAGCTCTGGGGGGATTAAAACAAGGGCACCGATTTTTTCCTCGAAAAATACAAAAAATGCTATCTATGGATAAATATATCACAAATGCAAGACTAATGGGCTTGACAATCTTTATGCATATTAAGATTAAATTCCGAGCGTGGGCAGAACTCTATGTAAATTTCCTATAGGGTGAGACTCCCCCTTACAACTGTACATAATAATTTACAAAACATGTGGCCTGTCTATATTTTGTACAATTTAGCTTGCTAGAGGGAGAGGAATCCTATAAGCATTTTGTTTTCATTCCAATTCCAGTAACTATTTTTTGTGTATATCTTATGCGCAGATGGAATGGAAACTGTGAAGATCTTGATCATTCCGGTTCTTAAGGAACAGTCTGATCTCGGTTTCCACTATTTGTACAGACCTATGAGCACGAAAACTTAGGATCTTTACGGTAGACTTAGTTAGTGTGTATTATTTAAGGAATAAATGTTATTTTTTTAACGTTTACTGAAGTATAAACTACATCGGGTCACGAGCAAAGTAAGTGAACCCCGAAGGGGTTTACGTAAACTTTGCTCGTGACCCGATGTGGTTTATACTTCAGTAAACGTTTAAAAAATAACATTCATTCCTTATATTTATATTATTAAACGATGTTTTTGATCAACAAAAAGATAAACAAAGATAAGAAATACGTACATAAGAATCGTTTTAAAAACATTATCGGCCGAATTTTGCAATAGTTTGGAACAGCCGCATTGTCACTGTCTACCTGTAAATTCCACCTCCTGCTGTAGATTTCACATACAAGTAGGCGTAGCGAGCTGTCACTCAAAGTTTGCAAGCCAGTCAAGTACATGGCATATTGTAGATTTCACGTGCTAGGTCGTGAGATGAGCTGTCACTCTGAAGCACGTGGCACAATGTAGTTATTGACTTTTAAACAACATTGACTCCCGCATCACTTAATTGGGTTTACAGAGAGCTTTGCACTGATAATGTAAATATAACTGTATATACTCCATAGTTAATCGATTTGATGATGAACAATAACCTGTTTTGTTTTTGAAACAAGCAAGAACAGAGTCGTTCTGTATCTGTCCACCTTAAGAGCAAAGGACAGTACTTTATACTTTCAATGTCAGTCCGACCATCGGACTGATTGCTGATAAGTATAAGTACAGTTGTTTTCTTGCTCAGTTTAGCTGAGTATGAATTTTTCTCTGCTTATTGATATGAAAATGCCAACATTGGCATTTTCATTTTTATCAGCAGAGAAAATTTCATGCTCAGCTGAGTTGAACACGGAAATAGTTTCATAACCTCGGGGCCAGGTTTGGATCGTATTGCGACTGTTGTTGATAGGGTCTGTTTACATTCGAATCTGAAAGATTATTGAGTGAGAGGGCAAAATCGTTCCTTTAAAAAATATGCCCCTTTAGCCAAAATACTTATCCACATGTACCTTATATGCTGATACTGTTCTGTTGGCTACTATAGGGCTTGTGAAAATCGCGGCCAAACAAACAAATCGAATAATAACAGCGAAGGGCCAGAAAAGTCTCATTTTTGGTTTAAACAATATTTTATTCAAAGATTTTATACATACATATAAATAATACAGTGAAGCAATACAGGATCTGGAAATAAGCGTAACGCTTATATGTAAGTCATCTCCTCATTTTTGTATATCCTTTTACAAAAGCAACCTTCAAATCTTAAGTTGTACTGGTAATCTTAAAATGACTTCTAGGCAATTATATATATACTGTATATTATATGTACACACACTTAAAGGGACTAACTGAGATTTGTTTGCTAATCATACAAGTGTGGCATTCAACAAATTCCCGGGAAATAAATTCTTACTGTATACATAAATGATTGCATGGCGTGAAAAGGGATCTTCTAGCAATATCGAACATAGTAGAGTCAGACCAACCTTCGCATTTGTTTGAGCAGATACAGTATACGAAAACTGGCCCCAAGGTTATAAAACTTTTTTCATGCTCAACTCAGCTGAGCATGAAATTTTACTTGCTAATAATTAGCAAATTACCGATAAGTACAGTAACTGTTGTTTTCTTGCTCAGATTAGCTGAGTATAACACTTTCTCTGCTGATGAATATGACAAGAGGGCCATGGTGGCCCTGAATCGCTCACCTGAGCATTAATCAGTTCACTGGCTCTGGTGAAGATTTATAAGAGTTTTTACCATACTAACATTTGACCTAGTTTGTGACCCAACTTGACCCAGTTTCAAACTTGGCCTGGATATTGTAAGAATAAACATTCTGACACAGTTTCATTGAGACTGGATCAAAACTGTGCCCTCTGGAGCGTATACAAGGTCGTTCTTATATTTGACCTAGTGACCAAGTTTTTGACCCGACACGACCCAGTTTCAAACTTTACCTAGATTTCATTAAGATAAACATTCTGACAGAGTTTCATGAAGATTGGATCAAAACTGTGCCCTCTAGGGTGTACACAAAGTTTTTCTAAGATTTGACCTTGAGCTGATGTGACTCAGTTTCATAGGGGGCTTAGATATATGGACAATAAACATTTTGACATAGTTTCATGAAGATTGGATCAAATCTATGCTTTCTAGTGCTTACACAACGTTTTTCTAAGATTTGACCTAAAGACCTAGTTTTTTACTCGACGTGACCTACTTTCAAACTTGGCCGAGTGTTTATGAAGATAAACATTCTGACAAAGTTTCATAAAGATTAGATCAAAACTGTGTCCTCTAGAGCGTACACAAGGTTTTTCTATGTTTTGACCTATTGACCAAGTTTTTGACTCGACGTGACCCAGTTTCAAACTTGTCCTAGATATTATGAGGATAAACATTCTGACAAAGTTTCATGAACTTTGGATGAAAACTGTGCCTTCTAGAGCGTACACAAGATTTTTCTAAGATTTAACCTAGTGACCAAGTTTTTGACCCGACATGACCCAGTTTCAAACTTATCCTACATATTATGAGGATAAACATTCTGACAAAGTTTCATGAACTTTGGATCACAGCTGTGCCTTCTAGAGCTTACACAAGGTTTTTCTAAGATTTGACCTAGTGACCTAGTTTTTGACCCGACATGACCTACTTTCAAACTGGTCCAAGAGTTAATGAGAGTAAACATTCTGACAAAGTTTCATAAAGATTAGATCAAAACTGTGTCCTCTAGAGCGTACACAATGTTTTTCTATGATTTGACCTAGTGACCTAGTTTTTGACCCTACGAAACCCAGTTTCAAAGTTATACTAGATATCATAAGGATAAACTTTCTGATAAAGTTTCATGAACTTCGGATCAAAACTGCGCCTTCTAGAGCGTACACAAGGTTTCTCTAAGATTTGACCTAGTGACCTAGTTTTTGACCCAACATGACCCAGTTTCGAAAGTGGTTTAGAATTTATAGAGATAAACATTCTGACAAAGTTTCATAAAAAATGGATCAAAACTGTGTCCTTTAGAGCGTACACAATGTTTTTCTATGATTTGACCTAGTGACCTAGTTTTAGACCTGACGTGACCCAGTTTCAAACTTGTCCTAGATATTATAAGGATAAACATTCTGACAAAGTTTCATGAACTTTGGATGAAAACTGCGCCCTCTAGAGCGTACACAAGGTTTTTCTAAGATTTGACCTAGTGACCTAGTTTTTAACCCGACATAACCCAGTTTCGAACTTGGCCTAGATTTTATAAAGACTAACATTCTGACAAAGTTTCATCAAGATTGGATCGAAACTGTGCCCGCTAGAGTGTACACAAGCAAAAGTTGATGGACGGACGTCCGGACGTACGACGGACATCAGGGTATACCAAAAGCTCACCCTGAGCACTTCGTGCTCAGGTGAGCTAAAAATGCAAACTTACGTTGCATTTTCATATTTATCAGCAGAGAAAGGCTCATGCTTAGCTGAGTTGAGCAAGAACAAAGTTTTATAACCTCGGGGCCTGATGTCCGGCTTTCAATGTAGTTATTAATCGGCTGTTTTCCTTACAGCGCCTTCTATTGGTCCTACACGTTTCACAATTGGCGCCAAATTCCACTCACCTTTCAAACTTCTTTTAACTGAATGAAAGTTTTACTCTTATTTATGCTAGTGGATGTTGTATAACTCTTGAAACTCCAACAGTGTCCCAATTAAATCTTTAAGCGCCAGAGACAAAAAATAGCCAAATTGGCGAACACTGTAGATCCTGATGAGGCGGCTCATGATGGGCCGCCTCATCTAGATTTACACTGTTTGCCCTCTTGTGACTTAATTGTCAATATGATACGGGTTGGACGAAATTTTGTCAATATGATACGGCTTGGACGAAATTTTTTTGAACATTTGCAGACGTATTTTTTTGTCGTCTGATTTTTTGGCGCTTGAAGGGTTAAACACACTGGTCTGGCATTCTACTCTTTTCAACATCACCCTCGAGGACTTCGGCCTCGGTTTTCAACATCACCCTCGGGACCTGGCGAATGTAAAGGCATGAAAATCTATGCTTGATCCCTATATTATTGCATAAAAAGCTGTGCCGTGGGGTATCAACAGCCGTGCATCAACGGGAGAAAAAACCGTGTTTCAACAAGGTATTTTATGCGCTGTTGACGCACGGCTACGCAGCTTGCAATGTGCTCGTCCCGGGGCCCCTGAAAATCCGCCATGCAACATTGTCTCTTCCCTTTCGGTCAGATTGCGAAAATTGGTGGTGCGCTACCTACGTATGCTTATATGACGTCATCATACCTTTGTACTATTATGTCACCAAGACGTGACTCATTCTTACGATGCCAAAGTGTGAAAGAAAACATGCAGCTCAAGCTTTCAGCAATCAAGAACTGCAGGACGGTAGGCCTACATGAATGGATCAGGCTTCTTCTGCATGGAAATTATTGTTCAAGGTATTTGCTTTTTGTTGATTAAGTTGCAATCTACTTTGCATCAACTACATAACCATCTTGGACACTTTCCGAAATACTGAGGTTGAGTAGGATGATGGCAGCCATTTTGAATAGTTTGACGCTCTCGGGCCAGGAAGACGGATTTTAATAAAAATATGCACTTGCGCGTTGGCTGTCAAACGGTGACAAAATATAGTGTCATATTTGTCTCAAATTTTAACGAGTAATTCGTTGAATTTATGCAATAACAGCGATCAAACATTTGTTTCCAATGCATTAACGCTTGCCAGGTCCCTCATGAGATGTGAAAACCTCGGCCTGCGGCCTCGGTTGTCAATATATCCCTCGGGACCTGGCAAATGTTAATGCATAAAAATCCATGTTCGATCCCTATTTTGATTCAACGTCATAACGTTGAGTCAACGTTAAGTCAGTGTTGATTCAACGTTGTTTGTCCAGCGGGCTACTTAGGAAAACTGGAAATAATTTGTATGAATTCCTGTTTGATTATCTTCCGCCGAAGGCGAAGGGATAGTTTTCTCCACGTCCGGCCATCTGTCTGTTTGTCCGTCCTTCCGTCCGTCCGTCCGTCCGGAGCTATTACTTAGTAATCCACTTGATGGAATTTCATAACACTTAAAATAACGATGTATCACTATAATGCACTGATGCAAGTGAAGTTTCATTAGACTGGCTTCTGTGGTGCATGAGTAACCGCCCTTGAATTGATTTTAAATCAACTAAAAAGTCTGTTTGTGAAACACAATGCCCCCAACTGAAATTTGCTTGCCACTAAAGGTGTCAAACTTTAGATGTCTAAGCCTGAAAAGATTACAAGGATCTGTCATGGGTGTGAGGTGTGGATAGAAAAATCTGTCACGAGGGTCACTGTTCGGCATCACGAGGCTTGCCGAGTGATGCCGAATAGTGATCCCGAGTGACGGATTTTTCTATACGCACCTCACACCAATGATAGATACTTTTTCTAGCACACCACGTTTTGTTTTAACTTCAGAACTTCTTAAAATGCGTAATTCTAGTGCTTGAGAGGTTTCAATTTGATTTTGAAAGAAGGCGCCGCTTTCAACGACCGCCATTCGGCTCTTTACGTCAACGACTGGCGTGCATAAACTGACGTCATTTTACCGTCTTCGTGACGTCATCATCTAAAATGCCAACGTCACTTGACGACGCAGGTACATGAGCTCCTATACAACCAATGCATTGACAGCTCGTGATTTTTTTCCGGTCCTGGGTCAGAACACCAGGGTAAGATGAGATTTTCTATCCCAGGTGAAAAGAATGGCATTTTCTATCCGGTGTGCAAGAAACTCTTTTCTGTCACTTTTGATGGTAATTCCTCCTTAGTTAAGCAGATTATCTACATACAGATTCTCAGCTGCATGCTATATATCCTAGCTCAAACAGTTCTCTAGATATATAGTTAAAGTTCTTGTTTAAGCTAAATGCCTACGTCTGGGTCTAAAAACGGGAGGGGTGGTCGGGTTGGGCAGTGGTGCGGTTGCATTCGGCAGCAACAATGCTAATTCTATTGAACATATCCACTTACTCTTCCTGTAGATATTTTATCTTGTGTTTCGTTCCATTTTTTTTTTTGGCTTCTTACCACCCCATTATATTGTTGTAATAATTTTGTAATCTCTGACAAAGAGGAAATAAAGAGTACATGTATATTTATTAAGTACTTAATCGTTATCACACCGGGTAGGCGGCAATTGAAAACGTGCAGTCGACGAACGCGGATCAAAAACCATTAGAAACAGCGTTTTCGATTGCAAATTGGCGACAGTTTGCAATCGAAAACGCTGTTTTTGGTCCGCGTTAATCGATTGTTAAGAGCGTTTTCTATTTCCCGCCTACTCGGTGTGGTAATTGTAACTGCTCATTCACGTATATACTTTAATTCCATGACAGCCGCACTCTTCAGTCTTACATTTAGACAGAGTTTAAATGGATTATATCAAAACTACTGTTAATGTTCTTTGCAATGAGATATGAGCCGCGACGCGAGAAAACCAACAATGTGGTTGTGCGCCCAGTGCAGACTCAGATCAGCCTGGGCATCCGCCCAGTCTGATCAGAGTCTTCACTGTCCGTATGGAGGTAGCTCAGTCCCTTAGCTACCCTTTAAGCTCTTAGAGAAGAGTCTGACCAGACTGGGTGGATGGCCAGGCTGATCTGCGTCTGCGCAGGGCGCACAACCACATTGTTGGTTTTTCTTGTTTCGCGGCTCATATAGGTAATTCTGACTGTCTTCTATACTCTTCTGATCTTCATTTCTGATCTTTTCAATGAAAACTGATCCCAGTAGAATTTACTCTGGTTTGTTTCTTTGTATTGACTGTTGAGATGAGAATCATGGCAGTCAACAAACCACCAAGCGCTCTTAAGCTGTGAAGCACAATTTTTAGACGTCAGGTCTCTATCACTCGAAGAAAATGGTGACCCACTGTGATTTGATAAAGCGTCTCCTGCAATTTGATAAAAAAGGAAACTACAATATTTAAGAGTCTTACTTCTTATTCGCCTTTATTCAAAACAGAGAATTAAATCATTTGAGAATAAATTATAGTTTGAGAAAATAGCACTTTGTCATTGTCTGATTCTCAGGTAGTATTTCTTTTATAGTTCGAGGGGAGCATGGCATACACTGTATAGCGTTTAGTTTAACTTTATTTTATTTGTATAAACATAAATACAAAATACATTTAAACACATTTCTAAACACAATATTTTATACAAATGGGATTCAGAAGAAAGTCAGTTGACTTTTTTCAAATCTGTATCCCAATGTTTGCCATGCTCTACTCGAATTATTTCAGATGACGCCATAGACCCGTTACCATACCAACCATAAAATTATCAAGTTTTGCGTGTAATACCTTGGCAGAATGACATCTCGATGACGTCACTTAGACTTCTAATACCTATAACGTTGATCCTTTGGCCAGTTGTACCTTTAGCTGGAGAACTGATAAATGCCATAAATAACAGTTTTATCTGCCCCAGAAATGTAGATGGACTAGTCCAAATGATACTATCAATTGGATGGGTCCATTTATTCCTCTGAGGGTAGTCAGGAACGTTTTCACTTTTCTTAATTGAACTAAGCATATTAAAGGTAACTTGTTGAGTTAAGCATGCAGTGTAGACCCTGGATGCTGTGTATTGCAGCGTCTGATCTGGGCCTGCACTTATTGCACGTGTTTCCATAATGGGTTATTGGTCTGAAAATGGCTATCAGATCTCTGTGTACTTGTTACATTACATTTCATATAGTGATGTTTATCTTAAGATACGGGACGTTTCGGTGAGTACTTAGCTGCTCTGCCTTAATAATTTGCTTTCAATACTTACTTTCACAACTTACCAATAATATATAGGGCTCAGCGCCTCTATCGACAGTTATGTACAATAAAAGACAAAGTGCACAATCACAATACCGTTATTTGGTTTAAACATATTTATTCTTTCTCAATTCAGGAATGAATGTTATTTTTTAAACGTTTACTGAAGTATAAACTACATCGGGTCACGAGCAAAGTCGGGGTTTACGTAAACTTTGCTCGTGACCCGATGTAGTTTATACTTCAGTAAACGTTTAAAAAATAACGTTTATTCCTTATATTTATATTATTAAACAATGTTTTTGATCAAAAATAAAAAGATAAAAAAAAGTAAGAAATACATATATAAAAATCGTTTTAAAAACAATACCGGCTGAATTTTACAATAGTTTGGAACAGCCGCATTGACACTGCCTACCAGTAAATTCCACCTCCTGCTGTATATTTCACGTGGAAGTAGGCGTAGCGAGCTGTCAGTCAATGTTTACTAGCCATTCAAGTACACAGCATGTTGTAGATTTCACGTGCTACTTAGTGAGATGAGCTGTCACTCTAAAGCGCGTGACACAATGTAATTATTGACTTGTAAACGATATTGACTCCCGCATCACTTATTGGGTTTACAGAGAGTTTTGCAATGATAATGTAAATATTTACAAGTAACATACAATCAAATATAAACAGTACAGGCTTAGGGATTGGAACGAAAGCAAAATGCATATCGAGTTCCTCTCCCTGACATGAAAAAATTGTACACAATGTGGCGGAAACTGTACATAATAAAAGGTATATAACATTTTAAACCAAATTTTGTACTACGTGAGATAACTAAGCAGAACTGCAACTAATCATTACACAAAAATAATCAATGGAAGAATAGCACTTATAACCCTACAGAACGATTTCGCAGAAGAGCAGAGAAATTTTTTTTTTTGATCTGTATGTGTGTCTAAATATTTTAATCATAAAATGGTAAGGGGAGGAGAGATAAAAAAAATGGAACAGGTTAAGGACACAAGAAACCAAAATAAGTCATCAAAGGAGGAAAAAAGTACCAAACGATATGACGCACAGGATTGAGAGAGAGGAGGCGGGTACCAGAATATCAGATTATGTCTATTAATCTTCATATACATAAGGTACATGCGTAGTATTAGTACTTAATACTTAAAAGCGTTTTGTTTCGATTATAAATTTGTAAACTTTCTCAAATATTAATTTGTTGATTTCTTGCGACAGAGATGGATCACCATACAAAAATAATTTTAAGGAAGGATGTTTATATGGCGTAATTGCAGTTATTAATTCATTACGTTGAACTTGATAGAATGAACAATAAAAGAAAAAGTGTTGAGCGTTCTCTATACTACCACAATGACATAAAGGAGAGTCTGATATATTTTTTACAAAGAGGTCGAAATTAAGCGAGCTGCAATTTGTCCGCAGGCGAGCTAACAGTATTTGACCTTTTCTACACCCTGTGTAATAGTGCTTTGGAACTGTTGTTTTATCTTTCTGTAAGAAGCATTTGAAAGAGTTTACAGATTCATGCTGCCTTTCTTCGGGAGATAAATTATTCCATGCTCTAACACTTGATGGTAAGAATGAACTGAAATACTGGTTAGATCTAGTATTAATGGTTTGTAGGTCATTTGAGTTTCGAAGATTGTAGCGAGATATATTACTGACGGATTGTGGGACAAGAGAAGATAGATATAATGGTGTAATATTATTCAACATTTTGTAGAATAAAGTTTGTTTGTGGTTGTACCGTCTTTGCTCGAGTGTTTCCCAACATATTTCTTTGTAGAGTGCGGTTAATGAGACTAGTTTTGTTGTTCCTGTAGCGATTCTAGCTGCTAATACCGTTATTTAACGAATTAATATTGGTCTTCAAACCCTAACAGTAAATGTAACTGTAGAAACGGAAGTATACAAGATTGTTGATTGGTCTAAGTTGTGATCCAACTACCGTTACACCGTTAAATGGTTCCGTGTTTCCTATATTACTAGAATCTTTATTATTAGTAGTAGTATTATTATTTATCATCATCATTATTATTAATATAGTATCATTATCATTATTTCTTTTATTGTCCTCATCTTATGTCTTATGTTATCGTATGCCTATACATGTATTCTCAATAATTGACTAAAATGGGAATAAACTCATGCTGCCAACCTTAATTACATATTCCATAATAAAATAAATAGTCATTATTCTATAGTAGACAGCAGGAGTTTTATGCATTTACAATTTGTAAACATTTTATTAATATTCTGTCAAAAATTGTCATTTGTTTGAAATATTTATATTCATATTTTATCGTTACATTTCTGCACTTATGACTAGCATTGGTATTTATGTCATAGTGTATATATATGTATCTGTGTTGCGTCACCAACTGGAGAGGACAAGTATAGGCAATGCCTACGTCCAATCCATTGGCACATGTATATACTGTATGTATATGTTGTCGTGAAATTTTGAATAAATAAAATCACTTGGACAGCAATATGAAATCTCAGTGGCTATGGTAACAGATATATGACGTCATTGATTCCGAAGAACGTCAAACAGTACACACCATGCTCCGCCAGTTTTTGATGACATTAAAAGCTGAAATTCTTTCAACAGAAACTTTAGATTTTTTCAAACAAAGCATTATTCTTACGTCATTTAACTCCGTGTTTTAAATGTGTGAACGATGAGGACATTTCTTTGTGTTTAGTCTCGTCCAAAGTAAAGAACTATAATGCACAATTTGGGAATCACTTTTCTTCTGTTGTATTAATTTTATGCGCAGATTTGAATTTACGCTTATCGAGGGACCACAGTATCTATCGCCTATCGGCTGCAAAATTCAAAGATCTCTGTGAAACAACAACACTGAACAAAAAACGAACAAACAAACAAAACTTTAATTATTATACTAACTGAGTCTTTTTTTTTATTATACTAATTGAGTTTCTCTTTTGTTACGTTCAAACGTCTAAACCATATACTATATATCGCATAGTAGACTTCCTCTCTCAAAATGCATTTTGTAAGTCTTATGAAAGAGTTTTCTATGTGCATATGACAGCTTTTCCTCTGGCGAACAAAAAGTTCCTCTTGATTCATTTTGCTTGGACGGCTACACACAAGTGCTATAACTATAGCAAACATAATCTGAAGAATTCACTGTGGAACGGACAGAAACCTTAGCGATATGATAGGTACATGTAACTCTCCATATGTCAAAGTCAAAGTTCACACCAAACTACTGATATCTCAAAGTAAATTTTCTGGTTCCAGAGAAATTGCTTTGAGATATCGGAAGTTTGAGATAATCGGAGTTTTAATGTAAATACAAATAGGGTAAACTGTCCAAACTATATACTTGGATATAACAAGGTACTTTCAGATACCTGGTCTCGAGATCTTAAACACTGATTTTTCAGAGTACCCGTTTATATCAAACTAAAGTTTGGACAAATTTTCTATTTTGCTTCACATTTCAACACCTGTAATGTCAAGCAACTGATATTTCAATGTAATTTTTTCAGAGATCGGACAATTACTTTGAAATATCAGTAGTTTGTGGGATCAATGTTTTACAGTTAACTCCTGCTATCTCAAACACTGATGTCTCACAGTTCACTCTTACATCAAAAATAGTTTGGACGATTTCTTATTCTGCTTCACACTTCAACTCTAAAACTACTGATATTTCAAAGTAAATTTTCTGGGACCAGAAAATTTACTTTGAAATATCAGTAGTTTTAAGATAAAATTCGTCTTCGAGATATCGAGAGTTGACTGTATTTTATTTCTACCTGCATTTCCTGAGTAGCCCTCGACAGTTAGCTGATACTGATTGAGTGAAGCGCCAATATCGAAGAAGTCGTACGTGGCATATCTTTTATTTCCCTCTATGTCTTCAATATCAATTCGTAGCTCATAATCTCCTTGCAAAACTATGCTCTTTATCCACCGGAGTCCTGGAATGTACATAACAACTTAAATTATTTGTGGAAAAAAATGAAGTAAGATGTGTTTGACATACTTCAGTTTAGGTTACCAGGACTTTATGCCACAATCCTCGGAAACCAAAATTTTTGGCATGAGTCTCGTAACATGCAAGGTATTGCGCAAAAGAGATTGTATATGGTTTTCCGCTCTAAGCTAAAGCGTATGAGTTATTTCTCCGCACAGGCGAGTGAACCATGTTCTCTGTCATTTCTATCAGCTCCATTACCATGGCACCATAGACCGTTCCAAGGGCGTTCTTCTATTACATTGCCTTACTAGTGTAGATTCTATTCAGACGCCACGTTTTGCGGCGTCTTATCAGGGTATACGTTGTTTGCTTATGTCCTTATGGGTCACTAGGCACAACAGAGTTAATAACGAACATAGCTACTTACAGGGGACCAAACAGTAACAAAGAAATTCGTCACATTTGACATGCTGAAATTTCAGTAGACATGATAAACAAACGACATCATACCTAACCAATGACTTCCTGTAGCAGTGCCAAAGCCTTTTAGATAATCTGTCCAGTCTCTGTCAAAGTCTACAGAGCTGTCCGTTCTGCGTTGAAACACCTACAATAAAGCCTTTTTTGCATGTAGTAAATGGATGTATCATATGACATCGCATCTGAGAGTGTAATAAAACGATAATCAACTAGTGGATTAAATATGCAAATTACGCCGTAAAGTTATGCGTTGCGTCCATTAAACGTCGCGTTTTCTAATGGCGGAATCGCAACGTTTGGGTGCAAAATTTGCTAATTAAATGGGATTTTAGTGTCATTTGATAATTAGAATCTTGCATTCGTGCTCTTGCTTTTTTTAACTCTTTGGGGAAAACAGATAAGGTGCTCTGCATAGCCTCGCATCTTTTCTTTTCCCCATCTCGTTTAATAAATTCAATAATACATGAGCACTCGTGTGAGATCCTCTATGAATGCTCAGCCACTGACAGATCCTCTTTCACCTCACGTGAAAGATATGCCACCTTTCGATTATGTACCAATTATCGGCATTAAAGATAGTCTGTACCATAAAATAATCACACACTGAGCCTAACCCACTACTTCGTATCAGAAAATATAACCTATAAAATTATTAAGGCTCCTTGCATTCATTTAACATTGGAGGAGAAGTGTTTTCTGAGCTCGTTTATTTCGAAATAATCAGTTGATATGAATTACGAGGCAGGGACACAACGTTGAATCAATATCGAATCAACGTTGATTCAACGTCATGACCTGGAATCAACGCTCATTCAATGTTGATTCAGCGTCGTCTGCCCGCCGGGTAGTTGTCTCTAGGCAAAATTAATTTAATACTTGCTGGGGGAATTCTGAAGATCAGTTATATTTTAATATCTTAAATATTAGAATAAAATATCATAAAAAATTATGCTTTTCAGAGCCCTAGATAAGAGGGAGCGTTTGGTGATAATTAGGGTTAATTTTTGTTAAATCTGGATAAAAACATATGTTGTGACCCCTCATCTGAAACCGTCTCGTTGAGACGGTTCAGATGCGGGGTCACAACATATGGTTTCAATGAAAAGTAAAGAAAATTATCCTTCAATTTTCATCAAATACCCCTCTTATCTAGAGCTCTGGCTTTTTCTTACCGTCCAACCCCCACCGTCAGTGGCCATATCACAGTAAACGTCAGTTCCGGTAAAGGTTCCCGAAGGAGTCACGTGAAAAACACCAGACCATGTTGTTTCTATGTCTCGACAGTCACGTGGTTTGTATGCGCATGAGCTGTGAACAGGTCCGTCGCCTGAAAGAGAGAAAGACAGAGATCATAACTGAATAATAGCCTCACTATGAAAAAATGAATCATTATATAGCAAAAAATAAAAGGTAAGCTGGAAGGAACAGAAACAGCAACTATACCGAATGCATGCATATTCAACATTTAGAAAAAAAAAGTGATATAAAATAGATTTTTTGTAAAACTTAATAACAAACCTTTGCAATATCGTGTTGAATTCATGAGCATCATTTGAAAACGTCAAAGGCGACCCATGACAGCAATTCCAAATTACTTGACACAAATATTTTGACGCTAAATGACTGAACACATTTCTATTGGCCTTAAAAATCAAATGTACATGTACATGCTAGTGTGTGAAATATCAAACAAATGGTTTGTTTATCCTATTTTTTCTTTTCCCGGACTATTGCTTACATCTTAGGAAAATCTGGAAAGAATATGGACCAGTCTGTCAAGACAATTGGGGTGGAATTTCGGTTACCAACTGAAATTAACATTATGAGAGTCAACTGATTACGATATTTGACAATAATTTCTATGAACTAGTATAAGAAAAATCAAACTTTCTTATCTCAGAGCTCTATATAAGAGGGAGTATTTGGTGATAATTAGGGATAATTTTTGTTAATTCTGCATAAAAACATATGTTGTGCCCCCTCATCTGAACCGTCTCAATGAGACGGTTCAGATGAGGGGTCACAACATATGGTTTCGATGAGAAGTAAGAAAAATTATCCTTAATTATCATCAAATACTCCCTCTTATCTAGAGATCTGTTATCTTACAATTCATCTGAAATAGTATGCTATCGCAAATGTACTTTCAAATATGCAAGAACGTTGCATCAGCTGCTTTAAATCACGTTCGACCGTTAAATTTGAGTTGAATTTTAAAGTTGAGCTATTTACATTATGAGCCAAATCCACCTCTTTATGTCAATGTTGTGTCGCCAAAAGAATGACATAGAATTTCAAACTTGGCTTTAAAATTAAATTTTACAGTTTCAATTAAATGTGGATTGGTAGAGAACATAATTTTATGTAAGAAAAAGTTGAACAAAAACTCGATTAGGAATAAGAAAGACGTTATCCCCCCGACCCCCCCCCCCCCATTTAATTTGATATCCCCCTCCCCCCTGCAAAAAGAAGGTACATGTATCTGCTGAATGGACTGGTTGATGACACTGAATTATTGAAGCAAAATACACGCATTTAATAAATACAAAGTTCCCTACCGGATCCTTAAGAGAATCTTCAAGAACAATCTTTATTCTTTGTTTTCATTACATTTATGCCGTCAAGAAAGCATTATTTTACTTCCACCAACGTTTAATCCTAGTTTAGATGAATACATAATTACCATTTGACTACTGACGTTGAATCAACGTTGATATATGAATGATAAACATTCTAACCGATTTCAATCAGTTTTTAACCTTCAGTCGATGCCGAGTGCTGGGTTTATCTGTGTCTCCGTACCAGCTTTTCTCATTTTCTCAATGTCAGGCAAATCCAAATAAATGGAAATCAAAGATAAATAAATAAATAAATAAATAAATGAGCCACGACACGACAAAACCAACAAAGTGGCATGTGCACCAGCGAAGACTCAGATCTGCCTGGGTGTCCGCTTAGCCTGGCCAGAGTCTTCCCTAACGGCTAAAAGGGTAGCTAAAGATCTAAGCTATCTTCGTGTGGACAGCGAAGACTCGGATCATACTTGGCGGATGCCCAGGCTGGTCTGAGTCTGCGCTGGGCGCATAACCAGATTGTTAGTTTTCTCGTGTCATGGCTCAAATATCAAAAAACCAAAAAAGAAAAAAAAATGAATTTATGAAAACGGCTATGTGACAAAAGACTAAAAATTACCTGTCTGACCCTGATCAGACTGCTCATTTAGAGCTTCGCCTGGACACGCATGCGTATTGCATTCCGTTGTCTCGTTGACTGCCCCGCAACAATACGACTCCAAACACGATCTATCTCTCAAAGCAGTTCCGTTTCCACAGGAATGACTGCACATGCCCCACTCACTCCAGCCTGTCCAGTTACTATTGGCTGAAAAAAGGGTTCAAAAGGTTAACCGATCTATGCCTAGCGTCCCATAAAAAGGGACACTAGCAAACAATGCAGACCAAGATCAGATTCCGCAAAACGCGGCATCTGATCAAGGTCTACACTATTTGCATAAGACAAATATTATGGTCTTTCACCTTAAAATAAAATGAATATTATAAAGATAATCTACAGCAGACGACCATTAATTGGCAATTTATAAGGATTAAAGAATCAGCCAGGCACAAATGGGTAAGACAGGGTAATAAAATGCTTTAAGACAGGGTAATAGAATGCATTCAGACAGGTCGAGCTACGTCGTAACAACACCATGACGTTACATGCGTACTTCGAGGGTCATCCAATAAGTCCTGCCCTGCAAACGACTGAGTGTCAAGCAAACGATAAGGGCAAATTAAACTATCTCCGTTCTTTACTGCACATTCCCTTCTTTCCAGTCAACAATTTCCTGGAGCGTACATGTAATGATCTTGCTTTTGTGTTTGCTAGGCAACGGAAGAACGCTACCACAAGGGATGCGTTGTTGGCTTCTATGTGCCTGTATAAAATAGCTTAGTTCAAAACGCTAGTACATACTGAATTTTGCTGGAAGACACGAACAATAGGACTGTTACAGTAGTAAGTACATGTATATGGAACCAAAGTTAAGATATTGTCGTCATTAAACATACATTTATTGCTTTTGCTCCAACTAAAATCACAGTGTTTGTCTGGAAACTACAATATCATGTTACATGTAAATAAATAAATTCAAAAAGATTCGTTCACTACAGATGAAATTGCCCAAAACGACATTTATTTGTTATCTAAACGTACTCCGTCGGTTCTTTACGAGCGAGCCGAATAAACTTAAATTAGTAAGTTCCAGGGTTCATGGTACGGCAACTTTACAGGACGAAGATTTTTTTTCAACCAAAGTTTGGCCAATCGGCCCACGGGCCGCGTAGCACAATCAGTAGGGCGCCTGACTTACAAACTAGAGGTCCTGGGTTATATTCCCAGTCCGGCCACTCATTTTATTTCTCCTTCCGCTGATTCAAGAAAGGCACTGGTAATTGGTGAAAGTATGCGCACTTAGTACTGGTTAACCGCTTAGGAGGTATAAGCCTGCCCAGGAATAGTGTGGTTAGGTTAACTGACCGACCCGACATGACTACAGCTGTTACCTCGGACGTTAAACAATAAGACAACAACACCAATCGGCCAACAGAAATACTAACCTTCATTGCAATATATCTCTACTTCGCAGATCGTTAAATATTCAGTCTTTTCCAACCAAATTTTGACAAACCGGCCAAAAGATACAGTCTCTAGAGTAAATGATATCTCATCTTCAACCTGTGCAGGGTAATAAACCACTTCTGTCAAATTGTCTTTTAACTTCCCAATCTCAATGTGTACTTGAGACAATCTACCCTCTGAAAAAAAAAGTAATGTCATAGTTTTCGTTCGTCTGCAGAGTAATTCTAAAACTGCTAACTAATTTCGCCACTGTGAATGAAATTACATCATGTGCATTTTAAATGGTGCATACATGTACCACTTGATATGCAACGATTTCCATAAAACGTAAACGGTCATAATTAGTAATGGTTAAATCTTGACTTTTGGTTGAAAAAAGATTGCTGATAATCTGCATTTTTGTCATCTAGCAGAAAACTTATTACCGTGTCAAATCGATAACTCTATACTACCTGTAAAGTTTAGCCCTTGGCCACAAATGAGATTGCTTCCCTCTCCAGTGTCTTAATGTTCAATAGAGAGAACTCAGAAAATTTTCGACCAAGCTAGCAAAATAAGGCGTTCAGGGAAGAAATTTCCCATTTAGCTATGTATGTAATTGGAGTAAATTGTGTTAAGAAACTTATGGTTTATAGAAAGAAACTATGGGCTCTGATGGAAGAAACTTCTCATTGACGCATTTCTATAATTTTTATACAAGATTAAAAAACTTGAAATGCTCTTTCGAACTAGACGTTATAATTTAATGTCGGAAAATATATTAAATAAGAAAACGAGATTTATTTATGAGCTTCTATATATTTCCCTATTCAACTGAGAAATGTATACAGGTACTGCTTATCTTCGCCCCTCGGAGATTATCGGAAGACCCCGTAACTATAACGAGAATTTTTTCCTATGGTCATATGATAACTACCCATTTCCATTTGAGTGCCAGCACTAATTCTTTCATTAACAGCAATGTTGAAAGCGTAAAGTTAATCGACAAAGCTTCGCATCTTAGTTTTTCCCCGAATGGAGTTGCGCATTTTCAAGTAGTATGATAACAGATCTCTTAAACAGTCAGTGACACAGCATATAATACTAATGTAAATCAAAAACAATCATTGCGATGACAAAAAGATATTGGCTTCACTTATCTTAAGTCAGAGTGTGGCCAGAGTGACGTCCTATTCTACTATCGAACTTACCACAGCAATCAATCCTATTGCGGAGGTACACGCCTGACACCATGTAATCGCCGCCAAGATCAATCAACATCCATGGATTTGTTTCACTGTCTGTGCATGCACAGCCTTCCGCCCAGAGACCACCTCTAATACCATCCACAGCATAGTGTCCCGGACCACCGGTGTGAGTTGAACTCATAGTTACTGGTTTTCCAAAAGCGACGTTAAAGTGTGCTACTGCAGTTTGTGATCAACACATACCAGAAGAAAAAGTATAAAATACACGTGTTTGTTAAAAGGTAAATAAATCTCAGCAGCCATATAAATACACTCAAGATAATTAAAAACGCTACACCGAAATTTTGAAATTTAGAGCTGTTATAATAAAACCAGGACGCTAAATTTTATATATGATGACACATATATCACGGCTTCGATTTAACGTTTCGTTTATCAGGATATTCTATGTCTGGTTTATGGCGTTACATATGGCGTCATTTTATAATAAGGTTATGACTGTTAGCGTACAATTTTCCAAGGCAAAAATTCCTTCGAAATTAAATGCGTCGGAAAGACTAGACACTTTGGATCTAGACATGTTATTGTATTGACCAAAGTTTTTTTGTTTGTTTTTTTGGATTTGCCTTGCCACCTTTTTGTTGGTTGATAATAATGAAAACAAATACTCCTAATTTTGCCAAACGATATTCCGTTTAATTAAAATGGGATATAATCAGTCACACCGCATGTTTGTTGTGTCAGGAAAAAAAATAGAAGTGATAAATGCGTTTAGAAGTACCGTAAACGAAAAAAGTAAGTGACGTTAACTTAGGCTAACCACGAGTGACAGCGTTTAATATTTTATATTCACATTATCACTGCAAAGCTCTCTGTAAACCCAATTAAGTGATGCGGGAGTCAATGTTTTTACAAGTCAATAATTACATTGTATCACCCGCTTCAGAGTGACAGCTCATCCCACTAAATAGCACGTGCAATCTTCAACATGCCATGTACTTGAATGGCTAGTAAACATTGAGTGACAGCTCGCTACTCCTACTTGCACGTGCAATCTACAACAGGAGGTGGAATTTACTGGTAGGCAGTGACAATGCGGCTGTTCCAAACTATTGCAAAATTCGGCCGGTAATGTTTTTAAAACGATTCTTATATATGTATTTCTTATTTTTGTTTATTTTTTTATTGATCAAAAGCATCGTTTAATAATATAAATATAAGGAATGAATGTTATTTTTTGAACGTTTACTGAAGTATAAACTACATCGGGTCACGCAAAGTTTACGTAAACCCCTTCGGGGTTCACTTACTTTGCTCGTGACCCGATGTAGTTTATACTTCAGTAAACGTTAAAAAAATAGCATTCATTTCTTAAATGAGAAAATGGTTGAAACTTATCAAATGTAAAGATTATGCAGGTTATTCGAATCTTTTACTTAAACGACGTCAGTAAAAGTGCTTAACATCTCTAAAACGCATAAAGAGATGATGTTGTTAGCTTATTCAACCTTACTTTAGGCGATTACTTACCGTCTGTATATTGTTACGTCATCTACGTTTGCAATTATGATTGCGGCCGATGCTATCTCGCAAAACTTGTTACGAAAATGGCGTCGACGTTACATGTATTAACGTGATGGCCCCTGGTTTTTAGTTTCGGTTAACTGCTTTTCTGTAGGTCTTTTGAACTTCCTGTAAACCGTGCACGTCGTCTGATATTGTATATTGCCGTAATTAACTCTTTAAATTGTCTCGCGACGTTACTAATTTCAGCATTTAACTGGACCAAAAATCTGCACCTGTTTGCGATATTTAGGCGCGTTATGCGAAATAAAACAACAGACCGTCTTGAAACTTTTAAATGTTGATTTGACATTGTAAGAGAAATTGTATACATGAAGTGATTCATCCGTATGTATACTGTACTACGAACATGAGGAACACATGCTTATTCCTGATCGATTCGGTTGAACGATTTCAAATTTCGTGATACTAATGTAATCAGGTAGAAAATAATATACATATTGAGAAATTTTGGTGGACTTAGCTGTGTTCATATTTTAGATATTCAGAGTTAAAGGGTGTAAGTTTTTAAATCCTTTCAATATGTAATAGATGTTCCGTTTTATAAGTTGAACGATTAATTTTCTGGCAGCGACAAAGTGTCCTACCTGCATGCTGAATGTTACTTAAGCTCCATATTATCACAAGAAGCTTCATTTTGTATTGAAATAAATACTGCACCTCTCAATTTGCATTTTGAAAGAACAGCACTGTCTATAGACAGTCTCTCTCACGCATAAAGGCTTTTTTGTGGCATGACATTAAGGCAAATAGGTAAACTTCATTGATAGTCTGGTTGCCAAATGGAGATTTTGGGTGCAACCCAAAAAAATAGTCCGCACAAAATGTTTTTGCACAAATGTGTTCACCAACATGCCCGTACACTGAAACTGAATGATGCCACCCTGGCATCATTGGGGAAATTAAAATATTCAAGATGGCGTCCAAGATGGCTGCCAAGGGATAAAATCCTCAATATCTTCTAAAGTATGTGGGCTAGAAACATACTTTTGGTGGCTACCTATGGGTTTTCGAGGTCGAAGAATCGATTTAGAATGTCAAAAATTATTTCAGACAAATCAGTTACAAAATGGCGGACAAGATGGCCGCCAAAGCATAAAAATCTCCATATCTTCTTTAGTATACGGGCTAGAAACATGATTTTGGTGTCTGCATATAGGTTTTCGGGGTTAAGGAATCCATTAAGCATGTTAGAATTTACTTTCAGGCACCAACTTACACAAAATGGCGGACAAGATGGCGGACGAAGCATCGATTACGGAGCTGAATGTCTTAAGAAATGCACTTTTTGATAGCAGAAGACAGGCTTTAGAAAGTTTTTTTAACCCGGAATTTTGAAATAATAAGATCTATGTATTTTTTAAAAAGACAAAATCATAAAGACCTCGTTTTGCATCTGATGGAGACCATGATCATCCATAGGAGCCCAGTCCAGGTATGGGCAGACAGCCCCGTTTAGAAAATTTCAGTCGCAACCGAAAGACATTGACAGCTCGATAATTCATTATTATTATAAGAATGTCGTTTGAATGGCTTTTTTATGTTCATAATTCCATGCATGTACTTTTTGGTAAAGTAAAATGATAGACAGAGATCAAGAACTAATACAATCAGACCCCACATTCCCTCAAAACCAAAATACAAAAAGGACAAATATTCGCGAAAGAAGCACAGTAAATCGAATGAACAGCCCTTTCTCAGACATTCAGTTTCCGCAATTGAAAACAACAGTAACATTTATTTTACCTATTTTATCAGTTTTTAAAATAGGACAAAACAGAATGCAAATTGCTAGAAGACCACAGACAAGCGGACACAAGCAAGAACACGTAACATTGAGGAACCAAGAAGGAAGTTAACTGGTTTCACTTGGTCCAAACCCATGCTTTCTGCTTCTGCAGTGGTTCAACACATTTAGTTAACATTTGGTCTGCATGAAGGGTACCCAACCCATCAACGAATCATCACAGACAGCAAATTAATCACGAATAAAACCTGTGATGAATCAAATATGAGGACTCGACAGAAACAACGTATTGCGACACCTGGAGATCCCTCCGAAACAACACCGATGAAATCCTGGAGCAAAAGAAAAGCACCAGAAGAACCCCGAATGGCCAAGCAGTGGGGCAAAATTTTGATCTTGGCTCAAAGGGTTTTTTACTTTGATTGCTTAGCTGAATTTAAGTTTTGTAAGAAAATTCCTTATTCCCTGACTTTATAGATTTACTTCTTTTTCTGTATATTAGCCTTTAAGCAGGGGTAAATAACCCAGAAGGATAAAATTCCAGTCGTAACAGATAAAAATATCTTTATACTTTGATCTTTTGTCAGGAGCTTAATAAAAATCACTTTCAGGTCTTTGATTGTATGCTGATATTATCTCAGTGTTACGCTTATAGCATATGGTTAGTTAGCGTATGGGCTAGAAGCAGGAATAAACAACTTTTGCCGACACAGTTTTAATCTGCCAGGAAACTGTATTGCAGTTTTGGAAAATCCCTTTTAGAGATGGTTCTAACTCTACTTGTAGATCTACCTTTGCTTTTCCAAATGCAAAGTCATTTATTCAGATTCTATAAAGTACGTGCCCCGAGTTTGGGAGCATACGTGACCCAACGTTTACATATTTAAAACTTTTGAGGAATGTGAAATATTACATGACAATACCAACTTATATGTACTTCAGTGATTCAGGAGAAGGGGACCTTTTAGATGAAACGGCGACATTTTGGGCCGCAAGCATTTATACCAATTTTCGTTCTCTCAAACAAATGGAAGTATAGCTATATATCAAATTATCCCAGTAGCCTTTGTGACATTGGAGCAATGGGTTGTTAGATTCTCATTGTGTGTCTGGCATAGAGCTATTATTAAAGATTGGGCTAAATCTATCCTTTTGACCATCCTTGATTCTAGTCCGGTACGAGTATATATTTTAGCTAAGTCGACAGATAGCCTTTTTCAGTTGTTGTCAGAGATAGGATTCAAACCCCTTGTTTTCTGTACTTAAGCCAACTACTCTATCAACTCAAAAAGTGATTTTGATCGGCCTAGCAGCTTTGGAGAAGAATCTGTTTGAATGTTATGGTGATCTAAGCTGACGAAGCCAGTTTATGCTATTAACTTTCCCGTAGCATTGCTCGGTCTATGAAGTCAGTTTATGCTATTAACTTTCCCGTAGCATTGCTCGGAAGATTTAGTCAGGTAAGAATACTTGCACAAACTTGCGTGACAATTATGCTCTTTTGAAGCTAAACCATTTTAAATATGCATATACAATTTGTAGTCAACTGTGTATAATCATGGGTAGTACTGTCTCCTGTATACTTGAAAGAACTTGGAAAATACGAAAAAAATCAAAAGCTGTTTACAAAATTTGTTACTTCTTTGAAGTAAATAAGATCTTTTCTGACTTGTAAATTTTCCATATCGGCCAGATGCTAAAATCTGACTGTGGCATGGCACGAACCTGCGACACTCACACCACTAGTGCCAACCATGAGCTATAATTTTGAACGACGCAAGCAACCAACAAATATTTTGTAAATTTTCCATACCGCCCAGATGCTAAAAATCTGGCTGTGCCATGGCACGAACCTCCGACACTCACACCACTCATTGATTGCCGACCATGAGCTGTAATTTTAAACGACGCAAGCAACCAACAAATATATCAGAGTTTCTTAACCTGAATTTTAATTGAAGAAAGTAAAACAGATAATAGAATATGACACATTTCTTGTAACCTTTAGATTGTTACTCGTAACAATAGCTCTCTGTAATGACTAAAGCTTTGTCAACGGGTTATCTGCCCTTGCCTGCACTAGGTTCTTGTGAACTATCTTGGCCCTCTTGTTATAATACTGTTAGAATGGGACTTTCATAACTTCATTTTTATATTTAACAATCTTATACATTCAAAATCTGGGTTTCTAATACACAAACCAAAATTCTGCTATCGGAAAGTCCATTTCTCCGACAATTAATGTCGTGACCGTTGCTTTGTCCGCCATCTTGTCCGCCATTTTGGTAACCGGTTTGCTTTTAAGTCAATTTTAACATGTTAAGCCAATTCCTTGGCCCCAAAAACTCATATGTAGACACCAAAATTATGTTTCTAGCCCGTATACTAAGGAAGATATAGAGAGTTTTATGTTTTGGCGGCCATCTTGTCCGCCATTTTGTAACTGATATGTCTGAAATAATTTTTAACATGCTTAATCTATTCCTCGACCTCAAAAACCTATAGGTAGCCACCAAAAGTATGTTTCTAGCCCTTATATTTAAGAAGATATTATGAATTTTATCCCTTGGTGGCCATCTTGGACGCCATCTTGAATATTTTAATTTCCCCAAGGATGCCAAGGTGGCATCATTTTGTTTCTGGTTAAGGACATCCTAAATAATAAAAATCTGCATCAAACATTTGTGCGGACTATTTTTTCGGGTTCTCGTCCCGGCACCCAGACTATGAAGAGCAACTCTGCCATTTTCATTGTTTGCCTCCATTCTTTGTGGGGGTCAAAACCTTGAATATAAAGAATTTGCTCCTGTGGGGGCAAGTTCTTTCCCCAAGAGTAGATCCAATATTGAAAAGTCTTCGTCATCCAAGAAAGCCAGAAAGTCACAACAGTTGTGTCCCTTTGTAAAAATGTCAGAAAAAACACAATGCTGTATCCATACACCTTAAAACGAAAAGTTTGATGTGTCAGTGAACCTAAATATTGGAACATATTAAATTGACTAATTAATTTATCCTAAAATTTGAAGAATTGGGTTTTAAGGTGTTTGGAATCACTGCCACGGATTTCCAGCTTTTTACAATGGGGGACAATTTTCGTGACTTTCTGATTGCTTCCCGGGATTAACTAGCCTTTCCAAAATGAGATATTGTCTTTAAAGAAAGAATTTGCTCCAGGGGGAGCAAATTCTTTCCTTGAAGAGTTTACCTTCATTGAGAAGGGAGCAAAACTGAAATTAGAAGAGTTGCTTCCCTTGATAGTGTAGCCGTTCACCTTAAATGAAGGTTTTTGATGAGGTGTCAAAGAATCACTGATGACGTGGCAGAACAGATGAGAGTATAGTCAGGCCAACACTTTGCTCAAACACATATGAGCCGCGACACGAGAAAACCAACAATGTGGTTTTGCGCCCAATGCAGACTCAGATCAGCCTGGGCATCTGCCCAGTTTGACCAGACTCTTCGGTAAGTGCCCTAAGGGTAGCCAAGGGCCTAAGCTACCACCATGCGGACAGCGAAGACTCTGATCAGACTGGGCGGAAGCCCAGGCTGATCTGAGTCTGCGCTGGGCGCACGACCACATTGTTGGTTTTGTCGTGTCGTGGCTCATATGGCATGTCACATTTCGTCGTAAAACTACCTAACGGTATTATTACCAACAATTTTGACTTTTAATATTTCTGCCGAAGAACTATGAAAATCACCAAATGGGCCATCTGAACAAATATTGAAATCGCTTATTATGATAATGATAGTGTGGACAGTCAAGAGGTTTTTACTCATAATAACCTATTAGAGCGTTCGTATATTTGCATACCATAGACTAAATCATAATGACTCTAGGGCATAGAGTATTCAAAAATGCTTGCACTCTAAAAATACCATGTTTCAGTCAACTATATTCCTGCTCTGATTTTTTTTCAATTAATTGAAAATGTCAAGTCTTACAATTTCTAATGCGTAAATCTAAAGAGCGTATTTTCGAGTGCCGAATAAGATCTTGTTTAGTTTGTTTAAGTCTTGAACTTAATTTTATGCAGCCTACTTATGCACTCTTGTTAAACCAAAGTTTTTGGTGCTTAAAGTTGAGCTATTTTTCTGTTGTTTAATTTATGCAGCGCAGTAGCAGAGTCGAAGAGAGAGAGAGAGAGAGAGAGAGAGAGAGAGAGAGAGAGAAAGAGAGAGAGAGAGAGAGGAATACATATTTCCTATTTGGAAATCATTTTCATCAATATACTAACAACATACAATTTTACTGTAAATCATTTCAAACTCAAATCTCGAAATTTAACCTTATTTTGAACACGGTTAGTACCACTTAACAATTTAGGGCATAGTTGAACAGCCATGCTGGGGAGATATTTGAAGTGCAGGTTCTCACAGACATGCAATGCATAAGTTGTATAACGTAGCAGATTGAAAATGGTGATTCACAGAAGAGTTGTAATTCTAACCCATCATAGAGCCGTCTCCAAAGAGTACAAGTCAATAAAAGGGTTGGATATACTTGTATAAATAAGATGAATCGGCATACTTTCAGGAGAAATAGCTCTCCTATTTCCATTTTTCTCTGAAATGAAAGCATTTGCTCATCCAGGAGAATATTGTTTTCATTTTGAGAGAAGACCTCATTTTGAAAGGGTTCATTGCACAGGGAAGCCACAAAAGACGACGAAATATAGAGAGGAACCTGTTAGCCATACAGTTTTCCTCGTTATGTTACTTTCTTTGGTCTCTCTCTGGTTAAGCAGCAGCTTTTCTAACAAGAATCTTTAAACTGCACAAATTCTGTTCTAACCTTAATGTCGCTTCAATATTTAGAGTTCTCACAGTCACCCTGCCATCGACCTGAAATGACTGAAATATTGTTTAAAAGGTACGACCGTATATATCCATTCATCCATCCATACGTTCGTCCGTCCGTCCAACCTTTCAGTCGATCCATCCATCCATCCATCCATCCATCCGTCCGTTCGTCCGTCCCTTCAGTCGGTCGATCCATCCATCCACCCATCCACCCGCCCATCCATCCATCCATCCATCCATCCATCCATCCATCTTTGGGCCAACAATTTCTTTCCGAACTGCATGCTACTCTTAAAGGAAAGAATTTGCTCATCGGGGACACAAGTTCGATCCTTTAAGAGCAGTCGCAGTGGAATGGAAGACAGTTTTGCCTGGTAGAAATTACCGCTGCTGTATGTGCTCCCAGTCACCTTAACTTATTTGCAAGTAACAATGTACCAGCAGCATTTTTAGCGCGAGTTTGTAAAGCAAAGATGGGCTTATACAATACCCTTCGAGTTCGTGTGCGTGCTATTGTGCGTGCTAGGGCGAGTGCGCCTTTGAAAAATAACCACCTGTTGCGTTTAGCTCAGTTTCTAATTAGCCCATAGGACTAGAGTCTTCAAACTTGTTCCACACATACATGTACGTCTAGGAAAGATCTACTAAAAGCAGCGATGAAATTTGAGCCCTGACCTATATTTCACGGTTGATTGCTCATAGAAACAAACAATCACCCGTTGCGTTTAGCTTAGTTTCTAAGTAACCACAGAGAATACAGTCTTCAAACTTGCTACATGGATACATCTGGGAAAGATCTACTGAAAGCAGCGATGTATGTTTTACCGTGACCTATATTTCACGGTTGATTGAACATAGAAACAAATTATCATCTGTTGCGTTCAGTGTTACCTTCAGTCTTCAAACTTGCTACATGGATACATCTGGGAAATATCTTCTGAAAGTAGCGATGCATATTTTACCATGACCTATATTTCACGGTTGATTGATCATAGAAACAAATAATCACCCATTGCGTTTAGATCAGTTTCTAAGTAACCACAAGGAGTACAGTCTTCAAATTTGCTACATGGATACATCTGGGAAAGATCTACTGAAAGCAGCGATGCATATTTTACCGTGACCTATATTTCACGGTTGATTGAACATAGAACATAGAAACAAATAATCACCTGTTGCGTTCAGTGTTACCTTCAGTCTTCAAACTTGCTACATGGATACATCTGGGAAAGATCTACTGAAAGCAGCGATGCATATTTTACCATGACCTATATTTCACGATTGATTAAACATAGAAAAAAAACTTACCTGTTGCTTTTAGCTCTGTTTCTTAGAAACCGCAAGGGCTAGAGTCTTCAAACTAGCTCCATAGATACGTCTGGGGAAAATCTCCTGAAAGCAGCGATGCATATTTTACCATAACCTATATTCCATGGTTGATTGAACATAGAAAAATAATCACTTGTTGCATTAAGCTCAGTTTCTAGGTAACCGCAAGGGTTAGAGTCTTCAAACTTGTTCCATTGAAACGTCTGGGAAAGATCTACTGAAAACAGTGATGCGTATCGGGCACTGAGCTATGCTTTATAGTCCAGTGATTTTACTTTATATCTAAAAGACTATTTGATGTATGAACATGATTGCTTAGAATAATGACTCAATATGACCCAAAGTTTAATCTCAAACTAACAGTAGGTCACAGTGATATATATTTCATGTTCCAGTGATTTTGCCTTATATCTTGAAGACGTTTGGTGTACAAACATGATTGTTTTGAGATAATTACTCAGTGTTACCCTAAGTTTGACTTCAAACTATGAGTAGTTCACTCGGACCTATATTTCATGGTCCAGTGATTGTTCCTTATTTCTTGAAGACTACTTTTTTTTTATTTACGACCAAGACTACATCGGATAACGAGTCAGTATAACAGGCTGTTTGACCTCATACTAACAGTAGGTCACAGTCACCTATATTTCATGGTCCAGTGATTTTGCCTTATAACTTGAAGACTATTTGTTGCACAAATGTGATTGCTTCTGACTCAGTATGACCAGATGTGTAACTACAAAGTAACAGTAGGTCACACTGACATTCATTTCATGGTCTAGTAATTTGTCTTAATATCTTGAAGACTGTTTGATGTTTGTACATGATATCGTGGGATAATGATTCATTTTTACCTAAAGTTTGACCTTAAACTAACAGTAGGACTCACTGACCTATATTTCATGGTCTAGTGATTTTGTCTCATATCATGTTTGAACATGGTTGTTTGGAATAATAACTCAGTATGACCCAAAGTTTGACCTCAGACTAGCAGTCTGTACATTGACGTGACTTTCATAGGGTCTAATGTAAGTTATATAAAGTGTGCTGCGGTGTGCATTCTCACGAGAGGTATATGATATGAGCCTCGACACGTGAAAACCAACAAAGTGGTTGTGCGCCAAGCACAGACTCAGATCAGCCTGGGCATCCGCCCAGTCTGATCAGAGGCTTCGCTGTTCGCATGGAGGTAGCTGAGACTCATAGGGACGAATTCTTTTCTTTAAGAGTTGATGTCCATTATGAAGGGAGACATAAATGGCAGAGTTGCTTCCCTTAAAGGGTGTCCGTTTACCTAAGTTGTTTTTTTCCCATATTTGAGCCGCGACACAACAAAACAAAAACCACAAAGTGGTATGTGTGCCCCGCGCAGACTCAGATCAGCCTAGATATCCACTCAGTCTGATCAGTCTTTGCTGTAGGCATGGAGGCAGCTTATACCCATAGCTACCCTTTAAGCGCAATGCAAAGACTCTGATCAGACTGGGCGGATGCCCAGGCTGATCTGAGTCTTTTCTGCGTGCACATGATACTGCGGCTCATTTATTGTATTTTGCATAGAAATTTCGATAACCAAACAATGTAGACCCTGATCAGACGCCGCGTTCTGCGGCGTCTGAACTGGATCTGCACTGTTTGCATATGTCTCTAAAACGGGATTCTGATCTTGAAAGGGTGAAATACAGATGTGAAAAAAGAAACAAACAATGAACTCATGTGAATGCTTTATTTCTACTTAGAATATAAACGTGATGGACAACACAACTACATGTATACAGAAGCTCAAAGTTTGAAAGCTGAAAAAGATATTTCTGAATATATTATAAAAGGTATGTTTTGGGATTTCGTTTTAAAACTGCTAATACAGAACCGAGTCATTACAATGCTATTTGCTTGGACCACAGCCGGCCATTTTAAACGACTTATTTTTACCCTATAACACACACAAAAGATTTAGTTATTCTGTACTTTCAGTAAATATACTCAAACCGAATCAGTTTTTGGAATAGCACTTTGCTTGCTGTCAAATCCTGTAACTTATGACATTGTATTTTGGTATATGTATGTATGTAATTAATAATTAATATTATATCGTTTAAACCAACGATTGCTAACTGTTGAATGATGCATTTTTACAACAGTGTGAGAAAACCAAATTTTAAATAATCACCTGCTACTAAAGTCTTTATCTCACTGTGGAAGTGTAAGCGCTTTTGGCATACAAACCCGAGTGGCTCGACTATCTGCATGTCAAGCGTCGTTGTCCCGCGAAAATGTGGGGGCAGCTACGCGAAGTCGTTTTCTCTCTGCCTCTTAAGCTTCGATTTGTGAAGATCCCTCCTAAAGGCGTTCCTTTCTGGTTTGTTTGTGAAATATCCAAAGTCTCTGATGTAACAAATACGTAACTGTCCGTTGTAACCAAAATGGCCGCCACGGACACGCGGCCGCCACCGACATCAAGCTAGTTTTCATTATAACGTCACTTAAGCTTTTTAGCTAGCTTACCATATCATGGCTCACACTAGGACAATAAAGACTCATAAGCAAATTGAGCTTTGTTTTCAACGTAATTGAGCCGCGACACGACAAAACCAACAAAGTGCCTTGTGCACCCAGCGAAGTCTCAGATCAGTCTGGGTATTCGCCCAGTCTGATCGGAGTCTTCGCTTGGCACGTGAAGCTAGCTCAGACACTTAGCTACCCTTTAAGAGCAACGCCAAGACTTTGATCAGACTGGGTAAATGCCTAGGTCGGTCTGAGTATTTGCGTGGCGCACATGCCACTGTTGGTTTTGTCGTGTCGCGGCTTATGTAGTTCTAGAGGCAGAAAAATAATAAATATTAAGACTGGAAGGGGACTGACTTTGCCAGCACAACAAGGGCAGCTGTAAACAGGACTAGAGGGAAAGGTATAGTTGTAAAAACGGCTTTGCAATATTAAATTTTACAGAAGACAGCTATGAACATTAAAAGCAAGCTAAAAAACGAGAGAATTGAAGCCAAAATAAGCGTAAATTGACACCCCTCCTTTATTCACGACACAATTTTCTGCCACTCATATCAACACCGCAAGTGCACAGGAAGATTCACATACAATGAGTTAACAGAGGCAATAAGTCTTACTTATTTTATCGATTATAAGATTGCTTTGGAGTGAGTGTGTGAACTCGGGTTTAACGTCCCACCAACAACGAGGTCATATGGAGACGGGACCTCGGTTTAAAGTCTCATCTGAAAGACCGGAGAAGTGGGGAATCGAACTTGCGACACCTGGATTGGTAGTCTGGAGTGTTATCCACTACGCTACGGCCGCTCCTAATTTTTGCTTTGGAAGGGAAAACCTTATCCGCTCCTAATTTTTGCTTTGGAAGGGAAAACCTTATCTAGCAGACCCGGATCCAGACCACCACATACTGGAGGGGCTCTGGATAACTGGTGGGGCTGGGAGGTGCCCAGATGTATTTGGGAAAGGGGCGGGTGAGTGGGGCTTGCAAATATATTACTTATTTAGAAATCGATTTAATGAGAATCTTTGATCATGTCTTTTTTCGCCTTGAAATATATATGTTGTGATATGAGAGGCGATTCTGATGGTAAAAAAAGGTAAAGGTTTCCCATAGCCTAATAGCCGTAGGGGCAGTGGGGGTTAGAGAACCACTATTTCTTGGGCACAGCTGATGAAAGGCGGAGCCCATCCCTCTCCTTTCGCTGCCTTATCCTTCCCTGATTCGAAAAAGGTACCCATTTACTGCGATTCTGATGGTAAAAAAGGTAAAGGTTTCCCATAGCCTAATAGCCAAGAGTTGTTACCAGATGAAAAAGAGTTCTAGTTCCCAAACGACCAGGTCATCGTAGCTAAACAAATTTGTATAGCCACGGTGACTAAAAAGTTATGGAACTATTACTCTTGTTCATTTTGTAACAGCCTCCTATCCGTTTTGTATCAACCTAAGAAACATAGTGAACCAGGGGTCACTTAAGTCGTTGCTATGCTGTTGCTAAGGCTAAATTTCTATGTTGGAGATTTCCTGCAACTATGAAATTTGCTCTGGAGGAACAGTCTGTAAAAGACTGTTACTCCAGAGCAAATTTCATATTTGTAGGGAATCTCCTTCATAGAAATTGAACCTAAGCAACGGCATAGCAACTACTTAAGTCGTTTTATAAAACCATCCCAGGTGTGAAGATGCGTGCGTAAGAATGTTTCTTAGATTTAATATTTACCAGTATAAGGTACAGAGACAATAATAATAATAATAATAATAATAATAATAAAAATAATAACAATAAAAAAAGAAGTGATAATAATAATGATAAAAATAAACATAATAATAATAATAATAATAATAATAATAATTTAAGAATAACTTTCATAATAATAATTATAATGATAACAATAATAATGAGATACATAATAAAGAAATGAAGAATATTAGCCATAATTCAAAACATCAATATAGTGATAATGACAATAACACTCTTTGTTATAGTGACAACGATAAATAATGATAATAATAATAATAATAAAAATAATACAAAATAATTATTAAAATATTAATAATAAAATAAAAAGTTATAAAAAACAATAATGATAATAATTGGACAGTATCTGCGTGAGAATAATAAAAAAAACAAATAAACAGCTAAAACAGGTATACTGGTGCTCTGGTGCTAAATAAGATGAGTGAATGGTATAAAAAAAGTATTTAAAAAATCTTGATTATATATATTGTAAAAGCAGCGGGTATGCTCCGCATTGTTGTATATCTCGTACAGTAGATGCAGGTTTGAGATAAATCAGAAATGGATTTTGTTTTTTATATATCGTGACTAGTTTCAGAAAGTTCCAAGGAAAAAAAGCTTTTCTATGTTGCGATTTTTTTCTGATACATGTACCAAACAAGGTATTTTAGATGAAAGACGATTTTTAGTAAATTTTAGTGGGCACGTTCGCCATAATTACTTGGGTAAACTCGAGCAATGCCCAGGTTTTTGTATAGTACATCCAGGTATTCCACGGAATTTTCGAAGATATGCATATATCCAGGTTTTCCTCGGGTACTCGAAAATATATGTTAAACATCCAGGTTTTCCTCGCTCTACTCGAAGATGTGTATTACACACCCTATTATTTATTAGACTATACAAAAATATAACATTCACCCAGGTATTCCCTGGTATACCCAAAGATTTGTTTTATACATCTAGGGTTTTAGTTGGGATACTCGAAGATGCATGCACGTATAATTATACTGTATATGAAGATATTCTTCGGACTACATGTACTCGAACGATATGAGCCGCGACATGGGAAAACCAACAAAGTTGCTGTGCGCCCGGCGCAGACTCAGATCAGCCTGGGCATCCGCCCAGTCCGATCAGACTCTTCGCTAAGCGCTTATAAGGTAGCTAAGGGTCTGACCTACCTCTATGCGGACAGCGAAGACTCTGATCAGACTGGGCGGATGCCCAGGCTGATCTGAGTCTGCGCTGGGCGCACAACCACATTGTTGGTTTTGTCGTGTCACGGCTCATACATGTATGTATTATGGCATGTTTTCGAATAGCCCAAGGAATACCTGGGTAATGCTCGGATTAACCCAAATAAGTAAGCCGAACAGTACTGAATAAAACAAACAGTTTATCTGGTTTATCTGCAGAAAAGTCCGAAAGCCACGTCAGTTATGATCCGTTTTTTTTATAGTTTTAGTGTTCCATTGGCTGCAGCGGAACCTCACATCCTTGTCTGTAGTCTGAAGAAAATAAATTGCATGCATATACATAATGTACCATTCGTGTATAAGTTTAGCTCTGAGGTGCACATCTACCTCAAAGCTAAACTTTTAGCTTCGAGGTAGATGTGTATACTCATCTACCTTAAAGCTAAACTTTTTTCATGAATGGTACATTTGAAAATGTCGCTGCTATTTGCAGTACCTGTATTATTATTAACCAAAATTACAATATTGTTGTCATATTGGGCTTTTTTAGAAATAACTACTTGGATCAACTTGAATGCTTACGTTAATCACAATATGATTACGTCGTCATTCTGGTAGTTAGGCATACATTACGTGACGTGACGTGACGTGACCTGTACATATCCACTCGACGTGATGCAGGTGGATTCAACGTCAGCGACATGACTCTGAATCATCGCGCGCGTCACTACTATTGATATGAAAGTAGGCAATGCCTATAGGCGAGCACATCGCTCTTTACAATGTGTGGTTGGTATGAAAAAACCTCTCTATGTCTGCTACCATGTTAACTCTTAAGTTTCGGACAAAATGTGTGATCGACGTGTAGACCCTGATCTGACTACTCATTGTAAGATTCTGATTTCAATTTCACAATGCGTTTTTGTCGCATGAAATTGGTAATAAAAGCGTTGCAACCCCACAGCTGCGAACTCTGTCTACAAACTGATGAGAAACTGTCAGAAAACAGATTTCCCCATTGTAATCTATCCACTCGGAAAACCGGCTATAGTGTTTCAGTTACTTCTTTCGGCGCTTTATTTCCTTTAAATATCATCCAACGGTCAGCCTCCTTGTATTTTGTGTGATCACAGAAGCGATTAACGTTGACGCCATTTTGTTTCTCTCAAACGGAACGTTTGACGTCATTACGCAACGTAGCGACAGAAATACTGTGCGCCCTATATTTCTTTTCTAATTATAACTTCGGGTTGGTGTCGTTACGAAAGAAACTCCATTGAAAGTAATGTATCTTACAGGTAAAAATATGCCTTACCAATCTTATACCATAGAGCTCCCACTCTTTGAGTGCTCGCTATAACATCACTTCAGAAAATAGGACATAAGGGAGGTAGCTGATAGAGGCTTATAAGTCAGATTCTGATTCTGAGCTGATAGAGGCTTATGAGTCTGCAGAGTTTGCCTAGGAATTCTGTCCCAAAAGTGATGCTCAGCACAGTAATATAATTCATACATGGATCGCTGTTACAATACTTGCCATTTCTGTCCATATTACCACTTTCTGTAATATATCTTATATGTGGCATTTTTCCAGTTTTGTAATGGCAGCGTAATCACCTTCGCAAAAGCTGTTCGTTCGGTTTACCGTGCATGACTTTCGTAAACTGCTGACTTTTTATATAATTGAGCCGCAACACGAGAAAACCAACAATGTGGTTGTGCGCATAGCGCAGATTCAGATCAGCCTAGGCATCCACCCAATCAGATCAGATTTTTCACTAAGCACTTAAAGGGCAGCTCAGGATCTTAACTACCTCCATGCGGACAGCGAAGACTCTGATCAGACTGGGCGGATGCCCAGGCTGATCTGAGTCTGTGCTGGGCGCACAACCACATTCAACTTGTTGGTTTTCTCTTGTCATTGCTCATATGTTTAGATTCTTTCCCTTTTGGTTTTGACGGCAGAATATGACGACTGATGGCATCAGTTCCTGATAGTTACTTATCTGTTTACTAACAGAGAGAGCGAAAGAGTGAACTTGAAGATACAGACAAACAGAGAGAGAGAGAGAGAGAGAGAGAGAACGTTGGTTGGTTGGTTGATTTGATGCTTAACGTCCACGGTAAACAACTAAGGTCATGTCGGGACGGTCAGTTAACCTAACCACACTATTCCTGGGCAGGCTCAGACCTCCTAAGCGGTTAACCAGTACTAAGTGCACTTACTTTCGCCAGTAACTGAAAACTGCCCTTCTTGAATCAGCGGAAGGAGAAACGAAAGTATGTGGCCAGACCGGGATTCGAACCCAGGACCTCTGACTTACGAGTCAGGTGCCCTACCGATTGCGCTACCCGGCCCGGCGAGAGAGAACCAGAGGATACAAGCAAACAAACTGACAAACAGGCAGGCAGACAGGAAGGCAGACAGACAGATCGACAGAGGCAGAGAGAATTGTGGTACATGAGTGAGATGTTCTTACCATAGGCAAACCCAACAGTGGCTCCCAATATTCCGCGCAGTATTGCACCATCAAGGGAGTTGGCAGAACCATTAGTGCCACCAAAGCCTAGCTCGTAATCCATGAAATACTCCTCGGGGAGATATCTGGAGGGTGATACCGGTTGGTTTCGCTCGAAGCATGTGCACCACGGAAAGAATGTTGGCATCTCTCCGCTCCTAAAATAATTTCAAGGGAGGCAATGTGAAAAATGTGAAACCTTATTGGATTATATCCCTTCAGTAATCACAGGGTACTATAATCAATTCCGCTAATTTTCGCTTCCTCAAGAGACTGTACATCATATTTGTCTTCCGCCGAGACTGTCCGCGATCTCTTGCTTCCTGCCGAGACTTCTGTACATGATAAATGGCTTCCTGCAGAGACTGTCCGCGTGATTCTGCTTCCTGCTGAGGCTCTCGGCAGGAAGCAGAGTCACGCGGACAGTCTCGGCAGAAGGCTATTTTTCGAGGACACTAGTCCTTGCAGGAAGCAAAAGTTCGCGGACAGTCTCGTCGGAAGCCAACCATGACGGACAGTCTATGCAGGAAGCGAAAATTGGCGGAATCGATTGAGACAAACGTAAGGGAAGTTAATATTGTGCCAATAGATAAATTGCCTCCTGTTGTAAAATTATTACTTTCTTTCTTTTATTAAACGAGGGAGTACTTCAGTTGCATTTCTCTCTCTCTCTCTCTCTCTCTCTCTCTCTCTGTTCCCTTCCCACACCCACCCCACACTTTTGCGAGATAGTTACTTTCTTATCCCTTTATTGAAATAAGTAATAGGAACTTAGGTACTATTGCATTTCAACACATCAGCCGTTAATTTTAAAGGTATTTTGAGAAGTAAAGAGTTCCTATAGCCTAGTGGCCGTAGGTGCAGTGGGGCTAAGAGGCGCCGTATGTGTTGCACAACGTATGAAAGGCAGAAAAAATTTAAGTATTAGAACAGATACATGTAGGTCTTGGCAAACAAGGCTGACCCAGGTGAGACTTCAGGAGCAGTCTGAGCTTGATCAGGGTCTACACGGTTTGCAATTCCGCCTGAATCCTTTGGTTGCTGTCAGAGAGTAGCTTTTCCCCCCTAGTAGTTTTTCCCCCCGGAAAAATGACTATGATTTTTCCATAGTAGAATTTCCCACCGGAAAAATGGCTATATAGTAGAATTTCCCCCCGTAAATATGACTATACATCCAATTTTCCCCGGGGAAAATCTACTATAGGTGTTTTTGCATAGCCGTTTTTCCCCTCTATAGTGGATTTCCCCCTGGTAATATGATTGCAGAAATACACGTTACATAGTGGAATTTGCTCCTTCTCCAATCATAATAGTGAGGTGAAACAAAATACGAGTATCTGTCCGTAAAACATCGATGGATAACAGATGCTAGAACCGCATGCATGTATGTGTCCATCAGTCTGATTTTTGTTTCGGGGAAAACAGGCATACATTTCGCTTGTCCATGTTAGCCAAACACGGCTATGAGTGTACGTGGTTGTGAGCATAAATTTTTATAATTTTGTGTTTGTACAAGCGTTCATATGTGCGTGCGCGCATCGGAGTGCCTGGACTAGTGTTCGCCTTTCATGCAGGAGTCGTGGGATCGAGTCCCATCGTTACACACCTCCGATTATTATTTTCAATGTAATAAACTGCCTGCTAAATCAAACATAACTGGACAAAACACCCGTTCGTACATCTTCCTGTAAGCTTGCATGCGTATGTGTACCTATATAAATATCTGCGATGGGAAGAAATTGCACCTTCCTCAGTTCTTAATTAGTAATTATTGATTATTATAAAAATACGGTTGCTAAATTTGCATATTGATTTTTTGGAATTAATCACGTTTATTACCTTCGTCGAAAAACCGATGCATGTCTAATGTGATTAATTCCGTTAAATGTCTCTGTTCTATTAAGGTCCGGTTCGTTCCGTTCCGCAAAATACCAATAGTCATACAAAATTCACTAATAGTCAATTTCCCCGCGGGGGAAAAGGGACTATGGGGGAAAAGTGGCTCTATGAGGTCCGGACAATCTACTATATAGCCGTCCTTCCTATAGCCATTTTTCCGGGGGGAAAGGGGGAAAAACCACTCTCTGACAGTTGCAACACTACATTGTAAAATTAAACAGTTCTATTTTAAAGACAATTGCCGAAATTATTTTTGTGCCCTAATTTTAAGATGTTTTCGGTACACTTACCAGCCTGTATAATATGGGCTTGAAGTGAAGGCGCTGTGGTCAGGAAAAAATGCCACGAAACTTTTTGGTCTTTGGTCTTCATTTGTAAATAGCACGTCCACGCCGTTGGCTCTGTATCCAAAAAACGGGTTCTTCCATATGTCGTCTAGAGCGGTATAAGGCGCCGCTTCACTCGGCTGGAATCCGACGTAGAGGTAGGAACTAACGTTGTGGTTAAGAGGACGCGAGTACCGTTCGAAATTGCTTATTTTGAAGCTCAGTGCGTATTGATACTGGAAAGAGGAGAGTTGTGATACTTCAAGGCTGCTTTGCTCGTCGGTGACGTTCAGAAGACGAATAAGGACGTGGTCTCTACGGCTATAGAGCTGACGTAGTTCAGCGGTAGTGAGCAACTCGATGGCGGATTTGGACAAATATAGGTAGCTCTTATCATCCAAGAATTCACAAAATACTTCTACTTCTACTATCTCGACCTCGGAATAAACTAGGTAGATGTAGTGTACACCGGAAGTAGCCCCAGGAATTGACAAACGAATGTCTTCACAATTTTCTGTAAGAAAATAGAGACAGGATGTACATATGCTTGAACAGGAACCGGGAACCGGGAACCGGGAACCGGGAACGTACTTAACGGTCATTCATGAAACAGATTTGCTGCATGCAGCATGTCTAATCGTCCAAACATAGCCTAAATGGCTGCATGACATATGCGTAATGCATACCGTATACATCCTATAAAACGCCGTAGTATTTTACAAAAGGGGCGTTATTTAGAGCCCAAAGTAAGGCAAATCAGCCACGGCCGAAATACCTCTAGAAACATCATCGTGGTGAATGTTTATGCAGCTTTAGTATTTTTACCTCTATTCTGATAGTGGAGGTAAACTCTTAAGGGAAAGAATTTGCTCCACCAGGAGCAAATTCCTGCCTTTAAGAGTAGACCCCATTTCAAAGAGTTACTTCACACAAAGAAGCAAACAGGAAATCATACAAATTAATGTGTCATTAATTTCGGGAAAGAACCAGGGGGGGGGGGGCGTTTAATAGAACAGGAGCGTTTATTAGGATTGAAACGGTACGTGCCCCGTTTAAATCTTTAAACTCACATTCAGGTAACCTTGCCTTACATTTGTAAGCTTAAATACAAAGCCTGCATGCCTGCAAAAGTCTGCACATCGGAGGCTGGTCAAGTCAAAACAATTATCCAGATAATAACACGATTTTATGAAACTCCAGATTTCAGAGAAATGCAAACACAGGCATGAGTGGTGTCTAGTGCAAGAGGATGGTATATGTTATATCAATATTGTTTGTTTCCCTACACAAATTATCCATTCAAATGGCGTTTTCTCTTAAAGAAAAGAATCTACTCACAGTGGAGCATATTCTTTTTTTAGATTTGACCTCCACTGAATTGCAAAGTTTCTCTGGAAAAGAACCCATTCACCACAATTCCGAATTCACAGAGGATGGCGCTATCGGAAGCAATGGAATAATGTAAGCTGTCGTTTTTGTTGGATTCTGTCAGCAAAGCTTTCACAATCAGGGGCCGTATTCATAAAGCCACTTAAGTCGTTGCTATGCGGTTGCTAAGGCTAAATATCTATAAAGGAGATTCCCTACAACTATGAAATTTGCTCTGGAGGAACAGTCTTTTGTAAGACTGTTCCCAGAGCAAATTTCATAGTTGTAGGGAATCTCCTTCAAAGAAATTTAGCCTTAGCAACAGCATAGCAACCACTCAAGTCGTTTTATGAATACGGCCCCTGATTTAGCCCGAGCAGCTAGGGCTAGGAAATGTTTGATAACAGGCATTTGACGTTTCTTGGGCCTCAGAAAGTACACAGTAGCCTCAAATATGGCCATGAACCGTTTTTTCTACAATCAAATACGTATCTGGCTATAGAAAAAAACGGTTTCTGGCTATGGTACGCCATAACTATCTTATATTGCCACAAAACCTTGTTTTATGTGACAATTTATTACGTTATGTGGTTTTGATATTACGTTATGTGGTTTTGACATTACATTATGTGAGTTTGCCATTTCATTATGTGGGTTTGTCATTACGTTATGCAGTTCCTTCACTATGTTATGCCAGTGCTTTATTACTTTATGTGGTTTCTTCAATTCATTATGACAGTACCTTATTACTTTATGTGGTTTCCTCAGTACATCATGACAGAACCTCATTACTTTATGTGGTTTCATCATTTTGTTATAGCTATAGATTATTACTTTATATGGTTTCCTCATTATGTTATAGGAGTATATTATTACGTTATGCTGTTCCATCAGAAACGTCAAATGCCTGTGGTTTGATGTGACGCATGGTGGAGTAAACGCATCGATGAAATTTACAATTTTTTAAAATAATTTTTATTTTCCATTATTTCAAACTCGGTTTTCAAAAAAAAATGTCGACCTCAAAAATCAGGATATTTTCAACGGTTTCATGTATATTGGTGATACGTTTGATAATCATGAAATTATCGGGGTTTATAACATAATATGAGCCCAGAAATGAGAAAGCAAACAAAATGACATGTGCGCCCAGCGAAGACTCAGATCAGCCTGGGCATCCACCAAGTCTGATAAGAATCTTCGCTGTCGGCATGGAGACAGCTAGGACTCTGAGCAGACCTGGCAGGTGCTCAGGCTGATCTGAGTCTTCGCGTGGCGCACATGTCACTTTGTTGGTTTTGTCGTGTCGAGGCTCATACAGTTTCCCATTGTGTATCCATTAATGTAAAGCACCACAAAACTTACGGGGGAATTCATTTGGTTCACACAGGTCGATGCTGTTTTCCATCACTTCATCTGAAGTAAAAAAAAAAAAAAGAAACACTGAAGTTGTTTTCGGAAACCAACTTGTTTGAGGTGGATGGCTGGCTGGCTGGCTGGCTAGGTGGCGTGATGGATGGGTGATTTGGTGGTTTTTCGTCCTTTTCAACAATGTTAAAGTCATAGCAGGATGAAAAGGATGAAGGAGAATAAAACATGAAAAAAAATATGAAAGGCTCTGTGCAAATGAAGTCTAGTGGGAGTCAAACCAACAACCCGTGATCCAAACTGGAGAGCACTTTACCACTGAACCATGCGGACGTTTTAACTGCTTTAACAAAGCTATGGAAGCTCTTGTTAAGAATTTTATGTAATTGTTTCATTTTCAATTCCAATTTCCTGATAAAAAGGAGAAAAATGGATAATTTAGACAGACTTGGTCCGACAATGGATTCGTTCTGCTGTGACCTCTGGAGGAGTCCTGGTAGCTCTGTAGGTTAAGCGCTGGCCTGCTGATCTAGCGGTCCCGGGTTCGAGACCCGCTGTCGGCGGGAATCATTTCGATCATAAACGGGGTTCTATTACACACAACCTTTCGTTGTCATCCATCCATCGACCTGATACATGTATGACTGAAAATGACTGAAATACTGTTAAAGGACGTAAAATCGCAAATTATCCATCCATCTATGAGACCTATGGATGTTCCGCATAGAAACTTTTCCCGCAACCCTTTAAAGTCAATAATCGATATTCGGCAACCGGACCGGTAATGCAATACACTATGAGATATGGGATAGTTATCATTTTTTTCAATTTCTTTTATACGAGGGTTGATCCAGAAGTAATGTCACTGCAGCTATAAAATCGTGTAGAATAAAGAGAGAGCAACACAATTTCGCGTCCATGTACCTCAATCTATTTGCATTATGGTCTGAAAATGACATAAAAATACAGTGCACATTAACTGAGATATCGAGATAGACAGAAGGCATGGTAACGAAACGCGCCGCGAGTCAATGACGTCGTTGACGCACCAGTCGAAGTTTCGGTATTGTCTCATGTCCAAAGTAGCATATTCGTTGTTCCAGCATACATGTATCACTAATGTCTGTTCACCCAAGTTTATCTCATCTTTTAATATGACTTTAACAGCCCCGCAGCTCAGGTTTAAAAATTTATGCAATATTCGAAGTGCATAACATCGATCTTCATATATGGGATCCGAACAAGAGAGACGTTATTGTCTGACATTGTACATCAAGGTCTTCCGGTTTTCGGACTATCCTCTAGCGACTCATCTGCACCCGCATCCCGCTGATTGCACATTTACGCAAGCCTCATAATAACCGTTATATGACCACATGTCTAACTAAACAGTTCTAGAGTCTCCAATGGTGATATTCCGAATTTGAGGCAAAGACGCATATATATCCGCTGACGCGCGTTTGTCAAAAATCAACATTTTTACTCTCGGCAGTAACAAACATTAGCACCAGCTATATAGCGAACTTCAAACTGCAGTGACGATATTAAAATTTCAACAGTGGGCGGCAGCAATATGTTTCGTCATCGAACCAAATTTTCATCTGATTTGGCGTGTTAGTTTGATTTTCATTTGTGAGTGCCTTTCAAATTTATGTTCATGTAATTAACGTTATTATAACGTGCGGCGCGATGGCGTCGTTGGCATACATTGAACGTCTACATAATTGGCACGGTAAAAGATTCCAACTTTATGTTTATTCTGTTAATCAGTATCACAGGGACCAACCGTAACGCCGGAAAAGTGGTCGAAACGCAGGATTTGCGGTGTTTTCACGCCGGATTGCGGTATTTTTCGTAGGATTCGCCGCCATTTTTGTTGACAGTTTCCGAGGTGGGTTGAAAAAACTATTTATTTATAACGTAAGGAGATTTTGTGTGAGCATTAGAACTAGCCTATCCGGATCTACATAGATGCCTTTAATCGCCAGATCTTCTGTTGGTACATAGATATATTTGAAATATGCAATCAGTCAAGGAGAAAATTGTTTTGCATGTTCGGCCAAACGCTCAGACAGCATTTGAAGCCAGAGGGTTCGTACTTTCTTCAGTTTCCTTAAATTCTTGACCAACCGGTGGATGAATTTGCATTTTTAAATAAAACTACATCTTAAACAGCCGATTGCATAGGATCTTTTGCCTGAGGAGGCATAGACTGAGACACAATATCCAAAATACAAAGTAACGCCGGATAATGTGGTAACTTCAGGTTTCTCATTGTGCCAGTATTTTCACAGACAAACATATCTGAAAGGGTAAAACACAGGTAAAATTCTACGACTGCTCCCTTCAGCATTCCATGAGAGACACCATGAATTTTTCAATATTTTCTTTGTGGAAATTTCCAGGAGTATTTTTGTTTTCGCCAGTTTTTATTTTAAGACATGTCTTCTTCTGGCATGTTTCATATTCCTTTTAGGTTGAAAGGCCAGGTGACGGAAATATATTCACCAAGCTGTGAATAACTACAAATATCTGGTTCTATTCTATTCTATCCCTTTACCTTACAAGGTCGTTTGGGCACCACAGATGACTTCAAAACTATCTCTTTCCACCTTGTCCTGTTTTCAGCTGCCCTAGCTGGGCTGGCGAAATCCATTCTTGTCCACTCTTTAATATCATTGTCATCACCTTTTCTTCTGTCTACCTCTTCTTCTTTCATTGCGCCCTGTAGAAACGTCTTTGCCAAACCAGAAGAAATTGAGATGTGTACAAACCACCTTGGTTTCCGTTTCTTGACCAGGGCCAGCAGTTCATAATATTCTTCAATGGCCGCTTTGATCTTTCTGCGAACCACTTCATGGGTTATATGGTCCTTGTACGAAATGTTTAGTAATCTTCGGTAGCATCTCATTTCAAAGGCCTGCATTTCTCTGACTCTGTTGTCAAGATCCACTATTCACAGGCATACAGGCATATGGAAATTACAAGGGAGTGCATAAGTTTTACCTTTGATCCAAGAGATAGGCCGTTATTTCTCCTGATTGGCTTCAGCTTTATAAAAGCTGAAGAGGCATGTTCAATCCTTGAGAGAACATCCTGTTTAGACCCTTCATCTGAGACAACTGCTCTAAGGTATATGAAGCGTGTTACAGTACCCAGCTTCTGTCCTTTTATCTTGATCTCCCTCTGGATGTCATTGGCGCTGTTTGTCATCAGTTGAGTCTTCTTAGCACTGATCTCCATCTTAAACCTTTTGCACGGTTGGCGAGATGAGTTAGGGGACCTCTATACGAGCCGAACTACCAACTAATTGTGTGCACCGCAGCGGAGGGTGAGGGTGAGGGTGAGGTTTGGGCCCAGTAAAACCGGTTTAAACCCCACAGTAGTTATTACTGACCGTCCCAAGGCGGTACTTTTGTTGCGGTTGCATTTGTTTTATGTTCGGTGCTGTTTAATTTATTGTGTTCTCAGTTTAATCCTTCTATCATAAAAATAGAAAATAGGTAAAAATAATTGTTAAATGTTTTTCATATAATTTGCTTAGTCCGTTGTAACCCGTCTGTTGGTCTAAATTATTTAGTTCAATAAAGATAACTGAGTTGCCATCTATTTGGGAAAGAGCTGCTGACTCGGCTTATCACTTGTAATTTATTGTTTGTTGGGATGTCTTTGTCAATCTTTCCCTTTGATGTTGGGGATAGGGTTTGGGATCTGATTCAGTCAGTTCCTGAAGTGTAGTTACTCTTTAAATTTCAACTGGGGCTTCTAGTTCCTGCTCTACCACAGCTAGAGCGTCTTTGTCATCTGCAAACTGCAGATACGTAATATTTCTGCCGCCTTTGCTAACCTTTCGTCATGTTCTTCCAGAGCATCAGAGACGATGAGTTCGAGAAAAAAAGTTGAACAGGGTGGGTGACAAAGGACATCGTTGCCTTACTCTAACTGTTGTTCTAAATCATTCTTTCGCGCTGCCATTCATCAGGAATGCACTTGTAGCCTTTACGCAGAGCTGCTCAACGGTGCAAACTAGATTTGCACTGATATTGTACTTCCGCATTGTGGCCCATGAGGCTGCATGCCATACTCTTCCAGAGGCTTTTTTGAAATTAAGGAAGACATGGTACAGACTTTATTGATTTTTAAGATACTTTTCACACAAGATTCTAAGGTTGAAGAGCTGGTCTGTGGAACTTCTTTCTGCTCTGAACCCGGTTCACCCCAGGTTAAATCCCCTGGCATTTCTTATTTCCGTTTTTTATGCCCAGAACTCCAAAGAAGTTGAAAGGGCAAGTTGCTGTCGCCTTATCTGTTCGTCAGTTCTTCCTCTCGTACTTAACGCCTGATGCAGCTACTGGGCTGGAGAACCATTGCGCATAGGAAATTGAAAGTTATTTCCCTGAAAATCATTACTGATGTAGCTACTAGGCTCAAGAACCATTGTGCCTAGAGTTTCGCAATCCCATATACCAATATGTCATGAAAACTGAGGGGACCCATGTTGTTTTCCTCTGTCAGATTTGTACTTTTATTATAGTTACCTCCCCTTTCTTAAAATTATGATAAAGTCGCGTTACCATAATATCTAAAGAAGTATTAAAGCTAGGATAATGATATTTAGTATACAGTTTTGGGGTGAGATGTACAAGATCTGATTAATCTTTGGGCAAATTTGGTTGAAAATGACTGAGTTAGGCCCTTCAGTATTCAAATTTGCAATTTTTCCGACTTCTGAACCAGTTTGCCCAGTTTTGGGAAACAAGTAGTCCTTGATGTACAAAAAGTTTTGGCAAAGATAAATAAATGTGTTAATTAATTACGGAGTATTTATCCTGATGGTCGCCTATGCAGATATGGGCTCAAGAACCGCGGGCTTTAGAAGTTGAAATTTACAATGTATATATGTTTAGGTCATGAAAAAAGTGAAAGCCTATTTTTTTTCAGCCGTCGAACTTGTACTTTAAGAGTTACCTCCCTTTATCAAAATAAAATCGAAATCTTATTAGCACAATATCTGAATAATCCTTTGCGAAAGGATGTTAACATTTAGCTGTAATATCAGATGTAGAAGAATTCATTAACATTTGGGCAAATTTCGTTTGAAAATGATGGAGAGATGCCCCTTGCTTGAATTTGATAATTTCCCAACTTCTAGGAAGCTGTTTTTTTTGTATATTATTAGTCCGAAATGTGTCATATATTTTGGTAAAGGTGAGGAAAATATTCTTGTTTTTTTTTTTTTTACTTTTGGACTTACATATTGAGATTAAACAAAATTTTAACAAACCATCTAGAGAATCATTTGAGATGGAATTGTGACATGTGGCCTACAGCTTGGAATCAGTATGTAGATAATCTGATTAATTTCTGAGAAATTTTCATAAAAATTATAGCACTGTGTCCCTTTTCAGATTTAGACATTGTAAAGCTTTGCTCCTTTAGTTCACGCTTAAGGTTGAAGGCATAGTCTTTCACAAACACAGTCTCTAGTTAAAGGAGACATGCCAGAAATTATACATTGCTACATAAGACTACCGTATAATGGAAAATTTTCGCGTCGCCTAATTTTCGCGGAATTTCGCGGTCGGACTCCGCAAAATATTTTCCATGTTTCTACAAAATAGTAATAAGAAATTTGAATCGTCAAAACATATGGTTTGCCGTATTCAAAGCGCCTCACAAAACCTTAAAAGTAGGTAGATATAGAGCTATTATTTTCGGCGCAATTACGTTAGCTGGTAATCAGCAGGTAATTATAATTTGAACATGCTATCACTTTTTTCACTTGATTAACGGTCACTTGTCCCTGATTGTGCAAGTACAACTGAATTACTTTTAACCGACCGTGAGTTCCGTTTACTTTTATCCTGAACAATAGCCATTCTATCAATTGCTCGCATAATTCTGTTGACTGTTTCTGTGAACTAAACATTGATTTGTACGAATGTTTATCTTACGTTTTTTGTGTGAAATAAGGATTGGTATCCACCCAAAAGGAGCCGATTCTATCTAAACAAATGTGTTCAGTGTAAAGTGATTACAGTTTCTTTACGTTTCTCTCTCCTTTTACGTCTTGACTTTTCAGTCAAACCAATATTTTACAGGGCAAAAACAATTTTTATTTTCGTGAATATTCACATCCGCGAAAAATAAAAACCGCGAAAATTAATCCCTTATTTTTTGGGGGCAAATCCACGAAACTTTGGCGACGCGAATTTTTTCCATTATACGGTATATGCTAATGTTGTGAAACCTTTATTTGCAGAGTTAGCTTCAGCAGTGTCTTTTGGCTGGCAAGTATTAATCCATCAATCAGTCAGTCAATCAGTAAATCAATCCAAATTGCACCGACAGGACACATAGCATCTAAAATGAATTACGAGTCACTAAACATAATATAAGCCTTAAATGCAAGGCAGTCAGCTCTTTCTTCGCCATTTTAGGTCATTACAATGTTTAAACATTGATTCAGCACAGATACCATGAAGATAGCCATAAAATATAGCTACAGAGCCTTCTTTTCTTTTCTTCTTGGTGCCTTGTTCGGTTCCTGTTCTGCTTCTTACTATCTGCGACCCAAAACTTTTGTTTGTACGGTTTGTCAGGTGTTACTACTCAGTCGACAGCTTAGGTCATGTTGAGCCAGTAGGTCATTCGTCAACACCGTTCCTGGGTAGGCTTAAACCTTTTAAGCGGTTAACCAGTACCAAAAAAGCTCGCGCTAGTAGTATCTGACCACTACCGTTGGGTGATAACGACGGAAACCACAATATTTCAGTCAAGAACAGTCGGTCTCCCAAGAGATTATGCATTAGAAAATGAAAGATAGGATTGACGTAAAGAAGAAGACGCACACATTAAAGACCTGGCCCACCCTTCCCACATCTGCTGCAAGCACAACAACCCCTTGTCCTACTATATTCCAATTCAGTAGCACGCCCCTGCACTAGAAGCTACCTAGCACCATCGCGACATACAGCCATCAACGACCCAAAATATAACTTCAGAGAACATGTTGACAGAAATGCTATTTTGAAGACACGATTTTAATAGAGCTGCAAAAGGAACATTGGCTTTTGAGGTTATAATATATAACACATTTCTGTGTAAAAGCTCAAAAGTGATACAGAAATACGGTTGCACATGAAGGACATAGTTTCAATCAGAATGTTCACAAGTGTGCAACTCGATTGTCAAATCAGATATATCGGTCACTTGAAGTATCCAGACGCACAATGCTACCGCGATCGTGAGAACCATCAGCTAAGAGTGAGGTCTCCAAATGATTTCGGAAGGAGTCTTGGAACAAGGATATTTTAGGGAGTACAACTTGGTACATGTATATGAGACATGGTCATTTTTGGACAACAACGGACATCTGAAATTAAGATATTTATTTTGGTGCAAACTTAGATAATATTGTAGTCCTAGTCCGTCAGGAAACTAGGGAAATAGGTACCCTCTGCGAATCCCACAACAGTATACCAAAGCTTATGCTAGCCCATTTTTCCAGTTGATAACTACACTGTAAAAATCGCGCTTAGCTATACAACACAAGTGGTTACATGTTTAGGTGTAAACATGTTTCGCAATATGTCATATGTCAAAGTCTGCTAACTACGTTTTATTCTGTTACGCATTTTTGATGAATCCATTCTCTCTTTTCCCCGTTGAAGAACGAAAATAAGAGATGAAAATGTTGACAGAGGAAATTTTCAAAACAAGAAGGTAGATATAACCAGTTTTGTACATGTTTAATATCTAAACCTAAACCTTAACATGTTGCAAATTGAACATGTTACGATTTAAACACATAAAAAATCGGACTGCATTTTTCGCATTGGATCTAAACACATTTTTTACAGTGTAAGTAAAGTGAAATGACTTTTATTTGTCACCGACATAATTACCTTTCAAACTTATATTGTAGCATTCAGTAAAGGAATTATAACACAAAAATGACACCAAACGCCTCATTGCAAATGTGGCAAGTAAGTGAACAGCTTTTTATTAAACAGATAACCACTAAGCTGACTTCACTGGAGCTTACAATATATGGCGGCCTCATTGGCCGAGTGCTAAAATGGTAATCTTACCGCCAGCTCGGGTCACAGGTGGGACTAGTCAAGTTCTACTTGTGGGTGGTCAGGAGCGGTCTTAAGGCTAAATTGTATTAACATAAGAATTTTACCTGCGTTTTACTCTTTTAAATGTGTTTATCTGTGAATATTTACATTCTTGGTGAATTTACTGAAAAGCCCTATAGTGAACCATTGGAACGTAATGTAGTTTACATTCCAATAATTACATTGAGACACGCGACGTCAATGACGTCAAAATAAACAATGGCTCTCTACGACCTGATTGGACGTCAGCAACGTCATGACGTCATGCATGCCGTTCAGCTGTTAGCACAAAAAACTGCATGTACATGTTTTACTGCTTCAATTTTACCGCTTATATAAGATTTTTCATTAAAGATTTTATTGAAACGAATGTAAATATAAGCAATGAACTTAATTTTTCTGACGTTTATCGAAGTGTAAACTACATTGGGTCACTAGCAAAGTTTACATGAACCGCTCCGGGGTTCATTCACTTTGCACGTGACCCAATGTAATTTACACTTCGATAAACCTCAGAAAAATGAAATTCATTCCTTAAAAATACTGGTCAAATGAGAAACCAGAAGTTGCCACTTTATCCGGCGTTACTTTGAATTTCGCATATTGTGTTTTTTATCTGTGCTTCCTCGGACAAAAAATCATGAGCTATCGGCTGTTTACTATGTAGTTATATTAAAAAATGCAAATTCATCCACCAGTTGGTCAAAAATTAAGGAAACTGAAAAAAGTACGAACCCTCTTGCTTCAAATGCTGTCTGAGCGTTTGGCCGAACATGCAAAGCAATTTTCTCCTTGACTGATTGCATATTTCAAATATATCTATGTACCAACAGAAGATCTGGCGATTAAAGGCATCTATGTAGATCCGGATAGCCTAGTTCTAATGCTCACACAAAATCTCCTAACGTTATAAATAGATTTTTTTTCAACCCACCTCGGAAACTGTCAACAAAAATGGCGGCGAATCCTACGAAAAATACCGCAATCCGGCGTGAAAACACCGCAAATCCTGCGTTTCGACCGCTTTTCCGGCGTTACGGTTGGTCCCTGTGAGTATTGAATTACAGTGTAGATTGATATAATTTTTGCCATGATGCTACGATGAATAAGCGCGCAATGGACGCAGTGACATTACTTCTGGATCAACCCTTGTACGTATTTACATTCATTTTCCATGTTCATCTTGAAAACCGCCCTTAATTTCGTACAACCTGGTATACTTTTAGAAAAAGTTGCATGAGAAATACCAATGTCATTTTAAGTTTAAGTTGACTAGGAGCGGCTGTAGTATAGCGGATAACACTCCGGACTACCAATCCAGGGGTCGCAGGATCGATTCCCCGCTTCTCCGGTCTTTCGGATGAGATCATATGACCTCGTTGTTGGTGGGAAGTTAAATCCGAGTTCATTCATTAAGTTGACTACTTTCAAAATGTATAGAATATATAGTAAATAATGACTTTTGTAGTGCGTTTTCAAAGTTCTTGCCTAAATATTTCTCTTTTTTTTTTTTCTTTTTTTTTTTTTTCTTTTTTTTGCATTAACTGATCATTTGATGATTTTCCGTGTTCAATCAGACAAAAAAAAAAAAAAAAAACAATTATTCAGAATTCCTTTGCTGTACATGTAGTTTTTATTCAAATAGGAAGAAAAACACTGCGGTCATTTTGATTTACATTTGCGATTACAACTTAGCACCCTTATTTTCTATGTTTGCTAAAATTGCGGACGGTTGCGGCTACTTGAATTAACAACAATTTTGTGACATTTCGTGAAAACGCATGTTGTGACCCTTCAATATAATCCTTTCCCCGACACGGTTCTAACGAGGGGTCAAAATATCTTTGGGTATAATCGATTCCGCCAATTTTCGCTTCCTGCAGAGACTGTCCGTCATTTTTGGCTTCCCCCAAACTGTCCGCGAACTCTTGCGTCCTGCAGAGACTACTGTCCTCGAAAAATCGCTTCCTACCGAGACTGTCCGCGTGATTCTGCTTCCTGCCGAGAGCCTCGGCAGGAAGCAGAATCACGCGGACAGTCTCTGCAGGAACCGGGCATTTATCATGTACAGAAGTCTCGGCAGGAAGCAACAGTTCGCGGACAGTCTCGGCGGAAGCCAAATATGATGTACAGTCTCTGCAGGAAGCGAAAATTAGCGGAATCGATTATACCTTATGAACATGTTTCCTATGAAAATAATCCTTTAAAATCCTACTTTATCAGGGGCTCTGTTAAAAAGGTGTTGAACTACCACAACATACCTGGTGGGCATTCCTCAATATTACACACCATGCTTTCTGTTTCAAGGCCATCACACTCTTGCCCACCTCCACTTGGTGTTGGATTGGTACACGACCTTGACCTCGTGCTTATACCAATTCCGCAGGAGTCCGAACATGGACTCCAATTGCTGAAGTCTGTCCATCCACCGTCTACTGCATACGGAATCATAAGACATATATTTAGACTTTATGAATACACTTGTATGATTTCCGCCTTTTTACAAAGGGGAATAACATTTGTAGCTTCCTGTTTTCTTTTCGGGACAACGTACCCTTTCAAAATGTGGACAAATCTTAAAAGAAGAAATTAGCTCCTCGAACAGCAGATTCTTTCTTTCAAGAAAATGACAGGGATGCATCCCGTTAATGCTTTTATCATCTCGCTAAACTGGGATTTTTATTTTTATTCAAATATGAAAAGATTGATCAATGACAGTCATGATACGAGTCTCACCACTCCACTTTCAGAACAATATTAATGAGCCGCGACACGACAAAACCAACAATATGGTTGTGCCCCCAGCACAGGTTCATATCAGCCTGGGCATCCGCCCTGGCTGATCAGACTCTTCGCTAATCGCTTAAAGGGTAGCGAAGGTACTAAGGAATCTCCATGCGGACAGCAAAGACTCTGATCAGACTGGGCGGATGCCCAGGCTGATCTGAGTCTGCGCTGGGCGCACAACCACTATGTTGGTTTTCTCGTGTCGCTGCTCATTTAATACGTTCTACAACGTTCCATGTTACATGTTAATATGTTCATACTCCCAATATTTAATATTCGACTGGGGTGAAGCGTATAAAAGATTGCAATTACAAAACATTGATCATGTATGACTGGTGAGGATAGGATCTTTTTTTCATTCGAATGTACGGGGTAATTTTTATATCTCGTACCACACCGTAAAATCCCATTGAATGGGTTAGGCGCCGTTCAAATTGCTCATACTAAAATGGTGGAAACTGCTCCCAGCAGTAAGTTGAATAAAGCGTCCTATAGGGCAAACAGACAACCCTTTCTTTGAACAGTGGACTTGTCCATTCTTATCACTTGGATGAGTCTATTTCTCGTTTTAGAGATGTCTGTGGGATGCTTTGATTTTCATTGTATTTTGCATATAAATACTTGTAAGCAAATAGTGTAGACCCTGACTGGACGCCGCAAAATGCGGAGTCTGGACTGGTTCTGTACTGTTTGCATATGTCCCAAAAACGAGTTTCCGGTCTAAAAAGGGTTCAGCAGCTCTAACCGTAGAAGAGTCTTGTGTACCAAGCAGTAGGACATACATATATTTATCATAAGACGTCGCTGTTATTCAGTGGATAACGTCGTGTCACAAAAATCGTATGACCACACGTGCAATAACACTTTTGCGCGCGTACTTGTAACGTCACTGACAAAGTCCGTGTCAACAATGCGTTTTCCCATTGAAATAATGTCCATTTTGAAGGCGATATTTCCCATTTTAAAGGGTCATGTGATAAACAGAATTTTACACTCGAGGTCATTTTATATGAAATTCATGAAACTCGCCCGAAGCTCGTTTCATAAATTTCATATGAAATGACCACTCATGTAAGATCCTCTAACACTTTTCCGTTGGATTGCACGGGTGTCTCCATGTAGGCTAAACGAATGTACTGAAAAAAGAACCGAAAGAAAATTTGTTGCAAAATAACCACATATATTTGAGAATGTACATGTATGAATGACTTGGCATTTTACATCCTTTTCAGCGATATTTCAGTCATATCGGGAAGGAAGTTGGGAGGGTGATTATAAAGAGCTCAATGCAATGAAGCGCTTTTTAGGTTTGCACCGAATCTCGCCTCCAGCTGGACTCGTACACCAAAGTCCGGGGCGCTGACCATTAAGCCAAGCGCACGCTTCACATACGTTCGACTCTTTGATATTTATTATCTTTGATATAGAGGATCTTACACGAGTGGTCATTTCATATTTATAATATGACGTCGCTGTTATTCAGTGGATAACGTCGTGTCATAAAAATCGTATGACCACACGTGTAAATGTAATAACACTTTGGCGCGTAAACGTAACGTCATTTACAACGCACATGTCAACAATGCGTTTTCTTATTGAAATAGTTTGCAGTTGGAAGGCGTAAGAAATCCCATTTTAAAGGGTCATATGATAAACAGAATCTTACACTCGTGGTCATTTCATACGAAATTTACGAAACTCGCCGAAGGCTCATTTCATAACATAAACTTCATATGAAATGGCCTCTCATGTAAGATCCTCTATTAATGACATGACGTTACCCACTGAATAACAGCGACGTCATGTGATAAATAGTATTAGGGTATATGGGCACAACCTCCATAATTGTTTGCCACTGTCATCCAAAGGAAGGCAACACTTTCGACATCCTGTTAACTTCTCTGGAGGTCAAATCCCTTCCAAAATTGGATCTGCTAGTAAACGAAATAATTTGGCTCCTGAGGAGCAAACTCTTTCCTTTTTACGGCCCCACCGATTGAGAGGACAGGTAAAAAAAAAGAAAATGGCATAGTTACTAGCCCTGAAAGTGTTCACATTCACATCAATTTTCTGTCCTTTCTACACTGTAAAAATCGCGCTTAGCTATAAAACACAAGTGGTTACATGTTTAGGTGTAGGCATATGTCATACAGCTAAACATGTACGCCTTTTCTATTATTTTCCCGAACAAAGTCTGCTAAACACGTTTTATTCTGTTACGCGTTTCGGAAGAACCCATTTTCTCTTTTCCCCGTTGAAGAACGAAACAAAAGAGACGAAAATGTTGACAGAGGAAATTTTCAATATAAAAGGTAGACATAACCAGTTTTGTACATGTTTAATTTCTAATTCTAACACAGTGCGCCTATAGACGCAATGGAAAGTGACTGTGTTTTATTCTGCAACAATTCACTGTTACGGAGCGCGTGAGTGTAATTGCTGACGTCACTGCAATTACTGACGTAATCTTGTGACGTTTTGAGATATTAGAAGGTGTAACGTCTCTGTTTCTTTCTTAAATCGCCATAAAAACGTACATTTATCTTAGATACAGTTAAGAATATTGGCGGGAACACGAACGCGCTGGCATGAAGATTTGGAGAGTTTGAATGAAAAGAATAGTTTTTCAGCGTTTTTGAGTGTTAGAATTGAAATAGTTCAGCTCTAGCATTGAATTGTTGAGTAATAATTCACATAAACCTAAACATGTTGCAAATTGAACATGTTACGATTTAAACACCTAAAAAATCGGACTGCATATTTTCCATTGATTCTAAACACATTTTTACAGTGTACATGTAATATCACAGAAGCCGGTTAAGTGCCGGCTTCATGCGCAAGCAGTACCGGGTTTAAGTCTCACTGATTGTTTAATTCTTCTAACCGTAATGATAATAATAATAATAATAATAATAATAATAATAATAGACTTTATTTTAATACAATAATAATAGACTTTATTTCAATAGACTTTATTTTAATTATAATAGACTTTATTTTAAGGATGTCCGCTGGTGAAAATCATTTATTCAAACTTTTTTTACTTTTGTGTTATTTCAATTCTTCCATCAATATGTAGTCCAAAAATGCAAAATAAAGTATACGTTAGTGTGGATTATTTTGCAGCACATGCCATGGAAGCTTGTGAGGGTACCCAGTCATTGTGAAATTTTTGAGCATAATATAAGAATATTTAACCATGTGTTTAAAAATTTTAAGAAGAGGAATCAGTTGATTGAATAAATAATTACATGCGTTTCTTCGGACGACCACACTATGTTACATTGATTTCAAGCATAATTTGCGCACAGTCTTTTGTTAATTTCCAAATATTTAAAGGAAGTGTTCCCCAACCCCCTTGACTTTGGCCTATTTTTGAAGCCATAAAAATGAACCCAGGCCACTTTAAAAAAAATAGCCATAGAGGGTATAAGCACAATATTTCTGTTTATAATATTATATTGCTAGGATCTTGTCTAAAGATAATTAAGCAAAAAATAATGTCCTGAAGCACTCTGTTATTAAATAGCACTTGAGATATGTTGGTATTATGATATCTTCTCTTCTAATTGAATTTAAGATTAATTGTGGAAAAAAATGACAAAATATTGAATTAATAAATATATTTCGTTTAAAATCTAACAATACCTGACACAAAGTTTATTGTTAAACACGTTATTGAAGATTTTATATTAAAAACTGTAAATGCCTTGGCAAAAAATGACAAAATTTATCCCTACCCCCAAAAGAATGTAAAATTTTTAATATTTTGTAATGCTGCACCAAAGTGATGAAAAATAACAGAAGCAGATTCTAACTTTTTCTTAAACTCTGATAGTTTATCATTCAGACAATTATCTTTAGGAAAATTGGTAGAAAAATATAGGTTAGTGTGCAAATAAGAAAGACAACTTGAAAATTTTAAGCCTACCCCCTTTTGTTTTTGGCTATGTGTAAATTAATAGAGAACTCACGGCCGCATCTGAGTTATCTGTCTAGTCCGACGAAAGAATTTTAATGTAAAACTGAAAACAGCCATGTTATTCTAAAATTATATAGCCTTTTCATAACCAAAGAGAACTTCATAAACAACTAATTGGATCTTAGGCTAATAGAAGCATACTTTAAGCCACCCCATGTAGAAACAATGGCTGCCTGTGTTGGTAAACTACAATATGTTTCTTTCATGTTTATGATAAAATCATTTCCAAAGTCTATTTTCTTGACTAGATATTAATATATTCTTAACATGCATACAGAAAAATATGGGAAAAATAAGCTGTTATATGAAAAAGCAGTTTTAGAATGGTAATTACCCCACCCACTTCGTGATCCACTTCAGGACTGACTGATCTGATTTTACCATGACACACAGTCAACGTAAATTTCTTGATCAATCTCTGGTACATGTAAATTTATACATGTATAAATGCTCTTGAATGCATGCTCATTTGTATGATTTGACACAACAGTTTTTTTAATTTAGGGCCTACATTATTTCCGAGCTTGAGCGAGCATGATAGAGAATTGAAAATAATAAATAATAATAATAAATAAAAGGTGAAAAGTCAGTCTGAATCTCTTAAACTATCTGTATGTGCCTTGAATTTATTGATACATGTAAATTAGTCTTGTATGCAAGATGCATGTAATATAAGCGTGACACCAACAGATTCGTTAATCTGCATATTTTCGAGCTTTGGCGAGCAAAAGTTTGAGATTTAAAGGGAAAGCTACATAATGTCACACGAACGAATGCATAAGTTTCTTGGGTCTCATTATTCCAGAGGATAGGTTCCCTTTTCTTAAGGCTGGAGTACAGTCTATTATAAAATGTTCAGTCAACGTTTTTTTTTCTAAGATAGAGCCGCGACACGACAAAATCAACAATGTGGTTGTGCGCCCAGCCTGACCAGAGTCTTCGCTGTCCAAATGGAGGTAGCTTAGACCCTTAGCTACCCTTTAAGCACTTAATAAAGAGAGTGAACAAACTGGACAGATGCCCAGGCTGATCTGAGTCTGCACTGGTCGCACAACCACATTGTTGGGTTTCTCATGTCGTGACTCAGATTCTAATGGTCCCCCGTCTTGCATGCTACTGTCGGGTAGCATTTTATTGTTTTACGAAAAATCTTTTGAATCATTGAATAAGCCAGTGTAATGAGCAGCTTGATCTCAGTCTACACGGGTCAACAATGCACTCGATTTGGACCACTGTCCCAGGAAAATAGATAGAAACACCTGTCGTGTTGAAGAGAAAACAAGAGGGCCATGAGGCCCTGAATCGCTCACCTGAACAATTGGCAAGGTGGCTTATACTTATCATGTCTGAAATTGTCAAAATATGAGTTTTGGGTCAAAAGTCAAAGAATGACCATGACCACTTGTACTCATAAATCTTCATGTACTCATTAGACAACCATATATACCATTTTTAGGCCAAAATCTCCAAAACTTTCCATGAAATCTTATGTTCTAGCATTTTCCCATATTTGACCATGCCGCAAAAAAGGTCAAGGTAAACCCAAGGTCACCATTTGAACAGTCTTGGTGGTACTCTAGTACTCCATACTATTTGCCAAGTTTCAGGGCCATAGGTGTATTGGTTCTGGGGAAGAAAAATATTAAAGATTTATCCCGTAAGTGGTAATGGCGGCCAAGCTGGTCATGTGACCTGGACCGTTTGAACAAATTTTCATTCAATCAACCCCTGGAGGCTCTATATGAAATGTGTTCACAATTGGCCCTTTGGCTTTTGAGGAAATGGTTGAAAATGTCAAAATATGAGCAATCTGGATCAAAGGTAAAAAAATGACCTTGACCTCTTGTACTCATAATTCTTCATGAACTCATTAAGACAACTGTATATACCAATTTTTTAGGTCAAAATCTTCAAAACTTTCCATGAAATCTTATGTTCTACCATTTTCCCATATTTGACCTTGCTGCAAAAGGTCAAGGTCAACACAAGGTCATAATTTGAACAATCTTGATAGTACTCAAGTACCCAATGCTACTTACAAAGTCTCAAGGCCATCGGTCAATTGGTTCTGGAGAAGAAGATTTTTAAAGGTATTTACCATATATGGGCGTGGCGGCCATGTTGGTCATGTGTCCAGGACCGTTAGAAAATATTTTCATTCCATCAACCCCTTGAGGCTCTATATGAAATTTGGTTTCAATTGGCCCAGTGGTTTTAGAGCAGATTGTTTGAAATTGTCAAAATTTGAGATTTCTGGGTCAAAGGTCAAAGAATGACCTTGACCTTTTGTACTCAAAAATCTTCATGTACTCATTAAGATGATTCTATGTACCAATTTTTAGGCCAAAATCTTCAAAACTTACCATGAAATCTCATGTTTTAGCATTTTCCCATATTTGACCTTGCCGTAAAAAAGGTCAAGGTCAACCCAGGGTCATAATTTGAACAATCTTGATAGTACTTGAGTACCCAATGCTACATACCGAGTTTCAAGGCCATCGGTCTACTGGTTCTGGAGAAGAAGATTTTTAAAGGTTTTTACCATATATGGGCGTGGTGGCCATGTTGGTCATGTGACCTGGACCGTATGCACAAATTTCATTCCCTCAACCCCTGGAGGATCTATATGAAATTTGGTTACAATTGGCCTGGTGGTTTTTGAGGAGATTGTTTGATATTGTCAAAATATGAGAGTTCTGGGTCAAAGGTCAAAGAATGACCTTGACCTCTTGTGCTCATAATTCTTCATGAACTCATTAAGACAACTGTATATACCAATTTTTAGGCCAAAATCTTCAACAGTTTGCAGGATATCTTATGTTGCAGCATTTTGCCATATAAAAGCATAAGGAAGCAAATTTGACCTTACCATAAAAAAGGTCAAGGTCAACCCAAGGTCACAATTTGAACAATCTTGGTAGTACTCGTGTACCAGATGCTACATACCAAGTTTCAAGGCCATCGGCCTATTGGTTCCGGAGAAGAAGATTTTTTCAGGTTTTTACCATATATGGGCATGGCGGCCATGTTGGTCATGTGACCAGACCGTTTGAACAACTTTTCGTTCCTAAGGTCCCAGGAGGCTCTATATGAAATTTGGTTACAATCGGCCAAGCGGTTTCAGAGGAGAAGTCGTTTGAAAGTGTGGACGGACGACGGACGGACGACGGACGACGGACGACGGACAACGGAGCCTTACCATCCTATAAGCTCCCCCGGAGCCGCTGGCTCAGGTGAGCTAAAAAAATATAGTTTTGCGTAACGTTGAACTAAACTGTCAGTCCAGTGACGTCACAATGACAAATTGGCACGCGCTCATTAATTGACTGAGCGAATACTATGGCTGAGTTCGCATCAAATGCAACAAATCTCTCTACAAATTAGATTCAATAATTTCCAAGAAAGCTAGTGTATTTTATAATAATGTTTAATTTCCCAAAGCGCGCCTCAGTATTGGTCATGCTATTAATAACATGGGGAGACTGAGGCCTATAATGCAACAGCATCAGGGTGGGATCATACAGATCTACACCCCACCCCTACTCCGCCAACACCCAGACGCCCGAGCACCTCGAGACCTACACTGTTCTGTTTCCTTTTTCTCAAACCGTTTAGCCATTTAAATAGTAGAGATGTCAAAGTGTCTAAATCTTAAGTCCGAATTCATTTAATCGAAATAAACGTCGACAAATCCGTAATATTTAATTGCAAAGACATGTCCGAAAAACAGGAAGTGTGATCAGGTGCTCGCGAGTAGTAAGCATCGCCTGCCTATCATAATACACCCGCCATGTCTATATATCTGATGAAAAAGTCAGTGAACATGAAAGTCCGGTAACTTGACTTGTTTAAAAGAAATGGCGTGCCTTGTTGCTTGCGTCAGCCCCCTCCCCCTCAAGGTGTGTGGCTGGAACAGACCCCCCCTCCCCCCCCCCCCCCCCCCCCCCTTGCGTCTAAATTAAATAGTTAGGTGTTATTTTCAGAACCAAGATTTATACATAGCCGTCATATTCCAAAACGAGTTGAAAAAAAACCCTAACCTACAGAGACTCAGAGATTGGACAAAAGTGTTGAATCATAGCATTGCCTTTAACTTCGGTGCATTTCCTCTTAAGCTGACAAATTGATTATCTGAAAAGCACAACATATACCATAATGAAAATTATACTTATATGAAGATAAATGATTTATGCAATGTAAAAGAAAATTTATTTTGTATGTTTATGCTCTCTAGTTGCAGAATTTTTTAAAAATCGCGTAATTTTTATAAAACCTTGTTTCCATTGACGTCTATTATTTCTGTTTGTTCCAATACGCATAAATGATGAGCAATAAAATCCATACAATTTTATGAGAATTTGAATGGGGGCCAAAAAGGGGCCACTATCTACGCATAAATGATAAGCAATAAAATCCATACAATTTTAAAATAATTTGAATGGGGGCCAAAAAGGGGCCCTTATCTATTTATATATTTTGACCAGGTCCTTTGCCACAAAAAATCTAATGCTTAATGCTCTGTAAAGCTGTAAATATTTAAAGCGTCTAGGGGCGAAGTCCCCTGAAGCCAAAAGCAATGATGCTGATGACAGGCACCTAGAGATTTGATGTCACAAACGCAGACATTAAATGTACTGATTGGCATGATTTCATACATTACGTCATACTGTTCTACTAGCAAATAATGTTTTTTTTCTGGACATGAAGCACGCGAAATTTTTTTTTCGGTAAATGTTTGGAAGACAAGTTTGATTGAATAGAACTAATCTGAAAATGTAGTAGTAGTGGGGGTGGTGGGAGGGGAGGGGGTGTCTGAGGTGGCCTCTCGACCCCCAAAGCTGAAACTTTTTTTTTTAAATGCAGACGGATACAAAAATTCTGACCCCCACCCCCATATGCCTAACAAAATATATGACCCCCCCCCCCCCCCCTTGCCCCATGGTATAATTATTTTCGATCCCCCAGTAGACCACCAAATCAAGAAATTAAAAAAAAAAATCCAACACCCCATCCCCACTGAATGTACCCGGTCCCCCACCTAGTAATAAATGACTTGTCCGTAATAATCATGTCGCTGTGAGCGGGTAACATCATAACTTTTGATTAGTAAAATACCGCCCAACGGATAAAGTATTAACCTCAAAATTTTGATATGGTGTCGGATCTCAAGAACATAGACTATTTTACTATGACATGCCTTCGTAGAGGAGATTTGGAGCAGCCTGAGGCGTGCATTAATGAAGTATGATGTAGGCTTTCAGCGCAGTTAGTTCACTAATGACAGAAACTTCACTCCACCACTGTCACTCTGGTCAGTTTTTGCGCTTGAATGTGCTAGCTGTTTGTTGCAGGTGCGCGAAAAAACCACTTTCAGATACCAAAGTAAAAATAAAAACACCACTTAGCAATTCACCAGCAGTTTCAGATGAAGTCAGCTGTAGATTCTAATTGACAGCAAAAGCACACGTCATCGTTACGTGTACTAACGAACCGAAACAAACCAGCCGTGCACAGTGTATTTGCAGAGATAAGAGAATTTCAGCCGTGTGCCTAGGACTAGGCCTGCGTAGCAGAACATATTAGCTAAAGTAAGATTAAGATTATATCTGTCAACAGGCATATTTTTATATCATGTCTAGCCCTCAGACTCATTAGAGCTCCTTTGGTGTCTAAAGGATTTGGCCTCTCGCGGCCAAATGTGGGTGGGGTGTATGGGTTGCGTCAACTTGCTCCGAAACTCGTAAAGAAAGTCGAATATTTGGTCAAGTAAAACCAGAGACTGTCTGGCGGATGGGATGCCAGATGACATGGAAACTAAATGCAGTGTGGTTAGAGTTCATTAGAATATATTTTGCAAATTGTAAAGGCATAGTAAAGCGCCTGGTGTGCAGCCAAATAACGACATCACGGGTACGTGGGATCTAATATCTCTTGAGCGAATGAAAAAATGGTAGCGCTCGAATGATAATTATACAACATCATCCAAAGTTTTTAAAAACACAGTGATTTTATATTATTTCTTAATTGTATGACGGCAAAATTACGACAGCCGACACTCGACATGCCGAACAGTTGTTGGCAGTTCGCGTTGCGCAGAGGTCTCAAATTTGTCACCAGTGGACATCCTTAATACAATATGACTTGTATATATATTGTGAAATATACCTGGGCATTCTGGATTTTCACATGTCCTAGTCTCAACTGCATCACCTTCACAATCGTCTCCCCCGTACTGAGGTTCTGGATTAGTACATGACCTTGACCTTGATTCCGTTCCATTGCCGCATGTTGGAGAGCACGCTGTCCAATCACTCCAGTCAGTCCAACTGCCATTAACAGGATCTCCGATTTCTAAAATCAAATGAAACATGTCATGCAAAAAAAAGGCTATAGCAAGTGCGAAAAACAAAAACTCTGATCAGGATCTTTGCTTTACGCATGCACTGATTCCTCAAAATCCGTATGAGTGGTGTTCCAAAAAAAATGCGGTGGGTCAGTTTAATTTATTTTTAGGTGTACATGTAAACCGCAACATCTCGTCATCAAATGTATTCTTGATCGACTGAGTTGGCATTTACCATTGTTATTTAAAACGGAAAAACTGTGTAGCGATATTAAGAATTATATTTTTGTTCATACTGAGCCAAAAACATTTAGCATACATGTACATGTTTACTTAGACGCTACAAAGTCATATAGGGCTCAGGTCATAACATTGAATCACTATTGATACAGGGTCGTTTTCCACGTTATGTTTCTGCGGGCTGAAAAAATTGCAGTCAAGTGTTGTTTTCTTTCTGAACTACTGAAAATATCATCAACTTACACAATATGAGCCGCGACTCGAGAAACCCAACAAAGTGGTTGTACGCCAAGCGCAGACTCAGATCAGCCTGTACATTTGCCAAGTCTGATCAGACTCTTCACTAAGCGCTTAAAGGGTCGCTAAGTGTCTAAGCTACCTCCATGCGGACAGCCAAGACTCTGAATAGACTGAGAGGATGCCCAGGCTGATCTGGGTCTGCGCTGGGCGCACAACCAATTTGTTGGATTCTCTTGTCGCGGCTCAATTTTCTGATATGGCAGGTCTGTTATGTCAGCATGCCAAGTGATTCAGCTGACCCCAAAAATATTGCTTTGCCTTTATTTGCTAAATGTTTACAGTTTCTTTTTTCTGACAGATTGTTTTGCTAAATCGCATTTTGAAAGTAAATTCTGCTATGAAACAGAACTATCATTGGGCCGAAACACGACAAAACAAACAAAGTAGCATATGCGACCAGTCTGATCGTATTCTACGCTGTCCGCATGACCCTTAGCAATCCTTTAAGTGCACAGCGAAGACTCTGATCAGACTGGGCAGTCGCCAGGCTGATTTGAATCTGCGCTGGGCGTACAGGCGCCACTTTTCTAGTCGTTTCACGGCTTTATTATTTCGCTATTAATGTCTAGATTGACAACCAGCACAGGGTATAATCGATTCCGCCAATTTTTGCTTCCTGCAGAGACTGTACATCATATTTGGCTTCCGCCGAGACTGTCCGCGAACTCTTGCTTCCTGCAGGGACTACTGTCCACGAAAAATGGCTTCCTGCCGAGACTGTCCGCGTGATTCTGCTTCCTGCCGAGAGCCTCGGCAGGAAGCAGAATCACGCGGATAGTCTCTGCAGGAAGCCATTTATCATGTATAGGTCTCGGCAGGAAGCAAGAGTTCGCGGACAGTCTCGGCGGAAGCCAAATATGAATATGGAAAATACTGCTTAGAATTGCGCGGTGGCTCAGTGGTTAGTGCACTTGACTCTGAAGCCAGAGGTCGTGGGTTCGAATCCCGCCCGAGGCGAAATCTTCCTATGTCCGAACGCGTTTTTCTAGCGTCATTTGCAGGGATGATGCTAACAAGTGTGCCGTCCTTCGGATCGGGACGTTAACTGGAGGCCCCCTGTGCAGGGAGAGTCATCCCCTGTGCTGGTTAAAGATCTCTACACGGCTATATGTAGGCTTTCATCCTGCAACACCGGAGTGTACAAAAGTACACCGTCTGTGTCCCCGTCGGGGGTTAAGCGTAAATGGAAGAAAGAAAGAAAAGAAAGATATGATGTACAGTCTCTGCAGGAAGCGAAAATTAGCGGAATCGATTATACCCTGTGAACAGTAATACTGCTTTTAAAACAATGTTTTAATTCCGCGTTTTTTATAAAGATCAAGGCAAGGATTTCACGCATGAACCCTTATATACTAGATAAAGAATTACGACTCCATCAGGATTCGAAGCAGGACTGCTACCGTAGCAGGTCAGCACCTAACTCTTTGATCTGCATGTACCTGGATTTTTTTTATCTTTTTCGTTTGAATTACGTCTCCATACAAGCGGACAAACCATTTTACAGCTTACCGCGATGTTGTTCACTGCATGTATGTGTTTCATGATCTGGGCCCATTGTTCAAAGCATCGTTAGTTTAACGAAGTCATGAGTCGAGGATTCATTAGGTCTTCTTGAACCCATAAAATCAAGTGAGTTAATACTACTTTTGCTGAAAACTTTTAGGCACGTTTACAGTGCAAATGCTTCTCACCTTTTTTTATCAAAAATGACATTTTCTATTTATTTCTTCTTTTTTCCTATGATAAGTTTGATCATTTAATTGCGAAAGCTCGTCACATTTTTTTCGGCTAAACTGGCAATGTTTCGTACGTATGACGTATGATACGTTTGAAAATTTAAAGTCTCGTCAACTAATGGCGTCGTTTGTTTCAAACAACAGGGCGGAGTTTGCAGTAGGAAGGTAGGAATATGTACAATGTTGAAATCAAATGAGCCGCGACGTGACAAAACCAACAATGTGGTCGTGCGTCCAGCGCAGACTCAGATCAGCCTGGGCATCCGCCCAGTCTGATCAGAGTCTTCGCTTTCCGCATGAAGGTAGCTTAGTCCCTCAGCTACCCTTTAAGCGCTTAGCAAAGAGTCTGATCAGACTGGGTGAATGCACAGGCTGATCTGAGTCTGCGCTGGGCGGACGACCACATTGTTGGTTTTCTCGTGTCGCGGCTCAAATGAAGTACAGTCAACTCTCGATATCTCAAAGTCAAAATTCATCTCAAACTATTGGTATTTCAAGGTAAATTTTCTGGTATAAATACTGATATCTCATAGTAAATTTTCTGGTCTCAGAAAATGTACTTTGAAAACCAGTTTGAAAAAAAAAAAAAGTTGACATGTATAAAGAAAAATGAATTTAAACTATGTTCTGTGATATAAGAGGTACATGCACTTTGAGTTATCAGTATTTGAGATAACAAGAATCAACTGTAGTAGAAATTACCGTAGAGTTCAATTTCACAGATGGTCAGATAGTTATGTGAATCCATCGAGATGTTGAGAAATTGTCCCGTATGTGGCGTATCAAAGGTGACGTCGAGAACAGCCCCGACGGTCCCGTAATGGTAGTAAATCTCTGTCATTTCCGTTATCGAAGGGCCAAACGTAAAATTCAGATTTTCCAGTCTTTCCGCTGAAATGTTTAGGTATTCATTACATTTTTATATATATTTTTAAATTTGCTTTCATTTTCACATCATCACTTACCGTTATAAAAATAGGAACAAGAATAATTTCTAGCTTAAATTCAGTTTCATTTAATATTAAAAGTAGTTTTTATTTATGTATAATTCTTAAATTCGGTTATATTTAAACACAGTTTTTATTATCAAAGAGTTATCTCAATTTATCGTGAAACAATCAAAGTTGCTGTAAAATTTGTTTTTCCTTTAGCAGTATAACAAATTGCTTTTAAAACGCGGTCGTATGTGTGGCTATAAAGAAACCGTCGGGATTATGACCATAGTACTTTTCTTAGGAATAAGAGAAGACAGCAGTTTGAAGTTGAACGCTTGTCAAATTATCTCCCTTGCATTTAAACAAATAGCATATCGGAGTTCCATATCAACAAAAGTTCTGCAGTGCTACGAAAAATGAGCCGCGACACGACAAAACCAACAATGTGGTTGTGCGCCCAGTGCAGACTCAGAGGAGCCTGGAGATCCGCCCAGTTTGATCAGACTCTTCGTTAAATACTCAAATGGTAGCCAAGGGTCAAAGCTACCTCCATTCCGACAGCGAAGATTCTGATCAGACTGGGCGGATGCCCAGGCTGATCTGAGTCTGCGCTGGGCGCACAAACACATTGTTGGTTTTGTCGTGTCGCGGCTCAAATTTCTTTGCAGATCTTTTCATTTTACTCTCCTTTATTTATTTTCAATCTTCATATGATCCCTTTCTTTTCAAGAAATACATGATGTTAAAAGAGTCTATAAGAAATCCAATGGTAAGCAAACGTTAGTGTTACTACTGTCAACTTCGCCCGATTGTTTCTTTGAAACGCAAAGCCGGGTTGTTTTAATTTCTTTATCGCTTTTTCTTACCCTTGCTGCAGACATTATGTCTGGAGAATATTTTGGCCGAACAGGTTATGGATTTGAAAATTTAGCGTCTGAAAGTATGGTAACTTTGCGGTCATTCCCGTCACAAAAGCAAGTGTTCTGGTGTCTAAAGTTTATGGAATATCGATGCGCTAGGGTGCTCATTCTGTCATAATAGCATAAAATGTCAAAATAAAAGCATACACCTATACCTTCAAATAAATTGAATGTATACATTGTGAGAGTTCCTTTTGATGTTCAGTACATATTGTAAACATCTTATTTGAAAAATAATAATACATGCATGTATAATAATTTCAGATCGGCAGAACCTTATAGCAATAGGTTTTCCTGGTTACAGGCACCGAACAAGGGCGTAGCTACGTATACAGCAAATACGCAAGTGCGTATTGAAATTTTGTCAAAATTGACAAAATTTCAAAACGCACCTGCATATTTGCATGCTGAAATTTTATAAATTAGACAAGATTTCAAAACCACCTCCCAAAGAGGCTGAAATACGTATTTTCCCTTCAAGAAGTAGAGAATAAAACATGGTTGTACGTATTATGAAATTGCCCCTAGTTACGCCCCTGCCGAATATTTCATGAATCACATATGACACCTGGTACACTAGACAATAAACATAGAAGTAAATGCTCCTATTCGAAGGAAGACAAATTATTATTCTGAAAGGCCGATCTCCCATGAAATGTTTCAATACTATATACGAGCAATAATGATACTTACGGCCATAGTCCGCTCTGTTGACGATTTCCATGGCAACAATTGTATATGAACTCTCTAGATCCAGCAACAACCACGGATCTTGCTGATTCTCTGTGCACGCGCAAGAACCATTATACCACTGGCCATCTTTTATGCCGTTAACAGCGTTGCTACCAGGGGCTTGAGGAGGTTCGCTGCCAGGCTTATCATAGTTGCTACTCATTGTCACCGTCTTGTTGCGGGCAACATTCACGAGATGGCAGCTTGCCACACCTAAACAAAAATAATACGGAGGTTAGTTAGAAATGAAAATTACTACCCTAGCCTCCCTACCCACACCAGGCCCCGAGGTTATAAAACTTTTTTCATGCTCAACTCAGCTGAGCATGGAATTTTACCTACTAATAAAAAGCAAATTACTGATAAGCATAGTTGTTTTCTTGCTCAGTTGAACTGAATATAAAATTTTCTCTGCTCATGAACATGAAAATGCCAACATTAGTTGGCATTTTCATATTTATCAGCAGAGAAAATTTCATGCTCAGCTGAGTTGAGCACGAAACATTTTTATTACCTCGGGGCCTGGTTACATGTAACTATGTTTTCAAGGATGTTACGAAACGAAAAAAGCTATTACATGACAAAAAAGAGACATAGTTACCAAACGACCTGGTCATCAGATCGTTTGGTAACTATCATCTTTTTCGTTTCGTAACAGCTCTTTTTCGTCTCATAACAGCCCTTGTATATACATGGTTAACCAGGGGTGCTACCATTGGCACGGTAGTGAATGATAAAGATCTTCGCAATGTAGCAGCGATTCACGTATCTACCTTTTAGTATAAACATTATTTTATTTGTATAAACTGACAATATAAATACAATACACATGAAAGATATACAGAAGAATATACAAAAAGATCCAGAAGGAAGTCAAACGACTTATGTAAAAGTAAAAAGTATGCAAAGACCAGGAACTGAAACAATCAAAATCCAAATCCAGCCCTCAAACCATAGTTGGAAACAACTAAGATTACAAATAATCAAGATACAGAGAACATATGGCCAACCGAGTGAGCAGCTTGTTCCCAAAAGGTGGCCACTCAGCAACCCAAACCGAACCAAAAATAATAAGAACATACATAAGGTAAAACATCACAGAAACTCTGACACCAAAAACAGGCAACAGAGAACCACAACAGAACTACCGCCTTGGAACGGTCAGTAATGAATTACTGGGGGGCTTAAATCGATTTTACAGGCCCAACCTCACCCTCAGTTTCTGAAGTGGTACAAAACATTTAGTTGGTTGTTCGGTTCGCATGATAACCCTCTAACTCGTCAATGAATCATCACGGAAAACACATAAATCAAATTTCAACACCATGAAGAAGCAAAGACGAGGACTCAACAGATACAACGGGCCGTCTGACAGGTGGAGATCCCTGTCCTGCCAAACAACCCCACTGGAAATCTGAAGCAAAAGAAAGTCACCAGTTGAGCCCCGGTGGACCAAGCAACAGACAAAAAGGCTCCGGTCCCAACCAACTAAAATATATAGCTTTAGGTCGGGGCCATCATAGAGTCTGACGACCGATCCCCCGGTGTGCAATTAAAGAGTGCAGCAAAGTTATCAACCGTGATTGGGTTAATCACTAAGCATGCAGACTGTCGCATAACATTTAAATTATAGCCAATACGTTTGTGACGTATTATTATTTTTCGGAATTGATCAGAAAAATCAGTCCTACCCTTAATCTTTTTGAATTTGTATACTAAGTCACCATAAAATTCTGGTTCCGATAGGCCTTGGTGTAAAAGAAATTTTAATCCGACATCAAATTTTGAAACCAATTCATGGTGTCTGCGATAGAATTTAGAAAAAGCCTTTCTAAGCTTATGATACCGATAGCCCTGTTGAAGAAGTTTAGCAGTTAAACATTTATTACGAGCATTAAAGTAAATCTGTATCCCATTGGACAATAATGTTATAGCATATATATAATGAGTGATTTGGTATGTCAGCTACAATAAATAATGTTTAATTGAGCAATATCAATGAAAAAGAAACGTGATACAATAAATAAGAAAAAAAGAGCATATTGGAAGGTGTTCGCAAGATATTGCCAATAGGACAAAATACAATCACGTAAAATAGTTGCTGTCAAGGGCGGGCTCCGATGAGAGTTCTGAGTGAGTCAAGTCTTTTCATCTATCAGGGATAGATAAGCCATGGCCCCTAGTGGAACCGCCTCACCGAAGTGGTTCTAATGAACGTCCGGACACGCGTTGCAATAATAAGAAATTGAGTAAGGAAATAAAAAAAATATGTCGAAGTCACGGCATCCAGGCCCACCCTTGTGTGCAGCTATGAACGAGACACAACAGAAAAAGAATGAAAAAAATATGAATAAATAGATAAACAAATAGAAATATATAATCAAGAGAAGGAAAGAAAAGGAAGACTCCACGGGGGACCCCGGGTGAGGGTCTTACCGAGTAACCAAGACATGCTAAGCTGGATGGCTCCGTTGGTTTGTGTTGCCATGTTGCACACAGAATCAAAGGCTAGAGATTGTCTTTTTGATAAAAATTGTATGTAATTAGACATTTGTACAGTGTGTCTGGAAACGCTATGTTTTCGAAATGAAAGACTGTACAGCCAAAAAAATAGACTCATTAGCTTCATTTGTTAGCTCTAGATTCCCAAAGAGTAGAGTATTTAGTGTTGGAGTGGCTATTTCAGAAATGGTCGCTATCATCTCTTGTCTAAAATTCTGGAATAAGTTGCATTCCAAGAGAAAATGATTAGTGTCTTCGACAGCCCCACAGATACAGTTCGGATGCCCTATAATATTCTTTGAAAACAGATGCTGGTTTAGAGTACTGCAATTCATTCTAAGTCTGGTATGATATATCTGATCACTTCTTTTACCGATGTTATAGAACTTTGGAGGCCCCCTAATATTTACATTTAGTTTGTGTTTGAAAATTGCTAATGTACTTGAATCACGAATTTCTTGTGAAAGCTCATTCCAGTTACGAACTACTGCAGGTAGAAAAGAATTGTAGTACTGTTGTGTGTTACAATGAATAGTTTGTGTATTATTAACGTTACGCAGGTTGTATGAAGATGCGTTGCCGACGCTGTCAGGAACTAAGGTTGACAGGTATGCAGGAGAGAGTCCATTTTGCATTTTATAAAACAAGACAAGCTTGTGTTTCTTCCTTCTAGTAGCTAGTGTTTCCCAGCCTGTATCCAAAAGTAAAGAGTTTATTGAAGCAAGCTTGGTAGCGCCCGTTACTATTCTCGCTGCTTCATTCTGAATTTTTTCCAGCTCGTTAACCTCATACTGTGTACAATTATCCCACACCGTGTCTGCATATTCCAGTAGAGGACGAATGAATGAAAAATATATTGTTTGTAATGATTTCCTGTCAAGTGTAAATTTCAGTTTACGCATGATATTAATACGAAACCAGGCTTTAGATTTAATATTATCTATGTGTTCGTGCCAAGTACAATCCTGTTGAAAAATTAGTCCTAAATATTTAAGGCTGCTGACTTCTGTGATCGGTTGATCATTCATATATACAGGTGGGTGGTAAGGTTTGTTTAGTTTACGAGAAAAAATTAGAGATTCTGTTTTTGACGGGTTAAACGTGACCAGCCACCTAGATGCCCAAGCGTGTACCTTAGCTAGATCAGAATTAAGCTTTTCTGCGGCGTCTATGGGGTTTTCTACAATGAGATACAGACTAGTGTCGTCAGCGAACAGCCTGATGCAAGCATTAATGTTTTCGACAATGTCGTTAATATATATCAAAAAAAGCAAGGGCCCTAAGACCGAGCCTTGAGGGACACCAGCGTGAATTTGAGTCCAATCAGATGCAGCTCCTGGTAGAACAACCCGTTGCTGTCTGTTACTGAGATAATCTGTGAACCAGTTTAGAAGAGCACCTACAATGCCAACATTTCGCAACTTATGAATGAGCCCCTTATGCCAAACCCTATCAAATGCCTTGCTGATATCACAAAATATAGCTCGTACCTCTTTACCATCGTCCAAAGCTCTACAAAAAGTATTGTAGATATCAGCTAGTTGGTTCACCGTGGAATCGCCGGGGACAAAGCCGGACTGTAATGATGTTATGACTACATTATCATGAAAAAAATTGAAAACATACTTATGCACTATTTTTTCCATTACTTTGCCGACTGCACTTAAAAGTGAGATTGGCCTGTAGTTACAGGGATCAGATGAATCGTTCTTCTTAAAAACTGGAGTTACATTTGCTTTTTTCCATAAATCTAGAACTGTACCGGAGGAGAAAGAAAAATTATAAAGGTCACACAGTGGGAAAGATAATGGATACGCAAGTTCTTTAAGTAATCTATTGTTAATTGAGTCAGGTCCAGCAGCCTTTCCTATCTTTAGAGATTTGAGCATTGATTCTACTTCTTGCGGGTTCGTTGCAATTGAGTCTAATACATTTTCAGATGTGAGGTTGGTATTTGGAAGGTAAGCATTATTTTCATCTAATTTGGTCTGGTCAGAGAAATGATCATTAAATATTTTACTTTTGTCCCTGTTATCAGTGTAAGTTTCCCCATTAATATGCAGTGGTGGGATTGACGAATCTTGCATAGGCTTGATAACTGACTTGAGAGTCTTCCACCAATCTTTTGGACCAAGTGTGTCATTTTTAAGTTTTTCGGCCAATTTTTCGTTTTCATATTGTTTAGATTTTCTTAATTCACCTGTGACCTTATTTCTAAATTGTTTGTAATTTTCTAAATCTGCATTTTTATTAGTTCTTTTGAATTTGTCATAGAGACGTTTTCGTTTCCTAATTAAGCTTTTGAGTCTACTATTTAACCAGGGGGGGGGGGGGGGGGGGGGGGGTCTGACTGCCTTACTTTAACTTTTCTATTTGGTATATATTGATCTGCCAAGTCCATTATCTACCTTTTGTGATGGCCGCAGGTATTTTCCTACGGAAACACTGTCATAGAAAGTTAATCTGATATGTTTTTCAAAATAAAACAATTTCATACTCCAGAATTTACCTCAAAGCGTCCGAAAACCACTCTTAAATGTCAAATGTGGCATGCGTCAGTTTATGATATTCCAAAATACAAGAACCTGTAAAGCTTTGTTGCTTTTTCGGACAGTTTGTCGAAACTCTCACCAGTGAGTACTATGCGGGCACATGACGTCGAAACGACGTCGAACTGACGTCGATGCGACGTCATCACGTCATCACGTCGCATCGACGTCAGTACGACGTCATTTCGACGTCATGTGCCTGCTGGGTAAGGACTTAAGCAGAACCAATTTTCATATAAAAAACCATAAGAAAATTGTGCTACACTTAATAATAAGTAGAATGGATCCCTTCGTTACGTAAAATGTCCATTTTACGTACACGACATCGTTTCTAGGAGGTAAGGCAGGGGAACCTATGGTAAATGAGAACACTGTCACAGGAAAGACATTAAAACAAAGAAGACCCTGTCTTCCGTTTTATTGGGGGCTATTAGAGAGTGTTCCCGACGGAAAAGTGGCTATAGGAAGGACGATGTCCGGACCCCATAGAGCCACTCCCTCCCCCTAAGTCCTTTTTCCCTCACCGGAAAATGGGCTATTCCAGATTTGGTATGGCTATTGGTATTTTGCCGAACGGAACGAAACAGAACGGCATTTAACTGATACATTTTATGGAATTAATCGCATAAGAAATATATGAGTTCTTGAAGGGAGGTAATAAATACGATTTATTACGTAAAATAATATGCAAATTTTGCAACCATAATAAGTATAATAATCAATAATTACTAATTTAGGAAATTCCTTTCCGCCGCAGATGGACGGACGCTCGGCGCCCCGTTACTGCAGCTATGGATTCGTTCCGCTGAGGTGCGTTGGCTACTACTACCACCGCAGATATTCTTACACGTGCATGCGCACGCATGCTTACAGGAAGATGGTCCAGTTGTTTGATTTTGCATGGAGTTGGGGGAGGGGAGGGGCGTTTATTAGATAAATGATAATCGGACTAAAGTCCCGACGAGGTTCGAGACTACGATTCTTGCATGAAAGGCAAACACTAGTCCAGGCACTCCTATGTGCGCAGGCACAGACGAATGCTTGTACAAACATAAACTTATAAAATTTACCTCAACACTTGTAGCCTTTTTTTTTTTGGCTGGCACGGAAAAGCAAAATGCCTACCTGTTTTACTCTAAATAAATATACTGACACAAAAAAGAAACGTCCGTTTTATAGGGTTCTGTATCTTTTGAACCAACAAAGTTGTAGCCATACAAAATAAAACAAAATGTGTCCTGAGCATCTGGCACACATAAAGTTGTACCCGTTTTAATTTTTCTCCATAGCCACAAGATTTATCGAACTTTATGTCAAAAACACCATTTTTATCCTCTGCAGCAATTTATCCATCAAAACCTGAAATGTTTCGCGTTAAACGAGGGTCAGAAACGTCGAAAAACGGAAAATCAACTTTTAAAAGCTAAAACTGTTTATTAAATGAACGGGAAAGCAGCCCAAAATCTTCGGATTATGAAATTATCTCCCTTTTAATTAAATTAATAACGATTTTAGAACTTCCATATCTCCATAACCGTTCATCATTTTGGCACCGTTTTTGCTTTATTTGACTATACTTGTGTAGGCTAATGACAGCATGCATCAGAAAATAAAAATTCAACTTGGAATCTGAAATCCCAGTTCACTAAAGCCCGGTTTTATTACCCCACCCCGTACAGAAAAATAATCAGGTTATGTTGTAACCAACTTTTTGCGTACTGAATGATGCTGGTTTCAATGCTATTGATGGCTAGGAATGAATTATGAAGTATTCCTATGCCACTGATTTCCAAACTGATGGACCAACAAGGTAATGTCTGCGAGTATCTACGCACGGTCGTGTCGACGTTTTGTGACGTCACTTTAAGTGACAGATGTATGCCATTGGTTGCCACAGTTAGGAGTGCACCTATCACTCATAAAATATCAGCAGCATGTCTGCTCAGTGATGCTGGGATGTGCTGCGATGGTTAAAACACGAGATACTGATTTTGTGACTTTCGAAATTTGGGTACTGGCGCTTGCGGCATTGTCATTGGCGTCGATGTTTATTGAATGGATTTCCGTTCAGCGCACACGACTGTTGAAAAATTGATGTTATTGAAACAATACTTTAAATGAAATGTCTGTGTTCATTTGAAATTCTCAGACACAATTGAAAAGCGGACGTTTTTTGTTTGTGTCAGTATATAAGACAAAATTATATAGCCTATTTTCCGGTGGAAAAATTCTACTATGGGAAAATCACAGTCATTTAACAAATAATTATTCTCAAGTTATTTAATTCTGTGTTGATTGTGCATATCATGCTATTGCCCCCAGTGATGTTCAGAAGTCACAAGTCTGCAAATTACTGAAACTGCAGCTGCCAGCCTCTCAGACTAGATTGCATTGCCACGTGACAGTCAACACCCCTTAATCACAGGGTATAATCGATGCCGCTAATTTTCGCTTCCTGCAGAGACTGTACACCATATTTGGCTTCCGCCGAGACTGTCCGCGAACTCTTGCTTCCTGCCGAGACTTCTGTACATGATAAATGGCTTCCTGCAGAGACTGTCCACGTGATTCTGCTTCCTGCCGAGAGCCTCGGCAGGAAGCAGAATCACGCGGACAGTCTCGGCAGGAAGCCATTTTTCGAGGACAGTAGTCTCTGCAGGAAGCAAGAGTTTGCGGACAGTCTCGGCGGAAGCCAATATGACGGACAGTCTCTGCAGGAAGCGAAAATTGGCTGAATTGATTATACCCTGTGTTAATTCAGCACTGAGATATCAGAAAATGACCATTGTATGATCAATTACAGTTTATAAAATCTTTGTTCATATACGTTTAAGCTATCAGTACTGTTGTGAAATGTACGCTACAGTAGATAGTATATTATATATACGTCACAAGTTTACAATCAGACACTAATCTCGTTGATACATGTATGATATGCAATATAATAATATTGAATAAAATATTGATTGAACTAGATTATTCCGGTAAATCAAAGCTGAGGTTTGTAAAATATTTTGAAAAAAAAAATGAAAATATGAGTAAACGACCAGATTATTCACTTACCAAAAAGAAGAATACCAGTAACACTGACAGTGGAAAACATCATGTTTTATTACCTCACCAGCCTTACCGGTCTTCAACGGTAGACTAACGGCTCTCGTACAGGTCTTCGTGACTTGGTCTTTTATATCTTTTAGCGCAAAAATCACAGAATGCATTAAATCATAATGATTTAAAGTAATTTTCCATCTTAAAATTTATATTTTTACGCGGATAAATGTAAACAAATCAACAACAGAAGTTATTAACCGCAAAACTATTGAAATTGGTAAACTTTGGGGCATGTATTTATTGGTAGGAAAGCTGCTCAGTTATCAAATTGAGTTTAACACCGAAGACAAATATGCCTGGGCGTTCGACTGACTGACCCGAATCTAAGGGGTCTTGTGATCCTTAAAGACTACGGAGTATCCATATACATATATTGTTAATAGGAAATGGGAAAGCACTGGCTGATTGGAATCCTTTGTCAATTGCGTATGTCAAGAGGCATCTTTTAATCTGATGCTGCTCAATTAAAATGCTGGTCATTTATGTGTTTGCTAAATTAAAAACTAATTATTGCAGATTTCAGCTGCTTGAGTGATAAGGATCTGGGAAGAATGTGCAACCATGGAAGGTTTATATCAGTCTGAATATCCGCGCAGTCGGATCAGTCATCTGCTTATTAAATCTACTAACCTTGAGTGATGTAAATAATTAAATAATTAAAGAAAATGCACTGTTTGGTCATTTTGCCCAAATGAGGCTGGTTGATTTGAGAAAGTATTAACAGACCTCATATGGATTTTGGTCTGTTTTCACGCGACTTTAATAATTTGTCTATTTTTGTGTTTACTTTTGCCCATTTATAATTTCCATCTATATTAATCTATCGAATCTATAAGCAAAATATGCCTCTACCTGATTAAAACATTTGTGTGTGTGTGTGTTATTTTCTTAATTTCATGGTCCTTGTGTTTATCTGATTATTTGACACGATATTGCGGTGCTTGCAATCTTCATAATTGTGATTTCGGCGCCAAATTGTCAAACAAGCGGAATTACTACAATGGACTTCTGAAATACTGGCTTAAATACGAGCTTTCGTCATGCCCATTACGACTGCATGTAATTTTCCAATAAAGTTGGAGGGAGTATTAGTGTTTACTTATATTTACGTCTTTGTTGGTGGAACTCAAATTCTGAGCCCCGACATACGTCAAATGGGTGCCTAAATCATATGAAAACAACAAAGGCTCAGAACAGACTGCGCCTCCGCGCAGTCTGATCAGCGCCTTTTTTGTTCATATACAGCATGTTAAACTCCAGGGGGAGTATAAAATAAAGGTTCAATGTAAAATGCAGGATTTATCGACTGATATGAGCGGTAATATTCATGAAACCACAGTTTGGTGTTTGCGATTCAGCTCTAATTTGTCCGCCGTAGTTCTAAATTGTCCAAAATCATTGGCGCCTGCAATATTTGATTTGAATAATTTTTCATAAATTTCATAAGTAGACGTGAAGACTCTTTGTATAGATGTCGGCCAGTGTGCTACTAGGTTGCCTGTACTTGAAGGAACTCTTGTGAAGTGCAAGATAGTGGTATGTCCGCATTTCGCAAACTTCAGCAAGTGGCTTGCTGACCGTATAGACGGGACAATTCATGCCATATCTATCTCCTTTTTCAGAATACAAGTGCGTAGATGTACCTTGCACATTACGAGGCATTTCATGCTACGGACAATGGTATAAGATATGTTGAGAGATGGTATACGGCCAAACACACCACATGGACAAAGAGAGATACAAAACATGATGCCAGTCCCTCAAAAGATACAACTGGTAAAAGAGTAAACTTTATTTATTTATTTTATGCCGTTTCAATAGCAGAGTTTTAAGCATGTTTGCTCTTTCGGGCATAAAGATGTCAGTAAGTCAGTAAACTTTTAACTGTTTCAGAAAACAGATCAAACTATCTCTTTAAAATGTATTTCATATAAAAATTTTAAGGAACTTTCATAGATGTTAGGTGTTGATGGAAAAATTCGTTCCTCCGGATCGCTGATCGGCATCACGAGGCATCTTCCTTTTTATGCAAACATTGAATTTGAAACGTATTACTTACAACATCGGCCAACGACCAGTTAGGAACGAAACAACATACGTGTGTGTTTCAACTAAGTCGTAACGGATCAGCCAGGATGGCTCAGCGGAGCGCACCCATGGCTGCAGCATCTGGCGTCCGAGAATGTGTTCGCCGTCAATCCCAAATAAGGGTTTGTTTGTCCGTCAGCCCTGCTCTTCAAAACAGCAAGTGGCAGGCGGAGTTTTGAAATTAAAGGTCCATATTCTTTGTTATATTCAATTTACAACTAATTTCCTATCACATGTTGATATGCAAAGTAAACAGTCAATATTTGATCTCGTAAATCTCGTTACGAATAATGAAAGGTCATACATATGTACGCATGAGCTTTTAGCATGTAGTATTTTTGTGTGTGTAAAGTCAGCAACAAATAAGCCTCTTAACTTTGTTTGGCTGATAATATAAAAGATTCGTATTTCGTATGTAAGCATAGTGCTGAGACTGACATAATTTGCACGGCGACTGATCACAAAATGTAGCATAATATACTGATTTTGGAATTAGACAATGTAAATAAATTCTGTAGAATAATTCATTTATTATCAAGGAACACACAAGGAACATTAAGATGAATAGATACTATTTTATCATATGACGTCGCATTTGAGAGTGTAATAAAGCCATGCATGTAAAACGATAATCCACTAGTGGATTAAATATGCAAATTAGATCGTAACGTTATGCGTTGACGTCCATAAAAACGTCGCGTTTTGTAATGGCGAAATCGTGACGTTTTAGTGCAAACTTTGCTTATAAAATGCGATTTTAGTGTCATATGATAAATAAAATCTTGCATTCCTGCTCCTGTATTATTGAATTTATTAAACTCGTTGGGGAAAACCGATAAGATGCTCGGCAAGCCTCGCATCTTATCTTTTTCCCCAACTCGTTTAATAAATTAAATATTACATGTCTTTTGAGCGCTCATGTAAGATCCTCTATATAAAAGAAGCAATCCTACCATTTCCTTTTTTCTACCTTAACTGGGGGTTCCAGCTCTTACAGAACACAATCTGGAACCTAGGAACGAAATCTTTCATTTAAGAGTAGAACCTTTCGAAAGGATGTTGTCCATAGAACAAAGACTTAAAGAAGTCGGTGTTTTACACTAGTCATTGTTTTGCATTCCGTTTTCGGCGAGTTACATTGAAACTGCATTAAGGGAAAACACTCACTTAAATATGAACGGACTTCAAATTATAGGACTGGTCATAATTAGCAATTAAATTTGGTGAAAATTTCATGAAAATCGGATTTAAAATTAGAAAGATATGCAGATTTTAAAAATAAAAATGGCAGTCTAGGAGGCCGCCATTTTGGACGTTCATGTCACGTGATAAATATTTAAATCTAGAATAAGAGCATAAATTGCATACTCTTAAAGTATTATTTAGTTTTGATCATTTCTTTATGAAGTAAAATATGGATTTATGCATTTCATTTACCTGCAGTTTGCTTCAAACTTAATTTATTTAGGATTTTCATTTTTGACTGTGAGTTTATGACGTCATTAACTCACAGATTTGCTGGTTCCCAGCTCAACATTTTAATATCTTTAAACTGTCATATCTTTCTTCATTTCAGTCCGATTTTCATGAGATTTTCAGCATTTTTTATGTTTTATTACAATCTGCAATTTGAGTCAACATGCATTTTAGTGAGTGTTTTCCTTTAAATACGAATCAGAATCTAAAGATAATCTTACAGTATCAAAAATAGTTTCTTCATTGCATAAACTAGGTCACAGGACTACGTGATGATAAAAAAAGAGCAGGAAGAACTGTACAAGGCTGCAGTTTATTTATTGAATTCCAAAGCAATTTTTATTCGTTTCCAGATTTTAAGAAACACAGTCTCATAAATAACTACCTCATATATGAAAACATTTTATGAATAACATATGCGAAAATGAAGAAATTATCTTATGGAGTGTATACACAATAGAATTTTTTTTTTGTTTTGTAGTAAGATAAAAGTGACATACTCCGTTTAAACAAGATCATATCGACCTCTTTGCAAACTCAAAGGTGACGTCGATAATGATACATGATACAACGTCATTTCAACTTTGTAAACTTAGTATGTCCGCTTGGCTAAAAGTTACACACAGCACAAACAACTTATTTAAAAAGTCAATTTACTTGTCATCTCCAATCGACAGACCAAGTTTCAAGTCCTTAGCTATATTTCTATGCAAGACATCTTCCTGAAAAGTTTAAAATGCTGCAATTTTTAAAGGACATTAACTCCTTAAATTTGATGGAATTCGTACAAAAGACAATCAGTTGATCTAAGTATTATTTCCAATCAGCCAGTAACCAAGTTTTAAGTATCAAGCTGAAATGCTTTTTTGAGATTTCAAAATGCTGAAATAACACCAAAAATAAAACAAAAAAACACGAGAAAAGGGAATTTGTTCAAAGTTAATCAATTAACCGACTTTTCATTTCTAAGAAGCTGGCAACGTGTTAAGCCGCTGTGCGATAATCTTGCTGGAAACATTTCATTATTATTTTTTGCCAAAAGGGAAACACTTCAAAATCGGAGACAATTGGCATAACTCCAAAACGGAAGACAACTCAGATAAGAAAACCATATGGGTCAGCTATCTTTTTGGGATGATGAGTCAATATGTGAAATTTAAAAACTCTAGCATGAACGGTTCTATAGATAAGGTATGCAAGACGTCGAAGGGACGGACACAGGGACAACCCAGAAGCAATATGCCACCTCATATTCTTCGAAGCTGGGGCATAAAGGTTTTTAAAGCTTGAATGACAATGTGTATGGTAGTGATAAAAGTTGAATCTCTCTTTTACTTTCGTCCTTTGAGATCAGAGGATATATTCTGAGAAATCTGAAATTTTGGATTGGTTTATACTCATATTCTAAACCATTGTTTATATATTCTTTGGACCCTTTTTGATATTAATCAGTCTTTGAATCGACTGTCCAGTTAAAATTAAAAAATCACAGTATGCTTTTCTCTGGTTTCGTCACCAGACATTGTCAGGGTCACTGAAGAGGCTTTATTAGCCGAAACTACGTAGTCTGGCCCATGTTCCTTCTTCTGAATATATTCTCTGCTCTTGAAGGAACTCTTTAAGATTTTAATCTGACTTATAAATTGAAAACACTTAGCACTTCCAAAACTGAAAAAATATAATTGCAAACAGCGTAGATCCAGATGAGGCGGTGCATTATGGGGCATCATATCTGGATTAACCTTTTACACCTCCAATATTTAAATTTTTAAATGACATTGCTCGAACATAACAAGTTTCTAAATTTTGCAGACGTAAAATGGGCCGTCATCTTTTTCGGCTTCTACAACTACATGTGTATGTCACATGAATCAAAACACAAGCCGAAAGAAAAAATTGAGCCACGACACGAGAAAACCAACAAAGTGGCATGTGCGCCAAGCGACGACTTAGATCAGCTTGAACATGAGCCCAGTCTGATCAGAGTCTTAGCTGTGCGCTTAACGGGTAAAGGTCTTAGGTAGCTCCACGCGGACAGAAAAGACTCTGATCCGACTGGGCGAATGCCCAGGCCAATCTGAGCACATGCCACATCGTTAGTTTTTGTCGTGTCGCGGCTCATTAATGATGAAATCACACTTTACGCCTACGCCACTGTTTCGGTTCTACTTCAAAATCTGCATAACCTCCTTGCATACTGAGATTCATAAAAGAAATCCAAATGTACGACTGTAGCATATGTAGTTTTAGGCGTAAACGGTATGAGATAAGCATTATAAGCCTTGCCAAATGACTCAAAATGTATAATATTGAAAAGAAAATAAAGGCTACACTTATTGAAAACTTGTTTCTGATAAAAGAAGGTCATTCTTTGAATCTGTTCATTAATATTTCTGTCATATTCGTCTAATTTTCATTTCTGCTTTCAGTACAGTGTAGCTAGTTCCTCCAGAGGTCACCCAGTGCATACTTCGACTAACACTAGTATTTGTTGTTTGTTCGTTAGGGTATCGACCGTTCAGTAAAGGTCCAGAGCAATTTGAGAACCACCAGGCACTTTCATACGTTGTAGAACATAGTGCGTTTGTTTGGTCTTTGTCCTTGGTTGTGAAAGGTACTCCACTGTATAATGCGTCGCCTGCGATAAAAACAAAAGAAAACGAAATGAAAAATCTTTTCTGTAATAGTGTGTTAGAACTCGGCACTGTTTAAGGATTTCTCTGCTTAAAGTGTGAAGGACTTCTATGATTAAGGCGAGGATTTTCCCCATTAGACTGGCGCGACAGGTCCGAATTTTCAAAAGTATAAAGAGTGCAATTTTTTCTTAGCAGAGCTTTAACAAATATGTAAACCGTATGAAATCAGATCATTTGTGATTCAGACCCAAAGACATGGGGAGATAATCCAATCTGACCCTACCTACCCTAAATTCAAGGGTTTCGCATACCTCATCTTTTGAGGTAATAAAAGTATTGAAACCAGTCATTCATTCCATACATTTTTGTCATAAATGCATGCTAAATACACGCATATCACAATACAAAGCAATGATTTTCTTCTTGTTACGCCTGACTGGCATTTTTAACATGCAAAACCATAGTCACACTTCCGGTCAAGACGGCCAAAATAGAACGCTTCACTATAATTACAGTACAAGTACTTTCTCTCCCCCCCCCCCCCCCCCCCGTGACCCAGCATTTCCTTCATGCAGCAGACTTATGCGATGCAAGTACGTAATATATATGAGTGGGAAGCTGGGTCACGGGGGTGGGGGGACGATACTCAGTGAGCCAAAGAAGAAGAATGGTCAACAGTAGCACTGTGATCTTCAAGGATTATATTGTGTACCATGACCTTGAAATGAGGTCAAGGTCACATACATATAGTCAAAACTATCCAGTGTTGTCCGTTATGTAAGTAATGTAAGTAAAAAAAAGGGTGAAATGTATACAATGAATCTTTATTTCAACGATCAGTTTGAGGATAATTCACAATTTATCTCAACAATGACGTCAACGTCAACGTATGTTTAACGTTTTTTACATAGACACAAACAGTTGAAAATTCATTTGTCATGCAAGTTACGTGTCATAGTCATAAATGCAAGGCAGAAGTCAGTGATCCGTATAACTTTTTAATCATGGGGAAAATTCACGCCTTAACCATAGAAGTCCTTTCCCCCATAATTAAAAAGTTGTACGGATCACTGAGTTTTACTTTGCATTTATTACTATGACATGTAACTTGCATGACAAATGAATTTTCAAGTGTTTATGTCTGTGTTAGTACATTAAACATACGTTGACGTTATAGTTGAGATTAATTGGTTTAAAAAAATATTTCATTAATCAATTCACAATGAATAATTTATAATTTAAAACCTCAGAATCTGACAGTAAGGTAAAAGTTTATAGTGGTCATCTCCTAGTTGAAATTAATTGTAACTTATCCTCAAACTGATCGTTGGAATAATGATTTATTGTATACATTTCACACTTGTTTACTTACATCACTTTCATAACAGACAACACTGGACAGTTTTGACTATATGTATGTGACCTTGACCGCAGTTCAAGGTACACAGTTAAATCCTTTAAGATCAGAGTGCTACTTTTGACCATTCTTCTTCTTTAGCTTACTGAGTATCGCCCCCACCCCGTGACCCAGCTTCCCACTCAAATATATTCGGGTGAATCACAGTATTATGGCCACATGGGTTGCACTTAGAGGTGAAAAATGAACTTTTCAGAATTATTATGAAAACATGTATTTTCTAATGTTTAGTACCTCTAGTTTATATAACTACCAGGGTTTGTTCCTGGGAAGTCGATCAATATATATTTTTCAGCTTTTTGTACCACTGGGTAAAAATGGTTACGGACACTACAAGTGATGTATAACAAACCAGAAAAATTGCAATGAGCCTATAACAATGAACAAAAGATATTTTAAACATGACAAGAAGCTTGAAGTTATTGAACAATTGACTTTTTGTTGAAATCATAAATCTTAGAATATGAACTAAAAGAAGATACATTATCATACTCATTAAGACACAAATTTGATCACTTAACATTTGCTGTTCTTTTATAAATTTCAAATTAGAAATAAATCAAGATCTATTTAAGCAACATTCTAGAGTCCTTCTCACCAACAGAAGAGAAATATTTGTCCATATAGTTTTGAGGATATTTTTTTTACAAAATATCATTGTTAACAGGCTGGTTACGGACTCTACAATACTATACTAAATATATATAATTTTGTGTTTTTTTGTGTGAAATACCACCAATATATGCATTTTATTAGCATGACTCATGTGTAATTCTTGAAGTTATCACTGAGATCATTCCAGAGCAAAAAAAAAAAAGGCATAAAATGTTTTGTTTTAAGTTCGACAGGTATTCTTAATTCATGAGTTGTCAAATGTACAAATTTCGATTAAAGCATAAAAACATCAAGCCATTAATAGCTTAATGTAGATGGTTTTAGAATAGGATTTGTCGAGTTTTTACAACATCTTGAGGGTTTTCTATAATTGATGCAGAGAGAAGGAAAAATCAATTTTGAATTCATTCCTGAAGGACAGGTTACGGACCCTACAATCACTACACTTGTTAAAATAATAGAACAATGGAAATTCAGAAACTCAGTTTTCATTCAGAAGCTCATAGTTACAGGAGATTCAAACAGTTATTCTCTGGAAGCACCATTTTTACCCCTAAAACTGACTTAAAAGTTGAAATGTTGCATAAAAAATAGCTTTAATCATTTTTTCTGGATCTGAATATCGTGAACAAGTGATAAAGTCAGTGCATCATTTGTCTGTATGGCCCCTTTTAGGATTAAACTTCCCTGGTTAATAACAAAATGCCATTATCTGTCATTGCCATAACCATGGCTCTTAGCCAAGTGTCTGCATGCTCAAAGGCAATTCTAGTTTAATTATGGCCCGCCCCAAGCCCAATTGTTTATTTCAATTTTACAGAATGAGCGTTATAAATTGAAGACTACTTTTGTTAGTTTAATTGATATCAAATATCGTTTAAAACACAATGGTGATGCAAGGCAATCTAATGTATCCATCAACAACATCACTACTGAGATTCACCCTACAAAGAATTTTATGGTCTACATGTAACTAGTAAGAAGACTCCAGGAGTCTTATCAGAAAGTATGACTTATGGATAATTTGCATACGTTGACTTTTATAGATGACTGATTTGTCTTCAACATACAGAGTATATATTCTTGTATGGAAGCAATCAAAACTACAGCATACCTGACAACAGCAACTTGGACTCAAACAAAATAATATGCAAATTCATAAAACATTTTTTGTAGTGTCCGTAACCACTCTGAGGCTATGTAACTGTTTTTTCAGGCATGACTTAAGGCATGCAGTGGGAATACCTGTAGGTAGTTTAACAATTTACATTGAAAGGTAATGCTGCAATTAATGTCCCTGTTTACTCTTAGGAATCTGAAAATGTCACTGCATATAAAACACCTCTTTAATATCAATACATACTACAATATAGTGCATAAGAATAGATAAAGCAGTCTTTGATGCTCAGAGTATTACTTTGTGATGTAATACAACTAAATCTACCAGTACCAGAAAATATTTGTTTTTTGGAAGTGAAGCTTGCTGAGTCTTAAAAGCAAGGAATATGTTATATAATCATAAAGGTTACAGACACTACATAAAATTGGTTCTCAATTCAGTTTCCAAAACCTTAACCTTCCTTCAGAACTACAACTCCAACGCCAACTAGAACTACCGAAATTCTCACCATATCCTTCGGTAGAAACAGACTTGCTTGATATGTATTTTTCAAAACTCCTTCTGTGAGTTCTTTTACATGAGGAAAATGAAACAGATTCACTAATTATTTACCGACATTTACTCAGTTAATGTTTAGTACAGGTTATGTAGTATCACATGATTTAATCATTTTGATACAGTTCGATACCAGTCAGAGTCACTGACATGAATGTTTTATAGCTAAAAGCCAAAACAGCTGCAATATTTCACTTTAAATGAAGGTACGCATTTTCGGGTTACGGACCCTACATGTTTTTCGTAGTGTCCATAACCACTTATCTTATGATAGAGAAGATGTTATAAAAAATGTAATTAAAATTGCTGTTGTTCTTACCTTTTTGAATGCAACTACAGATTAGAAAGTTCATTTCACTGCAAAAAACACTTTTAAAAGCGAAAATAAATTGCCTGGTTACGGACACTACCAGATTTTTCAGTAGGCATTTTTTTGACTTCACTGTGCTGTCATTTCTAAGGTCGATCAGAATTGTCAGAAATCCTTACTTCTACAAACTGGACAATCTCATGGCCACTTCATAGAAGGAAATTGTGTAGAATTGATTAAGATCTTCTATGATTTTTATGAGTATAACAAGAGCCTGTGCTGTGAAAACCTCAAGTGTATAACGAGGTACTACTTCCACAAGTTCGGAGATATCCTGAGCAATATTTGACAGAAAATCAAAATGTACATACCAAATTTTTTTAAAAGAATTTTCTACGTGATTTAATGCCAACATCTATTGGTTTCTTACTGCATTGTACAGAAATATTTCATCAAAAAATAGTAATTTTTAAAGTGCAACACATAACGGTGAAAAAAGGCCACTTTTATGGTGCTTCAAGAGCTGGTAAAAATTTAATAGTGGTGTCTGCAATTTCTTGTTTTGGCTATAGGTAGTACAATCACAGATGCACATTTCAGACACAAAGTTTGAAATTTGCAGCCATTTCTGGGTCTTGTATGCTGATATAACATGCTGCAGTTGGAAAAAGCCACAATACTGTGATTCACCCGTTTGTGTACTTGCCATGTATAAGTCAGCTGCATGGAGGAAATGATGGGTGACGTGTGTGTGAGGGGAGGGGTGTGAAGTGATTGTATTTTGATTATAGTGAAGTGTTCCCTTTTGGCCGTTTTGACCGGAAGAATAACTATGGTTTTGCCAGTATAGATGCTAGTCAGGCGTAACAAGAAGAAACTCGTTAATTTGCATTGTGATATGGTGATTCATCAAATCTGCGAAAGTGCTCATCGAAACAGCGAAAACAAGCCATCGAAACAGCGCTACAGATTTCAGAAACCCTGCTCACTGAATTAGCGCAAATATTTTGGGAATTACCTGTATTAACCTTCCGTCAGCAGCGTTGTTCGTTTTTCTAGAGTTCTCTGGTGTGGAAGCCCACAACTCTGTCTCGGGGGAAATTTGCTATCACTTGATACAATGTACATATGTGGACAGCAAATAATCGGCAAATTTGTCACAGGCAGCATCGTCACTTGGTTCTTCAGGCATAATGCCAAATACAAAACTGTCTTCTACCTCTTGTGGATCAAGATATGCAAGTCCAAATGTGTGTGGTAGGCACTTTGATGTGTCATTATCACGTCCAGAGTATATCTTAGATAGTCCCAGCTCCTGTCTCTTACGCCACATAGCTTGCCCAAGATGACACTGACATCCTTTGACGGATGCACCAGGAAGTGCTCTCTGATTACATTATGCACAGACCTCTACGTGAAACATACAGACAGCATTGGATATCCAAACCGATCTCAGAACAGACGTCTGTGATAACTCCACATTTTGTGGCATGTATCTTGTGTCTTGTTTGGTAACAGGAAGTGCACTAACAGCAAGGTATGTAAGGTCATAACAAAAGGATTCTACAGGTGAGTGAACACTGAATTTGCGCGAAATCAATGAGCCAGTTTTGCGCTAAATCAATGATAGGAGAAATTTTTCGTTTGCGCTAATTTGATGACAAGCCTGTGATATGCATGTATTTAGCATGCATTATAACAATACCTAATGGATTGCATGACTGATTTCAATACTTTTATTACCTCGAAAAATGAGGTATCCCAAAAACCTTGAATTTAGGGTAGGTAAGGTCAGCCTGGATTGTCTCCCCGTGTCTTCGGGCCTGAATCACAAATGCTTTCATTTCATACGGTTTACATATTTTTGGAAGCTCTGCTAATAAAAATATGCCGTGTCGGTCTGGGGATAATCGTCGCCTTAAGCATAGAAATTATTTGATGTTAATGCTAATATTTATACTGTTAAGACTTATATCGTCATTATTTTCGTGTTTGTTTCACTGTGAAGGAAACAGAGGAAGCGTATTTCAAAAATTCATCTAAGCAGACTTGTTTGTCAGCTGTGTTAAAAATAGAAAGTAACTATCATTTGGCATCAGTGAATGTTTTTAAAGCCTTGTTAAAGCTCAAAACTTCATTTAAACTTCATTCTGTTGTGCAACGATAAAGCAGTAGCAGCTGCTGAAACAAAATTTCCATCTGACATAGGTAATGTCATAATGTGGCCCACACAATTTTCTAAATTGCTGATAGATTATTCGTCGTTGACATGTTCATGTATCTAAATTATCGCCTAGATGGCATACAACTTAAGTTTGTCATACAGGTGCTTTGCATTAATTTTATACCTATGTATTTTTTTCAAAAGTCTTAGCATACCCCAAAGTGCATTCTCGATTCGGCTGAAAGTTTTTATCGTCAAAAAATCTTACACTTACCGTGGGAATAAATAAAGGGACACTGCTTAGGATTCGGGAAAAGTTCGCTATATTGAATATTGTGGAGAAGCTATTTTGCAACCTATCAAAGTTATCATTTTTATATTGACAAGTGCTGAAACGCTTCCGCGTAGTTTTTGTCGTTTTCGTGGTGTACAGGAATATGCTAATGAAAAACAGAGATCGACTTTTCAATAACAGATATTTAAACATGTTATATATAATAAATATTCGCATAAATTTCTTTTCTGCAAAAAAATATTTAACATTAAAAAGAGCAAGGCGGGACCGTCTTTCAGAAAATTAGCATAGGTCCAGTACTAGAAACAGCTAAGCTTGCTTTAGAAATTTAATAAACAGAATACCTCTATTTTCCCATCTGCAACCTATTTTGCAAACATACTTTTCAGAGCATTTCGCTTGCGGTTAGTCGCTGATAATTGGAAATTTAACGTGACGGAAGGGAGGAGTGGGGTAATTTACTCAAATTTTGCTTTAAAAAAGTTAAATTTCCATTTGTTATTTTTTTTCATCTCCCGTCTTAATCATTTAACAATATTGAACATGTGATTTCATTCATCCTTTTTGGTTACTGCGAAAAGGTGTGAACAAATGCTTTCTAGTAGGTACACTGCTTGGACAAAAGGTAGGAAAAACTAGACATTTTATATATTTCTATGCAAGGTTCTACATTTCTAAAAACTCATTTTTGTGCTTTGCTAGAATAGCAACAGGAAGAAAAATGATACATTTAAGAAAGAATAAAAGCCAGCACCTCCGTTTCAAAGCCTGTAATACAACAAATAGGGATGTAGTAAGACCTATGAAACACTGGCAAAGGTTTAATGTGTCCACCCTCTCTTCTGTCCTGCCTTTCAGTTGTCAGTGTAAAAATACCGTAAAAGCATTTTTTCAATAGCTCACAGATTGGATAAAACAGGCATTCTATTTATTAAACGTCTAAAGCAAGCCTAACGGTTTTAACATCAACATCTTTACTATTTGGCTCCGAAGAAGGTCTCCTCTGGCTCTTTTTAAGAGTAAATGTTTTCATGCGGGAAGGATTTTTTTCCGGGGTCTCATTAAATATAACATGTTTAAATATTTGTTATTGAAATGTCGATCTCATTTTTGTCCTGGAATATCGAAGGTTTTTCAAATAAACTTTACGATGTTGACTTTGTAAAATACTTGACTCTAGCTTTGATGCTTTTGGCCTACAGGAAACCTGGAATAATATATAAACCCCACTTTAAACAGTTTTCCAGATCATGAATGTTTTTTTTTTTTGTGTCCTGTAATAAAAGGCTCGCAGTACGGTAGAGCCATGTCTGGCATTATTGTATAATGTAAAACGTAATATCACAAAATACGTAAGTCGTATGTGTGTAGACTGCAAGTTTGGTATATTTCTGCGTTTCCGGGAACAGTTGTTTAACCGTGATCGGGACATTATTTTGTGTTTTATATACCTACCACCAGAAAACCGACCGTTCTATAGAACTACCGAAGTCTGTGGAATTACAGTATTAGAAAATCAGTTATTAGCTCCAGCCATCGTAAACGAAGAGGCAAACCTTATTATACTGGACGATCTAAACGCTCGTGTATCAGATAAAGATGACTTTATAAACGATAATAATATTATAGCACCCATTCTAGAAGACTATGAATAGTTTCTCACAGATATTGTAGATAAAAGATCCTCATGTGACAGACATGTTTATAATTTTGGTAGAGCCTTGTTTCATCTTTATAAGAACTATTCTCAGTCGATATGCAATACCCGTAAAGGAGAAGACAAAGGAATAGGCAATTTTACGTTTGTGGGTCCTACAGGAAATAGTGTTATAGATTTAATTATCTGTTCTAAAGAGGTATTGCATTTAGTTGAATCCTTTAAAGTTGAAGAGAGAACAGAGTCGTTACATTTTCCAGTAAGCATGTGTTTACCATGCTATAATAATACTGTTGTATTGAAGGAAGGTATTATTTTAGAGGTTTCGGATAAAACCATATACCATTTTAATCTAGTGAACACAGAAGAGTTCTGTAGTAGCCTGGCAGCGCGGTTAACCAATGCAGACGTCCAGTCATTTGCTCTTCGGATCAAAGACGAAGCAGAAAGTATAAATGCTCTAATAGACTCATTTACAAGTATGCTTAAAGCATGTGGTCAAAGTTGCAAACATCAGGCCAAGAAGTTTAATACGGAACAAACAAAGTGGTTTGATACGGTTTATTAAACATTAAAGGCTGAAAGACATAGACTTCTACGTCAGTACAGACAGATTAACACTGATGACAACCTATTACTATATAAAAATGCCAGAACCAGATTTGAAAATCATTGTAAAAATCAACAAAATCTGTATAATACTAAAGTTTTAGAAGACATAGTATCCGAAACTGCAAACTCAAAACCATTTTGGAGGAAAATGAAAAATCTAACCCCTAATAGAGTACAGAGTGCAAATAATATTACTAAAGCACAATGGCAAGAACAGTTTGAAAAGTCATTTTGAGCCAGAGAGACAAATGAAAATATGGATGGCGATTCTATAATTGATTTCGATATTGAGTACGATGTGACAGAAAGTGGGCTAGAAGAGTGTATATTCAATTAAGAAATTACGGACGAAGAAATTGTTTCGGCAATAAGCATTAAAAAGTGGAAAAAAGTCCAGGTTTAGACGAGCTTATACCTGACGTTTTCATAACAAGCGTTGACTTAGTTTTACCAGTTATCCAAAAGCTTTATAATAGAATCTTTGATACTGGAAAATTTCAGAATCTTAGGGATACTGGATAATTGTAACATTATTTAAGAAAGGCAATATAAATAACCCAGACAACTATAGACGTATCTCTCTATTGGATATATTCAGTAAATTTTACACCAGTATTTTGACGAGGAGGATAACCTTTACACCAATATCTATAGTAAAATATCCGAATCACAAGCAGACTTTGCGAAGGCTACAATTCAAAAGACAATGATTTTATCCTCTGTTCGTTGATACAGAAATATTTAACTAAGAAACGTGGAAAACTGTATGTTGCATTTATTGATCTACCAAAAGCGTTTGACTTAATAAATAGAGGTAAGCTGTGGGAAGTTATTAGTACAAAGTTCAAAAAAGGGAAATTATATAAGAATATTCTCGGTATGAACCGAACGGTTAAAGCTTGCATAAGAAAAAACGAAGGTCTAACAGACTTTTTCAGTTGCCTAGAAGGATTAAAACAAGGTTGCTTATCCTGTCCAATACTTTCTCAATATTTATCAATGGTAGAAAACAGTGGCTTCAGAGATGTATACTTTTTCCTGATCTTACAGAAATCTTATTGCTAATGTTTGCCGATAACTTACATGTAGCATTAATTTCAGATACCTTTGGTGGGCTTCAACATTTACTGGACTTACTTTATACGTTCTGTATTGGTAAGAACTTGATTGTTAATACACTAATATTATAATTATGGTTTTTAAAAATGGTGGCAGTTTGACTAAGAATGAAATTTAGAGAGATGCCGGTGAAGTCCTTGAAGTAGTATCGGGGTTTTCATATGTTGGTGTACATTTTACCCGACAACTTTCTCTGAGACAAATAGCATGTACACAAGCTGTTAAAGACAAACGCGTATTAGTTTCTGTCCTAAACTAACTTTATAAATATGGCCAAATGCCAAAAAATATATTCTTTAAAATTTTTGATGCTAAGATATCACCAATATTTATGTATGAGTCAGAAATATGGGACATAGACAGACAAGAATCGATAGAAAGGGTGCACAATTATGCATGTAAATGGTACATGTGTGTAAGATTAAAAGCGACAAATGACGCTGTGCTAGGCGACTGTGGTACATATCCCATGTACATTAATTCTGTGAAGCGTCGCCTGAAAAATTGGCTGAAAATAATAAACATGCAAGAACATCGATATGTTAAGAAATGTTATAACATGTTAAAATACTTTGACGAAGTTGGAGCAACAAACTGGGCCAGTGGCATACGTAAACGTCTTTGTGAAAATGGACGAACGTAATCTGGCCCACGTTCCTTCTTCTGAATGTATTCTCTGCTCTTGAAGGAACTCTTTAAGATTTTAATTGTATCTCAATGCAGCTGGTGTTGTGCCGTGTGGCGGCCGTAATACGTCTCCCCGTACATCATCCATAGTGCAGATTATATTATATTTTGGGCCTTTGGGATCAGAGGATATATTCTGAGAAATCTGAAATTTTAGATTGGTTTATACTCATATTCTAAACCATCGTTTTATATATCATTTGGACCCTTTTTGATGCTAGTCAGTCTTTGAATCGACTGTCAAATTAAGATAAAGAAATTACAGTATGCTTTTCTCTGGTGTCGTCACCAGATGTTGTCAGGGTCACTGAAGAGGCTTTATTAGCCAAAACCACGTAGTCTGGCCCACGTTCCTTCTTCTGAATGTATTCTCTGCTCTTAAAGGCACTTTTTAAGATTTAAGTTACATATGGGAACGGCAGATTGTTGAAAAGGAGCTTTTATTTTTCTATGTTTGTACAGAGGTTAAAAGACCAATATTTGCAGAACTGGAATGAGCGAATAAATCTAAGTTCAAAATTAGTGGCATACAAAGGCTTTAAAAGTATATACGACCACGAGCAATATTTAAATTGTTTAAATGTTAGAAAATTTAGGCGGGCTCTGGCAGTTTTTAGAGTATCAGCACACAATTTAGAAATTGAGCGTGGGAGACATAATGACGTAAATAGAGCAGATAGATTATGTAAAATGTGTAAAAACAATATAGAAGCGAGTTTCATTTTATCTTTATTTGTAAAGCATATAAGGACTTAAGAGAAATGTATATCGAGTATTTTTCACTGGTAGATCGGAAATTTATGCCTTTAACAATCTTATGAGTAATAGTGACGAAGATATTTTGCACAATCTTTCAATGTTCATTTATTATGCATCAGAAAGACGTATAGATCATCTTTAATCACTATCAGATAGTAAGGTTTAATATTTGACCATTTGATCGATTGACTATTTGCACCAGTACGTAGTTTTCTATTATACTTGTACCACATGTTGTTATGGGCCGGTGGCCTTGAAGCTAATTAACTATTTGCATTTGAATTTGTCACCTCCACAACTTATAGATGCTTTACGATTTTCAATGAAGAACAGTTTATATCAAACGAACTTAGCAGTTTTGCGTTGAGTCAGTCTGATATTGAAGATAATCTCGATACTTGGTAAAGATTTCTTCTTACACAATTAAATTATCACGCACCTCTGAAAATAGGACAAGTCAAAACTAAACAACTACCTGAATGGTTTACATATGACATTGCACATGCACGTAAGCTTCGAGATTTTAGCAGACGAAAATGAAATTGGGCCGACTATAAAACGTACAGAAATTTGACAAGAACTCTTATTAGAAAGGCAAAACGTAAACACTTCTCGAAAACAGCAACTGATCATAAAGATATTAGATCAATTTGGCAACAAATACGCTAAATCAAAGATAATTCCAGAACGTTTCCAAATATTCTGCCTGACGAGCTTAATATCGATAATAAAGAGTTTAAAGATTCCCATGAAGTTGAATCCAAATTAAATGAGTACTTTGAAACTATAAGCAAACGTTTAAATCAAAATGAATCTACGTTATCAGCCCCAGATTATATGAATATCGTTAATTTTGTTTCTAGTAAAGTACCTGAAAACATTTTCTTCCAAATTCCGCCTATAACATCATCATAGGTATCTGCTTTTATTCAGAAGCTCGATCCTGTAAAAGCAACCGGCCTTGATGGCATAGGGCCAAGAGTTTTAAAATTGGTTTGCAACGTAATCTGACTAAGTATTGGTGCATTAATAAATACAAGTTTAACGAGTAACCGCTTTCCAAATCAGTTAAAACTAGCCAAGGTATTCCCAATCTTTAAAAGTGGGTCAAAATCTGACCCCTCAAATTATCGCCCCATTTCAATCCTAACCACAATATCCAAAATATTCGAAAGATACATAATAAACACCTTCTGTGGTACTTAAACAAATATAACTCAATACAGGAATGCCAATCTGGTTTTCGACACAAGCACAGCTGTCGAACAGCTCTTGCCAAATTCAATGATCAGTGGATGTATTGTATTGATCATGGTGATCTAGTTGGGACTAGTTTCATAGACTTTCGGAAAGCCTTTGACATGGTCGACCATTTACTTTTAATCAAGAAACTTTCATTGTATAAATTCGGCAATACGGCCGTAAGTTGGTTCCAGTCTTATCTTAGTACCCGTTTTCAAACAATAAAGAGTGATCATGGGTCACCGGAGTTCTCTCAGTTATTGTCTGGTGTGCCCCAAGGGTCCATTCTGGGACCAACATTATTCCTATTATTTATAAGCGATCTCCCTTTTTCAATGAAATGTTGTTCAACAGACATATTTGCTGATTATAGCACCTTTCATGTTTCAGGCAAATCCAAACAAGAAATTGAATCTAAACTTCAGTCTGAGTCTAATGAAGCTAACAAATGGAGTATACGTAATAAGATGCCAATAAATTACAATAAAACAACTTTTATAATTGGTACTAAACAAAAACTACGGAATATTGACCGATTTAATATTCGCATTGATGATAATACCATTAAAGCAGTAAGCTCACAAAAACTTCTGGGGATAATTATAGATGAAATCCTACTCTGATATCCTCACATTGATTATATTTGCTCCACGAGATCAACTAGAATTTCTCTCTTGACACAACTGTCACATTATGTACCAGAAAATATACAGAAAATTTTCTATCGGGGTTACAGTCTGTCATTAATAGATTATGGATTAAATACATGGGGCATAACAAACAATTCTAATATTGACAGACTAAACGAACTTCAAAAAACGCGCAGCTCGTATAATCCTTCGGGCAGAATATACCCCACCATCAGCAGATATGCTTGAAAAATTAGGATGGGCCTCCGTAGCCAGTCGATTGCAATATAATAAAGCTGTTGTTACTTACAAAGCCTTAAACGATCTTACGCCATCTTATATATCAGACTTGCTTAAACCGTCAGAACTAACATCAAATCGAATTCTAAGATCATCCAATAACGGTTCCTTAACTGTGCCAAGATCTAGGACTACCCTTTTTGATGGCTCTTTTTCGTGCTCAGCGCCAAAATTATGGGACTCCCTCCAATATTCGTTAAGATCAGTATCCTCTTTAAATGTTTTTAAAAAGTCTGTCAAAGAGTATTTTTAATTTTATCAGTTTCATATTGTTTTCCAGAATATATGTACCTTTTTAGCGCATATATTTAGATTATCTTGAAATGTGTATACTTGATGTTTTTATACGCCCTTAACAAGTATGGTGCCAAAGTTAAACTAGTCATGTGTTTTGAGTGCTGAATATGCAGGTAATTGTTATTTTTTTTATAATTTTTACAAGGACGTGTGGTTTTAAATAGCGCTTGAAGTCGATTGGTAGATATGTGTGTGTTTATGTACAGTTTGTTTCACATGTTTTATGTTTATATTGTATATAGTATTTTATACATGGAAGGCGACATGGTAAAATGGCTTTACAGCTAAATGTGTTACACTCTTGAAACATTGTATAAATAAATAAATAAATAAGTGAATAACGTCGCGTTTTCTAAAGGCGAAACCGAGACGTTTGAGTGCAAAATTTGCTAATGAATGCGATTTTAGTGTCATATGATAAAGAGAATCTTGCATTCGTGCTCCTGTATTATTGAATTTCTAAAACTCGTTGGGGAAACCGATAAGATGCTCGGCGTAGCCTCGCATCTTATCTTCCTCCCCAGCTCGTTTAATAAATTCAATTATACATGAGCACTCATTTAAGATCCTCTATTTCTATAATAGGCTGGGAAAAGCTTCAAAATACCTGCTGTGCCAGAGTAGCCATCAACCTGTAGAGGGTACTGATCTTCCAGTTCTCCAAGGCTAAATACATTATATTTGGCGTATCTTTGATGACCACTATCGTCTTCAAGGTCAATCCGAAGTTCATAGTAGCCCTGAGCGACAATGGATTTAATCCTCCGAAGGCCTGTGTAATACACATATATTAAAGTCATTAAACACAAATACATAAACTGAAGAAAAAAGGAAATGCAACCTTTGTTACACTTTAATAAAATTGTTTAAAATACACTTAATATTCTTCCATCGTAATACGTATGCTTTTGTAAAGAAGCAATACGTCTCTGACAGACAACATACACAATACAGAGAAATGTTCATCAGTCTTACTAAAAGTAGAGTAGGGCAGACAGTAACAAAACTTGGATACGCAACAAAAGTATGCATTTCTTGATAAAGAAATAAAACTTGGTACATAGTTGGATTAATCCATAAACGATGATATAGATTTTCGGGGCGGAAGAGAAGCTGAATTATATCTATGTTTGCCGCAATCTTTATTATCAAATAAGTTGGAGCTGACAGTAGATCTCGGAATAATAATGAGCCGTGTCTGCTAAACAAGTGAAACATTAGACAATGGTCCGGACCAAATACAGTTAGATCCCACATCCCTTCCTCAAAACCAAACAGGAAAGAAGAATATGCAAATATTGACAATAGCTTACAAAAGACACAAACGGTAAACCAGATAAATAGCTCTTTCCCAGATCAGGTGGTCTTCGGCTCCCAAAAGTGAAAACGACAGTATCATTTTTATCTATAATACTTAATATGTGACTTCACTGCAGCTGATATTGTGCCGTGTCGCGGCCGTAAAACGTATCCCTGTTCATCATCCATAGTGCAGATTACAGTACATTTTATGTCCTTTGAGATCAAGGGATATATTCTGAGAAATCAGATTAAATGGTTTAGACTTTTATTCTAGATCCTCCCTTTTTATCGTTTGAACCCGTTTTGATACTAATCAGTCTTTGATTCGACTTTCTTATTAAAATTTTAAAATTACAATATGCTTTTCTTTGGCTTTGGTCACCGGATCATGTGAGGGGTCACTGATGAGGCTTCAGTAGCCGACACTTCGGCTTATGTTTCTTCTTTGGAATGTGTTCTCCGCGCTCAAAGGAACTCTTTCAGATTTTAATTTACATTTCGATTTGAAAACCAAAGCAGAAAGCAAAGTGGACAGCTCTTTAGGTGACCGTATTGCTAGAATTTACAGACAAGCGGATACAAGGACACTTAATAGTGATGAATCGCAGCAGAGGTACCGCCTTGGAACGGTCAGTAATGGATGAGAAAGGCCTAAAATTTGTTTTATTCTACACTTGTAACCTCTCTGTCGTTTGGACCTGAGCCCATACATGTAAATGGTATGCGTTACCTTTTAATACAGCCATAATACCATATAATTGGGAGGCAGAATTAGTTTGATTTGTTTCTGTCAATATTTTTTTCCATTATCCTATCTTCAAAAAGTGAAATAATTTCAATCTGACTGATATTCGATCACGAGTTATTACTCGCTGTTTTACAAATAACAATTACATATACAGTATCCGTGCATTTTTGAAAAGCCCTATGGCAAACCATTTGAACGTAATTTTATAGTTTGCTGTTCAAAAACTACATCGGTTCACGCGACGTTACATTGCGTAAAGTGACGTCAAAATAAAACATGGTTGTCCAATCTGATTGAACGTAGGTGACGGTTTGACTTCTTTGTTGTGTCGTTGACGCTGTTCCGCTTTTAGTAAAAAAACTACGTATAATTGTTTTTCTGATTTAACTGTAGCCTCTAACGCAAATTTGTGGTCACGTTATTGATGGAAAAAATAAAGGCAAGGAAATTAATTCCTTAATAATAATTTTTCTAGTGTTTGTCGAAGTATCAACTACTTTGGGTCGCTTACAAAGTTTACTTGAAAACCTTCGGGCTCACTTACATTGCACGCGACCTAATGTAATTTATTCTTCGATTAACATCAGAAAATTGAAATTCATTCCTTATTGATTCATGGTATTCCACAATAATCCTCAGTTACAATTATAATTACGTTCGCGTTGATATCATAACCTCTGAATTTAACATATTTTAACATAAATTGATATCCAGATTTCAAGAAATTGTTGTATATGTTTTGGATTAATGTAAATGGCAGGGTTTCAAAATAAGTTATCTAGCAAGATAATTGATTAATAATATCTTAAGCCTTAACCTTACAACCTCTTTGCCCGAGATAGAATTTAAAGGCTTTTGTCCTGTTTATATTTCGAATGGATAAGGATCCTCCAGCCATATAAAGTAATATGTCAATGCATTTCCGACCGTAAACTATCGCTAATACATTCATATATTAAATAAGTCAGGAACCATCATACACCTGTCACGTGGAGAACTGGGTGCTAAATGTATAGCTATTAAGTCGACAACATTAACAATAATGACTGAAAACGAAAGAGTTTAATGAGGAGAAATGAAATGTCGAACAATATTATATAACTCATGTTGAGAGTTAAGATTTACATATTCATGAAACTGATATAACAATCAGTTCGTGACCTGAATTATTCGAGGTAGCGAATTATAATGGTACACATTACCTAATAAGGAGTAGTTAGCAATGCATATTTAATTTTCACCAAAAATAGCGCCTCGGAATACGAGATTTGTCATTCCGGAGGCACTGAGGGAACAGATACTGACATTAATTTGGACATTTTATATGACAAGGAATTGAGCTGGTCACTTGAGCAGGATATGGAATTTCGAATCATTGCCTGCAGGAGACTCACTGGCCATGTATATATATATTGATACAGGAAACATTTACAGGAAACAATTTGTAGATGTTCCCATGAATACCAATTAGCTACTCAACTAGCAAATCCAGAGCCCAAGACATAAACGGGATATATCTTCTGGTCCTTCGAAACATTTATCCGTAACCCATTATTGTCATTGCCTGATGCAAATTTAGGGTTTATATCAATGGATCTTACAGCAACTATTTTGAAATTTCATTCATAAACAAGAAACGTTACAGTGTGTAACAAATGCCCCGAAAGCCCCTTCAAACTGACCTTTGAGTCCTGGTTGCGATCTTAACCTTGATTGTGGAAGCTGAGTCTTGCACATGACATACATTCTCATTTGTTTTACTTTTCTGTGATGTTTAAATGCGCTTTAGTAGTTTGAAAGGATTCATGGGGACTTAATTTGACCTTTGATGTGGAAACATAACCTTGTGAGTGGTAAGTCTTCTCAGTAGGCTTTGTCTATCTGTAATGTTAGTTTTGGTACTTTTCTGAGTAATTGCCGAGACATAATTTGACATATGACCCCAGTTTGTGACCTTGACCTTGGATCTGGGATCACAAACATTGTGTATAACACACCTTCGTCTTATGGTTTACCTTTCTGTGAAGTTTGATGAAAGTCGCTTCAGCAGGTTTCAAGTTATCGCAGAGGCAAGATTTGACCTTTGACTCCTGATTGTGACCTTGACCTTGAACACGGTAGCCTAGATCTTATGTGTGACACATCTTTCTGTAAAGTTTCATTTAATTTGCTTCAGTAGTTAATAAGTTATTGCTGAGACACGATTTTGAGACACAATTTGACCTCTGACCCAAATATGGCCTTGACCATGGGTGTAAGGACCTAAGTCTTGTGCGTGACACACCTTCTCATTATACTTTATCTATCTGTGAAGTTTTATCAAATTTACTTCAGTTGTTTTAAAGTTTTTGCTGAGACACGATTAGACACGATTTTGAGACACAATTGGACCTCTGACCCAACTGTGGCCTTGACCTTGATTGTAGGGACCTAAGTCTTGTGCGCGACACACTTTTTTATTATGCTTTATCTATCTGTGAAGTTTCATTGAATTGACTTCAGTAGTTTTAAAGTTATCGCTGAGACACGATTTTCAGACACAAGTTGACCTCTGACCCAATTGTGGCCTTGGCCTTAGGCGTAGTGACCTAAGTCTTGCCCGCGACACACCTTCAAATTATACTTTATCTATCTTCGAAGTTTCATTAAAGGGGGGGTCTCCATAAGGGCCATTTTCTGGTTACAAATGGATTTTCACCAAAACTCACCAATCTTTACTTGTATGTGTTGGCTTTCATATACTGAAATACTGATCTCATCGGAAGTGTATTTTGAGTGAAGCGCAGTGTCAAAGTGGGTGGGGTAATTCCACCCCATACCTAATATGTATCATTTTTTTCAATAATCTCTATAAGTATTAATGGCTGATAGATCATTATCATTTGAAATAATTAAGGCATGTATGCTAATTAATTGGGTAACATAACTTACCACTGTTTGCTTATTCAATACCAATACATGAGCTTATAAGTGGCAGCAGGAATTTTACTTATTTTAGCTTCTCCAACTTTACGAAAAACCACAATTTTTCTTTATTTGTCCAGATATATAAAGGAAACTTTGTAATTATATTGACATGATAGTATGCATGGCAGAATTATGAGAAAACTGTCCTAGGCATATCGATACCTGAATTATCTGCCCTTGATTCAAGAAAATATAAGTAATTCAATTTAAAATGAAAGAACAAAATTCCACACTGGTAGGTATATTTTTGATGATTCTTTTGCTCATGTTTCATATATTACACTGGTTGTTAAGCTTTAAATTCCATATAGTGCCCATGATATCACACAAGAACAGTACCTGGACAGCAGAGCTCATCCTGTTATGAGCTTATATGTGGTAACAGGAATTTGACTTTATTTTGCTTCTCCAACTTTATGAAAAACCTCAATTTTTCATTATTTGTCTAGATACATAGAGAATACTTTGTAATTATAATGATATGATAGTATGCATTACATAATTGTGAGAAAACTATCCTAGGTATATCAAAACATGAATTATATGCCCTTGATTCACAAAATTATAAGCATTTAAATTGAAAATGTAAGACCGAAATTCTACACTGGAAGGTATATTTTTGATTATTCTTTTACTCATGTTTCTAATATTATACTGATTGATGAGCTTTCAATTCCATATAGTGCCCGTGATATTACACAAGAACTGTATCTGAACAGCAGAGCTTGTCCTTGTTTATGCCATTTAATTACATAACATTCAAGATGTTATGTTCTGACCCAAAGTTTGATTTGTGGATTTTAGTTACTGATACATCAAATGTTGTTGAATACCTTTGTTTAGAATTTACAAGTCTCACTGAAAACTAACGACAGAGACAGTGTACTAGACCCTCCTGCCCAACACACGCAATATTTTTTATGTATCTGACAGTGATTATCCTAATGTTACACATAAACTGTCTGAGGACACTCCCAAAACTCAGATGGCAAGACAGGACAAGAAAGTCCTGAAGAGAGGCAGGAATGCAAAACATATATACCCTTTTGAAACTGGCTCAGCTAAGATGGGCTGGCCATGTCACCAGAACAAATGGAGAGACGAAAGACATTCACACACGCTGTTGGAGATATATATTTACCAAAGAAAATATTCCGAGGAGAACTTTAGTGTGAAAATGTTCATAAAGTTTCCAGAGGAAATAATACAAGAACATCCTGAACGAAGAGAATCTGTGAAGTTAAGCAAAGGCATAACAAGAGCTTCGCAAGCGGTGAATAATACATCCGTTAAGCTGAGAAATGCCAAAGCCAAACAAGGGAGATAATTCATATTCCAAGTAAGCTAGAGCTTCCATTCTTGGTCCAAATATAAACCCATGACAATATACACAACACCATTAAGTTTGTTTTAAAACATTTTGAACGGTTAAGGAGTTACAGAATAAACACGAAGTTTATTCAAGGGCACATAATTTAGGGATTAAGTAAGCCAGAGTTGTGGCTGTTATTCAGGATACATTGCTTCATTATATACATATTCCTAGAAAGTTTCAATACAATATTTTAAATGGATAAGGAGTTATGGAGTGAATGGGAATAGAATAAAATACTAATCAAAGGAAAGTTACTCCAAAATTAAGTAAGGGGGAGAAATCATTCTCATGTGCAATGCATTGTCTTGTAATAATGCAGACCACTATAGAGTTTCATCAAGATATTTCAAGTAGTTACCAAGCTATGGTATGCAAAAGGTAAGTATACACAAAAATAGCCTAAAATACTAATCAAAGGGAAGTAACTCTTAAATGAAGTGAGGGAAATTTAAATTTCAAAGTAAGGTATTCAATAACATTCGATATCTCAGTAAGTAAAATCAAGAAAATCCATAAATCAAACTTTGGGTTGGAAAATGATATCTTGAATGTGATGTAATTAAGTGGCATGTAGCAGGATGAGCTCTGATGTTCAGTTACAGTTCTTGTGTAATGTCATGGGCACCATATGGATTTGAAAGCTCAACAGTCAGTATAATTGTTAGAAACATGAGCAAAAGAGTCATCAGACATATACCTTCCAGTGTAGAATTTCGCTCTTACATTTCCAATTTAATATCTTATATTTTCTTAAATCAAGGGCAGATAATTCAGGTATCGATATGCCTAGGATAGTTTTCTCATAATTCTGCAATGTACACTGTCATGTCAATATAATTACAAAGTTTCCTTTATATATCTGGACAAATAAAGAAAAATTGTGGTTTGTCGTAAATTTGGAGAAGCTTAAATAAGTAAAATTCCTGCTACCACTTATAAGCTCATATATTGGTATTGAATAAGCAAACAGTGGTAAGTTATATAACCCCATTAATTAGCATACATGCCTGTATTATTTCAAATCATAATGGTAAATCAGCTATTAATACTTATAGAGATAATTGAAAAAAAATGATACATGGTAAGGTATGGGGTGGAATTACCCCACTCACTTTGACACTGCGCTTCACTCAAAATACACTTCCGATGAGATCAGTATTTCAGTATATGAAAGCCAACACTTACAAGTAGAGATTGGTGAGTTTTGGTGAAAATCCATTTGTAACCAGAAAATGGCCCTTATGGAGACCCCCCCTTTGCTTTAGTACTTTTAAAGCTATAGCTGAGACACGATTTGTAACAGACGGATGGACGGACGGAAAGATGGACTGACGGACGGACGGTGAGATTTTAATATGCCACCCGAAGTTCCTTCAGGGGCATAAAAACACACCATCAGAGAAATTTACATCTGCAATGTGGAATGAAGAAGCTTAAAATATCTTCAATTTAAAAATATCTGCGGTCAAATATCTGTTATGTGTAAAAAATATTTAATTCATATTTTCCTGCCATTCATAAGGCGTAATCCGTAACAAAAAGTTTACTTAGCGGTAGTAAGACATTGAAATTATTTATTTATGTATATTGAATTACTCTGGACTCATTCCCAGAGTATGTCCAATAGAAATGTTGTTCAGGCGAAAATACTCATTGGTTCGACACGTTTGCAACAATCGAGTAATCCGTGATTATGATGCATAGCACGAAATAATGAAGAGACCCACAGTGACGCGTGGGGGATGAAATAAATTTCGGATACTGTATTGATGGAATAAATGTAATAATAAAATAGGTTCGGTACATAATTTTAGCCGCAACCGTATACTTTGTTTGAAAATCACTGACTTCTTAATCTGAGTTATAACTGTGACGTGAAATCGGGTCATAGACTGATTTGGCATAGCAACATGAACCTCCGCTGAGTTTGGCTTCCATTCTTCTGGATTATTTTGGCATTTTGCCTCTTCTAACCACATCCTACATCTCCCTATTGATGCTCTTTTTCTGTCGTGTTTCTCAAGATGCAATGGTTGATATGGCTACTACCAAGGCGTTAGTTATCGGATGCCTACATTGTCTCAAGTAATGAGTCAGTAAGTGTGGCCCAGCAAGGGAAGCTTCTTGCCTACCTGCCCATCATCAAGGTTTTAGGTTTAGCGACACGGAAAAAGTTAGATATAGAAACGCGCTTCTACCGCACTTAATTTGCTAAGGTACTTTTATATGTCATATATATTATGCTTGCTATATCTTTTTTCTTTGTTGTATCGTGTACAATTTCTTTTCTAAGATCATTTTCTTACAAACATCATAACAGCTGTTTCACTTATAATGTGTATACGGATACGGAAAATAGATACTTTGATGCCATAAAACAAGTGAGTTTTTTCTTTCATGTTTGAAGTTTATCTGTACATGTACATGTAATTCCTACCAGCATCTTCCGTTGCAAATCAAAAACAAATTGATATTTGTGCCATTATTCGACAACACAGCGACATAAAAAAAATGACGAGCTGTTATTTATTATCAAAAAGAGAAAGTTAGAATGAATTCTGACGATAGGTTGTAATGTTTAATTCGAACCTATTCAAATTGCACAAAAAATATCGTGAATGTTTTTGTCACTTGAATTATTATACAAATACGCCGCTGCGTGTCCAAGTGTTGCCCCGCAACCATTTTATTATCAGGTAATGACGTCCATATTACGCTATTTTAGCCACCAATTTCTTAGCATATATCTTTTGTTTGCTTTAAGCGTGAACTATTACATTAGACTGATCAGATTATGTAATCAACAGATGAGGATTCACATGCATTTTGTAAGCTTTCCTGGAAGGTAGGGGGAGGCACGTCTGCGGAGTAAAAAAAAGTATACTTATTGATACGGAATAGTGTAGATTATGGTGCGCTCGACTATGAAGAAAAGAGGGTGACATGAAACGACAAAGTTAAGCTGCTACATGTCTTTCACTACTTAAAAAAGTAAACAAATGCATAAAAATAAATAGGAACTTATAGTCTGGCCCATGTTCCTACTTCTGTATGTATTCTCTGCTCTTGGAGGAACTTTTTAATATTTTAATTCTAACATTTGCGTCTTCCCGCTTGCTTTTAAAGCTGAAGAAACTTTGATAAAAACGACCTACTCTTAAAAGAAGTAAAAAGAGAGGCTATGATAGGCAAAATTATCTTTTGGTCGAGCAAATTCATGCTATTGTTTTCCAAAATGGTTCGACTTTAGCGGCACTGAAGAAGTTAGAAAAGAATAAAACCGTTAGTCGCTGTAAATTTTGGACGCTTATAAATAAGAATAAGCACTAAACAAAAATTGAGAATGGACACAATAAATGAAAATGTCAGATTTGCTTCAACTGAATGACACTGTGTGCCAATTCATATTTAATTGCACACTAATGATAACACTGAATGGAAAAATTTGTTCGAACTTTATTATGTACTACCCAAAAAATTCAGCAATAGTTTTCAGTGGGAACGCTTATCTATGGCGGAGTGATATGTGTAAACATATAGCAACCACAAAACATTCAAAAATTCTGAAATTCAGATTCAATCGACGGAATTGTCGCAATTTCAACGCGGCTTTGGCGGCGAATCAAACGACACACAGCCAAACATAATATACGATTTTATACCTTGCACCTTAATTTGATCATTTATTTCTTTGAGAGCAGAAATGAACACCGAAATATTAGGCAATCGGACATTTTATATGACCATGTATGAACGATTCTTATCTGTCAACTTAAATAGCAATTTTCAGAAAAAATCGACTTTCTCCCGTCGGCGGACATATAACATGAAAAACGATGATGTCTGACCTTTCTCCCTGTTAAAAATCAAATAATTCGGTGTGTGGGACAATTTTCTTTGCAAAATAATGCTCAGGTAGTATAAATTTTTCTTCGACAAAATGGCGGACAATAGCTGTGTAATCAGTTATCGAGCTTTACATGTAAACATCTTCAACAAGATCAGGGAAATCATTATCCCATGCATCGCTAGACTATCAAGAGCGACTAACTGAAATGTGTTTAGTTACAGTACAATGCCTGATAAAAGTCTATTTTTTTATATTCTATTCAGAAATAAAAGTCATTCCATACCCACCTAATCAGAATGTTAACAAAGGAAACTACCGTAGTCTACTCGACACGTCATGCCATTGTGACGTGAACAGTATATAAATTGATTTTAATATGTACTTGTAAGTCAGCTTTTAGCCTGTGTGTCAGTATTTCAAATATTATCATGGCGCTGTATGAAAACTAAAGCAAGAAATACTGATCACTCATTCAATTAACCAGCACGTGCTTTTTTTGCTTCGAGATAGATACATTAATAGGTCCTAATCTGAAGGCACAATCAAGCAGTCAGATGTCTGTGAAAGGGCTGGGTGTGGGCGTTGGTGGTGGTGGTGGTTGAGGGGGAAGTGGGGTAGGACGGAAGTATATGAAAGAAGCTGGAGGTAAAATCAGTCAGATAGGGGTCTGTAAAGGGTTGGATGTAGGTTGTGGGAGTGCGTTGTTGTTGTTGTTGGTGGTGGTGGTGTAGGTGTGGGAAGGGGGCAGGGAGGGAAATAAGCATGATAACACTATCTATAGAACTGAAACCGGGGTTGTGTATATCGCAAGTGACCAGTTTGGGCAAGTTTCACATCTTTCCCCAGATCATATAATAATTAAATACCTAAAGGCAACATCAATAGATAAAATAGACATAAAATGAAAATAAAAAAGTGTGTTGCTGGAATCTAAGTGCCAATATATACAGTCAACACTCGAAATCTCAAAGTCTATGGTCATCTGAAGATACGTATATCTCAAAGTAAATTTTCTTTGAGATACAAGTAGTTTGAGATAACAGGAGTTGAAATGCGAAGAAAAAAAAGAGATATGTCCAAACTATATTCTTTGATATATAAGAGGGTACTTTGAGACATCACTGGGTGAGAAAACAAGAGTCAACTGTATATTTAATAAAAAGCTCTGCCAGACGGTCAAAAGTGTTCATATTTTTGGACAATCTGTCAACTGAGGGCATAGTTCTCATGCAAAAATGCAAATTAATAATGTATATCATTTTATATTCTCACTGAGAATTATAGCGAATTTCTCACCAATTTCGGCTATCTGAGATATATGTTTCTCTCTAACATGACTAAATCTGAGCTACAGTTGTCCCTGCTTCTACTGAGTACCAGAATAAAAATATACAGCTTCCAACACAGTTGATTTTAGTCCTGCAAAATCTGTGGGCTGACGACTGTATAATTAAAATAAACAAAATCAAATAAATAAATCCGAAGAAATAATAAGCTCATATTTTTGCACCAAAATTAGTTTTATTGTCATTATAAGTGATTTAAAATTAAAACGTAATAATAGTACTTTACTTTTTTCACAAAAATGTTCAAAGTGTATGTCTCACCACTTTTGTTGTTTTCTTTAATTAGAGAGATAATAAATTGTGAATTCTAACTCCTGAAATTTCAAACATGTAAATTTCTACTATAGGTATTGTACTTGTATAAAGCTCTCATTACGTTGTTCACATGCAGTCTAACGTTTTCTTTTTCTTGAGTTTTCACCATGGTTTCCATCTGGAAAGGTGGGGGCATTTGGCCCTAATGAGCAATCAGCGGGGGGGGGAGGGGGGGTATTTACTGTTTAACATTTTAGCTCCTGGTCAGAGCTGTATTGATTTCTATTTCGTATTCAGACATAAATATTTTTTCAGCCTTTTTATTCTTTGTTTATGAAATTTAAGCACACAACTGCCAGGGTAACAATATATTTTGGCATCCATATATAGATTTTTATGAACTGTGTAAGGTGTGAGCTTTCCTTACTGTGTTCCCCCTCCCCCACACCGGCTCTCCCCAAATCCCCTGTCCCTTTCAATCCAACAAATAATTTACATAAGAAGAAGAAAACTTGCAACAGAAGGTTTTTAACCAGTCAAGATGTCACAGGAGAAGGAGGGTTGTCAGTGTTTAGCCATTTTTTATGTTTGTGGCAATTAACCCATTTTTTTATTATTCTATTTTATCTTTTTATTTATTTATTTACTCATTATATATGAGGGTCTTATCTTTTGGCACATATTTGTTAAAAAGCTGGCATGGCAAAAAGAAGTAGAAAAAAGGAGTTGGTCTTTAAATTTGGAATGTTTTCTCTTATTTTCCTGGCAAATGTCTTATGAATAGATTTAACCCATTAGAAAACCCCGAAGACCTTACTCTTTACTGAAATTCACCAAAACATGTTCAGATTGCAGTTTGGAGCTTTGTAGCATGTCTGTAGTTGGCATTAGGCTCGGACTGTTTGGAAAAACAGATGTTCTCACCTGATGCAAAGCACAAGTCAGTTCTGAATATATGGATATATGGGGGATGTGTGTTGTGATGGGGAGCGGGGGGGAGGGGTGGGTGGAGAAAGGAACCAATGTAGCCCAGATATTCATATGTGACAAAGAGTTGCTCTTCACTTGCCGCATAGCAAAAGTCATATGAGGTAGGAAGTTCTGACTAGCGGGCTTGCGCGTTTCTTATGTGGTTATTTAAGCTTGAGCGTGGTCGGTTGGTGTGTGGGTTGGTGGGTGGTTGGGGTGGGAATGGGGTTGGAGGGGGTGGTTGACAGCCCTCTAAATCTGGTGGAATCAACAAGTAGGAAACTTACATTTTACAAGGTCACTTATTTCATCCTTTCTTCTTCAAAACTTCAACAGTCCAGGTATGCAGAATTCATGTTCAAGGCAGAGTTCACTGCATGTTATAAGTTCATAAAACAGTCAACACGTGCACGCGTGAAGCTGACCTTCGAAAATTACACTTACATCATTCATCGATTTCTACGTCACAAGGGCTTCTCCCACCATAGCACTACACTTGAATGTAGGACTAGTATCCTGACTATGAACTTTTAACAATATTTCCGAAATCGGTTTGTGGGTCAATTTTCTTTGCAAAATAATTTGTGGAAGGGTTTGGGGGTTTTCCTGTTGTTTTTTTTTCAAACTGGGTGAATCAGATTTGGGTCATTATTTTCTACTTTAGGAAGTATGTTTGGGCCTTTAAATGAGTTCATGCTCAAAATGAAAATCATAATGTAATTATTATTCTGTATTTCAGTAGAATTAGTCATTTTGGTAACTATGACAGGCGCATAATCAGGGGCAATTTTGGTGAAAATTTGTCGCCATTTTTCCAGGAATTACTTTTTTGTGCGTAGACGACAGTTCAGAAAATAATTTACTCAAATGTGATGAGTCTGCATTCCAACTGTATGTGAAATGCCTTTTTGTTACTTTATTGCATCAATATACAAGCGCCGATCGTCCGATATTGATAAATAGGTTAAATGATCATGAATAATTTATTGCAAGGTATGTACTAAAGTGACGTCAATTTTTAAGACAACTGTATATGAAGGACATTTTTGATCATGTACAAAAGCCAAAACCATAATGACGCGTTTTGCTGTTAAAATAAAGGTAAACACTTTAAAGCAGTTGAATATGCTACGATTATGAGCTTTGCGAAGTTTGAAAATTTCCTTGTTTTTAAGCTATATACCGTCTTAATCGTCTTATATATCGTCTTAATCTGTATTTCTTGAATGCCTTTCGAGTGTAAAGTTATTTATCTACCAATACGCGAACGCAACCAGTTCGGAAAGAAAACTCTTCTCGGCTGCTGAAGTTTTAGACTAACGTTGGCTGTACCTCATAGTAACGTTGCACTTCACTGAAGAAACTTCACAGGTAAATTTATCAAGCTGTATTCTTTAGATTTAGTCATTTGTTTGATTGAACTGCAGCACCCGTAAATCATTGGTAAATCAGTGCGAATTTGACCGAATTTTAACGTTTTACCGTCAATAACGCATGCTAAGATTCGTCCGAGGTTAAACTTAATTACATCCTTTACACAATCAAAAGCTCCGACAAGAAAATACGTACATGTACAAAACTGATAAAAAGACAGCATAAAGCCTATCCCACACGCTTGCCATTTCGGCGTTGCTTTTTAATGAGTGCAAGTTTTTTTATACTGACCCCTTTTGCGCTTATCGCTTTTCCCCGATAACATTTTTAAACATGGCTCCTGTAATTCAATGGTATCGTAAGCCCTATATAAGGTTTCTTGAAGTTTCCTTGCAATTGAATTTTGCACAGTGTTGCACTTGAGTGATGTGAAAAACGCAAAGATAAAAGAATTGCTGAAAATATTTTGCATTATATTAGTACAGTGAATGTTGAAGTGTTTTTAGATTTAAGTACCTGGGTAGCTACGTATTTGTTTTCTACCCGTCAGATTTATTAAAAGAAACCAATTTTTATGTTCGGCATCACAAATTGTTTTCACATACCTAACCAATGGTTTCCAGTGACGGATGCAAAGCCAACTAGATAGTCTCTCCAGCTTTTGTAGAAATCTCCTATACTATCTACTCTTCGCTGAAAAACCTACAAGTAAATAATTATTCATTTATATAAGTGTACGAAAATTAAGTTGTTTAGTTCTGTTCTGTCTTGTTTCAATTTTCGAAAAGACGTTCCCCCATTAGTAACATATTATACTGGGATAAAAACTCTTAAAATTGACAAATTCATTTTCTTTCAATTTTGCACTAACATTTCCTGATTTTGAACACGTCGTGATTTGACTAAAACACTTTGAAGAGGACGCAAAACCCAATTTATATCATTATGAAATTGATACAGAGTTTAATAAATCTTTGGAAAAACGATCCGTACTCTGAACCTCGCTTTAACACTTTACATTTTTCAGGTAATTAAGAAAAAAATGTATCAGGTAATTTGATATAAGAATCATGTTTGTTGAATCTTTAAAAAGCTGATGTTAAGTGATTCCTTGTTCAAATTTAGTCTATCATAACTATGCTTTTACACGATTTCTGACACAAGGAGCCTGTGCAAACAGATACAGGACTGAGTAACCAATGTACAAATCGCATTTCTGCGACTGTTATTTTCTTTGATATTTTCCTTGCTTCCAAAATATTCTTTAACTCAGAGTTTCTTAACCATGCCATTCGTGGTTTAAAGGACGTTGGAAAAGACAAGATGAGATGTAGATTTAAACCTTTAACTTTAACATCGTTACTAAGAACATTCTTACCAACCAGCCTCCGCCGTCTGTCGACATGTCACAGTACACATCAAAACCAGTGAATGTACCTAAAGGCGTCACATGATAAACTCCCGACCATGTAGTGTTGATGTCTTGACAGTCGTGTGGTTCATACGAACATTTTAAACCACCGCTATCAGAATCTGCAATATATAAGAATTGGTAAAAGTAAGCGTATCTGTATACAGTATGTAAGGATTCTGAATGACTGGACATGCTGTAAAATCTCGGACTTTAAAGTTTACTTGGGCCGAAGACTCCAGGGGAGCTTATAGGATGGCAGTCCATCCGTCGTCCACCGTCCATCCGTCAACAGCACGTTTAACCATTTTCATCTCTGCACTCTGCTGTCTAATCTCAAACAAATTTCATCTGAAGCATGCCCCTTGTGGGGAATTGATGACAAAAGTTTTTCATGAAAATTGAATGAATACTTTGGTTGCTATGGGAACCACAAGAGGTCCAACTGGCTTTCAGTAGGAAAACATTGTCATAAGCATTACTCCTTCAGTGTTGATTGGATCTTCTTGAAACTTACATATCAATACGCTGGGGCTAAAAGCTCAGATGGGTGCCAAAACTGGCTTGAATTACTCCCACAAGACAAAAACTTGAAAGGTGTTTTTGCTGGCATGTTTCGAAATTAGTCGGTGCACAGACGTTAATTTATTTTATTAGTTGATCCAAACGTTTTTTTTTCAAATTGTGGACATGCTCAAATATTTTGGTAGACGGGTACACGGGTATACCAGCCAGCAATAGGAAAACAAGTACCCGGATATAACATTTGTACCCGTCCCAACCCTACTTTATGCAATGCGTCGAAACCAATAACCTCATAGATCTGTTACTATAGCAACTAAGAGTTAATATTGATGTAAAAGTGACGTCATCGAGATGTAATTCTACCAAGGTACCAAACACAACAGTTGGTTGTTCCATAGTTGCTATGATAACGGATCTGTGACGTCATATGTATCGGAAAATGTCTGTCATACTCAGATATTTCTAATGGCATTACAAAACACAAACAATTAGTTTATTTTATTGTATCCCATAACAAGGTCGTCGGGGTACCACAGATGAGTTCGAAACATCCGTCTCCAACTCATCCATTTCTTAACTGCCCTAGTTGAGCTGTACTTCCTGATCATTGCTTATCTTTTCACTGGAACCGAGATTTTTTAAAGTGACCTCTTCGGATAGCAAAATAGTGTTTATATCTTACCGTCTCCTCTTTATAAATGCACAAACATTCTGATTAGCGAGTCAATTAAATCCCATATGATGGCCTCTTTAGATTATTCCCTTGGGTGGACAAACCACATTTCAATCTCAATGATAACTTCACCGCTCCAATACTCGAATAAAATGCAATCGAAAATGTTAATGCCAACATGAGCCATTATAGCATAATAGTTGTGAAATTGACATATTTTCATGTTTGATGGTCACTTGTAAGTGTTTTGATTTTTTTTTACATTCTTTCTTCCACAATACCAAAAATGATGTCCATTATGCTTTTGCGGAATATAGCTGCTTTTGGACTAAAACTACCTATAGATCTACAAGCGAGCTTGTTTCGGTGTAATTTGAAGATCCATGGAAGATATTTATAGTATACTTTTATTTATAACGAATTACATCAATGTAAACTTTATGAGTGTGTGTCGATGATGATAACTTATAGTAAACCGATTGTCCTGTTGCTCACCTGATGGCCTATTGGCAATAAACAGTATTTGTTGCTTCGCGCACCCGGTACAAGTTTCAAACCAGTGGCTTTAAAGAAGTGCACATTTTATTTTTGAAATCTGAGCGAACTTCAGTAAAGTAAAGAAAGACTTTGGCCTTTGGTGACTCATGTTTTCATGTAGTCATTAAGTTAACCATATTTACCAATCAATCATTATATAGGCTTCAAAGTTTCTGAGACATCCAGTGTCTTTGTCCTATATAAAACATTTGGAACCAAAGATGACTTTGCCATAAGATATGTCAAGGTCAATTCAGGGCCATCATTTTGTAGGAACCGAGTCCCATGTGCTACATACATATTTTCAAGGTCATAAGCCTTCACTTTCTTGTGATCAAGATTTTTCAAGGTTTATAAATTAGCATGGCGGCATTTTTGATCATGTGGGCAAAAACATCTGATACATCTTATGTTCCACTGACCCAGGAAGCCCCTAAAATTAAATATAGACTTCATGTTATTAAATCTTGTGAAAAAGTCTATGAAAGGGCAGGTAAAATCTTCTCTTTTTTGTCAATTAAAAATTCATGTGAAGTTCTAAGCTGAAATGGCGAGGTATACGTGCGTCCAGTTTGTCTACATATGATTTTTCGACATCACGATCTAATTAAGGATTGTCACGTAAATGATGACATGATTTGTTTTATTTTTATGTGAGCCTGTATATTTAGACAGTTTATGGTATTTCATAGTGCAGTAGATTAAGAGAGTATATGGTAATTGCTTACTGGTCAGTTATTGTTATGCAGTATGATTTACCTAATACAGGTGTACAAGTTGTAAAACAGGTATTTTGCACAGGTGAGCTGATTTGAGTGATAAATCATCGCATTGTGAATATTCATTCAGTGCTTGATTTTTGATATATGTAGATAGATATTGCTTCTGTGCTTTACTAAAGTGATAGTGGACATTTATTCATTGATTTAGTGAAAGTTACCTTAAAGTGGATATAGTTTGAAGTTTGAAGGGGTAGAGAGACTGTCAGCTCAGTAAGGAGTGTTTTCTATGACTTGATCCTTATAGCAGTAAAGTTCCATCATAAAAGTAAAAAGTATGCAAAGACCAGGAACTGAAACAATCAAAATCCAAATCCAGCCCTCAAACCATAGTTGGAAACAACTAAAATTACAAATAATCAAGATACAGAGAACATATGGCCAACCGAGTGAGCAGCTTGTTCTACGTGCCAAAAGTAAATAGTCTAGTAATTATTCATTGGTAAATAAATGTTGAGTTGGCAATTTAAAGTTAATTATAAATTTAAAGAGTAACTTCACTTCAGGAACTGACTGAGTCAGACCCCAAACCTCTCCCCAACATCAAAGGGAAAGATTGACAGACATCCCAATAAACAATAAATTACAAGTAATAAGCTGAGTCAGCAGCTATTTCCCAAATAGGTGGCAACTCAGCTATCTATACTGAACTAAATAATTTAGACCAACAGAAGGGTTACAACAGACTAAGCAAATTATACGAAAAACATTTAACAACTTTTTTTACCTATTTTCTATTTTGATTATAGAAGGGTTAAAATGAGAATACAATAAATTAAACAGCACCGAATATAAAACAAATGCAACCGCAACGAAAGTACCGCCTTGGGACGGTTGCTCTGAAATTGAGTTACCTACCAAATTCTCAAATGAATCTAATACTTTTAGATGAAACTTTCATACATATACAATCTGTATGTTTGATCTGTGTGACTGTATGTTAACTATGGTTTGGTTGTGTTTAATTGTTTTGAAACGCTGTACGCTTAGTGTGGATTTACACTGTCCGGTTAGTGTGATTTTTTACTGTGCATAAGTGATCTGGTGTAATCTAAATGGTAAAAGCACAGGATTTTATTCCGTTTTTAATTCCAGCTAAAGTGACTGTAAATATTATAGATATCAGACTTAGTGTGTTTACATTGTTTTCAGGTGGCAATTTTATTTGGGATCTATCTGAAGGCTGACATTGAGCTTATAATATACAGTTGAATCTTAGTAACATATCTGAGTGATTTACCTTAGTGGTGCTGACTAAGTGTCATTTGAGACTTATTAGATTATAAAAGACTTAGTGAATATTTTAGTGATTTACCTTAGCAGATTTAGTGCTGCAAATTAGATTGCATATTCTAAAGCGTAAGATGAGAAGGCTTAGTATTGTTTGATCCCAAATACTGTGAAGATGTACATTACATTGAATAGTTTTACATGTAATAAAGAATGGCAATTGCAATGAATATACTTAATTTTCATTTTTGAGTTATATTATAACCACAATTCTATAATGGCATCCGATACACGTGACAAGGATAAACTTGTGGATTTAACTAAAAAGTCTTCGTTAGGGAAGACAGTTATGTGACTCAGTATATGCACATTAACCCATATTTTGTTACTAAACGTGAAGGTTGAACCGCGTTTTACAATGATTTGAGTCTACACAGCTGTACCACTGCTAGGACTAAGGAGACTTTAAGGTTTTACGCATAATCTGTTCTTATCATCAGGGTCGGTGCTTTTTGTAAGACTGTTGTTTGGGCGGCGGTTGTTTTTGTTCAATTGAATGACTAAGTATCTGGTGAAGCAAGGCAGAACAAAGGGCGAGGGTTGGTCGACCACAAACCGGTTAAGTCCCCCAGTAATTTCATTACCGGCCGTCCCAAGGCGGCAGTTCTGTTTTGATTCTTCTTGGTGGTTTGAGGTGTTGTTAGTAGCTGTTTGTTATTGATATATTGGAGCGTGTAGTTCTATGTGTTGCGAAAATGGCGAAGGGCAAATCCCGGCCTAGCAGCCAGTGTACGGAAATTAACAAGGATACCTCTAACAAAGTTATCTTAGATATAACTTTATACGACATACACGAATTATATTTACAAGCACCACATTTGCAAATGACTCATCATACAAAACAAATGAATTTATTTCGCTGGCTGAAGGACTGACTCTACCTTATTGCACTTTATATGCACATGGCATGCAAATCAATTACAGAGCGATGCCAGCGTCCTACTCGGCTCAGCGATATGAACTGTAGAAAAGAAAAACAACACAAAAAGTGAAGACCTTTTTTATTCTGTACGATTGCTTTCTGGTCACTCCCTGATGTCCATACATGTATATACAATAGCCTTCCGCTCGTCAACAATGTTTAAAACGAGAGTATCTATACACGCTAAATCTCGTAATTTAGCACGTTTTAGCTTGAATTTGATTCATGTACAGTAGCTATACTTAAAAACTAGTGAACAACAAGATTTTTTGAAATAGTGTTTGTTAGAAACGGAAACCAAACCACTTCATGAATCATCCGTGCGAAACCATAATTATTTAAAGAGGACCGTATATAATGCAGTGATTGCTATACGACACAAACACATAATTCGAAGTGCTAGTATAAAAGACCGACAGTTTTCAGTAGGGCACAAATGATAAGAATTCATAGGAAAAATGCATTAATGATCATAAAGACATGTTATAATCAAAAATCATCAAAAAGACAAAAAAATAATAATCAAAAAGACAAGTATTGACAATAGTTTCTATTACATCTGATTTAGAAATGACTGGCCCTCAATCAATATAACACATTACGATTCAACTTGTCGTCTACAAACTTTGGTAATTTAGTATGTGAAAAAAAGAAACCGATGATGTTTTGAACACAGTTTTAAAAAGTGTCGAGCATGTTTTTAGTACAGTGTTCCTAACTTTTGTCGTTGTGTATCCAAACATCTATAGGGTTTCAAAAATCCAGTTTGTAGGTGTTTTCATTGTACATTACTGCGTCGGATAGGATCGATAACCACACACTTTTTAATTATAAGAAGTCCCCTTCATCACTTTTTTCTGCTGCTTACTTCACGAATAATTATGCTAAACTTTTTGCGAGGAGTATAGGTTCAACAGTTTGCCATACTTACATGTATCATGTGTGACATCTTGAGTTTCTCATAAACGGTGTCTCACTAAAGACAGAAAATGCTGAATAAAAGGCGGAAATTATTCTGGTTGTGCATGAATAACTTGTGACGTTTACAATACTGTAGGAGTACAACTGATACCGTGCTCACCTGGACAATCATGGTCGTTGCACGCTATTGTTTCTTCGGCTTCACCAGAACAATTTACACAAAGGCATGTCCTGGATCGAAAAGCTTTACCATTACCGCACGACTTTGAGCATTGACTCCACTCAGTCCAATTAGTCCAGTTACCAGCTACTGCAAAAAATACACAATGGCGTTAATAAGTAAGTATAATAGTAAATTTATAAAACATACAAGCAAACTACTATCACTTCTATTTGACCTTGCTAATTTAATCCAAAACTGATATCGACACTAAATATAGTAAAAAGTGTTTTGAGGGATTTTTTTTTCAAAATTATAAAATGATATTAATTGGCAAATAGAGTATCTCGCTATCAAAATTATTTACCCGGGATGTCACAACACTTAGTGCAATTCTAGAAAGGAAGATAATCCATAAACCTTGACAGTTTCACTGTCGCAATACCATGTTCTGTAATATCAGATTTGATTTTATACTTAATACATTGTGTCTTTCCTGGCGAACTGTAGGGCAGTGTAAAGTGTCGTTACTTGGTCAATGTTTTGATATATTTTTATCAGCCGATATAACACCAGCGGAAGTATGGACGCTGCCACCCGTTTATATTTTCAGTATATGCTGTAGCGTTCAATTCATGAAAAATAAAATAATAGTAAGCTATCTGCAGAATCTACTGTGATTCAGCCCGACACTGCGTTTCAAAATCGTTGGTTTCAAACACTTACATATAGTTGTGTGACCAGCACCACAGCATAAAGACCTTTTTTCCCAACATGCATACCATTCTTGCTATCTATCAAGTTGCTAATTAAAGGAAGTTCTCGTAAGGGGATATATCTCTGTTGGAAATCGGTTGGGCGGTAACCGCTAACCATATGCACTATTTTTCACATAATAGGCTAACCGTAAACCTAGATTCTAAGTTGGATATAACCTGTAGGATGAGTCAGCTTTTCTGGTTATGCTTCATTATAAAACAGTAATTAAGGGACTGTAACTCAGCTATAAGTCATTATATGTGAACTTAACTCTAAACAATATGCTCAATTAGGGATAGTCCTGACTCAAACTAACAAGCGGCCAACATAATAGGAAGGTCCATGTCCATATCGTTTGTAAACAACTGTTATTTTAACCAGCGCTCTAACCGAAAATCATATTTTGTTTCAATTTTAGAACAAAATTATCAAACGATTTGAATAGCGTATATGCAGGGCCCAGAGAATAACAGATTTAGTCTGTTAAAAAATGGATCAAGTCAATCTCAGAAAAATATCTGCGTTACTCTACGTCATAACCTTGCCAATTACATACCTAACCAAACGTACATACGTAAATTGTAAGAGGTGGTTTCAAGGAAGAGGATCTTTGAAACTGCTGGACGACGGACGGACGATGGACATCTGACGATGGAAGGACGACGGACCATGGCTGTACTAAAAGTTCATCGGCGAGCCTTCGGCTTAGGTGAGCTAATAAAGGGAAATAACCTAAATAACTAAAAAGTAAAAAAGCAAGAGTTTCTATTTTTGTACACTTTTCCATGACCGGTTCTACAAATCTATGAAGCATCATGAACATATGTCAAAAGTTATTTAACAAAGGATATTTAAGATACAGAGCCGACACGAATTTACGAAACAGCACCAAAGGGGAAACAATTTAGAATTTGAAAGCAAGTGTAAGCGTTCTTGTAAGCGACACATTGTCATGTCCTGTTCTACATACTTGTGAAGTATCATGAAAATACTCAGAAGGATTTTCTAATTTTAGAGCGGAAAAGAAATTGTTTACGGATAGACAAACGGACAGATAGGCACCAGGACCATCGCTATATCCCCAGTACCTTTCAGGGCGAGATAAAAAATGAGATTACATATAACATAGTTAGAGAGAGAGAGAGAGAGAGAGAGAGAGAGAGAGACACACAGACAGAATACCTTCGGAACCGAAAATCTCTATTTCACAAATTGTCAGATATTCGCGCTTCTCTATCCAAATTTTGACGAAACGTCCACATACCGCTGGCTCTAGAAGAAAGTTTATGTCGATCCCGACGGTATTATTATAATACAATGCCTCTGTCATCTCATCTTGCAGAAGCCCAGTCTCGACATGTACATTGGATAGCCGATCTGTTGAAGAAATGTTTTTTTTTTGTTTTTTTTTTCCAACTAAAAAAAAAAGCAATGCGTAGGAACTACACTGGCGCTCACGTATTTTTACACATTCAAAACGCTTCGGGACGCAGTTGATGCGCTCGGGATACACGGTAATTATTGATGCGAATATTTTAGTAGCCAATAAAAATTCGTTCTCAATTTTGCGTATACCGCGAAGCGACGCGTGCAACGCGCATTTTATGCAAATTTCATGGACCCAATCAAAATTGCGCACATGAGACGGGTAGTGACGTAGTCCTTTGCGGATCAACGCGAGCGTACGGGAACCAATCAAAATCGCGTATTGAATGCGCATTTTAGTGAAGAAACCGAAAGAGGTCAACTTTAAGTAAATCATGTGAAAGAAAGAGCCATTAGTCTACATCAAGCTTGATGTCGAATGCTCATTTGGTCTTACTTGAATCATAACGGGAAAGAAATAAAAAGAAAATAAAAGAAGAAAGAAGCCTAGAAACTCGACCGGCAACTCAAAACTAAATGCGACTGGGACATTCCCATGACACTTCGCCATTGAAGTGGAAATAAATCGCACTCTTCAGCCATAAATTCCTTTCGTATCAGCAATTAAATCGTGGAATCTGAAATTAATATGGACTTTATGGAGAATAAGTGCCAGGCGGCAGTCACTTTGAATCTTAAAAATGCATTTGGCTTTATGTAGACTCCAGGGACCCTCATCAAGCGAAACGAATTCGGCATCAATGGAAATATGTTCCGCTGGAATCATAACTTCTTAAACGGCAGAAAAATTCAAGTCAGGGTGGGGGATCAAACCTTTGATCAACATGACTTGGAAATGGCTATCCCCAGGGCAGTGTCCTCGGCCCTATCCCATTCAATGTAATAATAAATACCCTTGATGATGCCCTTGGGGTGTCCTAAACCTATTTCCTTCTCAGTTTGCAGATGACAGTGCCATCTGGACCTAGCACACCTCTCCCAAACATGCTCTCATAAAACTCCAATCAGCCCTTCAGACAATCGAGATATGGTCCAAGCTCTGGGGCTTCGAAATCCCCACTATTAAGACAAAGCCTATAATTTTCACTAAAAACAGACTTAATTTTATATTGAATCACTTCAAAAACTCTCCCTTTTTGGAACACAAATAGAATTTAGTGACCATATTACCTTCCAAGGTATGATCCTAGATAGCAAACTAACATGGGGTCAGCATATTAAAAAATCTGATTGAAAAGTGTAATAAAGACTTACACCGCATGAGGATGGTTTCAGGCACCTCATGTGGAGCAGATGAAAAATCCTATTGACATTAAATAAGGCCCTAATCTTCAGTAAAATCGATAAAGGTGCACAAGCTTATAACACGGCACCCAAACATCTACTCTCAAAGATCAAGACCTCATCCAAAACAATTTAGCACTCCGTATTGCTACGAGGGCATACCACTCCACCCCTATTAATGTTCTAGAAGTTGAACATTGACTACGTCATTATCTGGATCCTTGAGAGCAGGATCCCAAACTCAGTTATCCTTACTGACTCCCTTAGCTCTATACAGGCCCTGCAACTGGGTAAATCAAAAACGAGGCCCGATAAGGTAAACAGAAATTTTATCATTACTTAATCTAGCCGCTGCCGTAAACTTCAATAATTCCATGTAATGGGTCCCTGCCCATGTAGGAATTGACAGCAATGAAATTGCCGATGGGGCTATGACCACTGGCACTTACAACCATGCCAAACCCTAAAAACTGAACGTGTATCCCCTAATAAATGAAGCAGTAACAGAAATATGGCAATCCCAATGGATCAATAGCAACAAGGGCCACACCTTCCATTTCGTCAAACCAAAGGTTAAACTTCAATATGACGTATATTTAGTCCCAATAGACGTTTTGACATAGCCTATTGCCGACTAACGCTAGGACACTGCGGGCTGGGCTGCCTTTACTACGGCAACCAGTCTGCCCAGTATGCCCCGACTGCAATGATGCAGAAGATCTCGACCATATCTTCTTTGACTGTGTGACCATGAAATCAAAGGCAAGACCATAGAATCCACCATATTCAAGTTAGGCCATCACACAATAGATCTAAGACTGCTCCTGTCTCTCCCAAAGAAATATGCAAATACAATACAGAAGGCAGTCTTTGAATACCTGGAAAAAACCAAAATCATTGCTAGGATATAGATAGATTCCAAAACAATAGGGAAAAAATCCCCCAAATTTTCTCTAATTCGAGCCACTGTTGCTAACCACCTACCAAACCCATTTCCCTAAATCCTTGGATCCACATTAATCCCCTACTACTTACAGTGCTCTTGACAAAACTCCCAACCCAGTAAAAGCCCCAGAACCCATCTGTACAACCACAATCTGACTTTCTCTACGGTCGTATAAATAACTTTTGTCTATGCTAAAATTAATGTGTATCCAACCTCCTTAACCTCACACCCAGAGTTAGTTACCTGGAAACTAAATAAACCATTATTAGGTTCAGCACATTTGCTCCCTAGAAACAGCCAAAAGAAACTGCCCTCTTTTCCCAACAATCTGCAATAAGAAATAGGCTACAGTCCTCTAGTCAATTAATAATATTCTCCATTTCCATCCCCCTCCAAATTAATGTGTATCCAACCTCCTTAATCTCACACCCAGACTTGGTTACCTGAGAACTTAATAAACCATTATAAGGTTCAACACATTTGCTCCCTAGAAACAGCCAAAAGAAACCGTCGTCCTTTTCCAACAACCCGCAATAAGAAATAAGCTACAGTCCTCTTGTCCATTAATAATATTCTCCCCCCCCCCTAAAAATAATGTGTATCCAACCTCCTTAATCTCACACCCAGGCTTAGTTACGTGGAAACCAACTAAACCATCATAAGGTTCAACACATTTGCTCTCTAAAAACAGCAAAAAGAAATTGTCCTCCCCTCCCAACAATCTGCAATAAGAAATTAGCTACAGTGCTTTTGTCGATTTATAATATTCTCAATTTCCCAAAATATTAGAACACTAGCAAAACTCTCATGAAAATGCAGGCCTCCAAAACTTTAAATATGCAATATAATTTGGAACCAACTAATCCAAGATAAGGTTTAGAACAAATGCTACAGTCCTAGGCCACAAAAGGGATTTTTACCCCACCTACCTCCCTCCCAACAGAATTAAGCTACGGACCTCTCTGAGACCTGAACAGGCGCACTTCCATGAAAACCAGGCAACCTCAATTACACATGAGGGCCATAAAAACATGAGACAACTGCATCCCAGATACCCCTCTATCTCTAATCCGCCACTGCCCATTAGTTAATAAGGGAGTTGCTCCCACACCTGGTAATTTGATCCCCATTTTTCCCCTAGACCTGCCCTGGGCCCAGTCAGGACAGGGTGCTTGTTCCAGCAGAGATAGCAAAGCTGTGTGCATGGGAATTGATTTATGCGGATCTGTGCACAAGTCCATTTGAGATCAATCCCATTGCTACTTGTTTCTGGAAACTTTTTGCTCCCCACCAAAGAATTTGCTTCTCCCTTTTTCCGAGAGCTGCCCGGGACCCAGCACAGGTCCAGATCGGTGCAACCCCACTAACACATGAATCTGGGCAGTCTTTTGCTCCCCCTCCCCACCAAAGAATTTGCACTCCACCCAAGAATTTGCTCCTTGTTCCCTCCTCCTCCCCCCTTTTTTCTCAATAGACCTGCCCTGGACCTAGCCAAGACAGGGGGGCTTGTTCTAGCTTGGGTCTTACATCGGTTAGAAAACCAAATTCTGCTTGTAGAGAGTCAGGTGGTTTTTCCTTGCCAGGGTTCCCGATTTTCAGTCACCTTGATGATCAGTCAACTTTGGCTCCATGTGCTGGAAATTTTTGCAGCATTGAATTGCTTTCTGGAAATCAAGGTTTATCTTGGAATGTACTTGTATTTCTGCATTCAGCCAAAACTTCATGCTACAAATGAAATGTTCTTAAACTTTATTTTATTTACTTTTACTTTGTATAGAGGATAACTGTTTCGATTAGGAACAGATTGCTCTGCAATAAGGTAATATGAAGCGAACCCACTTGTCTGTTCAGACTATACTGTTTTCCATTCGGTGCAAATTACTTTGCAGTAAAGTAAATGCAGCCTGCTCAAATGTTAACATGACCTAAACATGCCAAGGGAAATAAATGTTAATCCTGATTCGCTTAAGTTTGCTGTTTAGACACGACTTTTTATCTGAAGTAAAAGTTCATTCGGATTCGATCCAAGGTACTCTGTATGATTAGTTTACTCCGAATTAAGTTTTTAATTCGAATAAGAATTGCTAGTTCAAACAGTTAATTTGAATCGAATTCGGATTCCATTCTGATTATAACTCTAGCTAAAGGTCGCAGGTTAAGTTAAAATGAATGGGTAATTGATGGTGTAGAAAATTCACTAACGAAAATGTTTTTACATTCTGTCAAAGGCAAGGATAAGTGCTTATTTGTGGCCTTGGTTGTGGAGAAAACTGGAGTACCTGAAGAATACCACCAACCTTTGGTGGGCGATCACTGTCGTTCTATATGCTGCTGCCAGGTATCGGACCCGTGTTGCAGAGGTGAGAAGCAAATGCGCTGACCACTGTGCTATGGAGGCCCCTTGAAATAGTCTTGAATTGGCTGTTAAACTCTTAAATGTTATAAAAAAATATGCCAGTATTGTTCTGTGTGAACATTCAACTCAATATAAAAGTCTGGGTCCAAATTTCACTGGTCAGTTTAATTATAGTGAGGGTTACCGTGTGCCCGGATTGGTCCTTGCTGGCCCAGATAAGTTGTGACTAAATCTGTGCTGACCAAAATACAAATATCAATACAAATTTTATTTATAGTTGGACATGTTATACAGTGAAACATTAGCTATGTATAGCTATTTACCGACTCAGATAAGTTGTGACTAAATCGACGGTCATTTTGCTTTTTAGTTGTTTTTTTTTATGACGCCATTAGACGAAACCTATTTTCGTATCAACTACATGTAGATCTAGCGCATTAAACCTTGCGCAATCCGCTACAGCAGCGGTCATGCACAATACGATGTAATCAATAGAAACTACATGTATTGCAATGCGCATCGATTCGGTAAAATTTCCGGTAGAGGGATCGAGGCAATATTAAATTACACAGTAACTTATCATTGAAGAGTTTTATTGTTTACGCTTTCTTAAAACTATTCTAAATAGTCCAACGTACAATCTGCGACTTGTACGCGTATTGAACAAGTCATGAATATTCATTTTATTATTGTTTGCGTCTCCCGCGTCGAGAGATACGCACGCAGCACGCGCATGCAACGCGGTACGAACGCGTTTTTGGTGTACAAATACGTAGGCGCCAGTGTAATACTGTCAGATCCTATACGGCGCACTCAAAACCACAAATGAAGGAATTATATATACATATCCCTTGGTAACAGTTCACAACAGGCACGCACAATAACTGGAATGAACAGCTCTTTTTCCAGACAGGTGGTCATTCAGCTACATTAGTTATAAACTACATTACCGTTTAGTGTGCCTATTTTCTATGTCAAATTACAAAACAAAAAAGAAAAGAAAGAAAAGTGGCAGCTGTACAGGTGACCATATTGCTAAAAGGCTACAGACAAAAGGGCATAAAAACATATAATATTGACGAACCAAGAAAGAAATACCGCCTTGGAACGGCCAGTAATGGATGACTGGCGTGGGGGCGTTGGGAATGGGGGACTAAAAATAGTTTTAATGAATCCAAACCCTCCGTCCGAAACGCAACGGTTCAATTGAACTCACCAATAACCACCTGAGCAAAAGACCAACGAAAGCAGCTTTTTTGACTATAATAATAAAATTATACGAAAAACATCAAACAACTAATTAACCTATTTTTCTAAGCTAGTGACTATTTTTAAGCGGCGCGATAAAATAAGCAGTGTTGTGAGAAAACTTATATCTATATACTCTTTGCTCAGAATCAGAAGTGTTTTACTGGTGATACGTCAAAGGACAATTACTCACCCGTTCGTGTAGACTACTCTGCGTTACGAGGCTTATGTGTGTATAAGCAGTTAGCAAAACGTAAACAGCCCCTTTTTATATTTCTAGATACATGTAATTACTATTGACAATGAAAGAAAGTATTCTTAAATATAATAGAAAAAAAACGAATTCCGCCGCCAATTCATTTGATATACTCACTAGCAAGACCTTGTGTATCTTGTCTGTTCAAGATATAGAGAGCTGATATCAAGTATTCTTTCTTCAGATCTACGAGTAGCCACGGATTGGTCTCCAATGCCGAACAGGCGCAGCCATCAACATACCAGTCCCCCGTTTTATTCCCATCCACAGCCAGACTTCCAAGGGTCCATGGACTATGCAATGAGCTTAAAGTCACTGTTTTGTTGAGGGCGACGTTTGTGTCGCTAGCTGCATCGTCTTAGTAAAATGAAAACGAAATAGAATACATAGTATAATATTCTTTTATTCTTTGGTGCAGTTACGCTTCTAACTTCATCTTTTCAGAGCTTAGCTATTATATGAAAATCTCTGAAATTTATCTTATTCTTTATAGATTTTTTCAATGTTTTTGGTTAGTGTTTTAAAAGCATTTTGATTGAAAAATAACTACGTCCCAAAGCCAAAAGGACAAAGCCATAGTTTTTCCTTATTGCCTGGTTGCATACAATGGTCTCAAAAAATGAAAAAAAAAAAAAAAAAAAAAAAAAGAATCATGTGGCGAATGATATTAACTAAAGAATGATGTAGCATACACATTTAATAATTCCACAAAGTAGCCACATTGGTATACAGTTACATATGAATTTTCCTCTTGAATTTGAATAAATATACTAAAGATATATTTCTAATGTTCCTGATATGATAAATTTCTATAAACTCTTTCCTTCTTTCTCTTTGTACACTTCTTTCCCGATCAGTCTCTTTGTTTTCTTCAATCTGTGAAAATGTTTCAACTGTGTTTCTTCTTACTGTCCCTGAATTCTGTCGTGACGTTACTTAGCCTTGGATACGACGTCAACGTCTAATGACGTTATACCAGTAATTGTTAATCAACCCTAACGTTACTTAAATTAATGTCATGTTACCAAAAGTAACTTTAAGTATTATAATTACATACAAACTGTAGTGTGGGAAGTAGCTTATCAACACTATAAAATAAAATAAAATACAAACATAAGGATAGAAAGAAAACTTAAACATAACATCACGGAATATCCGTGACACTCCCCACAAAAGATTAAGTGTCATTCAGATTGCTCCTGATTTTATTCAAGAGCTCTTGCTGCTGCTTTTCGCCTCGGTCGTTTTTCTGTTTGTTGGTTATCTTGTGCAGATTCCTTTGAACTGTCTCTCGCATTTTTATCTGTGTCATTAGAATTTTCCTTTTCTGGACATTCAATTGGATATAACAAATTAAGCGGACGTCCTAACAGTTTTCCTGAAGGTAGTAAAATCTTTGCTGAGCGAACTTCACTGTCCTCACTTTGAATCAGTTCTTGAATTCTTCCCAGTCTCCAATTTCCTCTTGGCAAGTCATCTCTGATGAGTACTATGTCACCGATTCGAGCGGGAAATGATGATCGTACGCGAGTTTCTTTGAGCTTTGACTGTGTTCTCTCTCTTAGGCTTAAAAGGTAATCATGCCTCCATATCTGCCAGAATCTCTCTAAAAGTTTTTGTCCTTTTTCCAAGTATCTAGCAGCTTTTCTGCTGCATTCTTATTTGGACTGTAGTCGTCAGCTTCATTGTTGTCAATGTCTGGTATTCCTATATCTGGGTTAAGTGTTAGAAAATGAGCTGGGGTCAAAGTTATGTTAGACTGAATATCATCTCCAACATAAATTAAAGGTCTAGAGTTAACAACTGCTTCTGCTTCTTTTAATATTGTTAAAAATTGCTCATTTGTCAAGCTTGCTCTTCCAATAGCTTTTCTTCAGTGTTCTCTTTACTAGTCCTACCAATTGTTCATAGAATCCGCCCATCCATGGGGCAAGCTCAACAATGAATTTCCATTTTATGCCTTCATTTGCAGCGTATGACATTACGTCTTCGTGTGTCAATATCTGTCCCCATAATCGATCAAATGTTTCTGAAGCTACTTTAAATTGTGGTGCATTATCTGAAATGATTTCTTTAGGCTTACCATGTCTTGCTAAGAATCTTCTGAAACCTAAGATGAACTGTTCGGTGGACATATTCTGTATGGGTTCAAGATGGACTGCTCTTGTAACTAAGCAAGTGAATAAGCACACCCAAACCTTCTGAATTTCTGACTTAATCTTGATAAACAAAGGTCCGAAATAATCTACTCCAGTGTAAGTAAATGGAACTGATTCTGTTACACGTTTGTTTGGTAATGGTGGCATCAGTGGCATCTTATAGGGGCCACCTTCATGACGACGGCAAATAGCACAACTTTGTATAACTCTCTTAACCACTGAACGTCCATGAGGTATCCAATATCTGTGCCTCACTAGTCCTAAAGTTTGCGATGTTCATGCATGCAGTGTTTTTTTGTGGTAGTTTTCTATTGTCAAGTCTGTGAATTTGTCACTTTTTGGCAGCAGCAGTGGATGTCTAGCTCCTTCACTTATGTCAGCATTCCCTAATCTGCCACCACACCTGAGTAAACCCTGTTCAGCGAGATATAAACCAAGGTGGTTCTTGTGACCTTTTACCTTTCCTTTCCTGATTGACTCAAGAATGTCACCGTAGTGTTTCTTTTGACTGTATGATATCCATCTCTCCTCAGCTTTAAGCAACTCCGAAGCTTCAATTGAACCATTTCTTTCTTTCTTTAGTTTTGAAATAAACTTTGCTGCTAAGGCCGTTACTCTCAAAAGTTTAGTCAATGAAGAAAATCTTGTTATGTCCATTCCAAATGGGCTGTCCACTGTTTTACTTATTCTGTTGTTTCTGGTAGGACCCTCCCCAGCAACGAGCTTTGCCTCGTACATTATGTTTGTTTTCCTACATTCCGTTTCTGCTTCTGATAGCAAAGTGTTATTCTCTTTATCATATTTCCAGACTGGCCAATTGTTCATTGGTTGTATAAGCCAGCCAGGACCTTTCCACCACAGACAGTTGTTTTGAAGATCCGAAGTTGAAACACCTCTACTTGCAATGTCAGCTGGATTTTCTTTTGTTGAAATATAGTGAAAACTAATGTTGTTTTGTGCTTTGATTTCTTTCACCCTATTTTCTACAAAGATGCTCAGCGATTTGTTGGTATCTATCCAGAACAGTACGCATTGAGAGTCCAACCACATATGTCTTTGGGTTATTTCTAATTTTATTTCTGACTCTACAAACTTTAAACATCTTTTTCCAGTCATGGCGGCTAGTAATTCTAATCTTGGAATGCTGATGTCTTTATTTGGTGTTAGTCTTGTCTTTGAAAAAATTAGATCCGATCTACACATTGATCCACACTCTTGACGCAGATAAACTGTAGCAGCATAAGCATGTTTAGATGCATCGCGAAAGGCTAACAACTGATATTTGCGTTTTTCTTCCTTGGGAAATCCAATATATCTTGGGAATGTTGAGCGTGGAAGCATTTGTAGCTCTTTCTGTATATCGTTCCATTTTGAGATATTTTGTGGTGATAACTTTTCATCCCATGAAACGTTTTGATTCCATAATGATTTTAGAAAAATTTTACCTTGCAGTATCACGGGACTAAATAAGCCAAGGGGGGTCAAAGGCCGATGCAATATGTTGTAATACTCTTCTTTTGGTTACATCTGACTGCGTATCACTTGTGAGGCTTACATTGATAGACATTTCATCATTTGTAACTACCCACGAGAGACCTAGAATTTTCATTCTGTCCGTGTGTGACTTGTCTTGCTCTTGTAGCCTATTACGCACCTCCTGGCAATTAGATGTCCAGTCCCGCAAGTTCATTCCAGCCTTACCAAATATCTGTTTTGCTTCACTGTAGAATGTTAATGCATTTTCAAGAGACGGACTTCCAGTTATGACATTATCAACATAAATATTTTCTCTGATCTTCTCTGCTGTTTTACTGTTGAATGTCTTCAGATGGTAATCTAGAGTGGCGGCTAGTAGGAAAGGACTTGAAATTATTCCAAATGGAACTCTACAAAATCGGTATTCCTGAATGTTGTTTTCAAGACATAATCTTCCTTTGTTTTTCAGCCAGACAAATCTTGTGACATCTCTAGGTTCTTCTGTGAGACCCACCTGTAAAAAGGCCTTCTCGATGTCAGCGACTAACGCAATTCTGTTTAAACGAAAGCGTAATAAAATTCCAGTTAAGTCTTGCAGCATGACGGGCCCTCTGTATAAGCATTCATTTAGACTTTTATTTTCTCTCTTTGTCTTTGCCGATGCGTCATATACTATTCTCACTTTTGTGGTTGTCTTTGTAGGATTTATTACAGCATGGTGTGGAATATAGTGATTTTTAGACTGTTTTGGATCATAAAACACTCTTTCAATGATTCCCTGTTTAAGCTGATCATCTATAATGTCTCCATATTGTTTCACAAGTTCAGGATAAGTCTTCAGTTTGTGTATCAATGATTTTAGCCTCCCTATTGCCATTGCACGGTTATCTGGTAAGTCTGATCTGTCATGTCTCCAAGGCCAAGAAACACTGTACCTTCCATTTTTGTATTGCAATGTCTCATTGAATTTCTTTAATATTTTGTCTTCCTTAGAATTTGAATCTGTTGGTGTATCTTGTATACCTATTGACTCTAGGCGCCAGAAGTCCTCTAAGTCTGGTTTAACAGGCAGAGATTTGTCCACTTTTGTGAATAAATTTGTTTCTCTCTGAATGTCTGTACCACAAGTTAATACTAGCATGTTTTGTTCTACTGTTTCATCTACTACGTCTGCTGTTCTTCCAGTCAGTATCCATCCAAGTTTTGAACCGAGCATATACAGACCTGACTGAATTTCTATCTTTTGTGGCAAGATGAGATCAAGATAATAGTCATTACCTATTAACAGATCTATTGTCGTACTTCCTCTTTCGCTAGGCAGAGTATCTGCCAGTGCATTTTCTTTCCAAAGATACTCCTAGTTCTTAAGACAGCTCGTGTTAAATGGACGCCTCTGGATGGAGCCGGTTATACTTGGTATAACATTAGCGGTTATTTTTAAAACATTACCATCTCTCAGCTCTATATCTAAAACCGTTGAGGGAGTTTTATGAATTTTAGGCTTTTCTGATCCAAAAGTGAGAAGAGTAATTTCATTCATTTCACCAAATTTTAAGATTTAGTTTTCTTGCTAAACTTTCGGTTATGTATGTCCTTTGACTTCCTGAATCGAATAGCATGCGACCGGTTTCTTGTATTCCGTCATTTGGATTCTTGATTGTGGTCTGTGCTGTCTGCATGAGCACCATTTCTTCTGATGAAATTAGAACGTTTTCGGTTTCTGTGCTGCCTTCAGCATCTGGTTCTGCTAGTTCCTCAGCTAAATGCGCAGACTCATTTACTGCTCCAAATCTTTTGGGACATAGACTTCTGTGGTGAATATTCGACTTGCCACAGTAATAACATGATCGAGTAAAGTTACATTCATTCGTTCTATGATCTCGTTTCAAGCAAATGAAACAGTTTCCTTTCATGCGTTGCTTTCTTCCTTCAAGTGTGGGATATGCTGGACAGTCATCACTCCAGTGTACACCACTACAGTATCGACATGCTCTTCTTGGCTGCTGTGAACTAGGTAACCTTTGTGACTTATATCCTGAGACCAACGCCTCTGTTGTTGGTCGTGGGGTTCTTGGAAGTGTATACCTATTTTCTGTTGTTACTTGCTGTTCGGCTCTTTCTCTAGCAGATATGTATTCATTGAACAAATCTCTAAGCTTACTAACTGACCAGTTACACTTTGAGCCCTTTTGTAATTCAAGTTGTATAAGGACATCTCTTGGCATTTTAGATGTAACAATAGAGATAAAAATGTCCTGGTTAATATCTTGTTTCAGTGCTTCCAAGCTCCTTAAATTCTTTTCTATATGATCGTACATGTACAGAGATCTCAGACTTCGTGTGTTGTTGTTGGCAGAGGTTATATTGATTAGTTCTGCATAGTGAGAATTAATAACTGTTTGTTGATTTCCAAACCTTTCTCTAAGTAGGTCTGTTGCAACTTTATAATTTTCATTTGACAGGAGTATACCTGAAACCGCTTGTTTGGCATCACCGGTAAGCTTGCTGTTGAGATATTTTAATTTCTCTACACCGGATAAAGTGTCATTTCTATCAATTGTTGTCTCAAATGTGTCCCAAAACTCGGTCCATTTCATCTTGTCTCCATTAAATGTAGGTATGTCAAGTCAAGCTTTGGTAATTTTACCGTTCCGTTAGAATTCTGCTGTCTTTGGCATGTTTGGGTTTGTTGCATCAATATCATTTGCTGATCTAGTAACATTTGCTGCATCTGCAATTGTAATTGTTCCATCCGACACCTTTCTTCTGTGATTGTTATCATAGAGGAATTTGACGATGGTGTTTTGTCATCAATTAGGGATTTACCTGAGGTAACCAGTTGATCTCTGCAGTCTACAACTGAGGTCATAAATAAGCCGTCTTCCGTCAATAATTCTTCCATATTTTCCGCTTGGTCTGTTCCTGCAACAGCCAGTGAAATCTTTTCATTCGTGATTTCCAACTTATCGCAGAATGTTGTCAGTCTGTTAATGCAAGATTCAATTCTTAGGGCGAAGTCCTTTGGGTCCCCCTTTTCCTGTTCATCTGTCAGAAGACCTTGTCCTGCCGTAAGCTCACGGTCAAGAATGTTTTTGTATCGTGTCCTGTTTGATTTTAAATGACTTAACGACATTTTTACATCAATTAGTCAGCTTTTGGCCCCTAAATCATATATTTATATCTGTATATCTGTAATCGTTCCCGGGTTCCGGCACCAAACAATGTGGCGAATGATATTAACTAAAGAATGATGTAGCATACACATTTAATAATTCCACAAAGTAGCCACATTGGTATACAGTTACATATGAATTTTCCTCTTGAATTTGAATAAATATACTAAAGATATATTTCTAATGTTCCTGATATGATAAATTTCTATAAACACTTTCCTTCTATCTCTTTGTACACTTCTTTCCCGATCAGTCTCTTTGTTTTCTTCAATCTGTGAAAATGTTTCAACTGTGTTTCTTCTTACTGTCCCTGAATTCTGTCGTGACGTTACTTAGCCTTGGATACGACGTCAACGTCTAATGACGTTATACCAGTAATTGTTAATCAACCCTAACGTTACTTAAATTAATGTCATGTTACCAAAAGTAACTTTAAGTATTATAATTACATACAAACTGTAGTGTGGGAAGTAGCTTATCAACACTATAAAATAAAATAAAATACAAACATAAGGATAGAAAGAAAACTTAAAAATAACATCACGGAATATCCGTGACAAATCACAGCACATGTATGGTTTTAAATGTAAAGAATATCTATGAATTAGTCATTTTGAGCAGATATTCTATGGTGCAACAACAGGCTTCAAGAGCATCTACAATAAAAAACGGCACACATTTGACATTTGTAACCCGCTGCATATATAAAATGCCATGTATTAAACTGTAGCTTTGTAGAATCAAACGTTTTGTTCCACATAACATATGCTACAATATGTCTATACGTATGTAATCATACAAATCAACCTGATCTCCCCGATGCACCTAATCTCGTATCAGTGCATTCTCCTATCTATACAGGATTTTTAATCCTTCCATCTTTTCCTAATATACCCGATTTTCGGAATGTTTCTTTTATAATCGATGTACGATATTACGCTAATTCTGACATAACCTCTTAGTGTCACGGTGCTCGCTGTATATATTGATCAAGAAAGCGTAATTGTAAAACAGGATATGTTTACACGAAGAATACATTTGAGCCGCGACACGAGAAAACCAACAAAGTGATAGTGTGCCAAGCGCAGACTCAGATCAGCTTGGGTATCCGCCCATTCTGATCAGACTCTTGGCTTAGCGCTTAAAGGGTAGCTAAGGGTCTAAGCTACCTTCGTGCGGACAGCAAAGACTCTGATCAGACTGGGCGGATGCCCAGGCTGATCTGAGTCTGCGCTGGGCGCACAACCACTTTGTTGGTTTTCTCGTGTCGCGGCTCATTTATAAACAGTTCATGGTGACATTTGTAAATGTAAGGAAATTACCCAACTGTAAAAATTGCATTTAGAAAATTATCACATAGCAAAGCTGTTGTCAATTGTTAAAAGTTCAATTGGAGACACTATGCTCTCGTTGATCCCTACAGTGTTGCTGCTTCAGAACTTATTTCCGGCCGAAACTATAGTATGGCTTTCAGTCACCGGACTTTCATTTCCACTGGCCATTTCATTAGATACAAAAACTTGGCGTGTGTATTAGATAATAGGCAGGCAATAGTTACTTCTTAATGGCACCTGTTTTTGTTTTTTTTTGGGGGGGGTCCATGTATGTGTAGTTAAGTTTTCGATTTTTTTCAATGTTTTGTTTGGTTTATGAGTTCCGACTTTAGAGTTTGGTACTTTGACTCAATTACGCACCAAACTCGCTTTCAATCCCTTCACGACGTTAGATTTTTCTGATAAGTATGTGAAATCTTTGTTTTTTATAAGATGTTTCACAGTCCACATGGGAACAGATCCTTAAATATGCAAGCAATATTCAGTGCTTCTCATTCATTTCAGTTTTGGCGTGTACTAGTCTTGTGCCGAACATTGCATGCTGACTGTAATTCTTCAACCGATCTTGGAATCTTTGCTCAAGTATAATGTTTTCAATGCATACACAGTTAAAAGGATCTTCTAAGTGTCCCTTGTGTGTAAATAAATTGAAGAAGTGTGTATCCTTAATAAAAGTCAATAAAAGTGATACTTTTTTTTCTATTTTGTTATATCGTATATGATAACCCAATTCATGTTTGAGAAGCAGTGGCGACCTCGGGAAAAAAGATAGAAGAAAGGGTAAAATCCTAATTTCTAATATTTGTGTTGCTCATATGTATTTTCAACATTAAATCATGGACAAACATGTACTGTACAAAGCATAGACACAGATGCAAAAATTGTGAGTTTCTATTGAATTTGTAGCCATTTTAAAGACAACATCTGTGACAGCCGTTAGAAACAATGCCCAAAAACAATTAATGAGACATGTTACTTGTTTTTGTGTGACGAAATATAAATTGACAAAATTGCAGAAAAAATAAAGGTACGTTTCTAAAACGGTTTGTGCTTACATTTTTGTTTAGTTGTAGTTTAACGACCCAGTAAACAATATTTCCGTCATGTTGTGACGTAGAATTGGTGTAAAAAACCTAGTTCTACATGTATCAACTTGTTAAGAATTCTTCAAAACTAGGACTGACTTTTCTTATCGACACGAATCGCAGCGGAGTTTTGCTTCCATTCTTTCAGATCGTTTTGGATCGTTGTATGTACTCCTTGCATCAAGCATGTCTTCCCTGGTGTTCATTAAGGTTGGACCCCTTCGCTAGAGAATTAATATATATGCGTCCCTTATCTGATGTCTGCGGATGCTTCGCTGTTTTGATTACATCCGTTAGTAGGCCTATAAATTGCATAGGGATTTCGGTGCCATCCGAGAGGTTTCAACAATATTTTTTCTATCAAACATTTAGGGTTTAGCGATACTGACTAACAAAGTTGAAAATACAGAAATATGCATCCGTCGCGCCACACTTTATAAGGTACATTTATATTAGTAACCACTAGGCCGATAGTACTGCTGGTGGTCAATTCGACCACGAGGACACCATCAACACAGTAATCAGCGCTTCAGTGATTCGTAAATACTGATTTACAATAACTTTAGAAATCAATTTCTGGTAAATTATGTAATATATTCTAGCAGAGAAGGCAATGATCGGAAACTGGCTAAGATGATTTCCACAACCTGCCCTTAACACAAAATGGGGACGGAAGGCAATAAAATGCACAAAAAGCAAAGCAAGAAAAGTAAAAATGCATTAGGTCAACTTTGTCCCAGCAAATGACCGAGAGACTATCTTTAATAATATACAAAGAGGCAAAGACTAACAGAAAGTCAAAAACTGTAAAGTAATAGTAAACCATATTAGATGCACCGCATTGGAAGGGTCAGTAAAACATTACTAGAAAGGCATTGTGGTGTTAACTAGTTTAACAGTCACGCAATCCGTGGGTTCTATTATGATTAATAACATTTAGGATACTACGAGGGTCATACAAAACATTCTGTCACTGGTATTATATCTCCGTCAACAAAATAGATATACACCTTAATGTGATGCCATTCTTAAGACATGTCCTTTGTAATGTCGCTGTACAAAAATAGCTGGATTATCTTTACAAGTATCTTTACAACGTGCTTCACAAAAGATATACCCTTACTATACAGGCATAACTTGCAGATGGCCTGTTAGAAAGGTGAAACAATTACTACATAAACAATGTCAGTTACCATGGGTCCGTGTCAATACATTTACAGGAACAGATAAACATCACATAAAAATTCCAGAGTCGTTCGATGTATTTTATAAAGTTTACAGTACTGTGTATACGAGGATAGATGCAGCCAACGGCTTATATAAATCACAAAGTTATATTCTAAGGGCCATATCTTGATAAATATATACTTTTTGAACGTACAAAACAAACTTCACCTTTGGTATATCATTGAAATTTACTTCGAATTAAAGGGTTGAAAAACTATCCGAAAATGGCACTACTGTGCTTTTTTCAAGCTCATGTGGACAGTCAACTCTGCGACATCTTAGGTATCCCTCGTTTGTGTTGCATATGATGCACTAACATCATTCATTTTTCTATGTCAGTTTTGAATGCTACAGGCAACATTTCTGAAAATTTCAGTTACCTGTGAGATGTAGTTACTGACATATATAGCATGATTTACTCAAGGAAAGAGGCATCAAACACAAGAAAAACATGGCAGTGTCTATGACTTAGACATTATATGGTCGCGTAACATAGCAATAATGTTTGAATCCACCGTGTATTTGGTATCATTATAAAGAAAAAAAGATTGCTCTTTTCATTGATGTCCTCCGCGATAGGCTAGTATGTCTGTGAAAAAGTTACAAGACCTGCGACAGAACTTTTTGGTTGGCCCTCATATAATCACATGTTTATCTAATTTTATCAAGAAGACTATAAACAGGTGGACAAAGTAAACAATATCGATACAATTGTTACAGCGATCAATTGTGAAAGTTAGGTCATAAAACAACAAATGAGATAATTTTGTGCCACGGTATATAGCGTAAAATGTGCATCTTTCTGTATATTTTGCGTTTAATCGATTAACTTAGTAGTCATGCAATCCGCGGGTTCTATTATGATTATTGAACATAAAGGATACTATAATCACATGTATATCTAATTTTATCTAGAAGACTATAAACAGGTGGACAAAGCAAACAATATCGATACGATTGTTACAGCGATCATTTGGGAAAGTTTGGTCATAAAACTACAAATAAGATAGCTTTCTGCAACGGTAAATGTGCATCCTTCTGTATATTTTGCGTTTAACTCATTAATTATATGCCACTTTAGTTTTTCGCTTTGATTTTAATTATTTTATAACTGCTCCTGTATAAAACACGACCTCAAAATGTCAGACCTTGAAGAACTAAATGTAACACTAGTATTAGGGAATAATTGTAATCATGAGATCTTAAGCCCCGACTCAGATTATTCAACATAGGCTTAATAAACTCAGACACTACGAGATAGCCATGCACAAATTTTGAATGATGTCCACTGACTAAAATCGCACGTATCGCTCACAGTAGGAATTTTAGCGCTCAAAGTACCAACATCTAATATAAGTTCGAATTCAAAAACAGAATACACATCGGCAAATCCGAAATATTTAGATACACAGACATAGACTCCCCCCTCAAAAAAATAATTAAATAAAATAAAAAAAAATAATACAGAAGGGAAGAGTAATCATATGCACGCAAATAGTAAACATCACGCGTTTATACTAATACACCCTTCCTGTGAATGTATCTTAAGCTAAATTAAAAAGAAATAATAAATTAATGATTAACTGAATAAAAATACTAAAACGAACACCATGCCATAGTGTCTTAGGTAATTGCTTATATATGGATTATAGTAACGTTGACTGTTGACCGTCATCGATATAATGGCTGCCTATTGCTGTCAAAAAAAGCGTTGCAACTCAACGCTTTAAGTGCTTCTACATATGTATTGCTTTGTGGCTAAAATATACAGATGCTTTGTATATTGAGAAACAAAACAATGTGCACTCTTGTTCTGATTAACAGAAATAATCATAAGGCATGCATATGATAGTATATATTTCTGTTGGTGAATGAAAACTACACACTTATTAGATAATTCATATGCTACAATGAATGTGGAAAAGTTTGAAGAAAGTAGAGCTCATTATTCGTTTTTCAGATATATATAATTTTGCATCAATATATAGCATAATCCAGGAACTAAAGCAGTCGGAATGTATCTTTTGACCAAAAGCTCATTAAATACTATTTTTGTTGGTAACCCCTCCCCCACTCAACTTGTTTATACAACACACGGTGACATTCAGGCGTACATTTTATGCACCTATGTAAATTTGCTTGGCAAATTACTCTTCCTTTATAAACTTGCCAGTGGCTATCTTATGAGCTTTGGGTGTTATTTAAAGAAAGTCGCCAAAGTACCAAAACCATATGGCCGAACTCGTAAGTCATTTAAATATAGACAATTAAATTCCGAAATATTTAAGATAGGCAGTCATGGAACTCACATCGGAGGTGTGATAAACAGATATAGTGAGTTTTTTAAAATAAATTTGGGAAATTGTACATTTCGACTGCTTTAGTTCACGGATTACATCATATGTTGGTGCAAACGAATCTATATTTCTGATTCTGATGAAGGAAAATGGAGTTCTACATTTCTAAATGAGGCCAAGTTCAAGGTAATATTTGACTTGAACAATAAAAATATATTCCATAATAGCATATCTTATGATTATTTCTATAATTCAGAACAAAAGTTCTTAATTTACCCCAAAATGTTTAACGCCTTTATTCTTTAGTCATCAAGTCACTTTCACATGTAGACATACACTTAGACAAATCAGAAATAGAACATACTTTTTTTAGAAAAGGAAAGTAACATACCTGGACAAATGAGAAAACATACAGCAAAAACTAATTCAAAATTCTTCATTACTTTTTCTGATAAACATTCCTTAGAAATTTGTATGTAAGAGCAAAAGAAACAGCTTTTAGTTTCGCTGTGTTCTGTTCAGTCTCTCCTTTCTTCTGATTTAAGTGGGCTTATGATCCTCGGTCGTGCTACATCTTAAATATACAGCTGCGCGCGCACAAGAATCTCAATACCACTCTAGAAATCTTAAAACGACTATCTAAATATATGCAAATAATTTTATATTTTAATATCAAAGAGATCAAAGAGGGGCATAAAAAGAATATACATGTGTGTAGTCAAACCTGTCTTATAGGCTCACACAGGGGGTTGGGGTGGGAAGGGGCTGAAAAATAAGCGGCTTTAAAGGCCTGTATTGGATCTACTTGACTTATCTATTTCAATAATTTACATATTAGTCATCTCTGGCTAAGCTGTCTCCACTAGACCAAATAACCCACTAACATTTTAGGGAAGCCCAAAATAGGGGAAAGAAACAACACAGATACCTCTATGTAATCATGGCATTAGTATTTACTAAATTTTATAGCAGAAGCATGTATTAGATAATCCATTATTTATATTCTGATAATTGCAAAAATCTCAAGATCACGTCTATCTTTTTTACAATCACAATCCAAATTGATGAATAAGCCTCAAAATCTTATGTCTTGTTTAAGAAATAGGTCGACTCTAGCAGTAAATTTTTAAGAAACAATTCACTGTTTGGAGGTCAGTTGTAAATCAGATCATATCACGAGCGCGGAGATCTGTAGATGCATAATATACATAAGCAATATTTAAATAATACATAAATCGTCTGTTCTTATCAACCGAAACCCCACTTAATGGGAAAGTACACCATATGTAATGTGCTTAAATGAATAGCGATTGCACAGGTCGGCAAACACAAAACCACAGCGTGCTAGGGCCTGGATTGAATTTGTCGTCTTACTTTCAATTTTAAAGGGCAGTAATGAGTCATTATCGCGAGCAATCATGTTCGTACATTTAATAGTATTCAAGAAATTAGTTAAAACAACTGGACCATGACATGACAAATGGGTAGCTGTGATCTACTGTTTATTTAAGGCCACTCTTTGGGGCATACTGATTCATTATCGAAGCAGTTATGTTCGTCCATCAAACAGTCCTCAAGATATAAAGCAAAGAACTTTGACCTTAAAATATAAGTCATTGTGACCTGTTGTAAGTTTGAAGTCAAAATTTGGGCCACACTGAATCATTATCCCATGAAATCTGGTTCGTACATCGAATAGGCTTCAGGAAATAGGTAAAATATCTGGACCTCGAAATAAAGGTCATTGTGTTCTACTGGTAGTTTGAGTCAAACTTTGGGTTATACTGAGTTATTATCTCAAGCTTCCATGTACAAACATAAAACAGTCTTCAAAATATAAGGTAAAATCTCAGGACCATGAAACATAGGTCACTCTGACTTACTGTTAGTTTGAGGTCAGCCATCTGTCCATACTGGACATGATAAGAAGCAATCATGTACATTCTTCAAACAGTCTTCAAATTATAACACAGAATCACTGATCTATGAAATGTAAGTCACTGTCACCTATTGTCAGTTTGATGTCAACGTCAGGCCATACTGAGACATAAATCCAAACAATCATGTTCGTGTATTAAATAGTCTTTAAGATATAAGGTCAAATCACAGGACCAATAAATATAGGCTAATGTGTCTTACTGTTTCGTTCCGTAATTCCGTAAGATGTTTTTGTTAAAATTGTGTCACAGTTTTCTCAGGAACTGTTGAAGCTAGAATCAAGAAACTCGGTATTACATATGGACAATGAGTTGTTGCATTGTGTGTTAAAGGAATTGAATTCATTGCATTTGTTCTTCTCTTCATGTGTCCGTTTTTCTGTCTTTTCAGAGTAAATATGTGCCACAGTTTTCTCAGGAACTGTGTAAGGTGGAATCTTTTAACATGGTATATTTTTGTAGAATGAGTGATTGCATTGTGGGATTGAGACTCAGTCTCAAGGCTCTTATTCTTTCATTTTCATCCATTTTGCTTTCCCTATTTTGCATGTTAAAATAGAAAATTTGTTTCAAAGTGTTCTCATAAAGTATTAAAGCTAGACTCGTTAAAATTAGTTTGTAGATGGATGATGAGTAGTTGTATTATGGGATTGAAATTCGGGCTCATAGCTTTTCTTGTTTTTCTTATTTATCAATTTATCTGCCTTTACAAGGTAAAATTGTGTGGCATTGTTCCCCTTCATTTGTCTGGGGTTTTTTCTTGCTATTCAGTAGAATCTGTAGATATGGTAAACATATATAGAATGAGTGTGAGTGATTGTATCATGGGATTGAGACCCATGCTGATTTCTTTGATTCTTCTATGTTTACCCATTTTCCTTTTTTCCCTGTTTTGCATGTTAATATGTAAAATTTGTGTCAGAGTGTTCTCATAAAGTTTAAAGCTAGACTCTTGAAACTTAGTATATGGATGGATGATGAGTTGTTGTACTATGGAATTGAAAATTGGGCTCATGGCACTCATTCTTCCCTCATTTGTCCATTTTTCTGTCTTTTCATGGTAAATCTGTGTCGCATTTTTCTCAGGAATTGTGCAAGCCAGAATCATAAAACTTAGAACACATATGGACAATACTTTGTTGCATTATAGTGGAACTGAGAATTTGTCTCATTGCTCTTATTCTTCCCTTCCGTCCATTTTCCTGTCTATTCAATGTGAATTTGTGTCACAGTTTTCTCAGGAACTGTCAAAGATAGAATCTTCAAACATGGTACCTACTTGGAAAATGAGCGATCGTATTTTGAGATTAAGACTAAGGCTCATTGCTCTTATTCTTCCTTGTTTTATCCACCTTTCTTCGCTTCCCTAATTTGCATGTAAAAAAAGAAAATTTGTGTCGATTGAGAATCGGGCTTATTGCTCTTATTATTCTCTTTATTCATCCATTTTTTCTGTCCTTTCAATGTAAATTTGTATCACAGTTTTCTCAGGGACTTAATAAGCTAGACACTTCATATTTGGCATACACATAAACGATGACTTGTTATATTGTGGGATTGACCAACAAGATTATCGCTTTTATTCATTCTAAATATAACCGTTTCTATTTCTTTTTGTACTCAGCGTCAATGAAAACGCACTAGTTTGGAACTTATGACACATTATGTTCGTTTAATGTTTGGTTTTGTGTAATAGACAATTTGGTTAATCTTTATTTTCTTGTATTGAGAAAGAATGTTTGCGAATTAAATTTCGTTCATCAGTTGGTACTATCAAGCGTGACGTCAATACTGACGTATTTGAAAACAATCGATATCAAATGACACATTTAAAGCGTAATAAATCAATATTTCGTGCTCTGCCAGACTCTTGATTGCAAATGAATCGTTTATTGGAAGGTCTCTTTACATAAAATCCACTTTTCCTCCATTGAATTATGACGCGGTTCGGCGAATAAGGGTGACGTTATCCATGTAACGTCATGCTCTGGCTGGGAAACGGTTGACGTTTGCCCCACAGAACTTCTGAAATTTTGTTTCTACTACTTATCTCAGCATTTTTGGGTTGTAAAAAGTATCAAATTTACCTTTAGTTACTTTTGTCTGCCCTTGTTTGATGAACGTGACAATAAAGTGACGTTCGAATCCAAATCACTTTGTTGCATATGGTGGTCTGTATTCCTTTTCTATGGCGTTTTGATAGGGTATCTATACTCTAGCAAAATCCATCATTGAGGAACTGCCGCCATGTGAAATTATGGTAGAATTCCATTTTTTTTATTTCAGAACGTATGTTACGTCACACACTCACAGCGTACCTACATGCAGAACGACATCATGGGCGTAATAAGATGATCCGATATGATAGCTATACCCTGTTAATATAGTATGATCATTGAATTTAAGCAAAAAAATTTACTTTTTAAGACTGGTGCGTTTTCATTGACGCTGAGTATATTTAGAATGTTGAAAATATTTATTGCTCTTTGTACATGACAGTGCGTCTCGAAGGCAGTGCATTGGGGCTAAAGTCAGAACCTATCGACAGTAACTGTTCTAGTTTGAGGTCAAACTTTTGGTCATACTGAGTCATAATCCCAAGCAATCATGTTTCCTTCATCAAATTGTCTTCAAATGAAAGTGGTCAAAGTACCCAAACCATAAATCAGAACTCGTAAGTCATTTTAACATGGACAACTCCGGAATATTTTAGATAGACAGATATGGACCCCAAAAAAGAGGTGGGATCAGGTGCTCACGAGTAGTCTGCATCGCTTGCAAATTATAATACACCCGCCATATCTATGTATCAGTAGGAAAAGTCAGTGGAAAAGAGAGCCCGTTATTTGAAAGCTTAAATAAACTTCGGCTGAAACCATCAAATCAGAAATTAGTTTAGAAACGGCCACATTGTATGGATCAACTAGGTCATGGTGCCTCCGATAACACTTTTTACTGTCGACACAAGCTTTATTTTCTCATAATCCTGTGTCAAAACTTTACGGGTGAGCAGCTTCCCTCTATCAACAAAGTCTGGATATTTGAAACAGGCTCTAGCATAGCGGACTAGCTGAGAAAGAAACAAATCCGTATGCAGGTACCGAAGGAATATTACTACTCGAAAATGGAAAGTTAACTATGGGAGAGGGAAAATTGATGTTGTTCCTCTTGTCATAAAGCCTAGTAACAAACAAAATATAAGGCAAAATCTCTGGACCATTTATTATACATAGGCCACTTTGACTTATTGTTAGTTTGAGGTTAAACTTTGTGTCATACTGAGTCATTAGCTCGAGCAATCAGCTTCATTTATCAAATAGTCTTCGAGATTTAAGGCAAAATAACTGGACCATAAAATACAGCTCACTGCCGAAATTGCATCGCTTTTCAGTACATCTTCACCAGACATATCTATGTAGCAAGTTCGAAGACTCTAGCTCTTGCAGTTACTTAAAACCTTAGCTACACGCAACAAGTGAATATTTTTCTATACTCAAACAACCGAGAAATATTCGTCACGGCACAATATGCATCGCTAATTTCAGTAGTTATTACTGACCGTCCCAAGGCGGTACTTTCGTTGCGGTTGCATTTGTTTTTATGTTCGGTGCTGTTTAAATTATTGTGTTCTCATTTTAACTTTTATGTAATAAAAATAGAAAATAGGTAAAAATAATTGTTAAATGTTTTTCGTATAGTTTGCTTAGTCGGTTGTAACCCTTCTGTTGGTCTAAATTATATAGTTCAATAAAGATACCGGAGTTGCCACCTTAATGGGAAAGAGCTGCTGACTCGGCTTATCACTTGTTATTTATTGTTTTTTGGGATGTCTTTTGTCAATCTTTCCCTTTGATGTTGGGGATAGGGTTTGGGATCTGATTCATTCAGTTCCTGAAGTGTAGTTACTCTTTAAATTTCCCCAGATGTATCTATGGTACAAAGACTCCAGAGCTTGTGGTTAGTTGGAAACTGAGCTACACGCAACAGGTGAATATTTTTTATGATCAATCAACCGTGAAATATAGCCCATGGCCGGCTATGCATCAATGCTTTCTGCAGATGTCCCGAGACGTTTCAATGAGGCAAGTTTAAAGTCTCTAGCTCTTGCGATTACTTAGAAACTAAGCTCAGCGCAACGGGTGAATATTTCATTCTATGTTCAATCAACCGTAAAATGCAGGTCTTGGTCCGATATGTGTTGCTGCTGTCGGTCGGTGTTCTACGGACGTATCTATGAACCAGGGCTAAAGACTCTAGCCCTTGCGGTGAATATTTTTCTATGTCAGTCAACCGTGAAATGTAGGCCGTGATCCGAGATGCATTGTTGCTTGCAGCCGATCTTCTCCAGACGTATATTTGTGCAAATTTGAAGTCCTAGATCCTGCGTTTACTTAGAAACTGAGCTTAATGCAATAGGTAAATATTTTTCTATGTTCAACCAACAGTAAAATTTAGCCCATAGCCCAATATGCATCGCTGCTTTCAGTCGGTCTTTCCAAGACGTATCTGTTGAGCAAGTTTGAAGACTCTAGCCAGTTTTGTTACTTAGAAACTGAGCGCAGCAAGTGAATATTTTTACAAAGGCACACGCGCACCAGCACTACCACGTTTTGAATAAGCCCGTCTTTGCTTCGCCAAATAACGCTGAAAAGATTAAAAATTTAAAGATAGAGAGAAGTTAGAGTCTAATATGGTCTTAATCAATAAGCCGCCCTAAATTTAATTCTTAAAGGGTTTCTTCAAGAGCAGAGAACACATTCAAAAGAAGATACATGGGAATACTTCGAAGTTGGGCTATTTAAGCTTCACCAGTGATCCTGACAATGTCTGGCTACAAAATCCACAGAAACGCATGCATACTGTGATTTCTAAATTTCGGAAAAGCAACCATATCAAAGAATGACTAAACCCCAAAAGGGAAAGACGTGTTTGTATAAATGGAAAAGACACATACGGTAAACCAAATAAACAGCTCTTACCCAGATAGAAAATAACTGAAAACAAAAGAGAAAGCAACCTCGGCAGCTATTCGGATGACCACAAACAAAGGTAAAAAGAACACGTAACAGTCTACATTTCGCATATTGAGACACATGATTTTTCTTCTTCCGGAAACCATTTTTTTTATCAGCCTTTAATTTCCGAAACTCAAACCGGAAGTGAGCCAAATACAGACACATTTTAAACCAATATATGTTTTTAAGGGGTTCTTTGCTAATAACCTTACTCATTTTCAATCCCAAATTACCAGAGTTTTCCTACATTTTGATGAGTTAGACGAATTGCAAAACCTTTGAAAAACTTTGGAAAATGCAAGTTTTTGCATATGCGATTTACCTGTGTACGAATAAGTAAGTAAGTAAGTAAGTAAGTATACTTAAAAGATCGCAGTGATATCTAGGTGTTGACTTAATCAAAAGCTCGTTTATCATTAGAAAGAGGTCTTGAAATCTCTTAGCAAAAAAGGAGCTACCACAGGAACACAATTAAATCTAAGCCATCGAAGTACCTATTAAATGTTTGTTTAATTAAGTGCCAAATCCATATATCTACCAGAAGATATGTTAAAACTTTGCCCGACCAAATTTTCTATCGTTTTGTCTTCTGAAGTGAAATAAGCATACCTTTCGTGACAGGCAGGAAATGGCGAACAAGGACTGTAAAAAGTGTGTACATATGCATGGAGAATACTTTTTAGGTTTGAATAAATACTTATGATGGAGTTAGTCCACTTTACATTTAATTGCCACTGCTTCTCAAATACCTCTTGTAGTTCGACAAGCTACGCGGGTACGTTTAAATGGGCAGCATTTGTTTCTTCTGCTGTTTGATATATTATGAAACTATAAAATGCATATAATGATTGATTAAAAATGCAAATATTTGACTTCAAAGTAAGCTTGATAAACTTTTAAGAATCAGTTTGAAGAGGTGGTATTAAATTTAGTTTAAAGACATTATAGTGGGGTTTATATCATCTTGAATACGAGAGTGTTTCTACATATTGATATCTCGGCTAAACGGCACCTACGGTTTATACTAGTAAGATAGTTCAAAAGCCAAAATACCAAAAGATGATACGGTGGGTAAGTTTCATGCATCAGCAAAAATAGGGATAACAGCTGAAGAAAATTCTGAATTAGTACAATCAGCAAGTTAAAATAAAATTGTTTATCTCTAAGGCATGGCAACCATTAAATATTACGAGAAAGTTAAAATTTTTTCTCGATAGGGCAAATCCTACTGATTTAGATAATAGTAGGGCAAGGGCCTACTGTGCTTGCAGTATTGGCGGCCGGGGGTTGTTGGGACATTTTTTCTCTCCTCTATCATTTCTCTTCTTTTTCCCTCTCTTTGGGAGACGGCCCGATATAGACTGAAATACTGTCTCAAAAGGTCGTTAAACTCAAAACAGTCAATTTTAGCGATTTCAGAAAAAAAGAGGCGTTACACCGTTTAACGTCTCAAGACATCACAAACTACGTCAGTAATTGCAAGTGACGTCAGCAAATTGACTCAGTCACGCGCTCCGGAACAGTAAATTGTTGCAGAATAAAACACGGAAACATACCATTGCTTCTATAGGCGCACTGTGCTAGAATAACTAGAGCAAGTGAGCATGGGCTCAAGTAAACCCCCGACCAGCTCTACCGCCTAATGAAACCACCACCTAAAGATACCAATCTTATACATGGTATGAACCTAGAAGTAAACTTAGTCACCTATCAAATGGTTTCATCAAAGTATATTAAAACATCAGCAAAGGGTACTAACTCGACACAAAACTTTAATGTAAACATACAAGTTTGTTTTCATGGGCTTACTCAACACCAGCAGCAGCATCCGGATGATGTCAACTCATCTGCATGAACACATAGAAACACAAAGCTGGTCATATATCAACCTGTTTCATCAAAGGATGTTTGAAATATAAACAAAGAACCTAAACTTAACGCAAAGCTTTAACACAAAATTTACAAGTCTGTGACCTTGACGTTTGGTAAGCAACTATGAACCTAAAAGTAAACCTAGTTCAATATCAAAAAGTTCCAGCAAAGGATCTTGGAAGTAAAAAGAAGACTATAAACCTAATGCAAAACTTTAATGCAACTGTTTGAGTCTGTGACCTTGATCTTAGGTCAACAGCAGCATACAGGTGTTCTCAATTATGTGCATTAACATAGAAGTAAACCTTGTTATATATCAAAAGGTTTCATCAAAGGAAGTTAGAAATATAAGCAAATAATATAAACATAACGGAAAACTTTAACGCAAATACAAAAATTTGTGACCTTCACCTTTGGTAGGCAGCAGCATCCAGATGATGTCAACTACTCTGCATGAACCTCAAAGTAACCCTAGTCAAATATCAAAAGGTTCTATCTAAGGATATTTGAAATATAAAAGAAGAATATAAACTTAACGCAAAACTTAAACGCAAAACTTTAAGTCTGTGACCTTGACCTTTGGCCAGCAGCAGCATCCAGATGTTGTCAGCTATTCTGCATGAGCATATATGTATACATAGTCACTATCAACAGGCTCCATCAGAGGATATTGGAAGCATAAGCAAAAATTAAAAACTTAACGCAAAACTTTTACGCAAATGTAAACGGACGCACACACGCACGCACGGACGGGCGGACGGACAAACGGACGAACGGACGGAAAGACGAAAATTATATATCCCTCGACATACTGCGTATTCGAGGGTATAATAAATAAACCCTGATATGGTGTATACGTCCATTTTCACCATTTTCTTTTCTCAGGATTTACGTGCTGATCTTAGAGACACCAGCCATGCCAAAAAACTATCCCTTATGTAAATATCGTCATATGTAAGGACATTTAATATAATGAAATCTTTGTTTCCATTACTGTCCATCAATTTTCTCATCATATGACTGATATAATTGTCTTAAGTTTCATAATATTTTCGTCCGGTGTCTCCTCGTTTGCGATAGAAAGGTTGGAGATTAGTTTAATTTTTCATTTACTTTTCATTTGAAAACTCAAATAGTGGAGACTAAATCTACCAGATCTTCTCGGCTGTAGCACTTATAATGTAAAATTGAATCTGAACTCTATGTAGAAAGAAGAAAAACTAAAGCATATTGTGACGGAAGATTTTGTGAACGATAAATATGGCCCTCCCCAGCAACTTTCGAGGAATATTCCTCAGCAAAATGATTAATTATGGCACAACTGTACAGAAATTATTTCGACTTGTATGTTATATGTCAAAATGCAAAAAAAACGGAGAAGGATAAATCTTTCCTCTTTTTTTTTACATGCACTCTTACATGAACTGTTGTCATCCTTTTCAAGCATTTAATTATGTCGATCTCCGTTTGTTTAAATTGGTGAAAAAAACAAAATATAATATTGATAAGTTCTAAATACTATTACTATTTACTATTGTAGTTAAATTCATTGAAAACAACGTATACGCCAAATAAACGAAAATAACATGCTCAGTTTAGTTGAGTCTGTTCATTACCAGTAATGAAATGTGCAGAACCAGGCACACCCTAGCACCTGCTTAATCAGAACTTTATTTTTACAATGACTCCAGATGAAATCAGTGTTCCTAAAGAACATATAATTTGCACTATGATGGTATATGGGGAGACGTTTTATGGCCGCCACACGGCACAACACCAGCTGCAGTGAGATACACAATGTTGGTTTAAACATAGTTTATTTGTAAATGCTATCACATAACACAAATACAACCATACAGTACACAAATAGGATTCAGAAGGAAGCCACAGGCTTATATAAATCTGTCTCCTGTATAGTCAAATTGCAAAATATATTTTTTGGGGGTGTTAAGTAAGTTACAATCTAAAATAATAATACAAAAGGTTTTCAAACCCAAAGAAAAAGAAACAAGAGAGAGAGAGAGAGAGAGAGAGAGAGAGAGAGAGAGAGAGAGAGAAACATCAAAATGGTGTTGAATTATACCGGCAATGTACTACATGTTTATCAACATATCAACATATTGAAGAATTGCACTAAAGAAATGTTATATCAGGATTACGATATACTCCTATTTTCGTTGTTTCCAATCTTTGATTTTATAATACATACGTTTGTGTTTAATTTGATCTTCTAACTTGTAGTGATTCCCAGCCTGTTTCGCAATTTAGCATATCAAGTGAAACTAATTTCGTTGCCCCTGTTACTACCCTAGCTGCTTCGTTCTGAATTTTTTGTATTGCATTTTCTTCATAATGTGTGATATTACCCCAAACGATATCCGAATATTCCAGAATGGATCGGATAAAAGAAGTATATATTATTTGAAGAGATTATGACGCCCCTGCACTGGAAGGTACATGCACCACCATCGGACCATCCGACCAACCCCTAAATTGTCATAAAAACGTTCATTTACCTTAGATACAGTTAAGGATATTGGCAGGAGCATGAATGCAGTTTTAGTTTACTTTGTATATCACTCAGGCAGAAGAACTAATTTATTTCTTAAGAAGAGTTGAGAGACAACTTTCTGCGTAAAAGGCTTCCTGAAATATGATCAGAGCTCTAGGTAAGAGGGAGTATTTGGTGATAATTAGGGATAATTTTCATGAATTCTGCATAAAAACATATGTTGTAACCCCTCATCTGAACCGTCTCGATGAGACGGTTCAGATGAGGGTTCACAATATATGGTTTATATGAGAAATAAGAAAAATTTTCCTTACTTATCATCAAATACTCCCTCTTATCTAGAGCTCTGTATGATGTTTGTCATTGAGTGCCAGTTTATGTTTTCTGTCGTGGATGGGCTTTACGTTTTGAAAGCATTACACATTACACATAGTAGAACTGTGTAAACAAATAGTCTTTGACTCACCAACTTGCCAGCGACCAGAAGTTGTTCGAGCACATACTGTGGTAAAGTACAGCAAGATGACTGATGTTTCATCTATTTGATCTTTTACTCACGTTTTAGTTTTCCTGCAGTGTAATGACGTTTCGGTCTACAGTACCTTCCATTTGCTATATTATTTGCTCTATGTAAAGTACCTACTAAACACATTAGAATAGAAGCTTATGTATGGAACATAACGCTTCCAGGCGGTTTAATGCATTATTTTGTCCAATGTGAACAAGTAATGCAGTACGTGCGTGCCATTTCAACGTCCAGTTGACTTGGAAAAATACATAGAGAACAGCCACTTTTCACATTCGGTTAAGGTCAAAAACATGCCTTGCTTCTGGGAACATTCAAAAATTGTATTCAGTGGGTAGTTCGGGAATTGTTTAGTAGTTCATGGTTTCGAATCCCCACTGGACCAGTGGCAACTGAAAACCTCTGTTTCTTAATTCTACAGTAAATGAAGACTTTTTATTAACCCAACAGTAAACGAATACCTTTTTACCGAATCTGGAAACTTAAATGTAGACGGCAGCGAACGCACCTTAAAACAGAAATGCCCGTGATGACTCTCTGATGAGTTAGGGGACCTCCATACGAACCGAACTACCAACTAATTGTGTGCACCGCGGCGGAGGGTAAAGGTTTGGGCCCAGTAAAACCGGTTTAAACCCCCGAAGAGTTATTACTGACCGTCCCAAGGCGGTACTTTCGTTGCGGTTGCATTTGTTATATGTTTGGTACTGTTTCATTTAGTGGGTTCTTATTTTAACCCTTCTATAATAAATATAGAAAACAGCTAAAAATAGTTGTAAAAAGTTTTTCGTATAATTTGCTTAGTCTGTTGTAACCCTTCTGTTGGTCTAAATTATATAGTTCAGTAAAGATAGCTGAGTTGTCACCTATTTGGGAAAGAGCTGCTGACTCGGCTTATCACTTGTAATTTATTGTTTGTTAGGAAGTCTTTTTCAATCGTTCCCTTTGATGTTGGGGATAGGGTTTGGTATCGGATTAAGTCAGTTCCTGAAGTATAGTTACTCTTTAAAATTGGAATCTACGTTTGAATATATCAGGGGTTGTCTTTACGGCGCACTCCAGACTTTTTGCAGGAAAATACAAAATTGCTCTTCAAAATAATCCAATCAAATATCTTTTTATCCATAAAATTTAAATAAAAAGTGTCAGTCAAGAACTAACGTAGTATTCCCGATTTCTTACGATATGACCATTTACTACAGGCCTTCGACATGCCATTCCGTACAAATAAAACATACCACCACCCTCAGACATGAAAGAAGAAAATGACGTTTCTGAAACGTCCGCAAGCACTCAAGTTGTCTAAAGGTCGTGATAAAAAGACGTAAAACCAATGGAAATAAATCATATTTCAACAAAAGCATCATGAGACATAAACATTTCAAGATACTGTGTAAAGGAGTGCTAAAAATAATTTCGAGCCATATTTTCGGGCTTCAGGATGGTTTTGTGCACTTATTCGATAAAATGATTCACATATTGAGCGCGAGCATATACCAGACGTCAACGTAATGTTGTGGCGTGCGCCGCGCAAGCAAGGGTAACCAAACAAAATGCATTGTTATATATGAACTGTTTGAGATATCTGATTCAAAATTTACATGCGTGTTAAGCAATGATGTGGCAATGGGCATGTTGCGTTTTATCGATGGGCCTTATCAGATTCTTTAGTTATTTAAGGTGTCTACAAACTTTTGGATCAAATCTCTTATCTGAGATAACGCCCCAAGCATTAGTTACAAGAATCTGTACAGTGTGTTGAATATACAATCCTTTAGTATCTTATCATCGAACACAAAACAATAGCCAAACATATTTTTATGCCTTTACTGGACGCTATCACTTTTATATCAATGCATCTTTGTATTTATTCTGTTTTCTGCTACTTTCAATTATGAAACGAAGCCACACTAGACTTATTTTATAGCAAATAGAACAAAATTCTGAACAAAAGACTTTTCAGTAAAATTTTGTCATATCCGTCTGATCTTCATTTCTGACTTTATCACAGTGTAGCTTTCGCCGCCAGATGTCATCCAGTGCATTCGACTAGAACTACCGTTGTTCGTGTTTTCACTGGGGTATCGACCGTTCAGTAAAGGTCCGGAGCAATTTGAGAACCACCAGGCACTTTCATACATTGTAGAACACTGTGTATTCGTTATATCTTTGTCTTTGGAGGAGAATGGTGTTCCACTGGACTTAAATAATGCATCGCCTAGAACGAGAAGAAAAAAAACGAAAATCAAGAGAAGAGTCATAATGTTTGTTTTTTGTTGTTTTTTTCTTTACAAATGACTTCTGCTTTTGGCAGACTGGGTTCAATAATTATGGCTTTTCCTGTGTTTAGTACTAAGTCATTTGATCAGGGACCTAGTGCACAAAGGAGGCGTAAACTACGCCAGCGTAGCTTACGAACGTCGGCGCAACTAAGTCTGTACTACAACTTTATTTTAATCCAAGTGCACGAAGCTATTTGTGAGTTTTGAAGCTATTTTATGACACAGTTTATGACACGCCTCGGTTGTGCACACGGATTAAAATTCTGCGACATTTTTACGACGGACGTACGTCGGGTGTAGGCTAACGTTTGCTTTGTGCACTCGGCCCCAGAGTTTTAAAGTGTCTATTATGCAACACTCGTAGGTTTGTATAAGAGATATTGTCAGCATAAAACTAAAACTCAGTGCAACAGATAAAAGCTCAGATAATTTTTCACTAAAGCTATGTTGGGTAGCTCCGCATAGAAGATGACTAGTTACATGTATGCTAATTTGTTATCAGGTGTATACGAATTCGATCCTTGATACAACTTCAACGTTTTGTTGAAGAAATCTGATTTTAAGCTATCGCTTTTGGGTCATTCACTGGCAACGCGTACATTAATATGTCTCTAAAGTTACTAGCTGTATATGTAATGACTTTTTTCACTACATTTGTAACATAACTGACGAACATAGTATTTTTTTTTATTTATGTTGTCCTTTTATATCAATTCAAGCTTATTCATAAAAATGCTAAAACAATACGAACATTATAGCATTTCATTCTCATTTTAATAGAATTTCAATAACTCGACCGTTTATTTGAAACGTGTTTCAATTGTTAACCAAAGTTTGTTTAACCTGCTGTTCCAGAGTAACCATCAGCAATAACAGGATACTGATCAACCAATTCTCCAAGGTCAAACATTGCATACTTGGCAAATACAAGTTGTCCCTCCTCGTCTTCAAGGTCTATCCGAAGTTCATAGTGGCCTTGAGCGACAACAGATTTAATCCTCCGAAGTCCTACATACAAAAGTATAAGGTCACGTGTTTCCCATTATGAAACATGGCATATTCTGGCAACTTGAATGCGTCAATAAACAAATACTTTGTACTGGTCAAAATTCGTTTGTATTTTTGTTCTGTTAGACCAATGACCCAATTCAGTTACTTTATAGAAAAAGGTCTTACCAAAGCGCTGTTATCTCCAGAAGGAGTAAGTACTTTTGCAAATAGCATCGTTTCCCAGATAAAGAATCTGTTAAATACACATTATGTACTTTCTGATTCTTTATTTGGGATTGTACATTTTTAACGCAGTTATCCATTAGTGTCTACAAAGCCCGGCAGGCCCAAGACACCGACTGCAAATTTACGGCAACAGCCACGTTTACTCTTGCTCACTTTTGGAATGTGAACTGTTCGGTAGGTGAAAATCATGGACAGGTTTCTTGTCCCACACCTTGTTGCCTGCTGCAACAAACCCATTTACATATTTATTTCCGTAAATCCTAAACATTTCTACTTATGATAGATTAAAAATAAATGAAACCACAACAAGATTTTTCGGCAGTCACTAAGACTTTTGACGTCACGAATAATCTGAAATTAGGTTACATACGACGCGGCAAGCCTCGTTATGCCGAACAGTGACACTCATGACGGTTTTCTCACATCCATGAAAGGTTCTTAAATTATCACCTACCTAGCCAGTGGTTGCCTCTCACAGATTCAAATCCAAGCAAATAGTCTTTCCAGCTTCTATAGAAGTCTACCGAATTGTCCACTCTTCGCTGGAAAACCTGGTGATGAAAAGGTTTTGTGTTCAGGATACAACTGACCAGAAGTTTGCAAACGGTCACAATATGAATGAAACTACCCACAAAACGCCACAGTCAAACCCCACGACTAAGACAAGACATTAAAAGAAAAAACTGTCACTTCTGAAACATAAGATGATAAAACGGAACTGTACATTTGCAAGAACAGACACAGTATTTTAAGAAAAAGAGAACAGCAACATAAAAAGCCTTAGAGCATCATTTGTAGAGTCTACGACCTTGGAACTTTTAAGCGGGTTTTAGGTGGATCAACCGCATCCTTAATTTGAGCCGCGACACGATAAAACCAACATAGCATGTGCACAGAGCGCAGACGCAGATGACCCTGGGCAGCCGCCCGGTCTAGTCTGAGTCCTCGCTTTGCGCTGAAAGAGCAGCAAAAGATCAAAGCTAGCTCTACGTGGACAATGAAGACCCTGATCAGACTAGGCGGCTGTCCAGACTGATTTGAGTATTTGCTTGTCGAACATGTCACTGTGTTTGTTTTGTCGAGTCGCGGCTCAATTTGAGCAAAAGTAAGAAGGACATTCTCAGGAACTGGCACAATTCAATTCCAGATTCAACCCAAGTCACCATGTGGGAAAGAGACAACACAAAACTAGTCATCACCAAAGACACCTTCAGCGGCAGCCATGTGAACAGCCATTTCCCTTGTAGGTGGTCAACATCACAAACAAAATATCAATAACAGACATAGTAACTAACAACACATAAAACAACAGAGAGATGACTATCATACAAGCAATGCGCTTACCGTCATATCCTACATTGAAATGTTTTGTAAATATATATTTATGTATGTAGTTTACCTGAATAAAATACTGTTTGAGCAAAAACAACAAAGATTAACCAAAAAAGAACTGCCGCCTTGGGACGGCCAGTAAAGAAATTACTGGGGGGGGGGGGCGGGGGGGCTTAACCGGTTTGAGGTCGACCAGCCCTCACCCCTAGTTCTGCCTTGTTTCATCAGATACATGTACTTAGTTGTTCAACCCAACAAAAACGAACACCGCCCACACAACAGTCTAACAACAGCACCAACCTAGACAATAAGAACAAATTATACGTAAAACATTAAACATCTATTTTTACCCATTTTCATTTAATATATGCCAAGGCTAGCTTATCATAACAAGCCATATATCAAAACAGTCAAAGCGACAAACAACACATGAAACAAATAAGAAGAACCAAAACAGATGTGCCGCCTTGGGACGGCCAACAATGAAATAACTGGGGGCTTAACTGGTTTGCAGTCGAGCCCTTGGTCCTGCTTTGGTTTATCAGACACTTAGTTGTTCGTTCCGTGGAAACTTCCAAACTCATATGTGTAATATCTCGGGAACATAGAAATCAAAATCCTATCTCAATGTTATTTTCCATGTCGATTATAGTGCTTGGTTTGAAAGTATTTATCTCGTTTCAGAATAATTTTATAGCTTTTTAAGCTGAAAGAGCGTTGGAAGTATTAGTAACATAAAGAAGAAGGCAACGCTGACAGTCAACAGAAGAATAAGTTATGGTCATTCTTACCAACCAGCCTCCACCGTCAGTTACCATGTCACAGTACACATCAAACCCAGCAAAAGTACCAAGAGGTGTCACATGGTATACTCCGGACCATGTTGTATCGATATCTTGACAATCGTGTGGTTCATACGAACAGAAACCATCGTTGATCGAATCTGCAATTCGTTGGTGCTAATGAATCCATAAGCAACTAATAGATAGCGAACAAAATGCATTAAGATAGTAAGGACCTGGGGTCGTATTTATAAAACCACATAAGTCGTTGCTATGCTGTTGCTAATGCTAAATTTCTACGAACGAGATTCTTTACAACTATGAAATTTGTTCTGGAGGAACAGTCTTTTTCAGACTGTTCTTCCAGAGCAAATTCCATAGTTGTAGGGAATCTTATTCAAAGAAATTTAGCCTTAGCAACAGCATAGCAACCAATTAAGTCGTTTTATAAATACTGCACTTGAGGTCTAAATGCTGATTTGAAGTATCTGGTTTAGTCACAAGCAAGCATTTTTCAAGTCTTGAAGCAAAATTGTGGACCGGAGAAAATCGGTTTAAACCAACTGCCTTTTACATCTTCAGGCATTCAGGATTTGTTTACAATCCGTCGAAAACAAAAAATCAATTTCTCAGGAAAATGTTCCCAGAGCCCCAGATAAGAGCGAGTATTTGGTGATAATCAGGGATAATTTTTGTTAATTCTGCATTAAAACATATGTTGTGACCCCTCATCTGAACCGTCTCGATGAGACGGTTCAGATGAGGGGTCACAACATATATTTTGAATGAGAAATAAAAAAAATATCCCTCAATTATCATCAAATACCCCTCTTATCTAGAGCTCTGTGTTCCGTTCAATTTATCATGCATTCCTGTCATCTGTTACCCAACCTCATTAAGCGGACCTATATGGCAAGTCAAGGCAAATGAGAGACTGATTTTTTACGGCTAAAGACCCGAAAATTGGCTGAGGTTATTAGTCTCTATTTTAAACTGACGTGAAATAGAGTCTAATTACCTAAGCCAATTTTCGATTGTTCAGCCTTAGACTTTATGTTTCCAACTTGCCCGTTCTTGCCACTCAAATATAATCGTAAGTATAATGGTGGTATGCACATGCATGCAAGATGTCTTTTTAAGGCACGTTGATGGCATATCTTTTATTTTATAATTATATTTTCTTATTTTCTATTTTTTAATAATAAAATGGGCATTTCTTACCAGAATATGAGTTCTGCGAGATACAAATTCGGAAAATAAATTTATTGCAAAGTGTTGGGAGTCGAGAGCATCACAGTTCAAGGAGAATTTTTGCATTTAAAGAAAGTTTATGTATTTATTTATCATTTATTATGGTTACTTCTGTTATAAATTTAATAGGCAGTTTTTGTATCTTTCCTCACCGCCGTCGCTGTTCACCTTTGACCCTTCATGCGACGTCAAGGATGATCTCCCTTACAACCGATCAAATCCACAAGTACCAGACAAGGATCGACATGGACACGGTTTTTTAGTATCACTAGGTGCCTAAACATTTCTTAACACAGCCTTGCAGGCACACAACGTTGAATCAACATTAAACGACGTTGATTCAATGTAGTGCTGAAACCATGTTGATTTAAGGTTGTGTGCCCAGAGGGAGGTCAGTTCCATATGGTGACCACAGTTGCCACCTGATAGAGGACGTCCTGTCTAAGCGCTCATACAAGTCCAAATGTCATGACGGTCCAGAAAATGACTAAAATGCATACCACATTGATATGATTCTCAGTAAAATTTGTTGCTAACGGTGTGGCTAGCTTTTTTGTAGAAGCTAATACTTGTGGTGCCTACGATTCCTTAAAAATCATAGTATTGGGACAGACGGGGCTAAGCAAACAGTGCAGACCCAGATTCAACTCCTAAAGTACGGATTTTCAAACCATATTGTTTCATTTTAGAACAATAAAGATCATTTTCTAAGGGGTCCAAGTTTTAGAATTTTTACACTATTACACCATTTTTTGCATACCTGGACATGGATAGTCATTGCATGTTATTGTCTCTTCAGCAGCACCACAACAGTTTGAGCCACCGCATGACCTTGACCGAGATGCACTTCCATTACCACATGACTTCGAGCACGAAGTCCATTCACCCCAGTCAGTCCAATTACCGTCTGCTAACAAAAATATTAAATTATATATATCAATGACCATATTTTCTGAAAATAGAAAAAGCCATGAACTGCTACAATTATTTTTTTTCCAGTGTCGTTTACCATACATTTTCAATTATGAGCCGCGACACGAGAAAACCAACAATGTGGTTGTGCGCCCAGTCCAGACTCAGATCATCATAGGCATTCGCCAAGTTTGAGCAGACTATTCGTTTAGTGCTCAAAAGGTAGCTAGGGGTCCAAGCTATTGCCATGCGGACAGCGAAGACTCTGATCAGACTAGGCGGATGCCCAGGCTGATCTGAGTCTGCGTTGGGCGCACAACCACATTGTTGGTTTTGTTGTGTCGTGGCACATTTATTTTTTATTTCAATCCATTTATGCCCAGTAGTCCATAAAATGAACAATGGCAAACAGTGCAGATCCCGATCAGGCACCGCAAAAAATGCGGCGTCTCATCAAGATTTACACTATTTGCATGAATTTGTTTCTTTAAAGACAAATATTCTTATTAATTTTGTTTCATAACCCTATTATGCAACAGAGCAGTGACACTGCTATTTCATCAAAGGAAATTCTCTTTCTCACATAGGTAATGACACAACAGGGTCATAAAACCAATACACGCTGGGGTGTTCTACATGTATATAGTAGAGAATATTTGTCTTTAAGAGTTGACCCCACTGGGAAGGGAGGCAGAGTTGCTGCCCTTAAAAATGTATCCATTCACCATTGCCCTTCTCTATGATTTTGTTCAATGACTGCCCTAACACCACCAGTGGCATTCTAACTGCTCAAGCCATCGCACGTTATAGGGAAGTGTCAAGACAGGAAGTAAGATCAATTTATCTAGGCACAATAGGAGAGAGAGAGAGAGAGAGAGAGAGAGAGAGAGAGAGAGAGAGAGAGAGAGAGAGATGACTACTGTGAAACCGTATATCTCTGTTTTACCTGTAGAACCGTATATCTCTATTTCACAGATTGTCAGGTAGTCTTTTTTCTCAATCCATACCTTGACGAATCGTCCGCACAACGGCGGCTCGAAAGGAAATGTTATATCGGTTCCGACAACATCAGCATAATACAACATTTCTGTCAAATTTTCTTGTAGCAATCCTATCTCAACGTGTATTTTGGACAGTCTTTCCGCTGAAGAGAGAAATTGTTTATTTCGAAAGAACCAAATAAACAAGCATTATCAACAGTAAAATGAGCCGCGACACGACAAAACCAACAAAGTGGCTTGTGCGCCCAGCGAAGTTTATTTGTGTCGCGGCTCAAGTGTTTTTATTCTTGATAATGATTGTTTATTTGCGGATACAATTGCTCATTCAGGTTATTCTTGGCGGCACATAACACTGAATTAAATATCATGAGAAAAATATAAAATTGATAAATTAATCAGTACATCCGAATTTGAATTTATTTCAATCAATGATATTTTTTTTTCTCAAAGAATACTACTGTACCATGTAAATTCAGTTTAAACTAGACAATCACTAAAGGTGATGAATGCCCCCGCCATATGCCTCACTAGAAAAGCAATGTATTAAAACATATTTGTGTGAAGTTACATCAAAATCTGTCAATCAATAAAGGTGCTAGAGGGATGACTGAGTTTTTCTTAAAAATAGCAACTGTGACCTTGACCTTGGAACTACAACCCTGAAAGGTTTACTTGTCCAAGATATTGTCATACTTAATATATGTGTAAAGTTCTATCAAAATCAGTTAAAAAATAAAAGCGCTAGAACCATGACAAAGATTTACATTTACCTATAATAGCATCTGTGACCTTGACCTTGGACCTACAATGATGAAACGTAAATTTGTCCCAGATATTGTCAAGCTAAATATTTGTGTCAAGTTATGCCAAAATCATTCCAGAGGGATGACAGCATATTTTCTAAAATAGCAAATATGACCTTGACCTTTACCCTGAAATTCTGGATCACGAACTTGTCCAAGACATTGTCACACTAAACATTTGAGTGAAGTTACATCAAAATTGTCAATGAATAGAGGAGTAGAGGAATGATAAACTTTTTTTCTAAAAATAGCAACTGTGACCTTGACCTTGGACCTGCGGTGCTGAAACAGTAATTTATTCAAGATATTGTGATACTTAACATTTATGTGAAGTTACATCAAAATCGATCTATAAATGAAAGCGCTGGAGCAATGCCCTAGTTTTTCTGAAAATAGCAACTGTGACCTTGACCTTCATCCTACAAACCTGAAACGCAAAGTTGTTCAAGGTTCTGTCATACCCAATAAAGCTGTGATGTAATATCAAAATCTGTTGATAAATGAGGCCACTTAAGCAACGATAAAAGGTGAGATTGTATTTAAGCTATTGAAATATGGTCAAAATATGTATGTTATTCAAGGGGACATAATTCTGCAATAAAGACCTGACTGAAAATTATGTTTCCTTTATGCACATGTTCAATGCATGTCTGAACTGTGTTGCAAGTTTCAAATCCCTACATCAAATACTATTGGAGGAGTTGCAGAGACAAGAACAGTACTACAAAAAGTGAAATATGGTCAAAATATGCATGTCATTCAAGGGGATGTAATTCTGCCATACTGACCTGGATCAAAGTTTTGTTTCTTTTATTCACATGTTCAATGCATGTCTGAACTGTGTTACAAGTTTTAAATCCCTACATCAAATACAATTGGTGGAGTTGCAGAGACAAGAACAGTACTACAAATGTGAAATATGGTCAAAATATTTATGTTATTCAAGGGGACATAATTCTGCAACCAAGACCTAAATCAAAGTTCTGTTTCCTTTATGCACATGTTCAATGCATGTCTGAACTGTGTTGCAAGTTTCAACTCCCTACATTAAATACTGTAGGAGGAGTTGCGGAGACAAGAACAGTACTCAAATGTGAAATATGGTTATAATATGTATATTATTCAAGGGGACTTAATTCTGCAACCAAGACCTTAATCAAAGTTCTGTTTCCTTTATGCACATGTTCAATGCATGTCTGAACTGTGTTGCAAGTTTCAACTCCCTATATCAAATACTGTAGGAGGAGTTGCGGAGACAAGAACAGTACTCAAATGTGGAATATGGTTATAATATGTATATTATTCAAGGGGACATAATTCTGCAATAAACATCTTAATCAAAGTTCTGTTTCCTTTATGCACATGTTCAATGCATGTCTGAACTGTGTTCCAAGTTTCAGCTCCCTGCATCGAATACTGTAGGAGGAGTTGCGGAGACAAGAACAGTACTACAAAGTGTGACGGACGGACGTATGTACGGACGTACGTACGTACGTATGCACGGACGGACAAGGGCAAAACTATATGCCCCTCCCCACTTCGTGGCGGGGGCATAAAAAATCAGCTTCGGATGTAAAGATTCAGGTGTATGGGTACAGCGGCATGTTTTTATGCCATTGGTACAAAGGGGAGCAATTGTTGTGCCTTTTCTTTTTTGTCGGGAGAGCAATGGTCTTCCAAAAAGGACCATGTTACTACTTCTGTATGTATTCTCTGCTCTTGAAGGAACTTTTTTAGATTTTAATTTTACCTCACTGCAGCTGGTGTTGTGCCGTGTGGAGGCCGTAAAAAGTCTCCCCGTACATCATCCAGAGTGCAGATTATATTTAAATTACAGATCAGAGGATAGATTCTGAGAAATCTAAAATTTGAGATCGATGAAGACTATTATTCTAGATCATCGTCTTTTATATTATTTGGATCCTTTTGAAACTAATCAGTCTTTGAATCGACTGCCTAATTAAAATTAAGAAATTACAGTATGCTTTTTTTCTGGTTTCGTCACCAGATATTGTCAGGGTCACTAACGAGGCTTTATTAGCCGAAACTACGTAGTCTGGCCCATGTTACTACTTCTGTATGTATTCTCTGCTCTTGAAGGAACTTTGTTTAGATTTTAATATTACCCCTGAAAGAAAAAAATATATTCTTAGAGAGAAAAAATCTTTCATTTGAGAAAAGATCCCATTGCCCAGGAAGGCTAAATAGAGAATACCATGTTAGTGTCTTATGATATCAAAGTTATCAGGCGAGACCAGAAACAGCGTAGGAATGGCTTGCCGAGCCAGTCCGACGTGTTTCTGGTCGAGCCTGATAAACTTGATATCAAAAGACATTTACATGGTTTTCTATTTATCATGCATTATTAGAAGATTTTACGACGTAAAGAGCGGCAAACAAATGATAAGCAAACGCAGTTTTGTTCGAACTTGCTGACGTCGCGAATGCGTTATGACGTAAATTGGTGACGTCAATTAACCAATCGAACGTTGATATCACGGCCAACGTCAGTACAGTTGGAACGCAGCTCCAAGGAGTAGGGATATAATCAAACACATAGCAACGGAATTTTGTTCGAAATTGTCGCATCAAAATGGCTATCGACGAACCCCATAGTACTTTAACGCCACCATACAGATTAATCAAATCGCCCCACCGGTTGAAATTTTAAGAGCACTTTTCTGACTTCCATTATTGAATTTTTCTGTTAAAATAATTCCAGGACATCCTTTTCCGCCTGTGTAATTATTGACGAAACAGTGCCCTTTCCGTCAGTGTCAAACAGGTGAACAAAATGTTACGATTTACAGCTTATTCGACTTTCTCCAAAACGCAGACCTATGCCATGATAAATATTGATATATATTCTACTATTACAGTGGGAACGCGTATCCATGGCGGAGTGATATTTTTATACAGATAGCAACGAAAAAACGTTCGAAATTCCTCGGATTCAGATTCAATCGACGAACGGGTCGCAATTTCAGTGCTGCTTTGTCGGCGAATCAAACTACACACAGCCGAAAATAATACACGGTTTTATTCCTTACATCTTAGTTTAATTTCCTAGTTCTCTGAGATCCGAACTGAACACCGAGATACTCGGCATTCGAGCAGTTGACACGATCGTCGAAAGACGACTTTTTAAGTCAACTTCAAAAGCAATTTTCAAAACAATTCGACTTTCTCCCGCCGGCGGACATATGCCATGAAAAACCATGGTATTCGCCCTTTCCCTGTGACAAAAATCAAGTAATTCGGTGTTTGGGACAATTTTCTTTGCAAAATAATCTTCGGGTACTCTACGCAAATATTGTTGTTGTTGTTTTCAACAAAATGGCGGACAACAGTGTTTACATCACTGGCCCGGCTATGCATTTCAACGTTTGCGACAAAATCGAGAGAATCATTATTCCATGTATTGCTAGAATACCAAGCGCGATTAAATTAAATATGTTTATTAAAAATGCAATGCATGACAGAAGTCTATCTTTATATTTTATTCACAAATAACCACAATTCCATACCCACCCGCAGAGTTTGTAAACAAGGAAGCTAGCTCAGTAGTGCTGGTTACGTCATGAAATTGTGACGTAAACAGTAAATTGATTGTATTACTGATATTAACTTGTGAGTCGGCTGACAGCCAGTGTGCCAATATTTCAAATGCTATATCGCGCGACCCTGTTTGAAAAATTAAAGCAAGACAAATATCGCTACACCACTAAACAACTATTCAATTAAGACAGCACGTGAAATTTCACTTTGGGAAAGAAAACTTAATGGGTCCTACATCTGAAGGATCAAATGGAATGGTTGTGCAGGCCCGTACACATACTTTTGCCAAGGGATTAGGGGCGGAGGGTAAGAAGGTGTGGCTGGAACGAATTTCAGAGTGAGTGGGGAGGTGGCGGGAGGGGAGGGGTGCCCTAAGGTGGTGGGGGCTGGGGTGGGTTAAAGGGGGTAAGAAAGTTAAGAAAATCCAGATTTTAAGGACACTTTTAGAGCTTTAGTTTAGGGGTGTAAACTCGCTTTCTGGCAGAAAACTGCATGTTTTTTATGTAATTTGCTCGGTTATGGGAGGTGCACCCTCCGCTCTCCGTCGTACAGGCCCGGTGTGCTGGTTGGTGAGAGGAACGGGGAGGCGGAGTGGGGGGGGGGGGGGGGGGGGGTACAAGGAATCGACTCTGTCGCCTGGCAGCTTTGACAAGTCTGCACCTTTGATCAGGTCAAATATAAAACAAATATCGAAAAGTATGTGTATGTGTGTTTTCGGTGTGATGTCATCAGCGACAACACGCGGAACAGACACGATTACAAAGATCTACAAATTTGTAATTTCCTTATTCTAGAAATCGTATGAAAACTCAACCCATTCTAGAGTCTGAATCTACAAACCAAACATTGTTTGCAACTCTTGTTCGGCTCATACCGACTCCCACAGTCCAAAGAGTCTCGGTAGCGCAGCTGCCAAGTGGCGTCTCGCCGGTAAAATTTATTTGATCAGTCGACTTTCTCTTTAATGAATGTTGACTCAAAATAGATTAGGCCCTATGGCATTCATGGGGTGATAGCCAATGGACTGACATGGAATACAGAAGTATTAAAGGCCCAGCAGACATTCAATGCTGAATCAATGTTGGGAGTCAGTGTTGAATCAATGTTGAATTATTCATTGAATTGAACTGAAGCCTCAATTCTCCATTAACAAATTCGCAAAAGTTTTAGCCTATTTCTAGCGTTTTCGTGAGTACTTTTGGGCAGTTCGATACAAAGTAATATAATATAGAGACAAACACTTCAGATCTTGGTCGGACTGATCCCGAAGCAGGATCTACGCTGTTTGTCATTCCATCTGCATCTTTAGACGCATTACTGCAGTGAAAAACCAAACATCAGTTTTAAGACAGTTATGCTTAATTCCAATCTTTAGACTTCGGACTACCCATCCAGGGGTCGCAAGATCGATACCCCGCTTCTCCGGGTTTTCGTATACCTTAAACCGAGGTCCCGTCTCCATATGACCTCGTTGTTGGTGGGACGTTCACCCCGAGTTCACCCACTCCAATCTTTAGAGACTTTATGGTACGTCAGCCAGTTCAATATAATGGAAGTTACTTCTCAAATCACTATTATAATTCTTTCTGCACGAGTTTCTTCCCATGTGTTGCCAAACACGGTCTCCATTTTTTCCCTTACTGAAGAGATTGAAAGTGGGGGCTGAAGAGATATACAGCATACTGTATAAGTGAAATTTTCACATATGTAGACTAAATCCTCCGAAGACCTTGAAAATAAGGTCAACGTGATCAAAATCTATTATGCTCTTATGTTTGTCCTAATGATATATCCATGCAAGTTTGGTGAAATTGGTTCAAGAAATATTGTTGGTACAAGAAATTGTCATGCTGACGCAGACCACAGAAGGTCAAGTCTAAGGCCTCTTGTGACCTTGAAAATGTGGTCAAAGTCACCAAAACCTAATCAACTTTTTAGACATCTTTACAAACCAAGGGTACTAAGACCACTATGCAATCCAAGGGTACTAAGACCACTTTGTTCCTTACATACATAAGAAACAAAGTGGCCTTAGTACCCTTGACTTGCAAAGATGCTATTTGGCTTGTCCAAACGATATATCCATGGAAGTTTGGTAAAATTTGACCCACTTATTCAAAAATATGGCAGATACTTACTGCCTTGTGCACAGAAACTGACTTCCCTTGGGTAAACCTGTTATAGCAAAATGTTGAGAGTCATTGTTGAATCAATGTTGAATTATACATTGAATTGAAATGAATTGAATTGAAGCCTCCATATTCCTTCAAGGAAAATTACCGAATTTGATGAAAAAAGTGATTAAACTGCGATGAAAGTGCGATAAATCCCGAAGCAGGATCTACGCTGTTTGTCATTACAACTGCATCTTTTAGAAGACAACTTGTCCCACTTTCAGAAGACAACTCGCCCCATATTCTCAGACACTCACCTTACTAGAATATCTACGTTCTTGTCCCCGATGCAGAACACAACTCGCCCCTCCCCCCACCCCTGTGCCCCCCCCCCCCAAAAAAAAGGAAGAGCTTCGCCGTGACCCTGGTTGTGAATGGGTGGACCTTGGTAAATACATTAAATACCCAAAGCACTTCAACGATAACCTGGTACACCCAGGGGCTGAGCAGCGAGGTTTTGGGGGTTCTGCAGCTGCAGAGTAATTATCAAACTGTGGCTGGGAGGCATGCTAAAATCATGCATTAATGCTTATTAGTATTTGTTGTCCCCTTTAGGGACCGATCATAAGAATAAGGGCATGGGTTAGCTTGCATTTGCAAACCAGTGCCTGGAGCATGTTACCCTGTTCATCTATGGTACAGATGCAAACATCCCTGTATGCTTTTATTCGCACTTTTGAAAGTTTGATAAATACCAAGAGCCTATCACACAAGTGTGATGTGCTACTTGTAAATACTTATTGATAGAGTCACATTATAAATGAATGCAAGTTAATAAATGGCTAAAAGTTCTTTGCTAAGAAGTTAACAAAGGAGGTCTAGGGGGCAACGCCCCCCAGAAGCCAAAGCAATTTCCCAATTTTAATGGCAATTTTAAGATTGGAAAAAATAGAGCAAAACTAGGAATGATGATAAAAGAAATAAAGGGTTTTTTTTTTTTTTAGGAATTTTGCCTCCTTTTAGAGTGTTTATTTTGCCATAATGGCTTTGTGTCCCACAAGCTAGTGACTCTTTTGCAATTCAGTTTTATTTAGTAGAAACATTTACTTCGTATATACGGCTGATCAATGATACATGTATGTGAATGTTGTATAGGATTTCTTTTGGTAAAATGTACGAACATATGATATGTGTATGGGGGTGGGGGTGCTGCTGGTGTAAAAAATAAATTGTAGAAATTAAAACATTACTATAAATATGGGGAGTCTGCGCCAACAGAAGCCAGTGACATTTTAAAAACTCAATTCAAATGGAATTATCTGCAGACTTTTCTAAAGAAATTTTGGGTGGAGCCAGGTTTTTTTTTCATTGTTTTTCGATATCTGATTTGTTTTAAATCCCCTCATGAGCTAATTTATTTTTTTTCTTGCATATCCAAAGCCCCCCTCCGCCCCCCTCCGCCCCCCCCCCCCCCGCCCCAGAATATCAAATGGTCGGTCCCTTAGCGCCTAACGGGACAGGGTTTTGGCAGATTTATGAGTAAGAGCAAGCTGTCTCTTGTATTTTTTGTGGGATGCCTTCTAAAAGGGTACGTGTGTGTTGGGGGAGGGGGGGGGGGCAGGGGCGGGGGGCGTCGTCCGGGACAGAATTCTTTAGAAGGGCGAGTGGTCTCAGAATGTGGGGCGCGTTGTCTTGGGGGAAGTTGTCTGGGGGAGTTGTCTCAGAATGTGGGGCGAGTTGTCACCTGAAGGAGGGGCGACTTGTCTTGGGGCGAGATTTTTGTGGGGCGAGTTGTCTTGGGGCGAGTTGTCCGTAATTCTACTAAAGCATGTAGGTTTCACTTGAAATATTTATTATCATCCCGCTTGCTCTTTCTTGTTCCACTATTAAAAAAACAGCCGGTCAATCACTCAATGTTTTTCGTTTGTCAAACTTTGTGGTTTACTCGAGTACCAGTGTGTTTGTTTTGCTTTCTCTCGTTCGTTCTCGGCGTGTAGCCTAAATTCAGAAGCCCAAAAAATCACAGGCAGGCAGACTTACGCAAAATCTTCATAAATGCACAGTATGCTAAATGATTACAAACTTTACTGTACCATAAATGAAGAAACAGTTGGTCTCCTCAACTGGCTCAAGTCGATCCAGCAGAAAAATGTCCGTGTGTTGACAAACGCACGTGCTGTAAAAATGACCAACTTCATTATCGATTTTCAACGTAAATAGACTTTCTCCCGTAGATATACCTCGCTGAAAGACGGTCGAATGTATGAACTACGGTTCAGTTATAATGGCATCTAATTTGGTTTTTGGGACAATTTACTTTGCAAAATAACTTTCGGGTACTGTCTAAGGGTTTTAATTTTCTGAAAAAACGGTTGTCAAATTGTGATCGTTGTTTTGGGTGTGCAAACTGCATTGAGGTACCGATATGCATCTGATTTCAATAATAAAACATAAAATTTCATTGTGATCTGGTCCGTCAGAAAACCACGACTGCATATCTTTTCAAATGAGCATTTTCATGGGCTGTTTCTGACAAAAATTTCCCGCCATTTTTCTCCGGCGAAAAAGGGGATTACTTTTTTGTGCGTAGACGACCATTCAGAAAATGAATTACTCAAATGTGATGAGTCTGCGTTCCCACTGTTATGTGAAATTTCAAAAAATTTGGTTTTGGAACATTTTAAAATTGCAAAATAACATATGACCACCCGGTTTGAAAACAAACCGAAATGGCGTCGAAATCAAGCCACCATACGCGCTAAGTGTTCACTGCAAAAATAACAAACTCACAATTCAGCCTGTCCGTAGAAACGTAACACCTCTCACTGATTAATCTTCAACCAAGACCGAATAAAACAGTCAAGCAAATACATTTTATTCATATTTTATTGTCAGATACAATAATGTCAACTCTCACCTCTATGCTCTGGCAAATCGTAAACACAAGCTTATGACGTGATTTTGAATCGATTAGAAGTTTGTATAATCATGGCTTAAAAGACGGACTTAATCAGCAATTGATGTTCATTTAGGTACAGTTCATGCTATCGTTCAGGATTAGCCTTTCCCTCATAATTGAACGGTAATTCAACGGTTATTTCTTTTTTTAATTAGCAGATCATGCGCTTGATTTCAAAAGTCAAATAAACGGTTGTATGTGAGTAACCTGGGAGGGATTCATGAGCATGCCCCCCCCCCCCCCCCCCCTTCGTGGGACGGTTACAGTGCTGGAAACAGCCAGTGGCCCAGTGGCCAAATGCGCCTAAATTTTGTCTGGGGCCACCAAAAAGTTTCAAATTATGAACTTTAGTGGCTCAAATTTACCTGTCTGGCAATAATAATTGCATCGGATATTCAGCTAGTGGCTAATTTGGGCCACTGAAAATGTGGCCTGCTGAACTTTTGGGCCACCACATTAATCTAGGGAGTGTCAAGCACTGCGGTTAGAAGCAGGAGTGTAGGGGTTATTACACTTTACACACAATTATGTTTATCCTTTAAGAGCAAGAATAAGAGATGTGCCCCAAAGATACTTTATATTGCCGCTACTATTGAAATCTTGTTCCATTTACAAATACCAGCATCATCAAATATAGCGATACCTGTTGAAATTTTGTCTATTTGACAAAATTACAATACGCACCTTGCTATTAGCGTACAGGCAGTTACGCCTTTGAGAAGGGTTAGCAGTGCATTGTATGCGATGTTTTTGCATTGCCTGTATAAGTTTGAGAAACTGGTCAGGCATCTGAGTGTGTGTGTGTGTGTGTGTGTGTGTGTGTGTGTGTGTGTGTGTGTGTGTGTGTGTGTGTGTGTTTTTTTTTTGGGGGGGGCAACATTTACAAATCTGCAGGTACACGGGTAGATCTACATAAAATAATATAATAGAATAGAACATTTATTTCTCCAATTACGAACCCTTTCGGTTATGCAGTCACATATAAACAAACAACAAAAGCATTTACTAATAATTCAGATCGTGTTTTCCTATTTCTCTATTAAAATGACTGATGTTGCCTCACATTAGAGTAGTCTTGGCGAGCCGGTTCTGTATACAGCCGCAACACGTTTTCATGGATAACTGGCACAAATTATCGTAGACTTATTATCAATACACAACTTTATCAATTTCCTGTTAGTTTTCCTGAACTGGGAGACTCTTCAAAAATTCTTTGCTCTCAAAGGAGCAAATGCTTTCCTTAAAGAGTTTACTCCCATTGGAAAGGTAGGATAAATCAAAAATATTATTGCCGAGATGCTTCCCCTGAAAGTGTACCCGGTTGACCTAGGCCCACACATTTACATGTACACTCTCAATTTCTTTTCAGTTCCTTCCAATGCTTAACATGTTCATTCTTGATTTGTGTGCCGACTAAAATTGTAACATTGTGATTGTCCGGTTGACTAGCAGGCCCGGGTATCTTGCAGGTCACCAGAAGATTTGATTTTTTTGCATTTACGAATCGTCCCGAAGGCACATGTAAAGGGCAATCCAATACACACTGTAAAAAAAAATGTAGATTTGACGGTAAAATACCTAGAAGCTGGCTGCCAGTTAATTTACCGTTATTTTTACGGACTTTTGCCTGTAGAACGTTTTTAGAAATCACGATTTGGAAGTGTTTTGCTAACTGTCAGCACTCAAAAATACCTTTATAGAATTGAAGGGCTTTATGGCCAAAACAACATCTGTTTTATTCTATCCTACTCTGCTTGATGATTCCTGCAATTTTTACGGGCGACCATAAAAATAACGGGAAATGGACTGGCAGCTGGTTGCCAGTTATTCTACCGTAAAAACTATAGATTTGTTTTTTACAGTGCACTTTATACTCAACTCTGGGCTTAATCATTATTCTTCATACTCTGCGTCCTGAAATTAAATAATTGGGCAGTCGATTTCCGAATCGAATAGGACAACAGTCGAAAAACATTCATTAGGCAATGATAGGAATTGAGCTAACGGCCTTCAGATTCTCATCTAAACACTCTTAGCTACCAAATGCGGTGACGTGCGGGAAGGTTTTCACTTTTTCCCTTACTGTAGTATTTTCTGAGGGTCAGTAAGTACACGGGTGACCTGCAACAAGCAAAGACCAAGATAGCTTGCACCACAAATGTTATAAAAGTTAAGATGAACAGCTTGCATGTGTGCATTTTATTATGGATCTTGGCTGGTAGCTTTTTTGTTCATGCACATTTTTCTAAATGAAGGCAATGATGGGTTGCCTGAATAAGTATACAAAGTTCATACGTATTTCAACAGTTTCTCACACGCCCGCTTTTTTCAACTTTCAAGCAAATTGTTTAAGTATACTGTCAATGGTCTTTACGCTTATTCGGGATGTGGAATTCGCCAAAGTGGAGCGATTCATATACAGTTAAGTTCATGTACAGTACTTTGCTTCCACGGAATAAATGGCTGTTTTTGTGCCACGTGCCAAACGTCGGATGGCACGTAGCAAGCCTCCAAATTTTCCCCACACCTCCCACATCCGCACACCCCGACACATTTTCATGCTCATCATCGAACACACGAAATGCTCTTCGTAGCTTAATTCAGAACGGAAAGAGTTTGTTTGCAAGCCAATCAGGGTTTTGCTATTCGCTTATATATACAGTTTTGTATCTTGAAGCAGTCTTGTTAGACTAAGCAGATGTTGGTGTTATCATATCCGACAAGATTCCTCTTTCCCTGTTGCGGCTCAGCTGTTGGTAAGATTCAAGTGATTGTAATAAATCTGAGTATGTGTAACAACAATGAAGACAAATCGGGCAGAGAGAGAGAGAGAGAGAGAGAGAAAGAGAGATAGAGAGAACACACTGTCACAGCAACGACTGCTCAAGTCATGTTTGGGACCTATACATCACTCCACACTGTAAAAAAATTCTGTAGATTTTACGGTAGAATAACTGGAAACCAGCTGCCAGTCCTTTTCCCGTTATTTTACGGGCTTTTGCCTGTAAGACATTGTTGGAAATCACGAAATGGAAGTTTTATCTTAACTTGGCGCACTCGAAAATAACTTTGTATTGTTGAAGGGCTATCTAACCTAAACGACATCTGCTCTTTTCTGTCCCACTCTGCTTGATGATTCCTGCAGTTTTTACGTGCGCCCGTAAAAATAACGGTAAAAAGACTGGCAGCTGGTTGCCAGTTATTTTACCGTAAAATCTACCGTTTATTTTTGCAGTGCAGGCATCAGTCAAGATGAATGCCCCCACTTCTCTGGCCCCCACCAACTCCCACCCTCGTCACCAGCCGCCTCCTTCCATCCCCACCTGGCTTGTTTCTTTCTAAGTAACTTGAGCCGCGACGCGAGAAAACCAAACAATGTAGATGTGCGTCCAGCGCAGACTAAGATAATCCTGGGCATCGGCCCAGTCTGACCAGAGTCTTCGCTATCTGCAGGTAGCTTAGACCCTTAGCTACCCTTAAAGCGCTTAGGGAAGACTCTGTGCAGACTAGGCGGATGTCGAGGCTGATCTGAGTCTACGTTGGGCGCACAATCACTTTGTTGATTTTCTCGTGTCGCGGCTCATATGTTCTCTGTAATTGTTGAGCAAATTATAAAATCAGATCGTAAATTTTTGGAAAACTAGACAAACGAAACGACAAGAAAAAACTCTTTACTTCGTACTGATGCATTTCAGGTTCGACGTATAATCTGTTTACATGGCATGCGGACTGGCAATCTAGCTCGAGGCAATATACGTCATTTCTTTTATTACGTCACAACAGCGACCTAATATTTATTTGACAGAAAACAGATGACTGTTTGAAAGATAAATAATATTAGAAAAGGATATTATTTTCACAAATTTGAGTGGCAGAACGTCAGATTTGTACAATGCCAATCAGGTCAGCAGTCAGGTACGGTACGTTCTACTAGTTTGTAGTCTATTTTAGCTAACTAAACTCCGTAATTTTTCTCCTCTTCAAGTATTTAGCAATCTGAGCTAATGTTTGACAAGCTGTCGACCTCAATTTTCTGTCTAAATTGTGGCTGTCCGGCAAGTACTCAGAGTATTGCTGGTGCTCATATCACGTGCAAGACCGTTTCCTGAGCGTTAAAACTACAGATGCCATCTTTTATTTTGCAATTTAAAAATGTTCCAAAACGATATTGCTTGAAATTTCACATGCAAAAAGAAGAAATAATAAAGTTTTCGATGGCATGGGTGTGCGCATTGGAGAAAGTCTCAGCTTTCTGTAAATTATGTTTTATGTTGATGCAAGTTTTTGGTAGAATCAAGATAGAGTATTGTCATTTGACGATGAATATTCTAGCATTTCGAGCAATTTTGGCCCTGAATTTTGTGGAGAAAGCCTGCTTAATACTAATTAGCAAAACATTTTTATGTGTTTAATCATTTTAATATAGCCAATACCTCTAAATACATGTACATTTGAGAACAATCGGAAATTTCGTCAAGAACCATGTTCGCCATTTTTTGGGCCTATTTTTTATGTGGAAGAATCCACCGTTGTAAACACAATCACCGCTTTTCGAGGGTTTGCGTTCCAACTGGTATACAACCAATCGTCTTCAGAGATCGCTTCTAAAGACATGACCTGATAATATTCGCGCAAGCGCAGTTCAACAATGACATGGTATCACATTGTGTTATCATACCCCTGTTATCATTTTAATATTGCAGCAGGTGCATGATAAAAGAAAATAACAGTTGCTTCTTCTGAAAGTAGACTCATTTAGCTTCATGAAAACACGAATTCTTATATCCAAAATTGGATTTATATTTTTCGGCATCACAAACTTAACTGAAAAAGCCCTTCCAACCTTTTTTTTCAGTTTGTGAGTGATTCGCCGACAAAAAAGGAAATCCATTCCTATAATAAAGTTTCTGTTTTCTGGCAAAGTTGGCACATTTGATATACTCACGAGTACTGTCTTGTCGGTTTAATATATATAGAGATGATATCGTGTAGTCTTCTTCCAGATCTACAAGGATCCATGGATTGGTCTCCGATTTAGAACAGGCACAACCGTCGACATACCAATCGCCCGTTTTATTGCCATCAACAGCCAAACTTCCAGGCGTCGTTGGATCATAGACTGAGCTCAGTGTCACCGTTTTTTTGAACGCAACGTTCGTATTACCGGCAGCATTGTCTGCATAAAAAGATTTCCACAATATGTTTATTTTTCTGAACCTGTGAGGCGTATCATAATATTTCACACTAACAGTCCAAGTAAATAATTTGATTTTATCTTTGTCTTAGAAATCCGTAAAATTTAAAATTTAGTTGTGAATTATGTACATTTGAGCCGCGACACGACAAAACAAAGTGGTTGTGCGCCCAGCGCAGACTCAGATCCGCCTGGGCATCTGCCCAGTCTGATCAGAGTCTACGCTGTCCGCATGGAGGTAGCTTAGACCCTCAGCTACCTTTCAAGCGTTTAGCGAAAAGTCTGAGCGGACCAGGCAGATGCCCAGGCTGATCTGAGTCTGCGCTGGGCGCACAACCACATTGTTGGTTTTCTCGTGTCGCGGCTCATTTCTCTTGGCGTGCGTGTTCTGGGCAACGAGAAGGGGGCTTGGGGGTAAGGGATTGAGAGGGAGAGGGTCAGTCAATTTGCACAAGCTTACAAACAGGGTTCTTAAGAAATTTTGTTGCACTCTTTGGCTGCTGTTTTCAAAACTGCCAGAATTCAAAATGGTCTGGCATTTGGTCCCAACAGTTTACACAACCCAATACTTAAAAATGATATGTAGGAGCCACAACGAGCTCATTTTGGGTAGACAGTCAAATTATAGAACCAAATGGTTTGTTCCAATTTATTTACAACAATATATAAGCTGATGCATTTATTCGGTGGAACTCGATTGGAAGTGAATGGAAACGCAAGGATGCTGCTTGGTGTATTTTAAGGCCCCATTGCTCTATCAGCATGAAAAATTTTATCATGAGGTATCGGTGACAGCTCCTCACTATAGTTTCGTTATTGCAAATGACCGTTACTAGCCAGCTTTAAACAAATAAAACATCCTTGGGTTTCACATAAAAAGGGTTTGAAAACTTATATGGGTCATTTTAGTTAGCAACTAAAATGACCTACTTTCGATTTCATTAAGTTGAATAAAATGGTAAAAATACGATGTACAAGCATGGAACCACAATCACAACCCCGCATATGTTTATATAGCATTGCTAGACGGGAAATCAGAACAGGAAATTATTGTATTTTGTGGAGCAATTTATAATTTTTCGAAAACTTGTTTTCTCTACTTTTTGCCAGTTAAATGACTCAATATAAGCACATCAACCCACATTTTATTATTCAACGCGAAGGTAACCGCTTTTTACAAAAGATTGAATTTAGTCGTTTTTACCACCGATAGGACTTTGGAGACTTTAAGCTGCCCTTCGGTTCTTATAGACATTCAGTGGTAGTTACAATTAGACTAGTGCATGCTGCCTCGTTCTGTGAAAGTTTTAAGTCGGTTTTCACCCCAGAAGACAACGTATAATTACGGTGACCCTAACAACGGTGAAACTCCTTAGTAACAAGTTACAAGTTACAAGAATGGAAAACTTACATACACATTAGGTAAATACTCATGCGATTGCGGGTTTTGTCGATTAAAAACACCGGCGAATCACTCGCAACAGCTATTGTGAGTGAACCACTAGTATTTGATAAAATCTATATAATAATTCATGCCTATAACGAAAATAAGTATAAGAAATGTTCAACCTGAATTAATGAGAAGAAAACCAGCAAACAGTAACTCCAAATATATCATAATTTATATACACCATTCCTGTATCAGCATTTGATATGTTACTTAGAGTAAAACATTGCTGTCATGTCACCATGCCCTGTTCCATTTGCTACTGACAACTGTCCCAGTGAACTAATATGCATTATTCTGTGCACAAAACGTTGTTAAAGAGTACTTAAAAGAACATTGTAAACAAATGAAATAAACAGTAACTCATAATGAAAGAGGTCTAAGCAGATGTTTGAGGGAGAATATAAGAAATTGTAACAATTACATAGAACATTAACACAGAGAGTGTCTATTCGCTATGGTAAAACAAGCCGCGTGCTCAGGAACCCGGATGGCAAGGAATGTGTGACTTGCGCCCACTTTGGAATGTGCAGTACTGTAGAGAAATGCACTGTTGTTGCTTAAACGCCACAAAGATCAGTTATATTCTTGAAAATAACAAAGCATGCTCCGGCCAAACTGCTTATGTGCGCATGTCTGTATAAACATACGAAACTGGAAAATGTTTTAAAATCGGTTTTCCTATGAGGCTACTATAATAGCATGGCAAACTAGGAGTAATAATTTCTGTTGAGTCAATATTTGCATTATCTTATATTTTGATAACTATAAAATCTTACAACAATTTGAAGTTTTAATTTGTTTACTCCGCAGTTGCTTTGCTAAATGATATAAATCGCAAAATGTAGAAATAAGCAGTTACTATACAGACTGAGTAAATAATAAAATAAAATTAATAGCAAGAATGGAAATACTAATAGAACACATATTAATTCATCTTACCATGTGTTTGTCGGAAAAATTCCTTGTCACAGCTGTCAAAGAAAATTACAGACTGCTATTGCAATCATTATTTCTTTATGTTGGTAATTTACCAACAGACTCAACAAAGTGGCATGTGCGCCCAGCAAAGACTCAGATCAGCCTGGACATCCGCCCAGTCTGATCAGAGACTTCGCTGTCCGCACTGACAAAGACTCTGATCAGACTGGGCCTGATCTGAATCTTCGCTGGGCGTACATGCCACTTTGTTGGTTATGTCGTGTCACGGGTCAGCAATTCAGGTAATTTAGGTAACTTTCGGTTAGCTGTCATACTGTTCTTAATGTTCTTAATTTTGGTTTATAAATTTGAGCCGCGGCACGACAAAACCAACAATGTGGTTGTGCGCCCAGCGCAGACTCAGATCAGCCTGGGCATTCGCCCAATCTGATCAGAGTCTTCGCTGTCCGCATGGAGCTAGCTTAGACCCTTAGCTACCCTTTGAGCACTTAATGCAGACTCTGATCAAACTTGACGGCTACCAAGGTTGATCTGAGTCTTCGATGGGCGCACAACCATATTGTTGGTTTTGTCGTGTCGCGGCTCATTTTTAACCGTTGCTACTTCTGTTCACTCTTTCGTTACTGCTACATGTAATTGTACTTTAAGTAATGATCCTAAATATCATATTTCTATAATGGTATGTCCAGTTAGAATCACCAATTTATCTGGTTCTTTTTCCGTTGCAATTAGTTCTATTTTGTTTGATAATGGTTAAAAAAAAACTGTTGAAAGCAATTTTTCTCGTATCGTAAAGAGTATTTAAGGTTGAGCAAACAGAGCGGCCCAAGATCAGACTAATTCTAAATGAGCTGTTTTAACCGGGATTACATTGTTTACATTCCACCTGTACATTTGGACGTTTCTGTTCATTTCAGGACATTTTGGTAATAATTTAAGGAGTCGCAAGTTTCAGAGATTATACGGTAATGCAGATCGTGTAGTGTCCATTTCTGCTTTATCATAGGGTAGGCCAATCCTTAGTCTGTTCTTTTCGAGCAAATGACTACTTGATTCTTCTACATGTATATACGGAACAGAAACTCAAAGGCTGATAGAAAGCCGAAATACCATTCAAATGTGAGAAAAACACGACAGAGGCACTGCTTTGAAACGATCAGTGATAAATAACTGGGAAAGGGGAGGGGCAAGTTGAGGGGAGGGGTGGTCTCAACTCGATTTAACATGAGCATAATCCTCGCCCTTGATACTGTTCATAAACGTACAAGCTATAAGGTCCTTGTGAAGGACTTATCAGAACAGCAAACATATAAATGATCCCAGGCTGATCTGAGTCTGTGCTGGGCGCACAACCATTTTGTTGGTTTTCTCGTGTCGCGGCTGAAAATGAAAATTAAATGAGCCGCGACACGACAAAACCAACAATGTGGTTGTGCGCCCAGCGCAGACTCAGATCAGCCTGGGCATCCGCCCAGTCTGATCAGAGTCTTCACTGTCCGCATGGCGGTAGCTTAGACACTTAGCTACATTTTGAGCACTTAACGAAGAGTCTGGTCAAACTTGGGGCATGCCCAGGCTGATCTGAGTTTGCACTGGGCGCACAACCACATTGTTGGTTTTCTTGTGTCGCGGCTCAAATACTGAGGTGATACAAGATGAGCACCGAGCCGGGCCGGGTAGCGCAATCGGTAGGGCAACTGACTCGTAAGTCAGAGGTCCTGGGTTCAAATCCCGGTCGGGTCACATACTTTCGTTTCTCCTTCCGCTGATTCAAGAAGGGCAGTTGTCAGTTACTGGCGAAAGTTTGTGCACTTAGTACTGGTTAACCGCTTAGGAGGTCTAAGCCTGCCCAGGAATAGTGTGGTTAGGTTAACTGACCGTCCCGACATGACCTTAGTTGTTTACCGTGGACGTTAAGCATCAAATCAACCAACAACCAAAATGAGCACCGAACAGCAATACCAACACTAAACCGCTGGAGTAGGCCTATACAAAGTCCAACAGATGAGCCAGGGTAGGTCCGACCAAAGACTGGCCATCAAGCCCAAACCAACTGAATTTAAAGTCATTAGACCCTAACCATGTATCTGCAGACTAATTTTTAGAAGTTTCTTTGTTAAATGCTTGTTTCGAGTGTTTTTTGAATAGTCATCAATATGACGGGAGACCCTTTCAAAGCAAATTGACTGAGATATATAAACCCTTTAAGATGTAGGATATCTCCAACTTAATATACACATGAATTTATATATATTGATTTTAAGTTGGATATATACATGTAAATAATCAATTTTAGAAGACCCAACAAAATGTTATATAGTTAAATCATAAAAAATTGGCTTCTGTATCTACTTATATTTAACCGAAGTTCTGATGGTTAAATGTGACTGACCATACCGTCAAAATAGATATTCGCACTTTGTTAAGATGACCTAAATAGCTACATATATACGTGAAGTCGCAATGGTACTAACTTCCTTTTCCCCCAAAAACGAGATATCATAAAGTCTCTTTCATAGCAAAATTAAACTTAATCCGCTACAAAGAGAGCCCTGTCAGTGCATATTGAATGTCTCATGATTTGTCTGTGTAACTTTGTGCCATAAATAATGTAAAAGTTGTCCCTCAAACATATGACAGTCTCATAAATATTTTACAATATCATAACGAAAACCGTTTATAGTTTTCAGTTGTTTATACGCTATTGTAGTTTACAATACCATAAAGTATACCGTTTAAATGTTGTTTATATTTTTTCGCGGCGCAGCCGAGTATAGTTTCAGTATTGTTCCACATTTCACAAGATTTCACTGGTCAAATAACGCGTATATCAAAATTTAGCCAATAATATCAAAGGTCAATGAATATTTAATCTTCGTTTTTCCCGTCGTGCTGAATACTAGCACTGTGTCAGATAATATACTCGAAAAAAATATTAAAGGGTCAAACTTTTACCCCGCGATTTCTGGAACATTTTAAACATTTGGTAAAATAAATCATTTCCACCTTCCATTTCATTCATTTTACAAGTTTTGTACACATGAAGTTTGAAAATATAGCCTATATCTTGACCAAATCCAGACTTCAATTCAAACTACCCTCAAAATCAGAGTTGTTTGAAGTCCATAGGGAAAAATTCACCAAAATTTTCGATTTCGCCAATTCATGAAAGTTTTGAAATATTGCTCGATTGTCATCAAAATTAATCATTTTTAAGGTCAGCAAGCTATAAGAAGTTTAAAGCTCATAGCAATTTTAGAAGTTATTCCCAACCAAACTGACACACTATCAATTCTCTGTGGGAATTTAAACAGCTTTCATTTTAGGGGTAGTTTGACTTAAAGCTTGACCTTGGTCAAGACAAAGGCTATAGGTTCAAGCTTCATGTGTATAAAACTTGTAAAATGAATAAAATGGAAGGTTAAAAATGATTTATTTTACCAAATATTTGAAATGTTCCAGAAATCGCAGGGTAAAAGTTTGACCCTTTAATATTTTTTTTTGAGTATAATTCAAAATGTTTCACTTGTTTGTAAATTTACAATTATAGACATTTTATCGAAAACAGACGCAGATATTCAAAACTTTCTTTCTTTTCGTTGTAGATCTACCTTCAATTTCTTTTTTCGGTTTAATACACACAAACAAACATTGGAAATCAGGTCAATCTCATTATTGACCGCGGTCCATTTTGGAATTCCAAATTGGACAGCTCAATTTTGAGATAGGTCATTGACGCTACCCAATGTCAAAATTAAGGTTTTGGTTGCCCACCGACATAGCTCACTTGAGTCGTATTCATGAAAGTTATTGTCAACTCTTCACCTAGAGACATATTACAAAACACGCTTACATTTAATCTGACTGTCCGGTTATTATATGCTGGTGATGAACTTATAGCCATGTGGGTTGACAATGAGTGCTTTTTCAGGCGGTTGTCCCAACTTGGGTGAGCCGATATTGATATAATGGCTTTATCCAAGTACATGCGTCCCAGTGACACTTTGATCGACATTTGTATTTTAGGGAAATTCGAAAGCAATCTTACAATAAGCCCTCAGACAGCCAAGCAATTCCACAGTTTATGAAAATTACTGAGACAAACACTGTCAGGCGCCAGTCGATTACGAAAATTGAATCTCTGCTTGAATTACTTGGTGGACAAATTAGATTTTAACGTAAATATTTAACTACTGTCAAACTGTATTTCGAAATTATTTACAGTGGTAATGACGGCCGGTACTATTGGTGCCATGTTTCTGTTCCTTTGGAACCAAAAGTTTATCAGTAATGCCAAAATACTGGGCTAAGTAATCAGCTAATCTAAAATCACTACGAAATTAATAATAATAAAAAAATACAAACAGATATTATAATCTTGTAGACATTTTGCTTATGGGTGCGAGGGGTTAATAGATGGTTGTGAGTAAAGATACAAAATTATTCTGAAAAGTAAACATAAATCAATTTATTATTGAAAGAATAACTTATTGGCCTTCCTTGAAAAGGTGGGCGTAATGTAAATACTGAAATCAGCCAACACATTTGCATAAACTTGTCAGAGTCTACACTTTTCTATTTTTAGATTCCCCTAGCATTCATAGAAACAGCCCATCAGAGTGTAAGAATTTGCAGGTTGATCTAAGTATATGCCGTATGAAACTTTTTCAAGCAAGCCGCTTATCTAGTATTAGTTTGTTTTTCTTGTTGTTGTTTTGCGGTATTAGTTTTGAGTAGCACCAGGCTACGCCGCGACACGCAAAATTGTATTTAACGCATTTGCGCCTAGAAAAACGCTTAAAACAGATTGCCCATCCGCGCGGTCTGATCATAGCATTTACTGTTCGCACGCAACAAGTATAAGGATCCCTCAGGAATATGGGCCGCGACACGAGAAAACCAACAAAGTGGTTGTGCGACCATCGCAGACTCAGATCAGCCTGGCATTCGCCCAGTCTGATCAGAGTCTTCGCTGTCCGCATGGAGGTAGCTTAGACCCTTAGCTACCCTTTAAGCGCTGACTGAAGATTCTGATCAGACTGGGCGGATACCCAGGCTGATCTGAGTCTGCGCTGTTCGAACAACCACGTTGTTGGTTTTCTCGTGTCGCTGCTCAATTATAAAGGCACAAAAAATACCAAACGAGAGAATTGAACTGAACTGAGCTGAACCAAACGTACGTTGTAGCTACACTGCATGGACTTCGTATTAGTTGGTGGCTTCAGTGCTCGTAAATACAGTCAAACATGCTTATGTGGCCACCTCTATTAAGGGATCACCTGCCTTAAGCAGCCACATTTTCTGGGTCCCGTAATGCAGAATACAATGCGAATGAACAGGTACTAAGGGGTCACCTATCTTAAGCAGCCAATTTTTGTCCTTCCCTTGGGTGACCCTTTAAGACAGGTTTGACTGTACGTAAGACACATTTTACGTGACGCCGCTCAGATGAAGAGTCGCCTTCAGGAAAGTGAAGACAGTAAAGAGACCGATCAGCCTGAACATCAGCGTAGTCTGGACACAATCTTCTTCTTTTCATACAATAATCTATGGGGACTTAGAAGTCTGTAGGAGTAAAGATTACTTTCGGACCAGTCGGTGCAAATGTCCATGCTGGCCTGAATCTTCACTGTTTATACATGTAAATGACATAAGGACACCATGCTCTTAATTGAGCAATTTTCTATTAATGAAGAGGCAAGCCACAAAATTTCCTAATTTCATGATCAGTAATTGAGCAATTAATGACTTCTATCATAAAAAATTATTTATTTACAGAATATAGGAACGAAAATTTGTTTAAATCAACATGATTTAAATGAATTTTGGCTCATATATTCTGTAATTTGACCAATAAAAGGTATATAAATGGGGCAAAGTCAATCCAGCTTGTACGAGACTCGTTTTTCTCCAAGACCAGTGCGGTTGGCTTGGCATTATAAAACATGATAATAAGTAATATCATGTTTTCCTCTGCCAGTCTTGCGGCCTTGCTCCTTTTTGGTAAGTGATCAGATCTGCTTTACATTTTTAATATAGTCAACTCTTGATATCTCGAAGTTGAGCTTCTCCCCAAACTACTGTATCTCAAAGTAAATTTTCTGGTACCAGAAAATTTACTTTGAAATATCAGTAGTTTGAGATAACAGGTGTTGAAAAGTAAATAAAAATAAGAAATGTATTCTTTGATATAATAAGAAACTTTGAGATATCAGTGTTCAACATATCTGGAGCTGACTGTATATTTATTTATGTATTTACTTTTTGAAATTTTACAGGCCTCATCAGGGGTGACTCTAGGGATGTTTACAGGATGCGAACCTGTTTTTTTAACCCCTGTCCTGAAAGGATACATGTATCAATGCCTCCGCCTCGCATCCTCAAATATTTCACTTAAATGTATATGTACACATGTCTGTATGCAGTTGGTACAATCAACAATTTCCAATATGCTAATACATGTACACAGGTGCTTTTCAAAATTTTGTCAAACTTTAACAAAATTTCAATACGCGCCTGCATGTTTGCGTATAGGCGGTTATGCACTCTCTCATTTGCTCATATTTTAAAACGACTAGATGTTAACTTGCATAAGTTGCATGTACATGGTGTCTCAGAAAAATGTTGGACCTCTTTTTTTTTTTTTTTTTTTTTTAATGTTTTTTTATTTATTTTTGGAAAAACAGCCCTGCTTTTTTTACACAGTGACCATCTCTGAACAATATGTTGGCAAGGTGTACAAGATGTGATATCGCAAAGTAATTGCCCTTGCATTTTAGATTTTTTTCTCGGCTTACGTAATATCCTTACTACCTCTTTAATTTTTTATCTTTTGAAAATACTTTCATAAAAAAATACACATGACAGAAAATAAAGCATTCAGGGGCCGAGTGCACAAAGGAGGCGTAGGGTAGTTCGCCCTTGAGTCGAACACCTTTTGTATTGTCTTGCGCTTACAGACCCTAGATATTGACCCACGTCGTGTTTGGGTCATGCAACAGCTAGCGCAGCTTTCCAAGCACAAAAATACTGCAACCGTTTAGCCATACTTCGTAAAAAAAGGGAATAATAAGGGGTTTTATCCACCTACCCAAATTAGCCCTTAAGTCGAACAGACTTGCCCCTAACTCGAACAGATATACTGATCCAGCCATTATAGGACAACCGCGTGAAGGGTCTGTGATATCCAGAAAATCCGCATTTTTTAAATTACATGTTTTTAATTCATTTTTGTTTGATGTCAAATTAAAACATTCTTTAGGAGATATTGAGACACATAGCAATATACGTAAATGTAGATAAATCCGCCCTGTGACTCCTGGTGCAGGTAGAAAAACATTCGTTTAAGGGGCTCAGTTACCATGTGTGCTGTTTCGTATATGATAAGCGTAGACCCTTATTGCGTACATAAAAGAAAAGAGGAAAATGTGTTTGTGCAATTAGTCCGTGACTGCATGCATTTGCTAGTGATACAGTGAGTTAACCGCCTCTGAAACTATATGCCCGTGTTCGACTTCAGGGCGAATCGGTGTTCGACTCAATGACGAAGCATAGGTTTGTTTTAATTGTGAAAATTTTTGTTGATTTTACTTATTTTGACCTCTAAATAGTTATCTTTTCGAGCATTGAGAAGCCATGGATTAGTTTAACAAAAGTGTTAAATTTCGCAACCTAAGACCCTTTTTGCTACATAATATTAAGTATTTTACAAAAGTTATAAAAATCATAATTATGAAATTTAGAAACAGCTCGAGAGGGATGCGTTGCGACGACAGCTAGTCGTATTATAATGCATGTTTTATATTCGGGAGTCTTTTATGCAAATTGTTCATAGAGTAAGGAAACGTCTGGTATCTTAACAGGTAATGTCCCACCAAGTTGAAATATTAATGTTATCAGTTTAATTTGTTCGACTTAAGGGTAAGTTCGACTTAAGGGCGAGTTACCCTAAATTACGCCGGCGTAGCTTACGAACGTCGCCGCAACTAAGTCTGTTCAACGACTTATTTAGTCCAAGTGCACGAAGCGATATGTGAGTTTTGAAGCTATTTCACGACTTAGTTTACATGGTTTACGACAAGCCTCGGTTGTGCACACGGATTAAAATTCTGCGACATTTTTACGACGGACGTACGTCAGGCGTTGGCTTACGACGGACGTACGTCAGGCGTTGGCTTACGTTTGCTTTGTCCACTCGGCCCCTGGACATATCAGTGTTACGTCCAGTATTATATATCGTCTTCAAGTGTTTGTCGAAGGTTTTATGGTCTAAAACTGTTTTTCTTTTTTAAATTCCTGTGAAAACAGAAAAATGAGTGATATGAGTCGCGACACGACAAAACAAACAGTCCGCCCACTCTGATCAGAGTCTTCGCTGTCCGCATGGAGGTAGCTTAGACCCTTAGCTATCCTTTAAGCGCTTAAGAAGAGAAGAATCTGATCAGACTGGGCGGATGCTCAGGCTGATCTGAGTGTGCGCTGGGCGCATAACCACTTTGTTGGTTTTGTCGTGTCGCGGCTAAAATATATAGCAGCGAATGACAAGTGTTGTTGTATATTATTAGAAAAAAAAGCAAAGAAAAAAAACAACAACAGAATGACAGAGAGGGGGGGGGGGGATAAGATAAAAAATTTCTCGTATCCCGGCTCATATGTTATGTTTGCTGTACCTCATATATCACATTTTTGACCTGAGAGTAATAAAGTTTATGTTCTGTTCTGTTCTATAAGCACCTGGCAAAACTGAGGACAGCGGGATAGAAAAAACTTCTGAGTGAGTGGTATTGGTTCTTAACAGACCATAATGGAAAATCATCCTCGATTCAACTTCTACTCTTTAAAAGCTTATACATGTACCTACCAAGACGGACGGAACTAAAAAAATCACTTTATAATTTCGAAATATAAGACTTATCATACAAATAATTACGTGTTTCATTGCTACTCATATGACTTTTACACAGGCGAAATATGACTGTTTTGCATTTTAATTTAGCTCTATGGAAAAAAGTACGGTGATGCAAAACTTTTTTGAGAAGTATACGCAAGCCCGAATCCAGGTCACCACGTACTGATGGGGCTCTAGATAACTGATGGGGCTAGGAGGTGCTGAGATGTGTTGTGTGTGTGTGTGTGGGGGGGGGGGGGGGGAGGGCTTGAAAATATATGGCATAATAAGAGATCAATTTGAGAATTTTTAATAAAGCTTTTTATTTTTGACTTGAAATATATGTTGTGCCAACTCATCGAGGCGATTCTAATGAGTTATCACAACATATATTTTAATCTAACCACAGGGATACATTATCTCAAATTGTCACCAGATCAGCCTTATTAGATGTATCTGGGGGCCTATATAATTTGCATAACTTAGAGGCCCAAATGGTGGGGACTGAAGCCCAAAAGCCCATTCCCTGGATACGGGACTGATACGAGCTACAGATAATGGAACAAAATGCAATCTCGCATTCGAATCGGAGAGGACACGTTCAGACTCGGCGCCAGGAATTCAGAGTCCTGAATTTGTTCTTTTGAGTCTCCTGGGACCGAGTGCACAAAGCAAACGTAAGCCTACGGTCGACGTACGTCCGTAGTAAAAATGTCGCAGAATTTTAATTCGTGTGCACAACCGAGGCGTGTCGTAAACTAAGTCGTAAAATAGCTTCAAAACTCACAAATCGCCTCGTGCACTTGGATTAAAATACAGCCGTAGTACAGACTTAGTTGCGCCGACGTTCGTAAGCTACGCCGGCGTTGTTTACGCCTCCTTTGTGCACTCGGCCCCAGGGGAATATCGTTATGAAAATTATACAAAAGTAAAAAAGGTAAAGGTTTCCCATAGCCTAATAGCCGTAGGGGAAGTGAGGGTTAGAGACTCACTGTATCTTGGGCACAGCTGATGAAAGGCGGAGCCCATCTCTCTCCTTTCGCTGCCTTATCCTTCCCTAAGTCGAAAAAGGTACCCATTTACTGCTGGGTTGACAAAGAGAGTTTTCCAGTCGTCGGATGGCGACGGTGAGCCACGAACTCACGACCTTCCGGCGACTTTCTGCACAAAAACCGAGCCAGTCTAACCACTCGGCTACCGCGCCTCTCAAAGTAGACATAAGTAGAGAGGCCAAAGTACAAAAAACATAAGTCCGAATTCATATAATCCATATAAACATCGACAAATCCGAAATATTCAGCTACACAGACATGATCCACATGAACCTCGCAAAAGGAAATGTGATCAGATACTCGCGAGTAGTTTGCATCACCTGCCTATTATACATGTAATACACCAGCCATGTCTATATGAGCCGCGACACGAGAAAACCAACAATACGGTTGTGCGCCCAGTGCAGACTCAGGTCAGCCGGGGCATCTGCCCAGTTTGATCAGACTCTTCGTTAAGAGCTCGACTAGTAGATAAGGGTCTAAGCTACCTCCATGCGGACAGCGAAGACTCTGATCAGACTGGGCGGATGCCCAGACTGATCTGAGTCTGCGCTGGGCGCAAAACCACATTGTTGTGTTTGTCGTGTCGCGGCTCAATATATCTGATGGAAAAGTCAGTGAAAATGACAGTCTGGTAACTGAATGCCATACTTTGTTTCGGCTGTGGCCATTTGGTCGGAAATAAGTTTGGAAACGGCCACATTGTAGGGATTAACGTGGCCATGGTGTCTCCCTTAGAACTTTTAATTTAAGAGTTGACACAAGTTTCGCTCTGCGATAACAAAAAGAGAAATAATTCCACAAGGCATTTGACAACAGGGTAATTTTCCACATTTTGATTAATCTTTTAACTTGTATCATCGTTGTTTAGGTGTAGCAAGCTGCACTCAGACTCTCGTGAATGTGGCCAGCAACAAAACAGTGACCATGAGTACCTACTACGATGATCAGTTCCAGAACCGCGAACCTCAAGCCCCTGGTAGCCACGCTGTGAATGGTATCAACAACGGACAGTGGTATGATGGTTCTTGCGCGTGCACGAAGAGGCAGCAAGATCCGTGGTTGTTGCTGGATCTAGAAAGTTCCTATACAATTGTTGCAATGAAAATTGTCAACAGAGCTGACTGCTGTCGTAAGTATCATTTTTACGCCAATTACACTACTCAAAATATTTAAAGGAGCACCAGTCTGCTCAGAGTCTTTCCTAAGCGCTTAAAAGGTAACTAAGGGTCGAAGCTACTTTCAGACAGCGAAGACTCTGATCAGACTGAGTCTGCGCTTGGCGCACAACCACATTGTTGGTTTTCTCGTGTCGCGGCTCAAATATTAATTCAGCATTGTGTGCCTGCTGGATTGATCTCTATTTAATGAGTCAGGGCACTTTTGTCGCCTCTGAGAATAGCAAAGTTTCAGATCAGCCTGCAAATATGCACAAATTAAGGCGACACAGTACACGCCGGGCCGCGTAGCGCAGTCGGTAGTGCGTCTGACTCAAGAGCCCGAGGTCACATTTTCGATACCCGGTCTGGCCACATACATGTAGTTTCGTTTCTCCTTCCGCTGATTCAAGAAGGGGAGTTGTCAGTTACTGGCTAATCTTTGTGCACTAAGTACTAATTAACCGCTTAGGAGGTCGAAGCCTGCATGGGAATAATATGGATAGGTTAACCGACCGTCCCGATATGATCATATAGATGTTTACCGTGGTAAAGTAACAGAACAACAAAAACAATACAACGCGATGTTTCTTCGTCCGCTTTCTCAGGGGAAGGAACATTGAACTGTAGTGACTCGTTCCTGTCCCCCCCCCCCCCCTGGACTACAAAACACTCTAAAAGTGGAGTCTACTCTCAATGGAAAGAATTTGCGCCTTCAAAACAAGTCTTCAGGAGCAAATTATTTTTATAAAGTGTTGGTTGCCTTTGGAAAGCAAGCCAAAATTTAAATTGATAGAGTTGCTGCCCTTGACAGTGTATCCAGACACCTTTATTGCCTTAATCAGATGTTTGATGTGAGTACAATTGACTCTCTGCATCTCAAACACATATATAGCAATGTACCCTCTTTTATTACAAATGAGCCGCGACACGACAAAACCAACAATGTGGTTGTGCGTCCAGCGCAGACTCAGATCAGCCTGGACATCCGCCCAGTCTGATCAGAGTCTTCGCTGTCCGCATGGCGGTAGCTTAGACCCTTAGCTTCCCTTTGAGCATTTAATGATGAGTCTGATAAAACTTGGCAGATGCCCAGTTTGATCTGAGTCTGCGCTGGGCGCACAACCACATTGTTGGTTTTCTCGTGTCGCGGCTCAAATATAGTTTTGACGCATTTCCCACCTGTCTGTACATGTCAACTCCTGCTGGCTCAAACTACTAGTATTTCAAAGTAAATTTTCTGGGACCAGAAAATTTACTTTAAGATATCAGTAGATTGGGGTGAGCTTCGACTTTGAGATATCGAGAATTGGCAATATTTAGTATAATAATTGTGTGAGAATATGTGACACGTATCGCTCTGTAAAGATGCGCCAGGAGATTTAAATTTTTGATGACTGCACATTGTAAGCGGACGCAACTCCACCATTTTCATTTTTTTCCCTTCAATATCAGTGGGCTTAACTCTTAACAGAAGGAGCAAATTCTTATCTTAAAAAAGCAAATACCTATTTTTTGAACGGGAAGAAAAAGGAAATCGTGAAAGTGTTCCCATTTATAAAATTGGCGGGAAACCTTGGATGAACACCTATTCATCTTAAAACCATTTTGTCATAGCTTCTATAAAATGAGCCGCGACGTGAGAAAACCAACAATGTGGTTGTGCGTCCAGCGCGGACTCAGATCAGCCTGGGCATCCGCCCAGTCTGATCAGAGTCTTCGCTGTCCGCATGGAGCTAGCTCAGACCCTTAGCTACCCTTTCAGCGTAAAGTGAGGATTCTAATCAGACTGGGTTGATGCCCAGGCTGATCTGAGTCTGAGCTGGGCGCACAACCACTTTGTTGGTTTTCTCGTGTCACGGCTCAAATATTATTTGAATCAAATCGCATTTCAAATAGATAAATAAATTACGTAATTATTACATATTTATTAAACAAGTAATATTAATAATAACCAAAATGATAATAATTAGAATTTATAATAATAATTATAATTTTTATTACTAGTAGTATCATTACTATTATATTGCTATTATTAATGTTGTTTTTATTAAAATGATAAAAATAGCAATATAAATAATAATAATAATAGTAATAATAATAATAATAATAATAATAACAGCATTATTATCATTATTATTATTATGATTATTATTATCATTGTTATTATTATTATTATCATTATCATTATTATTATTATTATTATTATTATTATTATTATTATTATTACTGGTATTGTGCTTATAATTATTATTATTATAGTTATTTCTTTCAGCGGAAAGATTGAAAAATCTGAATTTTACCTTCGGCCCCTCGACAGATGAGATGACAGAGATATACTACCATGCGGGGACCGTCGGGGCTGTTCTTGATCATGAGTTTGATACGCCACATACGGGTCAATTTCTCAACATCTCGATGGATTCATTAGACTATCTGACCATTTGTGGAATTGAACTCTACGGTAAAATGTCTATATGAGCCGCGACACGAGAAAACCAACCAAGTGGTTGTCCGCCCATTCAGCGAAGACTCAGATCAATCTGAGCATCCGCCTAGTCTGACCAGACTCTATCTTAAGCGCTTAAAAGGTAGCTGAAGGCCTAAGCTAGCTCCATGCAAACAGCAAGACTCTGACCAGACTGGGCGGATGCCCAGGCTGATTTGAGTCTTTGCTGGGCGCATATACCACTTTGTTGGTTTTGTCGTGTCGCGGCTCATGTGCTTTATGTCACATGAGTCTTTCAACGCACATGTAGCACAGTGTTTTCCAACCGCAAAATGAACATAATTTAGCATATGCCGTCGCATCCGAGAGTGTAATAAAGCCACGCATTAAAAACGATAATCCACTAGTGGATTAAATATGCAAATTACGTCGTAACGTTATGCGTTGACGTCCATAAAACGTCACGTTTTCTAATGACAAAATCGTGCCGTTTTAGTGCAAAATATATGAATAAAATGCGATTTTAATGTCATATGAAAAACTGAATCTTGCATTCGTGCTCCTGTATTATTGAATTTATTAAACTCGTTGGTGAAAACGATAAGATGCTTGGCAGAGCCTCGCATCATATTGTTTTCCCCAACTCGTTTAGTAAATTCAATAATACAAGAGCACTCACGTAAGATCTTCTATATGAAGCACATCGCAGCTGTGATGCCACAGTCTTGAAAAACTGCACCATGGTTGTCCGTCTGTGATTAGCTCAAGGAATGAAGAGCTGGCCCATTTACTAGCTGTTCTCGTTCAAAATTTGCTGGTGTCGGAATTCTTTCAGCCGTATGCAATGTCACAGGGTATAATCGATTCCGCCAATTTTCGCTTCCTGCAGAGACTGTCCGTCATATTGGCTTCCGCTGAGACTGTCCGCGAACTCTTGCTTCCGGCAGAGACTACTGTCCTCGTAAAATGGCTTCCTGCCGAGACTGTCCGCGTGAATCTGCTTCCTGCCGAGAGGCTCGGTAGGAAGCAGAATCACGCGGACAATCTCGGCAGGAAGCCATTTATCATGTACAGAAGTCTCGGCAGGAAGCAAAAGATCGTGGACAGTCTCGGCGGAAGCCAAATATGATGTACAGTCTCTGCAGGAAGCGAAAATTAGCGGAATCGATTATACCCTGTGAATGTTCCGTTGCACATATCCTTTCATCAGTACCTTTCGACCAGCTCGATATTACCAAAGTATCATTAAAAGGATCGTGAAATCGCGTAACCCTTCCGTTTCTGTGTGATATATTACCCTGAAACATACTTAACAATGATGATAAGATTCCTTACAGCATATTCGAAGAGGAAAAGCTCGGATCAGTCTGCGCATTCAAGCAGTCGGCTCAGAGTCGTCCCTTTACGTATATGCGATCTATGAATCTTGGGCAATATCTTCTTGCAAAAAATCATGATCCTAGTGTCAGGTGTTCTCGAGATAATTTGTCTTCAAGGTTCCATAGGCTTACAATGCGCTAAGTTGTAAAAGGGGCATAACTGGGTTAAAACTTAACTCTTTTTTTTTTCAAAAGTGAATCAGGTCATCTACACCTTGGGCAGTGTCATCCTGCAAGAAGCAATGATCCTAGCATCAGGGGTTCTCGAGATATTTTGTTCACAAGGTTCCGCAGGCAAAGCCGAAAAAGGGGCATTACTCTAGAAAAAACATGACAGGCGGAAAAAGGAGTTTTTTTTAATTTTCCATACTCATCATGTGTATAAAGTTTCAAGTTCTTAGCTCTTACCGTTCTTGACCGTATGTTTGTACTATAGGCTTCAATGCACTAAGTTGAAACAGGGGCTTAACTCGCCCTAAAATTTACATTTTTTTAAAAACAAGTTAATCAGGTCATCTACACCTTGGGCAATATCTTCCTGCACATAATCATGATCCTAGCACCAGGGGTTTTTGAGATATTTTGTTGACAAGGTTCCACATGCTACATTGTAAGTCAAAAAAGGGGCATAACTCCGGAAAAACATGACAGGCGGAAAAAAGAAAAAAGAAAAACGTGTTGGCTTATTTTCCATACTGATCATGTGTATAAAGTTTCAAGTTCTTAGCTCTTACTGTTCTTGGCCGTATGTTAGGATACCTTTGTACTATAGGCTTCAATGCACTAAGTTGAAAAAGGGGCTTAACTCAGCCCAAAATTTACGAACTTTTGTCAAACTTTACTCAGGTCATCTACACCTTGGGAAATATCTTCCTGCAAAAAATCATGCCTAGCATCAGGGGTTCTTGAGAATTTTTGTTGACAAGGTTCCATATGCTTACAATGCATTAAGTCGAAAAAGGGGCATGACTCAATCAAATTTTTTTTTTTTTTTGAAAAGTTAATCAGTTCATCTACTCATCGGTACTAATAAGGTGGCGAAGTTTCAAGGCTCTATCTAAAATACTTTTTGAGATATCTTGTTGGCAAGATTTCCTTATGATTTTCCCCAAAGGGGCATAACTCCAAAAAGGGAGACAACAGGGACAAGAAAAAATACGTGTCCGCTACTTTTTTTATGACAAATCCATCTGTGAAATTTCAAAACTCTAGCATGCACGGTTCCAAAGATATGTGTGATGCACGGACGGACGGACGGCCGCACGGACGGACAACCCAGAAGCTATATGCCCCCTCAACTTTTTCGAAGTTTGGGGCATAAAAAACACGTGTTGGCTTATTTTCCATAGTGATCATGTGTATAAAGTTTCAAGTACTTAGCTCTTATCGTTATTGACCATATGTTAAGGTACCTTTGTATGTTAGACTTCAATGAACTAAGTCGAAAAAGGGGCTCAACTCAGCCAAACATGTGCGATTTTTTTTTCAAAAGTTAACCAGGTCATTTACACACTGGGCAATACCGTCCTGCAAAAAAGCATGATCCAAGCATCAGGGGTTCTTGAGATATTTTGTTGACAAAGTTCCATACGCTTACAATGCACTAAGTCGAAAAAGGGGCATAACCCGATCAAAAATTCACGACTGTTTTCAAAAGTTAAGCAGTCCATCTACTTATCAGTCCTAATAAGCTGGCAAAGTTTCAAGGCTGTAGCTAAAATACTTTTTGAGATATCTTCTTGACAAGCTTTCCTTATGATTTTTCCAAAGGGCATAACTCCAAAAAGGGAGACAACTCGGACAAGATAAAGCATGCACGGTTCCTAAGATATTGCATGCGTGACTAACGGACGCACGGACGGACGGACGGACAGACAACCCAGAAGCAATATGCCCCCTCGAAGTTGGGGGCATAAGAAATGCTTGAAAGATATAGAAAGCGGAAACAGTTGTATTTCCGTTATTTTATTGCGTTTTGGAATAAAAGTAAACTTGCCTTTCAGTTTCAGCTATAGGAAAACGACCTATTTTGTCTAGTAACAGCTGGAAGCATGTGTTTAGGTGGGCTGTGCTTCTCAGTGGCAGCTTTTTGAAGAACACTATACTGTCTTGTGACTGGTTTTGCATGATCAACTTTGCTGCCCAGTGGTAGATGCCGTACACTAAAAACTGCATGGTGACAGCCAAGTTAGCTTCACTGTCTAGCGACGGTTATTGTTTGTCGAGCTATACTGTCTGCGCCTAAAAGTCAATGGCGAGACCTTAGAAAAAGAGGAAGATACCAGGAAATAGCAGGACAATATGCTGTTTGCGATACAAAAGGGAGCCCACATAAATAACATCGGTTACAATTTTGTCGGACGCGGTTTCAAGCTTCCTTCATGATAAAGGCTACATTGGCGGACTGATTTTTAACAAGCATTTTCTGTTTATCATCAGATTTCCTGCCTATTGCTGTCATTATTCTTATATTATAGGAATGAATTTTATTTTCGTGGATTTTATCGATGTGTAAACGCCGGCGAATCACTCACAAACTGAATAAAGCCCGAAGGGCTTTATGTTAAGTTTGTGAGTGATTCGCCGGCGTGTACACATCCATAAAATCCACAAAAATAAAGTTCATTTCTTATAATTCCAACTCGGTCATTTTTATCCTAGAAATGTCAGCTATACCGAGTATTTTAGAAACTGCCGCAAAGAAAATAGTCCAGGTGGTTCCTGATTTCCGGTTCAAGGGATTTATCGAAGTATAAACGCCGTCTACTGTACGCTCTTGACCAATCAAATTGCGCTAAATTAGTAGACACAATCCCCTCGCACTGGAACTTTCATCTTACTGATTCCATCGTTTGGTGGAAATCATTTGATAAAGTATACTTGAAACCATTAAAAACGCAGCTATTTACTTGTCATATAGTCCGATTAAAAGGAATGCCACTAGGCTCTATGATACTTCATGCAATTTGCCTTTCGTCCAGCAAGGTTTTAGCAACAGTTTAGCCGGTTCGGTCAATTTGTCTGAAACAAATTGTGAGAAAAATGTTAAAATCAACAAGTTTTAATTTCAAGTACTCAGAAAATTAAGATTCAGTCTAATTTTATTGAAACGATTCCTAGTATGAAGTATGAAATTGAAAACAACGCAAAAACTTAAATTATACTGCGGGGGGGGGCATTTTAAAGAATTTGACATTTAACCAATTTTCGTAAAATTTCCACACATTTTGAGAATCTTGTAAAATTTCATCTGAGGTCCAAATAATATGTTTTTAAGAAAAAGGCACATGAAATCTTGCCAAGCACTTTACATTGATATCAGTATTTGTCCCAAAAATAACACCCTTAACAAGCACTTCACTCCACACTATATATGAGCCGCGACGCGAGAAAACCAACAATGTGGTTGTGCGCCCAGCGCAGACTCAGATCAGCCTGGGCATCCGCCCAGTCCGCTCAGACTCTTTGCTTAGCGCTTAAAAGGTAGCTAAGGGACTAAGCTACCTCCATGCGGACCGCGAAGACTCTGATCAGACTGGGCGGATGCCCAGGCTGATCTGAGTCTGCGCTGGGCGCACAACCACTTTGTTGATTTTCTTGCGTCGCGGCTCATATGTTCATGGTATCGTCAAATTGAACATATAAAAAAAGAAACTGTGACCATGACCTTCATCACAGACCACTGAAATGCAAAGTTGTTCGAGATATTTTCATACTTAACATTTGTGTGAAGTAAAAAAAAAGTCAGTCAGCAGATGAGGGGGCCAGAACAATGATAAGATTTTCTTAAAATAGCAACTGCCACCTTGACCATGGCCCTATGATGCTGAAACGCTCTAAACATTTGTATGAAGTTGTGTCAAAATCGGTTCATAAATGAAAGCGTTAGAGCACTGAAAACAGTTTTTTTTTTTTTTTTCTTAAAAAAGCCACTACGACCTTGATCTTGGCCCTAGAACGCTGAAACGCAAAATTATCCAAGATATCGTCATACTAAAGATTTGTGTGAAGTTAAATTAAAGGTCGGCCCTTAAATGAAGACGCTAAAGCGATGACAAAGTGTACCCCCCCCCCCCCCCCCCAAAAAAAAAAAAAATAAATAAATAAATAAATAAATAAATGCAGCCTTGACCTTGGACCTAGAATGCTACAATGCGAATCTATCAAAATTCACCAAGATACTGTCATATTATGTTTTATGTGACGTTAATTCAAAATCGGTCCATAAATGAAGACACTAGATTGATGACAATTTTTTTTCTAAAAATAGACACTGTTCCCTTGATCTGGACCCTTTCACCCTGAAACGCAGACTCAATCGTTCATGTCATACCCAATACTTGTGTGAAGTTATATCTAAATCGGTTGATAAATGAGGTCGATAGAGCGATGACAAAAGGTTAACATACGTACGTAAAGGCCTACATATGTACACACGTACATACGTACGAGACAAAACCTATATTCCTTCCACAACTTCGTCGTGGTAGGAGATAATTATCATTGACTGGTTTATAAATGGCGGAATAATGTTACACTCGCTCTAAGAGCTGATGCTTACAGGCAGAACTATGCATATTTTCATGACAAGCTTCATTTAAGAAATAAATTTCATTGTTACGATATTCATGGAAGTATGAACACAATGGGATATGTGCAAAGTGACGCCCGAAGGGCGTTCACGTTAATTTTGCAGATGACCCTGTGTGTTCATACTTCCATGAGTTGTGAAAAAATGAAATTTGTCTCTTATAATAACATTTAATTTCAAAAACCATTTAGAGCAACATTTTCGATTTTTAAATGCAAAATTTGTAAACTATACGACAAAAAAAAACTGACACTAGCCATCAAGTAAGCCGCGTACGTAAAACGGCCGTCACCATGACGACGTTACAACGGCCAATGGCGTCGTTTGTGTACATGTGGCGTTGCGTACCCATGACGTCGCGTGACCGACTGTTGTTCATGGAAGTATGAACTCTGTTTCTCCGAAAGAGGTTCATCTAAGGAAAGTCAGATGGGATTGTAATTACATGTATTTGATTTTAGAAATCGGAGAGCCTGTTAATGGCAGTTGGACTGACTGGAGCGATTGGACAGCGTGCTCTCCAACATGCGGCGATGGAACGGAATCAAGGTCAAGGACATGTACTAATCCAGAACCTCGCTACGGGGGAGAGGATTGCGAAGGAGATGCAGTGGAGACTAGGACATGTGAAAATCCAGAGTGTCCCGGTATTTTATATACAGACAACTCTTGATATCTCAGATACTGATATCTCAAAGTATTCTCGTATATCAAAGAATATAGTATGGACACATTTCCTATTTCTCTTCGCATTGGAACTTCTGTTATCTCAAACCATTTATACCTCAAAGTAAGTTTTCTGATTCCAGAAAATTAACTTTGAAATAACAGTAGTTTGAGGTTAACTTCGACTTCGAGATATCGAGAGTTAACTGTAGTTTTGTCAAAATTATTTGCAGTTCCATTTAGGAAAGATCAAGGGATTTTATTTATTTATTTTTAGTTATATTGTTTTCAAGAATGATTTATATGCACAATAATCATTATAATGCTTTGTGTTTCAATGTTTTGAATAGAACTATATTTTATTTTTATATATAAGTGTTTTTTTTGGATATGGGAACTTTATTATGCTTTTGTTGGTCGCTAAAGAAGTTATCAGATCAAGGTCTACACAGTTTGTCATTCCATCTGCATCGTTTGGTCGCTGATCCGGGTTCGAACCTCGCTGTAGGCGGGTATCTTTTTAATCGTAAACGGGGAATTTCCATTGCACACAGCCTTTCATTATCAACTATCCATCGTCCTGACATGACAGAAATGCTGTTAAAAGGACGTAATTTCGCAAGTAATCCACCCCTTCATCGTTTGATCGCATTACTACATTGTAACACCAAACCGTTACATTTTAGGACAGGTACCGTATGGTAAATAACAAGTTTTCCCTTTGCATGGGCCTATTCAAACCTGTAAAAAGATTAGATTTAAAGCCAAAAATCCCAATTTCTAGAGCTTTGCAGGGGATGAATTGATAACAGTTGCTACCCTTCGATGGACAAACAGCTGACAAAGAATTGTTTTTGTTCTTACAAAGATTGTTGACTTGAATAAGTCGCACTGAACACACACACACACACACACACACACACACACACACACACACACACACACACACACATGAAATTCGCCCAGTGGTATGACTGAGGCCTAATAAAATGCAGTTTAACTCGATAAGAAAAAGCGTCTTTGCAGAGTGTCCGGTATCATTGTAAAGGACAAACGTAATGCTGTGATACATGCATACCATTTTCTTACCTACGAAACAGAGTTTGTTCTATTTTTAGCGGTGCTTAAAAATTCTGTCTTGCTTTGCTCACACGAGCTTGAATTCTTTGTATCACACCTCGCTCAATGAAATGCAATAAGCCCGGCTCGGAGATTCTATACTTTATGCATGATTTTTTGAAAGCAATAAATTTCCTCAAAGAAATTCATTCTTTATAGGTCCATCATTATCTGTATCTATGTCCTAAAATCGAAAAAAGGAAAAGAAAAATAAATCCGAAATGTCAGTGATTCACACAAACACTGTCGAAAGTGCCACCATTTTGAAAATGTTATCAACTGACGTTTGAAATAACGTTCACGTTACGTCACAATAATACTTACGCTTGTATACTTTCGCATAGAATAATAGTTCCGCCGTTCTATTTGAAATAACTGAAAAATAAGAAAGGTAACTTAAGAAAAATAAGAAAGTTAAGAAAAATAATCAATCATTGGTCTCCGATGCGGACAGGGAAATCCCAACCCTCTGGCACAAGGGGTGTATCGGAAACGAGGCTTGCCTCGTTTCCGACACACCCCGTGTGCCCTCGGATTGGGATTTTCCTGTCCGCATCGGAGACCAATGATAGATTCTATTTATCCCTTGCATGCCGTGAAACAAAGTTTCGAGGCCACTTGCAAAACTTTCTGATTAGGGTAGAGTCGGGTAACCTCGGACAGCGGGTAAATTCAGACAGTGACATTGTTTCCATTTTATGTCAGTTGTGTTGAACTAAAACAAAAATAACTGGCCAAACAGTAAAAATCCTGATGAGACGGCTCATTATGAGTCGTCTCATCTGGATTTTCTCTGTTTGCAATGGTATGTCCGAATTTATCCCCTGTCCGAAGTTACCCGAATCTACCCTACCCCTCGTATTATCGGTACTCTCTGTATTGAATTTTTACTTTTATTATTTTTTCCTAAAAAATGAAAAAAGGCTGAAAATACTGCCAAAATTTCCGTTTCTTGTTATAAAAGGGTAAAAGAGTCGTGAGCTGAATGCTAATAGAAATTAAAGACAAATATTTATGTATATTGAGTGCACTGATCCTATTATGCAACAGTCCAGTGCAGTGACACTGCCATGGCCATAAAACAGCTAAAATGGGGATGGGGATGGGTGGGGTTGGGTAGTTCTATAGGAAGAGAATAATTGTCTTTAAATTGCTTAAATTACCAACATAACAAGCTATACACATGTACATGTAATATTATGTAAATGATACCACTTAAATGATTCATATTATACTGCAGTTGATGGTGGTTGGACAGACTTCAGTGACTGGAGTCCATGCACTCACTCTTGCGGAATCGGAATGAGCACGAGGTCAAGGTCATGTACCAACCCAACACCAAGCGGGGACGGGCAAGAGTGTGAAGGCCTTGCAACAGAAATGATTGTGTGTAATATTGAGGACTGCCCACCAGGTTTGTTACTGTATCTAACCCACTAATACATAGTGGTCTCTTTCACCTCACATTATAGGCAGGTCCCTTTCCGATACAAGGGGTGTTTGATTTTTCCGTTATTATTTCTTCCAAAATTCACGTATTCAGTGCAAACATTGTATTCTCACATCAGGCGCCGCAGGACGCGGCGTCTGATCTGGGTATACATTGCTTGCAAACGCCTCTATTAGGAGATGTCAGTAGTTTCTTTTTTTGCCCCCGCCACGAAGTGGGGAGGGGCATATAGTTTTGCCCTTGTCCGTCCGTACGTCCGTAAATACGTCCGTCCGTCACACTTTGTAGTACTTTCTTGTCTCCGCAACTCCTTCTTCAATATTTGATGCAGGGAGTTGAAACTTGCAACACAGTTCAGACATGCATTGAACATGTGCATAAAGGAAACAGGACTTTGATTCAGGTCTTTATTGCAGAATTATGTCCCCTTGAATAACACATATTTTGACCATATTTCACACTTGTAGTACTGTTCTTGTCTCCGCAACTCCTCCTTTAGTATTAGATGCAGGAAGTTGAAACTTGCAACACAGTTCAGACATGCATTGAACATGTGCATAAAGGAAACAGAACTTTGATTTATGTCTTTATTGCAGAATTATGTCCCCTTAAATAACATACATATTTTGACCATAGTTCACACTTGTAGTACTGTTCTTGTCTCCGCAACTCCTCCTACAATATTAGATGCAGGAAGTTGAAACTTGTAGCACAGTTCAAACATGCATTGAACATGTGCATAAAGGAAACAGAATTTTGAGTCAGGTCTTTATTGCAGAATTATGTCCCCTTGAATGACATACATATTTTGACCATATTTCAGTGGCTTATATACAAGCTCACCTTTTGTTGTGGCTCTAGCGGCCTCATTTATGAACTGATTTTGATATAAGGTCACAGCTATATTGAGTATGAAAATACCTCAAATAAGTTTGCGTTTCAGGTTGGAAGAATCAAGGTCAAGGTCACAGTTGCTATTTTCCGAAAAACTTGGGCATTGCTCTAGCGCTTTTATTTATGGATCGATTTTTATATAACTTCATACAAATGTTAAGTATGACAATATCTTGAAAAAATTACTATTTCAGCACTGCAGGTTTAAGGTCAAGGTCACAGTCGCTATTTTTAGAAATATGTTTATCATCCCTCTAGTCCCTTTATTCATTGACAGATTTTGATGGTACGTCACCCAAATGTTTAGTGTGACAATATCTTGGAAAATTTTGCAATCCGGAATTTTAGGGTCAAGGTCAAGTCACGGTTACTAGTTTTAGAAAATACATTGTCATCCCTCTGGAATCATTTTGACATAACTTTACACAAATATTTAGCATGGCAATGTCTGGGACAAATTTACGTTTCAGCATTGTCGGTCCAAGGTACATGTAAAACTTTGTCAAGGTTCTAGTACCTTTATTTGTTAACTGATTTTGATATAACTTTACACAAATATTAGGTATGACAATATCTTAGACAAGTTCACCTTTCAGGGTTGTAGAGCCAAGAGCGTGATTTGGTTTCTGCCGTTACTTCTAATGATAGGGATTTTAAAATAAGAAGTTTTTGCAAGGCTCTTTCCAGTTTGCCAAAACACATAAACCGACATTCTTAGAGACCAATGAACCAGAGAACTGGCCCCGAGGTTATAAAACTTTTTTCATGCTCAACTCAGCTGAGCATGAAATTTTTTCTGCTCATAAATTTTAAAATGCCAACAATTGTTGGCATTTTAATATTTATGAGCAGAAAAAATAGCATTCTTGGCTTATCTGAACCTGAAAAATGCTGAATTTCTTGGTATTTTTATATTAATGGACATTTTAAATTTCATGCTCAGCTGAGTTGAGCATGAAAACAGTTTTATAACCTTGGGGCCTGTTTGTGTGAAAGTATATCAATCAGTCAAGGTAAATAATTATGGATTATTTCCCAACGCGTATGCACTGTTTATTAGCTATAAGATGTAATGTACAAGTGCGTTACAAAATATTTATACATGGGAAAATATTTCATTATTTTTTACATACCCAAATTTACTTCATTTGCTTGCCATATATCTGCTGATCGTAGTAGATGAAAATCACTTTAGAGATATACCAAGATGCATTAAACTGACTTTTCACTTTCCTGCCTATAGCCAATGGCATAGTTTATCATATCACAAATGTGGTATAACTTTAAATACAAATTAAGTACATGAGCGAGAGTTTTGGTCGGAATGTTTACATTGTAGCTACTTAAGCAGATTGCAGAATCGAAATGAGCCACGACACGAGAAAACCAACAATGTGGTCGTGCGTCCAGCGCAGACTCAGATCAGCCTGGGCATCCGCCCAGTCTGATCAGAGTCTTCGCTGTCCGCATGGAGGTAGCTTAGACTATTAGCTACCCTTTGAGCACTTAACGTAGATTGTGGTCAAACTAGGCGGATGCCCAGGCTGATCTGAATCTGCGCTGGGCGCACAACCACTTTGTTGGTTTTCTCGTGTCGCGGCTCAAATTATGTCAGAAATATTGCACCTTGTGGAAGTAAACAAAAGCATAAAATTTCGTTCCCATGTACATACAGTTCACCAACTTTGCAACGCTTAAAAGATATAGCTGCTTTGTGTTTCACGAAGCTTTCCAAAACTTTACAAAGACAAAACTGTCCTTATGTACACTTTATGTTTGCCTAGTCATGACATTTTCAAAATATCAAACCATATTACGAGCACTTTTCTCATAGAACAGGGTTACATGTAAGCACCTTTTTCACAGCAGAATAACCCAAAAGATGTCCTCTGAAGGTAAGCAACATTTAAACATTTTAGTCAATGGCTGCCAATTTGAAATTTCGGATTTTGTTTGAGGAATTTCAAAATTGAGCTTTGAAAAGTATTCAAATTGTGCATTGCTTACAAAATAATGCACCTGCCATACTTCTGTGTATCTGATGCCAGAGTGTTGCACTTCTCAACTGGCCGTCAAACTCGCCAGATCTAAGCCAGATAGAATCTGTATGGAATATTGTGAAGCGGCGCATGGGGCTATTGCCGAATAGGAAAGAGGATCTTTGGAAAAATATACAAGAAATATGGAACAGCATAGCAATGGATGAATTAAAGGCCCCTATATTCGACCATGCTTGCTGGAATCAAGGCTGTTATTACTGCAAAGGGTGGTGTAACTGTGTAAAAATGCAATGGTGCTATACCGGTGACCGCGGGTCAACCTTATAAATGATTTACATGCAATGACAGCATTATGAATTGGCATGAATATGGTATAAATTATTGTAAATAATATCATTTTTCACTCCTCTAATCGTCTCTAGATTATGATATCTGTATGTAAAAAAATATGAAAAATTTTCCCATGTATAAAAATTTTGTAACGCACCTGTACATTATAGTATCCCATATAAATTCCATTAACAAGTTTCGCTTTGCCTTTTCTCTTGTACAAAGTTTCTTTTAGTGTATTGCATGCTTCAGGTGAAGAGACAGGAAGCAACATCGATATGTGTGAGCCAACTTTACTCCCCGGTAAGTGTTTGTATACTTGAGGACAAAAGTTCTGCACGGATGTTAATTTGAGCCGCGACACGACAAAACCAACAATGTGGTCGTGCGCCCAGCGCAGATTAAGATCAGCCTGGGCATTTGACCAGACTTATCAGACTCTTTGCTAAGCGCTTAAAGGGTAGCTAAGGGTCTAAGCTACCTCCATGCGGACAGGGAAGACTCTGATCAGACTGGGCGGATGCCCAGGCTGATCTGAGTCTGCGCTGGGCGCACAACCACATTGTTGGTTTTCACGTGTCGCGGCTCAATTTTGTTAATTTAACATCCGTGCAGAACTTTTGTCCTTAAGTATATATTAGGATGTATGGACACATCTTCGCGTTTATCAAATATGTTTCCCTAATTATTGAATAAATAAATAAATAAATGAATAAATAAATAAATAACACAAAATCAATATTCTTTTAAGAATTAACATTTGATTTTTCAGCTTTCATCGCATGATGAAGCCAGTGGGCGGAGCTAAAATTCCATGAAGCACGAAGCGCTTTTTGTAGAAATTTAGCGATGACCACAAGCTTCTTTACACGATGAACGCTGAAAAATCAAATTTTCATTCTTATAGTTACACTTTATTTTTACTCCCTTTCTATGCCGCTTTTGTGGTAATTTTAGTATAGAATATGCAAAATACGGGTCAAAGAAAAGTTAGTAACGACGTGTTCAGCCATAATGTTAAACAGCCGTCGCCCTGTCGTGGCGTCAGTCGGACGTAACAAGGACCAATCAAGACGTTTGTTTACCTTAGACGTCGCTTGACGACGTCGTGACATGATAAGTTGTCGTTCATCGGTGTGTAGAGCGATTTGCTCTAAAAAAAGAACACTTGGAAAAGACCAGATTTGGACTGCATTGTTTGATTACAAAGACTGTGCTGTTAAAAAATCTGCAACGGTATCTTTTCTCAAACAAGAGGTTTGTAGTAACTGGACATAAACAGGGCTCAGCCTAACGGGCGAATTGGAAGAGATAGTCTCCCTAAGCTGGCTGACTTCTCCATTTTTTGAGCTAAGGAAGAAATGAAAATGTATAGAACATATAGGGACATCCAAAGGTTAGGCCAATACTTCTCCCCAAAGTCCTGAAAATATTGCAAAACTTCTCCCTGTCTGAAAGCTCTAGGCTGACCACTTCATAAAGGCTGCTTCATTAAATGGCATACAGGCAATACAAGGCATTGACGAAAAGTTTCAAAATATGGTAATGGCAGTTTCGGCTTTCCAGGTGCCATTAATTCATACTTTTTGCATCACCCATTATTGGGTTCTGATTATCTTCCCATGGCTTTCTGTCGCCCGTCATCTGATTCATTTCACTGTAGTCATTGTGCATGTTCACTAAAACTGGTACCAGTTTAGTCTTACAAGCACATGAATGTTCCAAAATATTTGTCTGTAAAAGTTGTATCACCTCAATAAATATTGGGAAAGGAATGTCTGAGCATGTACTGTAGACCATGGTCATACTACAGAGGAGCAGCAGTATATCCCATTATGCGAACCCTTTTGTGCCAAAGTAGACAATAGTCAAATCGATGAAAGTCAAATCAGCTTAATTTTTTTCTTCAGCCACGATGGCTTATGTCAATATTTCTAAAGCAGTCATGGTAAGGCGTATCAGTAAGCAGTCAGCTGTAGCATAAAAGGTTTATATTGTGGTGAAGTCAGCAGTCAACCTTGGAAAAAAGTAGACTTGTCGGTTATGCATCAGACTTGTTTTAAAATTCATGGAAGACCTATACCTAAGGGAAGTTAGTGGCAAGTGTAAATATTCATGTATAAAATATGGGTGCCATATGCTATTATCGGGCATGTTTTAAAACATGCCTAATAATAGCGTGTGGCACCGATAATAGCGTGTGGAACACACGAAACTATGTATAAACAAGGCGATTCATTTGCTATAATGACCGCCTTTGTGACTTTTCGTTTGCAAGTTGCAGAGCAATATCCCGTCAGTACAGAAACAAGCGACAAGTTTGCAGTTGTGGCTATCAATAAAAGACGTGTGCAAGCGTTATATAGATAAGTATATAGTACAAATGGAAGAGCAGGCGACATTTAGTGAAAAATTTCGACTTGTCAATCGCTGCTAAACGCTGGACAAAAATTCACGATAGCTGACCATGGCCTGGGTCAAGGTTTTTTTTATAGAAATGGATAGTGCGTGTAGGAATCAGCAGCCGAGGGTAATGGCGGTAAAGCCGAAAAATAGTGCCCAAATATTTTCTTTAATTTTATGGCATTGTGGTTGAAATTATACATTTATAACGATCAAACATGTTTTTTTTGCATTAACATTTGCCAGCTCCTGGCGGACTGTTGAAATCTTCCGTCTTCAGCTCCTTCGGGACCTGGCAAATGATACTGCATGAAAAAATATGTTTGATCGCTATATTGACGATGCCATCGAAAACCTAAGACTTTTAATGCATTGTCGCAAACATTCTGAGCCGGAAAATTAGAATTAATTTCTTTGCTGTTTCCGATAATTATAAGATGAACGAACGGTCGAACCATGGTATAACTGTCGAATAAATGAATCATCCTCAAAAGCTTAAACCTTGCACTTTAGATGATCTTCAATTTTCTTTGAAGTTTGGCATGGAGTCGGGTTATTCTCTGGAAAAAAATGCACTTATCTTGACCCGCCTGCACTGCAAATGCTGTTTCTGACATGCATTTCCCCGCATCTACGTACAGTCAAACTTGTCTAAAATGCTAGAAGGGAATCTGTATTCAAACGTAACTTGTCTAAGACTACTTTTCTTGGGTCCGCTGAACCAAAATACAGAGTAAAAGAATCTGTATCAAGCAAGACAAATATTCTTGTTTATTTGGTGTCATAATCTTGTAAGGCGCTCCCTTAGCTCAGTAGGTTAATCGCTGGCCTACTGCTCTAGCGGTCCGGGTTCGAGCCCTCCTGGACGCGAAAATCTTTCCAACCGTAAACGGGGTTTCATTACACAGAGCCTTTCATTAACACTCTCCCATCGCCCTGATATGACTGAAGTAATGTTGAAAAGGACGTAAAATCGCAAATCATCCATCCACCCATAATCTTATTATGCAACAATATGTAGAAACTACTGTTTCATCAAATGATAAATCACATCCCACTAAGTTGATGACATAACAGGACCAAAAAAAAATAAGGGGTCGCTGTCAGCACAGGTCAGTTTTATAGAGTAGAAAAATAATGCCTCAACCATTTTGTCTGTGTGTGTGTGTGTGTGTGTGTGTGTTTGTGTGTGTGTGTGTGTGTGTCCCTGTGCGTAACACCTAAGATTTGACTGTGCATGTATGCGTAAAATAGTTTTGCTTACAAAATGGCTGTGCTCTCTTGCAGAAAACTGTGAAGACATTCGACTGTCAAACCCTGGGGATACTTCTGGTACTTATACAATCTACCTTGATGGGGGCGAAATTGAGCTAGAGGTATATTGCGATTTCTGTGATGAAAGGAGCTACATATATTTGTCCCGATCTGCTATCGCATCTATTGATACAGCTGATCTAAGCAAGCTGTACACTCGGAAAGACCACGCCCTTATACGTCTTTTATACAGCACAGGAGAACAGCAGAGCATGGAGGTTTACCAGCTCTCCTCCTTCCAGCAACAGCACAAACTGAGCTTCCAAATCAGTGAATTCCAAGGTTACTCTCCGCCTATTAACAGGCTCATTAAACCCTTTCTTTACGTTGGATTTCAACCGAATATAGCAGCTCCTTATACAGAACCGAGTCAGTTGGTGAAGAACCCATTATTTGGATACAGAGCCAACGGAGCGGACGTGCTATTCACGAATGTAGATCAAAAACCAAACAGTTTTGTGGCATTCTACTCTAATAACAGCGCCTTCACTTCAAGCCATTATTACTCAGAATGGTAAGTCCACTGTAAAAATTCCATAACTTAGGACACCTAAATGAAATGAGCCGCGGCGTGGAAAAAAAACAAAGTGGTTGTGCGCCCAGCGGAGACTCAGATCAGCCTGGGCATCAACCCAGTCTGACCAGAGTCCTCGCTGTCCGCATTGAGGTACATGCAGCTGGGACACTTAGCTACCCTTTAAGCGCTAAGGGAAGAGTCTGATCAGACTGGGCGGATGCCCAGGCTGATCTGAGTCTGCGCTGGGCGCATAACCACATTGTCGGTTTTCTCGTGTCGCGCCGGCTCAAATACTGCTATTTCTAAAAACTGAACCGCGTTATGTGACTTCCAACAATGTGGCAATTTTGTCATGTGATATTCAGAACATCCTTCTCATTTATACAGTGTAACCAGAGACCTCACTGTTGGCTCAATGGGTTGGATCACTTAGATGGCTGATATGACAAGCAAAGGCTCAGATCCCAATGCACAAGAGCCAACAGTGAGGTCACTTACGAAAGCCGGATAGGGACATTTCTTATTTCTAACTTCTTACTTCTAACTTCTTACTTCTAACTTGGGTGTTTGTATGTGTGCAGTCTGATCAGAGTCTTCGCTGTCCGCATGGAGGTAGCTTAGACTATTAGCTACCCTTTGAGCACTTAACGTAGAGTGCGTATAAGTGCGTCAGTGCATGCGTAAAATTGTTTGTCCGTCCGTCTGACCGCCCGTAGGTTCGTACATATTTATATATATATATGTTGTATGACTGTCCGACTGTTTGTCTACCCGTCAGCCTAATGTCTGCCTGTGTGTCCGTCCGTCTGTCTGTCAGTCTGTCTATCATATAAGTCTGTCTTTAGGTTTGTCTTTACTTAAGTATGTATGTCCCCTGTCGCTCGGTATGTGCTGTCCATCCTTAAGTCCATCCGTACGTCCGTTCGTCCGTCGATCAGTTCGACAGTTTATTTGAATATATATGTATGTATGTATGTATGTATGTATGTATGTATGTATGTATGTCCGTGACAATTCTTGTTTTAACTTCTAACTTCTTACTTCTAACTTCATACTGGTAACTTCCACATTCTAACTTATACATACATACATACATACATACATACATACATACATACATACATACATACATACATACATACATACATACATACATACATACACGGATGGAAGGACGGACATACAGATTGACAGTCAAACATACCGAACGACAGGGTGACATACATACTTAAATCAAGGCAAACATAAAGACAGACTGATATGATAGACACACGGATAGACGGAAGGACACACAGGCAGACATTAGACTGACGGGTAGGCAAACAGTCGTACAAAATATAACAGGTATATAACTATGTACGATCCTACGGGCTGTAACACGGTTTGACAAACAGTTTAATGCATGCACTGACGCACTCACATTAACACGTTCACACGCCCTAATGTATGCACGCTGCGGATGCGCACGTTCGTACGCACCCATACACACACGCACATACAAGCATCGAAGTTAGAAGTTGGAAATAAGAAGTAAAAAATTAGAAGTAGGAAGTTAGAAGTTAGAAGAAGAACTTAGAAGTTAGAAGTAAGAAGTTAGAAGTAAGAAGTTAGAAGATAGAAGTAAGAACTTAGAAGTTAGAAATACGAAATGTCCCTATCAGGCTTTCGTACAGATCAGACTGCAGGTATTTGCAGTCTGATCAGAGCCTTTGCTTTCACCGATGCCACATTGTTGGAAATCATAAGGTGTGACTCAAATGTATCTAAAAACTGGCGTACGGCAGTGTGGGATTATAAAAACAACCATAATAGTGACAATGAAAAGTCATCAAAACCTATGACAAAACAATATTATTTATTTATTTATTTATTTATTTATTTATTTATTTATTGTTTTTTGTTTTATTTATTTATTTATTTTTATTTATAAATTACTTAACTTATATTTGATAGCGGTTTTACGGCCCTTTCAAGAATATGTTACTTATGTCGAGCCAATCGTTAAGCAAAGATTTGCGCAAACAGGGGCCGTATTCATAAAACAACTTAAGTCGTTGCTATGCTGTTGCTAAGGTAAATTTTCTATGTTGGAGATTCCCTACAACTATGAAATTTGCTCTGGAGGAACAGTCTTTGTAAGACTGTTCCTCCAGAGCAAATTTCATAGTTGTGGGGAATCTCCTTTATAGATATTTAGCCTTAGCAACCGCATAGCAACGACTTAAGTGGCTTTATGAATACGGCCCCTGGAGCTCTCTGCGAAAAACCACCTGACCTCCCGAAAGCAAAACTTGGCAGACGCAGTGTTTAGAACTCGATTCAATCGGATGGCGAGACGGATGACTGCGATTTTACGGCCCTTCCAACAATATTTCAGTCATCGAGCCCATGAACGGATAATAATGGAAGTCTGTCATGTTTGTGTGCAATGGAGTACCGTGAAACCGTGAAAAGATTTCTGCCCCAAGCGGGATTCGAACCCGGACCACCATTATTACAGTCCAATTCCAAAAGCCGCTGAGCTGCCGGAGCTCCACAGAAAGCACATCAATAAAAAACGAAATATAATTTGTTGAAAAAAATAAATAAAATAGACCAGATTATCATACGACGTCGCTGTTATTCAGTGGATAACGCCGTATCATAAAAATCGTATAACCACACGTGTAATAACACTTGGGCGCGTACATGTACATGTAACGTCATTGACAACGTCCATGTCAACAATGCATTTTCTTACTGAAATAATGTTCAGTTTGAAGGCGTTAAAATCCCATTTTAAAGGGTCATATGATAAATAGAATCCTACACTCGTGATCATTTCATGAAAGGACTTCTATGCTTAAGACGAGGATCTTCCCAGTTAGACCAACACTAGGTCCGAATTTTCAAAAGTATAAAGTGTGCAAATTTTTCTTAGCAGACGTTCCATAAATATGTAAACCGCATGAAATCAGATCATTTGTGATTCAGACCCAACGACATGGGGAGATAATCAAGGCTGACCCTACCTACCCTAAATTCAAGGTTTTCGCATAATAATTAAAATATTAAAATCTGTCATTCATTCCATAAATGTTTGTCATAAATGCATGCTAAATACATGCATATCACAACACAAAGCAATTATTTTCTTCTTGCTACGCCCGACTGGCATTTAAACATGCAAAACCACAGTAACTGTTGCACTTCCGGTCAAATCGGTCAAAAGAGAACGCTGCACTATAACTAAAAAAGAAGTACTCCCCCCACCCCGAATGACCCAGCATTTCCTTTATGCAGCAGACTTATGCGGTGCAAGTACGCAATATATATGAGTGGGAAGCTGGGTCACGGGGGTGGGTGGGGGGGCGATACTCAGTTAGCCAAAGAAGAAGAATGGTCAACAGTAGCACTGTGATCTTCAAGGATTATATTGTGTACCATGACCTTGAAAATGAGATCAAGGTAACATACATATAGTCAAAACTATCCAGTGTTGTTAGTTATGTTAGTAATGTAAGTCAAAAAGGGTGAAATGTATACAATAAATCATCATTTCAACGATCAGTTTGAGGATAATTTACAATTAATCTCAATAATGACTTTAACGTACTTAACATAGACGCAAACACTTGAAAATTCACATGTCACGCAACTTACATGTCATAGTCATAAATGCAAAGAAAATTCGGTGATCCGTATAAACTTTTAAATCATGGGGAAAACTCACGCCCTGAGCATAGACGTCGTCATAAAATGACGCGTAAGTGACGTCACATGCCAGGCATAGACTTGATGCTCACAAGAAAAGAGATCGGTTTTATATGTATAAACCCATGTAAGAAAATTAGCAGCCCAATTTATTTGAAAAAGATATATTTCTTTTCAGTGTAGTGTTTCTAAGTCACTTGACTGTATCTAAGCCTCGACACGAGAAAAACAACAAAGTGGCATCTGCGTCCAGCAAAGGCTCAGATCAGCCTGCGCATCCTCCCATTCTGATCTGAGTCTTCTCTGTTTTCACGGAGGTAGCTTAGACCCTTAGCTATCCTTTAAGCGCTCAGCAAAGAGTCTGATTAGATTGCGCGGATGCCCAGGCTGATTTGAGTCTGCGCTGGGCGCACATGCCACTTAGTTTGTTTTCTCGTGTGGGGCTCATCTATTTTGCTAACTCAGTCTTGGTTAAGAGACCTACTGCAGTAAGGGATCCTATTGCTTTCCTTGTAATAATTTCAGGAGCACAAATATGCCAACCGTCGTCCCTTGGTACCTTTATGCCCCGCCAGTATCAACCACCAGGTTTCTCCCTGAGGAATACTTCTTGGATTACGAACTGCGAATGGGTGGAGCGGGCGGTTATGCAACCTCCTTTGATGGTCAACAATTGTTCGGAATAATGGGAGCCACTGTTGGTTTTGCCTATGGTATGTAGTCTTTCTCTCTCTCTCTCTCTCTCTCTCTCTCTCTCTCTCTCTCTCTCTCTCTTACACACACGCGCGCAGTTGTCGCTGGGTGTCACTCTCTCACTCTTACTCTCTTAATTCAGTTCAGTTAATGTAATGACCAACAATCATGTTTTGAACAACAGTGTGAGCCGTTCTTAGTCTCTGATGTTGGTAACTAATTGACAACTTTCCGGTAAGGCTAATCAGGATTCACCCCTACTAATCCCGCATTATACCCCGAAACTTTGCAGCTATTATTGTTGACTCCGGCCCTACAAAATTTGCCCAAATGATGACTCTACATTACTTTTGACTTAATTTATGCAGGGTCAACTTTGGTACTATATGCTTTTACATGGAAAATGCTTAAATAGTAGCTTTCTCAGAAACTGTTAAAGTTTTAAGTATTATACTTGGTATTTATGGTTAAGTAAATATTAAGTATTTGGAACATTATGTTGCTAAAGGTCAATATATTCTCTGACCTTTGTAAGGTCATTGAGATAAAATCGCCTATCAACATTTTCAAATATCATCTCTTCTAAAACCACAGTTTTAAGTATTATACTTGGTATTTATGGTTAAGTAAATATTAAGTATTTGGAACATTATGTTGCTAAAGGTCAATATATTCTCTGACCTTTGTAATGTCATTGAGATAAAATCGCCTATCAACATTTTCAAATATCATCTCTTCTAAACCCACTTTGCCGATTGTAGCCATATTTCATATAGCGATGGTCTTGCTCGCATGAGCAAGCTGACCACTATGTTCATAATTGAGCCGCGACACGAGAAAACCAACAATGTGGTTGTGCGCCCTGCGCATACTCAGATCAGCCTTGGCATCCGCCCAGTCAGATCAGACCCTTCGCTCAACGCTTGAAGGGTGGCTAAGGGTCTAAGCTCCCTCCATGCGGACAGCGAAGACTCTGATCAGACTGGGCCGATGCCCAGGCTGATCTGAGTCTGCGCTGGGCGCACAACCACAGTGTTGGTTTTGTCGTGTCGCGGCTCGTATAATTATGTAAAAACATTGATAATACGTCTTCTCCAGAAATGAAAGGCCAATGACCTTGAAACTTCGTCTGTAACATCAACAACTGAGGCCCTACTAAGTTTGTTCAAATTGTGTTCTTGCGTTGCATTGTTTTAATTTATGGCACTTGGGTACATAATGCCTTTAAATGGGAAATGCTTTAACAGTGGGTTTCTCAGAAACTATTTAAAAATCTAAGGTAAAATGCTTGGTGTTTATGGTTAACTAGATGAGAAAATATACACTTTATACTACTGACGGTAAAGTACATTATTTGACTTTTTTCAATCTCACCCCTCAATATTTTCATACAGCTTCTATAAACTCACTGGGCTAAGGGACGAGTCATTTATTGTCAGGTGGGGGGGCCGGGTACATTTTCATATGGTTCACCAAATTTTTTCCGACCCCCACAGTCTCACCAAATTTTTTTTTCCGACCCCCCCAGATAGGTGACAAAATTTTTTATGACCCCCCTATCCTCAGTGCCAGCTACCCTTCACACACATACCATATTACCTATTTTATGTCAGACTGACCTCAATCAAAACCTAGCTGTATGAAACACAAGAACATTTCTTATTGTAACAGGTTAATTACATGTAATCATGGTCTGTTTAAACTTTGTCTGCATTTCTTGCACTTTTTCTTCTGCTAATGGCCATCCTGAAATCTTTTGTCGAATGCTTGATAATTATAACTGTAAATAATATTAATTGGGCCTCTGGGTGATGGGGGTCTGGGGGCTGTGTTTATGCTGATGAAAAGGCACGTGGAGAGCTGATATCACAAATGCAGGCACTAAATTTAATTGAGCACAAAATCATCTACTTGACATGATTTTATAGACACTTTCATACTGTTCTATCAAAACAATGAAATTTTTTTTTTTAGTCATTTCCATAAGACTTTTTAAGTTGTAAGTTGTGAGTTTGAAAGAAAAGAGTCTGAAATTTTATGAGTAATGGGGGGTCTGGGGGGCTAAGCCCCCCAGAAGCTGAGACATTTTTAAAAATGAAGACTGATGGAAGAATTCTGACCCCTCCCCCCCAATATGCCTAATAAAATATAAGACCCCCCCTGCTCCAAGGCTTTTTTATTTCCGACCCCCCCCCCCCAGTACATCACAAAAAAAAAATCCGACCCCCCCTAAATGTACCCGGCCCCCAGCTGACAATAAATGACTCGTCCCTTATAGCAATATAAACTTAGAAAGTTATACTTTTACATGGTAATATGCTTAAACAGTAGATTTCTCAGAAAATATTGAAGTGTAACATATACATGTAATACTTGGTATATATGGTTAACTAAAGGAGCTTTTGAGGTCATTATGTTGCCAAAGGTGACGATCATTCTTTGACCTGTCTTCAAGGCCACTGCAATTCAGTTTTCAGTCAACATTTACTAACATTTCCTCCACTAAAGCCACTAGGCAGATTAATTAAGGAATGAATGTTATATTTTTAACGTTTACTGAAGTATAAACTACATCGGGTCACGAGCAAAGTAAGTGAACCCCGAAGGGGTTTACGTAAACTTTGCTCGTGACCCGATGTTGTTTATACTTCAGTAAACGTTTAACAAATAATATTCATTCCTTATATTTATATTATCAAACGATGCTTTTGATCAATAAAAAGATAAACAAAATTAAGAAATACATATATAAAGATTGTTTAAAAAACATTACCGGCCGAATTTAGCAATAGTTTGGAACAGCCGCATTGTCACTGCCTACCAGTAAATTCCACCTCCTGCTGTAGATTTCGCGTGCAAGTAGGCGTAGCGAGCTGTCACTCAATGTTTACTAGCCATTCAAGTACATGGAATGTTGTAGATTTCACGTGCTAGTTAGTGAGATGAGCTGTCACTCTGAAGCGCGTGATACAATGTATTTATTGCCTTTTTCACAACATTGACGCCCGCATCACTTAATTGGGTTAACAGAGAGCTCTACACTGATAATGTAAATATAGCCATATTTCCCCTCGTCAGGGGAACGAAAGTTTGTTCTGCTGGTCTTGGTTACATGACCAAGATGGCCGCTAAGTCCACGAATGGTGAGAAAGAAAATTAAAATTTTCTTCTCCATACCGAAGGCCGAGAGACCTTAAAACTTTGTCTGTAACATTCGAGACTGGGGTTCTTCATTCTTTTTTCAAATGATGGCCTTTTGTTGTCCGTGATCTAATTTATGGGAAGGTTAATCTTTTTCCTTGTGCTGCTATTGTGGGAAATTTCTAAAACAGTGGATTTCACAGAAACTTTTTAAGCGTAGATATAATAGTTGGAAAATATGAATAACTAAATAAAGACATGAAAACATAGGATAACCCAAAGTCAAATTCATTCTTTGACCTTTGCTCGAGGTCACTGAGATTTTAATTGCAATCCTCTAAAGCCACTGATTTCAAATTTGTAACAAATGTGCGAAGTGACAACGTGTGTCTATTGACATTAAGATCTCAGGTGAGCTACAGGACTATTGATCCCCTTGTTTCTTTCCTTAATTTCTTAAATTATTTGAGCTGCGACACGACAAAGACAACAAAGTGGCATGTGCGCCTAGCGAAAATACAGTTCGGCCTGGGGAACCGCCCAGTCTAATCAGAGTCTTCGTTGCCGGCATGGAAGTAGCTTAGAGTCTTAGCTACCCTTTAAGTGAACAGCAAAGGCCCTTATCAGACTGTGCGGATGCCCAGGCTGAGCTGAGTCTTCGCTGGGCGCAAACACCACTTGTTGGTTTTGTCGTGTCGCGGCTCATTTACTCTTGTCGAAAATCTGTCTTCGAGCTATAACTCCTGACCTAAACAGGATTTTGTCTTTGAACTTCGACCATAAGTTTATTTTGGCCATATGCAGAGTGTCGTGAAAAAAAACCAACGAAATTCATTCTTTTTAAATTGCTTTTTAGTTAGATCTATTTGTCCATGCAAAATTCTGTGTCTGGGCCCTTGTTCTTAAACCACACAAACTTTATTTGTGAAATTCCACAGATGACTATCTTATGGTGAAAAAGTATTACAAAAAAGAAATACATCTTCACGCACTAATCGTATTTGCGTTATATGGCCTTTCAGGGCGATGTGTGGAAAAAATAAGACAACTCTTGGTATTAGGCTCTAGGCGGGGTGGGGGTTATCCGTGTTGCATGAACTGTGTTGGTGTTTATTGTCATTTTTACGGTGGTTGGATATCATCGACTATTTATTTTTTGTTAGCTTTTCAGCCATTTTTCGACCTCGAATCTTTAACTGCATAGACAGTGCGTATCTTACGTGTATGTGCGTAACTCCTCATAGACCTCTTATGCATTTTTTTTTTCTCAATATTTACATTTCAGTGCATTTATTGAATAGCCCTATGGTAAACCATTAGAACGTAATGTAGTTTATACTTCAATAACTACATCGATTCACGCGACGTTACATCAGGTTAAATGACATCAAAATAAACATGGTTCTCTCTAATCTGATTGGACGTAGGCGACATTATGACGTAGTTGGCGCTGTTCCGCTGTTAGTAGAAAAACTGCGTATAAATGTTTTTTTTCTGCTTGAACTGGAGCCCTAACGCAAATTTGTGATCAATTAATAGATAAAAAAAATAATGAAAATATAAGCAATGAACTTAATTTTCTGGTGTTTATCGAGGTATCAACTACATTGGGTCACAAGCAAAGTTTACATGAACCCCTTCGGGGTTCACTTACTTTGCACGCGACCCAATGTAGTTTATACTTCGATAAACACCAGAAAAAATGAATACTTGTACTTGAGATAAGAAGGTGTAGCATTGATTGTTCAGTAAAAATTTCTCTTATGGTTTCATAAAAACATAATGTTGTGACTCCCATCAGAACCGTCTTGCTGAGACATTTCTATTGAGGGGTCACAACCTATGTTTTTGTTGAGAAATAAGGAAAATTATCTAATAATACTTAACACCAAACCTAATCTGGAGATTTGGTAATGATTTTTTCTGCTGTTGTTGTTGGTGATGCTATTTGTTGTCATGTTCAAATGAATTGCATGTGAGTTACATATACTGCTCACCTAAGAACTTTTTCTTAATAATAGTGTTAAAAATAATGTTTGTTTGTTTTCTAAATTTGAGCCGCGACACGACAAAACCAACAATGTGGTAGTGCGCCCAGCGCAGACTCTTATCAGCCTGGGCATCCGCCCAGTCTGATCAGAGTCTTCGCTGTCCGCATGAAGGTAGCTTAGACCCTTAGCTACCCTTAAGCGCTTAGCGTATGGTCTGATCAGACTGGGCTGATGTCCAGGCTGATCTGAGTCTGTGCTGGGCGCACAACCACATCGCTGGTTTTCTCGTGTCGAGGCTCATTTGTCGAATTTGGTTTTATTTCAGATCACAGACCAGGCTGTGAGCCACCTCCGCCACCGGAACCTTCGCGCTAAAGCCTATCAGTGGAAACGGATCCTGACTGCTATGACTACCGGACCTTCTTGCAGATAAACCAGACCGACATTAATGAGCCGCGACACGATAACACCAACAAAGTGTTTGTGCGCCCTGCGCTGACTCACATCAGCCTAGGCATCCAAAAAGTCTGATCAGACTCTTCGTTAGCTGCTCAAAGGGTAGCTAAGGGTCTGACCTACCTCCATGCACGCAGCGGACTGGGCGGATGCCCAGGCTGATCTGAGTCTGCGCTGGGCGCACAACCTCTTTGTTGGTTTTGTCGTGTCGCGGCTCATTATATTATCAAATATTTGGTTTGATTCATCTAATAAACCTGGTTTCAATCGAATCGCCTCATTTAGGCGTTTCTTCTGAAACAGCTGAATGCTTTCATTCACCTCTTCCATTTTTTGTCTCCCTTCACAAAGGGGATCAACTCTTAAAGCAAAGAACTTGCTCTCATGGGAGCAAATTCCTTCCTTTAAGAGTCTCCCATTGGAGCTAATAAATTCCTTTAAGAGTCGGCTCTATCTTAAAAGGTTTCAGTAAGAAAGAGGAAGTCACAAAAGTTCTTCCCCTTTGTAAAATGTGCAAAAAAACATGGAGAGGAAGAAGCCATACACCTTTAAGAAGTTCTGACCCAGATGTTATAAAACTAGAGAACATTCTCAAATTTGAAATAAAACACACTGATTGGCTGCTTCCGAGCACATGCTCGGAAGTAGCAAATCACTGTGCTTTATTTTGAGTTTGCGATTATTCTCAAGTTTTATAACCTCGAACCCTAATTTCTACAGTTCTTGTTTATCTGAAAATTGCTACTACCTAATAACAAAGCGGATTTAATACGCTGCTATTAGCATATGTATTCAAGATTTTATTTTTTAAAATATTCGTTCTAGCTTTAAAGGTATACTCCCTCGTATTTCATTATTAAATAATCACAAAATCATGAATCTGGTTAGTTGTATGCAACAGAATAAAGACTTGTTCAAAAAATCTTCAGCGAAAACATCTTTTTTACTAAGACAGAGACGACATATCAGTGCATGCCTTGTCTGAATATTCACGAATATTTTGTCGTCATGAATTGATTGACTCCCGCTGGCATTGCTGCAAGCATGTTTTGAATTTAGCGATTGGTGGAATAAATAACTTAACAATAGCATTAAATTCTATTCTCTGCACGTGCGTTCTTGTCTGCCAATAACTGTCCGAAGTCGATTAAAGAAAGGCCTTAAGATTAATCATGATATGAAAAACTATGATTGCTGGGCGTATTCAGTCTTTATTTTGGCGGGAAATGCGGACCGCGTTTCCCACTCTTTTGTTTATTTTCTTAAATTCTCATATTTCCAGTGACCACCACAAATCATATTTTTTGCAGATAAAAGTACTTTTAATTGCCATCATTATCATGCCTAGGATATACATTTTCTTGAAAAATTTAAAAGTTAGAAATAGAAACATTGAGGGCGTATATCTTTAAGTCATCATGTTATTGTCTGTTATATTCATATTAACTGTTTGTGTTTTCATTATTATCATTAGCATAATTTCTTTTATAATTGTCATTAGCATCATTTCTTTTATTATTATTATTATTATTATTATTATTATTATTATTATTATAGTTATTTCTGATCGAGGGCTCAGTGCCAGACTGGTCTAACTCACTGTTTTTCACAAATTCACTTTTTTGCAGTTTTGAAAACTTGATGGTCAAATACACATTCTTTGAAAATATTACGATTCATGTTTATGCAAAAAATGCTTTTATTCCTAATTTAAAAATAGTCTAGGAGCCAAATTGGCCAAATCTTTAGCGCAAGACTAGTCTAACTTCAATGAGACGAATTTGATTTGAAAGAGCATACCATGGATAAATGGCTAAGTTTTCAGTTTTATAAATTTAGATACAAGTTCTTTAAATCTTTAACTGTTTATAGGTCTAGGTACAGTGTTTTCTTAACACTTTAGTAAACAGTTTTTTTTGGTAGTAAAACCTCGAATCTTTTCGTTTCAAAATATTTTCCTCATTTTTCTTAGTGCAAGACTAGTCTATCTTGAGATAGACTAGTATTGCGCTAAGAAAAAGTGGATTTGAAGTTAGACTAGTTTTGCACTAACGAAAAAAAAGTTATATAAATTGTCCTTTTTAAATGTTTAAAGTTGTTAAATAGCTATTTCACAGCTCATGCTTATTGAGTTTTTGCCTTCAAACTGTAAATATTGTTACAATTTGTTTTATAATGACTTATATTTTGCATTTGAAAAAAAAAAGTCTATCTCAAGTTAGACCAGTCTTGCACTAAACTTTTCAGCGCAAAAGTAGTCTAAGTCCCAAAAACCTAATTTAACAAAAATGAATTAATAAAATGGAACAATGTAAGCATTTCTTTCCGTATTTTATGTAAATGTGTCGAATTTATATTAATATTTTGTTTATGTACTGTAATTAATCAGTTTTTTGCTTCTCCTGAAAAGTTTCAAAATATGGAGTTAGACTAGTCTTGCACTAAGCCCTCGTGATGTTTTACTTGTCAATATTACTATCATTATTGTCATTGTAGTAATCATTGTAATTTTCATTATTTCATTACTAGTATCTTATAATTATTTTTATTATCAATATCATAATTATAATTATTATTGTTATTATTATTATTATTTTTATTTTCATTTGATACCTATTATTATTATAATTCAATTCAATTCAATTCAATTATTAAAATATTTTATTATAAAAATATTATTATATCATCATTATCATTCCTATTTTATTAGTATCATTTTTTCCTTATCATATTTATTATTATTATTATTATTATTATTATTATTATTATTATTATTTTTATTATATTTTATTATTATTAATCTTATTATTCCTTTTATTATTACTATTATTATTATTCTCTTTCGAATCATTTCATGAGCATTATCATCACTTCTTCTATTGACCTTTTCATACCACAGGAGATAACATTATTTTGGGGAACGCGATAATGTTAGCAGGCTTTGTGTGCAAACACAATTACGCTCCACCTTACACCTGTTCCGCCTTTTTCAATGCTTCGCCCCTTTCTGGAAACATGCTATTTCAAGGATGAACGAATATCAGGTTTTCCGCTGTTTCCGCATGTTATGCTCAGCACTTTACCAGTAACCCGTAAATTCATTAAACAATATAATAATGAGCCACGACACGAGAAAACCAACAATGTGGTTGTGCACCCAGCACCCAGCGCAGACTCAGATCAGCCTGGACATCCACCCAGTTTGATCAGACTCTTCACTAAGCGCTTAAAGGGTAGCTAAGGGTCTAAGCTACCTCTATGCGGACAGCGAAGACTCTGATCAGACTGGGCGGATGTCCAGGCTGATCTGAGTCTGCGCTGGGCGCATAACCACATTGTTTGTTTTCACGCGTCGCGGCTCAATTATTATATAAGAAACTCCAAGTTTACTATAGAGAATTGAACTGAACTGAACCGAACTTTATAAATTATCAACCCTGTTTTCTGCGGAATTATGATTATTTCTCTCAGCAATGGAAACGACTCTTGTCTTTTCAACAACAGTGGACTCATAATTCCTTATAAGTATTTTTATTTTCGTTGGCTGAATTTGAGCCTTCACGGATGCGGCGACAGCGATCATCACTGCAGTGTGCGTCAGCATTAATCACAACGATACGAGATAAATTTTTACTTTTGTGATACTGATGGTCACGTTTATTTCAGGGCACACCTGCTTATTTGCTTAGCAGTATTTACTGCCTAGTTTCAAAGTGTTATTTACATATATGCATTTTTTACAAAAAGACTACAAACTGGTATGAACATGTACATTGTGTAATTTGGGTTGCGAGTTTTTGCCACCTACAACAGTTTCTCTTCCTATGAGCCCAGGTCATCAACAATCATCGTGTCTATACTTAATCAGAAATCATCTTAGATTTGGATTTAGATTTTTCTATTTTCTATTTTTCTTCTTTATCTTCATGTTTGGATTCATTGTTTATTGTTTATATATCATTCTATCATAACATATACCTTTTAAACTTCCCTTTTTCTCCCAGTGCTGTCGATTCATGTCTTATTTTCATAAGATACATGAAAAAAATTCAATTCAATTCAATTATTCATTCAGATTTTTAAATACATTTTGGCGCATCTTCAACACAACCATGGTCTAATCATATATACCTTCCCTGCAGTATATGACGTCGCGCTGACGTCCCACTGACGTAAGTACGACGTCATTTGACGCCCTGTGCCAGCTACATTTATTGGCTGAGATGTTCTGGCCATATACCCTGGACGGCTGGGACGAACATGAAAAAAATAATAATAAATGAAAGTAAAAGCATCAGTGAAAGCTTATCACCACACTCGTCATTATGGTCAGCTTTAAACAATCAAAACTTCCTTGATTTGAGACAACTCATGTGATTTCCAACTGCTGCATTGGTGACAAGCAAAGGCTCTGATCAGACTGCACATAAGTGCAGTCTGATAATAGTGTTTGCTTGTATGGATGTGACCCAAGCCACAGTGACAACTGTGAGGTCTTTGATTACCCTGTAGATGAATAAATGAGAAGGATGAACATATTAGAAGTCACATGACACGGCCAAGTCTACATTAAATGGCGTCACATGAAAAGATATTTGCTAATAATTGGGATCAAGATCTTCTCAAAGGTTCACCTTTAAAGCATGACACGATTGTTGCTAAATGTTCATTTATTTCTGGAACAGTTCGGCCTATGCCAGCGCCTATGGCATGGGCTGAACTTGAACTGCTAAAAATAGATTCAATGTTTTTAATAACGCTAAAATTCGCAAAGTACTTCTTTATTGTTATATTTAGTATCTTATACTTAAAAGTACGTTTAATTGACATATAATTTAACCAATGACAGCGCATTTCTATAAACTCTGTAATTCTGTAGTTCTTTTGTCTATCACACCTATATTATACGTAGAAATAAAGCATTCACATGATTTAGGAGTTGTTTTCTCTGCACACCGTCTTGCATTAGGATAAACGGTTTGTGACTATTGTTTGGAACAAGTGGCGGGCGCACCAGTGGCGGCCAAATTTGGTTATCGTGCGCAGTTTCGTATTTACTGCAAACTAGATTATATAAAATGGTAAAATGCCAATATTTGAACAAGGAAGATCCCAGGCAGGCACATGGTGTCAAAAAGCCGTCGTCATTCTGACGTCGATGCGACGTCATTACGTCGCATCGACGTCAGTACGACGCCATTTCAACGTCATGTGCCTGCTGGGTCGGTACATGTCGCATCTTAGGGGGCAAACATTTTCTTCCAGGTACTCCCATAGCAACATCATTTCTTTTCCGAGTGACTATTATGCTTGACCCTCACATAGTTGGATCACTTGAATTTGTATACCGAACGCACTCACAGTGTAAACATGTTCATAAAAAATACCAAATGACTATTTATAGTCGAAGTTAACGTAAAATTCTTAGAAAATGAATCATTCAGCGCATGGCAACCGTGATGGCCGCCGCTGGTACACTGTACAGTATACACGTGATTTGCTTCTCGTTTAGGACTTATTTCGAGAACCTGTCACAGGCCTTTCTTAATGTCTACTTCAAAATAAATTGGTTTAATGATGATAGTTACCCCATAATGTTTTATTAAAATATAGACAATCTAAATGACTTTGTTACGTTACAGAGTAAAAATGGTACAAAAATGATACCACTGGCAGCACATCAGCGTCTATGTGTTTCCTTGAAATTGTTCGTCATCAAAAACTGCAGCTAAAGCACATCAGCGCGATATCGGAGGTCCAGACCTGAAGGTGAATGGGTACATTTCAGGGGAAGCAACTCTGTCATTTTCATTTTTGTCTTACTTCTCATTTTTAAAGGTTTTTACCATGTATGGACATGACAACCATCCTGGTCATGTGACCAAAACCGCTCAAACAATGTTTCATGTCCCCGACCCATTAGGGTACTTGGCTTTGAAGGAAAAGATGCCTGAAGTTGTTTAAATACGAGTGAACGTTTTGAACGGTCAAATAAAGACCTTAAAACTTGGTACTGCAACATAATAATTTGAGCCGTGGCACGAGAAAACAAACAAAGTTGCATGTGCGTCAGCGAAGACTCAGATCAGCCTGGGCATCCGCCAAGTCTGACCATAATCTTCGCTATCGGCATGGAGGTAGCATAGATCCCTAGCTACCCATAAAGCACATAGCGAAGACTCCGATCAGACCGGGCGGATGCCCACGCTGATCCTAGTCTTCGCTGGCGCGCATGCCACTTTGTTGGTTTTGTCGTGTCGCGGTTCAAATTATTATGAACTCGTTTAGTTCATTGTATACACGTGTACCAACTCTTATACCACAGTCTTCAACAATGTCATAGCTGTTTTCCATATATTTAGCTTTAAAAAAATCTTTAAAAAGTTTAAAATCTCAAGCAATTTTTGTTTAATACTAGTGTCACGCATTGGCGTATCAACTTGCGTACGTACGGCGTATCCGGATACGTGGCAGTAAGAAAGGAACGCCACAGCAACGCCACAGCAACGAAAGCTTACGTAGCTGATACGCAGCACGATCTCCTTGTACGCCAGGGTTTTGCGATTTTTTCAAACCGGTTTGAAAAATTCGCCGCACGTACGCAGCACCTTTGATACGCCATACATACGTCACACGAACGCCGTAAAAGCGAAAACAACGCAGCAGTGACGCAGCGGGTACGTAGCGTGATCGCTTGGTACGCCATTGCAACGCGTACGGTGTAACTGTGGCGTACGTATGGCGTATAAAGCGTTTTAACTGCGAACCTACAGCGTTCTTTTCTTATCTATAGCGTATCAGGTGCGAATGAATGACGTATATTATGCTTCTATGGAGTATCGTGGCGTATGAACTGCGTACGAACTGCGTACGGACTGCGCACTTTGCGTTGTTGTGGCGTTGCCGCTGCGTAGGTGTTACGTTGTCAATTTCGTTTCGGCGTTGCATGAGTACCTACTACGTCAACACTACGATCATAGGCCATAATTTGAATCAGTGATATCAATAAACCGAACTGAATCAATGAAATCCATACCTCGAATTATGGATAGCCATAAATCACCATTACGGTAGAGGCTTGTTATTTAAACTTATTATTTGCAAAGTCGAATTATTGATACCCATATTTCTAATAAGTGATATCCATAAATAGGCCAAACAATTGAGATCTACAATCCGATTCATGAACATCACTTATTCTTATTATGGATAATATCCAGAAATCTAAATGATAAGCGGCTATTACTAATTTGAATAAAGAATATCACTAACTCGACTTATTGAAATCCATAACTCGAACAAGTGATATCCATAAATTGGCAGGGTTATGGATATCCATGATTCGATCCATAACTCGAAAAAGTGATATCCATCAATATTTCTGATGATTGGGTATCTATAATTCGAATTATGGACATCCATAGTTCGACCCATGGATATCCATAAATAATTAGGGAAACTCACTGATAATTATGAATATCACTTATTCAGATAATGGCTATCGCTTTCTCGAATGATGGATGTCCATACGTTTTATCGATATCTATAAATAGGGAATACATAGTAAAACGGCACCCCGTAGGTCCTGGCCTCTTTGTCCCCAATTAGGTAGACTGCTGTCTCAGACTCAGCTGCTGCTGGATCTCAGTGATGACAGCTGACTGTGTTTGACGGTCTGGCTCGATAGGTGCAGCCGATTTTCCCCGTCCCCGTGGTGCTTCCTGGGCGTGACTTCTTTGTGTCTGTGTGTGTGTGTGTGTGTGTGTGGAGGGGGGGGGGTAATGTTTTGCTAGTTACTTGCAGTGACTGCTTTTGGAAGAAAAACAGCAGCACAGAGCACAGGAACATTTATACGCAGCTTATTACGCCGCTAGTACGCAGTAGTTACGTTGTATTTAAAAATGAAACGCCGTGCTAACGAAACAGTTACGCCACAGCAACGCATTATACGCCACACGTACGCCACGCATACGCCTCAGATACGCCAAAGGTACGTCGCAGAATCGTCACACTTACGCCGTGTACTAGAATTTGCATAAAATACGCCACAGTTCTTCGCGATCGACCCGCGTATGTAATTTTTGTGAAATACGCCGCTGATACGCAATAGTGTGACACTAGCATAAGATTTAGGTGAAATAATAGGAAACTAGCGATACTAGTATTTTTATTGTGTTTAGGACTTTTGTGTATGTAATGTTTACTAGAAATTTATAACACTTCTGTCTGGCGTTTTAGAATTCCCCTCCAGGGAAGGTGCGATATATCGCTTCAGATTCAGTCCCAGAGCACATACCGGTGAAAGCCATATAAATGTGAGGTAGCCGGTGTAATCTTTTATTTATACACTTATTGTCAACGCCCATGGGCGTAGACTATCACAGTAATTGCTTTTGACATGGGAAGTACAGCCATTTGTTCCCCACTATGCAACTTGAACGTTATGCTGTTCGCATAGGTGGCGTGAGTGCTGTTCGCATAAATGTCGTTAGCGGCCATAAGGGTCGTGCTCGATTTGGCTGTGCGCACTGCGCCAGAAAAGCTATTAGAATTTCGATATCGAGCATACCAAACGAGCAGGAAAGGGGCGAATGCACGGCTATTGAACAAATCATGATATGATGACGTTTTGAGAAACACACATACTCTTCTGTCTGACGACATTTTTGGTAATGCAAGCTGAATTTTAAGGGAATAAAGTTCAAATTTCATCATACAAGCTTAGAGCTATATCTTCTTTATATTTTTTCCTGTGTCGTCTGCTTGTCCGCCATTTTGTTTTGACTATTTGTGCTGTCCACACCACCTTCTTGTTTGGAACAGTGCACACCGTTCCAGAACACAGTTCCGGAGCATCGATTGATGTTCCAAAAATCCTGGCTGTGCGCACAGCCCAATCGAGCACGGCCAAGCTGTTCGCAAATATGTCGTGAGCGCTATTCGCATAGATGTCGTAAGCGGTCATATGAAATACTGCGCATATGGTAACACAGGGTAGCAGAATGTATCACAAGGTACAGTTGAATTGATGACTTGTGATTTCACGGCCTTTTAAACTTTCTGTCAACCATGGAATGCTATGAAACCTACAACTCGCATCCGTGCTGGAAATCCTCCATTGAAGATTTTAGGTCGGATTTTGAGATATAAACAAAAGTTTTATTTTAGATTTATGTGGTTGCAATGGTTTATTTGATAAGCATCAGCAATAAATGTTTGCTAGGCGTAGACCAAGCTTTTTGTGAAAGCTTTAATTGTAAATGTGATATATGTGGGAAACGTTTTAACCATCTGCTATATTTTCAGAGACAAAAAATGAGTCGTGTTATTAAGTTGTACAAATGTGAAATATATGGCAAAAATTATGTTCATCGTAGTAGTGTAGACTGGCTCCAGTCGAATCTGACAATATAATCTTATCTCTCTTTCGATGGTTAGATCCTGTGTCAGCAATAGAGAATTTTTAAACATAGGGTCTGGGGCCAGACTACGTAGTAGAGTAGCGGACCATAAGAAAACTTTACGATCAGAAGAGGCGGTTCATATAAAAATACCATGCTAGTGTCCTTTGATATCAAGTTTATCAGGCGAGACAAGAAACATCGTAGGAATGGCAAGGCTTGTCGAGCCAGTCCGACCGGTGTTTATTGTCGAGCCTAATAAACATGATATAAAAAAAAACACAAAGGGTAATTTTGGGAAATATGGTCCAATCGGGAATATGGTCCACCCGGAATAAAATGCATACTATTAATGCTCAAATGGTACTAGAATCAAACTGTAGACTTAAAATATCTGTATACATGTACTATCAAGTTACTCGTAATGGACCAAGACAATTTTGAATCATATCTCAGCGAATAATAATTTTACTTGCCTTTAAAAAAGGTGTTCAGTCAAAAACATACAGATGTAAGAAAATAGTATCGGATTGAAGGAGCTAGTTCTATCGGGCTGATGAGATTTTCGCAAATTTATTTCTAATGATCAACAAAGTTCCATCTCAAGGCAGTTAGAAATACATGTAAGCATTAGTGTGGATAGAAAATGGAAATATCAACATTTTCATGCCACAGTATCATGGCCTGTTTGGGGTAAAATGGTCCACCAAAAATTACAGTGCTAAACCTCCATTTGGGGTAATATGGTTCACCTGGCCCCGAGGTTATAAAACTTGAGTACATTCTCAAACTCAAAGTAAAGCACACTGATTGGCTGCTTCCGAGCACATGCTCGGAAGCAGCCAATCAGTGTGCTTTATTTTGAGTTTGAGATTATACTCAAGTTTTATAACCTCGAACCCTGAAATTTATCACGTGAGCCTTCAACATCATGTTCGTTGGGAATATTTGCAAAAGTTTATTTCCTCCTGCTTTATTAACTAGCCAGAATAAACTTTCAGGAAGTGGATTTTATTTAAATGCCAAATAAATGCGCAAAAAGGCTAAATTCCTAAACTGTTAAGAAATGGTTGTTTAATTTTTTTCATGTTGACTTTAGGGCCCAATGTTTCATCAGACAGATTTTACGAACATAGTGTACATCTTTAAGACATAAAAACGTGTACACTATGCAAAGAAATTCAGATCTTTTATCACACTTATCAATATTATGACATGTTTATCTTTAACTAGTTGGCCTATTTTATGTAGACCGCCAAACGTCTCCAACTATTTGATCATGGCTCTCGCACTTTTTTTTGGCAAAAAAGCGGGACGGTGAATACTGTTATCGGCCAACTTCATTAATCCGCCCAGCCAGAGAAAAGTGACGCAACTGTTACGATGTTTGTCGGTATAACCTATTATTACTTATAAACGTCCCTGCTCTGATAAACACCATCCCCACACCTTTCCCCACACCTTTCCCCACCCCCATCTGCCCCTTTCCAATATAATGTTATACTGACTCGCTAACCTTCGTTTACAATACAAATACAATACAAATACTTTTATTTCTAAGGCTCAGATAACACAAGTTACGTATGAGCTAATAAAACATACTAAGAATAACATGGTAGCTGTTTAAACTGGTAACATGGTGGATAGGGAAACATAGAAAAATTGAACTATATATGAAAGCTTTTTGTAAACACAGATATAGCTTATAATACGTTTTGTTTCAATAATCTACTTATAACGGGGATAGCTGCCTATACCTCTTCACAAGGCCACGTCTGCGCGAGGCTTCATTCATCCAAGCTCACTTGTAGTCCGTGCAAGTCATGCGCTGGTATGTCACATTGTGAACTTTCATTCAAAAGAGGATATGAATGAAGCCTCGCGTAGACATGTGTGAAAGAAAGACCAGCATATTTCGGTGTGGAACACACAACTGGATTATTACTGCAACTCGAGGGTAAGTTCTTATTGAAAAAGATAAAATATCATTGTACCGTAAGTTTCCAGATAAGCAGGCTTTGGCACAATGATATTTTTCATTTTTATGTTTTAACCATTTATGTAAATGTACAAAAACACGACTACTTAGCAGGAACATCAGTACAAACGATTTGCAAACCATGAACAGGTTGCTCGACAGGAGCAGCCGGATCATGATCTGCAACGTTTGTCTCATGTAAACATTTATGATAAACATATTTTATACATATATATAATTTCAAAGATACATATTAAGTTTGTATTTCTTGGGTACATACGGTAAGTAAAAAAAGAAAGAAAAAAAGGTTACATTTTCGGCATTTTTTTCTCAAAGTTCAACAGTATGGAATGGAAGGAATAGAGTCCAAAATATTAGACCGAACACCAACATTGAGCCTTGACCATCACTATGACAGCTAAGCCAAGGAGGGTCACAATAGGCCCTGGTCAGACCGCTCAAGCAGGAGCAGTCCGGTCAGGATCTATGGAGTCTGACCAACCATATCAAGCCAATGGGATTTTCTCCATATGGTATCCACAGATCTGAGACAACTGTTAAACAATAAGTTTTATAACCCAAAAATATATAACCACACGCACAAAATAAAAATAAATAAATAAATAGATAAATAAATAAATAAATAAATAATAATAACAATAATAATAATAATGATAATAAAGACAGCGTGGCGGAGTCGCTTTCGCGGTCATGTCAGTCACGCCCGCGCGGAGTCGCTTTCGCGGTCATGTCAGTCACGCCCGCGCATCAGCCGCTTCTGCTGGGACAGAAGCATCCTGTTGACCGAGCGGAACTGCCAAATTTAGCGACAGCGAATACACCAGGCCACCTCTAGTTTATATACTTTTACACTATACATGTCATTACTACGATATAATGATATTCATGATATTCCAGTAAAATGCCAACACTAAGCTGGCGAAACAGTGTCAATCATCCCAACATGAAAGACTTTAACGATACACTACTAACCTAATTTTGCAGGTTTTTCATTACCGATGTTGTTAATACTATTTAGTGTCAATAATTATCAACATAAGTACACGTCGTAACTCATTAATATATGGTAAAAACATGTACTTTATCGTTTAAATTCGTTCATTATGACGGAAACAAATTTACTTAAATTGGACAATTTGAGCATGGAGTTTGAGGTAAATAATGCTTTATATTTAAGAACGTTAGGACGTTGGTAGTAATACGGTTTAAGATATTTTTGACGCGATTCTTTAAAAGCTGGGCAAACAAGTAGGTAATGAAATTCATCGGCTAGGTCCTGTTTTTCACATAAGTTACATTTTCTGTCAGAGAGCTCAATTGATTCCCACCTTAAAGTTTCAATGGGTAAATAGTGGTTTGCTGTTCTATATTTTATTAGAGGTAAGTATTTATTTCGGGGTAATATATTAAGATAGTTCTCAAACGGAAAATCGGTTTTAAGAAGTCTGTAATTAAGTCCTTTTGACGAGCCGTAAAGGGACTGATGCCATTTTTGCACAAACTGCTTTTGAAGAATTGTCTTAACAATCTGGTTTATATATGAAGGCATATTTTCGTTCTGATTAATCCAAAAGTCATTTCTTCCTACTTCTTGCAAAATACTTTGTACGTTTCTCAGCCATTTGAAGTGGTGATCAGTAGATTGTAGGCAAATTTGATACATCAAATTTGCCAGTTTTAATTGATTTCCAGTGATAAGTCTCGTCCAGTATCCAATAATTCTGGCCTTGATAGAGATTTCTATAGGGTAACGGCCTAATTCTCCGTACAGCATATAAAGCGGCGTGCTATTTCGGCATTTCGTTATTGACCTTAGAAATGAATTTTGTATTCGCTCAAACATTTGCAAATTTTCATACCCCCAAACCTCGCAGCCATAAGTTATGATAGGCACAATAGTACTGTCAAAAAGCTTCAGTTGGAGGTCAAGAGGAAGATTCAAATTGTTTATACGCATATACAGCAGGTGCATGGCTTTATTTGCTTTATCGTATATACTTTTCCTAGCATTAAGAAAACTGCCATTATTAGACAAAAGAACCCCTAGATATCTAAAACTATTAACAATTTCAATTCTATTACCATCCATATGGAAAACGTGTTTGTCTAATTTTCTCGACCCGAATATAACGATTTTAGTTTTCTCATAATTTATTTTAAGTTTCCAACTATTGCAATACTGTAAAAAATCGTCTATGCATTTTTGCAGATTTTCGGGGGAATCAGCTATCAATACGGTGTCGTCTGCATAAAGCAGCACGAGAAGTTTCGTGAAAAAATACAAATCGTCCGTACGGCATTCTATTTGGATTCCCGAGTTTCCTTTTGATTGTAAATGAGTTTCCAGGTCGTTTAGAAAAATAGAAAAAAGCACAGGCGACAGATTTTCACCCTGTCTTAGTCCACAACTGCTAGAAAAAAGGCCGAGACAGAATCATTGAGGATAACACATGATTTTATCTGTTGGTACAAATTATATATAACACGGAAGAATTTTCCATTAATAGAATTGTCCAAGAGTTTTTTCCACAGACCAATGCGCCAAACAGAATCAAAGGCTTTTGCAAAGTCGACGAATGCGCAATACATTTTTTTCTTTTGTGTTTTTAATAAATCGAATAAAGCATGTAAGACAAAAATATGATCAGTTGTAGAGTAATGTTTTCTAAATCCAGCTTGGTTTTCGGAGAGTACGTCGTTCTCTAACAAAAATACATTTATTCTTTCGTTCAGAATGGCAGTAAATAATTTAGCAAGGCAGCTTAACAAAGTGATTGGTCGATAATTTTCTGGGAGGGTGGGGTCGCCTTTATTTTTATAGATCGGTTTAATCATACCTTCTACCCACTGTTGTGGTATAAGTCCCGAATCGAGTATTAAATTAAAAAGAGATGTATATATTGGTAACATTGCAGCTTCCGAATGTTTTATGTATTCGTTTATTATCTGGTCTGGGCCTGGGGCCTTCGAGTTGTTTAACTTGGATATACATTTTGAGATTTCTGCCGTAGTTATAGGTGAGTTTAAAGACTCGTCATCATCAAAGAGAAACAACATGAATTCTGTTTGGTTCTCCTGAAGACGTACCTCACCAAAATGTGGTCCACTCATCACGGAAAGAATTTGCTCCTAGAGGAGCAAATGCTTTCATTTAAGAGCTGACCCTTTTAAAAAGGGTCGCAGGTATATAGTAGAAAGTATATTCATTCACCTTAATACAGTGGACCCTCTTTACAACAACGGCATTTGTTCCCAAAAATTTTGACGTTAAACTGAATTTGCTGTTGTAAAGAATGCACATTTAGAACAATTTAGCCATTCCGTGCAAATAAAAATGACGTTATAAAGAATTTGCTGCTGTAATGAGTGCCGTTGTAAAGAGGGTTGACTGTACTGTCTTTTTAAGCATTTTGGCAGTGGGTGATTAACTATTCTGTAGACTCTATCTCTAAATGACACCCCGTCCCACTTTCTTGTATTTAATACGATATCGCACCTGTGCTCACAGAAATTGAAAAGAACAATAGATTTTGGGGTGTTATGCTATATTATCTGAGGGTTTTCGTTATGGGTGTAAAATCTAGACAGAGACAGACTTTTATAGGGATGATTCCTTTTCATTCTTAATAAAGCGTTTACCGGGTTACCAACAATAATTATGCAATCAAATTGCTGTTACTGTGATAGACGTTGATGAACTAAATATAGTTTCACACCTTTTCTGATATCAGTCCGATGGGCTGTATGATACCAAGAATGAAAAGTCAAGTCTTCAAGCCAAATAGGCCAAACAAAACAAATGCGAGTTTTCGATTTTCCGACCTACCCTTATTTTTCTCGCGCTCTACATGTTTTATTGCATAGTATGAAAAAGTAATAGTATTGTTGATGTCATGTACATATACGTAAGGAAAAAAGTTCTGCACGGATGTTAATTTAACATCCGTGCAGAACTTTTGTCCTTAAGTATAGTTCATTGTTACTTCAGTTTGGCAACCTCACAGATTGATGGAACAAGGGCACTACAGGAATTGTCCACCCAGCAGTCTCCACCCATATAATTATACTGCAGGCAATTTTCTCCTGTAGCACCATTTGGTTCAATTTGGCACCATTTCAGATACCTGAAAAAGATGAAAGACATGTCATTTTTGGCTGATGGACCATACTACACCAGTTTATGTATCAGAGACCGAAGAAAATATGGATATACACGTATATATTTACATTCTTGGTGTATTTACTGAAAAGCCCTACAGTAAACCATTGGAACGTAATGTTGTTTACATTCCAATAATTACACTGAGACACGCGACGTCAATGACGTCAAAATAAACCATGGCTTTCTACAACCTGATTGGACGTCAGCAACGTCATGACGTCATACATGCCGTTCTGCTGTTAGCAATAAAAAGTGCGTGTACGTGTTTTACTGCTTCAATTTTGGCGCTTATACAAGATTTTTCATGAAAGATTTGATTAAAACGAATGCAAATATAAGCAATGAACTTAATTTTTCAGATGTTTATCGAAGTGTAAACTACATTGGGTCACTAACCCTTCGGGGTTCATGTAAACTTTGCTAGTGACCCAATGTAGTTTACACGTCAATAAACCTCAGAAAAATAAATTCATTCCTCAAATAAACGTGTATTTGGGATAAAGTTATACAGTACTTCAGTATTATTTCAGTCGTTTCGGACCTATTAATGCTGATAAGAATGCAAAAACCCAAAGAATAAACAAGCACTAGCTCGTCGGGGAATAAACCTAAACCCAAGACCCGACGATCATTACTTAAAGGAAAACACTTACTAAAATGCATGTTGGACTCAAATTTAAGACTCTAATAAAACATGAAATTTGCCGAACATTTCATGAAAATCGGACTTTAAATAAGAAAGATATGACAGTTTAAAGATATCAAAATGTTGAGCCGGGAACCAGCAATTCTGTGAGTTAATGATGTCATAAACTTGCAGTCAAAAATGAAAATCCTCAATAACTTCAGTTTGAAAGAAACTATAGATAAATGAAATGCATAAATCAATATTTTACTTCATAAAGAAACAATTAAAACTAAAACAAGCTGTAAAACTAAGCAAGTTATGCTGTTATTCTAGATTTAAATATTTATCATGTGATAGGAACTTCCAAAATGGCGGCCTCCGAAACCGCCATTTTGATTTTTTAAAATCTTCATATCTTCCTTATTTTAAGTCCGATTTTCATGAAATTTTCACCAAATTAAATTGCTAATCAAGATCTATAATTTGAAGTCCATTCATATTTAAGTGAATTTTTTCCTTTAAGGTATACTGGTACACCTCTATCTCAGTGAGCACATGGCGTCGAATGACGTTGTACTGACGCTGATGTGACGTAATTACGTTGTATGGACGTCATGTGCCAGCTGGTTATGTTTTTCTGTCATCTTTACAGCAGTACACACTATATTGCAATGATTAACGCGTTAGACTACCAATACAGGGATCGCAGGTTCGCTCACCTACTTTTCCAGGCTTTCAAATGAGTCTTATGGCGAAGATCCCGTCTTCGAATGACCTAAATTAAGTCCGAATGTACTCACTCACGCAATGTCATCTTTACAAAGGGAATTACTTTTTGTGACTCTCCTGTTAGCTTCATTGGCCGACGAAAAAGCACTGAGGTAAAGGGGTATGTTCATACAGTAAAGAATTTGCTCCTTATGAGAAAGTTCTTTCCCTTAAAAGTTGACCAACATTGTGAGGGGTGGCAAAAGTGAAACGGAAGAGTTGCTTCCCTTAAAAGTGCATCAGTTCATCCAAGGGTTAGATCAATATTGCTAAACCAACAAGGCCCCAAGATTTTAATACTTTTTTCATGCTCAACTCAGCTGAACATGAAATTTTACCTGTTTAGAAATAGCAAATTATTGATAAATATAACAGTTGTATTTTTGCTCAGTTTAGCTGAGTATGAAATTTTCTTTGCTTATGAATATAAATGGATGGATGGATGATTTGCGATTTTACGTCCTTTTCAACAGTATTTCAGTCATATCAGGACGATGGGCTTGTGATAATGAAAGGCTGTGTGCAATGGAACCCCGTTTACGATGGAAAGAACTCCACCTCCAGCGGGGCTCGAACCCGCGACCGCTAGATCAGTAGGCCAGCGCTTAACCCACTGAGCTACCGGGGCTCCTTATGAATATAAAAATGCCAACATTAGTTATTGATAAGTACAGTTGAGTTCTTGTTCAGGTTGGCTGAGTATGAAATTTTCTTTGCTTATGAATATGAAAATGCCATTAGTTGGCATTTTCATCTTTATCAGCAGAGAAAATTTCATGCTCAGCTGAAATGATTTCGAGAAAGTTTTAAATCCTCTGGGCCTGAGTTAAGATAGCCAGTTAAGTGAAGGTACATCCTGACACCCGGGCGAAGCAAGATAAACTTTCAAGAGAGAGCACTTTAGAACAAAAAGTTCCGCGCGGCCTTTTGGCACGAAATATATGGATGCGGCCGAATCAAAAGTGACAAATAAAGACTCTGCTTAGGCTTCGCAACTGCCCATGCTGATTTGAATATTTACAGTAAACAATTGACTGAAGATCAGTTTTAACTCGACTTCAGTCACACTAGTACGTCCTTTTTTACTATATGTCATGCCCAATCAAAACAAGAGCAGCCAGTCCGAACACTGAAAAGCATATGAGCCGCGACACGAAAAAACACAACTAGGTGGCATGTGCACCCAGCGAAGGCCCAGATCAGCCTGGGCATCCGGCCAGTCTGATCAGAGTCATCGCTGCCCGCATAAAGCTAGCTAAGGCCCTTAGCTACCCTTTAAGTGAACAGCAAAGACGCTGATGCCCAGACTGATTTGAGTCTCCGCTGGGCGCACATGCCACTTGGTTGGTTTTGTCGTAGCGCAGCTTATATACAGTGGGGCATTGATTTTAAACTGAATCAGCTGTTCTGATAATCAAAGCACCTATCGTACTTTGTCGGTAATAAGACGGAAGTTCATCCGTCCAGAATTACCGCTATTATGTGAATCAGTCTAGTGAAATTTGGCTATGAGATGGGTTTTCCTTGGAAAACAATTCCGAGAGCTTGATCCGTCTCATAAGATGGATCTATATTTCTTGGATCTTGTTCAAAGCAAAAGCGATACGTCTTATAACGGAATTAATACCTACGGTATTCTAAATTGCCGAGAAACAATGTACTCTCGTTATCTCAACACTGATATCTCAATGTGCCCTCTTATATCAAAGATTCTAGTTTGCACATATCTGAGCCGCGACATGAGAAAACCAACAATGTGGTTGTGCGCCCAGCGCAGATTCAGATCAGCCTGGGCATCCGCCCAGTCTGATCAGAGTCTTCGCTGTCCGCATGGAGGTAGCTTAGACCCTTATATAAGCCCTGAGCGAAGAGTCTGGTCGGACTGGGCGGTTGCCCAGGCTGACCCGAGTCTGCACTGGGCGCACAGCCACTTTGTTTTTACTTGTCGCGGCTCATTTCTTTTCTTATTTGTCATATTTCAATTCCGCTGATATCTCAAAGTAAATATTCTGGGACCAAAAAACTTTCTTTGAGATATCAATAGTTTAAGATGGATTTCGAGAGAAATCAGAAATTTTCGATTGGTTTAGACTTTTATTCTAGACCATCGCTTTTTATATTCATTTGGACCCCGCTTTTGATACTAATAAGTTTTGGAATCGACTGCCATTTTGAAAACATCAAGAAATTACAGTATGCTTTTCTCTGACTTTCGTAGCCAGATATTATCAGGGTCGCTGATTAGGCTTATATGGCCGAAACTTCGAAGTGTGGCCCATGTTCCTTCTTGTGAATGTGTTCTCTGCTCTAGAAGGAACTCTTTAAGATTTTTATTCGACACTGAAATATCGAGAGTTGAATGTACTTTAGGTGTTGATGCCTGTCATATTGACGTCAAAAAGAATTATGTTATATTGTACGTTGTTCTATGTAAATGAGGAACTGACTGCGATAAACTATTGTCCTACTTCTATGGCGGCAGCAGCCCCTTCATAAGACGGAGCTACATTTCAGGGGTTGGTTTCGAAGGGAAACCCTACGTTTTATTACCGATGACATACTGTTTACTGAAATGCAGAGAATAATGTACTTTTGGCGTTGATACCCATCATATTGACACTGTACAGGCTTGCCACGCTCAGAGAAAAACATCTTAAAAACGCTTTTTTCTACGTCAGGGAATAGTCGGAGAATATTCTGGTCGGTCAGGGAATTTTTTAAAGGACTTAAAAAGTCCAGGAAATTGAAAGTTTATGACTACGGCAGTTTTCAGAAATTATGCATGTAATTATTCTGTTCCAGAGGAAAAGATGTACTTTCCAGAGAGATAGTGAAGGCGCATCGCCTTCCTCATTGGGAGCTCCCTGGGTAGCAAATCCTTTTCAAGACTAACTCTCAGGCCACCCCCTCCTATTTCCTAGTTATATAATGAGCACTTTTGAGATAAAGAGTAAAATTAATTTTTGGATCCAAGAATAGGGTATGGAAAACGGTAAAATGCCTGGGAAAAAAAATCTGTGAAAAGTCATGGAATAGTCGCAACCCTGGTTATAAAGAATTTTGTTATACTGTATACTGTTATATCAAGGTTGACTGTTTCGTACTTGAGTGAGTTACTTACGGTGCTATTTTATCAGCGATAACCCAACGCCACTGTCCCTCCTCTCTGTCGTCAGAAGCTCCTACCCAGGCTCCCTTGGTATTACCAAACCACTTCAGCTGCTCTGTCAGAAACCTGTCCTTTTCTGCACTGTCAACTTCCGCCAAATGGCCACCTTCCACTAAAAATTATAATAAAAATAATACAAATTCATATACATGTACAAATACTTTTCAAAAGGAAAGACCTTTGTGGATAAATACGATATCGTACTTTGTCTATTTACGCTTGCTACTGACTTCCCATAGGTAAACCTTTTAGAGCAACTGGCTTCATACACCGATGAACGACAATTATTGCATAAAAAGCAGTGCCGAGAGGTATTGACAGCCGTGCATCAACAGGCGAAAAGCCGTGTTTCAACAATGTTTTTCACGCGCCGTTGAAACACGATGACAGAACTTTCGTTATGCTTGTGCCGGGCCACTAAAAACCGCCATGCACCTTTGTCTCTCCCGTTTCGGTCAAAAAATTGGTGGTGCGCCTCTCCTATTTCGGTTAATTAACAATATAATTGGTCGCGTGCTACCTATGTATTCTTGTGACGTCATCATACTTTGTACTCTTATTACGTCATAAAGTACTGACACGGATTTCAAAGCCATGTTGTCTTCATTCCTTTGGACGGACACACGACGCCAGGTGTGTGCAACTATGGTTACGTACCGTTGAGCCACTTGGGTAACGTCGATACGAGAATTGAACAGAACAGAACAGTCTTCATTCTCACGATGCCAAATGAAGAGTGTTAAAGAAAACATGCATCCTAAGCTTTCAGCAATCAAGAACTGCAGGATGGTGCATGAATGGGCCAGGCATGTTCTGTATGGAAGTTTTTGCTTTGATCAAGGTATCTGTTTTTTGTTGATGAATCTGCAACGACCATCTTGGACTCTTTCCATAAATACTGAGGTTGAATAGGATGATGGCAGCAATTTTGAATAGCTTGATGCTCTCGGGTCAGGAAGACGGATATTAATAAAAAAAAAAGATGCACCGGCGCGTTGGCTGTGGAACGGTGACAAAATATAGTGCCGTATTTTCGCAAATCTTAACGAATATTTCGTTGAATTTATGCAATAACAGCGATAAAACATGTTTTTCCAATGCATCAACGTTTACCTGGTCTCTTGGGAGATGTTGAAAACCTCGGTCTTTCGCCTCGGTTGTCAACATCTCCCTCGGGACCTGGCAAACGTTAATTTAATTTTAATGAATGAAAAACCATGTTTGATCCCTATATTGATCTTGTGATTTTGTCGTCAAGTGACGTCTTAGTTTAACGAACGTCTTGACTGGTCCATGTATCGTCCGATGGCAACTGCTGTTTAACGTAATAGCCGATACATGCATTTCGCATATTATACATTACATTACCACGAACACGGCTGAGAAAGGGTCTACAAATAGTATAAATATAAGAATGAAAATTTGATTTTTCAGCGTTCAAAGTGTGCAGAAGCCAGTGGGCGGAGCTAAAATTTTACAAGAAGCGCTTCTTGTTTCGTGGAATTTTAGCTCCGCCCAATGGCTTCATTACACGACGAATGCTGAAAAAATAAAATTTTCTATCGTATAATTACACCTTTTTGTAGACATTTTTCTGCCATGTTCGTGGTAAGTTGTTTGGTTGGTTGATTTATTGCTTAACGTCCACGGTAAACAACTATTGTCATGTCGGGACGGTCAGTTAACCTAACCACACTATTCCTGGGCAGGCTTAGACCTCCTAAGCGGTTAACCAGTACTAAGTACACATACTTTCGCCAGTAACTGACAACTGCCCTTCTTGAATCAGCGGAAGGAGAAACGAAAGTATGTGGCCAGACCGGGTTCCGCACCCAGGACCTCTGACTTCAGAGTCAGGTGCCCTACCGATTGCGCTACGCGGCCCGGCTCGTGGTAAGTAAAACAGACATCAGCTTCTTCTTTTTTTCAACTAGATATCTTATCAGTTATTGAATCTAATTGCGTTTGTTTGATTTTAATTTGATTAAAAAGGCAATAAATTGAAATTTAGCCCAGATTATTTTTGCAGACTCGCAAAAAGCCCATTTACGAACCAATTTTTAGTTTCTCTTCTTTTAGTTTTTCTTCCTTTGCAACATGACTGCATGCAACAAGGATATACCATTCGCCAACAACGGGCTATAATGGGCAAATGGTCTTTTTCGAAAGCGACATCACTTCGGAAAACTGACCATGAAGCCAGTTTTCCGAAGCATCCTGGTAAATGGCTTCCTCAGACAAAGGATGATTTGTAGAAAATAGATTACGACATTGAAATTGGCCTTTTAAGACCCGAGATATAGCTGATGTGTTTATTTGACACAATATAATTTTCTTTTGTAACATACGATAAATGTGACAGTGTCTGGCATTTTCAGTCTTATGGGGCGCAAATCGGAATTTTTTTTTCTAACATTTTCATATTCATTAGTGCTTCCAGAATAGATTTTGAGAAGCACAAAGAAATAGCGCTAAGGTTTACTGCAAAAGCAAACGAAATTCACACCCACCCGATTTTTTACTTTCCTTTCACTGATTGGATATAATTTACATACTAGCTGGATAAACCGTTATAACTCTGGTTCGCGACATCTCTTTTTCAAAGATCTATAATGCGAACATTCTTAAAAGAGTGTAGATGAAGAAAATTAAACTCGCCGATAGAAGTGTTGAATCACTCTTTTCAGGAGACGCTTTGAAATTTATTAGTCAGTGCGCGGAAATACAATTAACTTTACGTGCAAATTTTATGACGTCACTTTCATTTCACGTTTTGTGACGTCAACGTCGCACCTCAACAAGGCTCAAAATCGCATGCACTGTAACAAATTATAAGAGCATGAAAGTGACGTACGTTTTTTTGTATGATTGTAAAATATAGTCTATCAACGATGTTATACACTTTGAAAAATGTCGTAGATTTTACAATAAAATACAGGCATCTGGTTGTCAGTTTATTTACCATATTTTCAAAGACGTCTGCCGGTAGAACTTTTGCGGAAATCATGGTATGGTTGACTTATGTTAACTGGAAGCGCTCCAACATTCGAAGGGCTGGATGACCAAAACAATACCCTTCCTGTTCTACCCTTCTCTGCGGGATGTTTACGGACGGTCTTAAAAATTACGGTAAAGGAACTGGCGGCCAGATGCCAGATACATGTATTTTAATGTAAAATCTACGGAAATATTTTACAGTGTATGCCGTTTGAACATTTTTTGTAACCAAGCAAGTTCATGAAAGAAGTGTGTGTGCGTATGTTTTAAATGTAAATTGGGAAAATTATCCAGCAGGCACATGGTGTCGAAATAATGTCAAACGCAATTTTTGGATGTGATGATTGTATTAGGTATAACATATACATCTTATAGATAATCGCTCAAAATCATTAAAACTGAATAGTTTGTAGGAACAACAGAAGCATTTCACGCAAAGGCAATTATTTGGCAAACTACATTGAGATACAGTACATGTAATTAAAATGAAGATAAAAACTCACCCAGGCTTTGGCAATTTTTCATGGCATTCTGCCAAGACATCTTGGTTGCCACAAAATGAAAGCAGGAATTGTGGAATTCCAACCAACCATCTTGACATCTGTTAACTGCATCTGTACACCCAGCGTTAGCTTCGATGAGATCTTCCATTTTTGCGTTCATATTATTTACCAGACTAATTAAGCTACTGATGGCTCCTTTAATTTCATCCCATTTCTTCGCCTTTCTTGCTTGCGACAACGACCACAGTGTCGCAAAGCAAGCAAAGTATATGATCGCTGACGATGCGAGTTTCATGCTGCTTATTATTAACAGAATTACGAAATTTCGTACAATTTCGGCCTTTTATACTTATCTGTTGTCCAAGCTGTTGCTGTAATCGAAGTCTGATTTCTTATCTATAGAACTGAGATCATACATTAAATGAGCCCCGATACGAGAAAATCAACAAAGTGGCATATGCGCCCAGCGAAGACTCAGATCAGTCTGTACAGCCGCCTGGTCTGATCAGAGTCTTTGCTGTGCGTTGAAAGGGTAGCTAAGGGTCTAAGCTAGCTTTATGCGGACATGAAAGACTCTGATCAGACTAGCAGCACATGCCACTTTGTTGGTTTTCTCGTGTCGTGGCTTGAATTGCATAAATCAAATTTCTTTAAAAGCAGGAAATTTGCCTGGTCCACAAGCAATTCAATTTACATGACATGTGTAAATTAAAAATTCCAGGGCCCGCAAATTGTAAGCCGAAATGAAATGTTCTGCACAATTGTGTAGGAAAAGCGTTTTTGTCTATACATAAGATTTGTTCTGAAGTAAAAGAACTGGCGGAATTGTCTAAAATCTAAATGTTGCAAAACTGAGATTTAGGTGTTGCCACTTGATAATGCCAAAATAGTGCTTATAAAATCATCAACTGTACTTTTCCGCGTGAAATTTATCCAGCAATTTTGTTCAATAGGAGTTAAGTGGAACGCACATCATCCCTACGCATGCGCAGGAATAAATTTTGTATTGTGCAGAAAAATCCATAATGCAGGAATCTTAAGATAACGTCCAATATATTGTAATAAGGTTTTACATGCGAGGTTTAAAATTTTCAACTCTCAGATTATGTCCCTTTGAATTAAAACAGCGATTTTCAAGGCGTCATCTTTTGCTGTACCTGTCCGTCTTTTTTTTCAAAATTTCTTAATAAACCGTCTTCTTGTGTCACTGCTTTCATTGCCTTATGACACAATTGGAAGAATCATTTAGCGCCCGCTGGTGATCCGATTTCAAATTCCTATGGAAATCCTACTGAAAGTGGCATTTCAAACAGTTTATCAAGGAATCTCAGTGTTATAATTCTTGTCACAGAAGGAGTCAAGTTTCATTATCTTTGGCATGCAAACTTGCCTAAGGCCTGCCCTAGTGTATGGAGCACAGCATATGGAAAATCATTATTTCCAAACCAACCTTCATTGACTTTGAACGTGAGCAGTTTTTAAGATGCTACTCTGCGAAAATGCAACATTGCCCCTTGCATATTTAAATAACCCTTGTGGAATGTGCACGGGGGTAACCGAGTCAGTCAATTACCATGCATGCAAAAGTGGCTGTTGACCGAGACAATCGACAGCAGTATCAGCTCGGTCGACAGCCATTAACAATAGTACCACTTACCCTTATTGGCAATGCTTACGATCGTATTCTCGGTCGAAAGCCACTTTGTATAGTACAGATTCGGTCAAAAGCACAGGTAGCCAAATTGGTATTACCCCCGTGATGTGTTGTACCAAGAAATCAAAACGAATAGGTATGTTCATTAGGCAAATAAATAATCTTTTAAAATAAGTAAAAAATAAATGCTCATAGCTTCCGCAGCTGCCATGGTAACACAAGAATTTCATGTAAAGGGACTTTCTTGGCATAGTATATATTCATGAGTTAAATAGACTCGTAATCGTAATATTTCGATAACTCGGGTGGCAAAGCTTGAATGTTTCATTTGCAAATTGGACTAGCATTGTGCTATAAGAAGTGTATATTTCTATTCTAGCCCATAACCTTGCAAGGTCGTTGGCTCACTACAGATGACTTCGCAACAATCCCTTTCCACCTTGCCCTGTTTCAGCCGCCCTAGTTGAGCTTGCAAATTCCGACCCTGTCCACTCCTTTATATTATCTTCTCACCTCTTCTCCTGTCTATCTCTTCTTCTTTTTCCTTTCACTGTTCCCTACAGAATTGTCTTTGCTAATCCAGTAGACATTGAGACATGGCCAAACCACCTTAGTTTCCGTTTCCGACCTATGGTCAGGAGTTCATCATATTCTCCAATATCGGCTTGGATCTTTCTGTGAACCTACTCAATGATCGTGTGGTCCTTGTGTGAAATGTTCGATAACCTTCGGTGGCATCTCACCTCAAAGGGCTGCATTCTTTTCTCTAATGCTGGTGTCAAGATTCATGATTCACAGGCATACAAAAATATGAAAATGACAAAGGAGCGCATCAGTCTCACCTTTGATCCAATGAATATGTTGTTCTCTCTCCAAATTGGTTTAAGCTTGTAGGAGCTGCAGAGGCTTCTTCAGTCCTTCGGTTTTTGGAATTTCTTTTTTCCCTGACAAATATAACTGAAAGTGGTCCTTTGGGATCATTTAGAGTCTTTTGGAAATAGAGGTCTGCTTGGGCCGGTGCAGGCGGGGTGGCAGGTGTCGCGTATTTCATTACTGGTCATGAACAGATTCAATTAAACCGAGTCTGCTATTTTCTTTTTCTTTGTTGTATTGCTTGCTTCTAAATGACTGATTGATTGCTTTGATGCTTAGCGTCCTCGGTAAACAGCTATGGTCATGTCGGGACGGTCAGTTAACCTAACCACACTATTCCTGGGCAGGCTTAGACTTCCTAAGCGGTCAACCAGTATTAAGTGCCATACTTTCGCCAGTAACTGACAACTGCCCTTCTTGCTTCTAAATGATATTCAGAACTTATTTTGATTATTGCTACCTTCTTACCTGGACAAAACTATAGTATGAAAGAATTTCCTTCATAGGCGCCTTTTCTTTAATAGTGTTTGGCTGGATCTTTGCCTTTGTAAACATTGTTGAAATAAAACTGTAGAAGATGTACATTTATCATATGACGTCGTTGTTATTCAGTGGATAACGTCGTGTAATAAAAATAGTATGACCATACGTGTAATAACACTTTGGCGCGTACACGTAACGTCACTGACAACGTCCGTGTCAACAATGCGTTTTCTACTTGAAATAATGGTTTGAAGGCGTTAAAATCCCATTTTAAAGGGCCATGTGATAAACAGAATCTTACACTCGTGGACATTTCATATGAAATTTATGAAACTCGCCGAAGGCTCGTTTCATAAATTTCACATGAAATTTCCACTCATTTTTCATCTTACTGCTACAAAAGTGTTGTACTAGATGACAGCGCGAAAATTTAAAAATAGCAATTTTCTGTTTATTATTCAATCAAAAATAAAAGAAAAAAAATAACCTAGAACGCGTCCCGGCGTCATTGCAACATATGTTGTAGTTATCAAATCGTTATGTCATATTCAAATTAAGTACTAAAGCTTTGTTTCTGTAATACGTTATACGATCAGACAATTAGTTTACTATTTTGAGGAACATAAAGCTAGTTCACTCTTCTCGTTTAAAGACCGGCTTATCATACATTAATTTTGATTTTCAAATTGTGTATAGAAAAATAAATCGGAATAGATAAGTGATAAACATATGGGTTTATTTGAGAAACAATACACGGATTTAATTCTGTATGAAGATTGGTTTTCACGTATTGTCTTATTAACAAAAATAAATTTTATGACAACTGTCGTACTGTAAGGTATATTTAATTATTGAGATTAATTTTAAGATAAACACGTGGCTTTATTCGATATTAATGAGTAGTGACACGTCAAAACCCAGTCTGATGAGAGTCTTCACTGTCCGTATGGTGGTAGCTGAGACCCTATGCTACCCTTCAAGCGCTTAGCAAAGAGTCTGATCGGAATAAGCGGATGCCCAGGCTGATCTGAGTCTGCGCTAGGCGCTCAACTACTTTGTTGGTTTTCTCGTGTCGCGGCTCAATGGGTTTCCTCTTTTTTCATAACGATGTTTCTCAGGATGCACAACGGAACGATTCCATTGTTGCACACTCCTGGAACCGACCCCGTCTGTCTGCCCCCTATCCAATTTGAAGAGGAGAGTCCTTTGTCTCGTTTCGAAACAACTATTTGTATTTACTTTCAATTTTAAAGTGTTGTGAATAAATACAAGGTCCAGCAGAGAGCATTTCGGGGATATAAGATGAATGGGTGCATTTTAGTGGAAGCAACGTCGTCATTTTCATTTTTCCTCCTTCTCGATGGGGTGGGGGGAGAAGGGGTGACGGGGTCAAAGCAACAAAGGAAAAACAGAATTTGGATAAAATCATTTCTTTAAAAAGCAGGGAATAGCATACAGGGGGTCACAAAAATTGCCTCCGTTTGAAACGTGGCGGTTTACCAGTACTTCTTTAGATCAATACGAGTAAGTGATTTTCTACACCTGCTGATATGAGTCGCGACACGACAAAGCCAACAAACGGCATGTGCGCCCAGCGAAGACTCAGATCAGCCTGGGCATCCGTCCATTCTGATCAGAGTCTGGGTGCCCAGGCTGAGCTGAGTATTCGCGTGGCGCACATGCCGCTTTGTTGGTTTTGTCGTGTCGCCGCTTATTTACATATATAGACAGTCATGACATGTGATCTCGCGAGTAAGGAAGTGACGTGGGCATGAAAGAGATTGAATAAATTGTAACTTCATTTTTTATTTCATTTATTTACTTTTAATTTAATTTCTCAACAGCATGCATAACACAAAACTAAATAAGTAAGTGATTAAAATAAGTAAACAGATATTTTTTTTTCAAAGTGTAACAAATCAACATATCTACATGCATTAAACATTATAAATATGCAAAAATGAAAGGGCATTCCCTTGAATGCTTTCCCGCCAAGTCTAAAAGTTTTGTGACTTCCTGTTTGGCTTTCTGGATAACATAGCCTTTTCAGAAAGGGGTTTACTTTGAGGGGAGGGTCGGGTAACTTCGGACAGCAGGTAAATTCGGACAGTGACATTGTTTCCTAAATATATGTCAGTTGTTTGGAATTAAAACAAAAATAATTTGGCAAGCAGTGAAAATCCTGATGAGACGGCTCATTATGAACCGTCTCATCTGGATTTTCACTGTTTGCAATGGGTTGTCCGAATTCAGCCGCTGTCCGAATTTACCCGACTCTTCCCTAAAGGAAATAATTTCCTACTAGTTAAGCAAATTATTCTCTTTAACCTTTTTCTGACTGGTGCAAACAGTAGAGACCCAGATCAGACGACCGCAGAATGCGGCATCTAATCAGGATCTACACTGTCAGCTTACAGAAACTTCTACGCAAAATACAATAACAGTGAAAACATCTCCCAGACACCCCTCAAACTAGAAATGGACTAATCCAAATAGTGTACCGGGAAAGCTGACCTCGATTTGGAAGGGAAGAGAATTGGCAATAGCTGGGTTGCTTCCTTCTAAAGTGCAGTCACTCACCTTAATTCTGCCACATCGAAGTCGTCCTAAACATGAACATAAATGTCTTAACAAACACCACTGTTTGAAACCAGCATCGTTTGAAACATCGAAAAATAAATAAAAATAAAATTTTATGTTTTCTGTAAGTGAACAGCATGTCTTTTTTTTTTTTTTTTTTTTTTTTTTTTTTTTCAGGTCAGTCTCTAGAATGACCCAAAATACCAATATCAGTCTCATGAAATTCAGCTATAAAATGAGCCGCGGTACAACAAAACCACCAAAGTGACGTGTGCACCCAGTAAAGACTCAGAGCAACCTGGGCATCCGCCCAGTCCGATCAGGGTCTTCGCTGTCCACATGGAACTAGTTTAGAACCTAAGTACCCTTTAAGCTCAAAGAGAAGCGTCTGATTAGAATTTTCGGATGCCCAGGCTGATCTGAGGCTTCACTGGGGGCACATGCAATTTGTTGGTTTTTGTCGTGTCGTTGCTCATAATGCGATCCCCCTTCTAAAACAATCCCAAACATCTTGACCCGTCTTATAAGACGGATCTAGATTTTTGGGACAGTTTTAGAGGAAAAAACGTCTTACAACCAAAGACGTACCGTATAAACAATAGTTTAGTCCTCACTCTATATGTGTCAAATGGTAGTGACATCAGTTTCCCTGGTTTTACTTCCAATTACAGCATCCTGCCAAAAGTGAGTCAACTTTTTCTAAAATTCCATTGACATTCATGTTTTTTGGCCTTGCAAGAAAATTAACTACGTTGCGTTTGCTTATCTGGCTGAGAGCTTAATAATTGCAGCAATAAAAACATATTTGTTGTATATTTTTCATTGACGCATTTTTGAACTCAAGCATTTTTAATGCGACTGGTCCTGACTTTTGCCAGGTTTTCGGCGACGTCGCCATTGACGTTAATGGAAAAGTTGTGTTTCTAAATTTTAAGCGTCGTATAAACTGTAAATAAAGACCTCTATGCCAACGATTATTTTTTGTATTTTGTCTCGTTCAACCTTTTCAATCATATATGAGCCGTTCTCTGCGAAAACCGGGCATAATGACATTACGTAATAATTACGTTGTGAGCGGATGAAAAACACCAAAATTAATGATTTTTCTGACCTCTCTTTATTTCCATGGAAATACCTTAGGCGTTGAGATATAACAGAAAGCTTTTGAATTGAGGCAATATCCAGTTATAAAAATGGCACATGTTACCATGACAACGCTTCTTCCACGGTAACCCCAAAGCGTTGGAAACATATGGTATACCATCACAAAGACCTATCATTTGAGAAAGATTGTTAAATCATGCAAATTGTCATGTGTGTGCCGTGAAATACACATTGAAAATGAGTAAACACACTTTTTGTCCGAGTTATTTTGTGTAACAAACACAGAAAGCGCGTTCTAACAAGTGTAATGACGCTGACGTCAAAACATACTTGCATGACGTTAATAACGTCTTATATAGAAACTGCACTACCTGTGTGCTTCTAAAGTCTATATCTCAGTAATGAATAACGGTTACCATCTCAAATTTTCAGAAAATGCTAAGAAAAGCTAATACTTTACAGTGATGGAGTTAGTTAATTTTTTATTTTTATGTAATTAAGCCCGGTTTACACAGAGACTGGCTCATATATTTTATTCCGATCTGTTCAGCAGAAGCAACACAATCGATTTTCTTGCACACAGACAAATTTACGGATGTCAATGGGATTTTAAACTAGAAACTAATTATTGTGTCTGTAAGACACTGATGATGCCCCCGTGCGGTGTCTGTCTTTCCCTTCCCCTCTTATCCCATATCTCTCTGGTAGGGTTTGATTATATAAACCTGCCATACTATATTAGCCAGAACCTGTAAAATGTCTTTAAAAAATACATAATTTTGTCAAAAATGTTTCTTTTTTGTCTTCACAAAGGCATTTGCACATAATCAGTATGTCAGTAACACCTGTAGAATCTTTCAAATATTGCTAAAAAAACACAGAAAGGAGTTGATTACAATCTTGTCATACTGTTTTACAATGTAACCAAAACCCGAAAAATGTCTAATTTTGAAAAGGCCACAAATTTATCAAAACAAAATATGTTTTTTCTCTCTCAAAAAAAATAAATAAATAAATAAATAAAAAATGCACATCTGCAATATGTCTGAAACATCTGTTTAGTGTTTTAAACTGATAGCTTAAAAACTGTGAGAGGAGTTGATTATACAACTTGCCAATTTTTTCAAAAATTATCTTTTTTCTTGAAAAAAAAGGTGCACATCTTCAATATGTCTGAAACATCTGTGCAAAGTTTCAAATTTTTAGCATATAAACTGTGGGAGAAATTGATTATACAAACTTGCCATTCTATATTAACCAGAATCTGTAAAATTTGAAAGTCCATAAAGGCCATAATTTTGTCAAAAATAATTTTTTTTCTTCAAAAAAAAAAAGTGGTGCACATCTTCAATATGTCTGCAACGTTTGTGCAAAGTTTCAGATTGACTGCTTAAAAACTGTAGGAAGAATTGACTATACAAACTATTTTAGGTGCGACAGACAGACGGACAAGGTAAAAACGTAATGCCTCCTGACTATCGTAACGGAGGCATAAAAAGTTAACTCACGTGTTATAGGAAACTGTGTGCGATGATCGGATATATTTCCTACACACTGTTCAAATTTTATCCTATTTTATTCACACACAAGGGATGAACAAAATCTATGATGTGGTTGAGATCGAGACAAGACAAAACTCGAACTAGTTTTCAGAGGTCAAGCTTGTCGAGTATGAAACTTAAGATGCATGAAAACGAGCTCCATCTTTTATTGCTTATTTTTACAAAGGGAAACAACTTTCGAGATTTCTGTTTGCTTCCCTGAAAGGTGAAATACTCTTCCAAAATGGGTTCTGTTCGAACACCTAGCTTGTTAACCCATTCCATTTGGGATACCCCTTTTAGGGGTATCTGGGCAAACAGTTTGGATCCAGATCAGGCCCCATAGACGTGGGGTTTGATCTGAGATCCAAACTGTTTGCTGCCTAGACATCATTTCTACAAGAGTTGTTTAGACCAATATTGTCAAAATATTCTTGATTTTTGGTGCAGACGACAATTGCAGCAGACGACAAAAAATTCCCAGAATGCAATGGGTTAAAATGCTCAAAACTTCGTGTATACAAACTAACTAACCAATCTGTGAGCGAATGAATTGTAGTTTTTGCTCATGTTTAATATGTGTAGGTAGCTGGACGTGGAAAGATAGGAGCAAAAAACGCCCGATGATTTTCCATCTGAATCAGAATCAGAATTGTTTACTGGTGATACTTCCAAGGACACTCATTAACCAGGAGGACAATCATTCACAATCTCTTTGACTCGACAGGGCTTGCGTGAGGCCAAATAATCTGAAAATTACCTTGAAATTTTTTGTTCATATCTCAACTCAATCACAGACTCCACTAATCTCAGACTATTGATGCCACACACTAAATAACAGTCCCTTGACCTTGAGAAATGAGAGTAGAGTGTACTTGAATAAACAGGGGAAAGAGAGTAGCAATAAATAATGAGATTAGAAGTGATGTATGAAAAAAAGTCAACGTATATACAAAACTTTGACAACGAAACAAGAACTATCATACAAACATTACGTGTATATATAGGATTGAAGCTAGCTTAAGGTATAGCCATGTGTTCCCGCCAATTTAACAGGAGATGGTGTGGGCAACATTTGTGACTTCATGTTTGCTTTACAGGACTATAACACCCTACAAAAATGGTTTAATCTTAAAGGAAAGAATTTGCTCCTAGAGGAGCAAATTCTTTCCATTAAGTGTATACCTTTTTGGTTTACTCTTAAAGGAAAGAATTTGTCCTAGAGGAGCAAATTCTTTCCATTAAGGGTATACTCTTTTTCAGAAAGGAGGCAAAAATGATCAAGTGCAGAGTTGCTTTCCCTGAAAGTGTACATAATAACCTTAATAAAGTTTAAGACAGCATAGCTCCAGATAAGGTGGGAATACAATTTATATCATACATACACGTCAGCTCCAGATAAGGTGGGAATACAATTTATATCATACATACACGTCAGCTCCAGATAAGGTGGGAATACAATTTATATCATACATACACGTCAGCTCCAGATAAGGTGGGAATACAATTTATATCATACATACACGTCAGCTCCAGATAAGGTGGGAATACAATTTATATCATACATAACGTCTCAACTGAGTAGTCTTATCATATATGACCAACAAGATTTGAGGTCATACACCCAGTAATCAGACATTTTATAAACCTCCAGCGAAGAAAACCGAACATCACCGCGGATGGTATTGCTCCAGCTATCGCGTAACTGCCATATTTTTAGAATCAAGTTTTATCACTACTCACTAGCATTACCGCTGCGAGATATAATATTAGGACACGAACTGAAACCATGAGAAATGCGCTTTTCTTTTATATATCCATGGTTGAACTTGTTTCATTTTACTGAGCTAATAGAAAATTTTGTCACTTTTAACTGTATGTAGCTTTGATTTTAATTAATTAATGATTATAGTTTTTAATTTAATATTTCTTAACTGCCATAGAAACGTAAAATATTCATGCTACATAAGATAGCGGGGCATAGTTTAAAACATGGAATGGAATGGATGAGATAATCAACATTCCAATGGCTACAGTCCGGGGCTACAGTATGTCCCCAGAGCTTGGGGTGTTACTCGTACTGAACGGAATTTATCGCCTTGAGGGCAAACCAACTAAATGACATCCCAAATCCATGGAATGAAGTGGAGAACATTGTCCATTCCATTTCACTTCATGAAATAGCATTTCAAAGTTTAAACTATACCGATTAATTAGACCTCATAAATAACTTAACAACTGACAATTTGCTACAGAACTCTGAAGTGTATTAACACCTGTTAATCGGGTCGCAACGCGAAAAAGTGGCTTAACGTCATGGTATCAACGGTTTAATAATATTGTAGAGTCACCCAACCTGTGCAAACCATCACATAATTATCACGAAAGAATGGAGGGTATGGTCACATAGTGTAACCCGTGCTAATCTGAGTCTTCTAAGTTCTAACAAGACAAATATCTATTTTTCTCACAAGGCCCCTTATTGATAAACCACGGTTTTGTCTGCAGTGTTGTACTTCTAGCAGACGATTTTTATAATCTGCGCGTTGAGAATGCGCAGTAGCCCACACAGAAAATATTGTGTGTAGGATTTACTGGGTACCTCACCTATAATCGCAGCCATTGCGTAGATTTAGGGGAGGTAACTACCACACTACTCAACTGAGCTGCATCTTATGAACTGTATCACATGACTAACAGAACTCAAATAGGAGTCTTTCAGAATAATTTTAAAATAATTGGGATATTAAGTACCCTGTCAGCACACAACTTGAAACAGCTTTGACTCAACCTCATGAGCAGTTTTGTCATGTTTGGAACGCTGCTGAAGTGCCCTAGCACCGACTTTAGCAAAAGCCTACTAAAACCGGTTGTGACACCATATTGGAACCTTCTTTCATCGCAAGGTAGTTTTATGGGGAGCGGGGTCATAACTCATGACTTTTTTGTTTGATTGAGTAAGAACAGAAATTTTCTTATGACAAACCCTTATGTTGTAAAGACATGTCCATTTCTTTGCTGATAGCGTAACAAACAGGGACTCTAGAGACTTACTTAGGCGTTAAAAAAACTCAGACTGGAGGCTGCCGAGTATGTTGTAATACTTTTATTTTAAATAATCGCACAAGTCTGAATGATTGTTTTGCTGTCCCTAAATGAATCTCTGCTGTCAAAAACAGCTTGTTATTGTAATGAACTCTACTCAAAGATTTTCAGTATTCCATTTGTACGACAGGAAATGCACAGTTTTGGCAATGGTACGTGTATCGTTAGATGTTTTTGGCTCGATCACGTCAGTTTTTGTTGGGGCTGGCATACGTTGATTCGCCAGTAAATTGCCTGGCGAGTTCTCTTTTTCTTCCTCTGGCTGAACGTGTGTGCGTGTATGCCTCTGTAAATCGGCTGAAGAACGAAAACATTTATGACAATGATCACAACTGAAGATTTTTTCTGCTGAATGCGTAATTTGCTGATGGTTCCTTAAACTTGAGGCATGAACATATTCCTTTTCGCAAATATCACAGCGGTGTGTTCGAAGACCTTTGTGCATCATTTGATGCCTCTGGCAATACGAAAGGCTTGCAAACCGCTTTCCACAAACTTGACACTTATGAGGCTCTTTTTTGGTATGTATAAACATATGCCTCCGGCGTTCACTGTAGTCTTTAAATTTTCTGTCACAATAAGGACATTTATAAGGCGTGTCACCAGTATGTATCCGTAGATGTTTAGTAAGGCTTGACTTTACGGAGAAACACATTCCACATACCGCACATTTGTGCGGTTTAACACCTGTATGAATGTACATGTGGACTTCTAATGTCGTAGGCCTTTCAAACGTTTTGAAACATACCTCACAGACACAAGGACGCGCCTTGTCCTGAACATGTGCTGTAACGTGAGATTTCATTGATTGATAGCGAGTGAATTTCATATTACACATGTCACAAGTGTAGTTCTTCTCTTGACTGTGTGTTAGGAGGTGCAATTTCAGACCTTTTGAATCAAGAAAACCTGTGCCACAGAAATCACATACATGACTTTTGATCCCAAGATGTCTCCGTTTATGTTCAGAGAGATTTGTACGGTATCTGAAAAATCTATTGCATATATCGCATTCAAACTGTTTAGTTTCAGAATGGACCAACATATGACTGTCATACAATTTCTTCACAGGGAATTTCTTCTTGCAAATGTCACAACTAAACTTGTAAAACTCCTCATCTGTGTGTTTACTTACTTTATGCTCCTTTAGCCCTTCTGTTGAAAGAAACTCCTTATTACAAATATCACAGGGAAAAGTTTCTCTTTTAGCATGAATTTTCATATGAGTCATTAAACCAGATCTCCGTGCTGAGGCGAAACCACAAATTTCACACGGAAAAGGTCTGTTCCCACTATGGACATTAAAATGTCTTTTAAGGTTGTTTTTACTTCTAAACTTTTTATGACACAGTTCACATTCAAAATTCCTTTCTCCGGTATGAGATTCCTTGTGAATTCTGAGAGCTGTGCTGTTCCTACACAGCTTACCGCATAGTTCACACTTGTACGGATTGTTCTCGCCATGCAACCTTTTGTGATCTTTGAGATTTCTAAGGTCCATGAACGTTTTTAGACAAATGTCGCACTGATGGTTTCTTTCACCCGCATGAATCAACATATGACGTTGGAGCTGTGATTTGGCGGAGAAAGCTGCATTACAGGTAGTACATTCGTGTGGTTTCTCGCCGGTATGGCTCATTAAATGGCGTTTGACACTAGACTTTTCTCGGAACTGTTTGTCACAAATAGGACAAGCATGAGGTTTCACGTCGCTATGTGTTTTCATGTGCCGGATGAAGGATTTTTTATTTGTGAAGGCTTTGAAGCATACCTGACATTGATTTGGCTGTGCTATATTTCCCTCCGACTTACAGTCTACTTGTACAGCAGTATAAGCCTCTATGTCAAGCTTTATATTCATATTTTCATCTAGTGCCTCCTTACTAAAATCGTTTGAAACTTCCATGATGTCGTCAGGTCCGGTTACCGACAAGTTCATTAGTACGGAAAATTGCTACCGCGTCTGTTTCTGGTCACAAAGTCTACGCTACCGTCACTGTGGAAACCTGCTACAAATTCATTACATTAACCCATTAATGCCTAGCGCCCCAAAAATGGAATATATGCAAAAAGTGCAGACCCAGATCAGACGCCGCAAACGCGGCATCTCATCGGGGTCTACACTTTTTGCATACGCGAAAATGGGTATTTTTCCTCAAAATAAAACAAAAAATTGAAAATTAGCTAAATCTGACACCCCTTAAATGACAAATGGACTCCTCCAATATATATACAGATTATAAGAGTCCACTAGGCATTAATGGGTTAAAAAATGTCACCAAGTCTGTTGCCGTGGAATGGGATGCTTTGAGCTCCGTTACTCTGGAAAGTTGCTGCTGTACTGTCGTGATGGCTGAAGGTTAGTATTATTCCAGCTGCTTGTGCATGGGTACCCTGTAAATAGTCATATGAAAATTTCATTTCTTAATGCAAGCATGTACAGTTGTACTATTGTTTGGTGAAATTTGGATGACTTAAAACTCCGTTAATTCATTTGCCATGATAAAAGACAAGATTTCTCTGCCGGTGTGTCGAGGGTGAGATAGGGAAGGGGGTGTAGGCGGCGGGTAGAGGTGGGGGTGGGGGCGTGGTGCGTAGCATCGTCGTAATTCAATAGCTAATTAGAGCTACATGTACTTAGCTACTTGTGGTAACTGTTACAATGTGTTTCCGGAGCCGTATTGGGAGTCCTGTTAGGAGGTAATTCCAAGTAGATTTCGCTGAGATCTATCCTAGCTACAATAAAATGCCAAAAGGCCTAAGGTCCACCTGTCGTAGGGACATGTCAGGAACTCGGAATTTCAATTTGAAATTAGCCTTGGCTACACGTTGAGTGATGTTAAAAGGCCATATAGGTGACAGAATCATCTGCTTATGTGATCAACTTAGAAACAGTTGTTGAATTCAATATCTGGCGAGTTTCATACAAGCGGGTGTCAGGTCCTACGGATGGACAGATCAAGATCAATACCTTAGCAATGACACTTTCACAGATGTGTTAACGTTATCGAGCTATCCTATCGTGATCTAAAATGACAATCATACCGCCGCCTAAAATGGCGGAAGGACATAAAGCGTTATTCGTATCTGCCAGTGCATCGATCTGTCCATCCATCGGTTATGCCCGGGTCATAATAACTCTTAAAACGTAACGAATGTAATCATGAAACTTAATAGATGGGTTAAGTATATCAAGAGAATGTGCTTTGACATTGAGACAAGTTTTCGCGAACTGAAACTAAAGATGAGGACATCAGCAAAGCATTAAATTATATGGAGTTTGCTCCATTCGACCATGGCCACAAGATGCCATGCACCCAAATATTGACGGAGGTATGCCATGTCCCTCCCCAAACCTCCAACCACACACACCACCCCCACCTAGGCTCTTGTTCAAGTACCTTTCGAGGGACCCGGTGAAGGGTAATAGTACAAAATAAATAATATTGATCGCTGTTCATGCATAGCTGTATAGTCACCACTCGATATCTCAAGGTCGAAGTTAATGTCAAACTACTGACATCTAAAAGTGAATTTTCTAGTCCCAGAATTTACTTTGAGACACCTGTATTTTGAGATCACGGGAGTTGATATATAAGGAAAGCTAGGAAATGTATCAAAACTATATATATTCTTTTATATAAATGGGTACTTTGAGCTATCAGTGAATGAGAAACAGGAGTCACTTATTATATGAAATGTCAGAACTAATTCTTTCAAGTTTCCCGCATGTGACGATGAAATTCTGAGGAATTTTTCGAATGTTATTTCATGATTTGGCGTTTGAGCTGGATCTACGCTGCTTGAAGACATTTTATTGGATGCTACACATCCATAGGCTACAGCCAAATAATCTAGCCTTCCACCTTAATTTGGACGAACATTCCTCTAGGAAAAGGGGCACTGGGCAAAAAAGCATTGAATCATATAAAACAACGTTGTCATGACGTTGAATCAACGTCGATTCAATATTGCTTCAACGTTATGTACCTGCAAGGCCCACTGGGCCCAAAACGTAGAACCAACTTTGAAGCAGTGTTGGTTCAACGACAGGACGTTGAATCAACGATGATGACGTTGAGTCAACGTTGTGTGCCTGCTGCTGGGATATTAAAATTGGGGAAAAAAGGGAAAAAAAAACAACTCACTGACCCTACGAGTCAACTAGCAAATGAGTTTACCGCAAAGACTCTTACGCACTAGGCACAAAACTTGAATCAAAATTGAAACAACATTGATTCAATGTCATGACGTTGAATCAACATTTATTCAATGCTGATTCAATGCTGAGTGCCTGCTGGGTTACACACTGGGACAGAATTGCCCACGAAAACAAACATGACTGGATTCTATGGAGATTAGTGTCTTCACTAAGCGCCATTCTCATCGTCAATGTGCTGACACAAAGTTGCATGAAAATTGAATGGCGTCGCATGAAGAAAGGGGATTTTAAACACTGTGCTTACTGTAAATCCTCTAATCAGCCTGCAAGGCTGCGCACACTGACCATTGTCACCATAATCTTGACTTCTCACTTTTTTAGAGTCGCCACCCAGCAGGCTTACAACGTTTAATCAATATCGAATCAAACTTGATTCAACGTCATGACGTTGAATCAAGGGTGATTCGATATTGATTCAATTTTGTATGCCAAGTGGGCCGTGTTCTCCAATTATATGTGTGCAAACTGATCTGAGTCTTTTCTGTACGCAAGTCCCGTGATGACCCTTTTGCATGCAACAACGACAATTAAGTCGAATTGTTCAGATTTTGGGATAGATAATTCCAGAAATTAGTTATGCTGTGCAAATATTAGAGAGGCACCGTGATTAGTGAAACTCGGTTATGGTACAGAAGGTATCCGGTTGAAACCCGGGTTGGGTCATCAGGTGACTGGAAAACTCTCTCTGTCAACCCAACAGTAAACGGATACCCGTTTTGAATGAGGGAAGGATAAGGTAGCAAGAGGAGATTTGGTTGGTTGTTTTGGGTTTAACGGCCCTTTGAGACAGTATTTCAGTCTATATCGGACTGTCTCCCAAAGAGAGGGAGAAAGAAGAGAGAAATGATAGACGAGAGAAAAATGTCCAAACAACCCCCACCCGCACCTACTGCAAGCACAGTAGCCCCTGCCCTACTACTATTCAAATAAGTAGGACGCCCCGGCACTGGAAGTTACACACACCACCTTCGCACCACCCGACCACCCCCAGCAAGAGGAGAGGGATGGGCTCCGTCTTTCATATGCTGGGCCCAAGATACTAAGTCCTTACTGCCCCTACGACCACTAGGCTACTGGAAACCGTTACCTTTTTGTGCTAATATTTGGGGCCTGTACGGTAATTTAAACCGAAAATCCTTGCATGCGCCCAATCTAAAACAAATTCTAATCACTATTCTGCATAACAGAAGCAAAGAACGGACAAACAAGAATATGAAGGAGACAAAAATATAAAAAGACAATAGGGCCAGCGTCAAATAGTTGAATGCAGCACGAAAATAAGTGAAAAAGACTCTGTGAAGCAAACTCACTTACCCGCGACAGTTTGTACATGCATGCTGTATAACCTCTCGCTGAAGTGTAGTAAGTATAGGTGCAACTGCAATATTATGGTCGAAATATTCTTGTAGAGTCAGCTAATCGTATGTTTTTTTCCTCATGGTTGACAATACTCGCCTCTGGTAATGTTAACTCATTTAGTTAATTTGACATCGAGTCGAGGTCGAGGCGTCCAAGAAACAGTTCGTAACTTGAAAATTATTACTTTCGATTAATATCGGCAAATTAAAGGTATTTTAATATCACAGAAAATCGATTGTCGATATACTTTCCATCAAGCGATTATTTATGTCATTGAGATTTTGTTCTCATTTTAGTATTTGTCTTCAGTTCCTAATTTTTGTTTTGTTGTCGTGACATTGCGTCTGGGATATCAAAATAAAAATGCGCTTAGTTTGATATAATTGTACATGTAGTGAGTGAGTGAGTGAACTCGGGTTTAACGTCCCACCAACAACGAGGTCATATGGAGACGGGACCTCGGTTTAAAGTCTCATCCGAAAGACCGGAGAAGCGGGGGATCGAACTTGCGACCCCTGGAGTGGTAGTCTGGAGTGTTATCCACCACGCTACAGCCGCTCCTAATTGTACATGTAAGTTTACTGAGTTTAGGCTGAAACTGAGTTATGTTTAAGAGCACTTTTCGTCGATGTGATAGAAATATATTGTTTTATCAACATAGTTATTGTTAAAATTGATCCGCGACACGAGAAAACCAACAAAGTGGTTGTGCGCCTGGCACAGACTCAGATCAGCCTGAGCATTCGCCCAGTCTGGTCAGAGTCTTCGCTAAGCGCTCAAAGGGTAGCTAAGGGCCTAAGCTACCTTCATGCGGACAGCGAAGACTCTGATCAAATTAAGCGGATGGCCAGGCTGATCTGAGTCTGCGCTGAGCGCACAACCACATTGTTGGTTTTCTCGTGTCGCGGCCCAAATGTACAACCTATGAAAATGGAAAGAAAGCAAAACGCTCATGGAGTGACTCTTATTTTCTCAAACAAGCTGGATTGAAAATAAAAATACAGTATTAAAGCATTTTTATTTACTTAATTATATTATTATTATCATCATCTTTATTATTATTATCATTATTATTAAATTATATCAAATTCTTATAGACCCGCATATTTGAGCTTAACTGTGGATGTAGGTACAATTAAATCAGGTCATAGAAATGCATAAACAATTGACTTTCAGTTCGAAAAACAAATGTGTATTTAAAATCAAATAAGCTAGTTATATGGAATCACCCCTTCGAGCCTCTTGGGAAAACATCATTAAAAGAAACGAAAACGTTAGCATCATTTACGATGAATAGGAAAATCTTTAAGGAACCAGTGCTCCTTTTCATTTTTTTTTTGTTTGTATTGAGGTACATGCGCCTGAGGCAGGTTGGGGGGATGGTGCGGGGGTGGGGGAGGGGGAGGAGTTTCTTTGCTTTAACCCTTTATAGATTGGGATAAAGAGGGCCTATGCAAACAGAACTTTCAGACCCGGTTCAGACGTCATAGGACGCAGCGTTTGATCAGGGACTCTGTTTGCTTACAAATCCAATGAAACATGATGAAAACTGTCACCAGAAACCCCTAAAACTAGAAATGAACTCACCCAAATGATAAATATGGACAAGTCCACCAGTGAAAAAAAAAAAGATTTAAGAATACATGTAGAGCCATTATGGAAAGACAGTGTCATCCAGGGAAGCAATAAGGAAGTCATAGCAGCAGCAGCAGTTCAGAAGTCAATACAATAATTGAGCCGCGACACAAGAAAACCAACAAAGCGGTTGTGCACTCAGCGCAGACGCGAATCAGCCTTGGGATCCGCCCAGTCTGATCAGACTCTTCGCTAAGCGCTTAAAGAGTAGCTTAGGGTCTAAGCTACCTCCATTCGGACAGAAAAGACTCTGATCAGACTGGACGGATGCCCAGGCTGATCTTAGTCTGCATTGGGAGTACAACCACTATGTCGGCGTTCTCGTATCGCGGCTCATATTCAGATGTTCATTAAATTTTCACTTCGACGTCGCCTAGGGTTTAAATTATAGATTCTTCGAATCTGTATGACTCTCTCATACAAGCTTTTTATCGATACCTGCAACTGCAAACTGCCGCCCACTTTTGTATTGATTGAGTATTGCCCTGAAACTTGCATACAAAAAGTCGTGACACACATCAATGATTTTGTTTTGCATAAGCTGAGAACGGAAAAGATACAGATTAGTCTGCGCATCCATTTAGTCTGATGAAAGGTTTGCCTGGCTGGATCACGAAATGCAATCTAGTTAAGAAGACTTTGATCAGAGAGCGTTGCATGTGCATGTTATCGAAGTTTAAGTCGAAGTCCTCTGAATTCGAATGTAAACAAAGCTAACCAATTACTATAATGACACGACCCATACCAGTCCGTTTTAATACCAGTCATTATACTATCAATGCCAGTCCGCTTGTCGGACTGACATTGAACCGTTAAAGAATTGTATACACGGAATTGTATACACGGAGTGGACATCACGGAGTGGTATTGAAATCGAACGGATATGGCGAATCACACATGTCAAATATGATGCGGCTCAATTCTTTAAAAAATAGACGGAATGCAGCTTTATACTTCTTGGAATGTGAGTTTTATTATGTTTCAAACACTTAACATGAAAAAGTAAATTAAAACAAAAAATGCTTAACTCGAACAAGAAGTGAACATAACTTTCCCGAATTTCCGGAAGTGCAGATTCCATATAAAAACTACAGAATCTGATTTTCAAAATTATAGTTTGTTTAAACAATATTTTATGCATCAAATTTAAGTTCAAAGTACAGAAATAAACGACTAAGATTTGATCGAAAGCCCGAAGAGTATGGTAACCATAGTCTGAAGAAGACCCACTGGGCACACAACGTTGAACCAAAAATTGAATCAACATTGATTCAACGTGATAACGTTGAATCAAAGATGCTTCATTGTTGATTTTTCGTGTGTCTGCTAGGTTCAGTTTTAAATTAATCATTAAAACTAACTAAATACTTCATATAAAAAGATTGTCACAAAACTATAATATTATGCATTTTTTAAATTTTGCCGATTTTTTGAGCGGTAACATTCAGTATTCAAAAAAGGCATATGACCAGTTTTCATTTCAAAAGAAATCGTATGACTATAATCTACACATGTATGGCCTAACTTTAAATAAATTTGAAAGGTTGATGAGAACCGCCAAACAGCGAAATCGAAAAATTGATTTGTTCAAAAAAAATTTATGCAGCTGAAATCAGGGGCATCTGCAATAAACATTTAATATGGAATTTGTTATTGTATACATTTGAATACATAAGGAATACATACATGAATACGAATTACTAGAAATTATTTTGAGAACAAAATAGGTCAGAAATGCTAAAATTCGATAGTTTTGGGCTGCTTTAGATTGGGGTGCCCTTATTTTTTGCATCCCATCTAATAAAAAGTTGTAATTTAGCAATAAGAAATAGATGAATATCAGCAAACATTTCATAAAGGCAATAGTCATGTCCTAGAAAATCATTATGCATAATATTATGAAAATTGGTGCGTGGGCAGAACCCTGTGTGAATTTCCCACATGGTGGACCCCCCCCCCCCCCCCCTCCTAATATTGGAGACCCTGTTTCCAGAGGCATTCGTCATTGACCATCCCATCCCAGTGCAGTGAGTGATTCTAGTTTGGTTCATTTGTTAACGTTTCGTCTGCGGTCCTGAACAGCAGACGAAACAACTAAAATTGTACCAATCCAGAAGCACTGTATTGGGAATTCTTGGGAATTCTGTTTGTCTCTGGCAAGTTGTCGTTTTAGATCTTGGAAAAAAACAATCCTTTATAGGCCCATAAAAAGGTTTCTTTTTTATTATTATTATTTGTTACTTTTAGCTTTCAGCCCGGATTGCCAAGCGTTTGTTGCTGTCGTATATTAACTCTGTCCCCGGTTAGTGTAAACAGTATTTTATTTGTATAAGTAACATTTTGACATTATTAGATAGGCAATACAAACAAGAATACAATATACAAAAGGGATTCAGAAAGAAGCCATATGACTTGTTTAAATCTGTATCCCAAAATTGCAAACGTTATCAAACAACATACAAGTGATTTGAAATATTATACTGTGAAATTCTAGAATTGATAAACAGAAAATTGTTTGGTATCATTCTTCATACTCATGTTCATGTTGTTCCACGGGGGATGGAACCTTAAGAAATAAATAAATCCTGAAGCACCAAGTAGGCTGTATACATTTACAAAAATCACAAAAAGTGTGTCAAGTTTAAGGGAAAATTCATTATTCTATGTCATAACTGATATACAACATACATTAAGAAATAGTGTACGAATAAAAAGCAAAATTATTTTTGCAGTCACAGATTTAGCTTTAAGTGGCACAAAAAACCGCCGCTGTCATGTGTCATCTGCATCTCAATGCATTGCCACGAAATGCTGCTTGGGGACCAGCGACACAGGTTCACGTGGCGGAACCAATGTCCAGACAAGCGTGCACCTGCTGTTGCGGTCCCCACAACACTACTGACCGAGATGCGCATGGCACATATCAAGCGAAGCTCAAAGAGTATCATAAGTGCAATATCACCTTGCTGAGGTTTGAAGAAATAGTGTAAGCAGATTTCTCATCTTGACTACAAAACTTTTGTGCAGTTACAAGAACATTTAGATACGAACATTTAGATATATAACAGTTTACAAAGCTTTCGAAACATAGTGGTCGGGTCTGTCCCTATAGTGTTTCGCATTCTCTGCAAATTGTACAACTGTGTAACGTAATCATACAATAATTTGTAAGTATAATGTGTACAGAATTTTATGAATTAAAATAATGTATAGCAGACTGTAAATTTTGCGAGCCATCTCAATAAGGCTTACAACACAGAAATGTTAGTAAGCTCTCACAAGAACATTTGGATATGCATTTACATATATAACGATTTACAAGGCTTGCAAAACTAATCAATTGGGTCTGTCCTTACTTACAGTATTTTATTTCGCATGCGCTGCAAATAGTAAAATCATGTTGCACAATCATGCATCATGAAATACTTATAAACTATAATGTATGCAGAAGTTTGGAAATTAAACATATTTCTAATTTCGTCTACAAAAATGTTTGTGAGCTGTTACAAGAAAATTTGAATACGAACAGTTAAAGATATAACAGTTTACAAAGCTTGCGAAACATAGTGATCGGGGTTGTCCCTACCTATAGTGTTTTGCATGCTCTGCAAATTGAAGAACTGTGTAGCTCAGTCATGCATCATACAATAATTGATCACTATAATTTGTACAGAATTTGATGAATTAGAACTATGATATAACCAGCCTTAAATTTTGCAAGCCATTTTAATTGGTCCTATACAATAATGTTGGTGAGCCCTCACAAGAACACACCTTGATAACTCGGTTACTAAAACGAATGCACTCAAGTAAGAAGTGATGTGTATCCTCCACCGCTCCACAGTCGCAAAGTGGACTAGCAATAATATTTTTAGAGTACAAGTGTTGGTTCAAGGAGCTACAATTTGTTCTCAGCCTCGAATGATAAATTTGGCCTTTTCGTTTACCTGAAAAATAATACAAAGGAGGAGTCTCTATATTAGAATTAAGTTTACGTTTAAAGGATGCTATAGTAGGTTAGTTGCGTGTTTCCTCGGGTAGCTCGTTCCATCCACGAATCGCTGAAGGCAGAAATGAATTATAATATTGCTGAGTGTTTGCGTGAACTGTATGGAGATCAGCCTCGTTTCGTAAGTTATAATGTGTAGTACTTCCGACAGTAGGTGGTAGAAGAAGTGACAGATAATCGGGAGAAAAGCCGTTTTGCATTTTGAAAAAGAGTAAAAGCTTATGTTTTTCTCTGCGAGAGGCTAATGTTTCCCAGCCAGTTTCTTGAAGAAGAGAGTGTATAGACACAAGTTTAGTGGATCCCGTTACTATCCCAGCGGCCTCGTTTTGAATTTTCTCAAGTTCATAGGCTTCATTTTTTGGTGCAGTTATCCCACACCACATCTGCATATTCCAGAAGCGGTCGTATGAAGGAAAAGTAAATTATCTGAAGAGATTTTCTATCCAGTTTGAATTTCAACTTACGGCATTATATTAATTCGAAACCAAGCTTTAGATTTTATATAATCAAAATGTTCATGCCAGGAGCAGTCGTCTGAGAGTGTTAGACCCAAATGTTTATGTGAAGTAACCTCATTTATTATTTCCTGATCCATACTTAGAGGAGGATGGTTTGGTTTGTTACGCTTTCTACTGAAGACTACTGACTCTGACTTAGACGGATTAAAAGTAACAAGCCATTTCTTAGCCCATGAGTGGATCTTAGCTAGATCAGAATTAAGCTGATCGGCCGCTGTCGGAGGGTCATCTACAATAATATAGAGACTAGTGTCATCTGCAAAGAGTCTTATAGTTGACTGTATATCTTCAACAATATCATTAATGTACAAAAGAAATAGTAGCGGCCCAAGAATGGAACCTTGAGGCACTCCAGCTTTAAGGAATAACCAGTCCCCGGTTTAGTTTGAATCGTGTGTGGACTGAGAAATTTGGTTTTATCATTTCCCAAGCAGTTTTAGGTTGCAGTTAGCACTGAAAATGAAATGAAATAAAAATGATGACATTTTAAAGGCGATAGCAGATGCTGAACAGTGCTTTAATACACTTTAGGTATTGTCTAAAATGTTCATATACTATGATGATCTTGTTAGTCGCGATATTGATCAAAAGCGAAGTTTGGGGATTCGTTTCATTTGTTTTTCTTTGATTTTGCAGTTTTTTGCTAAAGGGAAATTCTCCTTCCTGATACCAGTGGCTGTCGTATTTTGCAGGACGTCATTTGTTGAGATTCCGCCGCTCATTAAAAGTCTGTAACGAGACATAAAACAGTTAGCTAATTTATTTGTAGCGTAATATTATTTCAAAGTCAAATTTTAGGCTGATGGTCCTGACCACAAGCTCTTATAGTTTTATTATGATCTTAGTCTAAAACGTCTAAAGCATATCCTAGCTTAAGCGGTTCTTCAGATATTTTATCCAATTACAAATACCAACATTGGTAATGGGGCATAATTTAAACAAATATTTACAGAATATGATCAAAAGTTAATCAGATCATTTTCACTTTCGTCTTAAAGTGTACATTGGATACAGTTACCATATAGAAAGAGTTTCCAGCATATATTTTCTGAACAAATATGTTACCATATAAGTCAGAAAAGGTATAGCTCATCCAAAGATTTACACACTATGCACAAAAGGCAACTATTTCATCTTACTTAAGCCAGTAACGATATGTCAAATGTAAATATCTATCCTAGATTTGGCAGTATTTCAGATATTTTGTTAACAAGCTAGTTCCTATTTAAAATGCCTAAGCTGAATACAAACGAAAACAGATCCATATTTCTAAAGAATACATGTCGAGAGTTTACAGGGTGCGAATTCCTCTAGCGTCTGAGGGCATTTGCTCTTTGTTCTTCTCAACGTGTAAACCTGTAATATACATGAAACAGACCCCCAGCATTATTTTAAAAAAATCTCTACCACAGATATACAGCTGTATAGCGAAAGCAAATATATTTTTACCTGTATGAGTGGTATCTTAGGAAGCTCACGATTTCCGTTACTAACAAGCCTGATAATAATAATAACAATATGAAAACTTTGTACATAGATTTACCTATTATTCGTCTTTTTGCTCAAATAGTTGCTCTTGAAAATGAATTTTGTCTATCCATGCTATGAGGTACTTGAACTTGTCTGCCCTCTTCACCGTTATGTACTCTATTCACTCTGGAAAAAAATGCTCATACATTTAGGGACCTCTGACAGTATTTGCATATTTGTCAATTTGCTGCAGCTTTCACGGAAAGCCAATATTGAAAAGTTTGGCATTAACAGAAAGGATTGAATCATAAGATGTCTTAAAATGATTTTAAAAATTATTTTTGCATTCTGACTTTCACCAACTGCAAATAGAATGCGATACTATACGTATCAAAAATAAAATCGTCATCGGAAACGGTCTGAAGTGAAAATTATTTACTTTAGGGAAAAGTCATCATTTTCATATCAAAATAGGAATACGTTAGATAACTAAAGATAAAACAGACATGAACTTATAATTGTATAAGATTTAATTAAAAAGAGGTCTGTCATACCTGAAATATTCCGTATTTAGCTTAAATATATTATAGGTTGGCTGAAATTATGAAATGATAACTCGCATGTTTTTATAATTGTTAAGTCTATTTAAACAATAAGGACTTTTGCTTTTTTTATTTAACACGGAGGCTCTCATTACTACTACTAGTTTTCAGTGTTTCAGCTGCAGAATATCCGCCCAACCTCCACCCCCTCCCACACGTATCCAGTCATGTCACTCGCAAATGATATGTCTATTGATAGTCTGCTGTATGCAAATTCATCCTAAATGATATATTGAGACATTTGCGGTTTCTGGTATCTGTAAAATGATGTTTGCTATTTTCTCACACATGATATATTTAATTATATGGACTTGCACAAAAAATGAAGTTTGTGTGCTTAGTAATCAATAACATTTTTGTGTTTATTATAGCCTGATTTCAAAGGAAAATTTGGAAGTATTTTGATTTCTTTTGTAGGCGATTTAAGAATTCAACTGTAAGAGGTACTTGTAAAGTTTACTTCAATAAAATGCTGTTATAAGATGAATATCACAGAGAACCCCCGAGCATCGACCTAGAACAATAACAAAATGTCTGAAATGTGCGTTTAATTAAAACTTTGCCCAATGTGTTTTATGGTATAGTATGGTTAGCGTGTGGCAATGTTCAAACATTGGCTGTGAATAGTAGTTGCAGACGGACAAGTTGATCTGTAGCAGGTTAATCATGCTAATATAGTAAAAACATGTTGAGAAAGCAAGGAACTTTATCAGAATATTGTAGAGTATTTAAAAAAGAATTATGAAACAAACTGCATAAGCAAATAAAAAACATAAAAAGAACAAAAACTGAAAAGAATGAAAGGGAGAAGAAAAAGAAAACGATTCTGATTTTAATGCAATCAATTGGTGTATCACTTACCTTCCAAAATATTTGTTCCGGTAGAGGACTGCTACAACTACAAGAAACACAGTGAGAGCACTAGCGGTGGTTATCAAAACTGTATTGCATGGGAACTCGTTAACGACAGCGGAAGACAATGTTGGATCAAACGTCGACCGTGAGGACATGTCTATTGACAAACTTGACAAACATTTTGTTATTTCTGTTTCATCTGTTGTTGAAGCTCTACATGATGAAGAAGGTTCTGTAATAGTTGTCGATGTTATTATTACTGTTGATTCTATTGTTGTCTCAGGAGTAGGAGTCGCTGTCAGTATATTACGAATAGTCGCTGATGTGGAAGGCATTGCTTTAGTGGGCGTGGAAGTCGAATCTATGCATTCGTAGTATGAAGAATTCGCTACAACATATACAGTACAGTAGTAAATCACTGTTTGTCTTTCAGTTGTATGTAGGTATATCTTTCTCGCTCCGCTCGTGATAACTCTACGGGATTCCGGCTCAACAAATCAGTAAGTATTGTTCACCATTTCTCAATCAAACTGAGAGTTCAGTTTGAGCAAAGGGGTTGACACCGGGCATTACTAAAACCAGTATGACCAACCTATAAGAAATGTATACAAGTATGTTGTTCATATAACCTTTATGGCGAGATGAACCCGTTTCACACGCACACACACATACACACAAACTATCTTTTAATTGCATTTGGATATTTTTGTGTGAAACGCGTTTGGATGCTTTATCGAGTACATGCACTAGTGTGCATAGAAATAAAGTTGAAAAAAAGACAGTGAAACATTCTGTAATTACTATTTCTCGTTCATGAGCAATATGTTTACAAACCTGCAAACGTGACAGATGGCGTCTGTGTTTCTGTTATCTGAAACAAATATAACGGTTTAGCAATATTAAGTGTTTAGATACAAGCAGGACTTATCTGTAGGATCATTGTACAAGGAAACGATATCATATGCTAACATATGTCTATACCTGAGAAGACACAATAGCCTTTCGAGAACAGTTCGTCCTGCAGTTTGGTTCTACGACGAATTTTTGTAACAAGTGTCTTTGCTGCATACCGTCCAATACTTTTTACTTGTCGTAAATGAATAAGGCATTAATTACATCCTGACCGCAAGTGAACCGAAAATTAAAGTCTAGCATGCAGACACTGTTCATATGATAAACGAGACCATCAGGTTTTTTATTAGTAGTAGTTATAGTAATAGTAGTATAGGCCGTTTGCTGTCTATAAAACAGGTCATTTTGCTAAATATCTCTAAAACTACCACAGCTATCACTGTGAAGTAAAGCCCATCTTTAATGTCTATCTTATACATAACTAATCTATAATTTTCCTCAAAATTATATTTTGAAACTAAAAAGTTTCTTTTGAAAACTGCCCATTTTTGGAAGATATTTTAACTGTATTTTACAAGGGAGTAAGTTTATTAATGTAACGGCCTTTGAATGGCCAATATTTACCTATGTCAATTGTTAGTAATAAATGTACAGAGTTACTCAATGGCACCTGTATACCTGTTAATCTTTTCATCTGAGTAGAAATTAAGTTCACTTATTTATTGGTTGGGAAGAGAATTGATTGGTGATGAATAGGATTAATTTATCTATAGAAACATTTCTTGTTTGTGATGCATATATGGGCATTGCTTATAGCTATTACATTAAATTATCGTACTCCCCTTTACTTAAGCTGAAAATTTTGTAAATTTTTGTAAAGGATTTAATAGACAAAAGCAAACAATTGACAAGATAAAATTCTGAAAGTCAGTTTCCATTTATGTATTAGTTTGACAATACTAGTGGAGAAAAAAAATCAATTTTATCACCAGTAATAAAAGAGACAATCTGCAAAATGACCTGTTTTATAGACAACAAATGGCCTATAACACCTTATTTCTTTCTTGTTTTCTTTCGTTTCTTACTTTATATATTTTATATCAAATTTGAATTAATTTTTACTCTATTTTTATTGAATTTTTTAGTGTACATGTACAAAAGGAAAGTAGTAAGGATTTACATAAATTTCTGAATCGTTACTAAGTCCGCATTACAAAGAATGCATTACCGGTGATATGAACACTTTTACCTCTGTCGCCAAGAAAACGGATGGTGATAGAACGGTTGATGTAGATGTTGTACAATCTAACAAGCCAAATGCATGTTCGAACTTGATATTTTTGACCACTGTTGGACTTTGACAAATAGCTCCAACTGCAAAATAAATCCAGTTTTACTATTTCCTAGGATCGCCTAAGGATCTCTGACAATCACCATTAAAAGATTGTATAGTAAATTGGTAGCATTATACTTAATTGTACAAAAGGTAAACTTAAATTCATTTAACCAAATGAAAATTCGAAATGTAAAAATTGATAAATCTTCATTCCCAACTAAATTCGTATTACTGTCGAGGGAGAATTACAGGTAAGCAGGGGAACTAACGCCGATTTATCGATAGTACCTGCAGGACCGGACTCACCAGTTACCTAGCGTAGCAGTATACGTGGAGACAGGTAGCGATTACAACAGGTACAATATCGATTATTGGACATAGGGATTATGCGTCCTTAAACTGGCCTGAGCGAAATTAAAGAAAGACAGCTGAAGTTTATTTGTAAATATCTTTATTTTTCAAATTATTGGAAACGACAAATGTTTAATATTTTATAAAAATACGGTCTCTTATCAATGTATATAATTGCACATTGTATATTCAAGAAACAAATGTTTATGATGAAAATAAAATGCAAATATTTAAGCTTTCAACAAGGATTCAACTAATAAACGTACTACTTGAAAACATAAGAAAAGGGCAGATTAGGTTAAAAAATCGATATTTCTCCTTCGCGGTCAACAATTCCGCCAATCAATAAACGGTATGTATATAATTAAACTCTGATAAAAAGTAAAAGGTGACTGCGCAACCATGTAAAACTATTGCTGTTATTTAAATAAAATGCCGAAATTATAAATCAAAATACAATAAATCATTTGCCAAATGCACATACAATATGTAGCTATATACATGAACAACAAACACATGATACAAATCCCAGCGGGCAAATGACGTCGAAATGACGTCGTTGTGCCTGTTGGGGAAATGCAAGATTCACATAAATAACAAAAATAAAAAAAACAGCTTTAAACTACACGGTAGTGTCTAGCCGTCCATATAGCAACTGAACATTTTAATCTCTATAAATTATTATTAGTCGCTGGCCTACAAACCTAGCAGACCCGGGTTCGAGCCCCGCTTGAGGCGAGAATATTTCCTACCGCAAACGGGATTCCATTGCACATACCCTTTCATAATCACCCTGCCATCGTTCCGATATGACTGAAGTATTATTGAAAAGGACGTAAAATCACAAGTCATCCATCCATCTTCTATAATATAAATTATTACTTAAAGTATTCAGTAAACGTTATCTAAATAAATATGACATGCCGCCCCTACCACGCCGGGCTTCTCAACAACGAGAAATGATGCGCGCGCATGTCATATTTATTTAGCCGCTGAATGTTTTGGAGACTCAATAAATGCATATCGTTCTGATATGGCTGAAGTACTGTTGAAAAGGACGTAAAATCAGAAGTCATCCATCCATATCAATCTTATTATTCAGTAAACATGATCTAAATAAATATGACATGCCGCCCCTACCCCGCCGGGCTTCTCAACAACGAGAAACGGTGCGCGCGCATGTCATATATATTTAGCCGCTGAATGATTTGCAGACGCAATAAATGCATATTGTGTGACATATGTAAATGTTTCAACATCAAAGGATTCACATGCCTGACATGTGCAAAGAAAACGATACTTTTCGGTTGACAACTATCTAGCCTGTTTATTTAATTTAACTTTGCGTTTTTCAAAAGTTCGACCAATTTCTCTTTCTTTCTTAATTTTGTCATAATTCCAGATTCTGCTAACCTCTTTTTTAATTCTTGCACTGAAAATGAGTCAAGAGGGGTATTGTTTTCAGACTGACTTTTGAACTCTTTTTCTGCCACTGTTTGTTCAAATTCTAATCTTTGCTTTTTTGCTTGCTGTAATACCGACTTTCTTCGACCCCAGAAGTCATCATCCGTTTTCTCATATTTCCGTTTTTCTCTGAACATTTATCCGTATACCCAAGTTCCAGCCTTTTCCTGACTAGAAGGGCGTCAGATGTGGCGTCTAATTTGTTCGTTTTGCCGTGATGGATTCGTTCGTGGTAAGCTGAATCTGATACCATATTTGAATCGCAGACGTGAAGTATCTTTCTGAGTTCCTGTTTTTCAGACTCTGGCATGTTTTCATATATTTTTGACTTGCGTCTGCCATCAAGATTGACATTGCAATTTTCTCCGTCAAATGTTTCACAAACCAATTTCTTGGGTAGAAGCCCATACGTTTCAACAAAATCAAGAGCCTTACCAACACTACCCGCAACTGTTCTAACGACCTTATTCTTATTTGCTTTAGAACAATTGTCAATTCTTACCCCTTTGTTTGCAAAGTGTGAAGGCGAATTTTCTTTCTCAGAGTCATGATCAAGACCAAGTGCCATATTTCCTGAAACCGTATGGGCCGGTGACTGCGTCTCATTTTCAAGTATTGCTATCTTACGCAATTTCTGGTCAAATTTTTGCCTTTTTGTACCACTTTTTATCTTTTTATACTCGGTTGCCAGACGTGAACCTTCATTGCATAAGCGGGTTTCAAGACGGTCGGTTTTACTAAGTTGCATATGTTTCATGTTCCTGTTTAAATAATCAACATATGAGTCACCCTTGCCAGTTTGAGAATACATCTGTCGCAAAAATTTGTTTGAAATATCAAGCGTCAGTGCCACTTCATCTGACGGTTTAAGCTGCAAACAGTTTTGGGATCGTGTCCCAATGGACAGGTGTGATTGTTTAACGGGATTTTCTGCCATTTTCATATATGAAAATCAAACCAACAGATAAAAATTTCGCAAAAAATATTTATAGCAAAACATATCACAATTTACAAATATATATGAAACTTAAAAGGCTACTCCTGTTATCTGTCACATGGTCACTTTTTAATACATTAAGCTCCACCTAGTCTGTCACTGTCTATCACACATATGAAAACACTGTCACTTAAATGTCACTCAGAGTGCAAGCCTCTGTAGCCGTGAAGAAGTTACACCGCTCAAGTGGTCTCTCTTTGAGCACAAGTTTGTCCTGAACCTTCACATACATTTTTTCTGAAGCACAGTCTTACGGACAGTCTAACAGGAAACTTAAGTTTTCTACCAGTTCCATCTTTCTTAACGATGTAGTACCAGTTATCCGGTAGATTCAGTTTATCAAAATCATGTTTCTCACATAAAACACTATTGTTCCCACCGAATAAATGTCTGAAAATGTCCAAGTCGACGTACACTGTAAATGACGGATTACGACTCTTCAGTCGTGACTGGACGGCGCGTTCCAGCGAATCTGTAAACTGCTGCAGTCTGTCTGCTGATATGGTCGACGGGACGTAGTTCTGGACCACCAGATCAGGCAGGTTTTCACTGGGCTCCCATGTTGCGTCCCATGTTTGGTAATCTTGCCACTTGACAAGGTACTGATAAGCCTGCAACGAAACAAGAAATTGAACATCAGTGAAACGAACATTATGGGCGCACGTTAGTGAAACGAACATTATGGGCGCACGTTATTTAGTAGGAATTGATCTGGCCTTGCCAATGGATGACTTGCGGGATCACGTGCTTTTCGACAATTTTTCTGTCATATAAAGACAATGGAAGGATGAACATGAAGGGTTCTATGCATCGATGCGCATTTTAGGCTTGGACGGAATCTCGCCTGCAGCGGGATTCGAACATGCGACCCCGTGATCCGAAATTGGAAGTGCAGAAAGTGAAGAAAGACAATTTTTCTGTCATATAAAGACAATGGAAGGGTGAACATGAAGGGCTCTGTACAACGATGCGCATCTGAAATCGGAAGAGCTAACTGCAATACAAATAAAGGCTCAAAATTGTCCATTAAAATTGGAACATTTATAATCAATACTAATTATCTACCAAAACGATTATCTTTTTGACTGTTTTATCACCAGATTTATCTCTTGAAAAGTGGCCTTATTGTGTGGTAGCGTCTAATACCACTTTCGCAAATTTATTGTGTTATTTGTATTTGAATGACACGCGTCTATCACTTATCAGCTACCTAGGCAATAAATGGGCAATAAATCGACAGGGGATTACTTAATCCTTGACAGCCCGCTGCGCTGTACCATAAAGACCATAAATACCACTTTGGGGCCGAAACACTTCTGCAAACAATGTAGACCCAGGTGAGACTGCTTTTAAAAGTACGCTTGCGTGAGTCAACAAAAGTTGTCATCTCATATCAGGTATAATAATTGTATGCCAACATTAAAGGTTTTGATCAGTTCTGTGCTTAGTTTGCGCATATGCGACTGCTCAGGCCCCGAGATTATTTTTTTTATGCTCAACTCAGCTGAACATGAAAAGTCAAACTAATTCAGATTTTAATGTTTTAAAGCGTGTGCTTTTCACAAAATTTCTCTTATTATAATGCTAGAAACAAGCCTTGTCTAATATTTAAAATTTTATTCAATATTGACCGTTGCGCACAATCTCTCCTGAGCACGAAAAAATAGGACTGTGCATCTGCGTAAACTCATCAGAAATTCTGGTCCCGTCTTGATCAGTTTGCGCTAGCTAATCCGAATAATTTCTGAACGCTTTAATATTTAACTTGGGCAGATGTTCGCATATTGCGTATTCTAATATAATTTAAAATAAATAAATAAATAAATAAATAAATCGCAGTTTTAATATCAATATGGGAATAAAAATCCCAGTTTCGTTTGCTTAAGTGATCAGTGTTAAATCGTCTTTTCAAAAAAAATAAATAAATCGCAGTTTTACTATCAATGCGGTAATAAAATACCCAATTTCGTTTATTAGTGTTAAATCATGCGTAGATGTCATGCAAGCGTGATATATCGATTATCGATCTTAAAATCAGAGATGTAATAAATAAACTAAATTGAAACAAAGATATATCGGGAAATATATAATAAATAACTAATGATATAAAGATAACTTGCAAATTAATTAAGTATGTGTATTCTTTTCTTTAACTTTAAAATTTCGCCTTTATCTGCAATGGATGCTCTGAATACCTGAATTTGTTCTTCTTGTTGTCTTTCCCCCTCAGTGTTTAGGAATCTCAGTGATCAGACTGCGCAGTAGTCTTTTGGTTTTTAATCTTCTATCATTTAAAGGCTTTGATAAGGATAGAAAAACCTGAGAATTTGAATGAAATATCTGAATGGGTTGGGAGATATGTTTCAATTTCGACAACTCCAGATATGGTCATTTGAGTGAAAAAATTTAACATTTTCATATTCGTATTCAATATTGTAAAGTGACAGCAATATCAAATAGATAAACTATCAAAGTAAACGTCTGCCAAATATCAAAACAGTTGGATAAAAATGATAATTTTATGCATTATTAAATATGGTAACCCAGTAGTATAAGTATGAAAAATTTGCTCATTTGTACCCTGTTAAGGTAGGGTCCGTTTAGGTAAGTTATTAATAAGCATTTTGTAATACAAATTTTAAGTATTTTCAGGTCCCTATAACTCCAGATCCATTCAAGATATCAAGTTCAAATTTTCAGCATTTCATAGTGACACGAAAACCATTTAAATGTGCTTGGTATTAACGATAAGCCCTTTTAACAGTGGTATATTTTCAAAAATTATATGATTTGTTACGGGTGGACGGACAGACGCACGGACGGACTGATGGACGGTGCGATTTTAATATGCCATCCGAAATCCCTTCAGGGGCATAAAAAGAAATAAAGATTACAAACTAAGACTGAAGATATCTCATAAGCAAAGAAATGAAAAAGACCTGAAAAATTAAAGGCGAAGATAACACATCATTTCAAACAAATATATAAATAAATATTTGTTTGAAATGATGTGTTATCTCCCATGTGTAATACAATACAAATATTTTATTCAGCATAAAACATTTACAATGTTTCTAGCCAAAACAAGACATACATTGAAGACAATGAAATAATACAATATAAGGTTTACAGAAGAGAAAATTATACAGAACATACATTAGGAATATCTTAATTTGAACAATAATTATATTAATCAATACGTTTTTTATCTGCAAAATATATGAATTTTGATAAATTTCTAAGTGAAGTCACGGAAGTCATAGATAAAAGGGTTTCAAATTTCCTTAAGGTCGGCCAGTGGCAAAAATAGGGTTTGAAAAATTTCTGTCTAAGCTCTCTATAATTTGGGCATACTAAGAGGAAATGGAATTCATCTTCGATTTTGTTCATGTTGCATGACTGACATATTCTTTGTTCTCTCTGGATATTTTCGTATCTACCTGTTTCTATAAATAAACTATGTGACGATGTTCTAAATCTTGTAAGTGCTATTTTGTATTTTTGATCCAAATTTAGTGTAAGATACTTTTCTAGCTCAAAGTTGTGTTTAAAAATGCTGTAAGAGTGTAAACGGCTCGAATTATTTATTTCTGAATACCAAGACTGCTGATATGTATCAATTATGCGTTGTCGAATCGAATAATATGGAATCTCAATTTCTGATTGTTGTCTCCAGACATATTCAAAACCATACTCTTGTAAAATCAACTTAATTTGTGAAGCCCAATTTTGTCCATTATAGTTATTGTTTAAGTCAGAATCGTTTTTCAGCATCATATATATATTCTTTAGGAGTGAAGTATCATTTTGTTGAAGAATTTTTATCCAATATTTGATCAAATTTATTTTTCGATAAACCGACAGAGGTATTCTACCGAGTTCCCCGTATAAAGCCGCTAAATTTGTTGATTTCTTTACTCCAAGGAGGAATCTTAGAAATTTTGTATGGACAAGCTCGATATCTGTAGCGCTGTGAATTCCCCAAAGCTCTGATCCGAAATTTAGTATGGGAGAAACCAAAGTATCGAAAAGTTTAATCTTTTGTGCAATAGGTAGTTCAATGTTTTTAAAGACGGTAAACAGATTATAAAGTGCAAATGACGCATGCTGGGAAATACACTTTTGTGTCCGGTACCAGTTACCATTCTTAAACAGGGTTATGCCCAAATATTTAAACGAGTCGACGAGCTCTAAAACCGTGTTATATATGTTAAAGTCGTAGTGGGTCCGCCTCCCTTTTTCGAATATCATAGCCTTGGTTTTGGAAGTGTTTATTTTCAATCCCCACAGACGGCAGTAATTTTCAAGATCTGTTAACATTGACTGAAGTGTGTCTGGCGAGGTGGCAAAGAGTACTTGGTCGTCCGCAAATAATATAAGGAACAATCTCAGTTCATTTATGGTGAAAATATTCTGTAAATTTGTGTTAATGTTCTCTACAATATCGTTCACGAAAAACATAAATAGTAATGGCGAGCTGGGGTCTCCTTGTTTGAGGCCAACGCTTGAGTCAAAGAAGTTTGAGTAAGTTGAATTATATTTAACGCATGATTTGACAGTTGTGTACATCGATTTTATTGCAGTAACTAATTTACTACTAATATTTTCTGCTAATAATTTTTGCCATAAGTAGGTACGATCTATTTTATCGAAGCACTTTTCATAGTCGATAAACACACAGTATAATTTTTGGCCCGCATTTAATACTTTTGATATAACTGCATGCAGAATGAAGACGCAATCGACAACAGACTTTCCCTTTTGAAAACCAAACTGATTTTTTGATATTTTTTCATATTTTTCACTCCAATCAGTCAGCCGATTTAACAGAAGTTGGGAATAAACTTTAGCTAAAACATTTATCAGTGTAATCCCTCGGTAATTGCTTGCATCGTTAATGTCCCCTTTTTTGAAGATTGGAGAAATGATCCCTTCGCCCCACGCACGCGGATATTCTCCCGAATTAAATATTCTATTATACAGTGTGAGAAGAAATGGCGATATGAAATCGTAAGCTGCTTTTAATATTTCGCTTGTTAAACTGTCTATTCCTGGCGATTTATTGTTATTCAAGGAAAAAATGACTTTGCGCAATTCATTTTCCGTAAAATTGACATCTAGATCCTCGTTGAATTCCATTTGATTAGATGTATTTTCATTAAAAACATTTTCCTCGGGTACCTCCCCAAACATAGATTTGAAGTGGTCATGAAGATCTTCAACGGTTAGAGAAGTTGAATTTTCGCTTGACTTTTTATATGCCGACTTGATATTTTTCCAAAATTTTCGCGGTTGTTTTTTCGCTAAATTATTTATTCGTTGGCCTTCTTTATTTTTAAATTTAATTTTTGCTTTCCTTTTAACTCGGTTATATTTCGTACGCGCGCGCGTAAAGTTAATTCGTGTTTCGTCCGTTTTCATACGATTAAAATTATTTCTTGCTGTTTTAAATTCTTGTTTTGCGTTCTGGCAATTATCATCAAACCATTCATTATTTACATTCACACGATGTGTTGGCCGCGATTTACTGCTATATGTTTTACCAAATACGTCAAAGGCGTTGTCGTGTAGTAATCGAGTGAAATCTTGTACTACGTGGTCAATTGGTTCAGTGCGCACGTCACTGATTAGTCGCGAGAAAGCCTCATTATTATTCATGAGTTGCGTGTGAAATAGGTAAGTTTTACTATCGTCCCATACTATTTTTCTATTGATAAATGTTTCATTATGCGAAGTGTCAGACGGTTGTGTCTGCGGCAGATTTAGATTAAACTGGATTGTGATCGGAGCGTGATCAGAGAATTCATTAAATTCTAATACATCAAAATAAGATATTACCTCAAAATCAGAAAAATTAAGTAGCAAATAATCAACAGTACTTTGTCCCATAAATAAATAAAGAGAAAAAATACTTACTTCACTGTCTTTTTGCGGTTTTCTCCAGATGATTCTTTCAACAGTGTAGGTGCCCTCGAGAAGTTGCGGCTTTGGTTTTACAGCGCTTCTGGTACCAGTTGGAACTGCTTCGCCATCATTTAGATCTTTATAGTTAATTTTATGACGAGGTCTAAGAATGAATGCCATGGTGGTAAATGATGCGCGCACACTTTTTGTGTACAATTTACTTATCTAGTTTGAGTCAAACGTGAGTTAATAAACCGAGCCTGACGAACAATAATAGCCATTAATTGGCATTAACACCTTTATTATCGCCATAATGCTGTCGCCGTTTCATGCTGTCGCCTACAATACCATCAAAGTCTTTACCGATGCAGCAAATTGAAGCCATAATTAGCAAAAACGATCAAATTCATAATTGGCAGTTAAGCGTTACTAAGATTAAAGTACTGATGATCCGAAGTTAATCACAATATTGTCCTCTGGTTTAAAGCAAAACAAAATTGTGCTATAATAAGTAGATGAAAAGGGGGGGGGGGAAATAGAATCAACTTATTTGTCTTAAATTACATAATTGATCATTTGACGTACAAAGTATATCATATTAATTAGATTGCATTTTACGGCAATAAATAAATGAATAATTAAATAAATAAATAAATTATTAATCTACGCTCTTACAGCATGCAGCTGATCCAGCTCGTCGGCTGTTCTCTAGTTTCTCAGCTGATCGCTAATCATCGGCACTAATCGTACACGTCCGGAATTTCATTCTAACTAAATTTGAAATTATGGTTCCTAATTTAAATCGCAAAATAGACTACTTTGTCTAATGTTTAGCTTTATAAATTTCATATCAGTATACAGGTCTAATATTAAGAAAACTGGAACCGCCAGCACAGAGTCAATAAGATGTCAAATATTGTACTTATCTTAATTTACAATGTATCAATCTGTCAAATTTATGCTGATTTTGCTATATATTTAATCATTTTACTAGTCACAAAAAATAACCCGAAAATAGACTAAACTGTTCTAACTATAAATTTATGAAACACATATCAGCGTAATCGGGAAATAATGAAGTTTTCTATGCCGCCAGCACAGAGTTTCTATCTTTTATAATTATTTTAAAATTGGTTGTTAAAAAGTCTTCTCCTATATAAAACAATGCATTTTTGTCTATCATGTCGCCCAGGTATTGGCGAGGCTCAGTTATTGGAAAGTTGGCCATGTGTAATATTAAATTCTAAATGCGCGCTTCTCAGACAAACAGCATGGAAACCTAGGAACTCTTATGGATTCAAGAATCAGACGGCCCCAACGCACACAGAACACAAACACTTTTTAAGCTGCAAACAGATTAAGTGTCAGGTTGCATGCTTAAAATTAACTTACCCTCCACGTAGTTTTACTTCTGAGCGTTCGAAGACGGTTAGTCTGTCACAGTTACATTTTGATAGACATATGTTTTCGTTTGTTGGAAAATGCGCTCTTCCATTTTGTCACTTATGGCACTCTTTTAGTCTTTTTGTTCTCCTGTTTTGGTGTTTGGACAGGTTGCGCTTTGTGGTTTGGCTACTTCTTGGTATCTTAAGTTTTATTAGCTTTATTGTACTGGCTAGTAGTACAATAAAGTTTTGCATTCGTATTCAACTTGCTCTTTATTTAGTTTTTTTTTTCTTTTTTTTTTTTTCAAATACATGTTTGCTCGCTTGCAGAACTCGTTAAGAGATTAGATGAGTCAATATTCAGCATATAAATGGCCGTTTTTAGTACTGACCGTTCCAAGGCGGTGCTTCCATTGCAGCTTATTGATGTTGTTGTTTGTTGTATTCACGTACCTGTAGCCGGTTGTTTGTATTTTATTCCCACGTACTTTTACCTTTTGAATGTCATATATTGTATGTTTGGTTTAGGCTATCTTTATGGCCACTTAAATGGGAAAGAACAGTTCATTTTCCTTCCTGGTGGAATAGATGGGATGTGAAATTTAATTGTTGCAGTTCCTTATTATTGTCTTTTTAAACTACTTTGCAAGAATGTCTATTATTCTTTTATCTTACTCGTAGGATATGCAGTAAGAATAACAAAGTACTGGCATGAGTCATGTCTGTCTAAGCAGTAAATAAACGTCATCGCCCACAGCGGCAACTAAATACTGACAAAATGAGCAATGACTTTAAGAAACCTGCATGTGCATGTGCCATCTGTTCACATCCAGTCTCTCTTGTGCATATTTAAGTCAATTTTCCTCAGGCCACTATATTGAAATATTACTGGCACCGATATAATGCATGCCCTATCAGTCTTAACAGTAAACAGTAGAAAAGAAAGCAATTTACCGTATCGGCTCAACCCACAGACCAGAAGTACAACAAAATCACACACACACACACACACACACACACACACACACACACACACACACAAACATGAACAGTAATAAAAAAATCAAACCTGTAATATTCGACCAGTGTTGCATCCACATGAGTTCGCAAGAACATGTCCATGGATTTTTATCTAACCAAACATTCGTCAATGAATGTAGCCTGTCAAATATTCCTTGTGGTAGTGTTTGCAGGTTGTTGTTAGAGAGATAAATCTTTTCTAGGTTGACAAGTCCATAAAACCAGTTGGCGGGAATAAAATTTAGCGCAGCATATCTCAGATCAATATAGGTAATATTCTTCAAATCACTGAAGAAGCCAGAAGTTAATCTGCCATTTGAAACTGTTGCGCGAATAGTTATTTCCAGAAGGTTTCCCAGCCCTGCAAGAGCGTCATGCGCAACCAACCCCTCAATAACGCTGCCGTAACCACTTATTGATAGATATTTCAAGCTCTTGAGATTTTCAAGTAGTCTTCTTGGCAAGCCATTTTCCATAAGACAATTATCGACCATAAGATTCATCACCCAGTGAAGGTTTTTAGTAAATATATCGTGAGACAATCTCGTACTTCCACCAGAAACACAAAAGAAGTGAAGTATTGTACCTCTGTTTGTTAGTGGTTTGTCAAGTCCGCAGAAAGCCTGTGGTGTAAATGAAGACACTATAACCATCAGTCAGCAATAGAATGATCGTTCATGTCATTCTACTTATTTGTTTTCAGTATTTCCAAATGCCACGAGAAAATGCTATGAAGAGAAAACCATGATAGTGTTTTTTGGTATCCAGTTTATCAGGCGAGACCAGAAATACCGTAGGAATGGCAAGGCTTGCCGAGCCAGTCCGACGTGTTTTTGGTCGAGCCTGATAAACTTGATATCAAAAGATATTATCATGGTTTTTTATTTATCATGCATCATTAGAAGATTTTGAGGCTTAACGAGAGTCAAATAAATGAAAGCAAACACAGTTATGTTCGGACTTGCTGACGTCGCGAATGCATTATGACGTAAGTTGGTGACGTTATTTAACCAATCGAACGCTGTTATCACGGCCAACGTCAGTATGTAGCCAATCGTCTTCTGAGATCGCTTCTAATGGCATCGCCTGATAACATTCTAAAGTGGCGGGATATCACATCATGTTATCATACCCCTGTTATCGGGTGAATTTTTGCAGCACATGCATGAAAAAAACAAACAAGCAAATTCTGTGAACTTATATCCCCCGCCGAAGTGGCCCTGATTTGTTTATAGTTTATTTTAAGTTACATAAAATTTTGTTCACTGGTTACTTAGTTACGGCTGAGCTTGTGGACTGTAAATAAAATTAAGGGCAATAACTGTGGGATAAGTGAGGCATAAGCTGAAGCTGTTCTTAAACACTTGTCTCAGCATCACTGCACTATGATCATATATTTTTAATTCAGTTTCAAGAAATTTGTTCACTGATACCTTAGTTATGGCTAATTTATGGATTTTAAATCATTGCACTACTGGAGCGATTATGACATAACTTAATGTGCCCTGCTGTGGCATGATAATACATAGTAATTTTAAGTTTCATGAAATTCCAACCATTGGTTACTTACTTATGATTTTAAACCAATTCAAGGGCAATAGCTCAGTGCTTACTGAAGCAATTCCTACAAAACATAAAATGCACCAATGTGATATGGTGATATATATTTAGTATCAGTTTCATAGAATTCTATTCATTGATAAATTAGTTAAGGGTGAATTTGTCAACCATAAATTGATTCAAGGGCAATAATTCATGCACTACTGATGCCCTTCTGAGGGAATTTTAGGTGACCGCGTTAAGGTGATCATATTCAGTTTAAGTTTCATGAAGTTTTGATAATTAGTTGGTTAGTTATGACTCATTTTATTAATTTTAAATCCATTAAAGGGCAATAACTCATGCGTTACTGAAGCCCTTCTGAGAAAACTTTATGTGCATAGCCGTGTTATAGTGATACATATTCAGTATAAGTTTCATGAAGTTTTGATAATTGGTTACTTAGTTATGACTCATTTTATTCATTTTAAATTCATTAAAAGGCAATAACTCATGCACTACTGAGCTCTTCTGACGAAACTTTATGTGCACAACCGTGTTATGGTGATAAAGATTCAGTATAAGTTTTACGAAGTTTTGATAATTGGTTGGTTAGTTATGACTCATTTTATTAATTTTAAGTCCATTTAAGGGCAATAACTCATGCACTACTAAAGCCAGTCTAATGAAACTTCACGTGCATCGGCGCGTTATAGCGATATATACTTATTTTAAGTTTCATGGAATTCCGTCCAGTGGTTACTTAGTTATTGCTCCGGACAGACGGATGGAAGGACGGACGGATGGAAGGACGGACAGACAGAAGGGCAGACGGACGGACGGACATGGAGAAAACTATATCCCGCCGCCTTTGGCCGGGAATAATAACAGATGTGTACAGAGCCGACTCAGATTAGCCTGCAAAGGGGATCAGCTTTCATTCCTTCCTGTTTGCTTCCCTGAAGGATGAAGCCCTTCCAAAGAGTTTGCTCCTAAGAGACCAATTTCTTTCCTTTAAGGATAGACCCTGTTGACAAGGAAGGCGGAAATCAAGATGGAAGAGGTGCTTCCCCAAAAAGTATGTCCGTTTACTTTACAACCTTACAGTCAGACTGTCAATTTTCATATAAGCCATATATGAACCCTTAGAAATCTGTAAACCGAACAAGGTTAGTCTGTGCATAAAACTCTTGCTTTTTAGATTCAAAGAAACTTAATTTTTAGTCTTGCAAAACTGCACTTGAGCTGACTAATCCTTCTAATCATGTGCTGTGCGCAGTTTGTCTCACTTGAGGCCTAACTTTCTTGTCAAGATACCAATATTATAAACAAAAGAACAACAACGAACCACACGGAATAAGAGATACGAAACTGAAAACCTTACCCCTGCTGGAATTGTTCCGTTTATATTTGTGAGTCCAAAGAAATACATTGCCTCTGGTCCAAATTCATCATCATGCACAGGCGGAATCCACTTTTGAAAATCACATAGAGCCCTTCCAGTATCATAATATTGGCACCCTTCTGGTGCAAAGCCCTGTATATCGTAAAATAATGACAAAAGTACAATAAATAGTGTTAGCGAGTGATACATCTTATTCTATTTTAGCCAAACGAAAATAAGGCTCTTCAGTTCAAGCAGTGTCACGAGAAAATTATACCAAGTGACTTAGTTGATACTGTCTGATCAGCATTATGAGAAACTAGTGAATTATAATCTTCTTCGTCAGCAAGAACAGCCTTGTCAAATCCTTAGCCGTAGATCCGTAGATTTTGAAAGGTTCAGTCATGATGTGTGCGACCAATAAGGCTTAGACCAGACTGCTAGGATTCATTATTTGTGTGTAACTGGCTGAGATCCCGTGCCGATGCCAAGGCTTGTATTGTTCATGTTTCACATTATCCACAGACTAAATGTAATACTATAAATCAGAACGTGCTGATGTGCAAGCTATTTTAGTCGTTGTTTTTTATAGATGGCAGCAGCTTTGGACGTGGAACGACATTTCGAAAATGAGAAGATAAAGCATCTCTCTTTAAAGGCATAAAATGCATTATGCTTTGTTGACTTCGCAGACTGCGATCTATACTAGGAAAATGCGTTTGAAATTTAATATACTAAAACCAACTTCCAACAAAACCTCTTTTTTAAATTTAATATTTCTTTCACTTTTGTTATTGATTCGAACGAAACTTCAGATACATACTTAAATGGCAGTGAAGACTATTTAGAACAAGATAGAACAGGAAACCTGACAGCACATATACCACAACAGTTTGTAAATAAATTATATCTCTGCAAAACGTGATCAAAGCTAAAAGCCGAAAACAAGTGTCGGTTGGTAGGTTTGTAGGTGGTTTTAGTATAAACTCTACACTCTTTGTATTATTATGGTGAAAGGTCTGCACTCTTGTACTATAATGGTGAAAGGTACGTTCTTTCTCGCAATGAAGTCATTACGCAGAAAGTGTTTACCGAAAAAAAGCTTAAAAAAACACTTCACATTTTGTTTGAATAAGCTAACTGAAACATGGCTGACAATATAACTAATATTATATTATATTCTCGTTGACTTTTTACGTATTTACATACAACATTGTGGCTATAATACTACTACTTGGGTAGAGGTGCTCTGTGGCGAAAATAAGCAGTTAACACTTAAGACCAGTATCGGTATTGGTGTAGTCTATTTGATAGTTGCTACTTTTTCAGATTCTATTAATTACTAATGTATGAGGGATGGCGCTGGTTAGCCTACATGTATTAATGAGTACATATATGCCATGGGTCATCTTGTCTTGGCACATGTCTCCTTTTCTTTTTTCTTTTCTTTTTTGACTGATATGAGGGTAAGGTGTTTGAAATTGTTACCCCAGCGCCTTGTGTAGTGCTCTTTTGAAGTTTTCAAATTATTGACCAAAGAAGTCGAAAGGGGTAAGGTGTTAATGTACCAAAATCTTTCGCTTTAGTTGAATGGGTACCTTTTGCCTCCCTGCAGTACGAGAGTTTCTCCTTTAAGAACTGATCCCCTTTTGAAAGGGTTTTACAACATAGAAAAACAAGTAGGTAGTTACAAAAAAGTTGTTTATCATATGACGTCGCATCTGAGAGTGTAATAAAGCCATGCATTAAAAACGATAATCCACTAGTGGATTAAATATGCAAATTACGTCGTAATCTTATGCATTGACGTCCATGCAAACGTCGCATTTTCTAGTGGCGAAATTGTGACGTTTTTAGTGAAAAATTTGCTCATAAAATGCGATTTTAGTCTCATATGTTAAATAGAAGCTTGCATTCGTGCTCCTGTATTATTGAATTTATTAAGCTCGTTGGGGATAACGATAAGATGCTCGGCAGAGCCTCGCATCTTATCATTTTCCCCAACTCGTTTAATAAATTCAATAATACATGAGCACTCATGTAAGATACTCTATTTCTCTTGGACAAAAAATGACAAGAAACATGAAGGTGTACCCTTATATAAGTTGAGCAACAACTGGCAAAACTACACTGCTCAAAATATTTAAAGGAACAGCTGACATTTTCCCATAGACATTACTACAACATATACCCAGTTCCACGGACCATAAGTTCGATCGCTAAAGGCCAAGAATTCACCATTCCTTTGCAGGGACTGCAAGAACAATCCCAGTTTTAGACAACAAGAATTTCAATACAACTGATACCCAGATCCTTTCCATGGAACAGATTTTGCATTTTTCGATTTTTCTGAAAATGAGGTATTTTTCTGGAAGTCTATAAAATCTCATAAACTTGAGTTCAAAGTAATCCTTTCAAACAGGTCACTTTGTAAGACATTCAGCTTCATAGGCAAACTGATTGTGTTGATTTTGGTTGTAATTTTCATGCTCTTCACCTGGTCTGAAATAATGCAATTTTTTACCAAAATTTCATTTGTACAAAATATTGGATCAAAACTTGTGCTGTCAGTAACCTCGACCCTCTTTAAGAAAACTGGCAAAAAATTGGGAAAAAAATGTCTTTGTCGCGCAAAAGTAAATGACCCTCAATGTGGGAATGCGTTGCACTGACGTCTACGGAAAAATATTTGGCATTCCTTCAAATGTTTTGAGCAGTGTATATAGGAGCCGCGACACGACAAAACCAACAATGTGGTTGTGCGCCCAGCGCAGACTCAGATCAGTCTGGGCATCTGCCCACTTTCATCAGACTCTGTGTAAAGTGCTCAAAGGGTAACCGAGGGTCTAAGCTACCTCCATCCGGACAGCGAAGACTCTGATCAGACTGGGCGGATGCCCAGGCTTATCTGAGTCTGCGCTGGGCACACAACCACATTGTTGGTTTTGTCGTGTCGCGGCTCATATATACTGAGCACAGATGAAAACGCTACATTATAGAAGACTGTTTATAACTAACACAATGGATATAAATGTTTTAGTCGTGCAAGACATTCAGCAAGAGAATGTTTATAAAATTCTGAATCTGATACTCATCATAACAGAGTTATCTTACTTTATTCAATTTTAGCATATTTCGTAATACACCAAATATGCGCATGCGCAGATGCACATTTCTTTGCTGATCTGAAGCGCTAGATCAGAGTGATAGAAAAAGCAACAATGACTAGCATTTGTTATTAAGAAACACTAGGAAACTGAATCTTGATTGTTTCAAAATTATAAATTATCTCCCATTGAATTAAAACTATAGCAAATTTCAATTTTTGATTGTTCTTTGGTTAATCAGTTTTCTGAGCAACTTTTTTCTCGTCCTTGTAGTGCAATGAATCATACACTTTACCTATCCGTGATTTCAAGCACAATTGTGACATCATGTGAGGAAACCACACATTAATTTCTTATGGGAATTTCAATTGTTCATGGTTTCTCATTGTGTTTTCGAAGTAATAGCGATATTTCAACTCTAATTTTCAAAGATATGAAAACACATATTGATGTGTGCTTTCTCATACGGTATGTTTGGCACACTGGTTGTTTACCTAAGACAAAATAAGTACAACTGTGCCATGAACACTTTTTTAAAATGAAATTTATAATGCCTGATTGACCGTTCCGTATTTGCACAGCAGAAAATCGGACCCCTGTTCACCTTGAAATGTGGTCGTTTTATCGGGATCGGCTTTTACTGCTATAAGTGGAGCAAATATGATGGGCTATCTTTTAAGGGGGTGGTCTACGGAGTGTAACATTTGTTTTTGTATATCAAAATGATCGCCTGGGTCTATATTTATCAAATTCAGCGTTTGCAACTTTAGCAAACCTTGCATAACTCTGCAGTGGCGAGTTATTTACGTTACCCCGTTAGATTTTAAATATCAAACATATTTATACAAGTAAATAAGAAATGTGTTTAAACAATATAAATGTATCAAATATTAATATTTTCTGCAAGAATGATTAATATGCTATCAAAAAGGCTGCTTAGAAACCGTTCAGAACTCATGCGCTGTTATTTGCGCTACAATATATTAACTATCCCTCGAAAATTTAAAAGGTAATTTAGGTTGTTGCATTTACAAACTTTTTTGATAAAATAGCCCCAACTTCTTCAGTTTTCTAATTGTCCTTTAAATACCTTTCTAGCAAATTAAATTTGAGACCCCTAGCTTCTATACTTTGTCAAATATTAACTGCTGAACATGATTACACCTATTCCCTGTTTGTGGCTGCAAAGTCATTTTCCCACAATTGTTTTTGATGGCTAATAAGTTATTTTAAAATGACAAATTGGCTCTGTTGCAATAAGATCATGTAATACATGATATGAAACAAAAGTTCACATTTTTGTTTTGACCTTACAATACATATTTTTTCAAAACATAGTAACGTACTTAACAAATTAAAATGTTTGAGTAAAGTATAGATCATTCTCACCACGAATATACCTTTTTGAAATTCTGACTTTTAAACGACACAGTCGTTGTAAAATGAGAGTTTAATCGCCTACTTAGACAGAAAATGGTGTTATTTACATGACTTGCAAAGCTGAGGTTGTCCTGATGTTCAAATGCAGCATTTGTGAATTAATCTGTATATGGAATATATATATATATATTTTAGGAATAGCCAAAAGACTTTTAAACAAAACCAAAAGTGCCAACTAGCTAATAATAACTTACAATTTTGTACTCAGAAAAGTAACGTTAATAACCTTTATTTCCAAACAGTCCCTGAGATTAAATATTACTACTGTCAAATAAGCTTTTTTATTTTGAGCTGAAATAAAAACATTTTAAAGGCACATTAGACCGGTTTAAGGCTACCCAATGTAGCTCATTATTGACAGCTCCAAGGCGGAGCATCAGTTGTGGTGTATCAATGTTTTAGTTTGTGTTGTCCTCTTATCTGTAATCTTCAAAAATCAGTTTATTTCATCGGCATATTTGCCATCATTCTGCCATATATAGCTATATATAGAAAAGAACAGGGATGGGCGAAAATAGGTGTTTGTATGACTAAATATGTTTAATTAAGGCTAGCTTTGTGATCATTTGCATGGAATGGTCTGGATGTTTATTTGGCTAGTATCGTCTGATTACTTGTCTCAAAACTTTATGCTGCTATTTTTAATTTGGTATCGTGAGTGGATTGTTTCACAGAAAGAATCAATTCCTGATTGCTACCCATTTACACTACTTTCTCTATTTTGACCTTTTTCCTATTAAAAAGCAATATATAAAACCAATGTTTATTTATTTATTTTTTTTTATTTTTTTTGCCTAAAAGCATACATTTTCATCAAAGTAACGTATATAACAGGTTAAAAAGTATGATTGTTTTATTCTACTACAGCAAGTGTAAAGTTCCATGTGCTTGCCATGAAAAGTACCGTTGTACCTCATCTTATTGAAAATTATGTTTGGGATAATCTAGGCTCATGCTGAATCAGTTTGGAAAAAGAATTTTAGCTGAAGCTGGTGCTAGGGGACATTGGCATTGTTGCACTATAGCATTGCTGGGCACACACTCAGCTTAACTAAGGGTGCTAATTTTGTTTTCTCTGATGCATTCTTTGCTTCCAGAGAATCATCCTTTAAAACTTTGTTAAGCTTTTATTGTTCCGCCAGCCTTTAAGGTGAATGGATATTGTATGAAATGAAATAACTATTGCCTATTTTGGCCTCCCTGTCTAATGGGTGTGTGTTGGGGGGGGGGGGGGGGGGGGGGGGTAGCCTTATTACTTTGAAATCATCATCAAAATGACATTCAATTCGAGTCAATGATAATTCACTAACTTCGACTCGCTGGTTAGGTGGTGAAAAATGTAACGTAAACAGCATTCAACAGTAAACAAGTTGTCAGACTATGCTTTTACTGTTAAGAAGTTTTCATATTAATGGTATAGTAGCAAGGTGCAGAAGGTAAGCGCCCGCAAGTAAAACGCAAATGTTGAAAGCAAGCATTGAGGTGTTGAAGTAGTTTCAGAGGAGAAGTCCTTCAAAATGTTGGCACACAACAGGCAAATGACCTTTGGCCATGCTCACTAACGGACCTTGACCTCTAGTATTCATAGGGGTTGAAGATGACTGCATTTCCATATCACAGAGCACAATAGCAACAGAAAAATGCACTTTTTCAACTTTTCCCATTCAAAAGCCTAAGGGACCAAATTCAAACTTGCCATAAAATAGGTCATGGTCAACCCAAGGTCACCATTTATATTAACTTTGAAGTACTAAAGTCAAAAATGCTACAATTAAAGATTCAAGGCAATCGGCCTAGTGGTTCTGGAGAAAAAGATTTTTCAGGTTTTTACCATATATGGCCATGGCGGCCATCTTGGTCATATGACCAGGGTCAAATATATAAACGTTCGATCTCCCATCCTGTTAAGGTTCCGTATTAAATTTTGCTTCAATCGGTCCAGTGGTTTCTGAGAAGAAGATGTTTAAAAGTGTGGACGACGCCGACGACGGATGACAATCAAGGCTATACAATAAGCTCACCTTGACAGGTGAGCTAAAAAGTCAATAGTTTGGCGAGTTCCCTAAATAAAGGTTTGTATGTCAGAAAATATTAGTCTGAAAACTACTTCATTCTAAAGACTGGCACTAATTTTGGTAAATTGGCCCTGTTCAATCAATATAGCAATCAGCAATCTTCCTCTCTGAATAACGTCTTAATATTAAGGAACATAAACTCTGAATGAATATTGCTAAGCTAAATGGGACAGCTGAAGGGTACAGTCCACTAAATATTCATGAGGATAGCCCCGCCTTTTTCGGAGAGAGCATTAGGTTTACATTGTAAGAGATGACGTCATCTGTCAGTCATGTATGTTAGACTTCTTGCAGTATAAAAAAGACCAACAAATGATAGTTACAAAAAAAGGCATGTTTAATTGAGAAATATTTTACCAGAAGGAGATGGGGTTGATTTTGGTAACTTACCCCCTGGTAAAAATATGCTATTTATGTGGTACGAATTGGTGGTTGCAATACTTGACCTAGCTTAGCGGCTAAATGAGTTGGGAAGGCAGTGGATGTTTTTGTGTCAAATTGATAGGCTAGGATGACACTTGAAAGCAAGACTGGTTTGGAAAACTTTGTATGTCCAGTTTTGTAATAAAAAGACCAGATGTTAACATTGTCGTCTATGGAAAATTAATGGTGGAAGGCAACCTGAAGGTGAAAACTTGAAGCCTCCCTTATTGTCCAACAACGACGTCTCCCTCACGCTTAAACTGATACATGTACGTGTCATTTGTAGGAAATTAGAAGGCTCCTGTTTGCTTCTCAATGACCATTAGGCCTCTCCGAAATGGGGTCAGCTTTAAAAGGAACTAATAAATTCTATCCTTTAACAGTTGATTACCATTGAAAAAGAACCCCTTTCATCGTAGTGTATATTGCTATGTCTTTTAAAAATTGTTGTATATTTATGTCAGTATACTGGATAAAATATTGTTTAAATTAAAAAGAAAACAGAATTGACAATTGCAGAAGTGCTTTTCTTGAAACTGTTCCATTTCACCTTAAAAATGTCATGTTTTTTCTAGGACACAGACAGTAGGCTAATTGCATTTCTCAAGGGATGTATCTATTTCATAGCGTGTCATGTTTCATATATTGAACTTCAAATGTTAGATTTAATGATCTACTAATGCATTTTGTAATCTAATAATTTCATAATCTGGTTGCACCAGGTACGAGATATAGGAGCCGCCATTTGCATTAACACTTTAAGCACCGGTGACGAAAATAGCATAATTTGCAAACAGCGTAGAACCTCATGTGGATCTACACTGTTTGCCCTCTAGTCTTTGATTTCTCAATATGAAATGTCTACTACAAGGTGTTTTTTTTTTTTTTTTTTTTTTTTTTTTTTGCGGACGTAAATTTTGTCGTCTGCTTTTTGGCGCTTAAAGAGTTAACCTTTAGCCCAGCATCACTTGCGGTATCAGCCCTTAGGCCTGTTGTTACAAACCCTTAATTAAGGAATGACACATTATGCTAAGATAAATAGATAAACTATTTTGAAACTATTAACATGATGCATTAAAGATTTGTAGAGTTGCCAAAAAGAAGTAATCTCAGGACAGTTGTCTATTAATGACACATAAGCCGATTCTACTGTGTCTGTGAAATGTGTTAGAACAAACTCTGCGGCTGTCACATAATATCCAATCTTACAGGCCCAGGCTTCTGTAATTTAAACGTGATTTCATCACACCTTAAACAATTCTAAGTATTGGGCAAGATAGGTCTGAGCAAACAGTGCAGACTCAGACAGCAGACAGACAGTGTTGACCATCTTAAAAGAGCAGTTTCCTCATGAAACTGCTCCTTTAGGAGGGTCAGCACTATTTGCCTTCAATCTGTATCTTTCAGACGCAATGATACATTATGAAACCAAACCGTCCCATTTTGGGACAATTACAATTACGGTTATTACCGTAAAGATGGTAATTTTCGCGGTATTTCGCGGTCACTTAGAAACCGCAAATATTAAAACCGCGAATAATTTCCTGTTTTTTACAAAGTGTCTTCTAGAAAAACGGTCTGCCGCAGGTTAATGAAAGAACTGACTCAAATGAAAAAGAAATAGATTTACTTTTCGAGCATGTTGCTAACCGCGAAAATTAAAAATCGCGAATATTTATATTTATGTTTTTGACCCTTAACCGCGAAAATTTAAACCCGTAAAAATTACCGCGTATACGGTATTTTAGACGTCTCAATATAAAAATTATTGCGGTAAATTTCAAAACTTGTACACAGTTTATGGCCTACGAATTTTCTACTCAGTAAATATTCCGCGGAATCCTGGTCTAGGAAAGCCAATTTGTAGTTTTTAAGACTGGGCAATTTAGTCTATATAGTCATGTGTCACTTGGAAGACCCGCGCAAGCGTTGCTCAGTTTTGAACAACTACTAGATTTAAGGCGTCACTGTAGGTAGGAATAGGCCCAATCACATTGGCCGTCTGAGTCTGGTTGTCTATTATTGGCATTGGGCAAGTCACTGACTTGTTAGCCTATTGTCAGTTAAGGAAGACAACACAACTTTATAGAAAGAAGTCTTCCTAGAAAAAAATAGTCAGGTAGAAAAACGGTCATGTTTTCCTGACCAAGGCGAGCCATATGGTTATCATGGAATTCGGCTATGGTCAACATATATGTAACCAACCTGGAGAGGGATGTGCTCCATCAGGTCCATTTTTCCCCAAAGAAACATCCTGGGAGCTAGAAAGCATGTTAGTGAAACACTATGCCCCCAACTATATGTTTGCCACTAAAGGTGTCAAACTTTAGATGTCTAGCATGATTTGCTCATTTTGTGACAGAATTAGTTTATTTATTTTCCATTTTCCGTTACAGAGAAGGTCCTCGAAGGTCCAGGCAATCTTTATGGAGGGTACCTCAGTGAAAGTTTATAAGCATTTACATTATTACAAAGTACAAGTACAATTTTTACCCTTATGCCTTTCTCATTTTTACAAAACTAATTTTTCTGTTATGAAGAAAAGAAAACTAAAAAATAGAAAATTGTGTCTGCAAGACACTAATGATGCCTCCATGCACTTCCTGTCACAGGCCGTGTACATCCCTAAAGCACCTTTTTAAGCACAAATACTATGTGCAAAGAATACATTGTAAATGTTACACAAACTTCATACCTTATAGTGCAAAAATGCTGCTCAAATTTACTAAGTTTACAAGGCCACAATTCTGTCAAAATCAATTCTAGCTCCAACAAAAACCCACATGCGCGAAAAGAAGAAATTTCAGCGCGAAAAGACGAAATAACGCCACGCGAAAAGACGAAAAGACGAAATAATGCCACGCGAAAAGACGAAAAGACGAAATAACGCCATGCGAAAAGACGAAATAACGCCATGCGAAAAGACGAAAAGACGCCAGGCGAAAAGACGAAAAGACGAAAAGACGCCACGCGAAAAGACGACAAACTAAGAGTTTCAAATGGCGTCTTTTCGCATGGCGTGTTTTCGTCTTTTCGCCTTTTCGCCTGGCGTTTTTTCGTCTTTTCGTCTTTTCGCATGGCGTCTTTTCGTCTTTTCGCGTGGCATCTTTTCGCGGCGAAAAGACGAAAAGACGAAATGGCACAAACCAGCCACCATAGTTGTGGGATCGAGAACCAACGTATAAGTGTTTTATAGTATTGTGTTATTTTCCAAACACAAGGGCCTCCTGTGTTTGCAGTGATGCGGTTGGGAGTTGTTAAGGATATTTCTTCTCTCACCTATATTTTTGTTTTTTTTTCTCCCTCTCTCTTGGGGACGGCTCGATATAGACTGAAATACATGTACTGTCTTAAAGAGCTGTTAAACCCAAAACTACCAACAAAAAAACTAACCAAATACTTTCCAAACTTATAACAAGATAAAATTACTCAATTTGCTTAAGTTTGCAGTTTAGTAAAAGTATATTACGAAGATAATATTATGTAATTTGGCTCCAGAAAACTGCATTTTGAAAATGCGATTAACGAAATGAAAATTACAGCTTATCTAGCTAAAGTGCATGGTACTACCCTTCTGCTAATTAATGCAAATATTTTGTTCATAAGCTTGCACATTAACGCGCTAAGTAAATATTTATAAAACATTTTAACTATATTTTCCGAAATAGTACTGATATTACTTAATGCGTAGCCATTAGTAGGAAAAAATAACCAAAATCCTCCAGATAAATTGCTACCGTAATGAAGCTAATTATTAAAACAGACGACAAAGCCTTTCCGAAATTGGGGTGGGAGCACCCTTAAAGAAATTTCTAATCAGGGAGCAAAAACTTTAATTAATGCAATGGGCTACAAGTGTTTGTTGGAGAGAATAACCTATCCTACACGTACATACCAATTTTATCTTAAAGGCAGGATTTCTCTGCCGGGGGGTCATGTTCCCAGCAATAGCATATCTTACCTGTACAGGTAAAGGTGTGAAAATTTATTTGACCGATCAGCGGGGCAGAATAACCAGTTATGATATTTTCATTGGCTTATTGGAATTGTTGACACTATTTGATCAAGAGACAGAATGACATTTGTTCAGTTCAGTTCAGTTCATTTATCCTAACGACGTTCCCTAAGTGGCTCCGTGGTGCGTTACCATAGTTGCACGCACTTGGCGCCGAGTGTCCGTCAATAGAATGACATTTGGAAGTTAATGTCCCTTTATATAGTCCACTCTTGCGTTTTCAAAAGGTATTCCAGAATTATCGATAATTACAGTGACTGTTAAACTTTCATGGGGACCAATTTTACAAATGTTTTATTGAATCTATTCTGGCTAGGGGCCAACCTTTAGAGGAAAAAGAATTTGCTCCTCTAGGAGCAAATTCTTTCTTTTAAGGATAGGCACCATTTTGAAAGGGCTACATCTCACAGAGAAGCAAATAAGAAGGCAGGGAAGTTGTTCCCCTTTGCTAAAATGGCAGAAACCATAAAGGTTTATTTACAGACGTCATTCGCTCACGGTAGCATGCTGTTAACTAGAGGCTACCTACCTACGAATTAAACAGCCATCAAACGTTTCTGGTGTACTTTTGAATGAAAAATAACAAAATTAAATAATATGCATGAGGTATGAATGTTATGGTTTGAACGTTTATCGAAGTATAAACTACATGGGGTCACGAGCAAAGTAAGTGAACCCCTTATAAACGTTTACTGAGGTATAAACTACATCGGGTCACGACTTACTTTGCTCATGACCCGATGTAGTGTTTACTGAAGAAGAAACGTTTACTGAGGTAGAAGCTACATCGGGTCACGAGCAAAGTAAGTGAACCCCGAAGGGGTTTACTGAAGTAGTTTATACTTCAGTAAACGTTTAAAAATAACATAAGGTTTATTCCTTATATTTATACTATTAAACGATGTTTTGCTCAATAAAAAATTAACAAAAATAGGAAATACGTATGTAAGAATCGTTTCAAAAACATTACAGGCCGAATTTTGCAACAGTGTGGAACAGCCACATTGTCACTGCCTACCAGTAACATCTACCCCCTGCTGTAGATGTCACGTGCAAGTAGGCGTAGCGAGCTGTCACTCAATGTTTGCTAGCCATTCAAGTTCATGGCATGTTGTTGATTCCACGTGCTAATTAGTGAGATGAGCTGTCACTCAAAACCATGTGGCACAATGTAATTATTGACTTGGAAACAACATTGACTCCCGCATCACTTAATTTGGTTAACAGAGAGCTTTGCAGTGATAATGCAGATATTAATATATATGTTCTGCGCATAGTAGGAATCGGTACAATTCCGAAATTGTACTGGGCAAAGTTGAAATTCTCACTTTGTTACGCAAAGTGGGAAGTCGTACCTTGCACAAAACAGTTCCAGAATTGCCTCTGCGCAAAGTGGGAATCGGGCAAAGTGAGAATAATGTTTAGTTTTAGAATCCGTTCCCTTGGAGAACATCGATATGAGAATTAGAACAATAACAACGATTACGAAGGAAAGAAAAGACAACTGAAAAGAAGAAGTAGGTAAAGAAGATTTAAAATCAAAAATCACATTTCAAAATCAAAAATCAAATCATCAGTGTCTAAGCTTCAAATGACAAATGGTTCCTTGAGTTCAAGTGATCAAGAAGCAGCTGCAACCCTTAACAACTATTTTACCAGTGTTTTTGAGCCTAAAGTAGATAAACAATTGCCAGATTTCCCAGCTCGACCATACAAAAAATTAAACTTTGAATGACATAGACATAACAGAAGATCATGTTGAAAAGGCTATAAAAGTTTTGAAACCCAGTAAAAGTCAAGGCCCCGATAATTTTCATCCTGAATTCCTTAAGGAGGCCATACACCAAATTAAAACTCCCTTGAAGATCATATTTAAGAAATCCCTAAATGAAGGCAAACTCCCTGAAATTTGGAAAAATGCCAATGTCAGTGCTATCTTTAAGAAAGGAGAAAAGCAAAAACCTGAAAACAATTGCCCGATCAGTTTGACATCTGTCCTAGGGAAGGTAACGGACAGGATTATTAGAGATGCTATAATAACACATTGACAGCCCACAATTTGTTTTCCAGTGTTCAACACGGTTTTATAAAGGAAAGATCCTGCACTACACAGCTTTTGGAATTTATGGAGGATATCAGTGAGGCATCGGATAATGGGGACGAAGTTGATATGATTTACCTTGACTTTTGCAAGGCCTTTGATAAAATGCCTCACATTCATCTTCTAAAGAAAATTTTTGGATACGGTATTCAAGGAAGAGTGTATGGGTGTATCTAAGATTTTGTGTCAAACAGGGTTCAAAGGGTGGTTGTAAATGGTCCTGAATCAAACTGATCGGAAGTGACAAGTGGAATCCCTCAAGACAGTGTGTTAGGGCCTATTCTGTTTCTAGTTCACATTAATGATTTACCTGACGTAGTGGAGGTGCTTATGGAACTTTTTGCAGACGACGCTAAAATATACCATATAGTAACAAACCATAAAGAAAATAGGCCATGAGCCAGATATGGTTTACCTCCCCCCCCCCCAGGGGGAGTTTTGTAGACCATATTTTTCTTAAAGTCCAGCATCTTAGAAGTATTTTGCAGCATGTTAGCCCTCTGGCGAGTGGGGCGTTAAGCTGTAACAGCCTGTTATTAAAATAATTAACATAAAATAAAAAATATAAAAAATTATAAAAAATATTAGTGTTTGCCCCAGATAATAAACCAATCAGATCACCCGAATTTTCAAATTTTCAATAGATTTATTGGTGTAGACTCATCACTTATCCATGAAGAGAGTCTTCACCAATAAATCTACTGAAGACTTGAAAATTCAAGTGATCAGAAATGTACAGTCTTCTGTGGCTTGTCACGTCTAAAAATAGCTTCAACATGACAGGTCAAATTGATTTGGAAGTCAATGTAGATTTCTCGAATGAGCGTTTTTTTCTCATTACAGAGGAACAGATGAAAGGAGTATTTAGCAATATTCTCCATAAAAGTATTTTATGGTTACTCATTAGCACCACCTCGACGAGGCGGTTCTATGGCAATCCATAACATTATTTTTAAAACAAACACAGTATTGTAAAAAAGTGGATACTTATTAGAATCGCCTCGACGAGGCAGTTCTATGGGTACCCACAGCATTGTTTTAAAGCATGTTGTAGATATTTGTTAGAATTGCCTCGAAAAGGCAGTTCTAATAAATATCCACAACATACGTTTTTCATGGAGAAATAAAAATAATCCAAAATTATCACAAAATACTCCTTATATGTTCCTCTGTAATAAGACGCATCTCGTAACACAAATCAAATAACTATGAGATTTGTATTAAGAGAAGAAAGTAATCCTCATTCAACAAATGAAAATCAAAGTGATCTGCCATGATTGAGCTCCAAAAACTGAATGAATGGGAATGTGCAAAGTCATCTGAACACAATATTCATAAATGACAGCATGACACTCACTCTAGAAGCAGTATTCTAATTATGCTCCTCCTCTCGCAGCTAAATGACAGCAAGACAAAAACTTTAAAAGCAGTATTCTAATTAAGCCCCTCCTCTCCAAGCTATTTTGGGACTGTCATGATATTGCATCATGTTTTGACGTTGCATCATTACTATAATCAAAGTACATTGGAGAGTGGTCATTTTGGGATTTTTTTAGTTTATCATTATTTTTTCTTTATTTTTATTTAAAACACAAAATATCTCTCAAATAAAGATTATCTGAAAGATGTTGGAAAACTGGGCAGACTAGGATCAGTTTATTATCTGGGGCAAACACTAAGCCGGTTAGAGGCTATGAAGAGAAATCTTCGCAATTAAGAACCTTCCGCTCGCTACGCTCGCTTCAGGTTCTTAATTGCGAAGATTTCTCTTCATAGCCTCTAACCTATACGAAGTCACTTTCCTATGTTTAAAATTATAATGTAGTCTAATAGAACAATCCAACAGCTAAACGTTATGATGTTTGAAACGTCACTTTATCTTACATGGTGTAATATACGTGACGTTTTTCTTTACTCTCCATTTCCATCCAAAATACTTTCTTTTTGTAAGTTATTCCTTTAATATTAGACCAAATATTTGTTACTGTGTTAAAGAAAATTTATTGATCTTTTCAGATCTGCAAAAATTATTGTCCTATCTTGTATACTATGGGAGAAATAGGATGTTGAACACAGTACCCCCCTTATGAATATTCCATATTACAATTATCACTTTCCGTTTAATTCAAGTGCTTGAACTACTGTTGGCATCGAAAACAACAGTGAAAGGTCATATTGAATATGCCAGCCTATCTAAACAACAAGGAAGAGTTCAACAATATTTTGAATACATTTTAGTCGGCCATAATGATCGATTATATACGTTACCTAGGGCTACTTTTGTTAAAATCATATAATTTGAAGATACAATCATTCTATTTTCTTTGGTAGCAGTTTCTTCATAAAAGAATCTTCGAATATAAGAGAAAAAAATCATTTTGGTTTATTTTCTATGATAAGCTATTACTAGTAGTGACGTAATTAACATTAACATTTAAAATATTTTATTATAATACCTTTAATCTGGATTTTTTTCCACTGTCACATAAAAATAACTCATATAAGTCTGGGTGTTCTTATGATATATTGTGTACTTGGACCTATCAACACTTCACTCAGTTATCACTTTTAGGGATTCATGAGGTGTGTTTTATACGTGATTAAACACAGTATACTTCAAATTGTAATGTTAAGGGCATTGACATATTCTGTATATGTTAAACGGGTTTTTGCTGTTTACTTTGTTATTATATCAAAAATAAAAGTATTTCATAATGGCATTGCCCAGTTTGTTTCTTTTACAAATTGTACATTTGAGTTCTAAAGACAGTAACACACCTGAAACTTTGTTATATACAGCTGAAAAAAAAACATAAAAAAAACATCCAAAAGAAGAAAAAAAAACAAAAAAAAAGTACTTCAGAAAAGATAAAGTCGCAGCAATTAAAAACCAGCATTGATTTTGCATATAGGGCTCGACAAAACAGACAAAACCCATCATTATTTAGGGCTAATACTAACATGTGTATAACAATGCGTATCTTCTGTTACAACGTAAATATGTAAATTTGGGTAGTGTAATTGACGTTGACGTCATACGTTAACGCCCCAATGTACAGAGGGCTAACATGTGTCATTTTGTTTCTTATATAATGTAGTTTTAGAAAATCATAGGGCACAAAACTCCCCCTGTGGGGAGAGGGGGTCTATGGTCAGCTCAAGGTCTAAAATGAATTAAAGCTAAGTCTTGATAGAGCAGTCAAATGGGCAAAAGATTGGGAAATGTTTTACAATAGTGATAAAGTCATCAGCTTCATATTGGAAAACATGAAACATGCAAGCAGGAACATATCCAACTCAGCTTGAAAGGGTGGACAAAGAGAAGATTTAGGAATAATTGTAGATAGTAAATTAACTTTCAGAGACCATATTAATGCAAAAATAAATTTGGCAAATGGAAATCTAGGGATAATTTTTAGAACTTTTACATACCTAAGTCAGGAAGTATTTTTGAATCTGTTTAAATCCCTAGACCACATCTAGAATACGGTACACCAGTTTGGTCACCTTACTACAAAAAGGATTGAATTATCTTAGAAAACGTGAAGGGAAGTTATAAAGCTGGTCAGTTCCTGTAAAACTTTGTCTTACCCTGAGCGTTTAAGAAAATTAGGAATATCAACACTAGAGTATAGAAGTGAAAGAGCTGATTTAATACAAGTATTCAAGATTTTAAACGGTATTGACTGTATCGATAGGGAAAAGTTATTTACAACAGCGCAGTATACAGCAACAAGAGGCCATTCATTCAAGTTATATAAAGAAAGATCAAGACTCATGGTGCTTGCAAATAGTTTCTTCAACAGAGTAATAAATTCCTGGAATAGTTTGCCACAAACTGTAGTCGAAGCACCCTCCCTTAACGCGTTCAAACGTCGCTTGAACAAACATTGGAGATATCATCCTGTGAAGTTTGAAGCTGCGAGCTACAAAGCAGGTTCATCTGATGGACAGTATCGAAAAGCGCCTGAAGAAGTCAGAGAGACTTATATTAGTGTCGACGAATGGTAAAAGACTGATAAAAGGTAAAAGATAATGGAAAATTTTTAAGTTAATTTCTTAACGATACACTAATGCAAATATTTGAAAAATAAAGGGAAAAGAAAAAGACAAATCGTCATCTCTGGGTTTTACAGAACTTTGTTTATTATCTCCATACATTGTGTATGTCTCTTTCAATAAAACAGTCCAATCTCACTTTCTTCCGAAGATTGTCACTTTAGGAAGAGACATTTACGACTCAGTAAACCAACCGAATCCCTTGTGCAGTTCTAGAATTGTACCGGTACAATTCCGGAATCGTTATACAAAGTGAGAATTCCTACCTTGCGCAGGAGAATTCCGGAATTGTACCAATTCTTACTTTGCGCAGAACATATATATGTACATACATGTATATCCGCAAGTTTATATGAATCAAGAGGATGCTCTTTTGACATAAATTTGCATGTTATCCACTTTTTACTAACATATACACTGTTAATGGATATTGGGCTGGTCAAAAATCTGCGAGTTTATAGCAGTGAACTGGCAACACCGTTATTGTGGCTGACGTGTATGAAAATTGGACCCTTTTATTTTTTATGACTTCCTAGTTGTGTCCCTTATCGGCGAGCCCTTTCAAAGTTTGGTTTACTCTTAAGAGGAATGATGTTCCCTTGTAAGGTTCTTCCTTTCGAGAGCTGACCGCCGTGAAGAAAGAATGCGAGCATGAAGGTGGAGGGGTGGCTTCCCCTGGGGTGTGCCAGTTCACTTCAGATATTTGTTTTTAGATTGAGGAACTATCTTGGTTCGCATTATTTCCAATTAACATGCAGCATTGAAACAGCGTTGATTCAGCGTCATGACGTTGAAGCAGCGTCGATTCAATGTTGCTCCAAAGATATAGACTTGTTAGGTTCAAAACAAGTTACCTGAATTTTCCCTTAAGATTTTAGTGGTATAGACATGCAAGGTAATTAAAGGTTAATATATTAGCTTTTTTTGGCCTACTTCTTCTCTAAGTTAGCTGATATTGCTTATATATATAATAGTTGCAAGTGGTGTGGCTCCGAAATACTGTGGTTGTACAACGTTGCGGTATTTGTGCTTTTCTCAACCAGCAAGATAATTTAGACACATATATTCGCAAAAAAAATATATTTATATCAGGGAAAATCAGCATTGTTTACTGTTCTCAATTGCAAAATCATGTCAAAGCGGAGGTCTCAGGAAGTCTTGTGTCCGTCAACAGAGCCACGTCATTGACGCGGCTCTGAGGAGGGTCACAGCATATGTTCCTTTGACAGTATATTAAATTAACGCCTATATGGGGCCTGGCACCGTTTTTTGTTAACTCACCTGCAGGCACTAGGCGTTTGATCAGCAGTGAATCAATGTTGATCCAACGTCATAACGTTGGATCATCGTGAAATCAATGTTTACTCAGCGCTGTGTGCGTGTTGAACAGTGGATTTTTTGTTACATACCTGTTTAAATATTAATTCACGTACAAAACGGCAGTAAATTATTAATCCACTAGAAAAGCTTTCAACACTTTCATTCACATTTTTATAACACTACGCGACCTCCTTAGATAGAGACGTGGTTCTCAGCCTACGTGTCAAGCTAGAAAACCTCGTGCAAGAATGTTGCGTTTCAGTGCACTCTGACCTTGATAATTTATTGAATGAGTTTACAGTTACCGTCGGGAAAAATCGCATCATGGTGACTTCGTCCAATCACGGACTACTGTCCAGTTAGGATATTTAGAATGTAAACAGACTGAACCATTACTTTGCGAGAGGTGAAACCGTAGTGTATCATAGAATATTCAGACCGTTAATTTAACAAGGTATTAAATTGAATGTCCTCCATCAGGCAATGCTGTATAGTGAAGAGGTAACTTTGCAGATAGAAGGTCGTAAGTACGAACCCCGGTTAGCTTGAAATCATCATATTTTTTTTTTCTATTTGATAAAATGAAACTTTATACTTTAATGCCTACAGTTCTCCAGTCTTAGATTTTAATTTCTTATCTGCCTCTTATTTTATTCTTGATATGTTTTATGTTTCATTTCAAACATGCTATATTTATGGTGGTTGGTTGTTTGGTTGGTTGTTTTGGGGTTGACGGCTCCTTGAAACAGTATTTCAGTCTATATTGGGCCGTCTCTCAGAGAGAGTGAGAAAGAAAAGAGGTCTGATGGGGGAGAGAAAAATGTCCAAACCACCCCCACCCGCAGCTACTGCAAGAATAGTAGGCCCTTTCCCTACTATCACCCAAATAAGTAGGAAAGCCCGGCACTGAAAGTTACCCAGCACAAACGCCCTACCACGACCATCCCCATAATATTCATTCAACATGTTCTGTTCGTTTTGTCTAATTTATCAGATATAACTGATTAGTCTATTTATTTTGGCAAAACAGTAGGGGTTTTAGCCACCTTGTGCTGAAAATGAACACAACTTTCGTCATATTTCCACACATACACAGAAATAAAATAAAATAAAATAAAATAAACAAGAAAATAAATAAAAAGGAAAAAAGTTTCTGTGGTTCGAACCTGCGTTTTCTTGTTTGCCACACCAAAACTTCTACTCTCGTATTTCTATTTAACCACTAGGTTACAATTGCTATTTGCCTAGAGTTGTTGTAAATAATATCTGTATCGCTTATATGGAAACTTAACACCCCTGTCTGAAATAATAGGCATTGTCCAAAATAGTAAACAAACAGTGACGTCACTGTCACAATAGTCTAACTGGACAGTACTGGCTGGCGACCAGTGATGGCCGTTTTTTTGTTACTCTTTTTATCTTGTAACGGACATATAGTGATTAGTGATTCTATATTTTGGTTTAATAAACTAGGGGTAACTGTCGTTGTAATACTGATTTATTTTTTGAAATAGATTATAACTTGTGCCTGTGACAGATCCTCAAACTAGGTCACCAAAACGCATTGAAATACAAGCGTGGCGTACCAGTGATGGCCGTCACGAATGCCATGCGTTGAATGATGCATTTTTCAAAATCTTGTTGTGGATTTAAACTTTGATGATATGTCATTGTAAGTCTGTGGTCTTTGTCAGAGTTAAATAGTTTTAGCGCGTTCAGCACAGATAGAAAATAAGCAACAATCAGAGTGAGTGAGTGAGTGAGTGAACTCGGGTTTAACGTCCCACCAACAACGAAGTCATATGGAGACGGGACCTCGGTTTAAAGTCTCATCCGAAAGACCGGAGAAGCGGGGGATCGATCTTGCGACCCCTGGATTGGTAGTCCGGAGTGTTATCCACTACACTACAGCCGCTCCGCAACAATCAGAAACGGACTTTAAAACTCTGACGTAGTCATTTCGTAGGCGCACGCTACATTACGTCGAAAACAAACATAAATAATGGTTACACGTGTGCTGTCATTTACAAGAATTTAGATGCTTTTTTGCAGGCTGGTTGCAGGTTATACCTTTTTCGTTATAGGTAATCATTTATAAAGCAATTTGTTCATGTTTATTCTGTATTTAATTATGTGTGTATCAAGGGTTGTGATCCCCGGCAAGGCAATAATGTTGGTATGAGGGTAGCTTTGGGAAATTATTAACCTTTTGCCTTCCGGGGAGATAATTTAACCAGTCTTTTTTGTGGGAGTTCCTTTTGTTTCCTTTTACAAAATGGCCAAATCTGAGACGGATCAAATACGTAATTGTGCGTGCAAAATGCAAACGGCCACCACTGGTACGCGGCCACCACTGGTCGCACGCCAGTACATGTAGAGATTTAAACCTAAACCGTTTTTTTTTCTCATTCAATATATAGTGAATATAAAAATGCCTATACACATATCCTCCCAATAATTAAATAATTGGCTCCCAGCTTTAAACTAGTAGAATAAGTATCCAGGTACCAAGGTAGCTCATGTACACAGGTGAGCTATTTTAATTTTAGAGCTGACTGGAATCCCAATAATGGTTTCTTGTGTATAAGCGGTTTCCATGCACAGAGAATGATATGTAAATTGGCTCTGGAGGCATTTTGTCATGTGGTGGTTAATTCATTTTAATTTAATTTGTAAAGAATAGACAAGCTTATGCAATGACATGCATATCATTGTAAAGATAAATGACTTGTAAATCCACAAACAAAAACAGGTTTGCACTGATTATGAAGAGAAACAAGAAAAGTTTCCTAGTCTCGTGCAACATTTAGCTCGCCAAAGATTAATATCTTGTATAAATTGAGACTTCATTGAGGCTCTACTAATAAAAGTCTAAACCCCAGTCGTCTGTGGTTTATGACAGCCTGTCCGTATTCTATTGTAGAAATTCACATATCTGAAAATATTGTGTAAGAATGCCCGTTCCTCTCACCTAATAAAAATTATTTCACTTTAGCTATATACCCGTAGTATTAATATGTGTTTTCCTCATATGCCATGTTCAATGTCTTGAGAAAATAAAGTTGTGTCTTTCTGTCTGTCTGTCTGTCTGTCTGTCTGTCAAAAATCATGCATATTAAATGATTAAGTATTTATCGGCTTTCCATTGGACATAAAGTATGCAAACAAACTCTTGTCTTGATGAATGTATACTATTATCGCTCTTAAATATCGCCAATAATTTCGATCAGAAATGCCTAAAGAAACGAAACTTTTTGTGGACCTGGAATACGGAATGCAGCTGGAGCTGTCCCTATTCCAGATCCACAACCTGGAATACATATATTCGGATTTGAAATTTTTTGAATACATTCTGTATATTATATAAGTGTAAATTTGTAAGGATATCACAGCTTTTTTTTTTTCATTGTAATTACTATATGTATGGACCGAAGGCCTTTATTCTGAATAAAGTTTTTGCCAGTTATCAGTTGTCTTAAAGACAAATATTCGCTACTATCCCGGTCTTTATTGGTTTTATGACCCTGTTATGTCATTACCTATGTGAGATGGGATATTTCCTTTGATGAAATAGCAGTGTCACTGGACTGTTGTATACCGGTAATAGGATTATGACAGCCAATAAACAAGAATATTTGTCTTTAAGGTATCCGACAAATTAGAGGAATTAGGGAATTAAAAGACTGGACAATTAAGTCTATAAAGTCATGTGTTTAATACTTCCACGACCCGAGCGAGCTTTGCTTCATTCTGTACAACATCTAGATTTAAGGGGTAACTGTAGGTAGGGATAGGCTCAATCACCTTGGTCGTCTGCGTCTGGTTGTTTGTTATTGGCAGTGAGAAAGTCAGTGACTTGTTCGGACGAAATGAGTCGCTCCCACCTCCATGAGTCTCCCAACCCTATGGATCAATTAGGAATGGTATGAACGCCATAACAGAGCGGAATCTCCCTAAGAAGTTGACAGTCAGTGTGGAAGAACTCTTTGAGTCAACGGCCATGGCGAGCCATATAGATATCATGGAAGCGATTGGTAAGATACGTTTTTCATTAAGGCAGGTTTGCTTCCAATCTGTTATACCTAGTGGGCTTATCTGTATTAGGCATGAAACGTGCAGCACATTGCCGATCCAGACGGCGTGGACCTTTGCATTGACTGCTCCGATAAATTTGATTACCCAAGAGCATAACAGGCTAGTTTGTATTGAAACAAATAAAACTATGTTATGCTATATATTCATAATGGAAGTCAAATTTTTTTTTTTTTTTTTTCTTTTTTTTTTTTTTTTTTTTTGTCGGCTCCTCCTCCCCTACACCGACACCATATTTTTTACATATCGTGTTATTCTATATACATAATGGAAGTCAAATTCACAAATATCTTAACCTTTCAAGAATGATGGGTTTGCTACAATCAGACAAGGCCTTTTAGTTTATATGATATTTTATTAATATTTCTATACATAATTTACAGCAACGAGAAATGGTGAGTTAAGGATGTACTAAAAGTCAGAAGCAGAGTTCTAGATAAGAAGGATAATTTGGGATATTTTTTTGTGAATTCTTCATAAAAACATATGTTGTGACCCCTCATTTGAACCGTCTCGTCAAGACGGTTCGGATGAGGGGTCACAACGTATGGTTTCAGTGAGAAATAAAAAACAAATCTCACAATTATAATCAAATACCCCTCTTATCTAGAGCTCTGGTCAGAAATGATTTTTTCCTTAAAATATTTGGTTTAAACAATATTTATTCAAAAAGAAATAACAGTATGCATACATGTATATAGACAGTAGACATATAACTAAGCAAAGAAAAGCATACATGCATACTACACTGCTCAAAATATTTAAAGGAACAGCTTTTTTTTTTTTGTCGGCTCCTCCTCCCCTACACCGACACCATATTTTTTACATATCGTGTTATTCTATATACATAATGGAAGTCAAATTCACAAATATCTTAACCTTTCAAGAATGATGGGTTTGCTACAATCAGACAAGGCCTTTTAGTTTATATGATATTTTATTAATATTTCTATACATAATTTACAGCAACGAGAAATGGTGAGTTAAGGATGTACTAAAAGTCAGAAGCAGAGTTCTAGATAAGAAGGATAATTTGGGATATTTTTTTGTGAATTCTGCATAAAAACATATGTTGTGACCCCTCATTTGAACCGTCTCGTCAAGACGGTTCGGATGAGGGGTCACAACATATGGTTTCAGTGAGAAATAAAAAACAAATCTCACAATTATAATCAAATACCCCTCTTATCTAGAGCTCTGGTCAGAAATGATTTTTTCCTTAAAATATTTGGTTTAAACAATATTTATTCAAAAAGAAATAACAGTATGCATACATGTATATAGACAGTAGACATATAACTAAGCAAAGAAAAGCATACATGCATACTACACTGCTCAAAATATTCAAAGGAACAGCTTTTTTTTTTTTGGTCGGCTCCTCCTCCCCTACACCGACACCATATTTTTTACATATCGTGTTATTCTATATACATTATTTATAAATATTTACATTATTGAAAAGCTGCTTATAAATGTTTTTATTGTTTTTGTTTTGTTTTCTGATCCTTTAACACAAATTTCAGGTCAAATAAAACATTGATTAGATAAAATGTAAGTGTTAGCAGTGAACCTAACCTCTCCGGCGCCTATCGATGTACAAACCACACTGGTCCGCCTGCAAAGCTCACGTGAACCCCTTCAGAGTTCACTTACTTTGCACATGGCCCAACGTAGTCCATACCTCGACAAACGCCAGAAAAATGAAATTCACCCCCACAATACTCACATTTACCACTGACCCTCTATTGATAGGCCTTTTAGAGCAACTAGCCTCTCACTGACGAACGATAACCTAATACGATATCAGTCGCAACGCGACCGGTCCATACAACGCTCGACCGGCGCTTAGCCACGGCGGTGCCCGTCAATTGCAACGGCCGAACACGTAGTTAAAGGAACAGCTGATATTTTCCCATAGACACTACTACAACACATACCCAGTTCCACGGCCCATAAATTCGATCGCTAAAGACCAAGAATTCACTATTCCTTTGCAGGGGTTGCAAGAACAATCACAGTTTTAGGCAACAAAAATTTCATTACAACTGATACCCAGATCATTTCCATGGAACAGATTTTGCAGTTTTCGATTTTTCTTAAAATGAGGCTTTTTTCTGGAAGTCTATAAAATCTCATAAACTAGAGTTCAAAGTGATCCTTTCAAACAGGTCACCATGTAAGACATTCAGCTTCATAGGCAAACTGATTGTGTTGATTTTGGTTGTAATTTTCATGCTCTTCCCCTGTTCTGAAATAATGCAATTTTTTACCAAAATTTCATTTGTACAAAAAACAGTCCATGGGCATGAGCAGGGCAAATATTGAATCAAAACTTGTGCTGTCAGTAACCTCGACCCTCTTTAAGAAAACTGGCAAAAAATTAGAAAAAAAATTGTCTTTGTCGAACAAAAGTACATGGCCCTCAAAGTGGGAATGCGTTGCACTGTCGTCTACGGAAAAATATTTGGCATTCCTTCAAATGTTTTGAGCAGTGTACAAGGGTTGATCCAGAAGAAATGTCACTCTGTCCATTGCTCACTTATTCATCGTAGCATTATTATAAAAATTATATCAGGATTCACTGTAATTGAGTTCTGATTAACAGATTAAATATAAAGTTGGAATCATTTCCCGTTCCAGTTATAGAGACGTTCAAAGTATGCCACCGTCGCCATCGCGCCGCACGTTAGAATAACGTTTATTACATGAACATAATTTTCAAAGGCAAACACAAATCAAAGTCAAACTAACGCGCCAAATCAGATGAAAACTTGATACGATGACGAAATATATTCCTGCCACCCACTGTTGAAACCTTAATATCGTCACTGCAGTTTGAAGTTCGCAAGGTAGTGCTAATGCCTGTAACTGCCAAGTGAAAAAATGCTGATTTCCGACAAACGCGTCTGCAGATACATATGCTGTTTTGCCGCAAATTAGGAATATCACCATTAGAGACTCTTGGCTGTTTAATTAGACATGCGGTTATATAACCATGATTATTAGGCTTGTGTAAAGATGCAATCAGCACTGTAAGGGTGCAGATGAGTCGCTAGAGGAACGTCCGAATATCGGAAGACCTTTATGTGCTATGTCGGACAATGACGGCAATCTTGCTTGGACCCCATATATGAAGATCGATGTTCTGCAGTTCGAAGATTTTGTAAATTCTTGAACATGAGCTGCGGGGCTGTTCAAATAATATTGAAACACAAGATAAACATGGGTGAACAGATATTAGTGCTATGCTAGAACAATGAATATGTTACTTAAGACATGACACAATATCCAAACTTCGTCTGTAACGTCAACAACGTCATTGACGTGCGGCGCGTGTCGTTACCATGCTCTCTGTCTATCTTGACATCTCGATTACTATGCAATATAATTTGATGATATTTTCAGACTATACTGCAAATAAAATAAGGTACATGGATACGAAATTTTGTTGTTCTCTACATATTCTACACGATTTTATAGCTGCAGTGACATCTCTTCTGGACAAGCCCACGTATATTCAAACACTGATAACTAAACATGGATCTAAACGGAAGCCTTCGGCTTATAGAGTTCATTTCCATAATAATAAATAAACACAGCAGCGCAAATTTAAACAGGGCATAACATTTTGAATTCGTATCACGGTTCAAATCGAGCATTTTTGTTCAAGTATCAAGAAGTGAAAAACATAACTGTGTAAACAGTAGAAGGCATAAACCAGTTTGGACTCATAAACCCAAGCTGGAAGGCTGACATAGAATGACGGTTTCAAAAATATTTTTCTTACTTCGATCAATTTGAAAAGTGCATTTTTCGCAAAAAAGAAAATTGTGTCACTTTGCAAAATGTTACATGTATGCTATAGTCGCCCAAACAAAGTTGATTACATGTACTTATATAAAGTACTAAGAGTTTAACATTCGATGATGCATGTAATAAGCACCCGGAATAGCCACCCCGGCTTCAAGATATCCAGAGCTCAGGTTCACTGTCATTCTTTTTAAGGAAAGGTCGCACACGAAATAATCTGTATTTGAATAATATTTATAATCATAATGTCCACGTGTCCCATCAATGCAATAAGAAAGAAAAATCAAGTAATATGCATGAAATTTTCCGCGTTAAATTTAAGGCCAACCTTAATTTTAAGAAATGATTGTGAACCCGGACGCAGATTTGGCTATAAATCTAAGTCAATTATCATAATTGTATGCTCTCACAATGCATTATAATACAACCAAGAATTTGAATTAACTTATTTTCAAGACATATATTTAAACTTACATGTATGTTGCTCACAATAAAACATCTGACCATATTACACCGCAACAAAACGAAACAAAAAGCTTTGTGGCCGTTTAGCAGTAAGTAAAAAGCGTCCGTGGTACTTTTTTCATAGGATAAGCAGGACGCATACATGTACCTTCCTTTTTGCAGCATTTAACGTTAGCCATCCCTGATGCGAAAATTCGAAACAGGTAACGTTACCCGTTTACATATTCGGGGGTCGACAGAGAAACATTTGCTCAGTCGCATTTTTAGGGAGACCGTATTTCTTCAATTATATATGTAAGGCGGAGTTTTCTCTTCCAAAACAGACAGATTTCGAGTTTTGTGGACCCCATTGCATGGCTGAATTTCAGAAGTCTGATTTAAATATTGAGCGGTTCTAGCGATGAAAAAAATCCTGTTTAACGAATACAGCCGCATAAATACGGTTACCAAGCGCCTCTTACTAGAACAGTCTCCAGCCTCTCCGATTGCCCCCCCCCCCCAACCCCAATATTTTTACAAAGGGGAATAACTTTTGTGACTTTCTGTTTGCTTCCTTCGGCGACGATGCCTTTCCAAAATAGGGTCTACTATTAAACAAAAGAATTGGCAGCTACGTCATAAATTAGACACGACTGAAAAATTGAGGCAACAAGGAAAATAGTATGAGCCGCGACACGAGAAAACAAACAAAGTGGTTGTGCGCCCAGCGCAGACTCGGATCAGCCTGAGCATCCGCCCAGTCTGATCAGAGTTTTCACTGTCCGCGTGGAGCTAGCTTAGGCCCTTGTCAACCTTTAAGCGCAAAGCAAATACTCTGATCAGACTGGTACCCATTCCCCTTCAGGAGATGTCTGTAGAAGTGTGAGTACCATATAAATTTCAAATATAACGTCAGCTCTCGATATCTCAGATTCGAAATTCATTCCAAACTACTGATATCTCAAAGTAAATATTCTGGTCCAAGAAAATTTACTTTGAGTTATCAGTAGTATGAGAAACCACTTGTTTGGGTGGTTTCCAAAATTACCATACTTAACTATTTAAGCACCAAAAACCAGACGACAAAATTTACGTCCGCAAAAATTAAAAATGGCTTGTGAAAGACAATATATTGGTATCAGGGAATGTGACCAAACTGTATTCTTTTGATGTAAGAAGTAATTTGAGATATATCAGTGTTCAAGATATCGAGAACTGACTGTAAGTGATTTCACTGGTTTCAGAATTTTTGTGTTTGTTGTAACGGACTGTGCAAATACGTATACTAGTAAGCGGCCTGAGTAAGCATTTTGAAATTATCGAAACGACAAAAAAAATTCATATACATACACATATACATGTATCACATATATTTGTACACCCAATTATTTCCATGGTTTCTTTTACCTTTGGAATATCGGGAAATGTCTCGCTTATTTTCAGTAACTCCAAACAGTATAATCTTTAATTCAGCGTGGTCTTTTATCAGTCTTGTCCTTGGGAACACTGTTTTGTTGTCATAGAAACTCCCGAGTAAATAAGTAAATATGGTAGGTACGGTGATTAGTTTCGTTTTGTCTTCATTTCCGTTTTCTTCAGGGAGTAGTAATACCCCGTCCAGTGGAACCACTCAATGCCGTCAGCGTACGTGGCGTGTTGTCCATTCAGATAAAGTCCGTTCAGGTTTGAATGATGACACGAAAAGTACCACCATGCTCCCTTGAATCGAGCTGCGCAGTTACCAGCTGCAGATGAGTCCCTATCTTTTGTTGAAAACGGTTGTCCACTGTGGTAACTCAGTGAATCGATCCCTTTGCGAGAAAGAAAAAAAAAACAAGATTACAGCTCCTAAGAAACAACAAAACTTCCGCAGATCACTACGTCACGCCTCTCTGCATATTGTCGCAAAACAGAACATATTGTCACAACTCAGAGCTAACTGCCTTGTTCTCCAGGAGGCTCAGCATAGCTGCACACTCCTGGCATCGTGCACCAGTACAAACTTGTGTTCTGTTCTGTTTCAGTTCTTTTTACGACGCCCCCCAAGTGGCTCAGCGGTACGTAACCATACTTGCACACGCCAAGCAACTATGGTTGCGTGCCGCTGAACGACATGGGGAACATCACCATAGTTGCCAGGTGTGTGCAAATATTGTTACATGTACGCACCGCTGAGCGCCACTTCACTTCGGGAACGCCACTTTCCTGGTAAACGCCCAATTCATAGTTCCATGATTTCCCTTAAACTCCGTCTACCCTCACTTGCATAAGAAAATCTTTGATTTCTAGCCAATTTTTGTCAAATCAAGAATTTGTTTTTCTAATAAAATATGAAAGTTACTCTGAAAATTTCAGAAAGGTATATTTTATAATGAATGAGTTATCTAGGTCGGAATTAAAAGGGTAGCGACATATTTGAAAGGGAGTTCCAGACCGGGATGCTCTTTCTTGGACGGTGTAACTATGAAAGCGCCGAGAAAACAAGTTAAAAAACAAAATAAAATAAAAAACATAGATTTTCACCCAAGCTTTATCATTTTGATAAATCAAAGACTAGCGGGCAAACAATGTAAACCAGATGAGGCGGCTCAATATGAGCCGCCTCATCTGGATCTACTCTGTTTGCAAATTCTACTTTAAGTTTTCATTTTTGCTCTTTAAGCCTCTGCTTAAATTCAAACTTACCAGGATCGCCTGTGTACCACTCAGCCCTTAACTTGTAACTCTCGGCAGCTGTCCCGATTTCAAAGATTTCGTACTGGGCATATCGTGTCCCCCCTTCAAAATCCTCAAGGTCAATCCTTAGTTTATAGGGTCCTTGTTTCACGATGTTTCGTAGCTTCTCATTCCCTGTAATGAAATAAGAGCCCCGGTAGCTCAGTGGGTTAAGCGCTGGCCTACTGAACTAGCAGACCGGGTTCAAGTTCCGCTTGAGGTGACACTCTTTCCTACCGTAAACGGGGTTCCATTGCACACAACCTTACATTATCATCGTCCCATCGTCCTGATATAACTGAAATACTGTTGAAAATAACGTAAAACCACAAGTCATCATCCATCCTGTAATGAAATGATGCCACCAACCAATCTAAACACTGCTCGGCCAATGGCCGAGCGGTGTTCCGACTTAGCAACCATTTAAATCGGCACACTCCGTGAAAACGTCGAAATAACGTCACTGCAGCATCAACTACGTCACATCAACGTGGATGCAAGGTCAAACACAAAAAATGGAAATTGCACGACGTTAAGAGGACCTTGCGTTAAGAGGACCTTGAGTCAGCGTTGAGTGACTGTGTGTTGTGATACTTGAGGTTGTCTGTTTCGATTGTGGACGGTGAACACCAGCAGTATGGACTAAAAGTTTTATCACGTGACCGTGCTAAAGTCCGCGGTAACTGTAGCTCTACCTGGTTTCCAGCTAATCATTGGAGCGCGTAAAGGCCGACAACCAGGATTGAATCTGATTATTTATACACGGGAACGGCCAGTTATCGTAACAGCTACTACATGTATGCATAGACGCTACATACAGCTCCAAGTGAAGTTCTTCATACTTATAATTTGAGAATTTGAGTTATGGACATTAGAGTAAATATACGATTGTCATTAGTCTGAGCGGTGTGTAAGTATACTTCTGAAAGAGGGGAAAAATAGACTACACACAAAGAGTTAGAGGTTGTGATTTTCTATGCTTGCTAGAGAGAGAGAGAGAGAGAGAGAGAGAGAGAGAGAGAGAACTTTATGAGTTTTGGACATTGGAGCAAATATACGATTGTCATAAGTCTGAGCTGTGTGTAAGTTTACTTAGTGGAAACATAGAGTGCACACACAGAGTTAGAGGTTGTAACTTTCTATGTTGGCAAAAGAAGAGAAAGGGAGACACACACACAGACACACACGCACACACACACACAGAGTTTGAAACATATAACTCGCCTAGCCAATGCTCCTCATTAGGGTTACCAAACCCGCGCTTATAGTCTTCCCAGTCCAGGTAAAACTCAACAGTACCATCCTCACGACGTTGGAAAACCTGGAAATACAGTAGAAAACCTCAGTATTGAGACAGAAAAGTATGAGCAAACAGTGCAAACCAAAATCAAGCCAAAGATTATAAATGAGGCGCGACATGACAAAACCATCAAAGTGGCATGTGCCCAGAGCGAAGACTCAGGTCAGACTGGGCATTCAGCAAGTGTGATAAGAATCTGCGCTGTGCGCTTAAAGGGTAACTTAAAGTCTAAGCTACCTCGATGCGGACAGCAAAGAGGCGGATGCCCAGGCTGATCAGAGTCTTCGCTGGGCGCACATGCCACTGAGTCAGTTTTCTCGTGTCATGGCTCAAATCTTTTTTCGTGCTCAACTCAGATGAGCATGAAAATTCAAACTAGAACTCCACAAATACTATTTATTGTTTCTATTGTTTACTTTCCAATTCATATTAGAATGCTCATATGAATGCAATTCGCAGGGCTGTTGTTCCGGTGCCCTGCGTCCCGTGTGCGGCTGCAGCATATTTCCGAAGGCTACTGAAATGACAACTAGTAGATTGGTCGTAAGTAACATGTTAACACTGTTTCCATCTTAGCTCTTGAGCCTCTTTGAATCATTATTTTATATCTGACCTCATGTTGCCATTTTTGTACAATTGATTGGGACAATAAACGATTTGATTTGACATGAAACAATCCTTGTTAAGTATTTAACATACTAATCAATATTTAAAGTTGAGCACAATCTCAGTTGAGCATGAAAAAGAAATATCATAACCTCGTGGGCAGACGACTTCTAAAGAGAGACAGACAGAAATATAAGAATTACATAACTAACACGGATGAAATGACAAGAATGATTATCTGTTTTGAGAAAATCTGAAGTTTCTGTTGGTGTTAAAAGAATTTCAATTTGTAAATGTCATTGAAAAATGCCATGCCCCGCTATCAGTGGCGTCATATATTTGTTACCATAGCAACTATGGAATTACGGACTGTTGTGCATAGTACCTTAGAAGAATGATGTCTTGATGACCTTATTTTGTCATCAACATGAAATTTTAGTTGCTATGGTAATAAATCTATGACGAAATTGGTATCGGAACATAGCAAACAGTGCACCATGCCCCGCGATGTTTTCAGTGACATTACAAACTTTTTTTTTTCAAATGAAGCTTAAGATTTTCTGAAACAAATATTAATTCTCAAGCTATTTATCTCCGTGTTAGCAGGGGGTTATTGCGGTCGGGCGATGGTGCTGATAACTTTCAGTGCCGCTGCGTCCTACTAATTTAGATAATGGTAGGACAAGGGCCTTTTGTGCTTGCCGCAGGTGCGTGTGGGGGTTGTTTGGACATTTTTTCTCTACCTTATCACCTTTCTTTTTTTTCTCCCGCTCTCTTGGAGACGGCTCGATATGGACTGAAATACTCTCGCAAAGAGCCAACAAAACAACCAATTGTGTTAGCAGTGTATCCAAACAATTTAACCCTTAATGCGCCAAAAAGCAAACGACAAAATTTACGTCTGCAGAATTTCAAAAAAATGTCTCGTCCAAGTGATACATGTATCATATTGAGAATTCAAACACTAGAGGGCAAACAGTGTGGATTCAGATAAAGTCGCTCATCATGAGCCACCTCATCTGGCTCTACACTGTTTGCCAATTCAACAATTTTAATTTTTTGGCTCTTTAAGTGTTAACACCGAGCAAATGTCGTAGTGAGTGCCACAAATCATCCCGTTCTCTTGCACAGGTGAACTAATGATTAATCGACTAAAAATAGAATGAGCCGCGACATGACAAAACCAACAAAGTGACATGGGCGTCCAGCGAAGACTTCGATCAGCCTAGACATCCACCCAGCCTGATCAGAATCTTCGCTGAGCGCTTAAAAGGTAGCTAAGGATCTAAGCTAGCTCCATGCGGACAACAAAGACTAATCAGATGGCGTGGATGCCCAGGCTAATCTGACTCTTTGCTAGTCGAACTTGCTTTTTGTTGCTTTTGCCATGTCAGGGTTCAAATGTTTGCATTGGTCAACAGACTCTTTCCATTTCTGCTTGCATCATATTTGGTCAAAGATACATGCATTTTTTCTTTCTTAGCCTTAGTTTGCATAATAATTGAGCCGCGACGCGAGAAAACCAACAATGTGGTCGTGCGTCCAGCGCAGACTCAGGTCAGCCTGAGCATCCGCCCAGTCTGTTCAGAGTCTTCGCTGGCCGCATGAAGGTAGCTTAGTCCCTTTGCTACCCTTTAAGCGATCAGCGAAGACTCTGACCAGAACGGTCGGATGCCCAGGCTGATCTGAGTCTGTGCTGGGTGCACAACCACTTTGTTGATTTTCTCATGTTGTGGCTCATATGTTGCATGAAATCAAAACAGCAAAGTTGTCATTATACTTCATTCACCCTTTGTCATTTCGTCCGCTTCTTTTCGACGTAGGGCCTATCACTGCATGGTAAAACCAAATTGGCACACAAGAGGTTGAAAAATTAGGACGCCTTATTAATTAGTGTAATTGTCCAATTAGGACAATTACGCTAATTATTTCATGTGTACCGGGACCGAATTTATGAAACGACTTAAGTGGTTGCTATACTGTTGCTAAGCCTTAATTTCTACACAGGAGATTTCCTATAACTATAAAATTTGCTCTGGAGGAACAGTCTTTTTCAGACTGTTCCTCCAGATCAAATTTCAAGTTGTAGGATATCTCCTTCAAAGAAATTTAGCCGTAGCAACAGCATAGCAACCACTTAAGTCGTCATAACGACTTAAGTGGTTGCTATGCTGTTGCTAAGGCTTAATTTCTACACAGGAGATTTCCTATAACTCTAAAATTTGCTCTGGAGGAACAGTCTTTTTCAGACTGTTCCTCCAGAGCAAATTTCAGAGTTGTAGGGAATCTCCTTCAAAGAAATTTAGCCTTAGCAACAGCATAGCAACCACTTAAGTCGTTTCATAAATATGTCCCCAGATTTTTAGAGTATTTACGGTAAAATGCTTACCGTCCAGCCGCCGCCATCCGTATCCATGTCACAGTAAACTTCGTAGCCGTCAAACGCTTTGGATGGGTAGATGGTATATATGCCAGACTCTGTGTATCCCATAGCGAAGTAATCTTGACAATCACCTAAAATCGAAGGATTTTCTTTTGTGGCAACTCAACACAGTATAGCTAAGGCTGATCGTAATTATATCCAGTGGCCTAGTGGTTCAGAGAACTCTATACTTTTTCATTATTTTTAGGCCTATATGTCCGTCCGAAAACTGAAATTTTCCGGTATTGTTGAAAATTACAATTACAAAACAAGCATGAGCAGGGAATGGGGAAGTATTTGTCCGACATCTTGGTGGCGTCCTTGGGCGATAAAATTATTCCACTCCGCCATTTTTTATGTTTCCTAGGAAAGGAACAGATTCATTTCTTTAAGAGTAAACCCTCTGTTAGATTGACTTCATCATTCAGCAAACCAAACAGAAATTCTTAAAAATCATTCCCTTCAGTAAAAATGACGGAAAACATGAACTTACAACCTCACATTTTTTTTATAAAATGTCGGATAAAATTAACTTAATATCTGTAAAAAGTGTGATTTATGTCACCCTTTTGCTTAAATTATACTTACATGGACAGTCCAATGTGTAGCACATTCTTATTTCTGTTGCCTCTCCATCACAGGGCGCACCCTCACCACTAGGGGGCGGGTTTGTACATGTCCTTGACCTTGACTGAGTGCCAGGCCCACATGATCGCGTGCATTCTGTCCATTCGCCATAGTCTGACCAACCGCCGTCTATATCTAAAACAATAAAGATAACTGAATACCACCACCCACTGGGCACACAAGGTTGAATCAACATTGAAAAAAAAATTAACGTAGCAATGTTGAATCAAAATTGAATCAGCGTTGATACAACTCTGCGTGCCTGCTGGGCAGCTATTATGGTATGATTCATATCAGTCAGTTACAATGTTGTTGCTGTTGTTGTTGATAATCCTTATTTACCCATTGTCCGTTCGATTATTCGCATGCGGCTTTCAACAATAAAAAACGGTACGCACGAAAGGAAACTATAACTGTTACAAGAGAAGCACCTTGCACTGTAAAAAAAATACTGTAGATTTTACGGTAGAATAACTGGAAACCGGCTGCCAGTCCTTTTCCCGTTATTTTTACGGGTTTTTGCTGTAAGACATTGTTGGAAATCACGAAATGGAAGTTTTATATTAACTTGGAGCACTCGAAAATAACTTTGTATTGTTGAGGGGCTATCTAACCGAAACGACATCTGCTCTTTTCTGTCCCACTCTGCTTGGTGATTCCTGCAATTTTTACGGGCGCCCGTAAAAATAACGGTAAAAGGACTGGCAGCTGGTTGCCAGTTATTTTACCGTAAAATCTACCGTTTATTTTTGCAGTGTGGAATGTCAGGAGTGAGACTACTTGTGTTTGCAATACCGTCCCAAACAATTGGCATCTTGCGTATCAATCTATATTTGAGCCGCGACACGACAAAACCAACAATGTGGTTGTGCGCCCAGCGCAGACTCAGATCAGCCTGGGCATCCGCCCAGTCTGATCAGAGTCTTCGTTGTCCGCATGAAGGTAGCTTAGACTCTAAGCTACACTTTAAGCGCCGAGCGAAGAGTCTGATCAGACTGGGCGGACGCCCAGGCTGATCTGAGTCTGCGCTGGGCGCACAACCACTTGGTTGGTTTTCTCGTGTCGCGGCTCATTTCAGGAGAGCTGGGAAGGTTTCATTCGGTCTACTTCAGCAGCTATTCATACAAACTTTGTTCGCCATCTTTATTTAAAAAAAAATAGACAATGCCCATAAGTCCATGTGCCAAATACGTTGGCAAGGTCATAACGAGATACAATTTACCCCTTTTTCACGTCTCTTCTCATGCCACCCTACATGTGGTCATAAACGGACTAAATCAATTGCAATTGCACAACCCGCAGGTTTGCACTATTACATTGTATCACTGTGTGAGTGCGTCCGTCTGTCCGTTATCAGTCAGCGAAAACGCTTATAACTCTTGAACCGCATTCTATATTTTGATAAAATTGTGCATACTTATACATGTCAACAAAACTTACGACTCGCATGCATAGTCAGTGAGTGAAATTGCTCATAACGCTTAACCACATGGTGTAGTTTGATAAAAATATGCATCATTCTACAAGAAATTACCAATTTCATTTCCATACATTCCTTCTGGCACCAGAAACTGATTATTCTACATTCACCACGGATTGTGCACATTACCATCAGTTGATTATGATATGAATCATTCCGTTAGAATTTCAGAACAATCTTTTCTACATTTTGTATGCTCTTTTTCAGTCTTAACATCGGACTGACATGACGTGTATAAAATATTTCGGATCATGAATGGCATACGGATCTGTTTGGATTCTCAATAAATAGGATGATTTGGGGCATTAGGATTATTGTTTTTCTTTTCTCATTTTATACATTTATGTGTATGTTTCCTTTTCTCTTTATTTTTTTTCTTCTGTTTGACGTGAGGGGCTGGGGGAGAGGGTTCGGGCTGAGTATCCTCATCTTCTTTATATACTCAACTGCTGTAAACGAATATGGAACAATCTGTATTTGAGCCGCGACACGAGAAAACCAACAATGTGGTGTGCGCCCTGTGCAGACTCAGGTCAGCCTGGGCATCCACCCAGCCTGGTCAGACTCTTCACTAGGTCTTTAAAGGGCAGTAAGGGACTGAGCTACCTCCATGCGTACAGCGAAGACTCTGATCAGACTGGGCGGATGCCAAGGCTGATCTGAGTCTGCGCTGGGCGCACAACCACATTGTTGGTTTTCTCGTGTCGTGGCTCAATTTATAAACAATTGAAACCGCGAGCGGGCTGCACCGATGCTCATATTGATCTACTGTAAAATATTTACGTATTGAGACAGACAGAACTGCACAAGCAGAGAAGACCCAAATCAGACCGCTACTATTTGAGCAGAATTATCGGGGTCTACACTGTCTGCTTTTCTAGCATATTCGCAAGCCTAGGATACTAAGTCCACTTTGTTAGCTGCTTCTTTTGGACGTATTAATTACTGCGTTTCATAAGCAACCTGTTTCATGCAGTTTGGGACAATGACCTAATTATTTTCGATGCTCCAATATTTTAGGATTTTACAGAAACTATTCTCTGATCATTTTTGCTCAGATTTATTTCAGCCAACCCATTTATCAAGACTCCTTTATAAATCACTCGCCATAAAACGAGTTAATGGTAACTCACCACCATCACCGAAGACCTCCACCTCACAAAGGGTAAGATACTCTGTAACACCCAGCCAGATTTTCAGGAAGCGTCCGCTGGGATGGGGTGCGCTCAAGAGAAAGGTCTTGCTTGTTCCTATTGCTTCAGATTGATACACAATCTCGTCGTAATCTATTCCGTCAGTGCTTACCTCAATATGTACTTCTCGAAGTCTTCCCGCTAAAAATCAAGAACACCATTTTTTTTTAATTATTCTATATTATTATTATTTATTTATTCTCAATTTTATGACATACTTATATACAAAAGTATATGCATGTGCCAATGGATTGGACGTAGGCATTGCCAATAGATTGGACGTAGGCATTGCAGGACAAATGTATTTGTCCTGTCCATCAAAATTTAAAAAGAACAAATATCACCTTTTTCTGTATGTCTGTACAGTGATTTTTGATAAATCGGTTTACCCAGTACCATCATGCAGTACATGTTCGTACTTTGAAAAAGCAGCCCCTGATAAATTAAGAGGATTTGGGGGAGAGTCGGATAACTTCGGACAGGCTTGTAAATTCGGACATACTATTGCAAACAGTGAAAATCCAGATGAGACGGCTCATAATGAGCCGTCTCATCAGGATTTTCACTGTTTGGCCAGTTATTGCTTTGTTTTTGTTCCAGACAACTGAAATATAAAGGGAAAATGTCACTGTCCGAAGGACTTCTATGGTTAAGGCGAGAATTTTCCCAATGATTAAAAAGTTATACGGATTACTGACTTCTGCTTTGCATTTATACTATGACATGTAACTTGCATGACAAATGAATTTTCAATTGTTTGTGTCTATGTAAAGTACGTTAAACATACGTTGACGTTGACGTCATTGTTGAGATAAATTGTAAATAATCCTCAAACTGATCGTTGAAATAATGATTTATTGTATACATTTCACCCTTTTTTGACTTACATTACTTACATAACAGAAACCACTGGATAGTTTTGACTATATGTATGTGACCTTGACCTCATTTCAAGGTCATGGTACACAATATAATCCTTGAAGATCACAGTGCTACCGCTGACCATTCTTCTTCTTTGGCTTACTGAGTATCGTTCCCCCCCGTGGCCCAGCTTCCCACTCATATATATTACGTACTTGCATCGCATAAGTCTGCTGCATGAAGGAAATGCTGGGTCACGGGGGGGGGGGGGGGGGGAAGTACTTGTACTTTAATTATAATGAAGCGTTCTATTTTGGCCGTTTTGACCGGAAGTGTAACTATGGTTTTGCATGTTTAAATGCCAGTCAGGCGTAACAAGAAGAAAATCATTGCTTTGTATTGTGATATGCGTGTATTTAGCATGCATTTATGACAAAAATGTATCGAATGAATGACGGGTTTCAATACTTTTATTACCTCAAAAGATGAGGTATGCGAAAACCTTGAATTTAGGGTAGGTAGGGTCAGAATGGATTATCTCCCCATGTCTTACAGTCTTAATCACAAATGATCTAATTTCATACGGTTTGCATATTTGTGGAAGCTCTGCTAAGAAAAAATTGCACACTTTATACTTTTGAAAATTCGGACCTGTCCGAAGTTACCCGGCTCTCCCCTGGTCAACTCTAGTGTGATGTTGCTTCTTAAAAGGATCACACAAGACAGAGAGAGTTTCATTATCATATATTTGGTTGATTCATCTTTTCCCAAACACCTCCCCACCACAAACGACCCTACCCAACCTTGTGCATATTTAATTTCTATTATAGGACAGTATCATCAATCCTTGAGCAGTCAGATCAGAGCATACACTGTTCGTTCTGGAAATGATCGATAATAGTGTACAAAAAGCAATCTATGCATCTTCTATACTGCGTGCAAGGGCACGTCTACCTACATGTATAAGCAAATACGTTCATGTAGGTGCATATTGAAATTTTGCCAAACTGACAAAATTTCAACACCCACCTGCATATTTCATGCTGAAATTTTGTAAACTGGATAAAATTTTAATATGCACCTACGTATTTGCGTTTTGGTAGACGTGCCCTTGTGTGCAGTATAGAACATGCGCAGATTGCTTTTTTGAAAACTACATGTATTATCGATCGTGGGGGGAGGATAAAATTTCAATACCAACTGCCAACACGGAGACATGACAATTGAGCCGCGGAACGGCAAAATCAACAAAGTGGCATGTGCGCCAAGCGCAGACTCGGATCAGCCTGGGCATGCGCCCAGTCTGATCAGAGTCTTCGCTGTCCGCATAGAAGTAGCTAAGACCTTTAGCTACCCTTTAAGCGCAAAGCGAAGACTCTGATCAGACTGGGCGAATTTCCAGGCTGATATGAGGCTTCGCTGGGCGCACATGCCACTTTGTTGGTATTCTCGTGTCGCAGCTCAAATGTACACCGCGACTTAACCTCTACATTTCCCTTCAAAGGGTATGATATAATTATGCGTAGCCTTTAATTGCCTATACGCCTTTGGCGCGCATTCTAACTCTGGTCTGGGCATGACTGAAACGCAAACACCGAAAGGTATGTTTTCTCACGACAAGACTAATACATTGAATAAAAAGGAAACGTTACATATTTATTCATAAAATTTAAGGCACAACCTTATTCTCTCACATGCCAGACAACGAACAACCTTATGCACTACTCCGTCTCCAATTTTCATCATTCTTTTTACAGACTTAAGCCCATGATACAATACATTCCTTGAAACACATTACAAGGTTTACCGTCTATTCACTGCTAATACTCTGTAACATGCGACTTTTTGGAGGAAGATATTACACATTTTGGGATAGAACTTGTTCTATTCCATACGACTTGTCACAAAGCAACAGTAATGTGAATTCAAAAATAATAATAATAAAGTATTATGAAACCACCATGATCAGCATTTTACATATGGTAGGTCTTTTTGTTATTGGGGTTTTTTTTTGTTTTTGTTTTTTTTTTTTTCGTTTTTTTTTTTTTTTTTTTTTTTGGTTTTTTTTTTTGTTTTTGTTTTTTTTTTCGTTTTTTTTTTCAAAGTGCATGACTCCTCCAAGCATGATTCCAATCTCTGTGTATTCAAAGGACACCATATATATCATACAGTTCAGTCACTTTTAATAGTCTTAACAAGCGAAAAAGCAGATAAAAAAGGCCTTATGCCAAGGCATAACCTGGGAAGGAATATGTTTCAAGCTGCACCGTGTATCAGCACAAGGAAAAAGAAACAAAAGTTTCATACTACAAGGAACATGTCACTTGGTTTACCGTGTATCATGGGCTTCACTCCACTTTTACTGCAAACACCACAAATAATGTGAACTATGCATTGAATGTACGGTAACGTTTCTTTTCTTTTTTATTTTTTTTTTTTTAGAATATATGGTTTTACTCACGGCAAATGGAGCAATCTATCCTGTTGTATAATACAATCGAGGAGATACTAAACTGAGATCCAAAATCAATCTCAAGCCAAGGTTCAGATTGTTGTAAGGTACTGGCACATCCATCTGCCCATTGTCCCGTTTTGATACCGTTCACGGCGTTACTGCCCGCGGAATCGTCGTTATACTGAGTACTCAAACTTACATCTTTTCCAGACGCAATGTTACTCTGGCATGCGTAGCCTAATAAATCAAATTATAGTCAACTCTCGATATCTCAAACATTGATATCGCCAAGCATTTTTTTTAAATCAAAAGAATATAGTTTGGGCAATTTCTCTATTTTTATAAACTTTTCAACTCCTGTTATCTCAAACTACTGGTATCTCAAAGTAAATTTTCTGGGACCAGAAAATTTACTTTGAGATATCAGTAGTTTGGGATGAACTTCGACTTTGAGATATCCAGAGTTGAATGTGCAATATAAATATAAAATATGTGTGACTGAAGTTCTTGCGCAAACGGTGCATACATGGATCAGACTTGCCCGTTCAGTTCTGATCTGGTTCGGCACTGTTTGCAAATCCAGCAGAAACAGTTTAATATTTGTTTGAAGTTTATGATAATAAGAGAGTGAGTGAAATGGGTTTTACGGCACATCAACACAAACGATATGATAATAAGATATGCCGATGAAATAAAGTGAGCGATATCTGTTTGCGCATATTTAAAGAAAATACATATTGTAACAATTTATAATTAGTTATCTGTTTAATTAAAAAATGTTCGAAATTAATTACTTGATTTCTTAAGAAATAATTCATTATTAAAAAAATAAATCAGTTATAAAAATAACTTTAAAAATAATTAATTAATTAATTAATTAATCAACATTTTTGTCTATTTGCGTACTTATTAGAATGAAAATCCTTATTTTCAAAAAGTGTATAGTCTTTCTTACCATGTAAACGAAGTAATACGAGACCCAGAATAACGTTGTAATTGAGACAAAACATCTTTGCCAGTTTTCAGCAATGAAATGACTTTCGCAGATAGACGTTTGATGTTTTATGTTGCAACCAGGCCCAGAGGTTATAAAACTTGAGTACATTCTCAAACGCACAATAAAGCAGACGCAGATGCTCGGAAGCAGCCAATCAGTGTACTTTAATTTGAGTTTGAGATTATTCTAAAGTTTTATAACCTCGAACCCAGGGTTTCAAAAGTTTGGTAACCTTTGTACCTATGAAACGTGTGCAAATTACCATCTATTCAAAGTTTTTGCCCGAAACCGAAAATTGCAAGTTGTAAATTGACTAGGGACCTCGCCGAGAGAAAAAAGTATCTTCTTCAATAATTATTGTTCTACTGCACCTTAGCTCGCAGTGTAAAAGGAACTGCCTTATTTTTGGACTTAATCATAAAACAATAAGACCCTTGTCTGACTTAAACCGCCAAAAGAAGCAGATAAAAATTTACGTGGTCAGCATTTCAAAAACAAGAAAACAAAAAAAAAGAGGGAAAAAGATCGTCCAAGCTATATCATATAATGAGCTGCCTTATGTGGATCTGTGATGCTTCAAAATTCAACTATTTTCATTTCTGGGTTCGAGGTTATAAAACTTGAGAATAGTCTCCAACTCGAAATAAAGCACACCGATTGGCCAATCAGTGTGCTTTATTTTGAGTTTAAGAATGTACTCAAGTTTTCTAAATTCTCGGCCTTGCTCTTTGAGTGTTTCCCATAAAAGACTAGTTCTTTAATTCATAGCAAAATTCATAATTGAGCCGCGACACGCCAAAAACAACAAAGTGGCATGTGCGCCCAGCAAAGATTCAGATAAGCTTGGACATCCGGTCAGCTAATCTGAGTCTCCGCTGTCTACAAAGAGCTAGCTTAGACCTGATCAGAGTCTTCACTCTCCACATGGCGATAGCTTAGGCCCTTAGCTAAACTTAAGCGTACTGCAAAGACTCTCATGAAACTTGTCGGATGCCCAGGCTAATCTGAGTCTGAGCTGGGCGCACGACCACTTTGTTGGTTTTCTCGTGTCGCGGCTAATTATTTATAATCATTATAATTTGTTCATTTTTGTCTGTTAATGGGTTAACATTAAGTAATATCAGCAATTTCAAAATGTGTGTCGTTAAGTGATTTTTAAATCGCTTAGTTATCTTTTACCGCGACAAAAGCATGTTAATGTGCATGCCCGCGGATGACACGCCCTCGAAATAGAATGTATTTGATGTAGCAATGGGGCTGTACCAGTCGTCATATCTTGATAAGCTGTGATTTTCACTCCTAGCTAATGATGTACCAATTTTCTTGTTAATTTTCAAAATTGCATTGTCTTATCAAGTTTCAAATATTTTAAAACTGAAGCTAATAGACATCACCAAACTCAGGTAAATGGATGCAACATTTTATAATATTGTAAAATGCTAAGTATTTGGACAGAAAGTCTGAGCAAACAGCGCAGACCTAGATCAGACTCCTCCTAATGAGCAGTCTGATTATGGTCCACTACTCCTTCATAAGGAGACACTGATCATGGTCTACGCTATCTGACGTTCATCTGTATTTTAAGGCCTGTAACTGCATTTGAGCCACGACACGAGAAAACCAACAATGTGGTCGTGCGCCCAGCGCAGACTCAGATCAGCCTGGGCATCCGCCCAGTCTGATCAGAGTCTTCGCTGTCCGCATGGAGGAAGCTCAGTCCCTAAGCTACCTTTTAAGCACTTAGCGAAGAGTCTGGCCAGACTGGACGGATGCCCAGGCTGATCTGAGTCTGTGCAGATGGCACAACCACATTGTTGATTTTCTCGTGTCGCGGCTCAATTGTTCCATCTTTTGGACTTTTCATTTTCAGAATTTTTGCGGTATATTGTTAGACGGACGGACGGACGGACGGACGGATGGATGGATGGATGGATGGATGGATGGATGGATGATGGACGGACGGACGACGGACAACGGAACCTGCCTATCCTATAAGCTGGCCCGGAGCCGCTGGCTCATCACCTGATGAGCTAAAAACACTACTTAGTCAAATCTTTGAAATCAATATTACGATTACCACTATGTTAGATCTTACTGTCAGTATAATATACCACGTTAAAGCTCGGCTGCAGATAGTTGTTCGCAGTCCGCGGGCAGTTGCACCTTGAAGCTCGTCCGCAGGCAGTTGAGCCGTAAACTCGTCCGCGGGTAGCTGCACCTTGAAGCTCGTCCGCGGGCAGTTGTGCCGTGAAGCTCGTCCGCGGGCAATTATGCCGTGAAGCTCGTCCACGGGCAGCTGTGCCGTGAAGCTCGTCCGCGGGCAGTTATGCCGTGAAGCTCGTCCGCGGGCAGCGGGCAGTTATACTATGAAGCTCGTCCGCGGGCAGTTGTGCCGTGAAACTCTTCCGCGGCAGTTGTACCGCGAAGCTCGTCCGCGGGCAGTTACGCCGTGAAGCTCGTCCGCAGGCAGTTGTGCCACAAACCTCGTCCACGTGCAATTGTGCCGTAAGGCTTTCCGCATGAAGTAATGCCGTGATCGGTATCCCAACAGATCAATGAGGAACTTTATATATAAAAAAAACGTTGTTGTTTTTTTGTTTTGTTTTGTTTGTTTTGTTTTGTTTGCTGTTGTTTTTAAGTGGAAAGGTTTTACTGCCAAGGGAAGCACACAAAAAGTCACAAAGTTGACCCTTTCGAGCAAATGGCGGAAAACATGGCTGTGTTCTTATAAACCTTAATTCGGTTTTACAAAGACTCAGCTAGCTCAAGCAACTATATCATATAACTATTTATATATATTTCGGCAGTCTCAAAATTTTTCTATCCACTGCTTTTCAAACTCATATCCCAGGAATTGTTTTTCTTTCGTATCAGAATTGGGTATGAATGGAAGGGGTGCGGGTGGGAGAAAAGAGAAACATCTAAAATATATATCCATTGGCATGGGAATTGTTATAAATACTCACGGCAGCAATTCACTCTGTTATAAAGAACAACACTAGAAATACTATGCTCCGCTTCTAAGTCAAGAATCATCGACGGATTTGTTTCAAAGTTGGTAGAGGCACACCCATCTGCCCATAGACCCGTCTTAACGCCGTCTACGGCTTCGCTTCCAGCGGTCATGTCGTTATATTGGGAACTCAAGGTCACAGGTTTATCCAAGGCGATGTTTGTGACTGCTTCAACACTGCTTGAGCCTTTGAAACAGAAGAAAAACACCATTTAATTTGAATTTATCATATGACGTCGCTGTTATTCTATGGATAACGCCATGTCATAGAAATCGTATGACCACACGTGTAATAACACTTTGGCGCGTACACGTAACGTCATTGGCAACGTCCATGTCAACAATGCGTTTTCTTATTGAAATAATGTTGAGATTGAAGGCATTAAAATCTCATTTTAAAGGGTCATATGATAAACAGAATCTTATATTACACTCGTGGTTATTTCATATGAAACTGATGAAACTCGCCAAAGACTCGTTTCATAAATTTCATATGAAATGACCACTCGTGTAAGATCCTTCATGTATGCATATGCCACTAAATCAAGGCAAATGGGTACTGTTTAAGAGGAAAGAACTCTGCCATTGTCATTTTTGGTCCCTTTTCAAATGGGAAAAATCTTAAAAGAAAGAGTTTGCTTTTCTAGAAGCAAATGCCTTGAAGCAAAGTCTTTCCTATGAAAGTTAACCTTTTTTGGGAAGAATTCGTCGTTCAAGAAAGCAAATAGAAAGTCACCAATAATGTCTCTCCTTGCAAAATGACAGAAAACACATCGATTTTACTTTTTATTATTATTATTATTGTTGTTTGTACTGCAGTATCGATATTCCCTAGAAGAATCAAGGGAATGAATTGATTGTTCGCACCTTCTTGTACCGTGCTAGTCTGTGTCCTCCACAGTTTCAAGGGAAACCTATGGTGTTCTCCAGTCGAACTTCTTTAAGGAGGCCACATCCCTGGGTGTAACAAACATTGTACCTTCATAGTAGTCTACGTGCACATGTGACCTCCCCTCCTTTCGCTGCCTTGAACCTCCGTAATTTGAATGTGTCAGCTTACTGCTGACTTGTTGGAGATTCTCAGTTTCTGGCATAGGGGATTCGAGTTATCTTAGCCGAATTACCTCTATTAGCTATCGACACGTAATTGAAATAGATAAATACATTAAAAAAAATAGAGAAATAAGGGACCGACCATTTGATATTCTGGGTGGGGGGGGGGGGGGATGGGGGCGGGGGGGGGGGGGGGGGGGGCTGGTATATTTATCCAAAAACAATCCCTGTCTTTGGATATGCAAGAAAAAAATAACCTGGCTCATAAGGGGGTTCAAAAAAATAATCTGGTCTCAAAAGTAAGAGAAAAAAAATAACCTGTCTCCACCCAAAATTTCAAAAAGAAAATATAGTCTGCAGATAATTCCATTGGAATTGAGTTTTTATAATGTCTCTGGCTTCTGGGGGCTGCGCCCCCCAGACCCCCATATTTATAGTAATATTTTAATATTATCTACAATTAGTTTATACCAGCGGGCCCACATGTGCAGACATTTACAAAAACATCCTATACAACATTCACATACATGTATTATTGACCTGCCACATTACTAAGTAAATGTTTCCACTAAAACTGAATTGCAAAAGAGTCACTAGCTTATGGGAGACAAAACCATTATGGCAAAATAAACACTCTAAAAGGCAAAAGTCCTAATATAAAAACCCTTATTTTTATCATCATTCCTAGTTTTCTCTATTGTTTCCAGTCTTAAAATTGCCATTGAAATTGGGAAATTGCTTTAGCTTCTGGGGGGCGTTGCCCCCAGACCCCCCTTTGTTAGCTTCTTAGCACATAACTTTCAGCCATTTTAGTATTTGTCTTTCATGTATAATGTGACTCTATCATGTAAGTAATGTGACTCTATCATGTAAGTATTTATCAAACTTTCTAAAGTACGAATAAAGCATGTTTGGGCATATATTGGGATAGAAAAGAAAACTTAAATTCCTAATGTTAGCCCCAAAACTTTGCCAAAATAGCCCTAAATTTTGGCCAAAATATCCCTAATTTAAGGCCTAATATTTTGCCAAACTCATATCGGGATGTTTGTATCTGTACCTTAGGTGAAAAGAGTAACATGCTCCAGGCACTGGTTTGCAAAAGCAAGCTAAGCCATGCCCGTGGCCTGGTTAAAGACAGCACCATGTTCTTTTTGTGAGAAAAAAGGTGTAAAAAATACTGATGTGGGTAAAATAAAAGAATATTAAGGTCAAGTAAACAAGGATCTGATAGTTCAGCTATAAAATTTAAAAAAAAACCTGTTTGAGTTAGTTTGTAATAAAAAAATAATTAGCTCCCACAAGGTGAAAAAAAATTGTTTCCAGAGGCCAGTGAAATAAAATGTCGTGTCTCCATCAAGAATACCAGCCCCCAGCCCCCCCCCTCCCCCCCCCCCCCCCCCCCCCCCCCCAAGAATATCAAATGGTCGGTCCCAAAGAAATGCGTTGTTGTACCGAATACTGCTACCTCCGAATAGAGCTCCTCAGTTACTTCTATTCACACACTGTAAAAAAATTCCGTACATTTTACGGTAATCAAAATTCATACTTTACGCTTAGAGTTATGGGGCCTTGAATTATATTACATTGGTGTCGAGGTATTTTGTTTTCGCGTTGACCGTCCGTGTGTCTTTCCGCGCAGCTTTCAGAGCTATCTTAGCGTACGTTAAGCTTTTGTTGCTATAGCAACCAGAATGTCTAACTTGCCAAAAAAGTATTGTTAATTATCGTCTAATTGCCCTGTTTGATGGCCCTTTTTTATACATTATTTCCGGATAGATGGACAGCTAATCCATTTTCCTCCGGCACTGAAACCACTGCAGCAATAGCCGTATGCGCAGTGACGAATGTTTGTCTCTGGATACCTACAAAAACACAGTAGCTCTAGAGCTAACGGAAAAGCTGTATTCGAAGGAACCCCTTTTCGGTACAACGATGTCATTATAACATTATCTGTCTGTTGGAACGTTTGCAAAATGCCCATCCTTACCTTTGGGTTGAAACATAGAGGAACAAGTTCCAAACAAGAAAATAAATTTACGAAACATCTTTCTCATGTGACAACAAAACACGGACTACTTTCCAAATCTGACCCTTTCGTAGTTAAATAAGCCCTGTACCGTATACCGTAAATCCTCTATATATTGGGACAGTTAGGTCTAAGCGGCAAATAGTGCAAACCCAGATCAGACTGCTCCTCAAGAAGCAGTTTGATCAGGGTTAACACTATTTGCCATCGCGTTTGCATTTTGGACACATTACTGCAGTGTAAAATCAAAATGTTCCAATTTTAGGACAATTATGGTAATTATTTTTGGTGTTCAAATATTTAGAATTTTTACGGGTAATTTGTAAGTATTGGAACATCGGTGTCTAGGCAAATCGTACAGACCAGGGTCAGACTGCTCCTTAGCAGGCTAAGGAGTAGCGTGATATTGGTCTGCACAGTTTGCTTAATATTCTATAAAACACCTTCGGATAAAAATGAACCAGTCCAAATTTGAAGATGGACGAGTCCATTATGTGTCCTTATTTAAGGAAAAATACTCTATTATGAAACGCTGTTTTAAGTAATTATAAACCCCCGACATAATTTTGCAACGATTTATTTATTTATCTACAAAACTGGAAAAGAATCGAAAAGGAAAAATACATATGATTTCCAAAAAATTAAACCCATTAGCTTTAAAGGTTTTAATAATAATCGCAAAAAGTTTTAGGGCCGAAAACCGAATAAGCGTATAAAAAGGGGGAAAAACATTCATTGTGCATAAACGATAGACACGAAACTTAATATCAAACGTCGCATAGCATGGGCTTATAAGATAAAAGCATTTCCTTATGCCATACGTCTTCATAGATGGTTATGTTTTCGCGAAGACTAAGATCGTATTGCACAAATACGCAGACTATTAGCTTGCTTCATTTGGACATCAGCAAAGTTATTCCCTTGACACGACTTAAAATAAATTATAAAACCAATTTGTCTACTTATTGCAGAAATTTGGATTCGACAATTAAACAGCTAAATATGATATTAAATTGACAGATATTGACATCTTTGGCAGGGACGCTTATCATATTTATATGAATAAATTTATTTGCACAGACACACAGACAGACAATGTAACGGCGACATGCAACTGATTTGATATTTTTACACCCGGCAAAAACTGTATGCACTTCAGTCAATTACCTTATATGTTGTGAACCCTGAATGTAAATGGAAACACCGACATCTTTTTTCCGTTTTTTTTTTTTTTTTTTTTTTTCTCTGTTTTTCTTGGAAAAGGGAGACAACTTTTAATGGTTTCCAGTCTACTTTCCTGGGTTATGCAATTCTTTCAGACAGGGATCAAATCGTATAGGAAAGAATTTTCTCCTGTTGGGAGAAAATTCTTTCCTTCAGGAGTAGACCCCTAAAAAGGAGAAATGGATAAAAATCTTTGCATTATCGATTACGAGTTGCCCCTGTTGAGAAGGGAGACAAAAATGAAAATGACAGAGTTGGTTCCCCTGAAAGTGTACATGTCCCCATTTATCTGAAGCGATTACTTCTTCATTATGCTTAAATTTGAAAACACCTTGATTATGCACTTAGGAGACATGTTCGACCCTGAGTCTGGTATGGGTGGAATGAATGGTCCTCATACCTGCGCAATAATATAGGTTGTTACCTTAGTAACGTGTTAGTAGCAAACAGGAAGATGAACCCTTAGTCACTGCAGTGAAATTGTAAGTCTTAAAAATAAAAAAAATATCAAAGCGGCAATCGTCACATCAGTTCTAGTAAGGACCTCTAGCAGTAAAGCGTAGATTTCCCCTAATATAACTAGCGCGCTTTTAAAGATGATACAGATGTAGTTGCAGTTTATATTGTTAGTTCAGAGCGACCGATAAAAACAAGCGCAGCGTCTTTGTACGTCTTTGTACGTTTAACAGCATCAAATGCTGGGAGAAAAAGTTAGGATTACAACATTCACCTCTATTCTGCTTTTTCGTCTTATGAAGTTTGTATCCAAATAGCAACAACCCTTTATTAACAGTCCCAATAATGTTTATAAAATGGCTAATGAAGGGCACACATTGTTGAATAAACGTTGAATTAAAATTGATTCAACGGAATGACGTTGAACCAACATTTATTCAATGTTGATTCCACGCTATGTTCCAGCTGGGAAACCTACTAAAGGTGATATTATTTTGAACAGACTCGCAGCTAACATAAGGAAGTACAATAAATAAATTCCACCGTTATTTTTTTTTTCAATTATGATAATATTTGTTTTTCTTCTAATCCTATACGTTTATGTACATAAAACAACATTGTGACTGCCATGAATGTTTGATTTTTGAAATAAGATACGTTTAAACCAAAAACAGTATATAACTGGACGACCCTGGATTCGAACTCGCTACCCCTAGATGTAAGAGCCAATATGAGGAGTTCTGCGATATATGGGTTTCTCTCGTTTCCTCTACGTTAGGAGCGGTAACTCTGGCGGCAAAGCGAATTCAGAGTTGTTTTGAAACTTTTAAAAGACCTTGAACCCATATCCCAGCAGGTCACGACGCAGCAATGACGTCTTACTGACGTCGATGTGGCGTGAAAACGCCATCTCGGCGTAAGTATGACGTCATTTTTACGTTATAAGGCCACTGGGATAGGGATAGCGGTCTTATCAACTTGCCCGTGGGGGCAAGTTCATTCCATAACGGAAATGCCAAAATGCATATTATTGTGTCGTTGCTGTCAGAAAGGATAAGGTGAAACATACATCTTAAGGGGGAGTAATCGTGTCAGTATTTGTTTGGCCTCCCTTCTCAATTGGTTCAAGTTTCAACGGCAAGAATTCCACTCTTGGTTAAATATGTATTACAAGGAATGTTACTAAACGAAAAAGAGTCCTAGTTCCCAAACGAAAAAGAGTCCTAGTTCCCAAACGACCCGGTCTGCGTAACTAAACAAATTTGTTAAGCTTTGATGACCAAGTAATTTTGTAACTATGACACTTTTTCGTTTCGTAACAGCCTACGAAACATAGTTAGTAGTATCAATACAGAAACTGCAATGTGTACTAGTTTTTTTGTTTGTTTTTTTTACGTCGCCGGTTAAATTTACATGTAGCCTTCATTCTCGTGTTTTCGTGCATATAAGGAGGTCTGTGTGCTTGACGGCCAGACTCAAAGTGTTATCAAATTATTTTGTTTTGATAAGTTATATGTTACCAGGGCAGCTTTCAATATGGTCCTTGCTTTCGGATTATTCTCTTTTATAGAAATATATTGTGTTCAATGTGTTTGGCGGTATTTCAGGGTTGCCCAAAATTTCTTCTCATCAAATTCATACGCCTTTCTAAAACTGATATTAGAAGTGATGAAACAGTTTGTTGTCTTATTCAATGACACAGTTTGTGTTTGCAACAAATACTATAAAAATATTATGTTTGCTATCGACAATAAACTGTCCAGTTATTTCTTCTGATTTATTATACAAGTGGGGGGAGGCGTTTATTGGACGAGAGGAGTTTACAGTTGGAACGCAAACCCTCGAAAAGCGGTAAATGTATTTACAACGATGGATTCTTCCACATAAAAAATAGGCCCAAAAAATGGCGAACACGGTTCTTGACGAAATTTCCCATTATTCTCAAATGTATATAGAGGCACTAATTATTTTAAAGTGATTAAACACATAAACAATGTTTTGCTAACTTGTATTAAGCAGGCTTTCTCAACAAAAGTCAGGGCAAAAATTGCTCGAAATGCTAAAATATTCATCGTCAAAGTACAATACTCTATCTTGATTCTACCGAAAACTTGATCAACATAAAACATGATTTACAGAAAGCTGAGACTTTCTCCAATGCGCACACCCATGCCATCGAAAACTTTATTATTTCTTCTTTTCGCATGTGATTTTTCAAGCAATATCGTTTTGGAACATTTTTAAATTGCAAAATAAAAGATGGCATCTGTAGTTTAACGCTCAGAAAACGGTCTTGCACGTGAAATGAGCACCAGCTATACTTGCCGGACAGCCACAATTTAGACAGAAAATTGATGTTACAGCTTGTCAAACATTAGCTCAGATTGCTAAATACTTGAAGAGGAGAAAATTACTTAGTTTAGTTAGCTAAAATAGACTACAAACTGGTATCTTACGTACCTTACCTGACTCCTGACCTGATTGGCATTGTACAAATCTGACGTTCTGCCACTCAAATTTGTGGAAATAATATCCTTTACTGATATTATTTATCTTTCAAACAGTCATCTGTTTTCTGTCAAATAAGTTATTAGGTCACTGTTGTGACGTAATAAAAGAAAATGACATATATTGCCTCGAGCTAGATTGCCAGTCCGCATGCCATGTAAACGGATATAAACGTCGAACATGAAATGCACCAGTATGAAGTAAAGAGTTTTTCTCTTGTCGTTTTGTTTGTCTAGTTTTTGAAAAATTTACGATCTGATTTTATAATTTGCTCAACAATTACAGAGAACATATAAGCCGCGACACGAGAAAACCAACAAAATGATTGTGCGCCAAGCGCTGACTCAGATCAGCCTCGGCATCCGCCTAGTCTGCGCAGTTTGCCCTAAGCGCTTTAAGGGTAGCTAAGGGTCTAAGCTACCTTCATGCGGACAGCGAAGACTCTGATCAGATTGGGCAGATGCCCAGGATTATCTTAGTCAGCGCTGGGCGCACAACCAAATTGTTGGTTTTCTCGCGTCGCGGCTCAAGTTAGAAAGAAACAAGCCAGGTGGGGATGAAAGGAGGCGGTTGGTGACAAGGGTGGGGGTGGGTGGGGGCCAGGGAAGTGGGGGAATTCGTCTTGACTGATACCTGGAGTGATGTATAGGTCCCAAACATGACTGAGCAGTCGTTGCTGTGACAGCGTACTCTCTCTCTCTCTCTCTCTCTCTCTCTCTGCCCGATTTGGCTTCATTGTTGTTACACACACTGAGATTTATAACAATCATTTGAATCATACCAGCAGTTGAGCCGCAACAGGGAAAGAGGAATCTTGTCGGATATGATAACAGCAAAATCTGCTTAGTCTAACAAGACTGCTTCAAGATACAAAGCTGTATATATAAGCGAATAGCAAAACCCTGATTGGCTTGCAAGCAAACACTTTCCGTTCTGAATTAAGTTACGAAGAGTGTTTCGTGTGTTCGATGATGAGCCTGAAAATGTGTCGGGGTGTGCGGATGTGGGAGGTGTGGGGAAAATTTGGAGGCTGGCTACGTGCCATCCGACATTTGGCACGTGGTACAAAAACAGCCACTTATTCCGTGGAAGCAAAGTACTGGACATGAACTTAAACTGTAAACGAATCGCTCCACTTTGACAAATTCCACATCCCGAATAAGCGTAAAGACCATTGACAGTAGGGCAACTGGGTACACTTTCAGGGGAAGCATCTCGGCAATAATATTTTTGATTTATCCTACCTTTCCAATGGGACTAAACTCTGCAAGGAAAGCATATGCTCCTTTGGGAGCAAAGATTTTTTGAAGAGTCTCCCAGTTCAGGATAACTAACAGGAAATTAATAAAGTTGTGTATTGATAATAAGTCTACGATAATTTGTGCCAGTTATCCATGAAAACGTGTTGCGGCTGTATATAGAACCTTCTCGCCAAGACTACTCTTATGTGAGGCAACATCAGTCATTTTAATAGAGAAATAGGAAAACACGATCTGAATTATTAGTAAATGTTTTTGTTGTTTGTTTATATGTGACTGCATAACCCAAAGGGTCCGTAATTGGCGAAATAAATGTTCTATTCTATCCTATTATTTTATGTAGATCTACCCGTGTACCTGCAGATTTAGATATGTAAATGTTGCCCCCCATCCCCCCAAAAACACACACACACACGCACACACAAACACACACACACTCAGGTGCTTGACGAGTTTCTCAAACTTATACAGGCAATGCAAAACCATCGCATGCATACAGTGCACTGCTAAACCTTCTAAAACGCGTAGCTGCTTATACGTTAAAACCCAGGTGCGCATTCTAATTTTGTCAAATAGACAAAATTCCTACAGGTATGGCCATATTTGATGTTGCTGGTATTTGTAAATTGAACAAGATTTCAATAGTAGCGGCAAGCAGACACGACTATATAAAGTATCTTTGGGTCCCACCTCTTATTCTTGCTCTCAAAGGATAAACATAATTGTGCGTAAAGTGTAATAACCCCTACACTCCTGCTTCTAACCGTCCCACGAGAAGGGGGGGGGGGGGGCATTCCTCATCCCTCCCAGGTTACTCACATACAACCGTTTATTTGACTTTTGATACCAAGCGCGTGATCTGCTAATTAAAAAAAGAAATAACCGTTAAATTATCGTTCAATTATGAGGGGAACGGCTAATCCTGAACGATAGCATGAACTGTACCCAAATGAACATCAATTGCTGATTAAGTCCGTCTTTTAAGCCCTGATTATACAAACTTCTAATCGATTCAAAATCACGTCATCATAAACTTATGTTTACGATTTGCTAGAGCATAGAGGTAAGAGTTGACATTATTCTATCTGACAATAAAATATGAATAAAATGAATTTGCTTGACTGTTTTATTCGGTCTTGGTTGAAGATTAATCAGTGAGAGGTGTTACGTTTCTCCGGACAGGCCGAATTGTGAGTTTGTTATTGGCAGTGAACACTTTGCGCGTAAGGCTGGCATGATTTCGACGCCATTTTCGGGTTGTTTTCATACCGAGTGGTCATATGTTATTTTGCAATTTTAAAATGTTCCAAAACCAAAATTTTCTGAAATTTCACATAATAGTAGAACATATATCAGTATTTATCATGACATAGGTCTGCGTTTTGGAGAAAGTCGAATAAGCTGTAAATCGTAATTTTTGTTCACATGTTTGACGCTGACGTAAAGGGCACTGTTTCGTCAATAATTACACAGGCGGAAAAGGATGGCCTGGAATCATTTTAACAGAAATATTCAATAATGGAAGTCAGAAAAATGCTCTTAAAATTTCAACCGGTGGGGCGATTTGATTAATCTGTATGGTGGCGTTAAAGTACTATAGGGTTCGTCGATAGCCATTTTGATGGCGACAATTTCGAACAAAAATTCGTTGCTATGGGCTTGATTATATCCCTTCTGAGTACTCCTTGGAGCTGCGTTCCAACTGTTATTAGAATTGATACGGTATAATAATTTCATTTCTGTTTTGTATGTCATAAAGCTAGCCCCTCGGCGAAAATAAACGACAGAATTATACCAGATAAACATATAATTCCATTTTATTCACTTCAATTTTGTCAGTATTAAGAGAAAATTGAGAAATTAAAATGAAATTAAACGAAAAATTGAGATTTTATTATTAAAATGATATTAAGTTACGTGCTTCTAAGGCAAAAAAACAGTGATGACTTTTTAACTAGTCCTACACTTAAGGAGATTGGGTACGCCATGATCTATCCAACGTTTTTATACAGAGGAACTTTGGTGAGCTCCTAATTGCTGCCCTGCACGATGAACCCCTTTAAAATAGGGGTCTACTGAAAATAATTTGCTCCAACAAGAGGATTTTTTTCCTTTAAGAGTTGTCCGTATTGAGAAGCTAGGCAAAAAAGACGACAGAATAAGTTTTCATGTAAGGGTACCCTCCCAGTGGGCACATGATGTCGAAATGACATCGATGCGACGTCGCATCGACGTTAGTCCGACGTCATGTGGCTGCTGGGATATGCATGTTCCTTTATTAGATCCATTCCTTGTACTTTTAAGCAGCGGCATAAAAATATGTTACCAGCAATGAAGATACATGAACACGTGCCCAGTTAAGGGAATATATATATACACGTCGTTTCAGTCTGATCAAGATACCAGTCTAAAATCAAACCCCTTTACAGGACAACGAGTGCTGATGCACGGGATGGTCAGTGCCTTTGCAGGCTGATACCCAGGCAGCATGTTATGGGATTGGTTGATTGGGGTTAAAAGGCCCTTTGCGACAGTAGTTCAGTCTATATCGGGCCATCTCTCAGAGAGAGGGAGAAAGAAGAGAGAAATGGTAGACGAGATCAAAAATGTTCAAGCAACCCCACTGGCCGCACCTTCTGCAAGCACAGTAGGTCCTTGCCCTACTATAATCCAAATTAGTAGGGCGCCCCGGCACTGAAAGTAACCCAGCACCATCGCCCGGCCCTACCATCCCCCATATTGTGGGAACTCTGACCAGTCAGTGCATATGGGAATCATGTTCAGAGCATGCGCAATTCGTTCTGAAAATAACTTGACCTTGTAACTTATAATAATGGGAGCCCTGCTAGCTCAGTGAGTTAAGCGCTGGCCTACTGATCTAGCGGACCGGGTTCGAGCCCCGCTTGAGGCGAGAATATTTCCTACCGTAAACGGGATTCAGTTGCACACAGCCTTTCATTATCACATTCTCATCGTCCTGATATGACTCAAGTACTGTTGAAAATGACGTAAAAACGCAAGTCGTCCATCCATCCATCTTATAAAAACGCGAATTGCACGTGCCCTGACCAGACTGCGCAAATGTGCACTCTGATCTGGTCGTGCGCACTTCGCCTACAGCCTAAAAACATTTTCGTACGACACAGCCCGCTGTTTTAAGGTGTATGGATACACATTCATGTTTTGCTGCCATGATTACAAAGGGAAACAACTTATTTGACTTCATGTATGATTTCCTGGTTGAGCGAATTACAAACACTGATATCTCTAAAAAGCCTTTTGTATCAAAGAATTTAGTCTTGACACATTTCCTGCTTTTCTTTACATTTCAGTTCCTGCTATCTCAAATAACTGATATCTCAAAGTAAATTTTTCTGGGACCAGAAGATTTACTTTGAGATATTAGTAATTTGAGATGAAATTCGACTTTGAGATATCGAGAGTTGACTGTACTTCCTTTAGTAGCTGACCCCCAATGGAGCAGTCGGAGCACACTCGGCCAATTCCGTGAATCCGTTGATTCACGGAATTGGCCGAGCGGTGTTCCGATTATTTATTCAAAATAACAATACAATCTCACAAGAATATAACTCAATACAGTAGCTTGAAAGGGATTCAGAAGAAAGTCTTACGACTTGTATGATCTGTATCCCACAATTACTGTATATTTATATATAGTGTAACAAATGATTTGAAGCATACATGTATTAATGCCGATTGATATTTCAGCATGATAGGCTAAACAAATTTAGGAAAATTGAAAAACTTATACCGAATGAAAGCATTTTCAACCATAAACAGTCATACTAGTAAGTTTACATCATATTCTCAACATATTCTCAAGAAAATGTCGAATTAATGTTTCTGATCTCTTGAAGCTCCACGGGGAATGGAAAATGAATTACAATCGTGTATTCTACTTTGTCTATAAAGATGATAAAATACATAGCCGCCAAGAAAGTGTTATGAAGAAATTTGGACCAAGGATACTGCAATTTTATGTACATTGTATATCATGCATATTACCACACACACACACACACACACACACACACACACACACACACACACACATAACTAAATAAATATTATGCCATTTCGAAACGTTTAGATTTTATCCAAAAAAAAATAAAATCGGTATTCCGATTGCCCAATGGAGAAGAGACAAAAACGAAAATGGCAGAGTTGCTTCACCTGAAAGTGTAGCATTTCACCTTAAACCATCAAAGATTGAATATCTTTTTACTGTTTCTATGAATTACCCCCAACGGAACAGCTATGAAAATTTTAGATTTTATATTTGTTTTCTTTACAATGTCATCAAAGTATAGAGTTACAAACCGGAAAGTAAATTTGGACTAAAACTGAGCCACGACACGAGAAAACCAACAATGTGGTTTTGCGCCCAGCGCAGACTCAGATCAGCCTGGGCATCCGCCCAGTCTGATCAGAGTCTTCGCTGTTCGCATGGAGGTAGCTTGGACCCTAAGCTACCATTTAAGCGCTTAGGGAAGAGTCTAATCAGACTGGGCGGATGCTCAGGCTGATCTAAGACTGCACTGGGCGCACAACCACATTGTTGGTTTTGTCGTGTCGCGGCTCATAAATGTTCTTTTCAGCCGTATTTCAGTGTGAGGGCGCTAATGAATGGCAGAGTGCAATGAGAAGAGAATGAGACCCGGTTTACGGTTAAAAAGATTTCGCCTCCAGCGGAATTCGAACTTGGACCAATAGCGTAGGGCGACGGACGTTTGAGCGGATGTTATAAATCTAATTTCAGACGTTTGAGCGGAAAATATACTAGACGACTGAGCGAAATTTTTAGAGAGAATTTGCACAATATTAACTCGAATTTTGCCGGCTGTAGTATCCAAGATCACTAAAAAAACACAATTTATCATGGATTATAATCGTAAGTTTATCTGTGAAGAGCTGACCGGAGGTGTTATATACGTAGACTAGGATATGGTGCTCGAACTGACATATAGTTTTTCGGCTTTAGCCGTATAACCTTAGTATTGCCCTTCATTTTAACTGTTTCACTGGCGAATATAGATACACCCGGGATTTGGATGTAAGTAGCTTACTTCGCTTTCTCTTTCTACTTTCAGTTTTATTCGACTGTTGGCCTATAAACCGTGATGTGATGGATCTATATAGTTCGGTCCATATCGCTTTCAAGTTGCCAAAGAACATTTCGCCTTTTATGTCGCTCATGTAAAATATAAAACCAACAAAATAAATTGACACAGAAATCAAAGACGAAACTAAGTAATTATTACTGGCTTAGTTGTTGACGTTGTGTTGGAACTGCGACACTTTTAAGCTTACATGTATATGCGGGGCGGTCAGTCAACCAATCCTCATTGCTATGTGCAACACTGACAGACCCTAATCAAAATTCAACAGCATTTCCTAAGTCGAAACCCCAACACCAACAACAAATATGCATATTAACATGTGCATCCGGACAATCTGATCAGCACATTCGATATCTTACATGTGCCTGACTCATATATATTACAATACACACTTCTATCTAATATAAGCCCATTATCTTTTTTAAATAAATTTCTTGCTAGTATTTACTCAGAAATGGACTCGTAATTTTAAGAGACTTTTAATGTTAAAGTGCTTTGTATTTTAAACTGCTCTTACTAATATATCAGCTCAAAAACCCATTTTCACCTCCCCGTGGTGAGCAGGGAGGGGGAGGGGCAACAGGCAAAAAAAATGGAAGAGGCACCAACTAACATATAACGCTAAAGTCCGTTCAAAAACGTTAAGTTTTTCTCTCTCAAAAGGGCTTTTTTGCCGCTCAAAAAGGCACTTTTTCCGCTCAAAAGGATACCTAATCCGCTCAAATGTCTCTCGCCGCTAGCGTAGAAAGCCAGCGCTTAACGCACTCGTTAAATGCCTCATTCATTTATTAGGGAACGAACCCATAAGTAGCACCTCCTTGCACCGAGTCTGACTGTGTCTTCTCCTATTTAGTGGAGTTGCTTATGTAATCCCGTGTCCACTTTTTGTTAATCAGGAATGTTATATACCAAAATGTTTGTTTGGACAAGTAGTTTTCAAAAATGGTTCCTGCGAATTTTTTCTATCACTTTTCAAGGTCAAGGTCAAAGGTCAAAGGTCAACGCTTCAAAATAGAAAGGAAAACTTTAAAAGTCGTGATTTATGGTGGGCACAGTGTAAGATATGGGACTAAATTTTGGTATTATCGAAAGAAAATAAATGTTTGTAATTAAAAATTCATTTTACAATTGTCTTTGACCGCTAGTGTGGCAAGGTCAATGTCATTTCATTAAAGGTCGAAAGAAAATATATAGATATAAACACTATGATTATTGTTTCGTTAAACGCGAATTGGATATGACATTTCTCAGATCATTCATACGGTTAAAATAGTTTAGCAGGCCATTGTATTCAATATTATATCTTAATTATCAAATCCGTTGCCATGGCATCAGATTTATGCAAGCACATTTCTACAAACTGGGCATTTTAAAGATAAGCATTGGAGTTTGTTGTGCAAACCTGTTGGGTTTTGAGGCAGTAAATCTTGATTGTTATATGCGAAACGGTTTGTTTTGAGCATAGATGTTAGACTTCTGTAATTTTCTAAGAAGGAAGTGTGTATATCTTTATTCTTAGCAACCAGTTTAAGCCCTTAGCAACCAACCTTTAACAGATTTGAAACCTTTGACTTCATTCCACGAAGAATAGCTATTATGTGTAATAAATCAAGATAAAAACTGTTGTAAATATTTAAAGGACACCTGATAGATTTTCAATTGGTTGAAAAGATGCATTTATATTTGTCTTAGCAACCAGTTTCAGCCCATAGCAACCATCTTTTGTAACAATTTTGGAACTTTTGATTGAATTCCAAATGAGATATAGTTATTTGCAATGTGTTATGCAGACAATTGTAAGTAACATTTAACAAACAAGTTATGAAAATTAACAATGTGTTGAAAACCCTGCGTATACGTTTGTCCTTAGCAACCAGTTTCAGTCCTTAGCAACTTTCAATCAACAGATTCTAGACTTAAGATTATCTTGCATTCTGGATATCTGTTATGAGCAACAAACTATAAAGACAATTGAAAGTAATATTTAAAGCACAGCTGTCTTACTTTGAAAATCTGATGAAACATATAGGTATCTATGTGTCCTTAGCAACCAGCTTGAGCCCATAGCAACCACCTTGTAATAAATTTGGATTATTTTTACTTATTTCCAAATGAGATATCTTCTATTATCAATGTATTATGCAGACAATTATTAGTTATATTTAACAAACAAGTAATGGATTTTAACAAACTGTTGACAAACCGGTCTATACATTTGTCCTTAGCAACTTCCTATCAACAGATTATAGACTTTTGATTTACTTTCATTCTGGATATCTGTTATGAGCAACAAACTACGAAGACAATTGGAAGTAATAGTTAAAGCACAGCTGTCTGACTTTGAAAATCTGTTGAAACATATGGGTATCTTTATGTCCTTAGCAACCAGTTTGAGACCATAGCAACCACCTTGTAACAAATTTGGATTTTTTTAGTTTATTCCAAATGAAATATCTTCTATAATCAATGTGTATATAGATAACTGTAAGTTGTGTTTATCAAACCAGTTACAGACTATAACAAATTGTTGAAAAAGAGGCGTGTATTTTGTCCATAGCAACGACCCTTAGCACTTAGCAACTTTCTCTTAACAAATTTTAGACATTGTACTGAACTTCATAAGGGATATCTTTTATGTGCAACAAACTTTGAAGACAATTTGAAGCATTGCCGGCTGACTTTGAAAAATCATTGAAACAACATGGGTATACATTTGTCCTTAGCAACCGATTTAAGCACTTGACAACCACTTTCCAACAGATTTAGAGCTATTGAGAGAATTCCAAACAAATCCTCTTCTATTTACAATGTATTATATTAACTGTTGTATATACTTTTGAAGCGTAAGTATTGGACTTAAACAATTTGTTGGAAAAAAGCTATTTAATATACACTTGTTTATACATTTATCCTTAGTATCCTTAGCAACCAGTCTTAGCAACTAAATATTAGCGAATTCGAGACTGTTTACTGAAATTAGTCCGGAATATATTCTACCTGAAACAAAATTTGAAGACAGTGTTGTAAGAAACTGTCGGACTTCTACAATTTGTTGATAAATGTGTCCCTAGCAACCGGTCGGAGCCCCTAGCAACGAACTCTTATGTGATTTGGAATTTTTGACCATATTACACTAAGATTATCTTTTATGCCCTACAAATTATGTAGACATAATAAAGTCGATAGAGTTAAAAAAATACCTTGAAAACCTCTATGTATCCACCCACAGCTTCCAATATGTGCCTTAAGCGACTAAATTTAAACAGCGCTCAAACCTTAACTGAATTTCAAACAGAACATCCTATATGTGCAATGAACTAGATTGCAATGTTTGAAGTACAGCTGTGTGAATTTTAATTCTCTTGAAGAAAAAAACGTGTTTGTACTAGACTTGAGCAACCAGTTTGAATCCTCAGCAACCAACTCTTAACTGACTTGAAGCTTATGAATGAATACAAAACAATAGATCTTTATGCTCATCAAACCAGTTATACAACTGTACTCGCAAGTTAGCATATGTGAGCCGCGACACGACAAAACCAACAAAATGGCATGTTCACCCAGCAAAGACTCAGATCAACTTGGGCATCCGCCCAGTCTGTCCAGAGCCTTTGCTGTGCAATTGAAGGGTAGCTCAGGGTCTAGGCTACTCCATGCCGACAGCGAAGTCTCTGGTCAGACTGAGCGGACTCCCAGGAGGATCAGAGTCGAGCTGGGCGCAAATGCCACTTTGTTGGTTTTGTCGTGTCGCGAAAAATATTATCGCTATTACATACGTTCATTTCTTAAGAAAAAAGTTAATCAATCACGAACATGATATGAACCAGATCATAGGTGGTTATCTATCCACTGCCTTACCTCCTCCCACCCCCTTCTCATTCTGCCGGGGTGGTATATTACCCCGTCTGTAAAAGGAAATGTATCGAACTGTTATCTTTCTATTGTACCATGAAAAAATTACATGATTTTCACAGCTTTTTATCAGCGACCTGTGCGGTAGAATATATTTTTCTTGGACAGCTGGTGGGGGTTCGACACATTTATCTTGATAATGAATGTGATCCTGAACTGCATAGAACGTAATGCATGTTAAACTCTTTTGTCAGCATGAGCATTCCAAATCAGATTTTTTTCTCTCTTTTTGTCCGCTTCTTGAGTCTTTCTTATATAGAGATGAACAGCCTATATCATAGCTTCCATATGGATTTATCGTGTGTTTTGTGTGATCTGGCACAAGTTCTAGAGGCTTTTCTAAACCTTGCAACATATCATTTTACACCATACCGATATGTCTGATATCAGGGCAGTTAATTATGTAGGAGCAGTACACGTAATTCTAGAATCCTCCATGTCATCATACTCCCTATTTTTAATTTCGCGACTTCGATGCTTGTAAGTTTACGACTCATTATGTATTAAGCGTAGACATTAGTATATATTCAAAACGTTCTCTTTTAGAAATTATAGATGTAATATCTCCGTAGAGAAATGAAATTAGTGCACCTTGCTAATAATTTGGAAACAATTACTTGCAGGATAATAGGTCTTTATCTGTTATCTTTTTATACCAACATGTCGGGGATCTGAACATTGACACTACAGCTATTACAGCTTGAAGAAGTAAACCCTAAAACTGAAACAGTCGGCTGGTAGAATAGAGGATTAGGTATATAATGTATAAATTATTATATTCAGTTAGAAAAACAGAAATAATAGCATGGCGAGATATCTTAGTCATATTTCGAATTTGGCTATAAAAGCTGTTTCCTAGTTGGCAGGATGATTTCTGTGCAAGCCCAGTCCTCGTTTCTTATATTTACCAGCTTGTAAATCTTACACTTCACTAGTATTGCTTTAAGACAGAAAACAGAAATGTACAGCAAGCATTCATGTACCCTAAACTTCTCCGAAATCTCACACCTACGATATCATTTTATACGGTGTTTAGTGTGACTATTCGACTTACGGTATTTCCACTTACCTACAAAAATAAAAAAGGTGTTTAGCGTTACCAGCCTATGGGCCTTCTGCATATTATTTCTCCATCTCGAACGGCTGACCATAAAATGAATCAGCTAGCGCATTGCGGATATAGAAATCCGAATCGATATAAGGTTTGCTGGTCGAAAATATTGGTTGCCATGGCAACAACTGTGTTCGTTAGGGCCCAACCCTATTTGTCATAATTTAAGGGATTGCTGTATAGTACCATACGAGGTCTGTAACTGAATGTCTTGTCAACCCAGTCTATATAAAGCTCTATTTTCATTGTATTTATGTGGAAAAAGTACTGCAAATACCCGTAAAATGCTCGCTAAAGCTCTCCAAAATCAATTTTTCTTATCGTTTTCCTGATTTCGTCCATCAAATGATAATTTTCATAAACGCCTTTGAAACACGACTATAATGTCTTAAAATGGAGAGAAATGAAATAAAGGTGAAAAATTATAGTGCCGTGCATTTGACCTTGACCTTGACCTTAGAAAGGTCATGAAAAAATTCGCAGGAACCATTTTCTGACTCTACTTAGATTGACAAATATTTTGATGCATATAAACCCTGATTAACAAAAAGTGGACACGGGAGCATATTTTTGTGACATAAGCAACTCCACTAATTCGGAGAAGGGATGAACACATACAGAATTGAGCCGCAACATGACAAAACTAACAAAGTGGCTTGTGGGCCCAGCGAAGACTCATGTCAGCCTGGGCGTCCACCCAGTCTGTTCAGCGTCTAAGCTCACGCTGAATGGGTAGCTAAGGGTCTAAGCTAGCTCTGTGCGGACAGCGAAGACTCTGATCAAACTGAGCGGATGCCCAGGCTGATCTGAGTCTTCGCTGAGCGCACATGCCACTTTGTTAGATTTCTCGTGTCGCGGCACTGATAAAGAAAACTGTAATCTAGGAGTAATTAGTTTAACAAAAAAAAGCTATTCAAGAAAACATCGCTGCTTTCAGGATACAATGGCTTATTTGCGCTCAGCATGGCACAGGATGACAGTTTTTGTCTTAGTTACGATACTTTGCATGAGACGGATAGCTTCGGGGGGAAATTCGACGACGACGCCATATAAAACAACTGCATGTCGATTGTGTGATTTTGGAGCATACTGTCATTTTGCCGGACGGTGTTGCTTTATGCCGTATGAAATTAACGATCTCTGGAATAATACAATAGAACAACCAAAGTAAGTACTGGAGCCGTATTCATAAAACGACTCGAGTGGTTGCTATGCTGTTGCTAAGGCTAAATTTCTTTGAAGGAGATTCCCTACAACTATGAAATTTGCTCTGGAGGAACAGTCTTACAAAGACTGTTCCTCCAGACCAAATTTCATAGTTGTAGGGAGTCTCCTTTACAGATATTTAGCCTTAGCAACTGCATAGCAACGACTTAAGTGGCTTTATGAATACGGCCCCTGGTTTATATGATGCCATATCAAGTACAACAAAAAAAAATAATATAAACATATTTTCTTCTATCACTTATGGTGGCTGGTTTGTGCCATTTCGTCTTTTCGTCTTGTCTCCGCGATTAGACGAAAAAACGCCATGCGAAAAGACGAAAAAACGCCATGCGAAAGACGAAAAGACATTAACGCCATGCGAAAAGACGAAAAACGCCACGCGAAAAGACGACAAAATAAGAGTTTCTATTGGCGTCTTTTCGAAAAAAACGCCATGCGAAAAGACGAAAAGACAGTAACACCATGCGAAAAGACGTAAAGACATTAACACCATGCGAACAGACGAAAAGACGAAAAAACGCGACGCGAAAAGACGACAAAATAAGAGTTTCTATTGGCGTCTTTTCGCATGGCGTGTTTTCGCCTTTTTGTGCTGAAATTTCGTCTTTTCGAGTTGCGGGTTTCATCTTTTCGTCTTTTCGCATGGCGTTATTTCATCTTTTCGTCTTTTCGCATGGCGTTTTTTGTCTTTTCGTCTTTTCGCATGGCGTCTTTTCGACTTTTCGCCTGGCGTCTTTTCGCGCCGAAAAGACGAAATGGCACAAACCAGCCACCATTATCACTTGACATCGCTTTTATTCAGTGGATAGCATCGTGTCATACAAATCGTATGACCACACTTGTAACACTTGTAACGCCATTGACAACGACCGTGTCAACAGTGCGTTTTCTTATTGAAATAATGTTCATTTTGAAGGCGCTAAAATCCCACTTTAAAGCGTCACAGGATAAACAGAATCTTACACTCTTGGTCATTACAGATGATTTTTTTTTAAATTCGCCGAAGACTCATTTAATAAATTTCATATGAAATGACCACTCGTGTAAGACCCTCTATTTTCTAAACATTTCAACTATTGTTATCTCAAACTTCTCAAAAATTCTAGGACCAGAAAATTTAGTCTAAATTATCAGTAGTTTATGATGAATTTCTTATGTAATACCCTTCGTGTGCTTGCATTCTATTCACCTATTGGCTTAAACTCAGTTTCTCGGTAACCATAAATGCTTGTTTTCAAACTTGCTCCATAGATACATCTGGGGAAGATTAAATTGAAAAAAGCGATGCATATCGGGCAATAACCTATATTTCACGGTTGGTTGTACATAGACTGTAAATGTTAGCTGTATAACCATATGTTCTCTTATCACAGTATCCGAACGCACTGTACCCGCTCCTCCGGTTTTCATAGCGTTGAATCGAGAGTACAAAATTCGCTTATAACCAGTAGTCGGAAATCATTATGTTTTGAGTTTTTATCCGGAATCTACTGCGTCATTTATAGTTATTCAGCTTTGAAAATGTAAAGAGGTAAGTTTAATATAATTTTCTCTTCGGTCTTTTACTTTATTGCCCTGTACAATGAAAAACTCCTTGCCGTCGCAGATTTTTTTTTCCGAACAGCTTAATTTAACACGAGATTGTGTCGTGCAAAACTTAGCTATCATTCTTTTATCAAAACTAACAAACTGTAGATTGATAACGCCTTCCGTTTATTCTAAAGATTTTTTTATAAAACATGTAAGAAAATGCTCAAAATGGTTTAAGAATCATGCCAAGGGCGATTTGAATACTGTACCAATTACTACCCACCCATACACGACATTGTACAGGGTAATAAAGTAAAAGACCGAAGAGCAAATTATATTAAACTTACCTCTTTAGATTTTCGAAGCTGAATAGCTATAAATGACGCAGCAGATTCCGGATAAAATCTCAAAACATAATGATTTCCGACTACTGGTTATAAGCGAATGTTTGTACTCTCGATTCAACGCTATGAAAACCGGAAGAGATTGTACATGTAGTTCGGATACTGTGCTTATGCCGCCTGCTCGAGGGCCTGAGAATTATTTTTATTGAATAAAGTTCTGTTCTGTTCTGACAATTTATTAGCCTGTTGCTTTTAGCTCAGTTTCTAAGTAACCACTAAGGCTAGAATCTTAATCCATGCTCCAAAGATATAGCAGGGCAGATATGTAACAAATTTTGGCCGAATTGTGCACTTTTTGATAAAAACATGAAATTTGGTACATAGTTAGATTGGACCAATATGTGAATTTTCAGGGTGGATGCCAAGCTGAATTTTGCCTATTTTGGCGACCATCTTGATTTTTCAAAATGGCGTCTGCCTTATAGGCAAGTTTTATTTTGATCAGAGCCCATTACATTTTATATAGACTTTGAGCTGACAAAAGTCCCTCTGTCATATGGAGGAACTCTAGAGAGTAGCGTTTGCAGAAGTTCCTATTAAAATTATGTTGATTTATACCTGTTAACCTTCTGACCATGGGTTAAGCCTATACATGTAGATTACATGTTAACTATTTATATTTCCATAGAACCATATAATTTGCATGCAAAAAACATTTCGTTTTGTTTCTGTCAGCCTTTTTCCCTTTTTTCCTTTCTTCAAATACTGGCATAATTACAGTCTGTTTGATTTTTTTATCGTTTTCCACTACTGGAGGTAACGTAAACAACATTGAGTCATCATAGTCCATTATGATACCACTTTTGAACTTTCTTCACTGGGTCTCAAAAATGACATTCTTGCAGTTTTTAAGAAACTTTGCTTCTTGAGACCTCTGACACTTTAATAGTTAGGTTTAGGGTGTCATGACGTGTGTTTTATACGTTACGAAAAATAGGATACTGCAAACTAATAATGTTTCTAGACGTGAAATGTTCTGAAGACAATCACTATTTTCTGGCATTTATTTTGTTACCTAAATCAATTTTTTAATAACGTACTTGCCTTACTACTCAACTGTTTTGCCATCCTTCAATGACACTAGCATACATGATATTAAGCGTAAAAAATAATAAAAAAAGATAAAAATAAAAAAAAAGACATTACTGTAGAGAAAATAAAGCCCTGCCGTTGTAGGCCAGCACTTTTTATGTAGAAGTAAAGTCAAGAGATAAACAGTCAAAAGTCAGTCTTATACAAAAAGCGCCTCAAAAGCGTTGATAAAGTGGTATAAGAGAGTTTAATATCACTTGTAATCTACAAAACATACAAGAACATTGTCTTACAGTGTGTTGAAAAGATATAGCATATTAAGTGCATACAACAGAAAGACTATTCATAAGAGAAATACGTATAAACAGACATTTGAAGATTTTGGGAACAGAATGTTACATGTAGACTTGGGTTGCAGAGCACATTTACTTTAGTTAAGGCTCTACAGATGGTATACGTTACACAAGAAATGCCTTTTTAACAAAAAAAAAATCATATAAAATCGAAAAATTACTGCATAATGCCAAAATACTGTATATTAGTTTTACAACACAACTTTACGGTGTCTATTTTGTAATGCTCCTACCTCTGATGCCTTAAGCAGGACTTTGGGAATAAAGTATTAAAACATGAACTGAAAGCTAATGATACGAGGAGTTGAGTAATAGGCTATGTGGATATTAGAAGTTGGTTTTAAGTAATTCTTCCTTTTACGACAATCTTCATTCTATGCCGCAGTATTTTTTTTTTTATTTTTGTTTCTAACCTTGTCAACGCTTATATATTCAACATTCTCTTTAGGCCTAAATATGGGACTTTTAGTTGTTGTTATTGACAAATATTTTATTTTTACAAGTAATAATAATCTACAGTGTTCCAACTGCACAAAATACCCAGTCTGGCCACATACTTTCGTTTCTCCTTCCGCTGATTCAAGAAGGGCAGTTGTCAGCTACTGGCGAAAGTATGCGACTTAGTACTGGTTTACCGCTTAGGAGGTCTAAGCCTGCCCAGGAATAATGTGGTTAAGTTAACTGACCGTCCCGACATGACCAAAGCTGTTTACCGTGGACGTTAAGCAACAAATCAATCAATCAATCCAACTGCACAAAATGCAATGACAAATGAAAAAAAAAAACCACATAGTTTATGTTAATCAATATTAATGTTACTACTTAGGGATTTAGAGGCAAATCTCGGTTCCTCATCTCCTAAATGTACCTTGTAGTATGACTAGAAATTAAACGAGAACAAACATAACAAGTAATGTAGTCAACAATTTTACTGGGCAATTTACTAATTAGTCACACCTTATATGTAGTAAAACATTATGTATAGGGCAGAAACAAATAAAATAAGTTATACCTATACATATCAAGGACTATTCAAATTAACTGTTATTCTAATTAACCTTTTTACCTTAAAGAGCCTAGTTTGTTGTAATCATTTCGGGAAAGGGGTAGGGGGAGGTGGGGGAGGGGAGTAAATCATTTATTGATGAAGTCCTGCTGCTTATGAACAGTATCCTCAATACAAACTGACATTATCCAAGAATATACTAATACAATAAATAATATGTTAAAAATTGTTTGATAGTAATTATGCTGTTGTAATAGTTTAAGTGTTGATAATAATGGTAAATCGTAATATGCAAAGATGGTGCAAAATTACATGATCAGGAAAGATTAGGTCTTTTTATGGTGACAGTTACACTTCGTGAACAGACAGGTAATGGGAAGCTCTATTTTCCATGTCTCAGCATAAAGATTGGCACTTTTTTCGTTTTCCTTACAGTAATATGCAGCAGTATAATTGACGAGAGCTATACAAACAGATAACGTTTATTACCACTCCGCAGGTACACATTCAACGTGATATTAAATCTAAACCTTGATCAAAATATTTACTTGTCGAATGTGTCATTAAATGGTTATTCTAGTGACTTTGCTTTTAAACTATGTTTAAAAGAGTCAGAGCGAGAGTATGTCATTCGTAAAGATCTTCGTTTTTCCTGCTGTACTATAGAAAATATTAAAATACGTATACTACATGTTACATGTATCGGAATATATTTGAATATAGTTGACAGGGTGACAGTTAAAGCATTGAAAGCCTAGCTGCAGTCTGAGACTGTCCCTTTGCAACAGTTTGAAAATCTAATCATATGACACCACTAACAATTATATACAAACTACAATTGTGTTACTCAACGTTACCCCTAAACCTACCTTCAGATACATGTTGAAATCATATAATTATAGTTAAAAACATACAACGATGGTTTTCCAATATAGTGACATATGCTTCTGGCTACTTAAGATGTAATACAGATCAAAATGAGGATACACAATTTCTCCTTTACACGTGTATTTTTTTCTCGAAGTCATTCTTCAAAATTGTATGGACTCTTACAAAAACGTTTCGTTCTAGATTCAAGTAATTTTTCGGTGTTACACTGACTAATTCAAAAGAGGCCAATGAGTTCTCTCTAGTATGTGCATAATTTCTAAATGAGTAATAGTGTTGTTCAGTAAAGACCACATTTATCAACCACAATTTCGGTTTATTTAGAAAATTTTGTTAGTACCTTTGTTACTGTTGTATACGTTACACGTAAAATATGATTATTTTTATCTTTTAAAACCCCATTTAGCATTGTGCATTAAAATAAACTCAAATACATTTATGGATTAAATTATGTTTCTGCTTCTTTGATAAATTATGAGTTATGCAAATGACAAAAGCAGCAAGAAAAGTTTAAGAAGTAAAAGAATTGCTATCGTCACCAGTTAACAAGTTTTATTCACTAGAAAAGAATTCAGTCTGCAAAACATATTTTGAAAGGTTTTGTTCAACAGCTGGTGACGAATTGTCATTTACTGTCTTCCATTTACTAACAAACATGTAATTTTCGATTAGTGTCATGTCTACGCCCAGTAGCATAGATCAGAAATGCCGAATAACAGACAAGTTTGAGAAAATCTTGGTGAAAGTTCAGCTAAAATGTTCAGAAACACAGAACTAGCCTTTCTAATGATTTCCGATTGGGTTTTGACATTAAATGCAGTTTCAATGGCGGCCATTTCGAAATTCAAGATGGCCGCCTTAAATGGAAATTTTCGGCTTGGCATCCACCCTGAAAATGCTTAGAACAGCTTTGTCTAGCATTGTGCCAAATTTCATGCTTTTATCAAAAAGTGCACAATTATTTCACATATCTGCCCAGCTAATACGTCTGGTAAAGATCTACTAAAAACTGTGATCATATCGGGCCGTGGCCTATCTTTTATGGTTGACTGAACCTAGAAAAGGGGATAGAGTCATCAAACTTTCTCCATAAGTACATCTCGGAAAGATCTAATGAAAGCAACAATGCTAACTTGGCCATGATCCATATTTCACGGATGATTGAACAGCGAAAAATATTCACCTGGGGCCGTATTCATAAAACGACTTAAGTGGTTGCCATGCTGTTGCTAAGGCTAAATTTCTTTGAAGGAAATTCCCTGCAACTATGAAATTTGCTCTGGAGGAACAGTCTTACAACTATGAAATTTGCTCTGGAGGAACAGTCTTACAAAGACTGTTCCTCCAGAGCAAATTTCATAGTTGTAGGGAATCTCCTTTATAGATATTTGGCCTTAGCAAAAGCATAGCAACGACTTAAGTGGCTTTATGAATACGGCCCCTGTGCGTTTAGCTCAATTTCTAAGTAACTACAAGGGCTAGAGTCTTCAGATTTACCCGATAGACTTACATGGAAAAGATCTACTGAAAGCAGCGATGCATATCAGACCATGACCTGTATATCACGGGTGATTGAACATGGGAATTATATTCACCTATTGGTTTAGCTCAGTTTCTAAGTAACCAAAGGGGATAGATTCTTCAATCTCGCTACACTGAAACATGTGGGAAATGTGTACGAAGGCAGAGATGCATATGGGGCCGTGAGCTATATTTCATGGTCCAGTGATTTTGCCTTATATTCTTTTAGACTACCTAATGGATAAACATGATATCTTGGGATGAATAGTTATATTGACTCGATGTTTAACCTCAAACTGTTAGTATGCCACAGGGACCTATATTTCATGGTCCAATGATTTTGATTCGTATCATGAAGAATGTTTGATGTATGTGTATGATAGCTTGGATTATAAGCTAGTATGACAAGATGTTTGACCTTTGATACAAGCAATCCACAGTGACCTGTATTTCATGGTTCAGTGATTGTGCCTTATATCTTGAAGAACATTTGATGAACGTACATGATTTCTTGGTATAATGACTCTGTATAAACCGACGTTTGACCTGAAACTAACAGTAGGCCACAGTGACCTATATTTCATGGTCCAGTGATTTTGCCTTATACCTTAAAGACTATAAGCATTATACTTCGGTTAATGGTTTGTGTTGATTCTGTGAGTTGCCTAATACTAAGTAGGTCTTGTAGGTACTTGTAGGTCAATGTGATCTATATTTGAAATTTTCATTGTCCAGTGATTTTAGCCAATATCTCAAACACTATTTCATTGATTTGCACTATAATTGGGTTCATGGTTTGGGCTGACACTGTGAGTGACCTCATACTTATTTTAGATCAGTGTGACTAGATTTTGGTGACATTGACCTCATTTTCTAGGTCATTGGATAATAAAACTTTTAAAAGTGAGCCGCCTTTTGTGCATTGTACATGTACCTCATCAGTGAATCGATGGAATATGACCAAACTAGCACAGATACATCATTGGAACTGGGGAAAGAAGTGATTACAATTTGGTGACTTTGATCTCATTTTCAAGGTCACACTGGCCCTTTTAAATTCAAATTTTAATAGAACAAAGCTTATGTGCATTCTATATCTTGAACCAATTTTACCAAACTTGCACAGATACTTTATTGGAACTAGGGAAAGAACTGATTAGATTTGGTGACCTTGACCTTGTTTTCAAGGTCGCTACATTAAAAAGACCCTATAAGTGAGTCTTGTGAGCACTCTATCTGAGTCGATAAATCAAATTTGACTAGACTAGCATAGATACATTATTGGGATTGGGGAAAGAAGTGAATACATTTAAATTTGTTGACCTTGACTTTATTTTGAAGGTCACACCGGCACTTTGAAACTCAAATTTTGATAGGAAAAAAGCTTGTTTGCACACTATGCCTTGAACCAATTGCTTGAAGTTTACCAAACTAGCACAGATACAACATTAAGATAAGATATTTTTAACATTGACTTCATTTTCAAGGTCACCACATTATTTAAACTCTAAAAATGAGCCTTGTGTGAACTCTATCTATGGAATTTGACCAAACTAGCAAAGCTACATCACTGGGATCGGGGAAAGAAGTGATTAGACTTTGGTGACCTTGATTTCATTTTCAATTTCAAACTGGCACTTTGAAACTTAAATTCTGATTTGAAAAACAAAAGCTGGTTTTACTTTTTTTTTTAACATCTTGTAAAGGCAATGATGGAATTTTATGAAATTTGCAGAAAAATTGACATCTACAAGCTAAACATTTTCAAAACAAAATTAAGGTCTAGGGGCCAGTTCTATTAGAGTTATACCCCATTGTAGTTTTTTTTTTTTTTTGTGTGTGTGTGTGTGTGTCTGGAACAAGCAAGTTTTCCTTACTGACCATTACCATGCGGGGGTATCTAATAAGCATTGCTTATTGACCGTTTTCATTGTTCTTGTTCTTGGTTTGCGGTTGAAAGCCCTTCCAGAATATATCATCTTATATCATATAAGGCTATTTAATACTGGGGAAGAATTCTTAATCTCTGAAGAAACGACACACCGCATATATTTGGTTGTAAGAACGCGTGTTTCCCTCGTAAAGGATCCCAAATATTTAAAACTGACTTGTGTAATTATATTGTTATTTCCAGAACATTCTCAAAATCTTAATCAATCTTATGAGATGAATCTCGTTATTTGGGGTTCTTTCGAAAGAAAACAAAACGTCTTACAACAGAAACATAAGGATAAAGAATCGATGTAACTGAGCCGCGACACGACAAAACAAGCAAAGTGGCATGTGCGCGACGAGAAGATTCAGATCAGCCTGGGCATTCACCAAGTTGGACCAGAGTCTTTGTTTTGCGCCTAAAGGGTAGCTAAGGGTCTAAGCTACGTCATGCGGACAGCACTCTAATCAGACAGGGCGGACGCTAATGTTGATCTGAGTCTTCGCTGTGCGCACATTCCACTTTGTTGATTCTGTCGTGTTGCGGCTCATATTTTCTCCTATTTTACAGATATGAATGCGTTGAAACTAAACTCTTTTCAAACAAACATGAAACCAACTATGTGCTTCATGATGATGAAGCTTTTATCCAAAACGTTTGGATGACAACAAGATGCCCTTCTAAAACGACGAACATTACTTTGAAAGAACTCTGTGAAAATTCGGACAGCTCAGACAATATAAACTCCGTTGTACCTGTGACGGACTCCGTTTATCACTACAAGAATCAGTTTTGTGCGGAATGCAACGGTGTGAATATTCGAAAAATGAAAAACTGGAAAAGTGAAATTTTCTGTGATGCAGACTTGACCTTAACTAGCGATGTTTTGTCAGCTGTCAAAAGACGGAAATGCAACATCTTCTTTCGACCTCCAGAAACTATTCCTGTAGAGAAATGTGTTCATGCACGAGATACACATACTATTGAAGGATGCTCTGTGAGCAAGCAATTGACTGTGGAAACTATAAAGGTCAATAAAACATGTGAAAAGGCGGATTTTGACCCGATGAAAATAAAGCATAAAACCTACATGTGTTATACCTGTAACAATATGAATCCATTATCGTTTTCAAATGGATTTTGCTCTTTGACAGCTTTGAAGGTAGTAGCAGATATATCCCCACCGTTTTCGGCTATACTCGACCTTAGTGCGATCGCTACCCAAACAAGCAGAGGGGAAGATGTCAAGCGGCAAGAGTGTGAACCCTCTACACAATTTACGGACAGTAAAATGGTATAAATTTGTATTTTTGTGATATGAAATTTTACAATTGACAGGTACACTGTAAAAAAATCCTTAGTTTTTACGGTACAATAACTGGCGACCAGATGCCAGTCCATTTCCCGTTATTTATACGGGCGGCCGTAAAGATTGGCAGGATTCATCACGCAGAGTAGAGAAGAAAAAGACAGGTATTGATTTTGGTCATATAGTCCCTCAACACTGTAAAGGTATTTTCGAGTGCTGTCAATTAACAACACTCTACCATATCGTGATTTCTACAAATGTTCTACAGGCACACGCTCGTAAAAATAACTATAGACTGGCATCTGAGTGCCAGGTATTATACCGTAAAATCTATTAAATGTTTTACAGTGTAGAGGCCGTAATAAAAGCCTTAATTCCTCATCGATCCAAGAAACCTTAAGGCCCCTAAACAGAATCATTTCCAAATAGAGAGGAAAGGAAATGATTTGGTCATACACGGGCAATGTGTCACAAACATTGCAGTCTCTTAGAGCTGCTGACTCGGCTTATCACTTGTAATTTATTGTTTGTTGGGATGTCTTTGTCAATCTTTCCCTTTGATGTTGGGGATAGGGTTTGGGATCTGATTCAGTCAGTTCCTGAAGTGTAGTAACTCTTTAAATTGGCATCAAATTACTCTTTCAGTTATTTTTTTTCTTTTTCGAACTTTGACCCAGAACGCTCATATTTTGACAATTTCAAACAATCACCTCAAAAACCACTGGGCCAATTCAAACCAGATATCATATTGAGACTCCAGGGCTTGAGGGAATGAAAATTTGTTCAAACAGTTCAGGTGACATGACCAACGTGGCTACCACGCCCATATGTGGTTAAAACCTTTAAAACTTTTCTTCTCCAGAACCAATAAACAGATTTCCTCGAAACTTGGTGTGTAGCATCAGGTACAAAAGTACTATTAAGGTTGTTCAATTGATGACCTTAGGTTGACCTTGACAATTTTAAGGCAATGTCAAATATTGGAAATACTAGAAGATAAGATTTCATGGAAAATTTTGAAGATTAAGGCCTAAAATTGGTATATTCATTCATCTTAATGAGTACACGAAAATTTATGAGTACAAGAGGTCATGGTCATTTGTTGACCTTTGACACAGAATTCTCATATTTTGACAATTTCAAATTTCTTTTCAAAAGCCACTGGCCCATTTGTAACCAGGTCTCATATAGAGCCTCCAGGGGCTGAGGGAACGAATGTTTTGTTGTTGTTGTTTTTTTTGTTGTTTTTTTCTTTTTTTGCTTTTTTTTTCAATCGGTTCAGGTCACATCACCGATATGGCTCAAATGAACGACCTCGGCTTGACCTTGACCTTTTTACGGCATGTTCAAGTGTGAGAAAATGCTAGAACACAATATTGAAGATTTTGGCCCAAGACAGTTCAAAAGATGACCTTTGGTTGACTTTGACAATTTTTTGGTAAGGTCATATTTGCTTCCCGTTGCTTTTTTAAAAGAAAATAATAAACATAAGAGTTCATGGAACTTGTAGAAAATTTTGGCACAGAAGTGAATAAATACATTCTAATAAATGAGTACTTGAATTTCTTTTCTTTTTTTTCTTTTTTTTAGCAATAGAGGTCAAGGTTATTTTTTCAGTTTTAACACTGGGAGGTCAAGGTTAGTTTTTAGTTTTAACCAGTGTCTGTCATATTTTGACAGTTTAAACTATCAGGTTTGTTCATTTGACCTTTGACCTTATTTACTCAGGTGAGCGATTCAAGGCCTCATGGCCCTCTTGTTTGCCTAGCCTTCGACCAGTATCGCCTTCTAGCAAAAGCGAGACATAGATATAACCTTCCCGTCGGCGATGGCGTAAACTTTTTTATGACAATGCGCAGAGAGAGGAGACACCGCATTCCGTGAAACTCTTGTTAACTGCTCAATTTGGTTAATTTAAAAAAAAAAACATTTTCCTCAGTAGACAAAAGACTGAGAGAACTGAAGAAAATTGTAGAAATGGTCTTTGTATAAGCCTCTACAAAAATACTACGTTCAAAGCTAATCGGATATTTATGTGGCTGCTATGGCAACTTAGAGTTGCCATTGACTTTCAATGGGAAACTTGAAAATTGGTAGTAACTGCTTTAGCAGTGCAGATATCAAGTTTATCAGGCGAGACCAGAAACAGCGTAGGAATGGCGAGGCTTGCCGAGCCAGTCCGACGTTTTTCTGCTCGATCCTGAGAAACTTGATATCGAAAGGCACTATCATGGTTTTCTATTTATCATGCATCATGAGAAGATTTTATGACGAAACGATAGTCAAACAAATTAAAAGCAAACGCGGATTGTTCGAATTTGCTGACGTCGTGATTGCATTATGACGTGAGTCGGTGACGTCATTTAACCAATCGAATGTTGTTATCACGACCAACATCAGTATGTAGCCAATCGTCTTCAGAGATCGCTTCTGAAGGCATCGCCTGATAACACTGGCGCAAGCGCAGTTCCAAAGTAACATGATATCACATCATGTTATCATACCCCCATTATCAGGTGAATTTTGCAGCAAATGCATGATAAATGGTAAATCCAGATTGGGGTTGGGGGAGGGGGTGTTGTAGGGACCTTCCTCTAAGGCTTTATCATTTTCACTTCCCTCGATCATCAGATCTGTGATATTTATCATGCATTTGCTGCAAAAATCACTTGATAACTGGGGTATGATAACATGATGTGAAATCATGTCACTTTGGAGCTGTGCTCTTGCGCCAGTGTTATCAGGTGATAGCTACATACTGACGTTGGTCACGATAACAACGTCCAATTGGTTAAATGACGTCACCGACTAACGTCATAATGCAATCGCGACGTCAGCAAGTTCGAACAAAACTGCGTTTGCTTTTAATTTGTTTGACTATATTTTCGTCTTAAATTCATCTGATGATGCATGATAAAGAGAAACCCATAATAACGAGCACTCGCTTGCAGACGCGTAGCGCCTGCAATTCAAAGCTCCAAAGGAGCTTTGAAAGAGCGGGAGCTCTATGGTAGAAGGTTGGTAAGGCATATTTTTACCTGTAAGATACATTACTTTCAATGGAATTCCTTTCGTTACGACACCCACGGAAGTTATAATTAGACTGGTTCGAATAGAAATCAACGAAAAATTAAGAAATACGGGGCATACAGTCTTCCTGTCGCTACGTTACGTAATGACGTCAAACGTTCCGTTTGAGAAAAACAAGATGGCGTCAACGTTAACCGCTTTAATTTGTGATCACACAAAATGCAAGGAGGCTGAGCGTTGGCTGAAATTAAAAGGAAATAAAGCGCTGTAGAAAAGGAACTAAATAAGTATAGCCCGTTTTCCGAAGGGATAGATTACTAGGGGGAAAGTTGTTTTCTGACAGTTTCTCATCAATTTGTGGCCGAGTTCGCAGCTGTGGAGTTGCAATGCTTTAAGTACAAAGGACCTGGTATGATAAGGCCCATATTTAACTCTCAGAAAACTCACTTTTCAAAAGTCCTATTTCGATAATAATAGTGTAGATCTATTCGTAGGAAAGTTCAAACCTTGAATGTAACAGCAAACACAAAATTAACCAGTTCTTGCAAAAAATATGTTATCTAAACCCCAGCGGATTCTGACGAAAATGATGAATTTGGTAGCCTTTGTGGCTCTCAAAATATATGAGCCCAGCACATTTTATATTTTGTATACAGACAAAAATTTAACAAGTTTACATGCGATGAAAATATTAAATGTGCTAGAGACTGGGCTGTATGTTTATTTAAGAATTAACTTTTTGCTTCCAAACTGGCAGTGTTTGGAACATTTTCCCTGTTTCCTCATCATAAAAATGCCCATATCTCCGCTCATAGATAAAATAAACATATGTTGTGAGTATTCATTTTCTTAGTTAGAACACAAGGAATAATTTGGTATACATTTCATTTGATCTGTTGGATTTTTTTGGTAAGCGTCTCTGGACTTGCAAACGTGAGTGGGTGGGGTACCTGGAGAGCCTTGTGCTGTGCACAGGTAAGGTAATTAGCAGTGCTATCAAACGTATATTCATTTCATCAAAAGCCTATTATTTAGAGCTTTAAAAAGCTATTGTAAATGACTTGTGTCTTTAAAGGAAAATGTATTAAACTCAAATTTTCTTGCAATTTTCCTTCATATTATTGAAACAACATAGGCGTGTCAGAAATCATGTTATTCTGAGAATTAACAAAGATGAAACATATTATTTCTGCTTGTTCCTATACGCACAAATAATAAGCAATAGAAACCATGCAATTTTAAGAGAATGGAATGGGGGCCTTATCATACCATGCTCTTTCATACGACAAAAAAGCATTGTGACATTGAATTCAGACTCTTACAATGAGTGGTCAGATCAGGGTCTACACTTCGATCGGGCATTTTTGCCCGAAACTTTAGAGTTAACATGGTAGCAGCCATAACGAGGTTCTATCATCCACCCACACATTGTAAAGAGCGATGTGCTCACCCATAGGCAGTGCCTATTTTCATATTAGTGTCTTTTGATATCAAGTTTATCAGGCTTGACCAGAAAAACGCGTCGGACTGGCTCGGCAAGCCTAGCCATTCCTACGCTGTCTCTGGTCGCCCCTGATAAACTTGATATCAAAAGACGCTCACATGGTATTCTCTATTTAGCTAATCCTCACCTCTGTTGTTTATTTATTTACAGTTGACTCTCGTTGTCTCAAACTTTGATATCTCAAAATACCTTCTAATATTAAGGAATATCATTTGGATACATTTCCTATATTTCTTTACATTTCAACTCCTGTTATCTCAAACTACTGGTATCTCAAAATACATTTTCTGGTATCTCAAAGTAAATTTTCTGGGCCCAGAAAATTAAGTTTGAGATATCAGTAGTTTAAGATAAACTTCGAGTTTGAAATATCGAGAATTGACTGAATTTATTTATTTATTTATTTATTTATTTATTGTTCAGGTAAAATGCAGAGATATATATTGTCCCGAACATCGCTACCTACTTAAGGAGGAATGTGTTCGCGGAATCAGCACCTTAAACACTACCGGTACATGTTTGATGTATGTGTTTTTCATCAAACTTACTCCACTGGTCCAGGAGTCTACAAACCAAGATGACTTCACCAAGGATATTCTAGAGGAAGACATATTCCAGAATTCTCTTCAGCAATTCTTTGTGAGTTTAGTATCAGCTGCTGGCGTAAAGGAGTTTCGAATTTACGAAAAATCAAACAATACTGACAGTACAGGCCGTGTTATCGTTGAGCATTTAGTGGTCAAACTGACAATTGATATCTCTCCGTTTATTGTTGATATTGCTTTATACTTGTATAAAAATTTGCACAATGTCAATTTGACCTTTTACCCTTTGATACCATTTTATTCTGAAGTCGTTTCATATGAATTTTTTCCTTGGGATGTGTCTAAACTTAAGGAACCAATGCCCTTTGGCATGAAGTCTATATCTCTAGGTGAAGTAAGCATTAGAAACATAAAATTCCAGTTTGAATCCGAATTTAAATGTTTAATTCCTTTCGCCAATCATCATACCTGTCCTTTTGTCACGGTTCGTTTTGACGAATTACCGACGATGTATATTGAAGGCAGTTTTCTTTACGTTGAGACAAACCAGTCATCAGTTGTTTTGGCTGAATGGAATTTCAAAAGTAATGAACTTGAAAATGGGGCAGTTGATATTTGTTTGACTGAGTACAAGACCATTCATGATATACTGACGGGCCACAGTGTTAGAAGGGCGAGCGGTATCAGCAGCGGCGTCTTATCAGCCAAACAGTATCTTGCATTTTTCTGTACGTGTTTATCCATTATCTGCTTGCTGCTTACTCTTTTCATTTACCTTATATTCTCTGAACTACATTCCCAACCTGGTATAAACAATATAATTCTATGTGTTTGCCTTTTCTTGGCACAAACTATGTATCAATTTGGAGCTGGTCAAAGTTCATTGTCAGGTTGGACATGCGCATTAATAGGAGGCATTTGTCATTTTCTTTGGCTCTGTGTGATGTTTTCAATGAACGTCTGTTCTGTAGAAATGTACTTAGTTTTCAGGAAATTTTTAAAGCTACCTTCAACATATACTATGAAACGTACATTTCGAAATATTCTGTACATTATTTTTGCGTCATTGTCGCTGGTTCTTGTCAATATTTTTGTTTCTTTATCGCTAAGCCAGGGACAAGATATTGGATACGGGGGAAACATTTGCTACCTGTCATCTAAAACCTTGCATTTGATCACTTTTGTTATACCATCTCTTGCTCTTACGTTGTCAAACGTAGTTTTGTTTGTTCTTGTAGTACTGAGGATAAGTAAAACGTATATTAGCTCACTGAACTTAAATCAGGAAAGAAATTACTTGGCTGTTTATATGAGGCTGTCAACCATTACTGGCCTCACCTGGGTGTTCGGCTACTTACATCTGCTTCTCAGTTTTGAAGCCCTTGAATATGTATTTATCATTTTAAATGCTAGCCAGGGAGTGTTTATTATGATAGCTTTTGTAGCTAATAAACGAGTGCTTTCCCTGTTGTGCCAAAAGAAAAGTCCAACAAGTAAAGATACATCCAACGTGGACAGCCTGGCAAAGTGCTGAAATGCTTGTGAGCTGTTTTGAGGTGAAGCAGGGGAAACAACTCTAGAATTTTCTCTTTTTTAATGGCCACCTTTGCAATGGGTATTATATTCCTTTGTAAAATTGGCGTAGAAATCAATATGTATTCATACGCCTTGCGGATGCCCAGGCTGATCTGAGTCTGCTTTGGGCGCACAAGCACTTTGTAGGTTTCTTGTGTCGCGGCTCATATGTTTATGATGTTTATTAGTGGCGGGTCAGAGGATAATTATTCATTAGACCAAAATGGTTCTTTGTCTGTGTACAAAGACAGACGACGTACACTCTTACAGAGTGCTATGCACGTTTGTTATAATTGATATCATAGTATACGTATTTATCTGAAATAAAGCATGTCGGGCACAGAACAACAAATTAACTAAATGTTTATCCATCCCAACTTATTTGATTCTGTATCCCAAAGTCTGAGATACAGATTCAGATAAGTTAATGGGATACAGATTCGAATAAGTTAATGCTATACAGATTCAAATAAGTTAATGGGATACAGATTCAAATAAGTTATGGGTAACAGATTCAAATTCTTCTGAATCCCTTGTGTATATGCATTATATTTGTAGGACTGTATTTGTTGTGTCATGTATATATCCATATTAAATGAACAAAATACTGTTTAAACCAACTTAATATTAAGCCAAGTATAAAGACAGTCGATGTACAGGAAAGCGATGTTACAACCGTTTTTGCAATAAACCGTTGATGTAATACTTTATTACAGTTACGGTTGGTTACAATAATGGCTGTGAAAACCAACAGTATTTGTAATAACAGTTAATGTAATAATCCAAATACCATATCGAATTTGATTTATTACATGTACAATAACGGTTATTATTATATACGGATCAAACATGATTTTTCATGCATTAACGTTTGCAAAGTCCCGAGGGAGATGTTGAAAACCGAGGCGGAAGGCCGAGGTTTTCAACATCTCCCGAGTATGGTGGCTGGTTTGTGCCATTTCGTCTTTTCGTCTTGTCGCCGCGAAAAGACGCCAGGCGAAAAGACGAAAAGACGAAAAGACGCCATGCGAAAAGACGAAAAGACGAAAAAACGCCATGCGAAAAGACGAAAAGGCGAAATAACGCTATGCGAAAAGACGTAAAGACGAAACCCGCCACGCGAAAAGACGAAATTTCAGCGCGAAAAGACGAAAAAATGCCATGCGAAAAGACGCCATTTGAAACTCTTATTTTGTCGTCTTTTCGCGTGGCGTCTTTTCGTCTTTTCGCGTGGCGTCTTTTCGTCTTTTCGCGTGGCGTTATTTCGTCTTTTCGTCTTTTCGCATGGCGTTATTTCGTCTTGTCGTCTTTTCGCGTGGCGTTATTACGTCTTTTCGTCTTTTCGCATGGCGTTATTTAGTCTTTTCGCCGCGAAAAGACGAAAAGACGCCATGCGAAAAGACGAAATAACGCCACGAGAAAAGACGAAAAGACGCCATGCGAAAAGACGAAAAGACGAAATATCGACACATAAATACCCTGTTATTGATAACTGTATTGATATCATATACTTAGACAGTTTGTCTGAGTAAACTGTGAAGACTCATATCAGACTACTGCAAACACAGATCCGGATGCAGTCTGATCATGTTCGCACTGAAATGTTATTTGATGTTCTTTTTCGACGTATAAGAATTATAAGGATAGACTTTAAAAGTAATGAGGAGTCGGCTATATTTTCGGTCAGTATGGTACCGTTTTGCAATTAAGGTGTATAAATATCCTATTCTCATTACAGTTAAGACACTTGTACTAGACAAGTGTTTTTGGTTAAACTGTGTAGACCCTGATCAGAATGCAATCTGTAGAGAAGTGGACTAATCACGGTTTGCAGCTTTTGCCACTGAATTCTTTTTTTTTTTTTTTTTTTTTTTTTTTTTTTGGAAACATCATCAAAAATATGAGGACGGTCATTATGGTATTTCTACTGAACGGACAGACAAGAAAATGTTTTGGAGAAAAATACTCAACTCATTTTCATCATAATTATATCTTCGTTTTGATCTTAAACTACCAAAAAGATTAAGTACCTTGTTGACAATCTAATCTCCCACAAATTATGGAGGAAAAGTTACAAGTGTTTATATAAACACTGAAACATGATATGAATATGGCATACTTTAACCCGCAGCTAACCCAAAATTTTGAACAAATTTATAGTTTTCTAAAGACGTGCCGATCGCATACAGAGCAGAGCCTGATCAGACTGCTCTTTTGGCTAATGCTCCTTCCGCCATCTTTACAAAGGGGAACAACTTCTGCGACTTCCTCTTCAAGTTTTCCCTAGTTAGAAATCGTTTCTAGGTTTGCTCTTAAACGAATGAATTTGCTTCAAAATGAGAAAGTCTTTCCTTTAGGTGTTGTCCCTTACAGAGAAGGAGGAAAAAATGCAGTGTCGTTATTTCGTCTTTTCGCTTGGCGTTATTTCGTCTTTTCGCGTGGCGTCTTTTCGTCTTTGCGCGTGGCGTCTTTTCGTCTTTTCGCGTGGCGTCTTTTCGCGTGGCGTCTTTTTGCTGCGAAAAGACGAAATAATGCCATGCGAAAAGACGAAATAACGCCACGCGAAAAGACGAAAAGACGAAATAATGCCATGCGAAAAGACGAAAAGACGAAAAGACGCCAGGCGAAAAGATGAAAAGACGCCACGCGAAATGACGACAAAATAAGAGTTTCAAATGGCGTCTTTTCGCATGGCGTTTTTTTCGTCTTTTCGCGCTGAAATTTCGTCTTTTCGCGTGGCGGATTTCGTCTTTTCGTCTTTGCGCATGGCGTTATTTCGTCTTTTCGCATGGCGTCTTTTCGTCTTTTCGCCCGGCGTCTTTTCGCGGCGACAAGACGAAAAGACGAAATGGCACAAACCAGCCACCATACTCGAGGGATCTTGCAAACCGTAATGCATTGGGAAAAAATGTTTGATCGCTATTATCACACTGGTCTGGCATTCATCACAGGCAACGAAGGCAACGTACTATAAAACTTGATTTTTCGCATATCTCTTAGATTAATTTCAAACTATTATTCTTACGGACCCGGCAATATGTTATACCTCTCAGGCGGACCAGATTTTTGAAGAAATTCCGTCTAGTATATATGCAGTGCTTGAATAAGTTTCTTTACCGATTTGTTGCATAGAAGTTGTAGTCCAAAAATTGTTTTCAAGCATTTCTTGAATATGCATATGAATTCAGTAAAACTTTTGATTCCTATTTCAAGAGCCGGGGATCGGATGGTCCGTGAGACTATACTTATGAAACAAACTTATCCTGATAAGCGGAACAAGCAAGATTGAAGTACGTTATCTTCATTACCTGTGTTGAATGCCAGACCAGTGTGATTATTGCATTAATTCAATTACAATGCTTCAAAAATAACGAAACTTTTGGCGCACTATTTTTCGGCCTCATCGCCATTACCTTGCTGATCCTCGATTTAAGCCATGGTCAGGTACCGTTAATTTTTGTGCAACCTTTAGCAGCATTTCACAAGTCATTATCATGTTCATCAAAGCTTTCAGTCGATGTCGTCTGCACTTTCATTTTTACAATATCCGAATTTACATAACTGTTCCGTTAAAGTCTTTAATCGATATCTTCAACTGCAGTCTTGCCGCTCGTTTCTGTACTGACGGAATATTGCCTTGCAACTAAAAGTCGCTAAGGTGGTCATTATCGTCGCGTGAAAACTTATGTTAATACATGAATTTGTGTTCGTTAAAACATGCATATTATAGCGCGTGACATCGATATTATGCAATAATAACCGTTGGCTTGACAACCGTTATTGTAACAAACCGTTATTGTAACAAAGTACATGTATTACAAGAACGTTATTGTAACAAAGTACATGTATTACAATAACGGTTTTTACAATAGCGGTTTTAACAAAGCGATGGTATTCGCTGTAATTATGAATAGAACCCACGACATTAAGAATCAGGATATCATATCCTGCTTCCATGACTGATAGAATGGACCGATAAACCTTGATCATTGGTGAACATTTACATGATCAATGCAAAGCTTTCTTTAAACCAATCAACAAATACACTGTACGCAAACCGATGGTGTTTAAAAAAACAATGATTATAGAGTCACATGGCGAAATTTTTCCGTTCGCATCACTGTGTAAGAATACAAGCTTTATTTTGGCCTGATTCTAAATGCGAAGCTGACCGGATCTTCCGTCTATTTTAAATCGCAAATTAAGTAAATTGTGTTATTAAGAATTAATCTGTTGTTAAAATATTCATTTTTAAATACGGATTTAAATTGCTGCTTGGAACTATATCTTTGAAGGCGGGGCTTCAAATCAGAAGCGGGGTTTGACACTTAAACGTTATGATAGCTGTTCCATCAGTTGTTCTTATCCACCGGCAAGAGAGACTTTAATAGCTATCTTTGCTGTATTCTTGAAATAAATTTCGACGGAAACAAAAAATAACACAAATATATGGAATAAACGTTATTTTTTTTAATTTATTGAACTATAAACTACATCGGGCCACAAGAAAAGTTTACGAAAACCCCTTTGAGTTCGATTTCTCGTGATCCAGTGTAGTTTATACCTCAGTAAACGTTTAGATCGTTTAGGGTGTTGGTCAAGGAGTTAGGGCATGAGGTTCCAACCGGTCAAATGCAGTATAATGTAGATTACAAGGAAACGGATCAAGAAGATCAATGCTTCCTTTACCTTAGAGGGAACGGTCCTCGATAACGTAGAAACTATCAAGTATCTCGGCATAACCATTACCAATGATTTGAAATGGAACACAAATGTCAGCAAACTTGGCACAAAGGCTAATTATTTTAAAGTGGTTTTACGACTATTTAACAAGTAGACAACAAAGAGTAGTACTAAATGGCAAAGCACCAGCTTACAAGACAGTACCAGCCGGGGTTCCTCAGGGGTCAATTCTAGGTCCATTACTATTTTTGGTATACACAAATGACATTGTTAAGGAGATTGATTGTAATGTAAAACTCTTTGCCGACGACACATGCCTATATATCATTGTCGAAAACCCGACAGTCTCAGCTAATATACTAAATGAAAATCTTTCCAAAGTCCATGCATGAGTGAACTCAAGGTTAGTAGATTTCAATCCAACAAAAAACGGAATCGATGATAATCTCAAGGAAAAGAAACAAACCATTTCATCCAGAACTTATTATGAACAACACGCAAATAGCTGAAGTTAATACTCATCGTCATTTAGGTCTTGTCTTCTCCAGCGACTGTGGCTGGCATACCCACATCGTCACGATTACAGGAAAAGGTTGGCAACGCATTAACATAGTTAGGTCATTTAAATTTCGGCTCGACAGGAAATCTTTAGAAAGAATGTATATATCTTACATACGACCTGTCCTTGAGTACAGTGGCATCGTATGGGACAACTGTAATAATGATGACAAGCAAGCTGTTGAAAAAATTCAAATTGAAGCATTACGAATTATAACAGGTGCAACGAAATTATGCAGTATTGCAAAACTATATCACGAAACAGGATTTGAACATTAGAAGATCGAAGAAATAAACAAAAACTGATCTTTTACAAAATGTCAAACAAGCTTTCCCCTTTATATCTTAGTCGTCTGGTGCCTCCTCAAGTTCGAGAAAACTCAGAGTACTTACTTCGTAATTTGTCTAATACTTTGATAGTTCATGCAAATTCAAACCTATACTATAACTCATTTCTTCCGTCTTTAATAAGACTTTGGAATAACCTGCCACTACTGGTGAGAAATAGTATATCCCTGTCTGACTTCAAGAAAAACCTAAAGGGCCAAGAAAGAAAACCACATGTTTATTTTTATTATGACAATAGGGCAGCCCAAATATACCACACGAGATTACGACTCGAGTGTAGCTCTCTTAATTTTCATTTATTTAAGAAAAACCTTATTGACAGCCCCAGGTGTTCTTGTGGCCAAACCGAGACAGTTAAACATTATTTATTTGATTGTATAAATTACACCCAACTACGTCACCAGATCTTGTCCGATTTTCTTCATCTTCCCGTAAACGCCTTGATAAGTGGCAATTCAAATTTGTCTAATGGGGAAAACGAAACCGTTTTTGACTCTGTCCAAAAGTTCATTACCTTAACGGGACGTTTCACCCGTGTTCCCACACAGTGTTTATGAAACACTTGCTGTCGTCGTTCAGGATTAGGTGCACAAGTCTGTTGCACGACCGCGAAGTGAAAGTGGAATTTTCGCATGAGATTTTGTTTTACGAGACTTTCCGATCGGTAGGAAACGATTTGTTTGTGTCAGAGCGCTGTATGTTTTCCTTAAAGATCAAGGTCCGGACATGGCGATTGGTTCTGTTTTCTATCTCTATTTTTTTCAGCTATTTCAAATTCTCTCTCTCTCTCTCTCTTTCTCTCTCTCTCTCTCTCTCTCTTGCTCTCAGATATATATATAGCTTACTCACAGTATTGTTAAATGAATGTTTACTGGATTTTCTTTCTATGTCTCCCTTCTTCATTTAAGGTATTTTGTTACCACAAATTCTTCTCATACATATTATAAGAAATTATACACGAACAGTTTTATTCAAAGAGTAATTTCTGCACTCAGTTTTTGTAATTTTTTTTGTCGGCTCCTCCTCCCCTGCACCGACACCATATTTTTTTACATATCGTGTTATTCTATATACATAAATTATAAATATTTACATTATTGAAAAGTTGCATATAAATGTTTTTATTGGTTTTTTTTCCTGATCCTTTAACACAAATTTGAGGTCAAATAAAACATTGATTAGATAGAATGTAAGTATTAGCAGTGAACCTAACCTCTCCAGGGCCTATCGATGTACAAACCACACTGGGCCGCCTGCAAAGCTCACATAAACCCCTTCGGGTTTCACTTACTTTGCACACGGCCCAACGTAGTCCATACCTCGACAAACGCCAGAAAAATGAAATTCACCCCCACAATACTCACATTTACCACTGACCCTCTATTGATAGGCCTTTTAGAGCAAATAACGCCTCACTAACTAACTAACGATAACCTAATACGATATCAGTCGCAACGCGACCGGTCCACACAACGATCGACCAGCGCTACGCCACGGCGGTGGCCGTCAGATGCAACGGCCGAACATGTAGTTACTATCCTTCGACGTATATTTGACACATCTCACAATAAATAACCACGAAAAAAACGGTACAAGAAGGGTCTGAAAAGTGGTGTAGTTGCAAGAATAAGAAGTTTGATGTTTTCAGCGTATATCGCGTGAAGAAGCCAGTGGTCGTAGCCATAAAATCCCAAGAGAAGCGCTTCGCACTTCATGGAATTCTAGCTTCTCCAACCGGCCGCATCACACGAAGAACGCCGAAAAAAAAACAACTTTCAATTCCTAAATATATATTGTATGTATGTATGTATGTATGTATGTATGTATGTATGTATGTATGTATGTTTGTATGTATGCGAGTGAGTGTTTGTACTTAAGGGAAGTATCAGAAAGAAGGAAAGAAAAGGCTTAACTTTTAGTTTAGAGTACCGAAATTAATTTAAAGTTATGCGGTTAATATTTCATTTAAACACGATATGTTTGAGCCGAGGCTGTTGTGGCGATGTGGATGTGACCGCCCGCCCTCCGCGGAAGACCACCCTGGCTGCCCTAGAAACCTGGCAGACTATCCCGTAGGGAGCAGCGCAGGCACATCCCTCTATCACCTGTCCAACGGCCTCGGCTCCCTCACCTTTATAATCCTTTTTTTTATTTATTTTTTATTTATTTATTTTTTGGTCACAATTACCCATTACAGTTATTATTGGATTTAATACACGTATCAATATTAAAACTTATCAACACCCCCATTGACACTCAAAACCATACATAACCCAGAACTGGCGCCGATTCAACATAGAATCGCCGAATCCACGTCAGTCAAGGGTCGTCCGTATCGCCTAGGTCATCATTTTATTTTTAAGCTTAAACTCGTTGACTACGTCATCAAAACTTCCAGTGTCAAGGTCGACATTCCAGACACGTCAACACATTCGTGTAAGTCGTGATTCACGGACTAAAACTTTACAGCTAAACTTTTGAGGTAAGACTTTGAGTTTAACTGTTATTTAACTGTCATTGAAAGTGGACTTATTAAAATTATCGGATTAAGCACAGGTTGTGCGCAGCGGTGCATGTTCATTGTCTACTCTCTTGTTGAGGCACTCCAGCAAGTGGTTTTAGTGGAACTTTTTTCTTTCAAGATGCTTAAATATCAAAATTCTAGGTTTAACATACCCAAAACCATTTCTCATAGCTAAATACTGACTTGCAGCATATTGCATGACCTCTTTTGTCTATTTTTATCATTTTTTGTTTGGAGGTGGGTTTTCCAATAGTAAAAATATTCCTTCTGGTTTCCAGCCTTTGATGAGGTTCATTTTAATTTTAATTAAGCTGGGAACCATCCATTATGACATCACAACAGAAATGATGTCATCACTAATCACCTGATCTATTTTGGAATATGATCATTTCAGCAAAGGGTTGCTTGCAGTGTCAGCTACACTTATGCATCTTTTTGCTTTCCAAAAAGATATTACTTATGAAATAACTGCTATGAGATATAACCATAAATTCTTCTGAACTGATTTCATGTTAATTTTATATGAAATGGTAATTTTCAAAAATGTGCTTGAAACATGCCACCCCTATAGCATTAATGGTTATCTTGAGGCCGCCATTATGAAACTGAAAAAAATACATTGCAAGAGATTACTTTCCAATCAATGAATTTCAAAAACTCTACTGGACAAATCTGAATACGAGAAATATAACTGAACCATGTAAGTGGAATTTGCTGTTTCTTTATCCTTGAAGTATGAACTTCGAAAAACCACTTGCTGGAGTGCCTCAACAAGAGAGTAGTTCTTTCTTGGCTTGATGACCGTTAGCCTGCGTCAGCCTCCTGATAATCTGAAATACAAATAGAAAAAATGTATTTTTTTTTGTTTTTATGTTGAGTCAAAGACAAAGCTACGTTCAACCACCGCATATTATCGAAAGGGAAGCTGTTATTTAAAAGTTGTGTGCGGTTAATTTCCTTTCATTTTAGAGGGATTTACATTACCGATACTGTATCTATAATTTCAGGTATGTATTTTGCTTCAATGCAACCCAAAGGACCATGAGACCGACATCAGCCACATCATGGCACAAGCTGGCAGGAGCAGCAATAAGGACGAATAGATGCAGCGCATAAACCACAACAACCAAAGAAAAAAAAAAGGTAACAGAGGTAGGAGACACACACATGCGGACATCCCATTTGAGACCCATGACATGTCAACAGACACTCATCGGGTCTCAAACCCGATGACCAGCCGCGTGCGCATCCCGGTCCCGCTCCTCTAGTTCTATACTGAGTAGCATTAGTTTTATAAAAGTTTTTTTCTTTATCGATAATGTTCACTTTACAGAAAATTAGCCCAGTATTAATGATGACCCCTGTGGAGAGCACTGAGACCTGGCAAGAGCCCCCACTCTGATAAAGCCACACTCAGCGACCACCCATGCAGGTCTGTAAATTTCACATTTTCTTTTTTCTGTAGGTTTTGTTTAAATATCTTTCTTGATCTGTATACATCATTGGAGATCTTGTGTTGAACCTGCAAATAGAGAAAAAAATAAAATAAATAAATCAGAACCATATATATGAAAACTCATCTTGATCTCACCAAGTGCCCCATGAGCAGAAGGGGCATTGGGGACAGGCCAAGGGCTAGAGGAACCTCAACTGATTGCCAAATAAAGGAAGGACATACATGCTCCGGCCACACGCTAGAGCCACTTGGTCTAGCGAGCTCCAGTGAGGGGCCTTAACATATGCCATGGTTGAGGGATGAGAACAAATATACCAGAGCCACCCCAAGACCCCCCCCCCCCTCTGGAGTTCTTAAAAGTTTGTAAATTTGTTAATAAATGCCATGTGTGTGCATGCATGTGAGCATGCACAGTTTTTGTATGATATATTTGTCATAAGGATAAGATCTCTATAAGCACTATGCTTGTTTTCTAATCCTATGTTGTATCTATGTGTAACAGGCGGAAAACTGAGAACAAGACGCACCATACACGCCCAACAGATACGAGACCCCTCGACAAGAATGATACCATTAAGTGCGCATTTAGATGAATGTTGCAACACGGAGCCGAAATTCCAAATGTTTCCGTTTTTCAAACTTAGTACTGAGAGCGCTTCCGCTAGGTTAAATAAAGAAAATTACTTTATTAAATGTTTTAAGCCTACATTAAATAGTTTACATTAATATTAAACATCTGCCACCATTATGGTGTCATAGAATTTTGAATAGAATAGAATAGAACTCATATGACGTTACGTCATAAACTGTTGCTAAGAGCTAACGCCGCCATTTTTAATGTCACTTTAACACTGAAGAGTTGTTTAACGAAACGCGTTTGTTTATGTGACAAATAAAGTTAAAAAAGGAGCATGTGAAGTCATTTTATACTTCGTTTATATATATATATATATATATATATATATATATATATATATATATATATATATATAGCCTATGCTATGTTTACATAATTTGAATGAAATACTGTTTAAACCAAGGCTAATAGGACCCTTTGCCTCCTCAGACGTCACTTGGCAGCTTGTCCAAAGGACGTTGATGAGTCAGCGTACAAGGCACTGGTGAGTCAGCATACAAGGCACTGGTGCGTCCAGTCCTGGAGTATGTAGTTCAGTTTGGAACCCTCATAGTATACTTCTTCAAGAGGAACTTGAGAAGGTGCAGAAAAGGGCCGCTAGATTTGTAACCTGGGAGTATGTCTGGCATTCTGGAGAAACTTAAGTGAGAATCTCTGAAAAAAATATGATGGAAAGATAGTGGGCTCATAATGCTTTACAAATGTCTGTATGGTTCAGCCAGTGTACCTATAAATGACCTTGTTCCTCAAAGCAGGCATACCAGGAATCACCATTCCCAGGCATTTCAAACCCCATTGGATTGGACTGACATTTACAAGACTCAGTCCAGTTTCTTCCCCCAGACTATCAGAGATTGGAATTCCCTGGAATATTCCCTTATTTCTGCTGCTGAGTGTGCAGAGGAATCAGTTACTAGGACTAGCTTTCCTGATCACAGGTCCTGATGAATGAATGTCTGGTATGAATGAATGAAAGTCTGGTAAATTCGGACAGTAGCATTATTTCCTTTATATGTCAATTGTTTGGAATTAAAACAAAATTGACTGGGCAAACAGTGAAAATGCTGATGAGACGGCTCATGATGAGCTGTCCCATCTGGATTTTCAAGGTTTGCAATGATATGAGCGAATTTACCCGCTGTCCGAAGTTATTCGACTCTACCCTAGCATTCATTTGTTAAATATACGGACCTCAGTGTGTATGGAATCAAACTAATTGGCAGAAACATTCTAGATTTGCTCGTAGCCAACAATCAACAATGGTCATGATCTTAGAGATATCTCAGAGAATTAAATTATTTGGTTTCGAGAAAGTAACCATTTTCCATTCTACGAATTACAGGTAGCATCTCACTGATAATAAAGTAAGTAAGTAAGTAATAAGTAATTTATTTATTAAAGTGCCATATATCAATATATACATATTATACATAATTTATTTTAAAACTTAAAACATATTGATATCCAGCCACGTTCGGCTTATAAGACACTACTGTCCTAATCTAAAATTAAAATCTGTAAAAAAAATGATAATTCAAGGGAAGCATGGGATACACTGTTTGCCATGCTCCAATATCATTGACATCAAAAATCTGTTACGATATCAACATTGAAAAAAACGATTCTTTTGCTTCTTAATTTCGCAGAATGACGTCGATTACGTCATTTTGACATCAGTATGACTATTTTGTTGCTATAATAACAGATATATGACGAAATTGGCATCGAAACATAGCAAACAGTGCTTGTCATGCTCGCCAATTTTTAGTAGGTATTACATGTACAAACTGAAATTCTTAAAACAGAAACTTCAGATTTTTGTAAACAAATAGCCTCTGCACGGACACGAACACTTACTTGTAATCTACATTTGCATCCGAAGTATGGTGTATTGGTACATTTCCATATAGGAAACAATTTCTTGACTTCCTGTTTACTACAGAGGATGTCGAAGCAGCTCCTAAAGGGTCTACTCTAAAGAAAAAAAGTTGAATCATAGGGAGCCAATTCTTTCCTTCAAGATTCGAACCGCAATTAAAAGGCATGCAAAACAGACAATTGCAGTCTATCACTCTCCCCTTTATTTATTTCCAAATCGTGGAAGTAATTATGTGTATTTGATATGTGTGCTTATCAGATTTTAACAGCTGTTTGTTGGGGAAAGTGAAGTACTGATTGCAGACTTGTTGCCCCTGAATCTGTACCCATTCACTTTTAGTAATAAAGATACATTTTGCATAATGCTAATCTGTGTATAAATCCAAAAGGTGTCTCTACTGCCTGTTCGATTGTAGTTCTTTTTTTTACAGTTCCTCTTTATCAGAGCAAGTTTCTACGTTCGGCAAAACTACTTTAGTAAGCTCGAGCAATACCGAGGTATTTCCTAGGTCTACTCAAAGACATGTATGTATACATATATGAGCCAGGTTATAACACTTTGAGTGACTGTGATCATATAAGAACTTACAATACTTTAAATGATAGTAGATTTCTTAGACTAATAAAATGAAAAATTATGGTGTTGAGTTTAATGATGAAGTATAGAAAAGGCATTGTTGGCTTCTGATAATTGTACAGCAGATCGTATACTGTGTATATTTGTTAACTTGCTCCTTTTTAATGCCGTAGTTAGTTATTGTAGTTAGTTATTTTACATGTTTGTGTTTGTCTTGGTAACAATCCTAATTTTGTAAGGATTTAACCAAATAAAATTGACTTGACTTGACTTGACTTGACTTATCTTCGAGTAGCCCGAGGGATCCTTTTGGTATTGCTCTGTTTTACCAAGGTAAATTGCCAAACGTGCCCAGTGTGTCTATTATTGCAAATTGGCTCTTTATTTTTGTCTTTCGGTGGCTTGGGTAGGTGTTCATTGAGGTTTGTTGCTTCTTTTGGGAGTCTACATCTTAACCAATTTATGTCAAGTGGACTCTTCTGTTCTTATGCATTGGATGGGTCTATCTGTTATGTAAGGGGTGTCTGGTTTACTTTATGTGTTCATTTTTCACTGATTCTCAAGAAAGTGTAATTTTTGGGTGGTTAAAATATTGAAAAAGTAAACAAGTCATATAGAGATCGTTCACTGTCATTTCATAACTTTGGTATCTCTCGAAGCTAAATCTAAAGTACTGCACAGTAAATATCAGGTGAATTCAGATAACAAGAGACAACATGAAGGGACTAACACTTCTTTTTAGTGTTCTACGAGTCGTATAGACCAACAGACTTGAAGCAACTGCTAGAAGTATAAGGGTATAATCCACCGTAGAGGCAAGTGATTTTGACAAAGTTGAGCTATAGAAATCTTCACACCATCATTTCTGAAAAAGCAAAATGCTCTTCTTCTACAAAAAAGGAGCAATACGATCTAATTGTACTTTACTAACATGAAAGAAAACCATTCCTGCAAAACACAGACAGTTATAGATTTGAAAACCTTAAGGAAAACTCCTGTTTTAAACTTTAAAATTTCAACCTGTCTGTATAAAACGTATATGCTTTATAGAACATCTAGAACGGTTACACTGATTTTCATGTCTTCTGTAGTGTCCCGTAAAATACACGATCTTAAAATGTAAAATTGAATGGTTTGTGTTTAGATACAAGCATTAACATAAGTGGCTAAATGCGGTATTGGTACATGAACAAGTTCTATGTTTAACCACAGAGAAGTGTTTTCGTTACAATTTTCCAGTCCGTTTGCTTTTTTATATCAGCAGTACTGCTTTGCATTTCAAGTCGTTTTTCTCTGTTCTTTGATAGAAAAACTTGAAATCTCACAAGTTGTAATTTGAGACTTTCCGAGAAGAATATTTCAAGATACATGTATCAAAAAGTCAAACTTCTTTAACTTGTGTATACTATGTTGTTATATGACAAAAAATTACCATAAAATCATCTTATTAAGCCAGTGAAACTTGTTTTAAATTTGAATTTTAGGGGACATTAATGTTGTATTTTATCGCTCGATTTCTTCAGCCTTCCCACTAAGAAAATATTCAATTGTGATGACAAGAGCACTTGAATTATACTTATAGATAACTAAATCGTATAAGAGCATAATCTCTAGCACCATATAAATTGCGAATTATGCAGTTTGTTTTTGCGGACCTGCAATTTGTCCAAATTTTCCAAGAAAACGAATTAAAATTACAGATAAAGAGTGCACATTACTCAATCTAGGACAGAGAATAACGACGCACATATTATAATCAATTTAAAATATAATTTCTAATCCTCAGTTTTGTCGGAACGATTTTTCTTTAAAGAACTGCCATTAAATGTAAATGTATTTTACGGGACACATTTCTGTATTATACGGGACTACTCGAACGTCGATTTATTTCCTAAAAATAGACCACCCCGCATAAGTGTTTAATTTTAATTGCACATTCTCATCAGTGGAAACTATTTAGCGCATATATGCACATATCAAATTCAGTTTAAGAAGTAGGTAAATGTTAAATGAATATTTTGTTGAATCATGAAATCATAAGATGAAAATTTCAAAAACTGAAAATTTCTCCGATGTTTTCACTCTTTTGCAGCTTCCTAATGGCTGTTCATGTGTTGTTACGCAGAAGGTTTTACACACGGTTGACACGGGTGTAGAGCCTTATGGTGACTTACGGTTAAAGGGTTATCGACCAGTGTATTACATCAACAAGGAAACTCTAACAACGTTAGAATTTTTTGTAGTTTATATATATAGTAATGTAAATTCTATATACATACAATATAATTCACAACTATCACAATTACAATAATATACAACACATATCAGTTCATGTCGCTGGCCAAAGTAAAGTGTTTGTTTCTAATCTGTAATCGATCTGCGTACAATACGCAAATAGATTACCGTCTGACGTCAACACCGTACTCGGCTCAGCGCCATAAACTAAAGATAAACACAAAGAACGAAAACGTTAATTGAGCTCATAAAAAAACAAGGCCTTATGTTGGTTGATATCCACTGGTCGCTCCCTGGATCTCACCATGGGCCAGTCCATATAATATGAAGAACACCAACTTATTTCATTCGCGCACGCTTTTATACTGGTCACTCCCTGGATCTTACCAGGGACCAGTCTATATATAATAACAACCATTTTAGAGGACGAACACTGTCCCACTTTCACCTCCGCAGTAATTACATAGACTTCGCCTATATTCTGGGCTTCCCGCCTCGGCTAGGAAAACATGCACAAGCGGCGTTGTAACTGCCTGTACCCGGGTTGGTATTACATGTAACCTGGAGATGTATATTGAATCTCCAGGTGAGACGTGGCTCTAGCCCAAACAGCTGACTGCCGGACTTGAAGTGCCTAAAAATAACGAACTTACTCTTAATACATTATAACTACATAATAACAATACGTAAGACTTGGGCCTGTCTTGGAAATACCATACAACGCCCTCGGCGAATGCCGAGCATAACGTGCACACGCCAGCCGTATCACTAGACACGACTCGCGCTCACGATGTAAAGCCAAAATTGTGCTTACCACTTCCGCCAATGAAGAGACGTAGATCCTACCACGCATGTGCGTCGAAGGATCTGACGTCAAACATTGTCAAGAAGTATACTGACGTCAACAGGTATTACCACGACATACCCCACATAAAACATGAATAATCTAAACAATGACCTATCTTCATTAAATTGATTTACCAAAAATCTAACTCGCATATGTATTAATTCATTTCTTTAAACTAAGCGTATTACCATTTGCCATAGAATATAATAACTTAATAAGCGTTTCTAACACATTTGGGATCATAACGTTTGATCTGACATCATGACGCTAATGATGTTATACCATATGACGTCATCTAGTAAAGGCAAATCAAATGCATGACGACCAAATGTTACCATTATAACTTATGGAAGAAAACCTTAATGCGGTGCATGCTATGGCGTCAATTGACGTCACGAGCATGTAAATTAGTTCCATTACAAATCAATCTACTTCTATAGGCCACGTATACGTGAAACTAATATAAACAGTGCTGACGTCGCAATAACATGAATGCAGCTGACGTCACATAAAAACATGAATGCAACTGACGTCACTGGACGTCAAATAGACGCACACCACCGCAACCAACATCAGTGATATAAACTATTTCCGTAATTTACAAAACTTCCTAATATACAAATATTATGCGCAGCCTGATCAATACCAACAAAATTAGTCGATTATCCTAATATACAAATACCATGTGCAGCATGATCATTAACAAAATCAGGCGACACATGCGCAGCCTGATCATTATCAACAAAATCAGTCAACACATATAATCATACCATATCAATCAGAAGTCACATTTTTCATTCTTAGCCAAAATTATTCTGGATAAATATAATAAAATCTTAACCCTCAGGTCTTAACACTGAAACTAGGCACACGACAATATAACGTCCTCAGTATAAGAATTAAACAGCCACGTCTAATTTTTCATTAAAGAATAGGAGTATAAATACTATGCGTCTCTCTTTTAAATCATGCGACTCGAATTTAATCGTGCAGGTATTCACCTTAAAATCATGCAACACACCGTCCAGTGAAAACTACCACGTGAGGTATTCACAAATAACCCGTGCATGACGTAGCCACACTTTCCGTAAATGTTTTATTACCATAGTTACCCTAAAAACTGTTACCCCTACTGGTTGAAAGGATTAAAATAATAGTCGACGATGAGATTCATTTCGTAACATAGGTTTCCCCTTAGGGAGAAAACATAACAATGTTTCTTTTCTGAAATAGTACAAAATGCGATCGAATCTTAGGCTATGACAAAACTGGAAAAGTAGCTATATACACAACAATGGTGTGATGCATAATATGGCCAAACTATCTACTAAGGTAGTCCGCCCCAAAATTATCTTGGCCGCGGATAGCAACGATCCTGAATCTGTACGGCTGTAATTTCATGGCCCAACGCATGATTCGGGGATTGAGCACCTTAGCTGTCTGCATATAGGACAAAGGTTTGTGGTCGGTCCCAAGTAGGAACTCCGCCCCATACAGGTACTTACGAAATTTCTCAACACCCCAGATTATACCCAAACATTCCTTTTCAATTACAGAGTAGTTCCTTTCCCGAGGTAACAATTTCTTGCTAGCATAAGCAATCGACAAACGACCTTCACCTTCGAATTCCTAAAGCAAAATAGCTCCAAGACCAACGTCTGAAGCGTCTGTCCGGAGTACAAACGGGTTACCTTCTTGAAAAACAGGTAAGCGAAGAATATGACTAGACGTGAGCCTACTCTTCAGGGTTTGAAATGCCCTTTCATGCTGATCTTGCCAATCTTTGATAGAATTAAGTCTATCCCGTTTAGTTAAATCAGTTAGAGGAGAAGCTATGGATGAGAAATTTGGGATAAAACGACGGTAAAACCCAGCTAATCCCAGAAAAGATTTAATTTGCCTTTTCGTACATGGACGAAGAGCATCTCTGATAGCCTGTATCTGTCCTCTTGCGGACGTACCGTCTGTCCGACGATATTTCTTCACTTATTACAGTTCCTGAGCAATGCATAGTTGTACGTGCTTACTATAGTTTAATATGTGAATTATTAAACGAAACGCGCACATATGACTGTTGTTAGCGTGATGGAGCAAGATAAATGTGTACTTTGAATTTTCGTTCATTTCTTCAATTCGCACGTGCAGATATGTGTTTTATCACTTCAATGTTTGAAAACAGATGTAGTTTCTCTTGGTGGAGCTAAGTGAAAGTGTTGTTTGGTTGTGTACGCTTCAGTTCACCCAGTGCAGATAAGTGAGTATTCGGTCAATCAGCTCGTGCATACTAGTGTATATATTATCTTTGTGGAGCAAAGTGACAGTACTGTTTACATGTGTCGTTGTTTTTAGGTTGAATTCAAAGAGTAACTACACTTCAGGAACTGACTGAATCAGATCCCAACCCCTATCTCCAACATCAAAGGGAAAGATTGACAAAGACATCCCAACAAACAAGAAAATACAACTGAGAAGCCGAGTCAGCAGCTCTTTCCCAAATAGGTGGCAACTCAGCTATCTTTATTGAACTAAGTAATTTAGACCAACAGAAGGATTACAACAGACTAAGCAAATTATACGAAAAACATTTAACAATTATTTTTACCTATTTTCTATTTTTATTATAGAAGGGTTAAAATGAGAACACAATAAATTAAACAGCACCGAACATAAAACAAATGCAACCGCAACGAATGTACCGCCTTGGGACGGTCAGTAATAACTACTGGGGGGCTTAAACCGGTTTTACTGGGCCCAAACATTCACCCTCGCCCTCCGCTGCGGTGCACACAATTAGTCACTCGTGCCGATACTTTGAGTGTATATTAGATTGGAGCAAAACATTTATAAGGTGTCATCTAGTTATATCATCCGCACGTAGATATAGTGAAGTACTGTGTAGTTAGCAAGTTGGCATATAATGATTTCATTGTAAACCCAAGTTTGAAAGTTAATAACAGTTTTACAATTCAGAATTAATTCAGAATTATGCCGCTTTATACGTGTGATACTTGAGGAAAAAGTTATAGTAGAAAATGGAATTTAACGAGACATCAGGATGAGAAACACATCAAGGGAGATATTTGGGACTGCATTGAAGTAAGTTGTGTTTCTCAGTTTACAAGAAGAACTTCTTTATCTAGACATTTAGTATGAACACATGGTTACACAGGTTTACGAGCTCGGGAGTTTGCTGTTCGTACTGACCCTCGTGATAATTTGAGTCTTAAAAATGTCGCTCAGTACGAGGACATAAGTGATGACGATACGGTTTTTGACCTTTACAATGAAATCGAAACAATCAGAAGTTTTTATGCAAAAACTGATCAGGATATCGAGATGTGAATAAATAAATACCTTTTTTTTCTTTTGGATTCGCAAAGTCGCGTGTTTACGTCATGGGCATTCACGTGAGCACGTTCAAGGAACGTACTGACCTCTCTTAATTGGGTCAGGTTTATTCAATAATTATAATTGTTTCTACTTTGCAAACAAATTCCGAAGGTAAGTCAACATTGCAGGATAAACACAAAATATTAAACTGGCAAACCTGACCCAGTCATGATGCATCGTTTCCAGCAGCCTTGTGAAGAAAGCAAACTCTTTGGCTCACTTTTGTGTTTGTTTTTGTCTGCTGTGACCTCATTTAAAAATTAATAGAGTGCATTCGGCATGAAACCCAAGTAACCCTCTTCGGCTATTACCATGAGTATAGATTTGCAGTGTGTCACCAACATTCAATGATTGGTTAAAATGCACATGCTTGGGTTCTAACAAACCAGGCTTTTTAAAGATTAGTCTTTTTTGCATCCCAGCACAAAAAGTATCGCTTGTTTCTGAATCAGCTGAAAAAACTTACCCGTGTCGGTGAGTGGTGATCGTAACCACTTTGATTTCTGCCTAACCCAGACTAATCAGAACAGACCCCTTTCGTCCCAGACCTTGAGTGATTTAGGTCAAAATGTCCAAAATTACCTCGACCCTAGTGGTGAAGTCCATTTCTCTCAAACTATGATACATACAATCATCAAACCTGGTACTAAGTTTCTTCTTAGACTGTTCCTGAGGCATGTTGCACTTTTCTTATCCTTGACCTATATTTCATGCTCTGCTGACTTCGTAAAATTTAATGTCCATTTTTCTCAAACTATGATACCTACAATCATCAACCTGGTACTATGTTTCTTCTTAGACTGTTCCTGAGGCATGTTGCACTTTTTTCTACCCTTGGTCTATATTTAACCCTCTGCTGACTTCGTAAAATTTCACGTAGAAAATTACATCGACCCTAGCCTGTCGGTCCATTTCTCTTAAAGTATGATACCTAGAATCATCAAACTTGGCAAAAGGTTCATCATAAAAAGATCTCAAGGGATGTTGCATTTCCTTCTGCCATTGACCTTTATTTTAAGGGCTGCTGCCTTTGTAAATCTTACCTCCAACATTGCATTGACCCTAGCATTTAAGTCCATTTCTCTTTAAACACAATGGTATAAGCATCAAACCTTATGCTTGATGTATATTTCATGCTTTGTTGGCTTTGAAAATTTGTAGGTCAACCGGGCATCCACATTTGTATGTACTCTAGCATTAAAGTACATTTCTCACAAAGTAACCCACTTACCATCATCAGGCATGATGGTATAAAATGTTTTCTTAATCTGGTCTGTTGGATTGTTTAACTACTTTATACTTTAAATGATTATTTCATACTCTGCTGACTGTTGAATTTTTTGTCCAGAACTGCATTCTTCTTAGCTTGCAAGTCCAGTTCTCTCAAATTTTTATACATGAAATCATCAAATCTAATCAAACCATGATCTCTGCTACTGTTGAAGAGCAAGGCAGGTGCGACATAGCATTCTGCGGAATTCTTGTTTATTAATGGCTGTTCAAATGAAATATTTGATTCAATATTCATGTAACACTGTCAAATGTTTAGCATCAAACTTTTGGGTGCATCATTATTCATCAAAAAGGCTGAAATGCTTTAAATATTAAAATTATGGCTGGCTTAAAACAAAGTGTTTATGTGAATGTCAAAATAAAGAAGATGTTTTTACTACAAAAACTAACATACCTATAAACCCTATTGAGAGAAAGTCCCTGTTTACCACGATCCTGTTTACGCAGGTCGTAAGTTGCATCCTTATCAGCCACTTGTCAAGAAATACTTCGAGAAAAAATTGGACCTCTGTTATGTTCCTTATTTTATCTTCTTGAAAACGCAATTAAGATAATGTTAGACTGTCAAATAATTTGAATGAACATAAATGAATCCGTATTTGAGCCGCGACACGAGAAAACCAACAATGTGGTTGTGCGCCAAGCGCAGACTCAGATCAGCCTGGGCATTAATTCACAATCAAATTAATTTTGGAAAACAATACATTTTGCTTCAACGACAACTTTTATAAACAGATCACAGGAACAGCCATGGGTACTAAGTTCGCACCAGTGTACGCAACGTTAACTATCGGGTACCTGGAAGAAAAATTATATGAACAAATCAAAACAGTTTTCGGGAATGACTTTGGAAATAATTTTATTCAAAACTGGAAACGCTTTCTCGACGACTGTTTTATCCCATGGACGAAATCCGTTGAAGAATTGAAAACATTGCACGGTATATTAAACACCTTACATAAAGATATTAATTTTACTTTGCAATACAGTAATACTGAACAATCTTTTATGGATGTTTTGGTGAGAAACAGAAATGGTAAAATAGAAACTGATATATTCTATAAAGAAACAGATAGCAAGCAATATTTATTATTCTCTTCTTGCCACCCTAGACATACGAGGGTCAATATTCCGTATAATCTTGCACGCCGACTCAGAACCATTATATCAGAAGAACATGTTCTTAAGATGCGTATGCAGGCAATTAAATTTTTTCTTAATTAAACAAAAGTATCCTGAACAAGTGATTGATCGTGGTGTAGAGAAAGCAATGTCACTAAATAAAGACCAACTTCGCACCGTAAAAGCACGAGCAGAAGAAAATATAATTCCGTACGTATCAACACACAATCCAAGAGATCCGGAAATGTTCCGAGTGATTGCTGATAATATACCAATTTTGCGGCAAGATGATAAAATGACTGATATTTTATCACGATACAAAATGATTAAAAGTAAACGACAGCCTTATAACCTCAAACGATTACTGTCCGAGGCAAAATTTACTTCTGATGATAAACACGAAGTAAGGAAATGTAAAAGACCAAACTGCGGCCTCTGCATTCATCTCATAGAAGGTAATTCATTACTATTTAATTGCGGAACGAACTTCAAAATACATGAAAATATGTCATGCGATGTGAAAAATGTTATTTATGTAATGAAATGCAGAGGCTGCGGGGATGAATATATCGGCGAAACAGGCAATTTTTTTAGAAAAGGGGTCACGGTACATAATCAACAAATCCGTGACCCTCGAACAAGAATGCTGAAAGTTAGTGAGCATATAGACATTTGCGCAAATACTTTGAATCCTAAAAGTAAAAAGTATGCAAAGACCAGGAACTGAAACAATCAAAATCCAAATCCAGCCCTCAAACCATAGTTGGAAACAACTAAGATTACAAATAATCAAGATAAGAGAACATATGGCCAACCGAGTGAGCAGCTTGTTCCCAAAAGGTGGCCACTCAGCAACCCAAACCGAACCAAAAATAATAATAACATACATAAGGTAAAACATCACAGAAACTCTGACACCAAAAACAGGCAACAAAGAACCACAACAGAACTACCGCCTTGGAACGGTCAGTAATGAATTACTGGGGGGCTTAAATCGATTTTACAGGCCCAACCTCACCCTCAGTTTCTGAAGTGGTACAAAACATTTAGTTGGTTGTTCGGTTCGCATGATAACCCTCTAACTCGTCAATGAATCATCACGGTAAACACATAAATCAAATTTCAACACCATGAAGAAGCAAAGACGAGGACTCAACAGATACAACGGGCCGTCTGACAGGTGGAGATCCCTGTCCTGCCAAACAACCCCACTGGAAATCTGAAGCAAAAGAAGGTCACCAGTTGAGCCCCGGTGGACCAAGCAACAGACAAAAAGGCTCCGGTCCCAACCAACTAAAATATATAGCTTTAGGTCGGGGCCATCATAGAGTCTGACGACCGATCCCCCGGTGTGCAATTAAAGAGTGCAGCAAAGCTATCAACCGTGATTGGGTTAATCACTAAGCATGCAGACTGTCGCATAACATTTAAATTATAGCCAATACGTTTGTGACGTATTATTATTTTTCGGAATTGATCAGAAAAATCTACATCTAATAAATGAACTGTTTGCAAATGTATCCGATTATTATATTCTGCTACATAACTTGCCGATTTGGTTGTATTTTAACTGAAAACTGCTCAGCTGCCGCTTAGTGCTGGAAAAAGTAATCGGCATCTTCAAGATTTAACTTGTTTTGTGCATAAAAGATAATGTAGTGGTCAGGAGAATGAAAGATATGAAAAGAGTTACCGGTTTTTGGTATGTCCCATTCGCAGATGACACTTGGTACACACGCTTTTACTGGTATTCTGGTAAATATTTGGGCTGTAATCTCTCGATAAATTATCGTATTTTTCAGACAAAATATTTACTTCTTTCTCCTTAGTGACGATTTCCTTTCGCTTTAAGTCAATTTCTAGTTCAACAGGGCTCCTGTAACTTTGGAATCTGTATTCATCGGAATCAAACAAACATTTTTTACTTGTAGCGTTAGTAGCAATTTTATCCCGGTCTTCGTCGCATTGTTTGTTGACCGCAGGGGATGCACCCTCAAGAACTTTGATATTAATTTTTGGCACGTCTGATTTGAATGCGAATGTAGACAGTCGCAAAAAGCGATGATAGTTCTTAGAAGACAAATCTATGTATGTTCCCTCATCGTCTTGGAAACAAACTCAGAGATAATTCAATTTATACAGTTGCGGAATTTCATCCTTTAGAAATTCTGTGAATCCAAGGTAGTCCATTCCGTATAAAGTGTTAAATGAGGTATCAATCAAAGCACATCTTTCAATTCCGTGATAGTTAAAATGGACTTTAATGTCCAAATTATCAGGACTCAATTTTGAGCAAGCCATACTCAACGGTGTATTAGATTAAACTGCGAGTCATTTCTAGGGCATCGAGCAGAGCGAAAACCTTTCTCGGAGCTAACACAGTGTTGATTGGCTACTAAAATGAATGACAGCCCGATTGACCAAATGATCAGAACTTACCTGTTAAGCAGTTTACGCTGACCCCGTCAATAAAATATTCCGTGTACTAAACCGTTACAATTGAAATGAAAAGAAATCGATTCTTTGATGTGACAGCTTCGGATATCAATTTGGAAGTCCCTCTGTTGCGGTTGAAACTTGACCGGTAACTGATTGCATAAAAAATGAAAATCTGAATTTAATGCAAAGTATTTGGCTTTGCATCATGAGAAATATACCAAAACCTGTGTAAGAAACAGTGTTTATATAAAGCTTAGCTTACAAGCATTAGCTTTTCCAAAAATCATGCAGCGGCGTCACGAAAAATAGGCTGTAGGGCATCGCATAATCTGACTAGTCAGAGCAACCGGAACGCTGTCCAGAGCCGGTGCATTCTTGGGGTCTGATCAGTCTATTTCGGTATATATATTCTTCAAAGTACAGGTATCAGGGCTGGTGGAGTCATGGAAGCACAGGATCTCTGTGTTCCCCAGGATGGTGAAAGCCTGCCTGAGTGCAGTCAGTACATGGCAAAAGTCACTTTTATCACTGATCAAGCAATTTAGAATGTAGCCACTTTTTATGATAACCATGTGTTCTTACCACTTTGTTTTGAGTGCCCTGGAAATATTAATCTGTCAAGTTTGATAAGAATTGATTTTCACACTTGCAGAGTATTCTTATTCTCTAAAACATGACCTGGCTGTGTTTGAAAGAACAGCAAAGTGGTCCAATGTTTTCACTCCAAAATTTGACTCCTCTCCACTCCAAAACTCCACTCCAAGACTCCACTCCAATACTCCACTCCTTAGAATACACAGTGCCTAATCATGGTCTGTTTAAACGCATTTCTTGCACTTTTTCTTTCGGTTAATGGCTAATCTGTTGTCGAATGCCTAATTATAACTGTAATTTGTAAATAATATTAATTGGGACTCTGGATGGCGGGGGTCTGGGGACGCAGCCCCCCAGAAGCCACAGTAGTTTTGCTGATAAAAAGGCACGCGGAGGGCTGATATCAAAAATGCAGCCATTAAATCTAATTGAGCACAAAATCATCTACTTGACATGATTTTATAGACACTTTCATACTGTTCTTTCTAGCAAATCAATGAAAAGATCTGTTTTTGGATACGAAGAAGCTGCCCAAGTTTTGTGTGTCATTTCCATAAAGTCTTTTAAGTCTTGAATTTGAAAGAAAAGAGTCTGAAATTTTAGAGGTAATGGGGGGTCTGGGGGGAAGCTGAGGCATTTTTAAAAATGAAGACTGATGGAAGAAATCTGACCCCCCAATATGCCTTATAAAGTATATTAAACCCCCTACTCCGAGGCTTTTTTTTTTATTTCCGACCCCCCCCCCCCCCCCCCCCCAGTACATCACCAAAAACAATTCCGACCCCCCCCCCCCCTCCTGATAATAAATGACTCGTCCCTAAAGTAAAACTAAAAAGGAAAAGGCTTTGAAAAGAAACGAAAGTAAAATAAAACATAAAACACATAGACATAAAATTAGAATTGAAACTTACATTAAGAAGCCATCTTTTAGAGCCTCTTCATATTTATGTTAGCTATTTATTTTTGTTCTAGCCAGTCACACGATTATTTCAATTGCTTCGGCCTTAACTTAGCGAGGCAATAACGTTGGGAAATACATTGGAAAAAACTGATAAAGGTTGTAACAGTAAACTCTATTGAAGACCGGGTACCAGAAAACACTGAGCTATGAATAGCTGTCTATAAATAAATATATGTGTATGATATTGTTGTCGTCAAACTTGGAATTTGAAAAATCTCGAGATTGCTCACGGTCAATCTTGGAATTCTAAGTTTACTCGAGCAATCTTGAGATTTTTCATCGATTACGGCATGGACTTTAAGGTATTAGAATCGTGTTTATACTGTTTGAAATAGCTAAAGACTGCACCTCTTAGTGGTTAATATTAAGTTTATGGGAATTTATTAATATTATAGATCTATTCATATTTCCGTTAATTAAGACAATTTCAGGCAATAGCGGAGATGGCACATTTCATCTGTAGATCTATATAGACGGTTTTTGTTGTTGTTTTTTGACAAGGATGTTTTAATATGATGCTATTTTAGTTAATTGGCAGATTAATTGTTAACTGACAGGTTTATTTCACCAATGTTTTCATTTAAGATTTACCACACCACTCTTTTCATTTAAGCTATCTAGAATTAATACTAAAAAAAATAATAAAATAAAAAAAAAATAATGGGGTCCCACAGTGCAGAGGCCGTGAGGCAGTGGGGTCATAGGTCCATTATATCTTAAAAAGTGAAGCTCATCCCTCTGCTTTCACTGCCTTATCCATCCCTGATGCGAAACAAGGCAACTGTTAACTGCTAGATTAACAGAGTTTTCTAGTCACCATCTGGCCCATCCCGAATTCAAACCTATGACCTTCCGAATCAATTAAACTGCTTTAATTAGTTGACCACGCGTGTCTATGGTGTACCAAAAGAGTCCAAACTACTGATACCAGTCCACACATAAAAAATATAGGTGCATCGTTTAACTTCAGTGGTACGTGCACCTGTAAATTTTATCAGTGGACCAATAAATTTCATAATGTAGTTGGAGGAGAATAATCTGTAAAGAAAATTTCATCAAGTGCCCCAACCGGGGAACCGATCTCAGGACCCCAAGATTATAAAGCAAGCACACAACCACTAGGCTAAAATGTCCAGACCAGTTAGACTGGTCAGTAATACACTCTATATTCCCATATATATATTTACACGTCATTAATTGGCTGTACTACTCACCCTCCATCCTACCAAAGAACATTTTAACAGATAAATTTTGTCGGTGCACTGCTAATTTACAGGTCCACCGATATTTTATCGGTCCACCGATACTTAGAACTTATAGATGCATCGATAAAATTACAGGTGCATCGATAAAATTACAGGTGCACCTGTAAAAATGTCGGTGGACCGATAAATTTCAGCGATGGACCGATATTATCGCTGCTCGTACATTTTATAAGAGCAGCGATACAGCTAGACCAATTAGGTATTAAAATCAGCTAGAGAGGACATCTGATTGGCTGTTTTGGATGTAAGATCAGCGCCTGAACGGGTCATGAAAAATATATACGTAGACAGCTAATTTTATCGGTGGACCTATAAATTTATCGGTGGACTGATAAAATTTATCAGTCCACCGATACTTTTATAGGTGCACCTGTAATTTTATCGCTGCACCTGTATATTATATCGGTCCACCAATATATGCTAAATATCGGTGGACCGATAAAATATTGGTGGACCTGTAAATTTTAGCGGTGGACCGATAAAATTTTATCGGTCCACCGCTAAAATTTACAGGTGCACCGCTAAAATTTAGCGGTGCACCTGTATACTTTTACAGGTGGACCGGTATCGGTAGTTTTGACCCTTTTGGTACACCATAGTGGGTCGATGGATCAATTTTATCAGTCCATCGATAAATTTTTCAGGTCCAATGATAAAATTATTTGTCAATGATAAATTTTTCATGACCGATTTTGGCGGTGATCTTTTAAATATCTAACAGCCAATTATATTCTATTCCATCTGATATTAAAACCTGGTTGGTCTAATTATGAGAGTTAAAATCACTACTCTTATAAAACATGCGTGCTGTGATAATATCAGTCCACCCAGAGAAATATCTACAAAATTTAATAGGATATTCCAAGTTTGCTCGCAATCAATTTTGGAAAATTTGAGATATTTGCCATTCTGTACTTCCCAAAGCCCATAGACTCATATCAATGTTGTCATACCATTTATTTCAGCTTATTTGTTCAAAAATTTTCATTGTGTATGAAATATCTACAAAATTTAATAGAGCATTCCAAGTTTGCTCATAATGAATTTTAGAATATGTGAGATATTTGGCATTTGCTACTTTGGAAAGCTCTTAACAAGTATCAACAATACCAATGCTATTGATTCTAGTCTATTTGTTAATTGTTTTACATAACATGTCATATCAGTCAACAAAATTTAACAGAAATTCCATGTTTGCTCATGATCAGTTTTGGAATATGTGAGGTATTTGGCATTCTTTACTTCCCAAAGCCCATGACTCAAACTGTTGGTGTCAAACCATTACTTTCAGCCTATTTGAGATTCTGTACATTCAAAAGCTCTTTTACTTGTATTGACAATAACATGCATTTAATTGCAGCATTTTTGTTAATGATTTTACATCATATGTCAAATGTCAACCAAATTTAACAATATATTCCAAGTTTGCTCGCGATTAATTTTGGAATATGTGAGATATTTGCCATTCTGTACATTCTGAAAGCCCAGGACTCAAATCAGTGGTGTCATACCATTTCTTTCAGCATGTTTGTTCAATATTTGTTTGATGTTTGACTATATCAACAAAATTTGATAGAATATTCCAAGTTTGCTCGCGATCAATTTTGGAATATGTGAGATATTTGGCATTAAATAGTTTCCACTGCTCTTAACTTGTATCAACAATGTTATGCCATTAGTTCTGGCCTATTTGTTAATAATATTACATTATTTGTCCAAAGTTGACAAAATTTAACAGAATATTCCAAGTTTGCTCGCGATCAATTTTGGAATATGTGAGATATTTGAGATTCAGTGCATTCAAAAGCTCTTTAATTTGTATCAACTATGACATGCTGTTAATTGCAGCATATCTGTTAATTACTTTACCTCACCTCATATGTCAAATGTTAACAAATTTAAGAGAATATTCCAAGTTTGCTAGCAATCAATTTGGAATATGTGAGATATTTGGCATTCCATAGTTTCCACTGCTCATAACTTGTAGTGACAATGTTATGCAATTAATTTTGGCCTATTTGTTAATAATTTTACACTTTATGTCAAGTTCTGACAAAATTTAACAGAATATTCCAAGCTTGCTCGCGATCAATTTTGGAATATGTGAGATATTTAAGATTCTGTACATTCAAAAGCTCTCTTACTTGTATTGACAATGTCATGCAGTTAATTGCAGCATATTTTATAATAATTTTACATCATAGGTCAAATGTCAACAACTTTAACTGAAGATACCATGTTTGCTTGTGATCAATTTTGGAATATGTGAGATATTCGCCATTCTGTACTTCTGTACTTCGCAAAGCCTGAGGCTCAAATTGATTACCGGTATGTCATACCATGGTACCAACAATATTAGGGGTGTAACAATACATCGGACTATCGATATATCGCAATAGTAACATTGGCAATAGTCACTATCGATAGGGAAAGCTGCAATGTCAATACTATCGGCAATAGTGTTTCCAATATCGCAATAGTTTCAATAGTTTCTAGACATGCATCTATTTCTTGAAAGAAGTCTTTAGCTAAAAGAATAATAGAAATGCATGTGGATTCCAAAGATTGAAAAATAATATTTTCTAGTATTTTGTAGCCAAGGTGTGCATGTTGTGAAACAACAGTCATTAAACAATGCTTTTCAGCCGTAAATTTGTGAACATACCAGATTTTTATACAGAAAAGCTCAGTTTCTGGATAAAAAATCTGTCCTCAATAGTTATCGCAATGCATTGCAATAGCAACCTGCAATAGTAATGGTATCGCAATGGTACTTCTTGCAATGTCAATACTATCGCAATAGTCATTTATGGACTATCGTTACATCCCTAAACAATATCATGCCATTTATTCTATCCTATGTGTTTTTAATTTTACAGTATATGTTATATGTCGACAAAATGTACCGGTAACAGAATATTCCAAGTTTGATCACAATAGCCCAGCCCAGCACACAGTGGCATAGTCTTAAACCAATAATTCGCAATTAGAAATAAGCTACAGACTTCTAGTCCATTAATAATATTCTCCATTTCCCCAAAAATTATTGTGTATCTAACCTCCTTAATCTCACACCCAGGCTTAGTTACCTGGAAACTAACTAAACCATTATAAGGTTCAACACATTTGCTCCCTAGAAACAGCCATAAGAAACCACCCTCCCCTCCCAATAATTCGCAATAAGAAATAAGCCACAGACTTCTTGTCCATTAATAATATTCTCCATTTCCCCAAAAATTAATGTGTATCCAACCTCCTTAATCTTACACCCAGGCTAAGTTACCTAGAAACTAACGAACCATTATAAGGTTCAACACATTTGCTCCCTAGAAACAGCCAAAAGAAACAGCCCTTCCCTCCCAATAATTCGCAATAAGAAATAAGCCACAGACTTCTTGTCCATTAATAATATTCTCCATTTCCCCAAAAATTAATGTGTATCCAACCTCCTTAATCTCACACCCAGGCTAAGTTACCTAGAAACTAACGAACCATTATAAGGTTCAACACATTTGCTCCCTAGAAACAGCCAAAAGAAACAGCCCTTCCCTCCCAACAATCCGCAATAAGAAATTAGCTACAGTCCACCTGACCACAAATAATATTCTCCATTTCCCAAAATATTGGAACACTAACAAAATTCCCATGAACATAAAGGCCCTTAAAACTTTAATTATGCAATATATTTTGGAACCAACTAAACCAAGATAAGGTTTAGAACAAATGCTACAGTTCTAGACCCCAAAAGGAATTTTTACCCCGCCTACCTCCCTCCCAACAGAATTAAGCTACGGTCCTCTGAGACCATAAGGCGCAATTCTATGTAACCCAGGCAACCTCAATTACACATACACCACAAAAACATGGGACAATCGCATTCCAGATCACCCTCAATCTCTTATCCCCCACTGCCCACTCCATTAGTTAATAAGGGGATTTGCTCCCCTTTTTTTTCCTCTAGACCTGGGCCCGAAATATTTCAGTCCTTTGACCTTATGCATGATTAAATTTGCTGGATACAGATAAAATTTTACCTTATTGTCTGTTTAGTAAGAATTATAGCAGGACCATAGTAGCATTCTGAATAGAAGCTAATCAGTGGGGAGAGAGATTGGTTTTGTGATTAGTATAGTGATACATATTCTGAACCTTATTATGGTGCAGCTAGTGTTCAAATATTTCAGTCCTTTGACCTTATGCATGATTAAGGTTGCTGGACACAGATGAAATTTTACCCTATTGTCTGTATAAGGAAAATAACGGCAGGACCATAGTAGAAATCTGATTAGAAGCTAATAGTTGGAGGGAGAGATACTCTGACATGATGACATGATCGGTTTTTTAACGTTACCAGGCACCAGAGGCACATGGAGGCAACGCCGGTATAACAGGATTAGTTTTTTAGCTCACTGGTAGCCATGCATGAAACCCAAATCAAATTCTGACTCGGGCTTCTCGCTCGGACGCCATGCTGGAAAAGTGTGAGCTAGCTGTATTAAAGTTACTGTGTTTTTGCGTGTTCAGCCAAAGTGAGCTGCCAACGGTGTTCTATAGGACTAAGTCAATTCCGACTATTACAAAATGTCCCAGGCACCAGTGCTCGCTGAATGGAAGTTGTGCCGCCGAGAGGTTACTTGGAATCAGGTCAAAGACGGTCCCAGCAGAGAGAAGGAGTCCACCATCCACATCCCAGCCGCAGGCTCCCAGACCACCCCACGCCCCATCACAGTCGCGGACATCCAGACCATCCCATCACCAGAGAGACCTCCCCAGACCCATGCAGACCGCCGTCATCCTGCACACAAGCAGGCAGGGCCGATGTCAACATACGTCCTAGATCCCCCTTACTGCATGCCTCCACCAGACTTCGCTGTGCGATTTCTGGTGGAACAAGCCCACTGTCCTGGCTGGGTCCAGGGCAAGTATGTGAAAAAAGGGGGAGCAAATTCTTAAATGGGGAGCAAATTCTTAAATGGGGTGCAAATTCTTAAATGGGGAGCAAATTCCATTGTTAACTTATGCAATTTGCAGTGAGGTCTGGTTCTTTGGTAGGGGACAACCAAAATAAAAAAAAAAAAGGTGAAGAAAGAAAAATCCCAGAAATAAATAAAGTGGCAGTGGGATCGCACCCAAATGGGCCTGTACGCAGTTCCGCATAAGTCACTTCCCATGCGCACAGCCCTCCCGGCCCACTGCTGGCTTTAGCAGTACAGTTCGGGGTTTCTGGAGACACATGACATGAGGGGCTCTCTTTTGGCCGATGTCAACATGTGTTTTGTCTTCCCCAAACTGCACGCCTCCATCAGACTTCGCTTTGCTAGTTCTGGTGGAACAAGCCCCCTGTCTTGGCTGGGCCCAGGGCAGGTATATAAAAAAAAATAATAATAAAAAAATGGGGAGCAAATTCTTGGGTAGGGAGCAAATTCCCTTCTTTGCTAACGCCATGGGATGTGGGGGCATGGGATAGTTGATGATCCAGATTATAACCGTCTCCGTCCCCGCGGCCATAACCTGTAACTGAGTTTGCCTGAAATTGTGGAATCTGCCTATGCCTGTTGGTCACAGTGATGACCGTAGCTAAATTTTGTTTCTGGAGATGTAGGTAAGGTCAAGATCCCATTTAGGACATAAATCATTGGCGTTTGGTCTAAACCTTATTTTGGTTTAGTTGTTTCCAAAAAATATTACATATTTAGAGTTTTATGAGTTTGCCTGGTCCTGGGAGTTTTGGTAGTGTTCCAATCTTTAGGGAAATGAAAGTTTTGATGAGACAGCAGGTGTACAGTAGCTGTTTCCTCGCTGCTAGTTGTTGGGGGGAGAGGGGGGTTTCTTTTCGATATTTCTAGGGTGAAAATGTGTCGAACCTTATAATGATTCAGTCCATTTCCAGGATACCAAGCCTGTTTGTAAATTTAAGGGGGGTTGGGGAGCTTATTATTTTTGGGCTGAAGTGGGGATGATTATTGATGAACAACAGGACCGTAGCTTATTTCTTATTGTGAGTTGTTGGGAAGGGAGGGCGATTTTTTCCTGAGGTTTCTAGAAGGCAAATGTGTTGAACCTTATAATGGTTCTACTATTTTCCAGGTGACTAGGCTTTGTTATGAGATTAAGGTGATTGGATACACCTTAATTTTAGTTATTTTCTTCATATAGAGGTTATTTGTACGACTGGGGGGGGGGGGGGGGGGGGGGGGGGGCTAGTGTGTTGAACTTTATAATGGTTCAGTTATTTTCCCGGTGACCAGACTTGTATGTGGAATTAAGGAGGTTGGATACGCCTTAGCAGCAAGGGCCCGAGGTAAAGAAATTTCGGTGGCGATTTTTTCTTATGGTCTTGGGTTCTACCTATATCCTGGCAATGATATTGGTTTTGTTCAGATATTCAGAGACTGCCTTCTGTATTGCACTTGCATGTTTCTTTGCGGGGGGGGGGGGGGACAGGAGCAGTCTCAGGTCTATTGAATGATATCCTAATTTAAATATGGTGGATTCAAGGCCTCGCCTTTGATTGTTGTGAGCTACGCAGTCAAAGAAAATGTGGTCGAGATCGTCAGCATCGTTGCAATGGGGACATAGGCCGGTCTGGTTGCCGTAATGATGGCAGCCCAGCCCGCAGTGTCCTAGCCTTAGTCGGGAGTAGGTGATATCGAAACGTCTATTGGGACTGTATACTTCACATTGCAGTTTAACCTTTGGTTGGATGAAATGGAAGGTGCGGCCCTTGCTGCCATTGGTCCATTGGGATTGCCATTTTTCGATTATTGCTTCATTGATTAGGGGGTAAACTTTCATTTTTGAGGGTTTGGTATGGTCATAACTGCCAGTGGTCATAGCTGCCTTTGCCGCCCCATCGGCCATTTCGTTGCCATCAATTCCTACATGGGCAGGGATCCATTCCATGGAAATGTTGAACTTTACAGTGGCGGCTAGGTTAAGTAAGGATAGGATTTTGTGTACCTTATCGGGCCTCGTTTTTGATTTGCCCGATAGCAGGGCCTGTATGGAGCTAAGGGAGTCAGTAAGGATAACTGAGTTGGAATCCTGTTTTCAAGGATCCAGATGATGGCGTGTTCAATGGCTATCAACTCTGTGGTACAGACCGCAAGAACCGGGTTAAGTCTAATTTTGTGGACATGGTCCATCTCGGGGACAACAAAGGCTGCCCCTGCTGTTTTAGCTGTGGGGTCTTTACTTCCATCTGTATAAATTTTGACTTTGTTTGGGTGGAGAGATACTCTTTGGGTCTCAACATTTTCTATATTTGACAATATCAACAAAATTTGATAGAATATTCCAAGTTTGCTTGCGATCAATTTTGGAATATGTGAGATATTTGGAATTCCATAGTTTCCAAAGCTCTTAACTTGTATCAACAATGTCATGCTGTTAATTGCAGCATATGATTGATTATTTTACATCATATGTCAAATGTCAACAAAATTTGATAGAATATTCCAAGTTTGCTCGTGATCAATTTTGGAATTTGTGAGATATTTGGCATTCCATAGTTTCCAAAGCTCTTAACTTGTATTGACAATGTCATGCCATTAATTCTGGCCTATTTATTCATAATTTGACATTATATGTCCAATGTTGACAAAATTTTACAGAATATTCCAAGTTTGCTCATGATCAATTTTGGAATATGTGAGATATTTGAGATTCAGTACATTTGAAAGTTCTTTAACTTGCATCATCATTGTCATGCTGTTAATTGCAGCAAATTTGTTAATTACTTTACATCATTTGTCAAATGTCAACAAAATTTATGAGAATATTCCAAGTTTGATCGCGATCAATTTTGGAATATGTGAGATATTTGAGATTCTGCACATTCTAAAGCTCTTCAACTTGTATCAGTAATATAATGCTGTTAATTGCAGCATATTTGTTAATAATTTACATCATATGTCAAATTTCAACAAAATTTAACAGAATATTCCAAGTTTGCTCGCGATCAATTTTGGAATATGTGAGATATTTGGCATTCCATAGTTTCCAAAGCTCTTAACTTGTATTTACAATGTCAAGCCATTAATTCTGGCCTATTTATTCATAATTTGACATTATATGTCCAATGTTGACAAAATTTAACAGAATATTCCAAGTTTGCTCATGATCAATTTTGGAATATGTGAGATATTTGAGATTCAGTACATTTGAAAGTTCTTCAACTTGCATCATCATTGTCATGCTGTTAATTGCAGCAAATTTGTTAATTACTTTACATCTTTTGTCAAATGTCAACAAAATTTATGAGAATATTCCAAGTTTGATCGCGATCAATTTTGGAATATGTGAGATATTTGAGATTCTGCAAATTCTAAAGCTCTTCAACTTGTATCAGTAATATAATGCTGTTAATTGCAGCATATTTGTTAATAATTTACATCATATGTCAAATTTCAACAAAATTTAACAGAATATTCCAAGTTTGCTCGCGATCAATTTTGGAATATGTGAGATATTTGGCATTCCATAGTTTCCAAAGCTCTTAACTTGTATTTACAATGTCAAGCCATTAATTCTGGCCTATTTATTCATAATTTGACATTATATGTCCAATGTTGACAAAATTTAACAGAATATTCCAAGTTTGCTCATGATCAAATTTGGAATATGTGAGATATATGTGATTCAGTACATTCAAAAGCTCCTTAACTTGCATCAACAATGTCATGCTGTTAATTGCAGCAAATTTGTTGATTACTTTACATCGTATGTCAAATATCAACAAAATTTATGAGAATATTCCAAGTTTGATCGCGATCAATTTTGGAATATGTGAGATAATTGAGATTCTGCACATTCTAAAGCTCTTTAACTTGTATCAGTAATATAATGCTGTTAATTGCAGCATATTTGTTAATAATTTACATCATATGTCAAATTTCAACAAAATTTAACAGAATATTCCAAGTTTGCTCGCGATCAATTTTGGAATATGTGAGATATTTGGCATTCCATAGTTTCCAAAGCTCTTAACTTGTATTTACAATGTCAAGCCATTAATTCTGGCCTATTTATTCATAATTTGACATTATATGTCCAATGTTGACAAAATTTAACAAAATATTCCAAGTTTGCTCACGACCAATTTTGGAATATGTGAGATATATGTGATTCAGTACATTCAAAAGCTCCTTAACTTGCATCAACAATGTCATGCTGTTAATTGCAGCAAATTTGTTGATTACTTTACATCGTATGTCAAATGTCAACAAAATTTATGAGAATATTCCAAGTTTGATCGCGATCAATTTTGGAATATGTGAGATATTTGGAATTCCATAGTTTCCAAAGCTCTTAACTTGTATCAACAATGTCATGCTGTTAATTGCAGCATATGATTGATTATTTTACATCATATGTCAAATGTCAACAAAATTTGATAGAATATTCCAAGTTTGCTCGTGATCAATTTTGGAATTTGTGAGATATTTGGCATTCCATAGTTTCCAAAGCTCTTAACTTGTATTGACAATGTCATGCCATTAATTCTGGCCTATTTATTCATAATTTGACATTATATGTCCAATGTTGACAAAATTTAACAGAATATTCCAAGTTTGCTCATGATCAATTTTGGAATATGTGAGATATTTGAGATTCAGTACATTTGAAAGTTCTTTAACTTGCATCATCATTGTCATGCTGTTAATTGCAGCAAATTTGTTAATTACTTTACCTCATTTGTCAAATGTCAACAAAATTTATGAGAATATTCCAAGTTTGATTGCGATCAATTTTGGAATATGTGAGATATTTGAGATTCTGCACATTCTAAAGCTCTTCAACTTGTATCAGTAATATATTGCTGTTAATTGCAGCATATTTGTTAATAATTTACATCATATGTCAAATTTCAACAAAATTTAACAGAATATTCCAAGTTTGCTCGCGATCAATTTTGGAATATGTGAGATATTTGGCATTCCATAGTTTCCAAAGCTCTTAACTTGTATTTACAATGTCAAGCCATTAATTCTGGCTATTTATTAATAATTTGACATTATATGTCCAATGTTGACAAAATTTAACAGAATATTCCAAGTTTGCTCACGATCAATTTTGGAATATGTGAGATTTATGTGATTCAGTACATTCAAAAGCTCCTTAACTTGCATCAACAATGTCATGCTGTTAATTGCAGCAAATTTGTTGATTACTTTACATCGTATGTCAAATGTCAACAAAATTTATGAGAATATTCCAAGTTTGATCGTGATCAATTTTGGAAAATGTGAGATATTTGGGATTCTGCACATTCTAAAGCTCTTCAACTTGTATCAGTAATATAATGCTGTTAATTGCAGCATATTTGTTAATAATTTACATCATATGTCAAATTTCAACAAAATTTAACAGAATATTCCAAGTTTGCTCGCGATCAATTTTGGAATATGTGAGATATTTGGCATTCCATAGTTTCCAAAGCTCTTAACTTGTATTTACAATGTCAAGCCATTAATTCTGGCCTATTTATTCATAATTTGACATTATATGTCCAATGTTGACAAAATTTAACAGAATATTCCAAGTTTGCTCATGATCAATTTTGGAATATGTGAGATATATGTGATTCAGTACATTCAAAAGCTCCTTAACTTGCATCAACAATGTCATGCTGTTAATTGCAGCAAATTTGTTGATTACTTTACACCGTATGTCAAATGTCAACAAAATTTATGAGAATATTCCAAGTTTGATCGCGATCAATTTTGGAATATGTGAGATAATTGAGATTCTGCACATTCTAAAGCTCTTTAACTTGTATCAGTAATATAATGCTGTTAATTGCAGCATATTTGTTAATAATTTACATCATATGTCAAATTTCAACAAAATTTAACAGAATATTCCAAGTTTGCTCGCGATCAATTTTGGAATATGTGAGATATTTGGCATTCCATAGTTTCCAAAGCTCTTAACTTGTATTTACAATGTCAAGCCATTAATTCTGGCCTATTTATTCATATTTGACATTATATGTCCAATGTTGACAAAATTTAACAAAATATTCCAAGTTTGCTCACGACCAATTTTGGAATATGTGAGATATATGTGATTCAGTACATTCAAAAGCTTCTTAACTTGCATCAACAATGTCATGCTGTTAATTGCAGCAAATTTGTTGATTACTTTACATCGTATGTCAAATGTCAACAAAATTTATGAGAATATTCCAAGTTTGATCGCGATCAATTTTGGAATATGTGAGATATTTGAGATTCTGCACATTCTAAAGCTCTTTAACTTGTATCAGTAATATAATGCTGTTAATTGCAGCATATTTGTTAATAATTTACATCATATGTCAAAATTCAACAAAATTTAACAGAATATTCCAAGTTTGCTCACGATCAATTTTGGAATATGTGAGATATTTGGCATTCCATAGTTTCCAAAGCTCTTAAGTTGTATTGACAATGTCATGCCATTAATTCTGGCCTATTTATTCATAATTTGACATTATATGTCCAATGTTGACAAAATTTAACAGAATATTCCAAGTTTGCTCACGATCAATTTTGGAATATGTGAGATATCTGAGATTCAGTACATTCGGAAGCTCCTTATCTTGCATCAACAATGTTATGCTGTTAATTGCAGCAAATTTAATACTTATTTTACATCATATGTGACATGTCAACAAAATTTAACAGAATATTCCAAGTTTGCATGATCAAATTTGGAATATGTGAGATATTTGTCATTCCATAGTTTCCAAACCTATTAACTTGTATTGAAAATGTCATGCCATTAATTCTGGCCTATTTATGCATAATTTGACATTATATGTCCAATGTTGACAAAATTACTACGGCCTATTTGTTAATAATTTTACAGTATTTGTCAAATGCCGACATAATTAAATAGAATATTCCAAGTTTGCCTGAGATCAATTTTGGAATATGTGAGATATTTTGCATTCTGTTCTTTCCAAAACCTGTGACTCGTATAGATGGTAACATTTATGCCAGCCTAATTTTTCAAAACTTTCCATTGTATTTTCCAAAGCTCTTAACTTGTATTGACAATGCCATACCATTGATGATTCAAGTTACAGACTTTTGAAAGTTCAGAATGCCAAATATTTGGCATTCAGTATTTTCCAGAGGTCCTAATTTTTTGTATCGACCATGCCATTATCAGTACGGGCTTTGGAAAATACAGAATGCCAAATATCTCAATTGAAAGCAACAATCATAGAGACTGGGGGATAGTGTGTGACCTAAATGTGTGTTGGAATCTTCATCAGACTGTTCCCTCTTCATGGACTGTGTACCAGAAAAGACACACACAAAAAAGCAACAAAAAAACACCAAATGGCCCTGAGAAGGCCATTTTGAGTTCCTTGCAAAACCATCCACGTCAGATGTCTTTCCGGGGATGATACTGCCAATCCTGAAAAAAGGAGGAGCAAATTCTGTGCTGGGGGTCAAATTCATTTCTGAATTGGTGTTTCAATGTTTGACAACTGGCACCATAGACTGAAGAAAGAAATGTCCCACAGTGGCTTCAGGGCCATGCAGGGTTTACTGTGCCGCTGTATGCATACATTATTTCAATGCATGACTCTTCTGCCCCTGATGTCCCTCAGACATCTGCCAAGGAGCTAGGCCATCAGGGCAGTTCTCTTGCCAGTGGTTAGACTTGTGTCCATGAAAAAATAAAAGGAGGAGCAAATTCTATGCTGGAGATCAAATTCATTCCGAAATTCATGTTTCAATATTTGATGACCACTCTATGAGTCCAGCATTCCCAAGGGAACCATAGACCGAGGGCTAAGCACCCAAACTGCTATGTGTGTCATACCACATAAATCGTTGCCCAGGTACACAGGCTCGGCTGCTCAAAGGTAGACAACTGGCACCATATACTGAAGAAAGAAATGTCCCACAATGGCTTTGGGACCATGCAGCATTTACTGAATTACGACCATGCATGACCCTTCTGCCTCTGATAAGCATCTTCCTCAGACACCTGCCTGTGGTCAGACTTGTGGCAAGGAGAAATAAAGAAGGGGGAGGAAGGGGAAGAAAATTCTGATTTGGGGGTCAAATTCCAGGTAGTTGTAGTAATGACAGAGGGAGATGATGGTAGTGGGGAGAGTGTGGTTGTGCGATAGGGTTTAATAGTGGCGTAAGTTTGTAAGTATTGCAGCTGAGAATAGAATTTTATTTGTGACACATGGGAGATAATCCTGTTAGTCTTATAGAGAAGTATTGGTTCTGTAATTAATGGATTTGGATGCATGTTAAATGTGTTAGGCAAAGCTGTATTTGTGCAATATGGGTGATAATCCAATGTTAGCATGGGGGTAATACCATTTTGCCTCCCTGTGCTTTCGACCGAGCAAGTCAATTACCATAAGTGGCTGTCGACCGAGACAATCAACAGCAGTATCAGCTCGGTCAACAGCCATTAACAATAGTACCTTTTACGGTTATTGGTAGTGCTTACGATTGTATTCTCGGTCGAAAGCCACCTTGTATAGTACAGACTCGGTCGAAAGCACAGGTAGCCAAGTCCGTATTGGGGGGGGGGGGGGGGGGGTAATACGGACTTGGCTACCTGTGCTTTCGACCAAGTCTGTACTATACAAAGTGGCTTTCGACCGAGAATACAATCGTAAGTACTACCAATAACGGTGCTTTCGACCGAGCAAGTCAATTACCATTAGTGGCTGTCGACCGAGACAATCAACAGCAGTATCAGCTCGGTCAACAGCCATTAACAATAGTACCTTTTACCGTTATTGGTAGTGCTTACGATTGTATTCTCGGTCGAAAGCCACTTTGTATAGTACAGACTCGGTCGAAAGCACAGGTAGCCAAGTCCGTATTACCCCCCCCCCCCCCCCCCGTGCTTAGTGACAAAGCTGGGCTGAATGGTGTTGAGGGGTCATCTGGAAAGTGAACAGATTATCAACAGATTATCAGGAAGTGAGAAGTCAGTGACAAAGCTGGGCTGAATGGTGTTGAGGGGTCATCTGGAAAGTGAACAGATTATCAGGAAGTGAGAAGTCAGGTATCAAAGGGGAGTTATTAAGATATCAATAATTAGGCTAAATGTTTCCTGGGGATGGTGAACTTGTCTGGGTTGGGTGAATTAAGAAAGAGAAAAATGATGGAATAAGGAAGAGGTTTGTCTATTAGAGAATAGGTTTTGCCCATGCATCCCTGAAAAGAGATAGCAAAGAAGAACCATAGTATGCTAGTGGAAGTTTACCCCTTTTTCCTGTGGAAAGGGTAAAAGAAAAAAGGACCATAGTGAAAATCTGAGAAATGGCTGCTATGTGTAGGAAGAGAAATAATTTTTGTGTCTAGAACACTGATATATCCCCTGTACCTTATCATGGTTAAGGTTGTGTCCAAGTATTGTAGTTCTCATGTATAATTAAGATTGCCTGACACAGGTAAAATTTTACCCAAAAAACTGTTAGAAGAATTATAGGGTGACAGTAGCTAAATTCTGATTGGAAGAAAATAGTTGGAGAAAGAGATTCTTTTAGGGCCTGGAATTGTAGTATGTGTTCTAAACCTTGTTATGGTTTAGTTGTTTCAAAACATATTGGTCAGTATGTGATATTAGGGTGTCTGGATACACATTCAATTTATCCCTATTGTCAGTAAAGAGAAAATATTATGGGACAGTAGGAAAATTCTAATTGTAATCAGGCAGATAGAGCTGGTAGCTTTTATAAGGTTCATGATCTTAGTACAAGTGCTGTTATTAACAGAAAGTGCTTTTATTAACAGACAATTGGTTGATGTCCAAATATTTTGGTAAAAGAGAGATAGTTACATGTACTTGAGAACAGCATGACCATAGCAGAATTCTTATTGTGGGTTAGCGGTTGAAGAAAATATTTTTTTTGGTTATGGTAATGTTGTAAGAGTATTAGACCTTATAACGGTTTAGTTAGTTTCAGAGAAATTAGTCTAGGTCTGTCATTAAGGTGGCCATATACACATTGATTTTTTCCCCCTACTGTCAATAGAGAGAGGTATTATGACAAGACAAAGGAAAAGTCTGGTTATAGTCTGACAGATGGAACTGGTGGTTTTTAATGGGCTCAGAATCTTAGCATGAATGTTGTACTTAACAGAGATTTGATTTGTGTCCAAATATTTTGGGAGAAGAGGCATAGTTATGAGTATTTGAGAATGTTTGTTAGTGTTACTTTGTATGGAGAAGATATGGTGACAGAAAGCTTAGAAGGCCAAGATATAGATTTTGGAATATATGCTGTCCTACTGCTGGTGGTAAATATGGTAAATAGGGCTCGAAGTTGTTTTTGGGGAGTTGGGACGAATTGTTGAAGGGGAGACCCGGTAGCTAGGTAGGCTAAGTGCTGGCCTGCTGATCTAGCAGGTATGGTCATGTGTGCCGTGGTTGTAGCTGCCTGCCTTTGCTGCATTATCTGCCATAATCTGCCATTTCATTACCATCAGTTCCTACATGGGCTGGGATCCATTTCAAAGAAATATTGAAATTTACTGTAGCAGCTAGGTTGAGTAAAGTTTAGGATTCTGTTTACTTTATCGGGACTAGTTTTTGATTTGCCTGTATTGAGCTGAGGGAGTCAATAAGGATGACTGAGTTTGGAATCCTATTTTCAAGGATCTGAATTATAGCATGTTCAATAGCAATCAATTCAGTGGTGAAGACAGATAGGACAGGATTGAGTTTGATTTTCGAGACAGGGTCCAACTCAGGGACAACAAAACCTGTAAAATTCATATGTGTGGACTGCTAATTTATAGGTCCACCTACATTTTATTGGTCCACCGATACTTAGAGTTTATTGGTTGACCAATAAAATTACATTGCATGGATAAAAATGCAGATGCAATTTGCATCTATTAAAATACTGTGCATCTATAAGATTTATTGATGGATATATATTATCCCTGGTTGTATATATTTTATAAGAGCTGCGATAATAGCCATCTGTATAGTTAGACCAGTCAGACATTAATATCAGCTGGAGTAGACAACTAATTGGCTGATATATACAAGAGCTGTCACCTGACAACATAGCTTTCCTGAATTGGTACTTGCCTATCTCACAGGCATTTGTCGCTATGGTTTGCATTAAAGAAACAAAAGCTTTAAAACAAAATTCTATATCAATGACCTTGACTTCAGGGTCACCCAGTGCTATGGGGTGGGGGTAGTATTTTGTAAAGACACAATTAAGCCAGTATCTTACATCAGTTCAAGTAAAGTGACTGTGACCTAATTTTTGACCCTATGCCCCACCCCAAGGCCTCACCCAGGGGTATGATGTTACAGAATAGAAGGATATGCTGTGATATGATTATATTCCAAATATAAAAGGGTTATGGCCAGTGGCTTATTGTTTAGATTTAAGATCACTGCCAAAAGGGGTCATGAAAAATTTATACCTGGATCAATAATTTTATCGTTGGACATGTAAAATTTACCAGTGGACCCATAGAATTTATCAGTGGACCAATAAAATTTATCGGTCCACCCATATTTTTATGGGTGCACCAGTCCTATAATTTATTGATCTGCACCTACAAATTTTATCAGTCCACCTACAAATGCCAAATATCGGTGGATCGATAAAATATTGGTGGCGCTGTAAATTAGCTGCATTGTATGAAGTTTATCGGTCCATTTAATAAAATTTACAGGTGCACCACTTAATTTTAGTGGTGCACCTATGTTTTTATACGTGGACTGGTCAGTTGATTAGAGCCACTTGGTTATGGTGCAGAAGGTTGTGGGTTTGAGTCGGGGGTGGGCCAGACTGGAAAACTCTGTTAACCAAGCAGAAAACAGGAATATTTTTTGGAATCAGGAAATGTTGTTTTGAAAAGTTGTTTTGCTGCTTTATGTCCGCAGTAAACAGTTATGGTCATGTTGTGATGGTCATTTAACCTTACCACACTATTCCTGGACAGGCTTAGACCTCCTAAGCAGTTAGCCTGTACTAAGTGCACATACTTTTGCCCATTAAACTGACAACAGCCTTTCTTGAATCAGCGGGAGGAGAAATGAAATTATGTGGCCAGACTAGGTATCGAACCTGGAACCTCAGTCTATTGAGTCGGATGTGCTACCAACTGTGCTATGCAGTATGGCTAAACAGAGAAGGACTAGGCAGTGAAAGGAGGGGAATGGGCTTCACCTTGCATATGCTGTGCTCAAGATACATTGGACCTTTAATCCCCACTGTCCTACAGCCACTGCACTATGGGACCCCACTTTATTGTTTTGTATTGTAGCGTTAGCCGGGTCGTCCACCAAATCAAGCAACCGGTCGCCCATCCAGGTACTAACCGCGATCTCCGTTGCTTAACTTCGTGACAGAGCCTTCCACTCTACCCGCATCGCCGTTAAAGCCGGCTTCTACAGTAAAGCTGTAGAAGTGTTTATATACCTAAACCCATTACATTTCTCCCCCTCTTCTCTTGACTTCATCCCCAAGTCACCAACTGCTCACTTAGCAGACCCGAGGACGGAGCCTATGCAACCCAACCAGGGATGCCTTTTCCTGTACACCTGGGTCCGGAGATGATGGACCTGTCATCTCCCATCCCACCGCTGCCACCAAATGTAGCATTAGCCAGGTTGTCCACCAAGTCAAGCAACCGGTTACCCATCCAGGTACTAACCGCGATCTCCGTTGCTTAACTTCATGAAAGAGCCTTCCACTCTACCCGCGTCACCATAAAAGCCGGCTTCTACGTGTTTATATACCTAAACCCGTTACATTATTACTCTATCTCTCAACTTGAATGAAAATAGAACTACTTTGTGTAATAAAAGTAAAAAGTATGCAAAGACCAGGAACTGAAACAATCAAAATCCAAATCCAGCCCTCAAACCATAGTTGGAAACAACTAAGATTACAAATAATCAAGATACAGAGAACAAGTAAAAATCTGCCAATTAACTAATTCAAAAGGTAAAGGTTTCCCATCTAACTTATTTAGCAGCATATTAAAACATCGTTGTCATAACTGTGTCAAAGAACAACAACAAAAACTGTTTATTTTGCCATTTAGTGCCATAACTTACCACAGATCAAGTATACCAGCTCTGCTATTACATGAAAATGATTTAATTAACGGAAATATATGGGCATAATATTAATATATTCCCATATGCTTAATATATGCAGTCTATAGCTATTTCAAACAATACAAACACGATCGTAATACGTTATCTACGCCAGCGGACAATCTCGAGATTACTCGATCAATTTTGGGATACCTCGATATTCCAAGTTTGCTCGTTATCCCAAAAAAGTTCACATCAATATTTCCGATGGACTTTTAGCAGGTAATTAGTGTGTTGTCTTGGATATTTGATTAAGAAAGTGTTCGAAAGTGCAATATAAGATTGCAAAAAAATATTTCGGGTATTTCAGTTAGGTAGGGAAATCCCGAAAAGGCAAGAATCCTGCAGAAATCACTTGAGAAGGTGTTTGAGAATGTGTTTTTGCCCGTAACTCTCTTGGGCGCAAGCCGGGCCGGGTAGCGCAATCGGTAGGGCACCTGACTCGTAAGTCAGAGGTCCTGGGTTCGAATCCCGGTCTGGCCACATACTTCCGTTTCTCTTTTCCGCTGATTCAAGAAGGGCAGTTGTCAGTTACTGGCGAAAATATGTGCACTTAGTACTGGTTAACCGCTTAGGAGGTCTAAGCCTGCCCAGGAATAGTGTGGTTAGGTTAACTGACCGTCCCGACATGACCCTAGTTGTTTACCGTGGACGTTAAGCATCAAATCAACCAACCAACCAAATCTTGGGCGCAAAAAAAGACAGGCCACGTCGATTACTTCTTCGGTTCTAACTTCGGTTCTAGCTCGCTTCATTTTGAATCTACAGAACATACTGACGGATAGGGCACACAACGTGGACTCAACGTCGTGACGTTGATTTACTGTTGTTTCAACGTTGTGTGCCCGCTGGGCATGTTAGGAGGAATGCGCCGAAGAATATCGCTGAGTAATATTGCCTGGTCAGCGTGCAAAATGTACAATACTTTATGCGGAAATATTGACAAAGAACTTCTATTCTTAAAGGCCCTATTGCTCTATCACTCAGCATGATATATTTCATCTTGAGGTACCGCTGCAAGCTTCTCACTACAGTTTCGCTATTGGTTATTATCGTGATAAGCCGACTTTGAAAAATCAAAACGTCCTTGAGTTTCCCATAAAAAGATTTTAAAAAAATAACTAGGTCATTATCTGACAATTAAAACGACCTACTTTCAATTTCACAAGCTTTATTACATGGTAAAAAACACAAGGTACAGGAAGTAAAAATACAAGGTACAGGCGTTTAACAGGTGATAAAATACAATGTACAAAAATGTATGGCAAGGATCCCATTGATTGTGCCGCTGTTCCATTATTTCATTGCTTAACGAGGAACTAGAAATGAAAACCGTATTTAAATGGAGAGGCAGCATTTTTCAAAAAACCTTGTTCCTTCTTTTTCGCCATTATATGATACAAAAAAGCACATCAGCCGACATATTATCATCCATTCTGAAGGCTGTATGGGTTTTATAATGATTTGTACTTCGATCATTTAACCACTGTTAGGGCTATGGAGACTTTAAGGCGAGGGTTTTCACCATTAGACCGGCACGACAGGTTCGAATTTTCAAAAGTATAAAGTGTGCATATTTTTCTTAGCAGAGCTTCCACAAATATGTAAACCGTATTAAAATAGATCAATTGCGATTCAGACCCGAAGACATGGTGAGATAATTCAGGCTAACGTTACCTACCCTAAATTCAAGGTTTTTGCATACTTCATTTTTGAGGTAATAAGAATATTGAAATCAGTCATTCATTCCATAATTTTTTGTCATGGATGCATGCTAAATACATGCATATCACAACACAAAGCAATGATTTTCTTCTTGTTACGCATATGATTGGCCTTTAAACTTGCAAAAACCATGGTTATACTTCCGGTCAAAACGGCCGAAAGGGAAAGCTTAACTATAATTAAAAAAGGAGTACTCTCCAAACCCCCCCCCCCCCCCCGCCCCGGCCCTGTGACCCAGCATTTCCTTTATGCAGCAGACTTATGCAAGTACAATATATATATATATATATATATATATATATATATATATATATATATATATATATATATATATATATATATATATATATATAAGCGAGGAGCTGGGTCACGGGGTGGGGGAGGGGAACGATACTCAGTAAGCCAAAAAGAAGAATGGTCAAAAGTAGAACTGTTATCTTTAAGTATCAAATTGTGTACAATGACCTTGAAATGCGGTTAAAGCGGTCAAGTTATTTTGATTCTCGCACACTGACTAATAAATTTCAAAGCTAAACCCGAAAAGAGAGGTTCAACATTTCTAACGGCGTCTTTGATTTTCTTAATCTACACGCTTTTAAAGCGATGCCACGATCCAGTGTTATTAAAGTTTATCCAGGTAGTATGTAAATTGTATCCAATCAGTGAAGTGAAAACAACAAAACGGGATGGTGTGAATTGTATTTCTTTTGCAATGATCCTTAGTGTTATATCTTTGTCATGATGCTTCTCGAAATCTGTTCTGGAAGCAACAATAAATATGAAAATGTCAAAAACAAAATTTCCGATTTTAGGCTCCACATGCTCTATAGGGTTCAAAATGTCAGACCCTGTCACATATTATGTTGCTCATATTCAGTTGAATAACGTCATGTCATAAAAATCGTATGACCACTCGTATAATAACATGTAACGTCATTGACAACGACCGTGGCAACAATGCGTTTCTATTGAAATTATGTTCATTTTGAAGGCGATAAAATCCATTTAAAGGGTCATATGATAAAAGAATCTTACACTCGTGATCATTTCATATGAAATGATCACTCATGTACGATCCTTTACTGACATGCTGGTGGTCTACTCTGCATATGCATTTCTGTATGCTGAATATTTTCTCTTCAAGGTCGGGGCAAAGGGTTACAGTTTAGTTTGCTTAGGCCACTTTTATCGTCAATTACATCAACATGAATATGGCATAATGCAGTCTTTTGACAGATATTCATGTTATTAAAGCTCTATATATTTAGAGTCCGGTCTCACATAGGTTACATGCATAGTTTGACAGATGCGAATTTTAATTCATTATAGCTTTGCCTCTGAATCCACATTAATTCCACATTAATTCCTGCCCAACCCTCCACCCCAACCTCCCCCTTTCCTGTCGTAATTTTTTGCATCTTGTTCTTAAACTCTTTTCTTCCAATACTTAATTTCAGACAAAAATATTGCTGATAAGATGGCCGAGAGAGATGATAAGGAGTTTGACGTGTTTCTTGTCCACAGTTCAGACAATAAAAGTGCTGCCATTCAAATAAAACATGCATTAACAGACAGAGGGTTGAAGACCTATGCCCATTACGATGAAGGCAGTACTTTTGGCATTGGTCAACCAACTGTGATTAGCATCATGAAAGCTGTCAACATGTCAAACACTGTTCTGATTTTGCTGACAGCTAATGCAGTGAAGGTAAGGAATTTTTTCGTTGTGTATAGCTTAGAATCAAATTGCCTTCATGTTAAGGGTTTAAAAATTATGATTCTTGTTTTCGAAGGTACACTAGTAATTCAGCTAGAATCATATACACCAACAAAGATAAATGATGATTTAAGCATGAAATCAAGGGATAATGACTTAGCTTTTTAATTCAAAGACCAAAACTGAAAAAAGAAGAACTTAAGGGTATGAGCATTTTCTCTCAAAAAGGTAGGGCCGTGGATCTCTGTAAGTGTTTTTCTATGTAAACAGTTTGGACAGTACAGGTAAGGTATAAAACCGTTATATTCGGCACTCGCTGAAGCTTTTTGATTATCTCCTGTCACAGGCATAAAACTATTGCTTAACATCAAATATATGGAAACGTGCTACTATTCTGAAAAGAAGAAGATTTTTTTTGTTATTTAGCCTTCAAATACAGGCACTGTGACCCTCTGGGGCGTGGAAATGAAAATAAAATATTTTACCAGAATGTACCATATCATAGACTATGGTAGGGTGCGTACTGACATTTTTTGTTTCATTTTTCCATTGAGGATTACAGGTACGATACCACAACCTGTGCTTTCAAAGGGTAGAGTTTTGTAACATATATCTGAATTGTACACGGCTTATTGCGATTTTGTTTGTCTCAGTTACATGAAAATATTGCTGTCAATGCTTTAATAATAATGCTGCCGATTTAAACATCAGAGTCAGTGGGTCAGCTTCGAAATACTTCTTGCTCTTGAGAGGTCACTCAGAGAAGGGTCGATGTGTTGCCGGCTCTGCATGGTTGGAATCTCGGAAGAAGAAAGACGTCAGTACCAAACTGGAGAGCTGGTTCATATACCGTCAGTGATTGTCGACTTCGACAGAGAAGGATGGGCTGATCAACTATACGCAAGTATCATAGGTTGGTTCAATGGTTGTTGGTTGTTTTGGGTTTAACGGCTCTTTGAGACAGTATTTCAGTCTATATCGGGGCGTCTCCCAGAGAGAGGGAGAAGAAAAGAGCATTGATAGATGAGAGAAAAAAACATCCAAACAACCCCATCCCGCACCTACTGTAAAGCACTATAGGCTCTTGCTCTACTTTTATCCAAATAAGTAGGACGCCCCGGCACTGGAAGATATTACCAGCACCATCGCCCGACTACCACCCTCAGCGTCATAGGTACAACTACTGTTATTATCCAAGCATGATATATGATTTTATGGAGAAACCGTCTACTTACCTTGGTCTGGGCCTCTTGTTTTTCAATATTTAACTCTCTTATTTACTAGTGGACATGTCCCTTCTTATCATTTGGATGAGTCCATTTCTAGGGATAAGGGGTTTCTGGTGGATGTTTTCATTTTTACTGTATTTTGCATAGACATTCCTGTAAGCAAACAATGCTGATCCTGATCAGCCGCCGCATTCTCCGGCTCTGAACAGGGTATGCACTGTTTGAATATCGTAATCGACATTATTAGCGCCCTGTGCGCTTAACTTTTTCAAAATGGCGGCAAATACTTGTAGTAAACTTTCTTTCATATAAGCGCACATTTTAATAGGTTATTATGTATTGAAGGGAACGAATTTAAAGGTAAAGCATCAGAGAAAAGCTGCTTTTCTCTGATGCTTAACCTTTAAATTCGTATGGATATACATGTAGAAGGATAGAGAAGATTTAGAAGTAAAATCTTAAATATTCTTTTGCATTTTCAGCTCTTGTAAATGAGAAAGCAAAGGGATAAACCAGTAAAAATATGTGCATTTAATTTAATAGTCCTATGCCTCACAAATTGCCACGGCGTGCGCTTATAGAGGCATGTGCGCTAATTAGGTAGAATACGGTGTGTCCCCAAAACGGGTGTCCAGTCTTGGAAGGGTTAAAGTAAGTAGGCTGGAGCTTCGATTTGTTTTCACTTTTTTTCGAAGGGAGTTAATGTGGACAGAATTCTGTCCCTTGAATATCATTAAATACTACACTCGCGTCTGTATCCGCGTTAAGCGTATAAAGTAAAACGTCATAGTTTTCAATTAAGAACTTGATAAACTCAATTGCTATTGAACCCGTTGGAGATATAATAAGCAATTTGTATTTATGTTTTAGTTAAGCGATTAAAAACCTTGTCATACCGTTATGTTAACTTGAATTGCCAGCCTATTGAACTGATAGGGCAATATAGGGTATAGCGGGACCCAGACTATTAGATGTCGACGGCAGGGAATATTCTCACAATAGTTAACGCTTATCATAAGTGTGGCGTGGTTATCTGGTGTTTACACTAACTTCACACAATTTATTTACCTGTGAAGCCGGACACCGCGTAGCGCAGTCGGTAGGGCACCGGAATTGTAAGTCAGAGGTCCTGGGCTCGATACCCTGTCTGACCACATACTTTCGTTTCTCCTTCCGCTGATTCAAGAAGGGCAGTTGTCAGTTACTCACTTAGTACTGGTTAACCGCTTAGGAGATCTAAGCCCAGGAATAGTGTGGTTAGCTTAACTGACCGTCCCGACATGACCATAGCTGTTTAGTGGACGTAAAGCAACAAATCAATGAATCAATTTACCTGTGAATGTCATGCCAGACGGTTGAAACAGTTCAAATAGCTTATATGTCGGTTCACATTATATAAGGTATAGAATTAAATTTATCCATGATATACTGCGAATGTCTACGAGGGGGCGGGTGCGTGTATGTGTGTGTGAGGGGGGGGGGGAGGGGTGTTCAGATACCGGTAAAACAAATTCTTTCTTCTAGTTTGCTCGTCGAAAAGTAAAGAGGCAAACACTTTTAAAGTTAGAATGCTGTCTTTCAGCGGCGTTTCAATACACCGTACAGGCCCCGTTGTTCTTGATATCAGTGGTAAAAAAATCATCAAATATTTTATCATGAGGTATCCTTGCAAGCTTTTCAATACAGTTTCGTCATTGTAAATGACTAATATAGCAACTTTAAACAAATAGAACATCATTGAGTTTCACATATTATTTTGGTTATATTGTATTTTTTTATAACCAAAACGACCTACTTTCGATATCATAAACTTGAATAAAATGGTGAAAATGTACATGCGTGGGAATCTATTCATAATCCTGCTTTTGTTTATATTGCAGCGCAGAAAAAGAAATGTTGTTTTGTGGAGCCTTTTTCAAATACAAGCCCCCCCCCCCTCTCCCCCCCCCCACACACACACTATTTTTGGCCAGTTATATGACTCAGTGAACCAACCATTATTTATCACCAAATGTGAAGGTTAACGGTTTATGTTTAGACGTTTGTATTAGTGATGGAGCTATGGAAACTTTAATATGGGCTCTTGCTTGTGAAGCTTTCTATTCTTGTTACTTTGTTACTGTTCTATGAAATTACATTTCAGAGGAAAAGCGGATGGAACAGATTCTTCCCAGTGGAAATGTTGCAGTTGGGTTGGTGTTTAATTACTTCGTTGGGTTTCTTCGCCAAATACTTCCAAGTAAGTTTATGTTGTTTGGGACTAGAAATGATACGCTTTATAAAGCGGGTAGTACTACACTAAAGAAGAAATTTGGTTTGATTTTCGCTTCTTAAATTTGGCAGGATACATATAGAAATACTGATAGCAGACTGCGAGAGCGCTGCGGCTGATCAGTTTGTACAGGCAACGGTGACGCGGCTCATTTGCCTGTCTTAAAATTAGATATTATTTTTTAAAAAGTTAAACATGTACAGTCACCTCTTGACAGCTCAAATTCTGATATCTCAAAGTATTCTCGCATATCAAAGAATATAATGTTGGACACAATTATTTTCTTTGCATTTCAACTCCTTTTTTCCTAAACTACAGATGTTTCAAGGTAAATTTTCTGGGATCAGAAAATTTGCTTGGATATACTCTATCAGTAGACTAGTTTGGGATTAACTTCGACTTCGAGAGTTGACTGTATTCTGCTCTGGCTTCAGGTTGCAGTCACCACACTCGTTTGATAATTGTATACCTTTTACTGAAGAATTACGGCCACAATACGGACCGAAAAACTCACAATTCAATTCGAAGTGTGATTTGCGCTTATTCGAAATGTAGTTTATCCTACTGTGCGTTCCGAGGTGGAAATATCTGATATGCGACCTGTTTGTTGTAACTCTAGCATTGTGGTCACTTGGATAGTATACTATAGTAAAAAGATAGGCAATGATTAGGAATTCATACAATCAAATCCCGCAATGATTAGGAATTCATACAATCAAATCCTACATCCCACCCTCAAAACCAAACGAGCAAATTTCATAGCTGTAGGGAATCTCTTTCATAGAATTTAGCATTAGCAACAGCATAGCAACGACTCAAATGGTTTTATAAATACGACCCCAGGATTAGAAATTGATAAGAGAAATTCAGAACACGACTAAAACAAGCTTTGATACAGATCAAGTAGAACCCCTTGAAAGTTAGTGAATGCCATTAATTACAAAAGGAACATTTATTTAGTCATTTGTGTTTTTGCTTTCCCAATCCAAAGAGATGGACTTCACCAGAACTGCACAATGGGTGTCACCCACTGTGTTTCAGGAATCGCAATTTAGTCAGTTCACGACTTTACTATTTCCCAGACTTAAAGCAAAACAACAAACAACTAACTTTCATCAATGAGCATGCACAGGTTTATGTACGAGTCAGGTATTCCGACATCAGTAAGGCTTAGCATGGAAACCACCAGTATTATCTAACAATGAAGCAAAGAAATGATGGAGTCTGTCTCTGTTATAACATACAGCGGAGAATATTGTCCCTGTCTCTTGATGTCTTAGTGTTAGTGGAATGCAAAAGAATATTTCACAAAAATTTAAGATACCATTTCGTTTGATCAGCTTTATCACACAAAAAATTCTATCTTCTTTCAGATTCTGTAAAAGACATATCTGTCCAAGAATTTATTGGTGAAGCAGTTATGACAGAAAGCATGATGTCTATGGATTTAGTAAGTTTTGTTGTAATCTGAATGTAATTAACGTAAACATATATCTGAGTTTATAACATACAAACTGTGACTGCCATTTAAAACAGTTCGAATTGTACGTGAGAAATCTTAAATTTAGTATCAAACATAATCATGTTTGAAAGGCTGTTTGCAAAATTCATTTTGCTGTTAGTTTCCAAGAATGTGTATTACAACATACAAACAATGAAACTACACAGTGAAAAAGGATCAGAACGAAAGCTGATAGCTTATAGAGCTCTTCACCTGAAAGCTATTTGTGAAGGTGAATGGGTACACCGCCATGTTTTTCTGCTATATTTACAAAGACAACCAACTTTTGTGACTTCCTTTTTGCTTTCATGGACGATATAAAGCTTCCAAAATGGGATGTGCTCTTAAAGGTCGCGACCACATTTGATAATCTTTGACTTGAGGAATTTGACGTAGTTATTGTATTTACTATTATTTCAGCCTAAAAGTCCTCTGATACATCGCCGTGTCTCTCCGAATTCACCACGTTTAGGCCGCGAGGTATGTACCATGTACAGTTGATAATAAAAAATGTGGATTTTAGCTGTAAAACTAATAGAGGTTATTGTTATAGTAATTTTGCTTGTGCTTCCAAAGAGATATTTTTCGGAACTTTCTTGTTTTTATTTCCCCTCACTTATGTTGATATAACACTAGGCCATTGCTTAAATCTGATCTTAGTTTGGTGACCTTGACCTCATTTTCAAGGTAACAGGAGGTCTGAGATTATGTCACTTTTTGTATACTCACTTGATTTGAAATTTGTTTTGTGAATTTTCACCAAAGCTGCATAGATATACCATGTAGATAAACCAAATAGGTTTATCCGACCTTAACCCAATTTTCAAGGTCACATGAGGACTGAATATTTCTTTACATACAACTTGTATGCACAATATCTTTTGAACCTATGGGCAGATTCGACCAAACTTGACCGATTATAGAAATGTCATAGTCATATTTTGGTTACTTTTGGCTCTAGGAAAGGGAATCTGCTTTTATGAAAGACAATTCTGGTTTCAAACTTCTTTAAATCCGCTTAAAATGATGAAAAAAAATGACTGACAATGCCTAAAAAATTTTCCAGCGGTCCTGGGTTCGGGCTGCATTGTAGGCGGGAACCTTGTTAAGCGTAAACGGGATTTCACACAGCCTTTTATTATCAACCACCAATCGTTCTATGACTGAAATACTGTTAAAGAGAACATAAAATCACAAGTCATCCATACATCCTCTCCATTGAAAATTCAATTACTCGCAAAGTCAAAGTGCTCAAGAACACTCGTCTTAGAGGCCAGTAATAAAAAAACTAAAACTAACTCGGGTTATGATTCATTTATTAATTCAGTCTCATTAGAATTGCCATAACATATTCAAACCTTTGTAACATTGTTAAAGCTCAGCCTAATTAAGTAGTGGTGATCTTGAGGCTGCAAAAACAATCAATCTTATCACGAAAAAAACATGAAAAAAACGAACCAGTAAAGCAAGTATGATATTTCTTAATCCCTATATTTTTAATTCAAAAAGAGTTTATTTGAATGATTTGAATATGTGAACTTTATTTGCTTTACATGCAGGATTTGATTAAATGAATTTAAACATTTTAAAGTAAAATGTTTTATGTGCACAATGACACCGATGTAAAATGTATTAAGGAAATTTCTTCTGCGCAAGCGCAATTTAACTTAAGTGCTTAAATATTAAAATCGAGAGAAGTTGGATAACTCTAAATAGGACAGACATTGAAACAGTATTTTTGCATGATTTGTCTAATTGGCGTATATCCAGTAAAAATCATCCGTATCTTCACGAAGCATTTTGTAGGTCGGTGGGCATTCAGACATGAACCCATATGCATTTGTCTGTTTTCATTCTTTTATCCTTTAAATCTCATTCGGTGGACTCTCAATACAACGGAGGCATATATCCACCAACATTTTGACCTAAAACTGAATTTGTTATTATAAATATTATTTTATAATATTTTGCTATTATAAATTTGCATAATTGAACAATAAAGCCATTCCGTGCATATCAAAATGACTGACGAAACAAAGAATTTTGCTGTTGTAATGAATGCCATTGCATAGAGGGTTGACTGTTATTCTTTTGTTGGTTGACCAGTAACTGGTCTTTTTATACGCCCGTTTTGAAAAAACGGACGTATTATGTCGTGGCGCTGTCCGTCCGTCCGTCCGTCCGTAAACATTTTTGTACGCGCCATAACTCAGTAACCATTTGGGATATCTTCATGAAATTTGGTAGGCATATGTATTAGTTTGGGGGAACGGGTCGCGTACAAGAGCGGTTGCTCCCCCTTTCTTAGTTTCGAAGTTATGCCCCTTTGACTAATTTTCTCCCTGTAAGTCTTGTACGCGCCATAACTAGATAACCGTTTGGGATATCTTTATAAAACTTCATAGCAATGTGTATGAAGTCCTAACGATGTGTCGCGTACAACAATGGCTGTTACATCCATTTCATTAGTACTTTTAGGCTATTTTTGTGTATCCTTAACTTGTGCATGCCATAACTTGGTAACCGTTTGGAATATCATGATGAAACTTTATAGCACTGTGCATGATCACAAGACAACTTGTCATATATAAGAATGGTTGCTCCCCCTTTCTTAATTTTGGAGTAACCTCCATTTGATTAGTATTTTTAGGTGTTTCTCATTCACTCCATATCTCCTGAACCTTTTGAAATATTAGTATGAAGCTTTGTAGGAATGTATAATAATGGGTTAAAGTATCCTGTACAAGAACAACAACTCTGGCTTACTGAATTATCTACCCTTGCATAAATTTCCTGTTTACTCTTCCTATTTTAATACAACTTTATGGTGATATGATGTATATTATAACCATGCCAAGAGAATGTAATAGAACCAAAAATGGTATATCTAGTATATTTAGTTTATCTCCCGTGTATGACTTAGGCAACAAACTTACCTTGGAAGCTGACTTTTGTTATACTAATATTATTTGATGGGTTAAATATTGAAATGATGTTGCAGTCATTAATTATAGAGTGGTTGTCCCTGTTTGTCTGCCTGTCTATCCTTTTGTAAGCAATCTTGTTCATTCTGTAACTGCTTTATGGCACTTAAACGGGCGTATTATGCGCCGCTTGCGAAGCCCTTGTTTGTTTCTCTTTTGTCTTTTAAAGTTTCATTTTTTGTTAGCTTAATTGTTTTACTTAGATCACCATCATCGATGTAAGATACTATTTTGTTATGTTTGCTTCGAATCAGGTGAGCAGCTCCGTTCCTAAAGACTACTTTTTCGATATCGATGTTTAAAAAGAAAAGAGGAAATTTTGGCGGCATTTCATAGGTGCAAAGGCGTAGTCTCTTACCTCAGTATCGTATAGGTAACAAACCTGCTTCACTAGGTCGCAATTGCATGTGTTTTGATTTTCCATGGTGAACCGTTCTGTCAGTCCAGTTACCCTAGTCCTTAACCAGTTGCAAAACATAATTGTTTTTTTTTTCTCATATAATTTAGGAGGAGTATTTTGCTTCGATAACACATACAGAGCTACCTGCAGACCAGTTTACATCAGACCAGGTGATGTCTTATCTGGAAAAACAGGGGAAAAGGTTTACCAACTGTGACGCAAACAAACTTCATTTCGAGGTAAAATGGCATTGCAAAACAAACACAACAGCTAAGGGCATTGCAAGGAGAAAAATACAACAAACTAGATTATTATAGACTGTGCAAAAACCGCAAATGTGCGATACGCAAATATTTTATTTCCTTCTCTTGTCGTAGCGGACAGGGACAGTCACTATTAAAATGGAATCCATGGATATCATCAATAAATCATTCCTAGTCATGATCATCTTGTTTGCACAGTATCAGCTAGAGTTTGAAACTCTGCAGTCATACTGGAGGTTACTTGAAGATGATTTAATGCAGTTATGGCTATTTCATGAATAATTGCCCTTTCCCAAACGTTGCCTGTCTCAAAGCACCCCAAAATTTTGTAAACTACCACCCTCCTACTGCCCCGCCCCTCACCCTTCCCTACCGACTGCCATTTGAATCTGATCCTTATTCATTATTGTCTTAGACCAGTGATTATAGCAGGAGTAATTACCTTTGATTTTCCTTTATTAAAACATTTTATTCATAGCTTCTCCTTGAGTTTGAAAACTTGTATTATGACAGCCACACGCCTTACTGGTTGCAAATAGTCGTTTAGCATCATGATTCTGCTGCACTAATTGTAGAGGCGTTCGAGTCCTTTTTATGAGAGGGTTCGGAAACTCCTTATGTTCCGTTAATATTATATTTATGACCTTCTGCAGCACCCACAAGTTCCATCAACCTGGTTGAGTATCGCTGAGAAATATATTATATAGTCTGGTTGTTGTGACTAACTCCTTGTAAAAAATGCTACTTCAGTATTGTGTATTAGAGATTGTGGTGTCGTTAGAAAAATAGAGATCATACACGGTTTTGTACTTATTTTAACATTTGCCGGAAGAAGTTTCAGCTATCGGCTAAAGACTTCCTAGGAACCCGGCAAATGTTAAAACATGAAAAAACATGTATGATCCCCATATACTTGGCTCCAACGTCTGTTCTAATGATCAGAATGGCAGACTTTTACCATCTCAAACTTAATATTTGTTTTAAGTGGTAGCGGAGAATGATTTCTAGGTTTGAAGATAAATTGGGTGAACGGATACGAAAACTGACGCAATAATAATTCGCTGTCAAGAGAAACCAATTCTGAAGGTTTTCCTTTATCATTTTTACTTTGAATAAATTCATAATATTTTTATTGAAATCTGATGCTTAAAAATGGCTAGTGCTATATATCTTTTCATGTTCTCATCGCACACATTTTCTGTCATGTGCTTTTTATAGAGCTGAAAGAAACACTGGAACCTGTATGTAGATATGACACATTCTTTCATTTTTTATGATTAATGGTTAACGATATTCTTGAAAACTTTACAGGTGTTGGATAAGTCAAGATGGAACATTTTTGTTTTCTCCAAAGAAGCACTTGCAGATGGTACATTTAAGCTTCAGTTTGATGCCGCTATCAATTCCAGCATAAGAGATGATCAGATGCAAGTTATTCCAGTGCTGTCCAAGCGGTTGAAGCTTGAAGATGTACCATCTTTCTACAAATGGGTTACACTGCTCTCAGCTGATGAACCTCGTTACATCGAGAAACTGTGGAAAGTTATGAACAGTAAGAGAACCCAAAGTTGTATGATGCCTCTCGAGGAACGCAAACACACTAAAAGACAATATAAGGTCTATGTTGGTCCTCTGCGCGATATAAGCCATAACATGCATAAAATTCAAACCTGCCTTTTTAGCTCACCTGGGCCGAAAGACCATAATGGCGTTCCTCGTGCGTAGTTAATGGTCAGTCAACAGTTGAGAATAATTTATTCAAACATCTTCTATATAACCGCTGGACCTATGGTTCTCAAATTTCACATTGAGCATGACCTGACAACAGGGTCTCAGAGTTATAAAATTGGGTTCGGTCAAATATCAAAGATGGCCACCATTATTAAAATAGCAAAGTAACAGAATCGCCTTCTTCTCCAGAACCACAGGGTAATTTGTCTGAATTAAGGCATGAAACATCAGTGGAACATTGGTATTCAAAATTGCAAAAATAAAAAAAAACCTGTTGCGGAGTTTTGTCACAGTAATCTACTTTCTGTTTACAAGTGTGATTTTGCTCGAAATCCTATGTCTAAACATAACTTATTCAAACAACTTCTCTTAAACCACTACACCCATTGCTATCAAATTTCACATGAAGCATGACTAGAGTGCAAGGTTTCAGAATTGAATCCGTGGCTGCCGTTACTAAAAAAAAAGCAAAAACAACAAAATCAACTTCTGCAGAGCCATTAGGTATATTTGGTTGAAAGTGCGTGGGACCTAAATATATAAAATTATAGAAATAAAAAAAATCCATAACGGAATTATGCCACAGTGACTTACTTAGAATTATAAAATCCGATTTTGATCAAATGCTAACATTTGAAGAAAGCATGACTGGATTTGGTCAGATTTGGTCAGAACAGTCTAGTTTATTTATTATTCTAATTCATGAAAATGATGGATGGCTGAATGAGTTGAAATTTTACGTCCTTATTACCCGTATTTCAGTCATATCAGGACGATGGGTGAGTGATAAAAAAGGCTGTGTGCAATGGAAACCCGTTCACGATTGAAAAGAATCCCGCCTCCAGCGGGGCTCGAGCCCGGGACTGCTAGATCAGTGGGCCTGCACTTAACCTACTGAGCTACTGGGGCTCCTTATGAACAACCAAGATGGCCGCAAGTGACGCCGTTACCAAAAAAACAAAAACATAAAAATGCCAATATCTCTATCCCTGGAATAGAATTGTCAGAATGTTACATGGATGAAGCCATTTTTATAATTTTTTGGCATATGAAGATGGCCGTTATCTTTCGTTACTAAAAACAGCGCACAACATGAAAATGCCAATCTCAATAACCTCTGATTGGATTTTTGACGAAATTAGTATCAGAATGATTCTTGCGTTTAGTTGTTTCAAAAGTGACTAAAATAGACCATCAAAATGGTTTCTGTTACTAAAAATAGCAAAATGTTGTAATTGTGATAATCTTGATGGCATTGGACCAGTTTTGTGTCTGAATGGTTTTTGCATCAAGCCATTTTTTTATGTTTTTTTTTTTTTTTTTTTTTTTTTTTTTTTTTTGCATTTTGGCATTCCAAGATGGCCGCCATCTGCAGTTGTTTAAATAGCAAAAAACATGGAAAATACAACATTTCAATAACCGCTGAATGGATTTTGACGAAATTCCTGCCAAAATAATTCTTTCATTGAGTTGTTTCTCAAATAGCAAAAAATAGACCAGTGAAGATGGTGAAAATGAGATAATCTCATCGGAATCGGACCAGTTCTGTGTCAAAATGTTCTTTCCTTAAAGCCATTTCCAGCATTTCAAGATGGCCGCAATCTACTGTTACTAAAAAAAAGCACAAAGCATGAAAATGACAATATCTCAATAGCAACTCATTGGATTTTGATGAAATTCATGTCAAAATAATCCTTGCACGTCGTTGTTAAAACAAAGATACAAAAGAATGACCGGCAAAGATTGCTTCTGTTGCAAAACAAAGAAATTGTGCAGTTGAGAAATCTTTTTGAAATTGGAACAATTTCTTTGTTAGGATGGTTCTTGCATCAAGCCATTTCGATTTTTTTGTGCATTTTGGCATTCCGAGATGGCCGCCATCCGTCGTTACTAAAATAGCACAAAACATGAAGATGACAATTTCTCAATAACCGCCTAGTGGATTTAGACGAAATTCGTGTCAGAATGATTCGTGCATGTAATTGGGTCAAGAATTACTAAAAATAGACCAGTTAAAATAGCTTTTGTTGCTAAAATATCAAAATGTCAAAATGAGAAAATCTCACTGGAATCGGACAAATTTTATGTTAAAATGGCCCTTGAAAGTAGCCACTTCGATTTGTTGCAATTTGCAATGTTTAGATGGCCGCCACCTGCCTGTTACCATAAAATAACACACACAAAAAGAAATGAATACGACAATATCTCAATAACTGCTGAACAGATTTTGACCAAATTTGTGTCAAAATTGATTCTTGCATTCAGAGCTTTCAAACTTTAAGAAAGATAGATTAGTGAAGCTGGCTTCTGTTACCAATAACAGCAAAATGTAAACACGGAAAATTCTCAGTTATGCAACCAACGGACAAAGCAATGTATCCACTTAAGCTATAAATTGGAAAATAAAAAATGAAAGTTTTTCAAGAACCTCTGATTAGCTTTTTCCACATCTTAGAATCATCTATGTATTGTTGTTTTGCAAAAATTTGCAGATTGAGATGGTTACCATCCACAGTTACTATAAAATGGCAATTAGATTAATTGCAGTTTTTCGGAATAACAGAGGTCTGTTTTGCTTGCTAGTTTAGTTTTATCAGTATTAAATGCACAGGTGGTCTTGTGTATTGTGATCAGGTTATATAATATGTCTAGCCAGTTTCTGCTTGAGAGATACTGCTCTTTCCTCTTCTGGTTGCCTAGTAGCCCCATAAAATTTCACTAAATATCACAAGACTAATTTCCAGAACCCCTGGACATTACATAGACATTTGCAAGTTTTCGCCATTGACCAGCCGTTAGAAGATTTTGATAAGTTGTGGCAAAATACCCAGGTGAGCGATATCAGGCCCATTTGGGTATCTTGTTTCTGAATTACAGTCATTAATTTATCCTGTTTGAAACTTTTCTGATACAAATAAAATGAATAAACGTTACCTAATAGACGGCCGCACGGTGCCACGTACTGCGGCGATGGATAGGTTTCGCTAAGATGCGGAGGAATCATCGTTACGAAAAATTAAATACACACACACGGAACACACACTTCGTATGACAGCAATAACGGCAGTCAACTCAAATTTGAATATTCGTTTTAAATCTTGGTCAGATAGTGTTAATTTGATTTTGAATGCATAAAACTGGCTAAATGCTGTGCCAGTGCGGTTACCCTGTTGCAATTCCTGTATTAGATTAAATGCCTCGGTTACCACAGTTGTGCTGTTCTGTTTTACTTTATCTGTCCTTTTGGCGTCATGACCGGGCTGCGCTTTGTGGTTATTGCCCATTCAAATGATCAAATGATCAAATCTATAATTACATATGCAAAGTTCATCGGGCCTGTCGAAGTTTTCGATATATGGCCTTAATGTCACATAATGAGAACGAATTAGAATGAAAGATGTTGTATGCACTTCTTAAACTGATTTTCTTTTCAAATTCCATAATCTCAAATTTACAATTTATATTTTAGGCCCTCCAGCGAAAATGACTGAAAAAATTCCCGCAGGCCAGGTTTACAAAGGCTTAGCTTGGGCTTACCTTCTGAACTACCTCCCTTTGGCACTACTTGGTAAGTACACTGTGATAAAACATTAGAGATATCCTAGACAATGACTTGGTTTAAACAATGTTTAATGCACCACATTATAGTGCTAACTAATTGTTATATGAGCGCAAACTTCCGTGTAGTATCCTTTAGGGCATTTATCCCCATTCAATGGTTGGAGCTATTTATATTAGTGGATGTTCCATGTAAGCGGAGATCTTATTTACTACTGTCAGCAACCAGAAAATGCATATTAAACATATTAATGTGCATAGATTCGCCCATATGTTGGTTATAGCTAAACTTGAATATCTAAGCAGTGTAGGTGGTTTGATGAAACTGTAGAGTTTCATTCTATTACTTGCCTTCGTTTCTTACTACATATCTCAAGATAATACTTCTAATTTTTGATGACATTAATTTTCACGAAATATAGTACTGTTCACAAACACAGAGAATGAACACCAAATCGCATTAAGGTGTCAGATATATGAGCTGCGACACAAGGAAACCAACAGTGACACGTGCGCCACGCGAAGATTCAGATTCAGATCACAAAGTCTTTAAGCTACTCTAAATAATGTACAAAATATTAAAGACAGAGACAATAATAGTTAACCACCACAGTAGCACTGCCTTGGAACGGTCAATAATAAATTACTGGGTGGGGGAGCTTAAATCGATTTGACGTGTACACAGCCCTCTTCCTGGATTATGTTGAGGTTCATAAACATGCATTTTTGGTCCGTGTAGAGGACATCTAAACCATCAATGAATCAAACAGCAAGCATAAAATCAGGATTAAATACCGAGATGCAACAAGATGAACCTTCATCAGCAAGAACAATACTGATATGCCGGAGGAAAAGAAGTCCAACAAGTCAACCGCGAAAACTGTATTTACAGCCAACCACCGGTAGATGTCATATTCTGTTTTTACTAGCTTCGTAAGCACTGGCGAGCCTCCGACAAACGTCGTATTGTGCAGTGTCAACTTTTTTAACACCGCTTTTCGATTTTAACCTATTGCATTCTGGGTATTTTTGTCGTCTGCTGAAATTGTCGGCTGCATCAAAAATTAAGAATATTTTGACAATATTGGTCTAACTAACTCTTGCAGAAATGACGTCTAGGCAGCAAATTGTTTGGATCTTAGATCAGGCCCCACATTTGTGGGACCTGATCTGGATCCAAACTGTTTGCCCAGTTTAGGGGTATCCCGAATAGAATAGGTTAAACGCTGTTTGCAATGACAGAATATGATGTTTGTTCATGGTTGGCGAAGTTTGACGGTATGCTGATATTTGAGATAATGTGAGCCGCGATACGACAAAATCAGTTAAGTGCCATATGCGCCACGCGAAGACTCAGATCGGCCCGGGCAATTTCAGCAGACGACAAAAATACCCAGAATGCCGACAACGGAGATCCTGATCAGATGATCGGATAAGACGCGACACGACAAAACCAATGTGCGCCACGTGAACATGCTGATCAGCCTGGGCAACCACCCAGTCGGATCGTCTTTCTCTATGCGTTTAAAGGTCAGCTAAGTATCTAATCTAGCTGCATGCGGATGCCCAGACTGATTTGAAACTTTGCTGGTTTTCTCGTGTAGCGGCCCAGTTGTGTGTTAGACATTCATTTGCTATTTTCTTCTTTTAGGGAAAACAGCAGAAGACAAAAGTAAGTTTTAAACTACATTTTGTCCTGATTGTTTTATTCCAAAGATTTTATTTTGTATTTGTGTATTTGCATATGTGTGTTTAATAAAAAATTGATCGATGTATTAAATTTTACTGATCTAGTTTCGTATACAAATTTTCAAGAATTAAATGTATTTTAAAATTTATCATTTAGAGAAGAAGTCTATAACCACCGGTGTCTGTTCTAAACCCAAAGCTTGGATTTAAAAAAAAAAAGGAATTAACCGAAACCGCCAATTTTTTAGATGATAAGACATATGAAAAACTTACCCATTACCTTTCACTAAGTTTTTGTTATTACTGAGGAGTGTCGGAACATCAAACACAAAACATGACTATTGTAATCGGGCGTGGCCATTTGAACAGACAATAAATATGGAAGACCTGGATTCATGAATATGCGGACTGCGCTTTCGTCGACGAGACCGATTTGGCAATATTCTTGTCATGGCCTTTTGACATGTAGCTCGCCTGTACGAAAGTACAGGGAGCTATTGTTGTCACTCTGACGTCGGCGTTGGCGTGGGCGTGGGCGTTGGCGTTGGCGTCACACTTTAAAGTTTTACGTCAAAGTTTTTAAAAAGTTTCAAATCTCATCAAACACTGACCAGAACCTTTTGATATTTGGAATATAATTATATAATAGCATATCCTTCTATTCTATAACATCATACCCCCGGGTGAGGCCCTGGGGTGGAGCTTAGGGGTCAAGAATCAGGTCACACTCACTTTAAAGTTTTACGACAAAGTTTTTCAAACATTCATATCTCAGCAATCACTGGCAAGAACCCTTCCATATTTGGAACATAATCATATCATAGCATAACCTTTCATCATGTAACACTATACCCCTGGGTGAGGCCCTAGGGTGGGGCTTAAGGGTCATGGTCACACTCACTTTAAAGTTTTACGACAAAGTTTTTTAAACATTCATATCTCAGCAACCACTGGCAATTTGGAACATAATCATATCATAGCATCACCTTCATTACATAACACTATGCCCAAGGGTCAGACCATGGGGGTGGGGGCTTAGGGGTCAAAAATTAGGCTACACTCACTTTAAAGTTTTACATTTAAGTATATCTTCCTTTTTCATGGATGAATGGCTTGAGTTTTCACAAAATACTACCCGCACCCTGCTGGATGACCCTGCAGTCAAGGTCATTGATATAGAATTTTATCTTAAATTTCTTTTTAGAAATACGTTGATATTACTTGGACATGCTTGCATGGCGTTTTATGTAGTGCAAGACAGAGAAAAAAATGCCTTAAAGATGGGCAAGCAGCAGTTCAGGCGAGCTATGCTGTCAGGCGACAGCTCTTATTTACTCTCACGTGTAGTCACGACCATCTCAGTAAATACCTCTGGGAAATAGATTTAATGTTTCAATGTTCTAACTTTATTACCGTGCTCAAGCAGATTTATATTACGCCGTGCATCATTAAGCTCTGACGGTTTGAATAATGCTGATATCTCCTGCAGATTTTAGGGAGAGGTTTGATGATGCAATGATCAAATACAAGATGGACTGCCCCTACTTTGCCAAAGTTTTCATTAATATTCCAACGTCGTGCTCGTTTCCACCACCTGGTTCCCAGTTTCCAGGGGAAGAACATATTGATTCCTTAGAACCAGTTGTTTTGGGGTTCAGGAATTTTTTTCTGCAACTTTACAGAATAACTACTAGCAAAGGAAAGGTAAGATTTACCTCAGAGTGTTGCAAAATAGAAATGAATATAAGCAGAGTGTCCAGTGCAAGTGATTTTTTTCTTTTGATATTTATATTTTGAAAGCTTTTGTAGTCGTTGCTAAAGGAGTACTCTTCACTTGCGAGCCTAGATAAAGATTGTTTGATGGTTACAGGTTGTCCAGAATTAAGTGAAGGCAGCGTAGAAGTATACCACGAAAAGTTTGGTTCTTAAGTTAAATAAATACAACTTTGTCCATGAACTGCTTTTGGCGGTTACTTTCGTAATCAAAAATATTATTTCCGATGGTCTAGTGCATTTTAGTTTTGTCTGGACATTCTATATTCAAATCCCTGGCTTACAAAGTGTCTCCAGGAGTATATAATGTTTTGGTTGCTGTGTGTGTGTGTGTGTGTGTGTGTGTGTGTGTGTGTGTGTGTGTGTGTGTGTGTGTGTGTGTTTAAATATTTTTCATTTGTCTTTTTTTTTCAAATAAATTCTACACTTGTTTTTCCTCACACCTGTGGATAATGCCACCATTCAAGAAATTAGGAAATTAAATACTTTGCTAAATAAGAGTTAGCAACAGAAAGTGCACTAACAACTGGGTTCACTTCAATAACAAATCGTGAAAATTTCACTGTCTCACCTGGGCAAGCCTTCCTTTTCAAAGTGAATTTTATTAAATCATTTGAAGCGAAAACAAAGCGAAATAGAAATGTTTTTCAGAGAAAAACTGATGTCCCCCCACAAGCCCATTTCCCACCCCTCTGATAAATAAAATGCCGGTACAAGTAAAATATCTAGGCAAGTTTGGAGAAAATCCATCCACTGGTTCTAAAGGTATCCTACATAGATGACTAAGTCCTTTAAAAATTGGGTCAAGGTCACCAAATACTAAACATGACTTAAACGTGTCACAAGAATGTATCCATGCAAGTCTGATCAATATCTGTCAATTGGACCGAGATATAACTAATTTTTAAGTTAGTTTCTGACCTTGAAAATGGGGTCAAGGTAATCAAACACAGTAAACTCTTGAGATTGTCCCAAGGGAATATCTATGAAATTAAGTGGAAATCAAGCCAAAGGCTAATGAGATATATCAAATTCAATGAAATTTTCACCTATCTAAGTCCTCCTGTGACATTGAAAATGAGGTGAATGTCACCAAAATCTGATCAGCTCTTAAGCTAGTCCCAGTAATGTATCCATGCAAGTTTGATGAAATTCCATCCATTGGTTCAAGAAATATCATGGCTACAAGAAATTGTTATCCAAGTCCTCCAGTGACCCTGTAAATGAGGTCAAGGTCACCAAAATCTAGTCAGCTCTTAACCAAGTCCAAGTAATGTATTCATGCAAGTTTGGTGAAATTCAATCCATTGCTTCATGAGATAATGTGGTAATAGGAAATTGTCATCTCAGTCTTCCAGTGACCTGGAAATGAGGTCAAGGTCATCAAAATCTAATCAGCTATTAAACTTGTCCCAATGATGTATCGAAGCAAGTTTGGTGAAATTCCATCCATTGGTCCAAGAGATACCGTGGGTACCAGAAATTGTAATCTTAGTCCTCCAGTGACTTTGAAAATGAGGTCAAGGTCACCAAAATCTATTCAGCTCTTAAACTTGCCTAAATAATGTATCCATGCAAGTTTGGTGAAATTCCATCCACTGGTTCAGGAGATAAAGTGGATACCAGAAATTGTAATCTAAGTCCTCCAGTGACATTGAAAATGAGGTCAAGGTCACCAAAATCTAATCTGCTCTTAAACGTGTCCAAGTGATGTATCCGTGCAAGTTTGGTGCAATGCCATCCATTGGTTCCGGAGATATAGTGGATACCAGAAATTGTCATCTAAGTCCTCCATCGACCTTGAAAATCAGGTCAAGGTCACCAAAATCTAATCAGCTCTTAAGTTTGTCCCAATGATATATCATGCAAGTTTGGTGAAATTCCATCATTTGGTTCAAGAGATATTGCGCATACAAGACACTGTCACGCCGACGCCGACGGGATCCGCACTATAAATAATATGTCCCCCTGACCTTTGGTGTGGGGGACATACGGAGACATTTTAGCTGTTTGATCAAGGGAATTAAGCGTGTCATTTCCGTAAAATAAGCCTAATCCTTAATCGCAGTTATTTTCCCATTGACCGCTGACAGATCATCGATAGGATATACCTTCAGCGGGCTGATTTACCTGTACTTTCCAGTATGGCATTAAGCTTTTAGTCGATCGAATTACCTACAGTGGCCCAAAGATAATGTGTTATTGACAAACATTGGTGTAAACATGGCACGCACCATTGAAAGGGGTGACAGGTACTTACCTGTAGTAAGTTAGGACGCCTGACCATATTATAATGGTTAAAATGCCACAGAATAAATTACGAATCAACGTAGCTCAGTGGACCAGATTGCCAACATCTACCTTGGTTTGTCTACGGTCGGAGGTTCGAATCACACGTGTATGGTTTTTTGTGTGTGTGTGTGTTTGTGTGTGTGTGTGTGTTTGTTTGTTTGTTTGATATTCTTGCTTTTGAGGTTATTATTTTTTCTAGGTGCTAAATACCTACCCATTAGGCACATGACCTTGAAACAATGTCGACTCAACGTTGATTCATCGTTGACGCAACGTTGATTCAATATAGGGATCAAACATGGTTTTTCATGCATTAACGTTGGCCAGGTCCCGAGGGAGATGTTGGAAACCGAGGCCGAAGGCCGAGGTTTTCAACATCTCCCGAGGGACCTGGCAAATGTTAATGCATTGAAAACAAATGTTTGATCGCTGTTATTGCATAAATCAACGAATTATTCGTTAAAATTTGAGAAAAAACTTGGCACTCTATTTTGTCACCGTTTAACAACCAACGCGCTGGTGCATCTGTTTACTAATATTCGTCTTCCGGGCCCGAGAGCATTCATTCTATTCAAAATGGCTGCCATCATCCTATTCAACCTCATTTCGGAAAAGTATCCAAGATGGTCGATGTAGTTGATGCAAAATCGATGGTAAATTAATCAACAAAAAGCAGATACCTTGAGCAATAATTTCCATGCAGAACAAGCCTGATCCATTCATATACCATCCTGCAGTTCTTGATTACTGTAAGCTTAGGATGCATGTTTTCTTTAACACTTATTTACTCTCCATTTGGCATCGTAAGAATGAAAACAACATGGCTTTGAAATACGTGTCGGTACTTTATGACGTAATAAGAGTACATGATGACGTGATAAGAAAACTTAGGTAGCACGCGACCAATTATTGTAAATTAATCGAAAAGGGAGAGGCAAGAGTGCATGGCGGTTTTTAGTGGCCCGGCACAAGCATAACGAAAGTTCTGTCATCGTGTTTCAACAGCGCGAGAAAACCATTGTTGAAACACGGCTTTTCGCCTGTTGATGCACGGCTGTTAATACCTCTCGGCATTGCTTTTTATGCAATAACGTTAGTTCAATGTTTATTCAACGTGATGTGGCTGCTGGGTAATATTATTTTTTCGCAATTGATGTTGAGATTTCAATCCGACGCTTTCGAAATACCAGTAGGCTTACGCTGTCTAGTTGGAAAAATAATTTTAATGTCTCTTAATGCCGTGACGGCATGTCTGATTGAATCTTGAGATCGAACCAGTGACACCCGCGGAATAGAATATTTGCCGATCATTATACCACCGCGTTATATCTATTCAAGTTAATAACGATAGAAAATAAAACTGACAAAAAATGATAATAAAGAATAAAAAGAAAAAAAAATGAACAAGAATAAAAATAACAGCGTAACAATATTAAATACGAAGGAAGTAAGAACTCTTGAGAAAAAGTCTTTGAAAAAAAAAGTCACTGCCTGAGTTTCGAACTCGCACTAAAATGCTTTATTGTCAAAAGAATTCGTTACTGCTGCCATTAACCCACTCGACCACGTACCAACTGTTTGAATGATGAAATATTAAGAAGTATTGCAAAAGCTGAGGATAATTGCCCGAGGATACTCACTACCTGTATTACCTGTTATCCTTAATTGGGCATGGTAGACTAATTGCGCGGGAAACAAATTATCTTTGGGCGACAGTATATGAATTCAATAATATAGAATCTACCTGTTTACATAAAACTGGGCAATTTGAAATTGATCAATTTACGAAGTCAATTGTTAACTTTAAAATTCAAGAATATTATCTAATTTATATAACCGTGCGTATTTTGCGTTATTATACCCGTGTTTTTTTGCACTTACAAATTGTGTAGAAATACACGAGCAAGTAAAAATAATATAAAACGGGAACTATTCCTTTGCATTCTTCTATGCATTGTCTAAGGCTAAACTTAGAATTTTTTTTTCATCTCGGACATTTGTTCGTGTTTCAGATCTTTTGCGGCATTGCTGTGCGCACGTTATTGTTGTTCGAATGGGGCTCCTATTGTAATTTGATCGAGCGCATGACATTTTCCACATTTTCACTTGTGCGCTCAGTGAAAGCTCAGATCAGCCTGCAAATCTACACAGTGCGATGTCCGCCTGAAGAAGCTTTTCTGTTTGTAGCTATCCAAATTGCTCATAGCAAAGATTCAATTAATACTACGCGGATTCGCAGGCTGATCTGAGTTTTGGCTGGGCGCCAATGTATAATAGTAGGAAATGTCCTGCGGTGGCTCATTTCCTGTCCCCGTGTATGTAATTACAGGATATATTAAACTTTTTAAGCAGCGAACAACAATTGTGCTATCAGATGCGCAGTCTGATCTGCGCCTTTACTGTTTGCATGATAAAACCGGTTTTCTCATGACGTTGCTCAACTGGTTAACGACTGGCATATTTGACAATAGTAGAAAATCCTCATTTTTTTCAATTATCGTTAGGGTATAGTAAAAGTCGTATATGCGGCTGATCTGTGTCTACGCCGGGCTGAAATGCCACTTTGTTGCTTTCTCGGGTAGTCATGAGCTTGCTAATTTTACCAGCATGTTTTAATTCGTATCATATTTTGTCATTATATGCTATAGAAACAGGTAATATCTTACGCTTTGGACTGAAATTTCAAAGGTGATTTTCCATGCTGCTAATTAATGCTAAAACCAGTGTGCATATTTGACGAGATAAAGATAAGAATGTGCGGAAAAATGCCGCCATTTCTTAACAAATGTAGGTTTGACATACAAATACAACCAAGCAACTAATAGTAAACAAAATTTATGACTTTTCCGCATATTTTTCGGCGTCCGCCGTGAATAACCATACTATGATAGATAGATAGAAAGATAGATAGATTAGTCCTTTTAAAAAGCGAAATACACTTCTCTTCTTTTTTCTACTACTGCAGTCAGTGTTAGTCGCCTAGGTAACTGGGTAAACAATAATCGCGGTGCTAAATGACAAGAGAAATACGGTTGAAACTTGTCTGAAACTTTTATTCATTTATTCATTTACTTTCCCCATAATTGTACACAATTGTATCAAGTTCTATTTAATTAGAACGTAAACCGTGAATCGGTAGATTCTTTGATTTTATTTAAATCATTTACATGTTAAAATGACTTATTTTGTTCTGTTAAATTGTTTGCAGCGCGCTCCTTTAGTTTTTTTGTTTTGTTTTTTTTTATGACATTTTTCTATTTTCAAATTATTTTAATGAGATTTTGCCGACAACCAAGAACGGTTTAATTTTACTAGTCTGAGAACTGTGAAAATAATTAGCCAAAAGGCGTACCGACCTCTCACTAACGGCTCAAAATTAGCTCATAACGTCTCTTTTTCCCCACCATGGACCATGTCAAGAAACTGACCATAAGACCTCAAAATTGAAAGGTATCTTACACCATTAAAGTATGGTAAAAATTAAATCGGCGTCAATCGGCGCATCAGTCGGGACTATTCAAAATCGTTACTCTTCATGGAATTCATACAATGTATTGGTGAAAAGGGAAAAGTCTGATCAGGCTGCACGGATGCACACGCTGATCTGGAAGACTCCTGCTCGCACATGCCGTTAGATACATTTTAACACGATGCTATTTGCATTTGGGCTTGACATCCGACTTTCTTTAGCCATAATTTAGAGTATTATCTTATAATCGATAGTGTGACGATAATCAGGTGCGAAAGTATGTCTTCTTTGACACCCGTTTACAGCTGTGATCAGTAATCCATTAAGCCTCTAGCAATTAACATGTGATCCAACATGACACCGGTTGTGACTGTGCAAAACTGCGAGCTGTGAAAGCGTCCGTTTTCTCTCTCTCTCTCTCTCTCTCTCTCTCTCTCTCTCTCTCCTCATTTCTTTCGCTTTTAAGCTAGGAAGCATTATATACTAGCTGAAAATATTGGGCCGGCGATGGCCTACCATACCACACACTCTTGGAAATTCACATATATTCGGAAGGAATGATATTTGCTTTAAAACAGTTAGGTCATCAGTTTAATGAGAGTGCTTTATGTTATTCAGATTGTGAAAAATTTAATTCAGTGCACTTGAGGCATTTGCCACTTGAATTTGAAGACACAGTTTGCAATTATCGTCAAACATGTATTTTCGTTTATTTTCTATTTTCTTATAAAAGATTCTTTCTTTTTTTTAGCTCACCTGTCAAGGTGAGCTTATAGTATAGACTTGGTCCGTCGTCCGTCGTCGTCGTCGGCGTCCACACGTTTAAACATCTTCTTCTCAGAAACCACTGGGCGGATTGAAATTAAATTTCATATGCCTTAACAGGATGGGGGAACGAAAGTTTATATATTTGGCCCGGGTCACATGACCAAGGTGGCCGCCATGCCCATATATGGTAAAAACTTTTAAAAATCTTCTTCTCCAGAACCACTGGGCCGATTGCCTTGAAACTTGGTATGTAGCATCTTATACTCTAGTACTACAAAGTTTATATAAATCATGACCTTGGGTTGACCTTGACCTATTTTATGGCAAGGTCAAATTTGGTCCCTTAGGCTTTTGAAGGGGAAAATCTGAAAAAGTGCATTTTTCTGTTGCTTTTGTTCTCTGTGATATGGAAATGTAATCAATTTCAACTCCTATGGATATTAGAGGTCAAGGTCATTTAGTGACCTTGACCAAAGGTCATTTGTCTATTGAGTGTCAACATTTTCAAACATCTTCTCCTCAGAAACCATTGGGCCGATTGAAGCCAAATTGCTTATAGAGTCTTAACAGGATGGGGGAACAATAGTTTATATAATTGGCCCAGGTCACACGACCAAGATGGCCGCCATGCCCATATACGGTAAAAACCTTTAAAAATCTTCTTCTCCAGAACCACTGGGCCGATTGCCTTGAAACTTGGTATGTAGCATTTTGGACTCTAGTACTACAAAGTTTATATAAATCATGACCTTGAGTTGACTTTGACTTATTTTATGGCAAGGTCAAATTTGGTCCCTTAGGCTTTTGAAGGGGAAAATCTGAAAAAAAGCATTTTTTCTGTTGCTTTTGTGCTCTGTGATATGAAAATGTAGTCAATTTCAACTCCAATGGATATTAGAGGTCAAGGTCATTTAGTGACCTTGACCAAAGGTCATTTGTCTATTGAGTGTCAACATTTTCAAACATCTTCTCCTCAGAAACCATTGGGCCGATTGAAGCCAAATTGCTTATAGAGTCTTTACAGGATGGGGGAACAATAGTTTATATAATTGGCCCAGGTCACATGACCAAGATGGCTGCCATGCCCATATAAAGTAAAAACCTTTAAAAATCTCCTTCTCCAGAACCACTGGCCCGATTGCCTTGAAACTTGGTATGTAGCATTTTGGACTCCAGTCCTACAAAATTTATATAAATGATGACCTTGGGTTGACCTTGACCTATTTTATGGCAAGGTCAAATTGGTCCCTAAGGCTTTTGAATAGGAAAATCTGAAAAAGTGCATTTTTCTGTTACTTTTGTGCTCTGTGATATGGGAATGTAGTCAATTTCCACACCTATGGATATGAGAGGTCAAGGTCATTTAGTGGCCTTGATCAAAGGTCATTTGGCCATTGGGTGTCATCATTTTCAAACATCTTCTCCTCAAAAACCATTGAGCCGATTGAAGCCAAATTTCATATAAAGACTTAACACGATGTGGGAACGATAGTTTATACATTTAGCCTAGGTCACATTACCAAGATGGCCGCCATGCTCATATATGGTAAAAAACTAAAAAAATCTTCTTCTCCAGAACCACTGGGCCGATTGCCTTGAAACCTGGTATGTAGCATCTTTGACTCCAGTACTACAAAGTTTGTATAAATGATGACCTTAGCTTGACTTTGACCTGTTTTATGGCAAGTTCAAATTTGGTCCCTTAGGCTTTTGAATGGGAAAACCTGAAAAAGTGCATTTTTCTGTTGCTATTGTTCTCTGTGATATGAAAATTCAGTCATCGTCAACCCCTACAAATTCAAGAGGTCAATGTCTGTGTCGTCGTCATCCGTTGTCAACATTTTCAAAGGACATCTCCTCAGAAATTACTGGGCTGATTGAAGCCAAATTTCATATAGAGCCTTAACAGTATAAAGAAACAAATGTTTATATATTTGACCCAGATCACATGACCAAGATGGCCACCATGCCCATATATGGTAAAAATCTTCTTCTCAAGAACCACTGGGCCGATTGCTTTGAAACTTGGTATGTAGCATTAAGGACTCTAGTACTACAAAGTTTATATAAATGATGACCTTAGGTTGACCTTGACCTATTTTATGCCAAGATCAAATTTGGTCCTTTAGGCTTTTGAATGGGAAAAGATGAGAAAGTGCATTTTTCTGTTGCGATTGAGCTCTGTGATATGAAAATGCAGTCAACTTCAGCCTCTATAAATACTAGAGGTCAAGGTCATTTAGTGATTTTATAGAAGTGGCCATGGTGGAATAGTTTGCACACTCACTATCCAATCCTATAGAATTGCAGCCTGTTTATTAGCCTGCCTGAGCCGAAAGCTTTCATTTTGGCCACTTGACCTGAGCATATACTGGCAGGTGAGCGATCGTTGCCCTTGGGCGACTTGTTTGTTGTAGTGGTTTCTTTTTACTTGAAAACGGTCAGTTTTTTATACCTTGGCAATCTCTGCCTGCAGTAGTCAGCGCAAAGTCCACAAAGCGCTTGCGCGACAGATCAGGCTGCGCAGAAGTGCATGCTGATCTGAAACTTCAACTTAGATATTATTTAGTTATTCGTAATCAGAAAATTAACACACTTTGCAAACTGGTGCTTATCAGGCTTCGGCATACTAAACATAAAGCGCTAATGAGACTCTGATTTGGCTACGCCGATGCCCAGGCTGATCTTAACCTTCCGTACGGAGATTCTTTGGATTTTTTCATTTCATTTTATTTTATTTGTAAACAGCTAAATGACTTTACTGTGCGGATGGGCAGATAAGTGCTTATCAAGCTGGATGCTAATCTTTTTGTAGGCATTGATGAGCATATTCAATCATAAACTAAACAGAAAAAAGACAACAATATTGGCTTTTTCAAGAAAAATAGTGGTTAGCAGGTTACATTAAGTCATTTACAATTTAACGTGTTGTCTAATCATAGTGTTTAAAGGTCCTAGTCGAAAAAAGGGATTAGCAGTCCCGCGTTACGTTAATCGCGTTGCCTTTGATGCGTCGCTTTAATCATGCAAAAAAAAAAGATGAAATATATAAAAAATGAAAATAAAAATTAATATATGAAATGTTCTTATATTGGTTTCTTAAATAGTTAATAGATAAATAAGTAAGATGTTTAAGCTGACAAATATTACTATAAGAATCCAGCACCTACATGTTTATACGCGGACTTAGAAAATTTCGCTGCTTGTTCTTCTCTTTTGATGAAACGCCGTGGAACTTGATTTTCTGAAGGATTTGGAAGCAAGAAGATCAAAACTCACATTTATGAATTATACATCAATGTAAAGCTAGGAAAGCAATAGGAGTATTTATAACAGGAAAAAATATCACATTTTAACAGAAAATAATGTTTATGATTGTTAAAAATGAGAAACATTGCGTTTCAGCCAACTCTGCCTATCTTCCATGCCGAGCTGCTACCCAGACTCATAATACCTATAGGGAAGCAAGAAGATAAAAAAATAATTTTATAAAATTTAAACCAACACTTAGGTAATAAAATTCCCTGTCTGAATATAACAGGAAAAAAATTGTAACTTTCATAGAACATGGATTTATACGGGTTTTTTAAAATTTTCCCTATACTTTTAATGCAAAATATTGGACAGGTAAGTCAGTTCACACTTTTTCACGGAAACGGATAATATTCGGCTATTTCCGCCTCTATGATGTCGATAGCTGGACATGCATAATAAATGACGAGCGTAAAACACAATAACTCGATAAAAACAGTTGTTCAATGTATATATGGTCCATGAAAAATTAAAATCTGACTTCGTCATACCCTGCCACTGTAAACCTATTCCACTTGTTTCTTTGTTTTGATTCGAGCCGCGACACGAGAAAATCAACAAAGAGGTTGTGGGCCCAGCGCAGACTCAGATCAGACTAGGCATCCGCCAAGTCTGATTGGAGTCTTCACTGTCCGCGTCGAGGTAGCTTAGACCGTTCACTATCCTTTAAGCGCTTAGGAAAGAATCGGATCAGACTGAGCAGATGCACAGGCTGACCTGAGTCTTCGCTGGGCGCACATGCCACTTTGTTGGTTTTCTTGTGTCGCGGCTCAAATGGAGAAGAAAAGTCTGCAGCACAAGCAAGAATGGATAAGCGAAAAGCCAAGAGGTCAGATATTCCCCAGCAGATGGCCACGAAGCTACTCAGTACTGTACAAAATGTATAAGACTAATGGAAAGCTATCAAACAATAGCAACAAAAATAAACCGCCTCAGAAGCACAGTCTTGGAAAGCTCAGTATTAAGACATGCTATGTTTTGTAAATGTAGATTTCGACTTGAAAAATGAGCCTGAAAGGAAAATGTTGCAGGAAATGTCCATTTCAAAGCAGGAAATGGCCGGGCCGGAAATTACGGAAATGCATCAAGTGCATATTACATTAAAAGCGGTCGGAAAAAAGAATCTACTTAAAATCGCTGTCCCATTGGAAAATGCGCGGTCATCATGTCTAAGTCAAACCTTCACCATTGGATAAACTGTTGAGACTATAGGACAAGTAATATGGAAAATATCGGTGTTTATTCAACTTTTCTTGATATACTGTGAAATTCCGAATCCCTTTGGTTCATAAAGAACGTTCTTGTACTTAGAACTTAAGTGTTTTTTTTTTTTTCTTTCTTTCTTTTTTTCTGTTTTTTTTTTTTTTTTTTCGGGGGGGGGGGGGGGGCACCTTATTTAGAAAATAAGGGAGCAGAGAATGGTAAATATTCGGGCAAGTCATGTTGTGTCAGTCTTGTAGTTGGTTGGGGCCGGACGATTGTCTGTTTCTTGGCCCACCGAGGTTCAACTGGTGATCTTCTTTTGCTCCAGTTCTCCAGTGGTGTTGCTGACGTTCTAGGAATCTCCAGGTGTCTCAACACGTTTTTGCTGTCGAGTCCTCATCCTTGCTTCATCACGGTCTTTTTTTTTTATTTTAATTGTTGACCGTCATGACTCTCTGATGAGTTAGGGGACCTCCATACGAACCGAACTACCAACTAATTGTGTGCACCGCGGCGGAGGGTGAGGGTGAAGGTTTGGGCCCAGTAAAACCGGTTTAACCCCTCCCCCCTCCTCCCCAAGTAGTTAATACTGACCGTCCCAAGGCGGTACATTCGTTACGGTTGCATTTGGTTTAATGTTCGGTGCTGTTTAATCTATTGTGTTCTCATTTTAACCCTTCTATAATAAAAATAGAAAATAGGTAAAAATAATTGTTAAATGTTTTTCGTATAATTTGCTTAGTCTGTTTTAACCCTTCTGTTGGTCTAAATTATTTAGTTCAATAAAGATAGCTGAGTTGCCACCTATTTGGGAAAGAGCTGCTGACTCGGCTTATCACTTTAATTTATTGTTAGTTGGGATGTCTTTGTCAGTCTTTCCCTTTGATGTTGGGGATAGGGTTTGGGATCTGATTCAGTCAGTTCCTGAAGTGTAGTTCTCTTTAATTTTTGTAGTTAAATTAACTATAGTAGCAGTCGGTACATGTAAATATGTCTTCTTTACATTCGAGCACATTCTACGATTCGGGCCATAGTAAACATCTTCTGTTTCTTAAAGATCACCATATGTTTGGTGCAGCCAAATCGATTTTTAAGCGACATTTTGATTTCCATATTAAGGGCTATTGCACAACCCGCAGGTTTGCACTATAATCACTGTGTGAGTCGTCCGTCCGTCCGTTATCAATTAGCGAAAACCGTTATCAGTTAGCGAATACGCTTATAACTCTTGAATCGCATGGGATATTTTGACAATATTTTGCATACTTATACATGTCAACATTGTCTAACGACTTGCATGCATAACAACCTTATTTGATGGACGAGGCTCTGCTGAGCACAAGTTGAAAATTTACGGCCAACTACTGAAAATACTCATATTTCTTGAACACCGTGGTAAATATGGTTAAAATTTTGTATGCTTATGTACTTAAATATAGTCCAGCCATCGGCATGCAAAACAGTGATGAGGCTTCACCAAGCATCAATTTGGCCGGTCGAGCTCTTTTATTGAAAATGCTCATAACTCTTGGACCGCTTGGTATATTTGCTTCAAATTTTGTATACTTATGTAATTTAACATTGCCCAGCCACTAGTATGCAAAACAGTGATGAGGCTTCACCAAGCATCAATTTGGCCGGTGGAGCTCTTTCATTGAAAATGCTCATAACTCTTGAACCGCTTGGTATATTTGCTTCAAATTTTGTATACTTATGTAATTTAACATTGCCCAGCCACTGGTATGCAAAACAGTGACGAGGCTTCACCGGGCATCAGTTTGGCCGGTCGAGCTCTTTTATTGTAAATGCTCATAACTCTTGGACCGCTTGGTATATTTGCTTCAAATTTTGTATCCTTATGTAATTTAACAGTGCCTAGCCACAGGTATGCAAAACAGTAACGAGACTTCACCGAGCATCAATTTGGCTGGTCGAGATCTTTTATTGAAAATGCTCATAACTCTTGGACAGCTTGGTATATTTGCTTCAAATTTTGTATGCTTATGTAATGTTACATTGCCCAGCCACTGGTATGCAAAACAGTGACGAGGCTTCATCGAGCATCAATTTGGCAGGTCTAGCTCTTTTATTGAAAATGCTCATAACTCTTGCTCATAACTCTAGAACACCGTGGTGAATATGGTTCAAATTTTGTTTGCTTATGTATTTTAACATAGTCCAGCCACCGGCATGCAAAACAGTGACGAGGTTTCACCGAGCATCAATGCGGCCGGTCGAGCTCTTTTATTAAAAATGCTCATAACTCTTGGACTGCTTGGTATATTTGCCTCAAAGTTTGTATACTTATGTATTTTAACATTGCCCAGCCACTGGTATGCAAATCAGTGACGAGGCCTTTACCAGGCATCAATTTGGCTGGTCGAGATCTTTTATTGAAAATGCTCATAATTCTTGGACCGCTTGGTATATTTGCTTCAAATTTTGTATACTTATGTAATTTAACATTGCCCAGCCACTGGTATGCAAAACAGTGACGAGGCTTCACCGGGCATCAGTTTGGCCGGTCGAGCTCTTTTATTGAAAATGCTCATAACTCTTGGACCCCTTGGTATATATGCTTCAAATTTTGTATACTTATGTAATTTAACATTGCCCAGCCACTGGTATGCAAAACAATGACGAGGCTTCACCCAGCATCAAATTGGCTGGTCGAGCTCTTTTATTGAAAATGCTCATAACTCTTGGACCGCTTGGTATATTTGCTTAAAATTTTGTATACTTATGTAATTTAACATTGCCCAGACACTGGTATGCAAAACTTCTTATCGCACAGCCCGCAGGTTTGCACTATAATCACTGTGTGAGTCCGTCCGTCCGTTATCAGTTAGCAAAAACGCTTATAACTCTTGAACCGCATTCTATATTTTGATAAAATTTTGCATACTTAAACATGTAAACATTATCTAACGACTCGCATGCATAACCGTCTTTTTTGATGGACGAGGCTTTGCTGAGTACAAGTTGAAAATTTATGGTCAAGTAGTGAAAATGCTCATAACTCTTGAAAAACCGTTACAAGATGGCGGATCAGTCAATGTTTTGATTTGGGATGCGAACTTTTTTCTGTGTTTCTTTTCGTCTTGAGGTTTTGTCTAACAGTGACTTATGGAAACTTAAATATGTGTTTTTGATCTATGAGGATCTTTGGAATAACTGGAATACTGTTCTTCAAGTGTATGTATCAGAACTATTTTCTTTTAGCTATTATTATGTAAATCTTACTATAAACTTACTATTAACTTAGTGAGTAGATAACGGTATTGGCACTATTCAACTGGTAGACAACCCCTGGCAAAATTTTTGGCTGATACAGTGGATGTGCAAAAGTAATGAGTACAGAAAGCACTCCGGTACCTATTGCTGCTACTGCTGGTAAGAAAAGAGAGTTAACCTCATCAGAATTTGAAGTAGACACAAAGAAGAATAAATGTGCCTCTGCTTCGTCTGTGTCTGACTTAGAACTTGATATTTCAATTGATCTTGAAAATACAGATAAATCCGGGGAGATCATGTCTTCTAATGTAACACCAACACCTTCGGCATCAGCATCCCCGGCACCTGCACCACATATAGTTATACCACCTACCGAGATGCTGAAGATTTCGGAGATGCTCAAAGAGACCTTCAGAAGTGAGATAGTCACCATGGTTGACTCTGTTGTAACTGGTGTTCTGAAGGGGCTCAAGGAGCGGATCACCTCACTTGAAAATTCCAACGTAGCTCTTGCTCAAGAAAACAGAAGTTTGATTACTCGGCTCGAAGTTCTTGAAAAGCAGGCTGATCAAGCGGAACAGTACAGTAGAAGAAACTGTTTGCGCATTTCCGGGGTCAATGAGGAAGCACGTGAGAACACAGATGACATAGTGATGAAATTACCAGCTGATATAGGCTCCGACATTCAACTATCGCATATAGACAGGAGCCATAGGGTCGGTAATCCCAAGAACAACAGGACCAAGCCAAGGGATATCATAGTGAAGTTTTCAACCTACCGCTACCGGCAAGCATTCTTTAAACAGCGTACCGTACTGAAAGATACTGGCCATCGTGGGGTCTTTGTGAATGAAGATCTGACGAAACTCAGAAGCAGACTCCTATTTGAAGCTCGTAAACTAATAAAAACTGAAGTTGTTAAGGGTGCGTGGACTTCAGATGGCAACATACAAGTGAGGGACCGAATGGATTACGTGCATCGTGTGACTAGCATTGGCGATCTCAGTCAGTTCCATCTACAGGAACCCGTAACTCATGAACAGTTGAGATCTGTCGCGTGTCGTAGTTATGCGAGCGCTGTTTTACCGCAGCCTGGTGCGTCAGGGTCCAGCGTTGTTGCCTAATTTTTTTCATATACTGTATACTGTAGCTGGTTCCCAGTCCACCAGATATGACTGTTTCTTTCTGTTTGTGTATTAGCATTAATTGGCGACTTAGTAATCCTAATAACTTAAGCATTCCGATACGACTTTAAATCAACGTCGATTTAACGTCGTTTAAACGTTGACTGACATTCCGTAGCATAAGCTTTGATGCATCTGTTATCGGCTGTGGTGCCCCCAACGACCTAGTAAGGTTATGGGATAAGTAGAATAGAATAGAATTTTAACCATTCAAATAACCGCACACATGGACGAAAATCCCCCGACGTCAACTTGCGTATACTGGCGAATAGGACCTCAGCAAAATTAGTTCTCATAAGTATCTGTATACTTGTGTTGTACATCGTTGGTGGTGTTCGTATGGATGCGTTTGTGAGCTTTTGCGTCCGTTGCGATTAGTTTTGTTCGTCGGAATATTTTCAACATGTTGATAATTTTGTGACGAATAAAAGTTTCGTCCATCATTCGTTAGAGTTCGTTTCAATACGTTGACCGATCGCAACGTCTTCGCATAGCGTTCGTCAACTGGCGTTAGAGATCGCAGCTCTCAGCTGATTTGCATATCTTGGTCAGCTGATTTGCATATCAAGCGAATGAGGACGATCCCACGACGAATCCAAGCGATAATTTGCGAACTTTTGCGAACTGTAAGGAATATTTGCGTATTGTAGCGAATTGAATCCGATGCATGAAAGCAACAAGTCCAACTTATTCATTCATTTGGAAAATCCGATAAATCCGATAATTTTGGAAAGACAACCCAAACTGACTATTTGTACAGGTAATCGCAGGGATTATCTTACTTGACTCGATTTATTGGCCCACTGTGTGTGCAGCTAATCGATTTTACCTATGGTTTATTACCTTTCCGATAGCGGATTAAAGGCCAATATTACTAGAAGTAACAGAACCTTGACTAATTTGCTTATATCATCGTCACATACGTAATCATTTCTTTTGATACTTGAATCTCGGTATTTTGAGACAGTGACCTATATATAGATATGTATATATAAATCACTGTTAGAGAAAAACATCGACCAGCGTATATGAAACAAGATTAGCATAATAAAAACTTTCTTGTATTCTAATGAAGTTTATTGTAGAAGTGAACAAGACTAACGGGTATTATAAAAAAATATAATATTCATGTATACGCTGATCATGTTGTTCAAAATACACTTTCCCATCTTTCTTTAAACCAAAATGCCTGACTCCCTATAAAAGTGACATCTGAAATGCAGACCTTGATCAGACGCTGCAGAATGCGGCGTCTCATCGAGTCCATCGCAGTTTGCAGTGACTACAGGAGAAAGAGGACTATGCAGTTATGGGTTCAAGTCAACAACAACAAAAAAAAAAAAATGATAATAATAATTACTTTTATTTTTTTGTTCATATTAAAATCTCTTCCGCGTGACAAAGAAACATATATTTATCGCACCACAAACACCCCTCATACTTTGGCATCAGCAAATAGTGTAGACCCCGATAAGACTGTTTCTGAAAATCAGCTTGATCTGAGTCTGCAAAACTGGCCCTTCGGCCAATTCCTCTGTAATGCGTGATAAATTCAACTGCTCCAAACTTTTAAGATAAGTACAGTATAGTGCGTTTGCGTAAAAGTGGAGGGCAATAAATCGATTTAATTTCTTTAATACTGAATAGATTTTCATGAAACTTTGCATACAATAATCTGTTACTCATGCTAGGAAATGTAGAATTTTTTGACATTTGAATAAAAAGTTTCTCTATTAATCATTACCATTTTTCTTCTCAGTTTTATGCAATCCTTACATAGGAGGTAACCATAATGGTACAACAGCCATTGTTGTTCTATAGTTACTATACTGTGGTCTGAAATGTGTTCACTCACTACTGAGTAAACAAGAGGCTTTTAAGATAATTGGCCAGTCATTTGAAAAGGATTTTCTTGTGTGTTTCCCCTATATATAAGTAAATGTCCATATAAGGGCTGCACACTTGGACGGACACACGGCGCCAAGTGTGTGCAACTATGTTTACGTACCGTTGAGCCACTTGGGTAACGTCGATACGAAAATTGAACAGAACAGAACAGAACAGGGCTGCACATAATATAGTGTGTACAACACTGGCTGTTCCAAATACTGCACCAACCAAGCGTAAAACTTCAAAGATTAGGGACAGATTTTAACATGCAGTTGATCTGGCAATTTTTTTATTTAATTGTCAAAAAAATCTGAGATTCCTTGCATGAGTTCGTATGGGTAATAGATTATGGTCTGCAAAAATTCGTGAAAATTTATTAAGTAGTCAAGAAATAAAATCGATTTTTTGCCCTCCACTTTTTCGCAAACGACCTTATACCAGTCCGGATTAGCGTTTATCAATTTACTCAAACTAATCTCTTATCGGGAATCATAATTGTTTATGCGAACAGTGACGGTTCGGATCAAACTGTATTTTGCTACGCTTATCTGGTCTTTGCTGACAAGTCTGATCAGTTTGCGCATCAGCATAGGCTTATGATCACAGATCTTGGTGAATGATATTCTTTGGAATTTTAGAATAATTCCGATTGCGATAGTTATGTATTTACCCAATAAGACATTGCGACCGCGCAAACTAATCAAAAACTCTGGTCTTATCAGTCTGTGCAGGCTTATCTGAATACTGTTGATTAACAACTTGAGCAGATGCGAAAATTGATCAGAAATAGCTGATATGCAGGCTGATTATTTTTATTCTTTTCCTGTTCAGACATAGCATATTCAAATAATACGAAAATATTATTGAAAAGAAAAAAAGATAAAACACAATAACAGTTTTGTTATCAAGCAACGATATTTGCGTTTCCTAAAGATGTTTGGACTGTCATAATCTGTTGATGACGAATGGTTAATGTCAAGCCGCGCGGCGTTCATGTTTATTACATTTGGATATATCAATTTATCGGTCATAAAATACGAGATTAACTTGACCAAGCTGTCATAAATAATTCGGGTATTGTACTAACAGTTAAAGATAGACTGATAGAAAAATAAAGGTCAAATATTTGCTTTTTTGGGGGCGAAAAGCATTTGTATATGTTAAATGCCAATAAAGAATTTGTATTTGTATTGTATTTTGTATTTAATTTGTAGATTATTTGTTTGTGTGTTCGCAAAATGATCAGAATATTTCTCAAAACTTTTTAAAGCGTGTGCCCGAATCAGCTTGAGCATGTGCGCAAACTATTTAAAGCCGGCAATCTGTTCTCAGTTTGCGCGGATAAATACAAAGACTGCGCACACTGATCGGTCTCTAATCTGTAAACAAAATTACATTATCTTCATAGAATAGTAAGGTGTTCTGAAACAGTTTGAGAGGAGAAGCAGACTGGTCAGATTGTTTGCAGTTACAACACAACGTTTCTCACCAGACTAGTCTTGGTCTGCGCTGTTGGCCACAAATACATTTTACGGTTATGATATGAAGATAGAAAAAGCTTATTCGCGCAAACTGATCATAACCATTGGTAGATGACAAAATAGTTTTATAATAAAATAAATAATATTGCAATTTATGCAATCTCTGATAAGTGCCTATTCTATTCGCGCAAACTGATCATAGTCATCATTAGACGAAGGAACTGACATTTACAATAATCGAATTGTACTATCTTCAAGACGTGTAATAACAGGCAACGATATACTCTCGCTTCAAATATTTGATATTTGTAGTCAGGTCACAATATTTTTAAGAGTTTTCAGTATGCGATGTTGGCTCAAAAGGAGGTGTTTTGCAGATATATTGTGAAGACACGGAACCGGCTGCGCAGCTAGTAATGTGTGTTGTAAAAACAAAGTTATGACAGTAAAATTAGCGAATATTGAGTATACAAAGAGTTTGGTATGCCAATTAGTTTTGTCGAATAATGAAGCGCATCGCTCTTTTATTTCTTTCAATTCGGCGCCTTTTTTAGCAAAGAGAATAATTTAGACGCCAGTTTTCACACTTCTTATTTCAATCATCGGGAGACAAACTGTGAATTACTAAAACTACTATTTATTCCAGGGAAAAGCAATTAATCAAAAAATACGACCAAAAAATGTGCGTCTTAGATTAGCCTGCACATTTCTGTGTCAATATTATTTATTTGTTCATTTATTTATTATCATAATGGCTAATCTGCAAGTGACGCTCTGGATCCCTGACCAGACTGCGAATTAACTGCTGTGTACCGATTCTTTCACTGTGTCAAACACACACTCAAAAACAATATTAAATTTCCTAATTAAATATGCAGAAAGACATCATTTAATGAATTTGCAGAAACAAATGAGTACATTTTTTTCCTTGTGAAAGTAAAATATTCACTTTCCGTTTGCTTTCTCTGAAAAAAAGACTTGAAAAAACTTGTTCTTTATTTATTTGCACTTGAATATGTGATTATATTTCTATGATTTAAACTTGTTTTTGCTGTCTATGTATTTTCTAAATGTGTCATTTCTGTCCTGTTTGTATTATTTATACTTTTTATTAAAATGTACTCGTCAAGTTTTATAAATTCTGTCAAAATATCTAACAACGGGAATGTTTCACATTAAACAGCTAAATAGCGGCTAAAATGCATATTATCAAAATATTATTTTCAGTATTCATGCGTCGATATAGCAATACTACAAATCAGTTATAAAGATCTGATAAAAATGTGTGGACTAAAGCTAAAATAGCCAGGGGGAATTCGGACAGGTATAAGCTTCACGCTTAGGCTAAGATTTCTAAAAATAGATTCGGGTGCAATTTGTGACAATTTAAAACAATTAAGTTTGTAAATACCCTTAAAATCCCCCAATTTATTTTCATTTTTTCCCAATAAAAATTATAACATTAGAAAGAAAAATTATTGGAGATATGATATCCGTATGCATATTTTTTGCAACTTTATATTTGAAAATGATATTTGGAATAAAAGAAGGATACCCACTGCATCTTCAGTGCTGTTTACTATATAAGTATTGCATTTAGAGGGTCACATTTTCAACCTAAAAATCCCCCAATTTAATATTTACGTAAAATTTTGAAAAAATATGTAAAGGATAGCACTTAAATTGAATATTATGAATCTGTATGCATATAAATTCAGTATTAATTAATATTTTTACAATTTTCTGTGAACCATTGGTTTCCTATCCAATCTAATGCATTTCACGCCACAGATAATATCGATTAGTGTCAACTCGTATGATCAGATAAGTTAGGCTTGATTATAACGATAAGTTAACGTTCAGAAAACGAACGGTATACGCTGGCATACGAATCAAAACAAAGGGTAAAGACGACAGACGAATCCATGCGAGTCATAGCCCTCAATCGGATTGGATATTGTTATATGAGCTAATCGAGCACAGCCTGCTTTCGAAATCCTGTTTTTTCGCGCTACCCTGTCGAAACAGGCTATATTATTTTTTCTTTAAACCTTTACCTCACGGAAATAAAAATCACTTACATGCTACCTGCTACACCTTGCTTATATGACTGCATTATTATTAATTTTTTGTTTTGTTTTGTTTTATGTTGTGCAACCAACTCGCCCTGTCAAGGTTTCGACCCCGCCAATGATGCAACTGCATTTTTGTCCCGATGTTTTTCTTCATATTTCAACAAATACACATGCGCAGATTAATTGTATTAGGCATATGCATCCCATAAATATGCTACACGCTGATTCCGTTTACTTACCCGATACATGTACCTATATCCCTGAAATAGGATTATTTTTTCCGTTCACAACAGTCTCGGAGAAGAAAACAGATAAGACCGAGTCCAGTCCAGTGTCAGATATATGCGCACTCCTAATTAGCAAGACGCTGTTTCCGTTTACCCACCTGATTCATATACCTATTTCCATGAAATAAGATGTTTTTTTTTTTTTTTTGTTTGTTTTTTTTGGGGGGGGGGGTCGATTACAAGTCTTGGAGAAAAATCACGACGTTGAAATGACGTCGTACTGACGTTAATGCGACGTTGGGACGTCGCAACGACGTCAGTACAACGTCATTTCGACGACATTTGCCCCAAGGGAGCTTTCCTGAAGTACTCTCTGTGCCAGATTTGTCAGGATTTTTTTTTCATTTTATTCTTTTTTGTTTTTATTCCTGAATCTGATTCTTACCACACCTTTCCGTCTTTGAGAGCACATCCCAAGGCCATTCTCATCACTACTGTGGTACTTAACAATCAGTTTACCAGTACTAAGTGCACATACTTCCACCAGTAATTGACAATTTCCCTTAAATCAGCAGCAGAAGAAACGAAAGTATGTGGCCTGCCAGGGTATCAAACCCGGGACCTCTGGCTCATGAGTCAGACGCACTAATACCGACTGTGCTATGCAGCAATGCTTTTTGGTTTAAACGGTAGTCGATTCAAGGCATTGAAACATAATATGAGCTGCGACACCACAGAACAACAAAAAGCAAGTGCGCTTGGCGAAGACTCTGGTCAGTCTGGACATCCGCCCAGTCTGATCATAGGTTTGGCTGTGTGCTTAAAGGGTAGCTCAGGGCCAAAGCTAGCTTTATGCAGACAGCAAAGACTCTGATCAGATTGGTCGGATGCAAGGCTGGTCCGAGTTCTCGTGGCACACATTCCACTTTGTCGAGTCGTGACTCATATACATTTAATATAGGATCAGATGACAAGCTATGCTTTTTTATGAGTTCATATTCTTCATTTTAAATAGGACAGTCAGTGGGAAAAGTCATTCAATGTTTGCTTTATTTTTCAACAATCAGTTCTGCATTCATTTAGTAGCCTAATAGCTCAGTGGGATATGTACTTGCCTGCTAAGCGATCAATCCGGGTTCGATTCCTTCTGGAGATGGATATCTTTTCAACCATAAAGAGGGTTCTGCATTGCACAAGGCATTCATTATCACCCTCCCATTGTCCTGAAATACTTTTGACAAGAATGTAAAATGGCAAGTCATCCAACCTTAATTCTTCTTCACCTATTTTCTCCCAACATTTAATGAGAGGGGGTTGTGCGATGGTTTATGAGCACGTCTGCTAATCACCGGCTGCCGTAGTCAAATGATCTGGGAATCTCGGTTATGGTGCAATATGTCCAGGGTTTGAATTCCGGTTGGGCCATCCATTGATTGGAAAATTCTTTCAACCCAGCAATAACAGGTACCCTTTTTTATTCAGGGAAGGATAACATAGGGAAAGGCGAGACATGCCTAGGATACACTGTGGGCCACTGCCAGTGCTGCCACTTGGCTCTGGCTTGATCTCCTGCTACTCCTGTCTTTCAAATGAGACTACATTTAACTGTGGTCCCCTTTAAGCTGTGTTGCTGAGATAAACCTGTAAATCTGAAAGTGTTCACTCAACATTTAAAGCATAGCTCATTCATTTGTAACTCCAAACAAGTGCAGCTGTTTAGATTTATTATTTTGTTGACCACTATTAAGAACAAGAATTCCGCAAACTGCTCTGTTTCGCCTTTCTGCTCAGTGTCACAAAACAGAGCTAAACCCGAAAACGCGACAACTTTTACACCACCATTGCTGGAGAAGCAACAGCTATGTCTCACTTTCTGCTAGTCGCATGCATTTACGCAATAATCATGATTGTGTTTCTGTGTTGTTTTTTTTGCAATTACACCCAGTGGTTCTGGAGAAGAAATTGATATTGTTGTTTTTGCTATTTTTAAAAAAAAGGCGGCCATCTTGGATTTTCAACCTGACCCAGTTTTACAATTCTGAATCCGTGGAGTCAGGTCATGCTCCATGTGAAATTTTAGAACCATGGGACCAGTAGCTTTACATAATAAGATGTTTGAAATTTTGTTTTTTGGTGTTGACGGACGACGCACGACAGACGCATTGGTATGACAATGGCTCACTATGGCCCTTCGGGCCAGGTGAGCTAAAAACATGTTAATTTATTTTTCATATTGATCATGTGTATAAAGTTTCATGTTCTATCTCTTACAGTTCTTGACTTACAGATGGGAAGCAGACAGACAGATGGGCAGACAGATGGACAGGCCCAAACCAATATGCCCCCACAGTTGTGGGGCATAATAATGAAGCTATAATACAATGCATATATACAAGAGGGAATCAATGCACACAGTTGCTAGTATATCAATGGATAAAACACACACATGTAGTTAAGTCACAAAACATTTAAGGTGAATGGGTACACTCTCAGGGGCAGCAACTCTGCCATTTTTATTTATGCCTCCTTCTAAATATGGGTCAACTCTTTAAGTGAAAAAAATTGTTTCCCTAGGAGTAAATTAAATTCTTTCCAAGAAGGCTCCATTTTTGAAAAAAAATCATCTCGGGGAGCAAACAGGAAGTCACTAAAGTTGTTCCCCTTTGTAAAAATAAACAAAAAAACATGAGCGAAGCAAACAGAAAGTGACTAATGTTGTTTCCCTTTGGTGGAAAATCATGAGGGAAGCAAACAGGAAGTCCAAACAGGAAGTCACTTAAATTGTTCCCTTTGTAAAAATGAATGAAAACATAAAAATGTACCCATACAAGTTGTAATTTCATATTTGAAAACAACTTTAACAGCACCCTAAGCGGAGCAATATACGCCCATTTCTGAGTGAGTTTCAGTCCCTGTCAGTACCTTGGACTAATCTCTAGTCTTGACAATCAGCCACTGTAAGTAATAGGGAGCAAGTCCGAGCCACCATTCCCATATGACACACACCATTTAACCTCAGCTACACTGCTATATAGAGTTTCATCAAGATATTCCAAACAATAGGGTTCTCACAAGAATAGCCTTAGAAATACTAATCAAAGGGATGTAACTCCAAAAATAAGGGAAGCAATTATTTTTGTGGAAGACATACTGTCTCAACCTAATACACATTGCTATAAAAGTTTGTCAAGATATTCCATACAGTTACCTAGTTATTACTTGCACTAGAACAGCCTTAGTTAATCCATAACTCCAAAACTAGGGAAGGGGGAGCTAGTACTTTTATAAAAGGCACATTGCCTCAACATAATACACATTGCTGTAAATTTTCATCAAGATCTTCCATACAGTTGCCTATTTATGGCTTGCCCAAGAACAGCCTTAGAAATTAATCAAAGTAAGGTAACTCCAAAAATGAATAAGGGGATGCAATCATTCTTATATGTGACATACTATGTCAACGTTATATAAATTGCTATTAAGTTTCATCATGATACTTCAAAGGTTTACCTAGTTATGGTAATATGGGTACCTAGTCATGAGGTGTACAAATATACATGTGTAGTCTAAATAAATAATCAAAGAGACGACTCCAAAACTAAGTAAAGGGGAGCAGCCATTCTTGTATGAGACACTGTCTGAACCTCAATATACGCCCGTTTCTGATTGTTTGCACCTTTTCATCCTTTTCTACATTGCTATTAAGTTTATCAAGATATTCCAAACATTAGGGTTCTCAAAAGAAACGCCTTAAACAGTAATCAAAGGGATTTAATTCTACAAAGAAAATAAGGAAGGGGAAGCAATTTTTCTTAATTAGACATACTGTCTCGACCTAATACACATTGCTATAAAGTTTCGTCAAGATATTCCATACCGTTACCTAGTAATGACTTGCCGAAGAATAGTCACTGAAATTAATCAAACGGATGTTACTCCATAAATAAGGAAGGGGGAGCAATAATTATTATATAAGATACACAGCCTCGACCTAATACACATTACTATAGATTTTAATCAAGATATTATATTCTGTATGGTTGCCTAGTGGACTAGTGGACTTGTACAACTAAGGCTCGACTAACGACCAACGACTAAACTAACGATGGCGGATTGTCTGACAAGTTTGCGAAAACGAAATTCCCGACTTCAGAAACTTTTGGTGGCATATATAAGGTCTCTAAGCTCGTGAACAAAGTTTTCCAGTTTCTTTCTTGAATAGTGATAAAATGATAAATCACAACCCCTTCTTTTCAAATAAAGCAAAAAAGGAAAACGAGCTAGATCCGCCATGCTTTGTTGTTTATTTAACCGTGTACAATGACGTGTATTTCACCTTTGTGCATAGTTGTACATCTTTACTAAAATGAGTTGTTGTTATTCATTTGTGTGATTGATATTTGGGTTGAAAATGGCCGAACAAGCCAGTGGAACAAGCATGAGAAGGATGAAATTTCGAGTGGAAAAGTCCTCCGAGGGCGAGAAAGCCTCGGAGTGTTTTCTACCTCTAGTGGGTTAGCTGGGCGGTCGGGTCGGGCGATGGTGATGGGTAGCTTTCAGTACTGGTGCGTCCTACTTATTTTGATTATTTTGGGGCAAGGACCGGCAGTGCTTGCTATCTTGCAGTAGATACGGGAAGGGTTGTTTGGACGTTTTTCTCTCATCTGTCCTTTCTCCTTTCTCGCCTACTCTCTGGGAGACGGCTCGATATAGACTGAAATACTATCTCAAAGGGCCGTTAAAACCTAAACGACCAAACAACTAATTGTCTCCTGCTGTCATTGTCGTAAACAAAGAAATATTTTTTTTAAAAATCCTACAACTACATATAGTACCCTGGTGCAATGGTATGAGAGTCGGACCTGTATATGGTCTCCGGCTGAAAGCAAATATTTCCAAACAACTTGACGCGTTACAGCTCTTTATTTTCCTTCTCTCACACTCACCTCCTCCCCCCCCCCCCCCCCCCCCCAAAAAAAAAAAAAAAAAAGTAAAACGAAATAATCAATGAAATGGTTTCATTAGTTTTCATCACCTCCAGAGCTTTCAATTTTCTCAATGTTTTGCAAAATTTCGTAGCATACGGGTCAGATCGGATATTTTGCCAATTCTAGTAAGCTCCTAACAGTGTAGAGCCTATATGAATATACTGCGATAGTGACCTAGCATACACATTTTCCCCAATACCTCCAAAAACGGTTCCTTCCCAGCGGTTCCGCGGAACGATTCCATAATAGAACCGTCTGGGTGCCCGAGTCCGTCTGTCATCTGTATCAAATTCAAAGATAGTGTGCACGTTGTTCCTGGGATCGGTATCCCACCAAGCCGCCCAAAAACGTGCCTGAGAACGATCGATTGATTGGGGCCTCGGTTTAAATTATTATCTGGAATCGAAGAAGAGCGAAACGTCGAAATATATGACAAGAACGCTCATACGAACGGCTAAGCAATGCTTTTGTGTGAAGCGCTCAGTAGACTTACAAGACCAGCACCACTATCCGAGGTATAGGTCCAAATGCAACATAATTGCATGTAAAACATTTCGAAGAAAGCTTCAGAATAGAATAGAATGACGACATTCGGAGAATAAGTTGCAGAGTTCTAGATGCGAGTGGGCACTGGGTGACAATTTTTGTCAGATCTGCTTATAAACCCCTCATCCGAACCGCCTCAACGAGGCTGGATGAGGGACCACAAGCCTGTCAGTTCATCTGCCGTCACACTGTGTCTGGGCAGGCTTATACATACTAAGCGGTTAACCTGGTTACCAATACTGAGTGCACATACTTCAGCCAGTAACAGACAACTACCCTTGCCGGCGGTCCGCTAGCGCAGTCGGCATCGCGTCAGACTGCAGGTCAAGGGGTCCTGAGATCGATTCCCAGACAGGCCACATAACGCTCGTGGAGACTGATCATGAAATATTTTCTACGGTCATTCTTTCCCTTCTGCTGATTCAAGAAGGGCAGTTGTCAGTTACTGGCGAAAGTATGTGCACTAAGTACTGGTTAAACGTTTAGGAGGTCTAATTAAAATCTTAAAGAGCTTCTTCGAGAGCAGAGAACACATTCGAAAGAAGGAACATGGGCCATACCATGGAACAGTGTCATGGAACAGTTTGAGTAGGTTAACTGACCGCCTCGACATGACCTTAGCTGTTTACTTGGCCGTAAATACTCAACAAAAAAACAAACAAACTCACAACTGCCCTTTAGTCAGCGGAAGGGAGAGAATGAGAGTAGAAAATATTTCATGATCAGTCTTCACGACTGTTCAGGGGCCGGGCTGGGAACCGAACTCGCGACCGCTTGATCTGCAGACCGACGTGCTGCCGACTGCGCCAGACGGCTCGGTAGGACACATGTCAAATTCTGAGGGTACCAAACTCTCTGCATAGGGTAAAGGTAATTTCTAGAATCTCCATGTGTAACGCCTTTCGTGCCTGAACTGGTCCTCCATGTGTGAACGAGACCTTGGCATGTAAATGGGCGGGTCATCAATGAAAACAACGAAAACAACAAAAAAAAAACAACAGGTAATGTGAATTGAATCTCCTCCAGTGACCGGGTCCTCCATGGTCGGAAAGGATTCACCACGTGTGAACGAAACCGTTATAGGTGAACCTGCACGTGTGAACATGTATTCTACGTCTGACAGGGCCTCCATGTATGAACATTTCTGCTTGTTAGAATGGCTTCTCCAGGTGTGGACGAGATCCCCACATATAAACGGGACGGGACGTGTGAACGAGATAGGTACATATGTACGTATGAACAAGACATCCACCTGTGAAAAGGTGCTGCACGCTAGATGGAGACCTTCGCGGGTCCTGTATTTTTCAAAGATCCAGCACGTAAAACGGGACATGCAGTCTGATCATCCAAGTATGCAAGGGATCGCCACAGGCGAACGGACAATCCACGGTTGAACGGGCTCTGCGCCTGTGAAGTGTAAACGGGACCTCCACGTGTTAACGGGATCCGCATGTGAGAAAGGAACCTTCATTTGTGAACGGGTCCTCCATATATGATCAGGAACTGCATTTGCGAACAAGACCGCCACCTGTAAATGGATCTTCCAAGAGTGAACGGACCTCCACATGTGTATTGGACCGCTACATGTGAACGGGGTCTGCAAAAGTGAGCGACATATGCAAGGCTGTACCTGCGAAAAGGGAACTACATATGCGAACGGGATGTCCATATAGGAACGGGGCTTGCATTTATCAGCGGATCCTCTACGTGTTAATGGGACTGTCGATGTGTGAACGAAACGTGAATGTATGAACAGGCCTCATTCTGATGTAACATTTAGCCGCAGATGCGCAATACGTGAATATTATACAAGTTTCTATCACAAATATGTTTGGACTGTATTGGCTAGTTTCAAGGAAACATAGCGAGTTGCGACTCTAGACTGACCCTAGACGAATCCCCCTCCCAAGGAAAAATGCTATACAAGATTCTAGTTCAGTTCAGTTCAGTTCAGTTCAATTCTCTTATCGACGTTTCCCAAGTGGCTCAACGGTACGTAACCATAGTTGCACACACTTGGCGCCGTGTGTCCGTCCATACAAGATTCTATCACAAATATGTTTGGACTGTATTGACAGGTTTCAAGGAAAAAAAGCGAGTTGCGACTCTAGACTAATCCTAGATAAATAAAATAAAATTCACGTGTCTTGTCTAAGTAATGCAGAAGACAACTTTTAAAGGAAGGGACCATTTGCCTTTTAAAATTGTCCAGGGGTAGCAAGTTTTTCATTTTAAACGGTTCCTAACTGGCTAAGTAATGACTGTCATCAGACTGCCACTGTTTGGTTTGATGGACTTTCGAATAGGGACAAACTACATCTTCAAGACAAAATGCTTGCAACAGATCGGCGCGTAGAGTTGGGGAGGGCGGAGGGGTTGGGAGTCCTGTGGGATTATAATTTTCTCTGCCTCGTCTTTGTCTCAACCCTATCTTTCCTTTCTACTATCGCGTTGTGAGACGGCTCGGCGTAACTCAAATATCATTACTCAGCAAAACAAACAACAAACCATCAAACCAAATGCCGATTCAAGTATTGGCTTCAAGCACGTTCTATTTTAGGTTTTCATTATTTACTGTTACTCAACGTTCAGGACCGCCGTGCAGTGCAAAGTTAATGTTGACGTCGGCTTAACGAAAACGCTCGTAAATGGCATAATCTATCTATCACATTTTGAAGTCATACAGGCAACAACTCTAGCAAAAGAGAGAGCAGTTATCGCTTTGGGCTCGGCCATGTCGTGACGTTACACTTGAACGCTTTGAAGGTGGAGTGATAGAAGTTACGTTTAACAAATAAGAGTCAATGTCTTACCCTAAGGTGAATGGGTATACTTTCAAAGGAAACAACTCTGCCATTTTCATTTTTTGCCTCCCTTTTCAACGAGAGTCAAGTGATAAACAGAATTACTTGCCTCCCCCCCCCCCTGCGTGCAGAAAAGTTCTTTCCTTTAAGCGCAGACCCCATTTTAATGGTTTTTATCTTCCAGGGAAGCAAATAGGAAGTCACTAACATTGTTGTTGTTTCCCTTTCCAAAAATGGCGGACATACATCGACGTGTACTCTTTTACCTAAATATTTTTTTTCAGGTGACCTTTAGCCTTTCTTACTTATTGTTGAGGATTGGGGAAATGTTGAGTACAAGTTCTAAACATAATTCACACTGAGGTTCAAACTTTCCACGCGTCTCGTATTGTTACAAAAAGTCCAGGGGCCGGTTGTTCAAAACTAACGACGTCGTTAATTAACGTTTCGTTAAAATTTCAACCGTTAATATCTCAAATAAGCCAATATTTTTTGTTGAAAAAATGTGAAGAGCTTTTGCACTGCAAAAGCTTCTCACATTTTATCAACAAAAATATCAGTGTATTTGGTTATGAAGTCATAAAACACTTAACGAGTTGACCTCTTAACGAGCTCGTTAGGCTAACATCTTTGAACAACTGGGCCCAGGCTGCCATTCGTCTCTGTAGGCCTCGTTTTAATTTAGCCACATACCTAAATCTTGGGCCACTGCTGGTGTAATATTAAAATTTGAACCTGTTGAAAAAATGACCCAACTGGCCACTTTTCAATGTTGAATATAGACCCATAGAGCATTTTTCGGTGTTGAAAATTGACCTGGGTCAAGTTTCAACATTGAGAATTGACACGTGGGGTCATGTTTTCACGAGGTCAAAATTTAATGTTATCCGGCTCCAGAACCTCGGGGCGAATACCCCATCATTTAAAGTTTGTTTACATTGTAGTATACTAATCAGTTCTCCCGATCCAATATGATTTATATTTGATGTGACGCAAAGGATGTCAATTTTTATCAGGTTTGGCAACGTCGAAATCTACAGTCACATTGGACGCTTCAATGGATATATATATAGCCGTTCACTATTCTAAACAGTGAGTTTAGTCTTTAGTCAATAGCCGATAGCAGCGTTAGTCCAGTACAACTAACGCTGCTATCGGCTATTGACTAAAGACTAAACTCACTGTTCTGAATAGTGAACGGCTATATATATATCCATTGAAGCGTCCAATGTGACTGTAGATTTCGACGTTGCCAAACCTGATAAAAATTTACATCCGTTGCGTCACATCAAATATAAATCATATTGAATCGGGAAAACTGATTTGTATACTACAGTGTAAACTTTAAATGATGGGGTATTCGCCCCGAGGTTCTAGAGCCGGATAACATTAAATTTTGACCCCGTGAAAACATGACCGCACGCCTCAATTCTCAATTTTGAAACTTGACCCAGGTCAATTTTCAACACTGAAAAATGCTCTATGGGTCGATATTCAACATTGAAAAGTGGCCAGGTGGGTCATTTTTTCAACAGGTTCAAATTTTAATATTACACCAGCAGTGGCGCAAGATTTAGTTATATGGCTAAATTAAAACGAGGCCTACAGAGACGTGTGGAAGCCTGGACTTTTTGTTACAATACGAAACGCGTGGAAAGTTTGAACCTCAGTGTGAATTATGTTTAGAACTTGTACTCAACATTTCCCCAATCCTCAACAATAAGTAAGAAAGGCTAAAGGTCACATGAAAAAAATATTTAGGTAAAAGAGTACACGTCGATGTTTTTCCGCCATTTTTGGAAAGGGAAACAACAACAATGTCAGTGACTTCCTATTTGCTTTCCTGGAAGATAAATTCCATTAAAATGGGATCTACGCTTAAAGGAAAGAACTTTTCTGCACGCAGGGGGGGGGGGGGGGCAAGTTATTCTGTTTATCTGTTTAACACTTGACTCTCGTTGAAAAGGGAGGCAAAAAATGAAAATGGCAGAGTTGTTTCCTTTGAAAGTATACCCATTCACCTTAGGGTAGACATTGACTCTTATTTGTTAAACGTAACTTCTATCACACCAACTTCTAAACGTTCAAGTGTAACGTCACGACATGGCCGAGCCCAAAGCGATAACTGCTCTCTCTTTTGCTAGAGCTGTTGCCTGTATGACTTCAAAATGTGATAGATAGATTATTTGATTTACGAGTGCTTTCGTTAATATGTTCTATAAAAGAGTTATCCTTTGGAAGCAAGGATCACACCAAAGAACTGAAAACTGTCGAGTGTACAAGTCGACGTCAACATTAACTTTGCACTGCACGGCGGTCCTGAACGTTGAGTGACAGTAAATAATGAAAACCTAAAATATAACTTGCTTGAAGCCAATACTTGAATCGGTATTTGGTTTTGTTTTACTGAGTAATGATATTTGAGTTACGTCTCACCGTCTCACAACGCGATAGTAGAAAGGAAAGATAGGTTTGAGACAAAGACGAGGCAGAGAAAATTATAATCCCACAGGACTCCCAACCCCTCCGCCCTCCCCAACTCTCCGCGCCGATCTGTTGCAAGCATTTTAGTCTTGAAGATGTAGTTTGTCCCTATTCGAAAGTCCATCACACCAAACAGTGGCAGTCTGATGAAAGTCATTACTTAGCCAGTTAGGAACCATTTTAAAATGAAAAACTTGCTACCCCTGGACAATTTTAAAAGGCAAATGGTCTCTTCCTTTAAAAGTTGTCTTCTGCATTACTTAGACAAGACACGTGAATTTTATTTTATTTATCTAGGGTTAGTCTAGAGTCGCAACTCGCTTTTTTTCCTTGAAACCTGTCAATACAGTCCAAACATATTTATGATAGAATCTTGTATAGCATTTTTCCTTGGGAGGGGGATTCATCTAGGGTCAGTCTAGAGTCGCAACTCGCTATGTTTCCTTGAAACTTGTCAATACAGTCCAAACATATTTGTGATAGAAACTTGTATAATATTCACGTATTGCGCATCTGCGGCTAAATGTTACATCGGAATGAGGTCCTGTTCATACATTCACGTTTCGTTCACACATGGACAGTCCCATTAACACGTACTAGAGGATCCGTTGAAAAATGCAAGCCCCGTTCCCATATGGACATCCCGTTCGCATATGTAGTTCCCTTTCGCAGGTACAGCCTTGCAGATGTCGTTCACTTGTGCAGGCCCCGTTCACATTTAGCAGTCCAATACACATGTGGAGGTCCGTTCACTCTTGGAAGATCCATTTACAGGTGGCGGTCCTGTTCGCAAATGCAGTTCCTGATCACATATGGAGGACCCGTTCACAAATGAAGGTTCCTTTCTCACATGCGGATCCGGTTAACACGTGGAGGTCCCGTTTACACTTCACAGGTGCAGAGCCCGTTCAACCGTGGATTTTCCGTTCGGCTGCGGCGATCCCTTGCATACTTGGATAATCAGACTGCATGTCCCGTTTTACGTGCTGGATCTTTGAAAAATACAGGACCCGCGAACGTCTCCATCTAGCGTGCAGCACCTTTTCACAGGTGGGTGTCCCGTTCATACGTACATATGTACCTATCTCGTTCACACCTCCCGTCCCGTTTATATGTGGGGATCTCGTACACACCTGGAGGAGCCATTCTAACAAGCAGAAATGTTCATACATGGAGGCCCTGTCAGACGTAGAATACATATTCACACGTGCAGGTCAAATTAACATCTTCTTGTTTGGTTCACCTATAACGGTTTCATTCACACGTGGTGAATCCTTTCCGACCATGGAGGACCCGATCACTGGAGGAGATTCAATTCACATTACCTGTTTTTTTGTTGTTGTTGTTTTCGTTGTTTTCATTGATGACCCGCCCATTTACAATCCAAGGTCTCGTTCACACGTGGAGGACCAGTTCAGGCACGAAAGGCGTTACACATGGAGATTCTAGAAATCACCTTTACCCTATGCAGAGAGTTTGGTACCCTCAGAATTTGACATGTGTCCTACCGAGCCGTCTAGCACAGTCGGCAGCACGTCGGTCTGCAAATCAAGCGGTCGCGAGTTCGATTCCCAGCACACTATCTTTGAATTTGACACAGATTACAGACGGATTCAGGCACCCAGACGGATCTATTATGGATTCGTTCCGCGGAGCCGCTGGGAAGGAACTGTTTTTGGAGGCATTGGGGAAAAATGTGTATGCTAGGTCACTATCGCAGTATATTTATATAGGCCCTACACTGTTAGGAGCTTTCTAGAATTGGCAAAATATCCGATTTGCCCCGTATGCTACGAAATTTTGCAAAACAATGAGAAAAATTGAAAGCTCTGGAGGTGATGAAAACTAATAAAACCGGAGGAGGAGAGAGAAGGAAAATAAAGAGCTGTTACGCGTTAAGATGTTTGAAAATATTTGCTTTCAGCCGGAGCCCATATACAGGTCCGACTCTCATACCATTGAACCAGAGTACTATATGTAGTTGTAGGATTTAAATTCTTTGTTTACGACAATGACAGCGGGAGGTAATTAGTTGTTTGGTCGTTTAGGTTTTAACGGCCCTTTGAAATGGTATTTCAGTCTATATTGAGCCGTCTCCCAGAGAGTAGGCGAGAAAGGAGAAAGGACAGATGAGAGAAAAACGTCCAAACAACCCTTCCCGTATCTACTGCTAGATAGCAAGCACTACCGGTCCTTGCCCCAAAATAATCAAAATAAGTAGGACGCACCAGTACTGAAAGCTACCCATCACCATCGCCCGACCCGACCGCCCCGCTAACTCACTAGAGGTAGAAAACACTCCGAGGCTTTCTCGCCCTCGGAGGACTTTTCCACTCGAATTTTCATCCTTCTCATGCTTGTCCCACTGGCTTGTTCAGCCATTTTACACCCAAATATCAATCACACAAATGAATAACAACAACTCATTTTAGTAAAGATGTACAACTATGCACAACGGTGAAATACACGTCATTGGACACGGTTAAATAAATAACAAAGCGTGGCGGATCTAGCTCGTTTTCCTTTTTTGCTTTATTTGAAAAGAAGGGATTGTGATTTATTATTTTATTACTATTCAAGAAAGAAACTGGAAAACTTTGTTCACGAACTTAGGGACCTTATATATGCCACCAATGATTTCTGAAGTCGGGAATTTCGTTTTCGCAAACTTGTCAGACAATCCGCAATCGTTAGTCTTTAGTCATTGGTCGTTAGTCGAGCCTTACTTGTACTAGTCCACTTTCAGCTTGCACATGAATAGCCTTAGAAAATATTCCCAGGGAGGTTACTCCAAAACTAAGTAAGGGGATGCCATTGTTCTTATACGGGGCATATCCTAATATACATTACTATTAAGTTTCATCACAATAGTCCTAAGGGTTAGTTAGATATGAGGTATACAAATATAGTCTAACAAAATAATCAAAGGGGGGGTAATTCGAAAACTAAGTAAAGGGGAGTAACCATTCTTGTATGAGACATATTGTCATAACCTCATATACATTGTTATAAAGTTTCATCGGTTGGTTGGTTGATTTGATGCTTAACGTCCACGGTAACAACTAAGGTCATGTCGGGACAGTCAGTTAACCTAACCGAACTATTCCTGGGCAGGCTTAGACCTCCTAAGCGGTTAACCAGTACTAAGTGCACATACTGTCGCCAGTAACTGACAACTGCCCTTCTTGAATCAGCGGAAGGAGAAACGAAAGTATGTGGCCAGACCGGGATTCGAATCCAGGACCTCTGACTTACGAGTCAGGTGCCCTACCGATTGCGCTACCCGGTCCAATATAAAGTTTCATCATGATATTCCAAAGAGTAACCAAGTTATGGAATGCTACAGAATTGCCATACAAACTGCCACAGACAGGTTCTTTCGAAGGGCTGTAACTCCGCTAAAAATCATAGGAGCAAAATACCCATATAATATGTGCTACTCCACAACGTAGTCTTACTATTTTAATACAAAATTCAGCTTAATTGGATGAAAACTATAGGAGGAGTTATCCTGAAAGGAACACCCCAAAAATTCTAAATAAAGGGCTGTAACTCCGTTTAAAATCATTGGAGCGTAACCTTGAAACAATATGTGCTGGTCCACCTCATAGTCTTACTATATACCAAGTTTCAGCTCGATCCGATGTAAACTGTAGAGGGATTTATCCGGATACGAAAAAGTTTACGACAGACGGACGCCAGCGCCATAACATAATACGTCCCGTTTTTCAAACGGGCGTATAACAAAAAGTTAACCCGGACAGAGGGACAGACCCCAGTGCCATAATGTAATATGTCCCGTTTTTTTCAACGAGCATGCATAAGAATCAACATGAAATATACAGGTAAAGTTTAACAGAAGTATAAGAACTAGTGTAGTTCTGGTAATCAAAAGCCAGATGTTTTAAAGACTAACATGTGCACATGTAATTGTTTCTCAAATCATTTGATTTTGTGTGAGATTACCTTTTCGTGCTGATGTGCCATGAAACTCATAATCATATCACTCACTCACATAACTGAATTAAGGTGAATGGGTACCCTCTCAGGGGAAGCGACTCTGCCATTTTCATTTTGTCTCCTTTCTGAATGGGAGTCAACTCTCTGTAGGCAAGAATTTGCTTCCCTAGGACCAAATTCTTCTCTAAACAAGTAGACTACAATTTGAAAGGCCATCATCCCAGGAAGCAAACAAGTAATCAAGTTGTTCACTTTAAAAAAATGGTGGAGAAATGAGGGAAGCCAACAGGAAGTCACTTTAGTTGTTTTCCATCGTAAAAATGGTGGAAAAAACATGAGGGAAGCAAATAGGAAGTCACACAAGTTGTTCACCTTTGTAAGAAAGAAGGGAAAACAAAAGGTTGTACCCATACATTCTTAATTTGAAACTAGAACATTGTGTCTGTAAGATACGAAGGACGCCCATGTGCAATGCCTGTCACACGGGAGAGTACATCTTTTAATTGTCTTATTATCAACAAACATTATCACAAATAACTTTCCTGCTGTCCTGAAGTTCAAAACTCTGATAAAAAGATCGGAAACAAAAAGTTAAGGAACCTACTCTTTGAATTAGTAGAATTTTGAAATACTGATGACCTTCCACTCCTGAAGTTTGAATTCAGTTACACCTTGTCTTCAAGTATGATGTGAAATACCGTAAGACCTCTATATTTTGGGACAGTTCAGTCTGAGCAAATAGTGCAAACCCAGATCAGACTGCTTCTTGAGGAGCAGTCTGATCAGGGTTTACACTATTTGCCATCCCATTTGCATTTTTGGACACACTAATACTGCACTGTAAAACCAATCTGTTCTTATTTTAGGTCAATTATGGTAATTATTTTTGGTGTCCCAATATTTTGAATTTTTACGGTAGTACATGAGTACTAAACAGGGCATACATTAGCTTTTCAACAAAAAATCTTTATTTTCAGCACTTTTCCACATTTGTTTTTCTTGTACTTTTTCCAGCCTTGGGTTTATGCTTGAGAAATGAAATTCCATCCTTGTAGGTCTGAACTCCTATACTAGCTGCCGTCAGAGCCATAGCTTTCCTTTTCGTCATAAAGGCACAAACCTGCAAAGAATAATAATACTAGATCTTACCTTCAAGCTAACTGCACATTCTGTTTTCTATTCTAGTGAATCCTCTTTTAAGCCACCGTAATGACCCTAAGCAGGGCCTGACAAATCAAAATTTGATCTACTTGTCCTGTACTGCTACAAAATGCTGAAACTTTTTAGTTTTCCCTATCAGTGGCGGATCCAGAGGGGGTTCGGGGGTTCAAACGAACACCCTTCTCAGCCAAATTATCCTATTTTCATGGGGAAATTCAGGAAAAATTGGTCCAACTGCATAAATCGAACCCCCCTCTCAGCTAATTTGAAGCCCCAATTCAAAATTCCTGGACCCGCCCCTGCCTATATAGCGTAAGTTTTTTTCTGGGCAAGTAAGGAAAAATTTAACTTGTCCCGAGCAACCGGACAATGGATTTGTCAGGCCCTGCCCTAAATATTAGGACAGACAGATCTGTGCAAACAATGTAGACCCAAATCAAAGTGATCCTGAATGAGCAGTTTAATCAGGGTCTACAATGTTTGCCATTCATTGAGCATCATTTGGATGCATTAATGTGTGTAAAATCCACTTTTTAAGAATTTTGAAACAATACTTGTCTGACTTTCGGGTGTCCAAAATTTTTGGTGTCATTACGGTATTCAAGAATTAGCATGAATGAATTACCAATTTTTCCTAAAATGACTTTTATTTATCAAGTAAAATAAAATCCAAAACTGCACTTTTGGATGGACACACAGCGCCAAATGCATGCAACTATGGTTATGTACTGCTGGTACGCTGAGCCACTTGGGGAATGTTGTTAGGAGAATCGAACAGAACCAGTTTTAAAACTGACCTGTGACATAATTATAGTTTGATTGGTAAAAAACGTTTATCAACATTATCGCCCTTTTAAGTTATGGTGAGGGATGGAGCCATTTATACTCAATAACTTCAGGACTGTGTATTCAATTTGTTTGCATGCCGTCAAAATGGCAAAAAAACTGACTACCCTTGTTCAAGGACAAAGCAGATTTCTGCGGTGAAAATGAACAGAAGGTTGCACGATATTCCCAGATTTTTTAAGATTTGTTGAAGGAAAAGAATAAAGCAAGTTTCAAGATCTGAGGCCTATATAAGGGACGAGTCATTTATTATCAGGTTATGGGCCGGGTTCATTTAGGGGGGGGGTCAGATATTTTTGGTGATGTACTAGGGGGAGAGCCTTGGAGCAGAGGGGGGGGGGTCATTTTATTTGGCATATTGGGCAGGGGGGGGTCAGAATTCTTCCATCAGTCTTCATTTTTAAAGATTGTTTCAGCTTCTGGGGAGAGGGGGCTTTGCCTTCCAGACCCCCTTCCCCCCATTACTTCTGTTCTTGGAAACTCAAACTTAAAGACATTTACATGTACGGAAAAGACACAGAAAAACTTGGCCATATCATATCCAAAAAAGATTTGCAAGTAGAACAGCATACAATTGTCTATAATGTCCAGCAGATGATTTTGTTCTTAATTAAATAAATGTCTGCGGTTGTGATATCAGCTCTCTAGTTGCCTTGTCATCAGCAAACCTATTGTGGCTTCTGGGGGCTGTTCCCCCTGATCCCCCCTCTTCATTACTATTTTTAACACTTTTACTGAACATTCAACAACAGATTTCAAGATGGCCATAAGCAGAAGAAAGTGCAAATATATGCTGACAAAATTTAAAGACCATTAATCTGCATGATTTATCAACCGGTCAGAGTAAGAAAATGTTCTTTGTGTTTCATACAGGTTTGACTGAAGACAGTCTGACATAAAATATGAAATATGGTGTGTGTGTGTATGTGAAGGGTAGTTGGGGATCTGGGATGGTGGGGGAGTGGGGGTCATGATTTTTTTGTCACCTATCCACAGTATATAATCACGTGACGAGCGGACAGTGACCGAAACCGGAAATTGCGACACTGTCCGACAACAGTCGCAAAGTTGGCCTCAAAATTCAAGGTAAGAAAAGTTTGTATTTTTGCAGTTTTAGGCTTGCAGTGCGTTACTTATACAACACAGATGAATGAAATATAAAAGCCTGGATATATTCAGCAGCTGTAGTGAGGAAAGCTGCGGAAAAGCCTTAAAGTTGCCGTCTAAATCAAGAAAACATATCATGAAATCACGGGACGATGGAACAAAACTGCCCTGGTCAACATAACTTGGTCGTTATTTTGTTGCTGTAATTTTCCAATTCAAGGACAGTTTTTACAATTATGTGTGCAAAAATATCTGCCCTAATATAGAAACACCAATATAGTGTTATCCATTTTGGCCAAAATTGGGACTTTTATAGGCAATTTTTCATTGTACCCGCAGCAATTCCACTGTCCGCAAAATTGAAACTGTACGAGTCGAAAAGTTGTTGATTTCAATATTTTTACTGTCCGCAAAGTTGCCTGTAGTAATAGTGAAACACAAGTATAATTGTACTACAGGGGCAATCAGAATAGTCCAAAGGAAAACCGGCAACGGACTATAACCGCCAGCCATCCTAACTCTCCTATCCCTGTTCACGGCCCATGTGATATAATGTATTTTTCAAGACCAGTGCATTGATCACATTGAGATGTGTTTTTAAGCTATTTTCATAATGTTTGATCCAAACATAGGTTGTGGGTGCTCATTTAAAGAGCCTGATCCAAACAAATGGTGGGTACTTGTCGCCTACAGGATATGGTTTTAGCAATAAAAAGAAAGTAAATGTTCATCCCTGTAAATATCACTCTTCCTTAGACAAATTGGGATACACATGGGGTATTTCTCTTATGTACTTATATGTGATGCTACAAAAACACTCCTGGCAAGTAAGACCTACAGTACAGTCGCAGTCCATCTTTATGTATTATTGAAAAAAGTGTAAAATGTAGCCATAATCATAGCCCATCTTTATGCATTGTTGTATTTTTATCCCGAATAAAATGATCCGTAGCACGGAATTTCCTACATGATTGTTTTTGCGCCCAGTGAAGCCTCAGATCAGCTTTGCCGTTTACAGTATGATAAAAAATTTCGCTTGATGCTTTTTAAGTAGCTAAAAATCCTAGCTCTCTTCAGCAGGACACTGAAGAATCTAATGACACTTCGCGGATTCACAGGCTGATCTGACTGTTCGCTTGGCACACAAGCAGTACTGAAGAATCTAATGACACTTCGCGGATTCGCAGGCTGATCTGACTCTTCGCTTGGCACACAAGCAGTGTTGTAGGAAATGCTGTGCTCTCGAACTTTAATACAGGTATTCTGCTAAAAGTTTGATGACTTGGAATGATTAAACCTAATTACCCACAAAAAGAAATAAAACGAATATGGAAATTACACGCTTTTAGGCTTTTGAGTTGTTTGAGTAAATTATTTATTGGTATTCTACGTAACAGATTGTATACATTTGCTACTAATAGATTGCCAAAGTGGATTTACGAAAGAATTTCCAACTGCAGATAATGAACTTATTTTCTGTAGTTTGATTGAAATATTGTCAAAGAGAATTTGTCTTGCGCCTTCATCGATCTAAAACAAGCTTTCGATGCAGTATGGCAACATGGATTACATGTACCGCATTAAAAATAGCCGAAAATACTGGAAAGAGCTAGCGAATAATGAAGAATATGTACAAAAATATAAGTTCGTGTCTATTAAGTAGATGATGACCAAACAGATTTCTTCTCATGCAATGTCGGAATTCATAGGTGGTGAGATTGAGTTAAATTTGAATGAATTGGGAACCTTTCTATTTGCAAATACATGTAAATCGTATGGGGGAATCGAATGCTTTTCCTCTGACTTCGATGTTGGTTAGTTGGTTGGTTGTTTCTGGTTCAACGGCTCTCTGAGACAGTATTTCAGACTATATCCAGCCAACTCCCCAGAGCGGGGCACAGGAGAGAGAAATGAATGTCCAAACAGCCCTCACCCGCACCTACTGCAAGCACAGTAGGCCCTTGTCCTACTATAACTCAAATTAGTAGGACGCCCAACCACTGGAAACTACCCCCTGGACCATAGCCCGACCCGACCCCCCCCCCCCCCCCACACACACACACACCTCCCCCATCCCCTCACCAGCTCCCCTCTGACTTCAGTCAATCCATACTTATCAATTTAATGCTCTTTATATTGTTATATGCTGACTTTTGCGACTTTTCTAAAAATTTAAAATCGTAGCAAGATTACATAGCGTTAATCGAACAAAACATTTAAAAAAACATTGTAGTAGTATTTTCAAAAAAGAGGCAATCTGTGTAATTTTTTAATTTCAAGAATGAGAAGTTGGAAATAAAAACAATTATACAAATATCTAGGTATACTGCAGGTTAAGTAAAGCTGGGATCCGTTTCGGCAGCCATTTTACCTGTTTAGAGAGGATCTCATATGAGTGGTTATGTCATTTCATATGAATTTTTTGATAAACGTGCAATTGGCGAGTTTCATGGGGTGGGTGGGGGATTTATTATGTCCTACGTAGGAGTTAGTAAGTCCTAGTCCTAGTTAGGACTTATGATGTACTACATAGGTGTTAGTAAGTCCTATGTAGGACTTATTAACACCTACGTAGGACTTATTAGTTAATCAGTCCTACTTAGGAGTTAGTAAGTCCTACATAGGACTTAATTTTCCTATCTCCCACGTATGAGATAAATATTTTAACCTGTCACTAGGACGCTTCCATAGATATTAAAACTGAAAAAAGTGATCTTAGCCAGTATATTGCTCAGTGAACCATGAAAATTAGGTCAGAATCTCATTTGAGCATAACAGTCTGACTCTCTTTTACTGCTATAGGCGTGATGTCAGTTTAAGTTCTGGACCTCCAGGTTATTTTTGTGTCAAAACAGAATTCAATATTTTGAAAGTCGCTGATGGAAATTCTGTAAAATACATGCATGTGATGTCAACGCCATATTTTGGAATATAAAACGCATTTTTGAACAATACATGGTTGTGATTGATAACTTTAGACACTGCCCTAACCAACTAGGCAACAGCCACTAGTGAACAGTATTGATTTTAAGAAACAGAACATTAGTTAACATATGCCACTTTGACATTAGTGATTACCCCACCCACTTTTAAGTGCTTATTCCTCAGAAAATAGCCGCGCCTCCCCACCAAATGGCATATGCCCAGATAAAGTAGACTCGTGATGCAAAAAAACTGCGACTTTGATAGGGGTCAGGAAACAAGCCTTATTCTGACCCCCCCCCCTTTTTTTTTTGTATGAAATGACCACAGGTGTATCATTTGACGCTTTTACAAAGGGTTGTATCGTCTTAAAAAATGACTTCATTTCAACATTGCTGTCACGGACATCGTCACGCCATTACGCGCCAGTATATAACACCTGGGATATATGCCTATACCAAGTCAGACAAATATTGATCGCAATTTTTCGGACAGTCTAAAATGTCAACCGAACAATTTTGCGGACAGCGATGGCGAAGAGGGTGTGTTGTTGTTTATGCCTCAAAATTCAAATATTTTGCTGACTGGACTAAAACATGGCTAGAAAAGAATTGGAAAATGATTATTACGCAAACCATGGTTAAAAATATATTTCGTTTATTTGAAATTTTGACTTTTAAGCGTTTTGAAACGAAGCTCAGCGGAGATGAAATTGCCAAATTGATGTGATCGACCCGCACGTTTTCTTGTCTTTCTTTACGAAAAGAACATTTCAACCGTATTGTGTTGTTTCTAAATATAGTCTGGCATCTTATCAATTGCCCGCTTTGTTTGAAACAAGCCACTAACATGCAAAAGGAGATAAAAATGCAAAATGCTAAGGTCACTCACCTTATATTTTTGAGGCCAACTTTGCGACTGTCGTCGGGGACAGTGTCGCAATTTCCAGTTTCGGTCACTGTCCGCTGGTCACATGATTATATACTGTGCCAGCTGGGGGGTCGGAAAAAAATCTGGTGAGAGTGGGGTGTGTGTGTGTGGCGCGGGGGGGGTCAGAAAAAATTTGGTGACCAATATCAGTCATATGGAAAGGTACTCAGCACTGCCCCCTCCACCCTCCCATTGGGCTGATTTGAAAACTTTATTGTGGTACTGTGGGTTACAGTAAGTGACCTGACACAATCTCAGGGGTAACTGGAGTGGTAAAGTGCATTCACTGATAGAATTTTAAAGGTCTGGAGCCTAAGAAAAGTGAGATATGGGGCTGACCTCCAAAACTAAAAATGCGGTACAGGGTACTTTTTCAAAGAAGATAGTGACAGTGACCTAGTTACGTCGGTATGTGACCTGGAGTAGTAAGGTGCATTTTGGGCTTATGAAAGGTGAGATATACGGCTGACCTCGAAGACTAAAAATGTGGTACTTATTATGTCACAGAGACCTAGTTGTGTTGGGGGGTGACCTGGAGTGATAAGGTGCAAGCATTGAAGAATTTCAAAGGTCTGCCGGGCTTATGGAAAGCGAGATTTTGGAGCTGACCTAAAAAATAAAAATGTGGTACTATTAAGCAAAAGTAGGTCACAGTGACCTAGTTTTGTGAAAGCAAATCAGAATTTTTTGTTGTAAGGTAGCGATTAAGCGTTTTAAGGTGCTAAGGTCTTTAACATCAAGGTAGTGTTGTAAACCGAGAGACGGACCCACAAACAGATGAATGCGCCAACCTCATATCTAAAGGAAACTGTTGATCTCATTGGCTGCAAGCAGCTTGAGGAAAAACATGCAGAGCATTAATTTCTGTACTAGCTGAAAATATCAAAAAATATACCGAATACTGATAAGTTTGCATTGACGAAAATACAGTATGGATAATTTGATTGATAATTGCACCCCTTATGTCTGAAAAATTGAGGGATGTAAGTAGCTCCCAAAAATGTTCTAGATTTGGAAAGCCCAGCACTGTTTAAGAACATAAAATGCCAAACACATCATTTATTCACCTAATACGGAGATATTCCACCTTTTATTCAGGTCTGTTGTTTTTCCGACCCGGTATAATGTAACATCTAAGTTGTTTGGTTAGTTGGCGAATAATGGCGCTCTGACCTCTTAACCACAAAGGTGTTGTTAATCCGTACCAAGGCCATTAAGCTGTAGATCCCTGGTAGTACTGCCAGCCACGGTATGCTGTGTGGACCATGCAGATTACATGTCACTTGAGTTTCCATAGTAGACAAGGTACAAACTTGTTGAGCCCTTACAAAAAGAGGCCTCTGTATATTTAACTGTCATCATCTGGCTTTGCACTCTGTAGTGACGCATCGTCTTGGCCGGACTCCCGGGTCCAGATGTAAGTACCGGGGATTAGTGGTACTAGAAGAAGGCAAGGGGCGTAATCAGTGTACTTCCGCCGCATATGCGCAGTTCCGTTCTTCCTTCCATATTGGCGGTTTCTTTCAACCCGGACAAGCTTTTGACAGCAAGCGGTGTAAGTTCCCTGTCCCTCTTGCCTTCCTTCTAATACAAGGGATCTGTATATTTTAGCGGGGTTAGGAATACTTTAATGGCGACGAGGAAAAACTAATTTCTGCAGAAGCATTCAGTTAATTGTTATTTTTCGACTTTTCCCTATTGACTTTTGTCCGGTGTTTTTTAAACACAAAGGAGGGAGTAAGTCGCCAGTTCTAAAATAACAAATTGACACCCTTGCAAGCTTCTACCCTATAGCAAACAGTGCCCTTGAAAGTCTCGACCTATAAATTCTAAATTTATTCATTATTGGTCGAAATTAGATAGGAGGCGTAAGGTTAATAGAGGCCAGTTTTACAGGGAACATAACAGGGAATTTCTCTTCTTGTGGAGTCTTGTAGACACACGAGATTGTGCAAATAAGATTTCTTATGGGGTCTTGTTGACACATGTTGACACATGAGTAATTTATTTGTAATTCCCAAAGTCATTTATTGTGGAGTCTTATAGACACACAATATTAATCAAATAAGATTTCTTGTGGAGTCTTGTTGTCACACAAGTGATTTATTTGATAAGACACACAATATTAATCAAATAAGATTTCTTGTGGAGTCTTGTAGACAAACGAGTGATTTATTTGATTAAAAGTTTATTGCCTGTGGAGTCTTATAGACACACTGGATTGTTCAAATAAGAAATCACCTCATTACAATCCTAACAGCAATAAATTCAGTATACTTTATTTACAACAAGTGTCATGTATTTTGTATGTGTGAGTTTTGTAAATTCACATAAGCAAATACCCGATTATATTCCTTGCACTTGTACGCCTTTCATCATGTCGGTGAATGTCAACACTGCAACTACAGAGGAATTGAAACAGATTCCAGGAGTTGGGGAAAAAGTTGCGCAACTCATTGTCAAATTCAAAGAGATCTATGGAGTTGTAAAAAAGGAGGCGCTTAATTTGGCTCTTCGGGGTAATTTGTCATCTGAAGCTCTCAATATGATTGACTTTTCGGTGCCATAGAAAGACAACCCATTTGAGATAGACCTTAGTTGTCTCCAATCAGTACCTAAGACTGATTCATGGGAACCACTTGTGAGCTTTGCGCATCAAGCGGGAGCAAGACGGTCAAGGTCACACTCAAGGTCACGCTCAAGGTCACCACCAGAGCTAAAGACAGAAGATTGGAATGTACCACCAGAACCAACTCCAGAAGTTTGGCGCCCATTGATGTTAACATCAGAATTTGACCCATTTCAAGAAAGTGTTGCCATGTTTGGGTCAGCTTCAAAAGAGCAAGAACCCTTCGCTGTGTCAGCGACAGCCTCTAGTGTCCATAAGCCAGAAGAATTGCGTTCTTGTAGAACCGATTCTAGGCTAGTTTTTCATCGAAATAATGAGGAGAGGAAACCCCCTGTGAGTGACAGAACAAAATTAGCAGCAAGCAGACAAAATCAGCCCAGTATATCTACAGCAGATCAGCTGTCATCTGGTAAATTGAAAGAGAATGAAGATGGGGTATCTGAGAAAACTAAATCTGGTGAGAAGATCACATTCAACTAAGAAATCCACTAATAGGTCAAGGTCAAAAGAAAATAGATCATCAAATTCTTCCAGATCGGGTTCAAGATCAAGATCTCATCACCATCATTCTAAATCTCATTCAAAGCATAAGGAGAGGAAGTCTCGAAAATCTTCAAGGTCAAGGTCAAAAGAAAAAAGGTCACCTAGTGCTTCTAGATCAGGTTCAAGATCAAGATCTCATCACCATTCTTCCAGATCTCATTCAAAGCATAAGAAGAGGAAGTCTAGAAAATCTTCAAGGTCAAGGTCAAAAGAAAAAAGGTCATCCAGTTCTTCTAGATCAGGTTCAAGATCAAGATCTCATCACCATTCTTCTAGATCTCATTCAAAGCATAAGAAGAGGAAGTCTAGAAAATCTTCAAGGTCAAGGTCAAAAGAAAAAAGGTCACCTAGTTCTTCTAGATCAGGTTCAATGTCAAGATCTCCTCACCACTCTACCAAATCTGATTCAAAACATAAAAAAGAGAAAGTCTAAAAAAATATTCAAGGTCAAGGTCAAATAGTCATTCTGAAAAATCAGATTCTAAAATTATCAAGAAAAAGGATAAAAGTTCTTCAAAGAAATCAGACTCGAAAAATGACAAGAACAAGGAAAGAGATTCCTCAAGGTCATCTTCAAGATCTAAGTCAGCTCATCACCAGTTTCGGAAGTCAGATTCAAAAATTGTGAAGAAAAAGGACAAAAGTTCATCAAGGTCATCTTCAAGATCAAGGTCAATTAAAAGTAGTTCAAAGAAAAGTGACTCCATAAAGAATAAATCTAAAAAAGAGACGAACAGACATTCTAGATAAAAATCAAGATCAACTACAAAATCATCATCAAGGTCAGCCTCAAGGTCACATTCTAGATCCCATAAAAGGAGGTCTAAAACAAAATACGATAAATCCAAAGTGAACAAGCACAAACATCATTCATCATCTGGTTCAAATTCGGCAAGGTCACGATCAAGGTCACATTCCAGATCCTCCAATAAAAAGAGAGAGAAATCCAAATATAGTAAATCAAAGACATATAAACACAGCTGTCATACATCGTCAAGTTCAGAATCGCAATCAAGATCTCGTTCAAGGTCAAGGTCACATAAATCGAAAGGAAGGTCCAGGTCACGGAAAACAAAAAGACGATCACATAAACATCATTCATCTTATTCGGACTCAGATACAGATTCGTCAGCGGTTAGGTATTCTTCCAAGCATGTAGATCCGCGAAAACACCCAAAAGCTTTGCGTTTTGATGGCAAGTATAATTGGCTATCCTTTAAAAAGAAATTTGATAGTTACAGAAAGGTTATGAAATGGTCAGAGGCTGAAAGCAAAGATTAATTAATGTGGAGTTTGGAAGGAAAAGCCCTTGATTTTTTCACAATAACAACTACTGATATTGAAAAATATTCGTTCCGCAAAATTATAAAGAAATTGGAGGCTAGGTTTGGTGTAAAAGAACTAACAGAAACATCCAAGGCCAAGTTTCGTCAGTCATCTCAGAAACCAGATGAATCATTAGAATATTGGGCCGATCGAGTAATGACATTGGCGACACCAGCTTTTGTCGATTTGCCTGATGAACATCTGAAGCAAGAAGCTATTAATAGATTCTGTCAGGGATGTATTGATAAAGACGCTGCTAAGCATGCTTGTTTTGAACACCTTTCAAGTATGGAAGAGGCTCTAAATTTGGTGAAACACCATCAATACATTTCTCAAGCCGTTGATGGAAGAAAGGTGAAGAAAGGAAATGAAGCTTCAGTGAATGCTGTTCAATCTCCATCAGAAGCTAGGATTGAACGACTTATTGCTTCAGCATTAAAGGACTTTGCAGCAAAATTTCAACCAAGCCCCCAAAACAGTTCTCAATCTTCTTCAGCCAAAACAGAGCAGAATACTGATGCTAAGAAGAAGAAAGCAATACAATGTTTTTTCTGCAATAGATTTGGGCACGCCAAAAAAGATTGTAGAGCTTATACAGCATGGCTTGAAAAAAAGAAGGCAAAGACAGAAAATTTAAACGACCAGGGTCGGGATGGGAAGACCACACATCCCGGCCAAAAGCAGTAGAGATAGCTGGTCACCTGAATGATAAACAGAAACCTGATTAACCTACACATACTTAAGAAATTGGCAGGGCATGTTGCTCATCAATTTATAAAGTAGTGAAAGGTAAAAAGGGAAATGTCGATGATGATAAACAACACTTGAAGAAAAAGAACTGCCAAAAAGTTGGTCCACAGATGAGAAAGAACTCCGAATCTCAGCAATCCCCACAGAGTTATAACACTAATAGGGCTTGTAATTCTATAGATGTTGTAGAGGTTGAGATTCCAGATCACGACAATGTGGTAAGAGCAGAGGCCAACGTCACAACTAAGCTGGAAAAGAAGTTGTCAGAACAGATAGAAGAAAGAGATAGTTCAACTGATAGAAGTACTTGCACTACTAAAACAGCTGAAACATTTCAAAAGGAAAAAGGGGAAGAAAAGGTTTGTGTTCATCAGGTGAAAGCTGGTTCTTCTTTTGTGGAATTAAAGGTGGGAAATAGAAATATTAAAGCTAGAATAGAATCTTTTGCTGAAATTACCATTCTTTCAGCGAAGGTATATGAGAAATTGGTAAAAGCTCCTGCTAAAATCAAGAACGTCGATCTACAAATGGCAGACACTGATACTGTGTTGAAATGATTTATCATTCAGCCATTAAAGATGAAGCTTGGCAACCAAAGTTTCAGTGAAAGAGTTATGTTGCCTCCATTGGTGATGATATGTTATTGGGACACGATCTTTTACACCATCTGGGTGTATGTTTGGACATGCAAACTGATACATTAGTTCTGAATGGAGAAAGAGTCCCAATTACCACAAGCTTCAAGGATGGTAGATTGACGGTTGCAAGAGTATCAGTACGGAAAAAAGTTACAGTCCCACCTAATTCTGTTGTGCGTTTATCATGCAAGTTGAATGCAAAAATGCATGAAGACTACTTTATAGAACCAGTTGATCAGCTCAAAGTATTGATGCCAAGGACAGTTTGTTCGGCAGAGACAGATCCGATTATCTGTTTGGTCAGTCCTACAGATTCACTGAAGACTCTAAAGAAAGGGGTACAGATAGGTAATGCATACGAAGTCATTGCTGTTCAGGAAGAGGAGATAGGGTCAGATGTTTCTTGTAGTAACATAGGACCAAACATCTCTTTGGTAAATGAAGATCCTGTGAATTCTCAGGAAGAGGAGATACGGTCAGATGTTTCTTGTAGTAACATAGAGCCGGGTCATCCTTAATTAAATGAAGAAGATCTAGTGGACCCAAGAACGTGTGGTTCTTTAGAAGAGGAAATCAAATTTATAGAACAGGGTATTCCAGAACATCTTAAACAGCTTTATGAATCTTCATTGGAAAAATTATCTGCAGAGCAACAACAGAAATTGAAAAGGCTTCTCTGTGACCATCAAGATGTTTTTGCCAAGCACGATTTTGACTTGGGAACAGTCACGGCAATTCAGCATACAGTCGATACCGGGACTGCTAAACCAATTAAACAGCACATGAGAAGAACTCCAGCTTGCTTTGCAAATGAAGAAGAAGAGCTTCTCAAAAACATGTTAGATGCAGGAGTTATACAAGAATCAGTGTCAGACGGGGCCTCCTCACCTGTTCTCATACGAAAGAGAGATGGTTTTGTAAGATGGTGTATTGATTACAGAGCTCTCAACGAGTTGACAGTCAAAGATACTTTCCCTTTTCCCATTATTGAAGATTGTCTGGATACTCTGGTGGGAAATGTATGGTTTTCGAAGCTAGATGCAAACTCTACTTACTGGCAAGTTTTAGTAAGTCCAGAAGATAGAAAGAAGACAGTCTTTCTGACTAAGTATGGTCTGTACGAGCATGTACGTATGGGTTTTGGAATGACCAACTCACCTGCAACCTTCTCTCGCGTGATATGCCTAACCTGGAAAACAGTTCTAGCTTTCCTGGATGATATTCTAGTCATGGGCATGGACTTTGACAATCACTTGAAAAACCTCGCTGAAGCCTTTGAAAGATTCAGATAATATGGTTTAAAGCTCAAGCCTAGAAAGTGTATTTTATTCCAGAGTGAAGTGGAATTTTTGGGAAGAATAGTCAGCAGCAACCAGCTGAAGATGGCGCCAAAAGATATTGAAACGATTATTGATTGGCCAGTTCCACAATCATCCAAGGAGGTAAAGAGATATCTAGGATTGGCAAATTACCACAGATCCTTTATCAAGAATTTCGCAGACAAGGCACAACCATTGTACCGCCTAACAGGAAAAAATAAGTACAAATGGGGTGATGAAGAGCAATTAGCATTTGAGTTGTTGAAGGAAGCTTTAACTGCCCCTCCAGTTTTAGGTCTACCCAATAGTCAAGATCCTTTTATATTGGATACAGATGCTTCAGATGTTGCCATAGGGGCAGAACTTATTCAAGTGCATGATGGAGAAGAAAGAGTAATTGCTTATAGCAGTTTCGCTTTAACCCCAGAACAGAAGAAGTATTGTACTACGAGGAAGGAACTTCTAAGCATCGTTAGATTCACCAGTTTCGACATTACTTATTGGGTAGAATTTTCACAGCCAGGACGGATCACTCTAGTTTGACATGGTTGTTAAAGTTTAAAGATCCACAAGGTCAGCTGGCATGATGGATGGAAGAGTTATCGCAGTATAATATTGTTGTTCAATACAGACCTGGAATCAGGCATAAGAATGCGGATGCTCTTTCAAGGAAACCCGATAATCTCACTCTTTGTCCTTCCTACATCGCAGGTATTAAGCCAACAGATTTGCCATGTGGAGGATGTCATTATTGTATGCGTGAACATCAACAGTGGGGTAACTTTACCAGAGACGTAGATGAAGCAGTAAATTTGGCGGGTCCGTTATCTGGTACAGTGGCAAACATAACTGTTGATAAACGGCAGAGTGAGACCGTGCAAGACAGCAACAACCCGAGTGATATGGCTGTGAAGTCAGAAAAGGCAGGAAAGAAAGTCTCCGGTTGTCTACATCAGGTGTTCTTCGGATCAGATATACCTTTCGATCCTGAGCAGAATTGCAGTAAAGCCAATACTAAAGATCAAGACGATGTGGATTCGTCGGAAGAAATTGATGCTGATTGTATTGGGATAAGTGATGCACATTTTGACATTGTCAGAACAGGAAAAGAGGCCATCAAAATATGTGCATGCACTGTCACTGTAATCCCAGAGGCATCGTCGGAACAACCCTCATGTTGGGGGTTCACTTTCGATGACCTGAAAACAGAGCAGAGGAAAGATAAAGATTATAATCCAGTGGCTTACCAAGAAAGAGATGCCAGAGGAGGGAGAGCTATTCATTTCCAGTCCAGAGGCCAAGTACTACTGGGTGAATAAAGAGATGTTTCAGCTAGTTGATGGGGTTCTCTTCAGACATAAGACTGATAGCAGAGATTTGGAACTTGTAGTTCCAGATACCATGAAAGACCAAGCAATGGCATGGCATCATGATATTCCATCAGCTGCTCATCAAGGAATCGCTCGGACAAAGGCAAAGCTCAAGGAAAAATTCTTTTGGGTTTGGTTGTCACGGGATGTCGAATCTTATGTGTTGTCATGTTCCATATGCAGCCAGAACAAGAAAAACAAGTGCTATTGCGGGGTACCATTAACAGAATACCAAGCAGGTGCCCCAATGGAACGGGTTCACATCGATTTTATAGGACCATTACCCAAGACAGAGCGAGGAAATGAGCATTGCCTAATGATGGTAGATCAGTTCACGAAATGGGTGGAATGTATACCATTACCATCTCATAAGGCAGAAGTAACTACAAGAGCAGCGATAGATGAGTTCTTCTCTCGGTTTGGATTTCCCTTCCAGATATTTTCAGATCAAGGTCGCAACTTCGAGAGTAAGTTGTTTGAAGCTCTGTGTAAGGCACTAGAAATCCACAAGGCAAGGACTACCCGTATAGACCATCAGCCAATGGCCAGGTAGAGCGTTTCAACAGAACCTTAATGGATGCAGTGAGATGTTTTCTTGGAAAAGCCCAGAATAGGTGGGATCAGCACGTACAACAGATTGCAGGAGCCATTAGAGCCTCAGTCAATAGAAGTACAGGGTTTACTCCAAATATGCTCATGTTGGGCAGAGAGGTGAATACCCCAGCACAGCTCACGTTTCCAGGTGTGAAAGAAAAACATGAAGATTATGATGAATATGTGTCTGGTCTGGTGGAGACAATGAAGAGTGCTCATGATTGTGCTAGAAGTACCCTGAAAACATCACTTAAGAGAATGAAACGCAACTACGATCTGCGCGTACTTCAAAGGCCTTATGCAGAAGGAGATGTTGTTTATCTCTTGGACACGGCGACTGTGAAAGGTAAATCACGGAAGTTAACTGCACCATGGAAGGGCCCAGCATTAATTGTAAAGAAGCTGTCAGCATACCTTTACAGAGTGAAGTTATGAAATGCAGTCTTCGTAGTAAATCATGACAGAATGATGCCTTGTAAGGGCAGAAAGGTGCCAGATTGGATTATAAAATTCAGAAATTCTAAATAAATAGTTCAGGATCAGGATGAGGAAGATGACGAGAAAGAATACTGTGTTTGCAGGAAACCGTACAGTGGTCGATTCATGATCCAGTGTGACTTTTGTGATGAATGGTATCATGGTTCCTGTGTGAATATCACTGCTACGGATGCACTGGTAATAGACAAGTACAGGTGCAGGGCCTGCAAGGACAAACGGTCATAGCCTGATACCTGGGTTTCACTATTTTCAGGTAACCAACAAGATGGCTTCAAGTTCTCTACCAAAAGACTGTTTGTCAACGGTCGAGGAGTATCTGGATCGCGGCCAAGTATACAGACCACTGGAAGAATTTGTGAAACAGTTGGCATTGTGTCCTAGGTGCATTGGTGGAAAAGAGCAGTGTAAAGTTCTTGAGGAAAGCCTGCTCAGGATGACGGCATTGGTGAAGTCAAAGTTGAATGAGCCAGGAAGAAGAAACGTCAGCTCTTCCCAAGCTTGGCTCAAGAATGCTGCTAAAGCAATGGAACTTTACCAGGTGATAAGTCGGGAATGGATCTGTGCTTACGTTTGGAAATTGCCAGATCTTCCCAAGAGAATTGAGCAGGACTACGATACTACTAAAGGACGTAAAGATATTAGATTCTACCCTGAAGGTGAGACGAAGTTGTTTGAGCTGACAGAGGAAGAAAGTATGGAGGTTGGTTCCCTCCAAATGGATGAGGAGGAACTTCTTTCTATTTCTCCTGTGAGAGGTCAAAAGGAGGAAACTTCCAGTGAAAGTCCAAGAAGATCACCAAGACTTCTGAAAAAGACGCTGATTCAGTTATCTCCTGAGAAGAAGTCAGTCTCAAGGGTAGAACTTAAAGAACCACGGCAGACGGATGCTTGCTCCCAGACTTGTAGTCAGGGAAAGAGATCCCAAAGACAAGAACCTCAAAAAACACAGCAGATGGATGCTCGCTCCCAGACTTGTAGTCAGGGAAAGAGATCCCAAAGACAAGAACCTCAAAAAACACAGCAGATGGATGCTCGCTCCCAGACTTGTAGTCAGGGAAAGAGATCCCAAAGACAAGAACCTCAAAAGTCACGACAGACGGATGCTCGCTCCCGGACTTGTAGTCAGGGAAAGAGATCCCCACAAAGAGAGGTTACTCTATTATCTACAAGACCTGTCCGAGCCGAGACTTCTAGTCAGGCGAGGAAGGATTCATCATCACAGAGAGGGGTTACTCAGCCAGTTACTCTGTTATCTACAAGACCTGTCCGAGCCGAGACTTCTAGTCAGGCGAGGAAGGATTCATCATCACAGAGAGAGGTTACTCTGCCATCCACCAGACCTGTCCGAACCGAGACTTGTAGTCAGGTGAGGAAGGAGTTATCACCACAGAAAGAGGTTACTCTGCTTTCCAACAGACCTGTCCGAACCGAGACTTGTAGTCAGGTGAGGAAGGATTTAAAAGAAAGCACAAAGAAACCTCAAGAGGACACACAAGCTGGACCATCAAAAGCAACAGTGCCAAAATCGGTGCACTTTGCCAAGAAACTTCAGGTAGTTTGCTGCAAAGAAGGCAAACGAACCTCAAAGCAGAAGGAACTGTCAGTCATGAGCCAGAGAGGGGCTTGTAGCTCCGATCGTAGTGATAGACACGTTCAGATAGTGGAAGGAAGTCCTATCAATATTCTGAAGAGATCAGCCACTAGTCATAAGGAAGAGTTAATAATCTCTACTTCAGAGCTGAAAAAGATAAGGACAGAAGACATAGTCAGTCAGGTTCGCCAGAAGGCTGAAGAACGTCGGGAAATGGAAGTTAAAAAGAGAGAACGACGTTCAGTTCAAAAGTGTTGGGTTCCTGGATGTACCAGCAATGCCAAACATCTAAAAGCCCATCCCTATTTTGTCCATATCCCTTCCATTTTCGACGAACGACTCAACCCTACCGATGAGCAGGTTTTAAATGGTCGTCGAAATGCGTTGAAACAAGCGGGGAGATGGTTACTGGGAAGGCCAGTTGAGTTGGATGAGCTAGTAGCTTTTATAGTTGTTCAGAAGATGCTTAGCAACACCGATAACACAGAAGTTACGCAAAGACAAGAGACTGCCATGAGGGAGTTTTGTAAATTCCTTCATGAGCCAGTACCTGACAAGTTCGTAATTGAGCCGTGTAATTCGACAGGCGTGTTGCTTCACTGGAAGGCTCTTCTTCTGATAGCTGCTAGTTTAGGGGAGGAGGAAAGACAGTATTGGCTGAAAACTTTCACGGCTCCTAGAGAAATGTCAGAAAGTCAGCCAGCTGTTCCAGTAAAGTTTTACCCAGATGCCATGGATTCACATATCCATCTGGACAGGACTCTTCGGGATATGCAGCTCCCACCTCACGGAAGTTTGGATGAGATTATTAACAGTGCTCCAGTAGATGAAGACAAGAAAATCAACCTTGTAAGTGCCGTTGCCATCTACTGTGACCCTAGGACCTACCCTTCAGAAAGGTATTTACAGGAGATACCACAACATATATCTGTAGGACTAGGATTTCATCCGAAACATGCCAAGAACAGCCTGGCAAGAATTGAAGACGAGGTGCATCAATTCCGGAGACTAATAAGGAATCCACGTATAGTGGCATTTGGCGAGATTGGGCTGGACCACTCAGAGCCTATGAAGCACTGGGCATCCCAAGTGGAACTGTTGGAGAAAGTGCTACCGTTCCTAGAGGATCAACATGTACTTGTGATTCACTGCCGTGGTATGCATGGAGACTGTGGGACAGAAGCCTATCTGTTACTCCTCCATTGTATGAGGAAATACGTTAGATCCCACCAACCCATGCATCTTCATTGCTTCACAGGAAACAAGTATGTGGTGGAGAGATGGTTAGAGGTGTTCCCAAGGACATTCTTTGGTTTAACAAATCTCGTGGACAGATTCGACGAGCGACAGATTGCAGCATTGCGCAGTCTGGAGGAGTCTCGCTTGCTCCTGGAGTCGGATTCACCATATTTTCCGATTCAAGAATCCAGAGTTTCATCACCAAGCCAGTTGTGGGCCGCAGCGGCAGCCGTTGCCACCCATCGCCGGATGACGCCAGAGCGAGTGTTAGAAATAACACTGGCTAATGGACAACATCTCTACGGAGGACAGCAGTAAGCCAGTCCAGATGAGCTGGGCTTGTAGCTCGCTTATGTGTTCCATCCTGTGCTTATGTCAACACCCATTTGAGCTGGGCTTGTAGCTCGCTCAAATGTTTTCCACCGAGGTCAAGACAGCGTCCAGTTGAGTTGGGCTTATAGCTCGCTCATGAATGTGCTTCATAGTGTGGTCAAGACAACACCAAGTTGAGCTGGGCTTGTAGCTCGCTCATATGTTTCACATCATAACAAGTCAACTTCCTGATGAGCTGGGCTTATAGCTCGCTCATGTCAAGTTCCAGATGAGCTGGGCTTATAGCTCGCTCATATCAAGTTCCAGATGAGCTGGGCTTATAGCTCGCTCATGTCAAGTTCCAGATGAGCTGGGCTTATAGCTCGCTCATATCAAGTTCCAGATGACCTGGGCTTATAGCTCGTTCATGTCAACTTCCAGATGAGCTGGGCTTATAGCTCGCTCATATCAGCTTCCAGTTGAGTGGGGCTTGTAGCTCGCTCAAGAGTGTGGTCATGTCAACATCAAGATGAGCTGGGCTTATAGCTCGCTCAGGCGTTCCATGTTACGGTCATGTCACCTTTGTGTCAACAAGCGATCCAGATATCAACAGTCGGAGCCGACATGTTGTCTGCTCAGAGGTCATCGACGAACCTATGGTGTGTTGAGAGCTCTATGGAAGTGCGTCAGAAGCTACCAACGAGCCTATGGTTTGTCGAGAGGACTCCTGTGGACTTGTAGTTCACAACAGCGCCCTGGTTGATGTAAGCTACACCAAAGAGGTAAGGTATCTCGTGTGGGCCTGTGACTAGCACATCTCTTTTCAGCTTCCCAGCCCTGGTGAAACCCTATCATCATAAAGTTGGGAGGAGTGTAGTGACGCATCGTCTTGGCCGTACTCCCGGGTCCAGATGTAAGTACCGGGGATTAGTGGTACTAGAAGAAGGCAAGGGGCGTAATCAGTGTACTTCCGCCGCACATGCGCAGTTCCGTTCTTTCTTCCATATTGGCGGTTTCTTTCAACCCGGACAAGCTTTTGACAGCAAGCGGTGTAAGTTCCTTCCTTCTAATACAAGGGATCTGTATATTTAGCGGGGTTAGGAATACTTTAACTCCAACTCAAACTGATGTAGTGATGAAAGCAAGGAATGATAAACTGCATCAAGTTCTCTAGTTCGATATCTAGTCCCTAAGCGACAACTGGTGAGCATCTACAGATCGCCTGTATTGAAATATTGTGACAATATATATGGAATTTGACTCAAATAAATTAGTACAAAATGATGCACTTTCTATTTAGTTTATGTTCCTCAGTCCCATGCATCCTTTACATATTCATTCAATACGATTTTCATTAAAATCAGAATTCGTTGGTTGGTTCACGTGAATGTTAGGCCAGGGTTCACTCAATTACGAAGTCGGCACAAGTATCGGACTGATGGAAACCTAAATACCGAAAAAAAGAAATAAGAAACGACAGTATTGTATTAATACTGAATGGGATGAAAATAGAAACTAAATAAACATTGCTCAAAGGCCCCCCTCCCCTCCCCCCCCCCCCCCCCCCGAGTTATATTACCACTATGTTTACAGCAGCGTTTCAGCAAAAGTCACAATTTCATGGTTGTCTCTACAAAACGTTTGCACAAACGACTACCTGATTGGCGGCAATTTCAAAGCATTCCTTCGGTTTACAAAAATATAAACAACATCCTTCTTTAATCTGACAGGCAATATATTTGAAAAAGCTAAAATATACAACACCTTCACCATTTCCATGCAAAAAGTGAGTTACAGTAGCTTATTTTCCCACAAATTAATCACTTCACTTTTAAGTTCCATTTGATTCGGTACCTCAGTACGCTACGGCGCTTACTTGCAACCGAAAGATAAAGGGGCGATAAAATCAATTAACAGGTGGTTTCATTTTATCTTTATATATTTATTTAAATGATTTTATTTAGGCAGTACGGGATGAAAACTTAGGGCATGTTCGATTAATTTTTCAAAACGCTTACGACAGCGTTTCCGAAAATGAATCATTTTCATTGGCCATCTCCACAAACGGTCACAAACGCTTTGTCTGTGATGGTAACCATGACGGCGTTTCCGTCAAACGACGATTTGATTGGTTCGAAAATTACAAAGCATTTTTGATGTTTTAGAACGTTCCTGAGCGTTTTTCGTTTCAAGAAACGCTTATTTGATTGGTTGATCCAGAAACGGCGTTAAAAACGACAATTAAACGCATGGTTTGACGGGTGTTTTGCTGGCGTTTTGCAAGGGTTTTCGTTTCAAAGAAAAACGATGTCTTTACTGTATATAAAGGAGGTGATTAGTTTCAAGGTAATTAATTATTCCTACATCAAAAGAGAAGATAACGCCTGATACTGCAGTGTGTTGCTGCTATGACCTATCCGAAGAAGTCTATATCAGTCGGAGTCTTTTTCCCCGTGTTCACTGTCAAGTTTCAATCCCACAGACTTCTCAGAAGACTGGGTAGGGGACATTTGGGCAGACTGCTGTATATCACCGAAACAAAATATAAAAATGTTCTAAACAAATATAATTAACTGTAAGCAACTTGAGAACAATTTTACTGTGTAATACCAACATAATTACAAACATTTACTCAAATTTAAAGAGTAACTACACTTCAGGAACTGACTGAATCAGATCCCAAACCCTATCCCCAACATCAAAGGGAAAGATTGACAAAGACATCCCAACAAACAATAAATTACAAGTGATAAGCCGAGTCAGCAGCTCTTTCCCAAATAGGTGGCAACTCAGCTACCTTTACCAAACTAAATAATTTAGACCAACAGAAGGGTTACAACAGACTAGGCAAATTATACGAAAAACATTTAACAACTTTTTTTTACCTATTTTCAATTTTTTATCACAGAAGGGTTAAGATGATAACACAATAAACCAAACAGCACCGAACATAAAACAAATACAACCGCAACGAAAGTACCGCCTTGGGACGGTCAGTAGTAACTACCGGGGTGTTTAAACCTTTTTCCTTAAACATAGCATTGTAAGTTATAGACATCAGAATTTTAAAAGAAATGACAAAGTAGGTGCCATTACTGGGCTAAAAATACTAAAACCTGCGATTCATAACCATATCAAATACAAACTACAGATGACTTGAGCCTACTCTACAAGATCTTGAAAATAGTTTTAACAAGGGTCATTCACATAGATACTGCTCCTTGTCAGTATAAAATATGACAAGGGACATAACAAAATTATTGAACCCAGAGTTATGGAGACCGTTGTGCCTGACGAACGGAATGACGGACAGACGGAATGATAGACAGGCAGACAAATCAGCGACGACATGTATATCGTATCCCTTTGGAAGGCATAAAAAGTAAATCTCTAACACTAAAAACTAACACAGAATTTCTCCTCAGCATTACCAGGCTTTTCTTCAGACTGCACCTCTGGTTCCTTAGTTTTCTCTGACTCTATAGCAGCAGCCTTCCTAACTCTAGTATCCTCTTCCTCTAGGTGGCTCGTTTTTGACTTTCAAACAACAGTCACAGTAATACTAATTAGTTTATAGCGTCCGTTGACGGCCGGATGCGGAAATACCGTTTTGGAAAAATTCAGAGGCATGCGCCAGTATGCGCTAAGTTGCGCTTACGTTCGTATGTTTGCACTCCTAATCGTTTCTAATCGTTAATAGAAAGGATGGATATTGTTTGCGCGACTCATCGCATTCTAGCGAATTACAATAACCGTTCGTCTCACTTCGTAAATCATTCGCAACAAATAGTTCCCCTACGTTTACTTTCGTAACGATGCAACAAATTTTCAAACAGTTTCGGTCAGAATTCGCTAGAAATCACAAAGTTTCCATGTTCGCAAGGCTTCGTTAGATGGATTCGCCGATGTGTGAGGGGGGCTTAAAGAAGCACATTATTACTGTAGCGTGATACGTTAACACGTAAGTAGAGGTACAGTGTAATTCTTCGTGGAAATACACCTTATTGTAAAGGTAGCATTTCGATGAAGTGGATGCTAGAGGGCGTACTGCTCTTAAGCTGTATAAAGCCAATGAGTAAACATTCCACAAGTATCAGTAATTTTCTTGTGCAAAATACCAGCGAGATCAATGCTACGAAGCGTTCCATTCCACGGATTTATTTTAAACGTCATGAAAAAATGCAATTGAATAAATGTAAGCTAGGACTTTTCGGAACTCGCATATATAATGCCATCAACAAAGTATGTAAGTATAACCAACTGTACAGGACTAACATAACTAAATAAAGTCCAGCCTTAATTTTCATAGTCATCACGACAGCCTTGGTAGTTAAAACTAGAATATTTTTGACAAAAACAAATGTCCCCCTATCTGCGCTTTCCAAGCAGCATCATATTCCCTAAATGTTGCCAAGTTAAGACCTCCAGTGACCTTGCAAATAGGTCAAGGTCGCCAAAACTTAAAAGTTCTTTTGCACCTTCTGAATATACACTTGACATGTTTAATCATGAACCATCAATCCCCTCAGGAGAAAGGGTGTAGACACGCCATTTTTCAACAGTCCTTGACCTCGTGTTGCCTTGGAGTCACGGTCACCAAAGTATAATCATTTCTTTTGCATCTCCCAGTAATATATCTCTGCAAGTTTGGTTAAATCCATCCGTCCATTCAGGAGAAAGAGTGCAGACAAGGCATTTTATCGACACTCTTTGATCATTGTGACCTTGGAAATAAGGTCAAGTCACCAAAATTTAATCAGTTCTCTTACATCTCCCAGTGATATATCTGTGCAAGTTTGGTTTAAATCCTCCAACCATTCAGGAGACAGAGTGCAGACAAGGCATTTTTAACACTCATTGACCTCCTGTGACCTTGAAAATGAGGCCAAGGTCACCAAAATCAAATCAGTTCTTAACCATTGCCCAATGATATCTCGGTGCAAGTTTGGTTTAAATCTATTTATCCATTCAGGGGATAGAGTAGATATAAGGCATTATTCATCACTCTTTGACCTCCTGTGACCTTGAAAATAGGGCCAATATTAGCAAAATCTAATCAATATTTTACCATTTCTCAGTAATGTATCTGTGCAAGTTTGGTTAAAATCCATTCATCACTTCAGGAGATAGAGTGCAGACAAGGCATTTTTCAACACTCTTTGACCTCCTGTGACCTTGAGAAGGGGGTCAATGTCACCAAAATCTAATTAGTTCTTTCCCAGCACCCAATGATATATCGATGCAAGTTCGGTCAAAATCCATCCATCTTTTCAGGAGCTAGAGTGTAGACAAGAAGCTACGCCGACGCCGACGGGATCTGCATAAATATGTCCCCCCATGTTAGAGGGACATAATTATCTCGCCCCTGGTTATTGTTTGCATTGGTGTTTGATACAACATACCTACGGGCGACAAGTAACTCCTCCCGGCCGGAAACCGGGTTCCGCGATCCTGTTGAAGTCTCAGGCGCTTCAACAATAACCACACTAACTTTCCTTCACTTAAGTTATTTTTATGCTGTATAAAAAAATATCAGAAAACTTATGTTTTACCTATTTTCGATTTTGTATAAAAAAAAACATATCAGAATAAAGAAGATATTACAGACACAACAAACTGACTTTCCGATGGACAAGCATTTACCATCTATATACCACAACGGGTGTTTAAAACTGACTCTCTCTGTACTTGATTTTAGTAGCCCAGTTTAATTCTAAGTTCTTCCTTCTTAAAGTTGACTTCCTTAATAGTTCCGCATTGTGTTATTGAGAAGATGGTAATACCACTCATCAGGAGGGTTTCTGTGATGTTTTACCTTATGTATGTTCTTATTATTTTTGGTTCGGTTTGGGTTGCTGAGTGGCCACCTTTTGGGAACAAGCTGCTCACTCGGTTGGCCATATGTTCTCTGTATCTTGATTATTTGTAATCTTAGTTGTTTCCAACTATGGTTTGAGGGCTGGATTTGGATTTTGATTGTTTCAGTTCCTGGTCTTAGCATACTTTTTACTTTTATCACTAAGTATCGATATATATATGCCTTTCAGCTACATAATTTTGAGGATATTTTAATTAAGGGATAAACCATTGAGACTATGACACAGGTATGTGATATATATTCAAGTACACATGTAAATATTTTTCTAGAATTCTCTTACTTTCAGTGACCTAGATAGTTTATAAATTTAGCAGATAAAAGTACTTTTATGGTCGATCATTATCATGCATCTGGTTAATTGTTTATGAGAAATTTGAAATTTATTAGAATTAAATGCAGGGGTATATTTTTAAGGTCTTTATTATTATTTTTATCTTACGTTGGTTTTACTATATTCATTCAGAAAAAAATAATATGAAACACACATGTATATGAGGTGAATAAGCAATTGTGGGCAGCTGAATCAGCAATGAAAATCACACATATATACAAGATATGAGCACTGCTGTAATATCAAGGATCTGAACGGAAGCCTTCGGTTTTCCGAGTTCCTTAAACTGATGTATGCATGCAAGCACGTGTGTATATATGTAAAGTACGTATTCAATAAACATTACAATAAGATATATCCTTATTATGTTTGCACTCAGGTGAGTTAGTATTTCCTTACAGACAGTCAGTGTCTATTTCACACATACCAAAAAGAAAACACTTAAATTGCACCAGTTTAGTTTGTTATTAATACTTCTATTTGTTTTCTCTCTACCTATTTCTGGAGCTCACTTCCTCAGCACTCAATGGAAATATCTGTCAGAAAAGCTAAAATTTTGGAAAAAATTCTAAGTATTGGTACAGATAGGTTTGAGCTAACAATGCAGATCCAGATCTGACTGTCTCATCAGGGCCTACTTTGTTTGCCATCCTATCTGCATCTTTAAAACACATTATATGCATTGCAAAACCTACCTTTCCATTTAGGGATAATTACGGTAACAATTTTAGGAGTCCCAATTTTTTAGATGTTTTACGACAAGATTCCGTTCGGCATCAGGGGTAAGATACACTGATTGAGTGTTTTAGTCATTTAAGGGTTTGATTTTCACCTGACCATTGTTTCTAATTGTGCTTAATTGAGCATATTCACGGGCAACAGGTGACTCCTCTCGGCCAGAAGCCGGGTTCCGTAATCGCGTTGCAGTTCTCAGTAGTTTCAACAGTAAATCTTCTTTTCATTCTATCTGTTATCCCAATGATCCATAAGATAACCTAGTAGGAGTTCAGACCTCCAAATTGAGCACATCAGTTAATGATTGCTTTTAGCCACGGTATAATAACGCTTCGTCTCTTTCCCAGAGACAGAGGTGACTCGGCGGGTGACTCGAGCGTTCGCGAAAAGCAAAAATGAACGCCTTTTTCCCGAGCAGATGGTCGTAAAACTCGACTTAACTAAACAAAACTGTATAAGGCACACAAAACATATACTTAACCTGATTGTTTGTTTGTATTTGTTCACCTTTTATATGTGTTGTAGGGGAAGGGTCGTAACTGATGTTGATAGAACTTGTGGCCCAACCCCATTGCATACAGATATGGCAATTAAATATGTTTAAACTTAACTAAACATATATTTCACCCTTTTTCCGATTGCTTATATATGTCACACTTAGATCAATAAAAGAGACAAGCTAGAAGTTTATGACCAGGCACTATTTTATCGATTTTTTCGCACATTGCAGATGAACAAAGTACTATATGTTACAGCCTCGCTGAAGTCCATTGAAAATTGGATCTGATAAACTTGCTATGGTTATTTGTTAACTATATCTAGCATAAGAAAACAAAAATCTCTTAAACAACTCGGTTAATCCTTGACTTCAAACAGTCTGACTACAATATTGAAGCAGAATGCTACTCAAGTAACAGTTACAGCAACTTATCAGACGTCTATGTAAATAAGCATTTTGGTGTTGAAAAGTTCACCAGAATCTTGTAGTCTGTGGTCAGAAGTGGAAGACAGAGAAACCGCAACGGAAGTTTGCATTTTAAATTCATTGATTTTTAATCAAAGGTCAAAATCGATTATATTGTCTTCACTAATGTTTCCTTATTGACGACAATACGACTTACTGAATCAGGTGGCGATATCATTGCCACTTGATTTTGGGATCCTTACGATCAGTCAACAAATCAGTGAGACTATGGCACATGTTAGTGTTGTCTGTTGAGTTTAAAATACTGTACTTAATGTATTCTTTACTATTTCAATTTGTGTAAATACTTTAATTAAGGGTTGTTCTTTGATACAGGCAAAACCACCAACTGTGTTTATGTTACTTAAATTAATTTTGTTACATATAGATATTCATTTTGGTTAAACTTTTCCATTAGAACTATTTGTAGTATGTATGTACAGGGTGTTTCATAATATCTAATACACTTTTAAATTATTATCTCTAATACAGATTTATTATACACTGTTTTCATCAAAATGACCGAGAGACATCACCATTTTACATGCAATGTTAAAATGGGAAACGTTGACGTCATGACGTCATCAAGTGGTGTTATATTTCAAGATGGCACTTCTCCATGGACAGCGCCATTCTGAAAAGTAATAACTTTTGATGACGTCATGTATGACATCATTACGTCAACGTTTCCCGTTTTTTCCATGGCATGTTAATTGAGGATGTCTGTTGGTCATTTTGACATAATAGTGTATTGATATCTGTATTATTAGAGAAGTGGTAAAATTTGGTAGTATATCAGATATTATGAAACTATATTATCAATTATGTTTGCATTCAAACAAATCCGCATAGCGCAGTCGGTAGCGTGTCTGACTCAAAAGATAGAGGTCACGGGCTCGATACCCGGCCACTTACTTTCGTTTCTCCTTCTGCTGATTCAAGAATGGCTGTTGTCCGGCGGAAGTTAGTGACGAAAGTATGTGCACTTAGTACTGATTAACCGCATAGGAGGTCTGATTAAAATCTTAAAATCTTTAGCCTGCCAAGTAATAATGTGGTTAGGCTAACTGACCGTCCCGACATGACCATAGCTGTTTACCATGGCCGTAAAATAACAGAGCAAAAACTCAGAAAAATTTGATTTTCCTCTCTGACAGCCAGCATCTAGTAAGCAAACCCTATTTCAAAGCACGATAGCTTGAACAACACCAGTTTAATCTTGTTATTTTTTTATAATTTATCGTGATGTCTCTCGGTCATTTTGATGTAAACAGTCTATTGATATCTTATTGGGATTCCTTTATTCATCTATTATTAATTGTCTTTTCCCATTTTAGAGCTCAATTCCGCTGCACAAAAGGATAATATCTCTTAGAGAAGCTCGGAACGACCGGACTCGTTTCGGCATCTTGGGTAAGACTTACATATTAACACGCTTTTCGAAATAATTTCGTGGGGAGTATATATTATCTAATGACCTAGTTTTATGTTAGGTGACCTTAACTGGTAAGGTGCATGCACTGATGGAGTTTCAAAGTTCTGGGGTAAAAGCAGGTAAGTTACTTGGTTTTATTGGGTTGATCTGGAGTGTTAAGGTTCATGCACTAATGGAGTTTCAAAGGCCTGGGACCTATGAAAAGCAAGATATTTACTTTATTGTGAAAGTAGGGTAATGACCTAGTTTTATAGGGGTGGCCTAGAGTGGTAAGGTGCGTGCACTGATTGAGTTCAAAAGTCTATGGGTTATGAAAAGCTAGATTTGAACATTTTCGTGAAGTAGGTCAGTAATCTAGTTTTATGGGGCATGACATGGAGTTGATAAGTATATGCACTGATGGAGAATCAAAGTTCTGGGGTCCATGAAAATCAAGATATGTACATTTTGGAAAAGTAGTTCATGATCTTGTTTCGTCTGGAGTGGTACGGTACATGCACTGATGGAGTTTCAAAGGTGAGTGACCTAGTTTTATAGGGGAATAACCTGGAGTGGTGAGGTGTATGCACTGATAGAGTTTCAAAGGTGTGAGCCATATGAAAAGCGAGCTATGTACCTTTTTGTGAAAGAAGGTCAGTGACCTAGTTATATGGGGGTGACATGGAGTGGTAAGGTGCATGCACTGATGGAGTATAAAAGGTCTATAGCCTATACAGCAAGACCTAGTTTAATGCGGGGTGACCTTGAGTGGTTAGATGCAAGCACTTATGAAGTTTCAAAAGTTTTGGGGCTTTGAAAAGAAAGATATGTCCTTTTTTATGAAAGTAGGTCAATAGCCTAGTTTTATGCTGTTTGGCCGAGAGTGGTAAATGGCGAAGTTACTTTTCCTGACAGGGTCTTAATTTACTTTAATACCCCATATTTATTTTCAATTTACATGTATGCATTCTGTTTTCTTTCAGGCTCCTACTCACAGCAACTTTTAGAGGAAAACAAACGAATGAAGGAAAACCTCACCTGTAAAGTATGCAGGCATTCTTCTATTGAAATTGTTGTTCAACCGTGTGGTGACTTCTGTGTCTGCAAAGCATGTAGCAATGGTATCACACACTGTCCAGTATGCTTATGTAACGTGACAGAGATCATAAAAGTCAAAAAGAGCTGACTACACCATCTTGAATCGCCGTGGTCAGCTTGTCAAAGCAACTTGGGATGTTCACGCCTAACTTAGAACTTCTGGATTCAAACATCGTTTAGATCATGAAGAGGACTCATGGTCATCTTATACAAGTGAAAAATTGAACCGGTGTTGAACCATGGTCATCTGTCGAATTAAAAAGTAATTGCTGGTATTTTGCAGAAATAATTTGAAATGATGATTTTCTATAAATGGTGATTTTCTATAAATGGTCTGCATATGCAGAAAGAAATTGAAATGATATCAGGAAAAATTCTGCCTTCAACAATTACACTTGTGTCTAATATGAGTTAAAATTATATCGTAGATCCTTATGCTTCTTGGCATAACTGGTGGCTGGACTCAGCTGAAATTTTGTGATCAAGTATCGGTTTATGAAGATTATCGGTGATCAAGTAAACATTGATTAATTAATAAGACTGTTGCAAACCTATTTTGAGTAAACACTAGGTTTTGTTCAAAAGTTATTCTCTCGCTGTTTTATTGCATCTCGACTTATAAGCCTAACGAAAATGCTTAATGCTTATCTACGAACCTTTAATTCGAGATTCAGCAGCTTATGCTGTCCTTGCAAAGTCAAAACTTCATTAGAAGCTTAAATACGCAGTATAATGCATAAACTGGACATATTTGTATATTTACATTATAAAGGTGAAGTATCGATTATAAATGTCAAATAGTGATTGATTGAATAATTATGCATTTGCTGCAAACGACTAATGCTAGAGTAACAGGATTGATCAGTGAAACACTACACTAGGCATAACACTTTAGTTATTAAAAATGCGTTATGCTTCACCCCGTATTAAGCTATAATCTTTTCTAACCTATTCAAATATTTTGGTTGCAGACATCCCATGCGCCACTGCTTATTCTAAAAAGGGTCTACTGCAGCTGGTGCCGTTTGGTGACCGAAAGATGTTTTCATATTCTTCGTCATAGTGCAGATAGTATATAACCTATTACTCTTGGGACAATTTGGTTAATCTAGAGTCATTTTGAAACTACATGCAGTTTCCTACTTTTGCCAGTTCTAGAGGGTGTGGCTAGTGTTGCACGTTTCATTAGTAGACATAATCGGACTCAGAAAATCGAGTCTGCTATTTTTGCTTCCTGATATAAGGATCTAACCAGGCATAATGGGTTTATATAGGCATGATCAAACTTGTCAAGGGTAGATCTAGCAAGTTTATACTTTTTTTTTCTCAAAAAATGGATCTTGTTATGAATCTGAATTTATTGATAAATGGATATGAGCGGTCCTTTGTGTTATTCGATAAAAGAAAAACGCCTAAATTTTGTGGGATCTACAAAGTTTTAGGGCCATATTATCCCCAATCAGCTCTACAATTTGATCAAAATGAATACCTTAATGGTATCTATTGAAACAGACAGGTTTATGCAAACAGTGCAGACCCAGATTAGACACGGTTTGCCATTCCAACTCCAACTTTTAGGCCCATTTCTGCATTGTAAAAACAAACTGTTTCATTTTTAGAGCACTTACGATAATTATTTTTGCTTGTCCCGATTTGTAGATTTTACGGAACCGTTCATGTTTTAAGAGAGATCTTCTCACGGCTCAGTTCTCTGTAGTCTTCGTCCTGGTATTTCTGAAATATATACTTGGCAAACATAAAATGTATCTTATCAAAATCCCAGATAATGCATTTAAGTCTATCCGTAAACTTACCATTTGTGTGATTTGTGAGACAGAGGAAGACAATAAGCGAAAAAACTTGCCACCATTTTTTTCCGATATGACAGTTACCACAGCAATACGAACAATTTAGGAAATCTGACGAAAAGTTAGTATTGCAAATGCGGAAGAGTACATTTAATTCGTAGTATGTCCAGTGCTTTCATGACAATAATAAAACCACTTAAATGTCTTTAATCAATGCAACTGGTTCTTGCAACTGGGATTTTAAAATAGCCATCTGTACAATTATCTCCCCTGGAATTAAACATAAAGCGATTTTCAATGTGAAATAATTTCTTTATCTTTCCATTGAATTGTACCGATTCTTCATTTTTATACTTACCTTAAAGCTTTAATTGCACGATGGTAATTGTTGAAGACAATTTTTCTGTCAGTAGTGTTTATGAAATATTGAACTTGGAAATTGGACATTCCATTGTAAACTGAGTCTGGACCTGAAAGATCAGAATTTAGCACTTTATATGCGGCCATGATATGCAGACTTGTAGTAATTTTTGCTCTGCGCTTTTATAGAGACTGGTTCATTAGTGTCAGACCTTAGATCTCCATGACACTTGTCGTAATTTCAGTCAATGTAAAGCCCTTTTTCGTGCATTAAATTCTGCAGTTTTCAAGGTCTTCTTCTGTGAAAGCAAAAAACAACCCTTCTTATGTCTGAAGTATCGTTTGTTTCATTGTTTCAATATTTGAATAAGAACTCAAACTGGATTGACATGTGAGATACCAAATGGACAAGGTAGCTAAATAATCATTGCGCAGCAATGTATTTTCACTCTTGCTCACTGAAGGATGAAAATATTGCCGTTTGATTAGTATATAAAAGAAAACCGAAGGTCATTCAATGTATTCAAAATCGATAATCATGTTTTGTCTAGTCTGTGTCCTAAATCTTTCTCGCAGCAAGTAATAACATGTATACTAGTTTAGTTTCAGTTTCATATAGATGATGCCATTTTCAAGAAATAGTAAATACATGTACGCGAAAAAGAAACGAAAGTACGTGTACTTTCAAAGTACATTTGAGTGGGCCTCTCTATGAGAACCAAATTATGATGATTAAATAAATGAGCCACGACCCGACAAAACCAACAATGTGGTTGTGCGCCTAGCACAGACTCAGATCAGCCTGGGCATCCTCCCAGTCCGATCAGACTCTTCGTTAAGTGCTTAAAATGTAGTTAATGGTCTAAGCTACCTCCATGCGGACAGCGAAGACTCTGATTAGACTGGGCGGATGCCCGGGCTGATCTGAGTCTGCGCTGGGCGCACAACCACTCTGTTGGTTTTCTCGCGTCGCGGCTCATTAATGAAAATTACACCAACGCTTGTTTATTGTTTCTACCCACACCTTAACTTGCAAAGCACGATGACCAGCTACATTGAAAATGGCTGTTCACTTGGCTGCCGCTAGTGATGGCTTTGATGGTGTCTAATGTTGAGATGTCTTTCAAACATGATATCTAAGGAGGGATCTGGGGTTGAATTATTTCAGTTCCTGCGAATTTTCCTACCTACTGTGAACTTGCCTGGAAAGAGCGGTGAGCATCACAGACAACATCTGAAACAAAAGTACACATTATGATGAAGCCAGTTTGCGGACTTTACACCGACACTAGTTTATTAAAGACACATTTTTGATTGCATTACATCCTAATGACTGTTTATTGGAATATGGAGATTTGAGATAAGGAAACGGCAGAGGTCCTAAAGAGATATATTATTTCATACAGGCAGAGGCTACAGTGAAGGGATTTTATGACACTCATAATCACTTAGATAAGAAAATCCTTTGATGTTGGGAATTGGGGAAAGGTATGTTTATTGGAGGTGATAATGAGTGCCACCATTCTCATATAGGCTGAAAAATGTGTCTTTAAGTATAAATTATAGGCAAACAGTGTGATACCATGTCACAGGTAACAGGATTCAGTGCTTATATATTAAATCCACCAGTTGAATATCAGAAATCCCGACTTCTAAAAGGAAAGGATCAGACACCACCCAACTAAATAAAACTTGTCTGAGCAATTAAAGAGACAGTCAAAGTTGTCAACCATTTTTTTCTCTCTCGGTGGTCTTGTGCTGTCTGTTGCTTGGTTATTCAGGGTTCAACTGATAGTTTTCTTTTGCTTTGGTATTTAAGTATTGTTGTTTGACACCTCAGTGATCTCTAGCTGTCGCAATATGTTGTTTCTGTCGAGTCCTTAGCTCTCATTCATCATAGGTCTTAACTGTGATTTCTTTGTTTCCTGTGGTGATTCATTGATGGGTTAAGAAACCTACGTGTGGACCAAACAGCTTACTAAATGTTTCGAACCTCCGCAGAAGCAGAGGGCAAAGGCTTTGGATCCATTAGAACTAGTTTAAGGCCTCATCTCCTGCCCAGTATTTTACTGACTGTTCTTCAATGTTACATGTTGTTATGTCCGCTTGCATACGGTCTTTAGCAGTGTGATCACTGAATAGCTGCCCATTCTGCTTTCTGTTGAAATATTTAAGAAATAGATGTTGCTGCTGTTTTACTCGGGGTGGCTGAATGACCTGTTTGGGAAAGAGCATCCTGCGTGCCTTTCGTGAATTTTTTGTCAATTTCTGTGTGTGTTTTTCTTTCCCATTCGGTTTTGATGGCGTGATTTGAGATTTGATTGTATTTATTCCTGATCATTGCCTATATCTTTGCTTTGGTTAGTTTATAACTCACCTCCGATGCAGCGCCACATTGAAGTACTTGTTCCTCTGTGTATGTCATCAGTGAGACGTCAGATTTAATCTTCAAGAGTTGACCTGCTTTAGAAATGGATCTGACATCCAGGAAAGCAAATAGAATTCCTCAAAAGCTGTTTCGCTTCGAAAATAAAATGGCAGATTTACACTGTTGTCAATCTGCATCGGCAGTTTTTTCGTAGCAGTCGTCGGATTTAGGGTAGGAAACTTCATGACGCACTTAGATTCAGCTGCCAAATATAGCATGTCTCAGACAGTTTGTGAGCCCAAGAAAGGTATATTCATTCAGGAAAGGGTTAGCCGCTATTACATTTGAAATCATATTGTAAAATCATTATTTCTAGAAGAAAATTAGAATCAAGAGTGAAATTTACGAATTCCAGTTTTGTCTCCAAACAAAATTATGTCATCACTGAATCGAAATCCACACTTTTTGTGTTACAATAATTGCTTTTATTTGTATGCATTTCTGTTTGAAACACATGGACTATTTTGTCATATTCAGAAACAATTAAAACATTTATGGACTGAAATCTGTCAGAAACTCTGCAGGAATTGTGTCCCGCGGAATGTGACAGTAACTGTGGCTCGGAGGAGGATGCTCGTTGCCTACCGAGACCTGCCCTTCTCTTTTCTTTCAAACATTTGGGGTTTAGCGACACTGATTTCAAAAGTAGTTAAATACAGAAACGCGCGTCTGTCGCACTAAATTTGGCATGAATATGTTTATTTTTTAATTTTTGGCGAGAGAAGACTATTTACTGTATCACCGACAGATATTTCTAGACGGAAAGTGCCTCTGTCGAATGACAACAGTGATGGCAGTAAACCTTGCCGGGGATGCAAAGACGGCCGGGGCAGCCTGGTTAGACCAACCACCTTGTTTTACTGAGGATAATCCTTAAAAAATTCCCTGGGATTGATGTTGGAACCGCAAGTAGTAGTGCAAGTGTGACCAGCGATGATTGTGTTTGGAATGATAATGATGAAACTGATGACAGTGTCAGTGGTGCTGGTCTAAGCTGGTCCGGTGGGTAATCTGGTATAATAAATGTTGTTGGTCGGCAGGCGGTCACTGAAAAAATGTTGCTTTCTTTTTTCTTTCTTTCTTTAATTTCGATTCACACCTTCCCGTTCCAGCCACCCAATTTTCTCCCATCACTTGTGACTTTGTAAGAGTAATCGATAATTTGCAGTTGTCCGTCCAGCTGGCAACCCTCAGGTCAGGTCAATCAATATCTGCTACTAGCACCATGACGTCCAGTACCAACTGTTGCATGTGTGCAGATGGGGCTCATTAGCCTGGGAGGGCAACCCACCTTAGAGTTTCTAGTCCTAAATTAAAATTAGAAGGGTTCGTGCAACCCTAAGCCCTGGTTGACAGTCCACCTAAGAGTTCATTGCTAGGTCTCTAAACAAAACGTGTTCCATTACTCTCTATTGTATGTGGGCAGATGGGGCTCATCAGCTGAGATGGCATTCATGTAAGAGTCTCCAATTAATATTAAAAGGTTAGGTGCAACCCTACGCCTTGGTTGGCAGTCCTCCTAGGAGTTCGTTTCAAGGTATCTAAACACACTCTATTAAACAACACCTGTGAACATAGCATCACCGAGCGGAATTCTTACTAGAAGGGGTCAATGGCCTGTGCAGAACTCCAGCTTGAGTTCAACTGTCACGTGTTACAGGTGTAATCCGTGCGAGCCTTGCTCAGCTTGGAACAAGTTTAAGTTGTCACTGTAGGCAGGGAAAGCTCATTCACCTCGACCCTTTTAGTCTGATTGTTAATATCTAAGGCAGTGGGCAAGCCAGTGACTTGATGAGAGCAAGAGAGACAGCCCCGCCTCCGTGAGTCTCTCAACCCTATGGGTCAGTAAGGGGTGGTGTGAACGCAACACCAAAGAGCAAAGGTCTTCCTAGAAGCCAACGGCAAAGGCGGAAGAACTTTTTGAGTAAACGATCATGTGTTCAAGACCAAGGCGAATTATATAGTTATTACGGAATTCGGCAGTGGTCAACATGCCCAAGATACACAATGATTGATATATCCAATGATCGGTTGCAGCCCGGGTTAACAATGACCGTGTCTACCGTTGGACGCCTGCCTGTGGGTGACAAGTAAGCATATGGTGCGACAAAGGTACAGAAAATTGGAAGGAGGGAGAACACCTCAATGGGAACCTGGAATGTGAAGACTCTGAGCCTAGCTCGGAAACTTGAAAAGCTGACTTATGAAATGGATAGGTACCACTGAAACGCACCAGGGCTCTGTGAGATGCGCTGGTAGAACTTGATTGACATGTCAACAGGTGACAGACACAATGTTTACTGCAGTGGAGTAGACGGACACGAGTTTTGGGTTGGTTATCTAATGCATAAAAACATGGTGAGTGCTGTCTTGGGTTGCCGACCAGTCTCCAGCAGACCAGTCTCAATCTGCTTAAGAGCAGCTCCTTTCAAGGTCACGACCATACAGGTTTCTGTAGAGTCCTCATCTGGCACCAACAGTAACCAAACATAAAGTAACACAGACGGTTGACGCCTGACAACCATTCTGAGACGTATCGTGCTTCTTCTGCTTCGAAATTTCACTGTTGCTATTTCCGAGAGTCCTCATGTTTGTTTCATCTTAGCCTAATTTTGATTATGTTATGAACTAAAGCAGAAGCAATTGCAAGATCTGGTCGACCGCAAACAGATTAAACCTCCCCCCCGCCCCCACCCCCGCCTCAGTAATTGTATTACTGGCCAGACGCGTCGCAAGGCGGCTCTTTAGTTTTGGTTGGTTCTTGGCTGTTTTATGTGTTGTTTATCGCCTTGTCTGTCCTAAAAAAACATGAAAAAAAAGTTTAAAATAGATGCGTAATGTGTTTTGTATCATATATATTTTTGTTGTCCAAACTGTTGCTTTCATTGGTCTGTTGTGTATGTGACTGTTGTTTTGGTTGAGTGGAACAACTTAGTGGCTGATGAAGCAAGGCAGAACCAAGGGCGAGGACTGGTCGACCACAAACCGGTTAAGCTCCCTAGTAATTTCATGACTGGCCGTTCCAAGGTGACGTTTCTAATTTGGTTCTTCTTGGTTGTTTTATATGTTGTCTGTTGCAATGTCTGTCATTCATTTATTGTTCGTTACGTTAAGGCTGGCCTGGTGACCACCTACATTGAAAATGGCTGTCCACATGGATGCCGCTAATAATGTCTTTGGTGGTGACTAATTTTGTGTTGCCTTTTTCCCCACATGGTGTTTTGGGTGGGATCTGGGATAGAATTGTATCAGTTCCTGAGAATTTTCCTACTTACTTTTACCAGTAATTCTTGATCAAATTCGGGCTCTGATAGGCCTCGTTGAATGATTGTTTTAAAGCCAACAGTATGTTTCACATACAATCTAAGTGTCTGCGATAAAGCTTAGAAAAATCTTTACATAGTTTGTGATATGTACACCCTTGTTTCAGTGTGACTCAATCTCCTTACAAAAAGTACAACTTGAGAATATATGCATCGTATGATGTTGCAAGCGGAACATCAACATCTGAAAAAAGGAAATATTATCTGTTTCGAAATTAAAGTTATCCCATTTGTCATTAATTTTAATTGAAATGAAGCTGTAAGCTATAGACAAATGTAAATCCAAAACGGAGCTTTGGTGTCAGAAGAAGTCACCTTATTAAGTTGAAAATATGTAAATCAAATTAATCACTGATGTGAAACAAAGATGACGACTGATGGTAAATAATGAAACACTAACTAGTAAGAGCTAAAGAAAATATATAGTTAAACTGCCTTGTACTCATGTGTGGCATTTCATGGATATCAAATTACTTTATCATATAAACGATCTATTTTAAAGATTCATAAATCAATCATAAAATATTGAATATGCATAAACGATCTATTTTAATGATTCATAAATCAATCATAAAAGATTGAATATGCAATCTTAAAGAACTCTGATATCAATTCTACGAAAAACATTTTTTTACAAATTATTATTATTATTATTATCATGGCTAACGTAGCTGGTGTCATTAATTTTATTTTTATAAGGGTAATAATTATTATCAATATCGTTAACATATTCTGGCGTAGTCTTTTTCTATAATTTTATTTTTGCTACTGTTGTTAAGTTAAAAAGTGATGCCAGTGGCTTGAAAATAAAACAAAATACAATTACAGCCAGTTGTGATGAGTTGGGAGCATCAAATACCAGGTTTACTCTGAAATTCATCTAAAAGTCAACGATTTTGCCGTTTACCATATCTTATAGGCCAACAATTCGACCGTGTACTGCAAAAATCAAATCGATCAAAATATCCTATATAATTGCAATAGGGTCTCCTCTATATGTCTGTGTTTTCAGATCAGTGTATTTGAAATATTTTGATGTTTTAACACTAAGAAACGTTATCAAAAACTGGTTTGTATATTGGAATCTAGAATGTATTGTCATACTGACGAAAACATTCAACCCAAAAAATGCAGCAAGCCCAAATAATTTCCTGCTAAATCTAGCCTTGCATAATTACAAGAAATCGAAAAAGAACAAAAACTAATGTGACTGAAACTTTCTTGTTATTACTTTCAAACTTTTATTGTTATATTCATTATTTTAATTATTATGATTGATATAATTAATCATCTTAATCCAAAATTGTTATTATTATTATCTATATTATTATTTTTATTTCTTTTTTTTTTTTTTTTTTCAATTAGTTAATCCGGATTTATACACATTTATATATACTAAACAAACATGAAAAATTATTTCTCTACTTCATAATTCTGGTTTAGTAAAGTATAAAGGTTAACACAGGATTCATAACGTTTCATTTTCTACCATCCGGTATTTCACTCCGGTATTTTGAACCTCATTTCTGTGTTTCCCTATACTTTCTCTAGTCATGAGTTTTCGTGGCCAAAGTAATATCTCAGTTCGCAGCCAAGTGGTCTTAAATAAAGATTGATATGTTGTATTTTTATTTTACTAAAAGTGTCAAGAACAATATGATTTCCAGAAATTGCATATGTGCTGGGACGTTCATGATAATTTGTATAAAATTAAAATTTAGTTTCGTTGTATGGACAGGCTGACCCAGAAACGCATTTCCTAAACTGACATGTAAAAAATGTATCGATACTGTTTCTGGCGAGACGTGTTTGCCAGTTGTACAAAGGCAAACTTGTCAGTTGCCATGCCAACCAGAAGGAAAGTTTTGAAATGTTTTAGACTTAATGCTTGTGTGATATTTACTTCAGTTATCAGTTCATTCGTTATTGTGAAATTTGTGTTGAGGTCAGTTTTAGACGACTTCTCGCTGAAGAACAACAGTTTATGTTATAACTGTGGAAGTCTCGGACACCGATTTTACGCTAGAAACGTCACAACAAATATCAAATGCTGCGACCTTGCCAACATGCCGGTAAGTTTAGAAAAATTCTGTTCGTTTGTATTTCTTTATAAGTATACATGAAACTTCCGTCGCCATATTGAAAAACTTCAAAAGTTTACAAACTAGTCTAAACAAACATTTTAAAAACCCAAATAAGCTGTCTATTAAGTGGGCATTCTTGACTTTCATTTTGCAACAGTATGTTATTTATTTAAAAGTACAGCTTATTTAAAAAGTTCTAACAGATGTGCGACCTTTGAATCATAGTGGCTATGAATGTGGCTTTAGTGTGTGATTTTATTTATTTTTATTTTATCAATTTTTATCATTTTTCTTATATTAAGTTTAATTAAAGCATACATGTTTATGACTTGAGTTCTTTCTGTTAGCGTCGAAAATTCTGCAAAGTTATTTTTAAATTTTCCAGTCTATTAACTGCTATTATTATTATTATTATTATTATTATTATTATTATTTCCGCTGGTTATAAAATAACCATTTTTCAATAATTTTGTTTATAATAATTTTCTTACTTTCTTTTATTTTTTATTTCTGTGCCTCCACCTTCTGTTTATTATTTTAAATAAAATATAAAATTGGAAAAATAATATGATAATAATTTCTTCTTCATTTACAGAATTTTACTATAAACTAAACATTCACATTAATTAATTTTACTCAGAACTAAGCATACAAATTTACTTAATTTTACAAGAACTAAACATAAAATAGTAAAACATATTATACAGACAAAATATTCCGATTTCAGTTTATTCACACAAGAATTCGTATATTAATAAATTAATTTTTCCATTTATACTTAAATTGTTTTCATTAACATATCTTCATTGAATACTTTGTTCGTTATAAGAATTAGTGCGATTAAATATTCTTATAATTAATTCAGGTGCATGTATGTATCTCTCTCTCTATATATATATATAATTTTATGTGTTTACATAACCATTTACTTATTTTGATCCATATATTCATGGTAATGAGATGGCTTTAGTTTAGATAGGTTGATTATTTATTTCAGAATAACTTTATTCTTAGGATGATTTGAAACTTATTCTCTATCTTTATATTAGTGCGAAATATTTGTCTTTATTTCTTATTTCACTTAAAGCATTTTAGATTTGTTTCTGTATCTAGCATGTTTTATTTTATACTCCTATATCATGCCTAAGAATTCCATTGCAGACACATGTTTGCCTCTTTTTTACTTAATCTATACATGTCTCATAAACTTTGCAGATTTTCTCTAAACATGTTGGGTCCTGGAAAGGCCCATGAGCCCATGGCAACATTTATAGTATCACATGAAGGCAATATATATTGTATGACCGGAAATTAGTGAGAATTGCTTTTTCATAATAGCTTAATCCTAGTTCTTTCAGTAAATTATTTGCATGCAATAATATTAAAAAGAATTGTAATAAATATGTTCTTGCTATAATATTTCGTGTTCGTAGTATTTTCAGTAATATATGTCAATTTGTTGGACCAAGGGATCTTAATTCGAGAAATAGGATGGACTTTCGAGAGCTTATCAAAGTATAAGCCTCATACTATACAACACTTTTTCAAGCTAACACATTCTAGTTTGTGTTACATTATTAAACAATTTCATGTTGATCGATGGTGCTATGTGCTATAAAATATTAAAGTTTTGAAGTTGGTAACCAAGATTTTTAAGCAAATGAAATTTGGGTCTGGTGCATAAGCGGTTAAATCTAAAAAAAAATGAGCTCTGCAGTATTCAACACATAGTGAAATGAATATTCAACAAGAGTGATCATTAGTGTTTTAACTGAATAGTTATGTTTGTCTGTCAGTATTACTTTTCATTCAGTCACCAGTTTTAGAAGCCTACCCTGCTGAAAATTAACCATTTTTCTTAAAATTTTGCAAAAATTTGAAAACCTAGCTGTTGTTTAGATCCAACTTTTTCTTGTAAGATAAAAATGATATCACAGGTAGTTGCTGAATGTGCAGCGGTGTTGTTTTTAAGTCTGAAAGGTAATTTTAATGAATTATTATTCTTTAGCATTTCCTGCTAGACATTTTATTTCAATTTTATCTTATTTTGTGATTTTGTTCAAATTTTCACTTGGTTAATGAAAGGAGAGATAATCCATGACATTTAGATGACCGACAATTATCAAAGCTCAGTGACAAATATACCAACAATATAGTACATCAGCTCCATTAATTTCAGAGGAAGCTAGAAAAATACTGGCTGAAATTTGGTAAAGGTCTCAATAATTTCCGGTCATACTATAATATATCCTCCTAGTTGAAATTGTCGGCTCAAAGACAATTTAAAAACAGTTTTCTTTGAAAGCCTCTAATATTTACATAACAAAGACTATTTTAAACAGTATCATTCTATATTCTATTTTATGTTTTCATTTTTTTATGTAGCCAAAGTGCTGTTCCATATTCTTTTTTTTTTTTTTCAAACAACAATCCCTTCATCTTCTAAATGTATGCATCCTTATTGTCTCCAAACATGTAGGCCATAGATAGTTGGGTTAATATAATACATAGCATGTCTCAAAAAGCATCTTTTCATCAAAGGCTGTTGTTTCATTTTCTTATAAGATAAAGGTGAAATCACAGATAGTTGCTGAATGTGCAGCGGTGTTGTTTCTAAGTCTGAAAGGTAATTTTTAATGAATTATTATTCTTTAGCATTTTCTGCTTGACATTTTATTTCAAATTTCATCTAATTTTGTGATTTTGTTCAAATTTTCCCTTGGTTAATGAAAGGAGAGATAATCCATGACATTTAGATGACAGACAAATATCAAAGCTCAGTGACAAATATACCAACAATATAGTACATCAGCTCCATTAATTTGAGAGGAAGCTGGCTGAAATTTGGTTAAAGTCTCAATAATTTCCGGTCATACTATAATATATTCTTCTAGTTGAAATTGTCGGCTCAAAGACAATTTAAAAACAGTGTTCTTTGAAAGCCTCCATCATTCTATATTCTATTTTATGTTTTCATTTTTTTCATGTAGCCAAAGGGCTGTTCCATATTCTTTTGTTTTTCTAACAACAATACCTTCATCTTCTTAATGTATGCATCCTTATTGTCTCCAAACATGTAGGCCATAGATTGTTGGGCTAATATTAATATATAGCATGTCTCAAAAAGGCATCTTTTCATTTCTTTGCTTTGGAGAAAACATCAATAAATATTTCACACAGTAGCCATCATTAAGCATTCAAAATGGTACAATGCAAAAGATACATGTAGACTTGATAATGACACAGACACTGCCTCCAATTTCTGACATTCTAACATTACACTTTTGTTGTTGTTGTTTTTGTTGTTTTGTTTGTTTGTTGTTGTTTTTTGTTTTATGTTTTTCCTTTTCTTATTCTTATTTTTTTTTCTCATTCTTTTTTTGTAGAATTTCAGCAGCAAACCTTTACATGAAAGTTTAATTTTGAAATCTTTCAATGCATAACACTGCTCTTCTATCAGACAAAATTAATAATTTTCATCATAATACAAAATATAGAAGACAAAGAACTAAGAAATGTTATGTCCTGTTTTAAAAGCATCTTTAGTTGTCTGCCAAGGTTTAACGGTCCAAAACATATATTTTCGGAAGTCTTTTCGGACTTGTAAAAACAGTAACATATGTGTTATATCAGGGTGGATAACGTACGTCACAGTCACGTGATTCGGAGGATAAGGAACACAGACTTTTTTGGCCGATTGGCGAAGAAAACTGAGTTTATATTGCAGACTTACAGAACGGATTTTAATACCGTAAAGCCCAGCTACACCGCACTATTTTGTAGTTTTATTTGCATATATTATATATCGAAGATATCAAACCTGTTAATGGGTTACTCCGGAAAACCGATCTTTTTCTGAATATAAGGAACACACATCTGCTCGCCAACGACCCCAAACAAACAAACCGGGCGCTCTTAATCAGGGGTTTGAATCTAAATCAATACCTTATATAAAGCCAGCTCTGCTTTTATTATCGTTTTCATTTTTAAGGCTTTCTACGAGCAAAACAATTGAGAATTGAAAAGTCGATAAGGGACACACCACTGTTTCTTCGGATATGGAACACACGAGATGTTAAACTGGAAAGCATTTTGAAAAAAGTCGGACCAAAAGTTCAAATTCTTAGACCGAGTGTCGAGTAGCTACATTATGCTACAGTTTTTCTACGCGTCTACGCATCGTTTGCGCGAAAATTGCTCATGCAGAAATAGGGCTAACTTTCTCTTTAAATTTCCTCCTATCAGTTGCTAACGCCCGGACAATGTCCAGATTTTCTTAGTGCTCATTTATTGAACAATACGTCAAAGAACCAGTCGATGTGTATGTTTATAGGTCACTATAAGCAGACAGATTCTTCATTTTGACACCTGATTAACAGCCATATGTTTATCTTATTTCGCTGTGTACTGTTAGCAAGTAACTCACTCATACTCAACAACTATAGATATTTGTTGTATGCGAGTGAGTTACTTGATAACAGTACACACCATGAGCGAATGGAAACATATAACCTAACTACTACAAAATAATATATTATAAAAATATAATATCGGTTTCCGACCACCAAACAGATGCACCATTCCATCTCCAGCTGTTCTGTAACCTACACAACACCTGTCCAACTCCAGAATACTCAGTGCATGTAGAGCCTGGCTAGATACCAAACTGTCCTTGCAAACAAGCCGCCTCGGCATGGGTTACGTACCAACCAGAAGAGTCCCCGTAGGAAAAACATTCTGGTCACGCGCAAATGTATGCGAACATGCACAGAGCAAACACACATCCTGGTTGTAAACTAGGGAGTGATAGGGAGTGCCTTGAGTCAAAGCTTCTCAACGAAAACAGGTGTGAAACAGGGATGTATATTAAGTCCAACTCTGTTTTCTTTATTTATTAATGATTTAAGAAACTATTTTGATGAAAGTTGTGATCAGGTCCCGGTAGGTGAACGTTTTTTATCTTGTCTGATGTATGCAGACGATATTGTTTTATTGTCAAATAGTGCTGATGGTTTACAAAGAATGTTGAATAAGCTTTTACTTTTTTGCCAGAGATGGAACCTAAATGTTAATATAGTAGATTTTCAAAAAGTCAGGAAAAATACTGACGGGTTTTTATTTTATGTATGATGGTCAAACTGTTGAGATTGTTAATGAGTATAAATATCTGGGTATCATTTTTAAATTTAAAGAGTAACTACACTTCAGGAACTGACTGAATCAGATCCCAAACCCTATCCCCAACATCAAAGGGAAAGATTGACAAAGACATCCCAACAAACAATAAATTACAAGTGATAAGCCGAGTCAGCAGCTCTTTCCCAAATAGATGGCAACTCAGCTATCTTTATTGAACTAAATAATTTAGACCAACAGACGGGTTACAACGGACTAAGCAAATTATATGAAAAACATTTAACAATTATTTTTACCTATTTTCTATTTTTATGATAGAAGGATTAAACTGAGAACACAATAAATTAAACAGCACCGAACATAAAACAAATGCAACCGCAACAAAAGTACCGCCTTGGGACTTAAGCCTTCTGGTTTCCGAGGCTATAAATTATTTATGTAAAAAAGCTTCCAAAGCCTTATTCTGCATAAGGAAAGCAGTTGCTTCTGAAAATATGAATGTTGAACTTTTCTTGAAATTGTACGAACATTGTGTTAAGCCTATTTTACTCTACTGCAGTGAAGTATGGTGCTTATGGAAGATTATGTATAGACTTTCAGTCATAGAGCAGAAATACTATACATTGGCCATTGAAAAGGTTCAGTTAAAATTTTGTAAGATTTTACATGGTGTACATAAGTCGGCAACTAATAATGCTGTTAGGGCAGAACTTGGCATATTCCCTCTTGCATATTCTGTTTAAAATCGTGTGTTAAATTTTGGTTGCATGTATTAGAATTGAACAATAACAAATTGGTATGTTGTGCTTATAATGATGAGACTAGTTGTGATTTAGGATTTTGTCATAACATTAAACTATTTAATTTTTCTCACGTATGGGAAAATCAGGGAACCTTTTCTAAACATAAACTATTGAATGCTGTAGCAGTTAGGTTAAAGGATTCATACATATCATTCTGGAATAAATCTTTATTTGATGACAATGGTAATACTGCAAATGGAAATAAACTTAGAACTTATCGTACTTTTAAATCATCTTATTGTCTTGAGAAGTTTTTATTGACCAGTATCAATTCTAGGAAAGAAATAAGTACCTTTGCAAAAATTCGTATCAGTTGTCACAAACTTTTTATTGAGGAAGGTATATACAGGAAAATACCACTGCAAGAAAGAATATGCCAGTTGTGTCAAACAGACATTGAAGATGAAAAACATTTTGTATTATCATGTCTTAACCTAGAAAATATCAGAAAATCATGGTTTGATAATATAAATGATATTTACCCAGCATTTAGTATTATGAATAATTCAGACAAATTTATTTTCATAATGTCAAGTAAAGATTATGACTTGAATGCCCTTAGTATATCTTTTATATTTGACTTGTATCACGAAAGGAATAATTTACTTAATAACGGAATCATAAATTAATGATAACATAAGATTGAATGGTATATTCACAAGTATATATAGTAATAGTCATATTGATTTTTATAAGTGAATAGAACCACTTTAATAAGTATTAGTATATAAGTTTGTAATATAAGAGGTTTGGTACAGCATGTGTTATTTGCAGGTTTTGTGATGTTTATGGTGACAATCCTGTAATTGGATTATAGACCAATAAAATATTTGTATTTGTATTTGTAAACTATCTTAAATGTACTGTTCACTACCTACTGAAAAGGGCATTATTTCAACATGAAAGTGACTCAATAAAATGTTGTAGAATTCGCAAATACTTTGACAAAATACATCACAATATAGATTGAAGCATATTTGGTCAAACTATTTGCAAAATCAACCGGATGTCAGAAGCTGACTTCCTTGTAGTAAGAATGTTCTTTCATTGCCGTATTTGGTCACCAAGTGGCTTTTCAAAGATTTTGAAATTTACAAGATTTATGGGACCAATCGAACACTGGACCAATCGAAATGGTGTAATTTCGAGAATACGTCACTTGCTGATGACGTACCCAGCGGGCACATTACGTCGAAATGGCGTCGCACCGACGTCGGTGCGCCGTCATTACATCGCATCGACGTCAGTATGACGTCATGTCGACGGCACGTGCCTGCTGGGTAGGTTGTTAGGGATGCAAGAGCAACTTACCTATTCTAATTCATTTGAAAAATCGATATTTTGTAAGAGTGTGGATATACAGGCAATTTGCGGGTTTTGACGGGCAGAAAAGATTAAATGATATATAATATAGTTTAATTCCGCCAGTCTACTCAACCGTTAACCCATTAAAATACATATCTAAACAAAGAAAAATTATTGCAGATTTCGATTCCGTATGCATAAAATGTGTAATTTTGTATTTTGCCAAGTAAAGAGAGCCGCCCCCGGAATTTCAGTGCAGTAGTGCAGTTTAGTTTAAACTTTATTTATTTGTACAAATTTCTCACATACATACAAATACATTTCATGGACATAAACTATTCATACAAAAGGGATTCAGAAGAAAGTCACATGGACTTTTTTTAATCTGTCTCCCATAATTTACATTGTAAATTTCAGACCCATGATAAGCCGAAGTTACATATAACATTAGTCAGATAATTATATACGGACAGGTCAGTGCAGTTTACTATATATAAGTAGGCCATATTTTAACTTAAAAATCCCCCTTCTTCTTTTGTGTCCCAGCTGAATAGAGTTCAACTTTTGAAGGAAATGACCTGCTTTCTACGGAGATAGTTCTTTCTTTTTGGGAGTACGCCTCGTTTTGGTAGGATTTTGTCATTAAGGAAAGCAAACGAGAAATTACAAAAGTTGTATGCTTTGTAAAAACTGCGGTAATGCATTAGGTTGGATCCTTTCGCTTTAAGCTAGCGTCATGTTTGAAACGGACGGCAGCATAGATAACCTATCCAAGCATATCATCAGGTTGAATCTACGTTGATTCTATATTATTTCAATGTATTTGCCCAGCGGGTACTCACTTTACAAACCAAGTGTGCCGGTTTGATCATCTATATGACACTTTAAACCAATTTCTAGCCTCCATGACATTAGTCGATGGCAGATTTTCATGCGCAAATCATTACTAAACTGGATGTTTAAAGCTTACTGCGTCCCTTTTAACGTCTACCGTCCGCTGAATTATTTATCGTCTCTTGTCTCATGCGACGTTAAATCACGTGAATAAGAATGTGCCAAGATTGCATACTAGATTAAAGTGTAACGGTAATGCCTCTTGAATGTAAATACTGGTCATTTTTATTATACTTTTTCAAGAAGGTTGTAAATCCGATAAATTTTGAGGCCGGTCATAGCTTTGGAGTCAAAACAGCATCATGGAAAGCGTATGAAACGTATGTAAAAACCAGCTAAAATCACAAACAATACGAATAACCCGTATGGCGGACCTAAAATATCACGATAAAGATCATCTTCTGAGGGTTTAACGCTCTCGCAGACTTTACACAGGGCTTGTACACTCTTTTTTTCTTTCTTTTCTCTCCTTTCTTTGATAAAAGAGTGATAAAAGCCCCTGTTGGATTTTACCGTGTGTCCCTTATCCGAGCAAACAGTGGTGTGTCCCTTATCGACTTTTCAATTCTCAGTTGTTTTGCTCGTAGAAAGCCTTAAAAATGAAAAACATAATAAAGGCAGAGCTGGCTTTATATAAGGTATTGATTTAGATTCAAACCCCTGATTTAGACCGCCTGGTTTGTTTGTTTGGGGTTGTTGGCGAGCAGATGTGTGTTCCTTATATTCAGAAAAAGATCGGTTTTCCGGAGCAACCCATTAACAGGTTTGATATCTTCGGTATATAATATATGCAAATAAAACTACAAAATAGTGCGGTGTAGCTGGGCTTTACGGTATTAAAATCCGTTCTGTAAGTCTGCAATATAAACTCAGTTTTCTTCGCCAAACGGCCAAAAAAGTCTGTGTTCCTTATCCTCCGAATCACGTGACTGTGACGTACGTTATCCACCCTGTATATGTTGCAAAGCAAAACAAGGAGAATAACTCATGGGCATCAGATAGCCGGTTATCCGTTCCACATATTCAACATAACTGAACTACTAATTAAGAAAAATTGTGGTAAGCATTTCTCTTTTGATTGCAAAAACGGCACGGTTGCTTTACACACTCTATTCTATGAAGGATATATTGAATATTACTCAGCAATTAAAAAGAATTGGGCTTTTGTTAAATCATCAAATTTTAAAAACTTAGAACTGCACTAACATTTTGTTATTTGAATTTGAATACATATTCATTTGCCCTATTCTGGTACAACTTCAAGGCAGACAGAAAATTGGTTAGATTGCTAAAACCTTGATTTACAAAGATCAGGGGCAAATTTAAAAAGTCAAAATTGAATTCATGAAAAATTTCAATTTCAATGAAAAATGTACACGCTTTTCTAAAAAGCTAATAAGTAATAAGGCAGTTGACACAGCATTTATTTCAGCTGTGACCAATGTTGGTCTTTTTGGTCTGATTGCCGTGGCATCGTAATTCATAAACATAGCACAAGTCAATGTCCTGCATTAGAAATGCTTCCACGCAGACTCATTATCTCTAGCTGTTTCTATGACTGTTATGCAGAATTGAAAGTTAATTCAGGATTTGTTTAGCTTTGAAGATTGTCTGCTAATCAGTTTTTCAGCAAAATTTTTCATATACGTTTGCACACATGCTAAATATGCAAAAGTTTGTAAATGCAGCATACATCAAAGTTTCCAAGTTCAGTGGAGTGGAATATTAGAGTAGCTGCTGCGTTTGCATATGCAACGTTTGCATATGTTGCAGTGTTTGCATATGTTCTTATGACTCTTAAAAATATATTCAAGTACTATCTAAAGAAGACTCTTTGTGAAACAAAAGAAAGTATTGCAAACTCGGCTTAATGAGTTTGTTCCTGGGCAAAATTGAACCTGGAAAGCCCCCTTACTCTACCTGTGATGCAAGAATCTGACCACAAGAATCTACAGTATATTTAAAAGCAGTATAATGATATATACCATGTATGGGATTTCTTAAATTCCAGAAATGAAATACAAATAGAAATCGTCAAGTTTTTATGTTTGATTTCTTAATCAAGTACACTAAAGTTATTATCTTTAAACAACTGGATAAGATGCAGATTACATTATCTTGCTCAATAAAACATGTAGAAGATTTTATGATAAGCCCTAATGTCCTAGGCTATTTTATTCTTATACTTTATCATCTATGGCAGCAAAACATCAGCTCTAAGGTAATCACAAATTCTAACACTGGTTCCCTATATCGCCAATGGTAAAGAAAGATGCATATTGGCAGGTTAAAATTGCGTAGATGTATAACTATCAAGATGCACTATATTAGGGTCAATGTCATTTATGAATTTTGGAATCCATCGACTTCTCAAAAACCACAACAATGCACACAATTGATAGAGCCTATCCTTGATGGCCTTGCAACAATCAATAACTCTCCAGCCCGGATATAACGCTTGACTATCATTTATTTGGGCTACAATTAATGACCTGAGATGCAATTATCATATTAGGAAGGTGTAAAATAACAGAAATTTCCATGTCTTTCTTACTACAAGTGCCCGAAATGACTTAATTGTATGAACTCGAACATATACATAATGTACTTCTATTCTGGTGTATCCAATTAGCTAACAAGGTCGTTTGGGGTATCATAAATTTCTTGGCAACAATCGTTTTCCGCCAGGTCCTGTTTTAAGCTGCCCTAGTTGTGATACTGCTATTCCTTTTATTCGTTGGGGAAAAATCCATAATTTTGCAGTAACCATCTCCGAACACTTCTATTGGTACAATGCAAAAGATCTTACTAACAATGATACTTCCAGTGTATCCTTAATTCTAATGTAATCCTTTACCTATTTTGCAGAGTTACAAAAAAATTTACATTCTTATTTTTCAATTTTGGAACCTTTAAATGTATTATAGTGCTAAGCGTTCAGATAAAATTATGCGTAATACTTTCCATTGTCAAATGCGCCTAGTATAAAAAATAAAATGCATTCTGAATGTAAAAGTATTCTGGCTTGGGTTAAATAGCACCTTCAGTTCTTTGTCAACGGTTTACCGGTTCATTTCATTTTTTTGTTTTAGCGAAGGGGAGGACAAGCAGTAAAAAGATTATTTTGTGGAGACGAAATGCAAGGGCAATACCTCATATCCATTAACTGACTGACAATTCCACATGTTCATATTAAATTTGGAATCAAGTTTTTAAAAAGTCAGTATGACTATCTTCTGAATCTCTTTTGTATGAAAGGTTTGTGTCCATGAATCTAAGGAACATTTATTTGTAAGTATGTATTTGCTCTTTTTTTATCAAAAAAAAAAAAAAAAATAAAATAAAGTGTTTAAAAATGTTTAAATATTAATTAAGGTAATTTATGAGTGAAAATTTTTATTTTATTTTATTTATTTTATTGTGGTGCAAGAAATTCAAATGAAACACCACCATACAAAAAATGTTTACCATATTTATACACCTCTATGCTATTAGAACATTTTGACTATTAAATTGATGTTGACGTTTACCTCAAGACTACCAATCAGGGACATGAGATGATACATATGTACTTTGTAAACCTCTGTTTCAGGAATCTGTGTCTTTATAAAATTGTGATCAAAATCTAAAGCAGCATGTCCTTTTCAAGGAGAAGGACAACGTTGGGATAGTATCATTTAAGTTTGGATAGTATCATTTACGTTGGGATAGTATCATTTACGCGACATGTTTGCCAATATTTATTTTCACAAGGCTACGATTCATCAAAATTCGCAAAATATTGAATTCACAATTTATGTACCAATACAATGCATTACTATTTCGCAATAGTTTTACTTACGTGAACCTCACATCAGGCACTCACAGATGAAACAACTTTGAATTAACGTTGATCCAACGTCATGTTAACTCAGTCAGAGGGTAACTGTAGTCAAAGGAGCGGCTGTAGCGTAGTGGATAACAATCCGGACTACCAATCCAGGGGTCGCAGGATCGACCCCCCCGCTTCTCCGGTCTTTCGGATGAGACTGTAAATCGAGGTCCCGTCTCCATATGACCTCGTTGTTGGTGGAACGTTAAACCCGAGTTCACTCACTCACTCACAACTGTATTCAAAATTGTCATTTGGGAGGTAAATCTCCAGTTTTAGTTATATCCCAGCAGGCATATAACGTTAAAATGACGTCGTACTGACGTCGATGCCTACTGGGATGGCGTTATACGGCGTTACAATTCAACCTTTCAATGTGTAATTCTTCGCACCCAGATTAAGTGCACCAAGCAACGTAAAAACATGCACGAGCCAATGAGATGCGACTTTCGAAATGACGCCAGGTTTCCGTCTGTACTATGATTAACTTTTTGCGTCATAGAATCAGACGTCGATTTATATTCGAAAGTACAGCAGAACCTTGATTCAATGTTGTTGCAACATTGTGTACTCATTTGGAATTCTTTTTAGCATTTATAATGAAACAAGCAAGAAAGTCTTTAGATCCAGTCATCAACAGCACATGAACAGGAACAACTTTTATCCTTTGTGTTTGGTGGTTAATGCCACTATATCCTGATATTTTAGGACTATCCAAGTCGTAAAATAAAATATTCTGAAACATACCTTACATGTTTACATCATTCCATTCGTTTAGTGTATACTGTTGAAATCTAACGAAATGAAAACACTCCCACAAACTAATGTTTTCCGAGAAATATTTCCAGATATAGAAACAGCTAATACTATAATTGCCTAACTTTCGATATTTATTGTTTAACTATAACCTTGGAAGTTATCGGGGAATAGATTGTTTATTTCTAATCAGCGGTTTTTCGAAGAAACGCTTATCGATAGAAATTATTACTGCATTATAAACCACGGCATCTACACCAATATTGGGACATTCAGGGGAGGCGATTCTACCATTCAAATGTGGTTTCCCTTCTCAGTGAGGATCAGCACTTAAAGGAAAGAATCTTTTTCTTTCTTTTTTTTTTGCGAAGAGTCAATTTTTGAAGGGTTGACTCGACTGCCTTATAAAAATTAAGAAACTACAGTATGCGTTTCTTTGGCTTCCGTTGCCAGATATTGTCAGGGTCAATGATGAGGCTTGAAGAACCGAAACTTCGAAGTATGGGCTATGTTCCTGCTTCTTAATGTGTTTTCTGCTCTTAAAGAAACTCTTCAAGATTTTAACTCTGCTTCCAGAGAAACAATCAAGAAGTTAAAAATAATGTTTCTCTTTGTGAAAATGGCTAGGAAAAAAAACACGGATAAACCATTCACTTAGACTATCTACCCTTATGATGCTTACGGACTGTTTAGATAAAGCCTGATTGTGATCTACACAAATAGGTGCCGTTTTACTGTAGATTTCCTGTTTTGTGATATCACTTATGGAAATTAGTGAAATCATTAATTGAAATTAGCGACATCACAAAATATGTGCAATTTAGTGATATCACAAAATAAAATAATTGATTTGCCAAAATCGGTATTGTATTATCACTAAATTACAGCTATATTGTGATATCACAAATTCGATTTTGCGATATCATAAAATCTATTTAGTGATATCACTAGTTCGAGTTTATGATATCACTTATTCGAGTTTGTTATATCACTATATCGTATCGAGTTTGTGATTACTTTTTCGTTCCCTTATACTGATATCAGTAAGACGATTTTGAGATAATACAAAGACGAATTTCAGATATCACAAAATCGTTTTTATGATATCACTATATTGATTAAGTGCTATCACATAATTAGTGATATTACAAAATAATATGTGATATCAAAATTGATATTGAAGTAGTGATATCACAAAATCGATACAGTCATATCACAAATTCAATTTTGCGATATCACAAAAAGGAGATTTATATTAAATCGGCACCTCATCCTGTCCCACTATTTAGAGTAATTATAGTATCTGAATGACGCGTGTGTGGTTTTTAAGATTGCATCATCTATGCAAAGTGCAATGGAAAACGAAAAACCAGCTATCAGTTTCAACTTCAGCCGACTGTATGAAAAAAAGAAGGGCTAGATCAGTGTATAATTCCACAGGAGGCTCAATGGGAACGAATCCAGACACCCCTTAACAGACAAATGGATTCATCAAATTTATAAGGACAGAGTATTACTATGCAAAAATGGGTTAAGTATTGTCTCCCTTGCTGAACATTTTTTGTTGTTTTTGTTGTTGTTGTTGTTTGTTTTAATATTTGCTTTTCAGCTCTGAAATAGTCCGATCTGGTTATAAGCAAATGGTTTAGGGCAGGAAACTGAGATGAGTGAGTGGGTGAGTGAGCTCGGTGTAACGGCACCACTAACAACAACAATGGAGACGGAAACTTGGTTTAAAGTCGTATCCGAAAGACCGGAAAAGTGGGTTATCGATCTTGCAACCCCTGGACCGGTGGTCCAGCGCGAAGAAATTACGGTAGATTGAATTTAAAGCAAAAAAATATAATAACAAATCTGGAAGAATCGCGGACCTCAATCACAATCGTGTGATTGGTCCAAATAAAATCGGTTAAAGTAACATTCACGTGATCGCCAAAAGTTGCTATTAATTTGCTTGTTGGCTAACGATATTTTCTATTCTGCATTTACGATTTGAACCTGTCTTTTTCATTTATGATTATACGAAATATATACTCCCTCGCCATTTTACTATTCATAGATCAAATCGTTTCACTAAATTTTGTTTACGAGGGATGATCAAAAAGTTCCCGGAAAAAAATGTATTCTCTTTACTATTTTACTTTCTTCAATACAATTTCATCCTAGGCAGCCTTAAAGTAATTGTGGTTCATATCATACAAAATTATTAACTTATGCCTATCCAGTTTATTGCACGCGCCACCAACGTAACGACCGGTAACGTGACCCGGCCCACCTAACGTCACGCTGCATATTTATCGTTTCTAAAAGCAATATCTGAACACTGTTTAGCTATGAATATTGTGTAGAAACGATAATTAATTCAACTGAACTTAGAACTATATATCTTACATTGATGCTCATTGCAAAGTTTGTAAGCTGTTTTGATCTTTTTTGTTACGAAATGATGTCTAAGTCCAACGTGTCCTTTAATAAATAAATGTGTAGGGATGGGGTAACTCAAAGGCAGATAATTTGATTTTCATTATAAAATGGAATTATTGTGATCAAGTTTCATAACCTTTAGATAGTGGCGATTCGTTAGATAAGCGATGCACGTTTTCAATCGAACTATTTCAGCAATACGACTAGACAACCTGATATCTGCAGCAGCATTAGCTGTCTATCAAAAGCCTTAAATCAACTAGCAGCAAGGCTACATCGGCAAGCTTTATCAAATTTCAGCCACAGTGTTTTGATGAGTCCTTTTGTATAAGTAGTTTCATGTACCACACTCTTCTAAATGCTACATATAGTAATAAATTAATATGACCTTAATTATGACAAAGATGACCGGTGCATCATTGTTGCTGGGTGAGTTGGACATTTGCTGGAAGCTTATCGTGCTGCGGATTTTGGGTTGTGTTGTCTTTTTGCTGGAATGGTCGGGCTGAAGGGCTCAAATCATGTATCTAACGAATCAATTGCCATTATCTCTAGTTTATGAAACCTTATCATGACACTTCTATTTAATAAGGTGAAATAAGTTATCTGCTCTTGAATTACCCCACCGCCACATATATACTGATTGAAGGCCACGATAGACTTAACAACCATTTCGTAGAAGGAATATCAAAACCTCTTTCAAATTTTGTAATAAACATCTAGATAAGATACGAGTACATATTTTTAAGTTTATATAAAGTTATTTATCCTTATGTAATTAATTTGTGACAAAGCGATGTTCAAATTTTGCTATTAGAAACGATAAAAATGCAACGTAGGTCCACGTTACCGGTCTTTACGTTGGTGGCGCGTGCAATAAACTGGAATGGCATAAGTTAATAATTTTGTATGATATGAACCACAATTACTTTAAGGTTGCCTAGGATGAAATTGTATTGAAGAAAGTAAAATAGTAAAGAGACTACAGCAATTTTCCGGGAACTTTTTGATCATCCCTCGTAGAAGCTGTTACCCCACCGGATAGCGTTAACGGAGGGAGAACAAAATTTTCAATGTCCGCTTTTTGTCAATTTCCCATTCTGCGAATGCACTTCTTGTCAGGCGACATCCGTTCAATCCGGCGTAAAGTTTTGAGCATGCATAAAACTACCGGACATAGGCGCCCGCTGACTGTGCGGCAACTATGAGCTAGCATGCGTTTTGCTCATAACTCGTTCATTCCTTGTTCTCTAAGTGTCCAGTTCGCATCCACTTTGTTCGGTGGACCTGATTCGCGGCCGGACTACTACCTGACATGCAACCTGTCAACCAGACGGTTATTTCGGAGACTGACCGCATGATCAGCGGTCAATTACTGGCGCATGGAAACTGACAAATAACAGGAGTGAAACGGTGGTCCACGGGACCACGTCTATCTTCTGGGGAATAATAAAACGTGGCTTCTCTCTCTCTCACTCTCTCTCTCTCTCTCTCTCTCTCTCTCTCTCTCTCGCTAACATTTTATATGTCATGGATGCGGACCTTCTGGAACTTTAAGGACCTTCATCAACACGTTATGAAGTGTCGTTCAAGACTCCGCCTGTAGTACCAAGCAGCTGCGATCTAGACACAGATTGACAAACTTGGTGCCACTCTGAACAGCTTTTCTCATGCTCACACTAGGAACTCCGGTAGCTCAGTGGGTTAAGCGCTGGCCTACTGATCTAACGGTCCCGAGATCGATTTCCGGAGGCAGAAATCTTTCCAATCGTAAACGGGGTTCCATTGCACACAGCCTTTCATTCTCATCCTCTAATTGTCCTGATATGACTGAAATACTGTTGAAAAAGACGTAAAATCGCAAGCCGTTCATAGGCCATGAGCCAGAAATGGTTTACCTCCCCCCCCCCCCCCCCACCCAGGGGGAATTTTGTAGACCATACTTTTCTTAAAGCCCAGCATCTGAGAAGTATTTTGCAGCATGTTAGCCATCTGGCGAGTGGGGCGTTAAGCTGTAACAGCCTGTTACAAACGTTACCCATTAAAAAAATAAAGATAAAATAAAAATAATCAAAAATTATTAAAAAAAATAGAAATCACTTTCCTATGTTTAAAGTTATAGTAGAATCTAATAGAACAATCCAGTAGCTAAAAGTTATGATGTTTGACAGGTCGCTTTAGCACACATGGTGTCATATACGCGACATTTGTCTTTACACTCCATTAAAATTGCCATTTCTATCCAAAATACTTTCTTTTTGTAAGTTACTCCTTTATTATTAGACCATATGTTTGTTACTATATTAAAGACAATTTATTGATCTTTTCAGATTTGCAAAAATTATTATCCTATCTTGTATACTTTGGGAGAAATTGGATGTTTAACACAGTACCCCCTTATAAATGTTCCATATAACAATTATCACTTTCTGTATAATTCAAGTGCTTGAACTACACTGTATGAATTAAAAAACAACAGGAAAAGGTAATATTGAATATGCTAGCCTATCTTAACAGCAAGGAACAGTTCCACAATATTTTGAACGCATTTTAGTCGGCCATAATGATCAATTATATACGTTACCGAGGGCTATTTTTGTTAAACTCACATAATTTCATGATAGAATCATTTTATTTTCGTTGGCAGCAGTTTCTTATGAAAGACTCTTTAGATATAAAAGAAAAAATGCATTCTGGTTTATTTTCTATGATAAGTCATTACTAGAAGTAACGTAAATAACATTTAGAATATTTCATTATAATACCTTTAATCAGGTTTTTTCCCACTGTCACATAAAAAACAATAACATATATAAGTCTGGGTGTTCTTATGATATACTGTGTACTTGGACCTAGCAACACTCCTCTCAGTAATTACTCTTAGGGATTCATGAGGTGTGTTTTATATGTGATTAAACTCAGTATACTACAAATTGTAATGTTGAGGCCATTGACAAATTCTGCACATGTAAAACGGGTTTTTGCTGGCAACTTTGTTATTATATCAAAAATAAAAGTATTTCATAATGGCGTTGCACAGTTTGTTTCTTTTACAATTTGTACATTTGAGTTCTAAAGACAGTAACATACGTGAAATTTTGTTATATACGACTTAAAAAAAATAAACAAAACACCACATCAGAAAAGATGAAAAAAAATAAAGCCGCAGCTAAGCCAGCATAGATTTTGCATATAGGGCTCGAATAAAATGATATACAATCAGTATGATAACATTAAAAGCTAAGCGCTTTTGACGTGTTTAGATTGATTGAGTTATTGCTTAACGTCCACGGTAAACATCTATGGTCATGTCGGGACGGTCAGTTAACCTAACTACACTATTCCTGGGCAGGCTTAGACCTCCTAAGCGGTTAACCAGTACTAAGTGCACATACTTTCGCCTGTAACTGACAAACAGCCCTTCTTGAATCAGCGGAAGGAGAAACGAAAGTATGTGGCCAGACCAGGTTTCGAACCCAGAACCTCTGACTTATGAGTCAGGTGCCCTACCGATTGCGCTACGCGGCCTGGCTTGACGTGTTTAGTATAAAATTATAAAATAATCAGTAATTAACAATGCAAATATAGTACCACCTTGTTTACTGACAGGATTTGGTATAGTTTTTACGTGCACACTGAAAAAAACTATAAAGCCGAACTGTAAACCTGAAGTTTGAAGACTTAAGCCAAATACAGTTCTGCATCAAAGCTAATGTAGATATTTGCTGGCAGCCTATTCTTACTTTTGTAAGACTATCGTATATTTTACGTTACCAAGGGAAACCACATTGCTAGTTACAGTTAAGAAACAAACGTTTGAAAATAATTAATGGTAGTGTGAATACATTGCTTTATTTAGTTCATTTATGTATTCAACAATAATGTGTCAACCAGGAGTTTGGGAGAATAGTATCAGAAACATTTAATACAGAAAAGAGACACTGGCAGTTTACTAGCATACTGCAGCAATCTATAAATGCTATGTTTAAGATGATCTATATTTCTATCCTTTTGTTTCTTAAAGTCGAAATACTTTCGAAAATCTCTTAAAGAATCTAACTACATTCAACCATCTATTAAAGCATCTATTCACCAAAGAACATAAAGATACGTGTAGTTGGACAAAAATGTTTCAGGGACAGTGTTCCAGTAGCTCTGCACACATAATGAAATGGCAAATGAAAATGACAGAATATATTAATGTTAGTCTTCGCTGTTCAGATATCTTTGAGCAAATCTTAGTTGCTCTCCTTCAGAATGTATTCACCTACACTGTAGTTACGCTTTGCAGCATAATATTGAGAAAAAAAAGAAAGGCCGAACAAGTAACGTATACAACGTATTCATTGCGAGTTTATGGATTCTTCATTTCCCATATCCTAAACTAGCAAAACAGTATTTCTAAAGAGCAAATAATCAAACTACAGAAATAGTGCATACCTATACATGCCAAGGAAGGGTTAACCTAAATAACTTACTGCATTTGATCTCTGTGACCTTGTATTACCTATTGTTTACTTTTTAGCTATAAATATGGTTGAAAACTGCTTAATTATGACATCTTACTGCTTATCTTATCATCTTTGTCCAAATTTGTTAAATACTGTTAGGGAATACAGCATTATGGCAATATCCAAACAACAATTTTAGTTGCTTACATATTGAAAAATTGTCTGACTGAAATTCGTATTTCGTAACACCTTTAGTCCGTGATAGTAACAACAAGTGGGAATAAAACCATGGGGTTTGCAAAATTACCTGACCAGTTAAATATTTGTAACAACATAATGAAAAAAAGAACTCCTGAACAAGCTGATGACAGTATGATGTAAGCGTTATAAAGTATGTCACTTTCTATCAGCCTTAAATTTTCGCATTGTTTATAGTTTGAAATGTATTTGATGGCCGGGAGCTGCATAAACAGATCACGTAGATCACAAATTAATATATAAGTTATGATCACAGGAGCCACACATATTTGCTAATCTATGTAAAGCAGTTACTGTGCAAAGAGACTCGTGGCTGACGATTCGACTGATAGCATAGAAAAAATGGTGTTTATCCCTGTTGGGAGGGTTGGTACTGCTTTTGATTGCCTCGGCTGGCAGTCACAGTTGCATATTTGTATGTAGGGTATTTGAATGGCTCAGCCAACGGCACAGGTAGCGAAATTGGTTTTATCCCCATCATGACGAGAACCTTAATATTAATCAGTTGCAGCATATATCAACTCTTACTTATTTCATTCTACGCATAAAAATTAAAAAAAAAACATCTTTATGAAGTCACTTTTAAGTGAAACTGAATTAAAGGCAAGGTCGAAAAGCTTCAGCTATAACAATCTATGTGCGTCTTGCTGAGTTTTTGTGTATTTCAAAGAGCTAAATTGCCATCTGACTACCAGTGGTAAGCTAATACTACAGCAATGAATAATTCATATTGCCCGGGAACTAAATTTTTGATAACAGATGACTTACACAAATCTTATCCCCCGACATATTACAATTATGTAACGTACCATTACTGTTAGATTGCTTTTTAAATATACACTATCCGATGATTTTTTTTTATAGTTTGAGGACGTTTTATACGTTTTATACTGGCGTTTCTTCATATTTACATATACAACAGTGTCTACTTAACACATAATATAGATAATATTAAAAATGAAATGCAGCTGATGTAGGCTTTCTTAGCTTTTCTCGTCAATTTGTAGGTTAAATTCTTCAAAAATAAGATAGTTTCTGTCCACATTTAATATATCCACAGCTAACTGCTGCCTAACTTATCTAAGCTGTGCATGAATCAAAGAAGATTGATGGAGCACGTATTAACTTCAGTCAACCAATTCAGAGACTTAGTCTGGTTGGTTTGTTTTTTTTTCGAATTTTTGTTGTGGTTATATACGTTACATATTTATCGTGACTGCTGATGAGTTTTTTAAGACCTTAGTTTGTTTGTATTTTATACTAGACTATTGTAACAGTCATATATATGACAATACTTTTCTCTTCACTTCATTCTTACAATTTGCTCCTTATATTACATGTATTTAGACACTGAAGGGGAAAAACGTCAAATACAACGTAAACCACGTTATAAGGGTTAGTCAACTTATCGTTGACAATGCCAATTACCTTGAAACAGCGATTTATGTACTAGCAGACAAAACCCAACATTATTTAGGGCGAATACTAACGTGTATACCAATGTGTATTTTTCTATTCTAACGTGAATATGTAAATTTGGGTAGTGTAAGTAACGTTGACGTTACACGTTAATGCCCCAACGTACAGAGGGCTAACATGTGTCATTTTGTTTCGTATATAATGTAGTTTCAGAAAATTATAGTGTCCAAAATTCCCCCTGGGGGGGAGGGGGGTCTATGGTCAGCTCAAGGTCTATCATCAGTCCATCCAAGCGCATACCAGAAGCTGCAGAATGGTATGGCGGAGATGGTGGTCAGGGGCTTGGTGAGCCCTGAAAGGCGACGATAGTTTAGGTTTCACGACTAACTCATGACAGAGCTGTGCAGAGAATACCAGAGGCCATTTTTCAACTTCATGAGGATGCCCCCTTGAGATTTACGATGTGACCCTGGAATCCCAGAATAATCAAACAATTTACATTTTACAGAGCCCTTCTTGAACTAGGCACGAAGTTAAGCATCACATACAGACATCTTTAATCAGGGTCCAAGTACACTATTACTTTGACTGAGATGACTTCGAGTAAACTGGAATGCAAGTTCGTGCAACCGATGAATAAATGGACTATTCAAGCCTTCAGGAATATCTCTAGATTCGGTTTTTTCCTGCGAACTGTGTGACAAGTTTCCAAGAATTATTGCTCTTGGGCGATGTCTTCTTCTCTAGCGCCGTTGTAACGAAGTAAAGTGACCCCCATAGAATAACGACTCCCGGTCATTATTCACCAGAAAAAGTGACCCCTTTTTTATGAAGTACTGACTCCCTTTAAAAAATAATGACCCCCCCCCCCTGATGAAATCTATAAAATAGTGACCCCCGGTCATTTTCCTTTAAAGAATAGTGACCCCCACCCCCACCTTGGTCATAATAATATGACTCCCCATGAAGCAATGGTGTCGTCATTTACAGGATGTTGTGTCCGGTCTGTTACAACTCTCTTGTTTGATGATGGATTTTAAAATAACTTGGCATAAATGTCAAGACGATGTGTCGCGCGCAAGTCCTAGGTACCTAGCTCGAAGGTCAATATCACAGAGATCATTTAATCATAATGGCGCCCTGTTATATGACTCTGGCAAACAGAATGTCATGTCTGACCTGTAACTTTGTCATTTGTGGATAGAATTTCAAATAACTGGAAACAAATGTTAGCCACATAAAGCCAATGTATCGCGTGCAAGATATAGGTCCCCATCTCAAAAATTTAAGTCAATGTCACAAATTAAGACAATGACAATATGGTTAGTTTGACTTATGGTGTAAATGTAATATAAGATTTTAACATTAACAGGTAGACGTATGCAATATAAAGAGGTTTTGCTGTTGATTCTGAAAAATTATCACGTCTGCACACTTACTCTCACTGACATTTCCAAGAGGGGTACATGACATTTTCAGTTTTCCAAATGTATTTTTCGATTTTTCTTATTTACTGAATTTATTTTGTTAAATATGCTTACAATGAAGAAAATACTTCAGCTGCTCAAAGTACGCAATAATTTGTAAATGAATAGTATGCTAGCCTTATTCTAAGATGCAGAGGGTCCAAACACCCCATCCACTTTTCAGTTTTTGGCTGTATACTATCTCCCCCGCCCCTTTGCCTAAGCAGGTCACTCACATATAATTTATATATTTAAAATCCACGCGTACATGCAAATTGACTTGCTCAGTCACGGGGGTTCGTGGAAAGTATCTCTATAAAAATTTAAAGAGTAACTACACTTCAGGAACTGACTGAATCAGATACCAAACCCTATCCCCAACATCAAAGGGAAAGATTGACAAAGACATCCCAACAAACAATAAATTACAATAAAAGCCGAGTCAGCAGCTCTTTCCCAAATAGGTGGCAACTCAGCTATCTTTACCAAACTAATTAATTTAGACCAACAGAAGGGTTACAACAGACTAAGCAATTTATACGAAAAACATTTAACAACTATTTTTACCTATTTTCAATTTTTATCACAGAAGGGTTTGCTTATTTTCAATGTCATTCAATATAAAAAAAGACACGCACACACCAAAACTCTAAGCCTATCTGTTTGAAAATGAAAATAATGCTATTTATAGACAATTCTGAGAAACACCTTTTGAAAGGAAATTTTGAAGTATACCGAAAGTTAATTTTTCATCCCTTTATAAGCAATTTCTTCACGTATCGACATTTAACTTCGCGTAGAGGTGTCATAATATTATGATCAAGGTACTTTACTTTAAAAAAATAATGGCCGGGGGTCAATTTTCCTAAAAAGAGAGACGGTCACAGTCACAGGCGGTCACAATTCTTCGTGAGGAGTCAATTAACTTCGTGTGGGAAGGGTGTGTGTGTGCAAAGGGTGGGGGTCATGCATGATATTATGATGTTATGACCGGGAAGTCATAATATCGTGACCGGGGGTCACTATTCTTTAAAGAATCATGACCGGGACCCGGGTCTTATTCTATGGGGAACTCAAAGAATAACGACCTCTGGTCATTATTCTATAGAAAAAGTGACTCCGTTTCTTAAACATACTGACTCACGTTAAACCCCTCGATGATAGCTATAAAATATTTATCCATAGTGAAGAAACTGCGTACTTGTACTTCTACAGGTGTGAACCAATTTGGTATACACGGGTAATATGAGGGAACTTCATTATCACTTAATAACTTTTAGTATTCTTAATATATTTTTACATCACAAACGGTATCAGAAAGTAAAATTCTTTATCTTTAATATCGTGTTTTAATTTTGATTCTAGCACTAGTACAAAATGGTCTTTTTTGGGTGATTATCTAGAGGTATATAATTTAATTAAACAAGTAACAAAATCTCCGCAAAAGAACTAGGGCACACAAATTCGACCGCTTATTTAGAATCAAATTGATACAAAATGTTATGCATCACAAATGGATCAGATAAGAAGAAAGACTATACAGTCAAACCTGTCTTAAGGGGTCACCCAAGGGAAGCCCAAAAATTGGCTGCTTAAGACAGGTGACCCCTTAATACAGGTTCATTTGCACTGTATTTTGGTTCAAGGGACCCGGAAAAGGTGGCTGCTTAAGCCAGGTGACCCCTTAATAGAGGTGACCACATAAGCAGGTTTGACTGTATTTTTATCTGATGTAATTTTCATTAGTCTAGCTAAATGATAAAATGGTCTTTTTCATTATTTGTTCAAATTTTAATTAATGATTTTTGTATGCCGGTCGTTTCCGTGCGTTTCCGTAAAAATTTCGGCGATAGACGACGCGGCTTTAGGTAATAGCCTTGGGCGAAGATTCTATATATGAAGAGTATGATACACAATTTATGACTGGATATTGTAGTAATGAATTTTCAAGTAGCTAAATTATGCAAATGTAGGTTCATCCAGTCTGCTTGAAACTAAAAGCTGAAATAATTTTTTTCCTGGTCCAGAGCTGCCCTATAATGTAGACCAAAGTTTTCTGATGTAAGAATAAAATTGAAGCCGTGCGTCTGAAAAATAATGGATGCAAACATATTCAAATTTCAGTCTTCGGTCCGGTCTAATTAGCTTTTCATGAAGACGAAATGTCGATCGGCAAACTTCTTTTAACTTGTGAAATAATTTATATCACTGGTGCCGAATTAAAAAACAATTATCTTATGATTGTATAATGCCAATTAGTAAATTAATTTCGGTGTGTTTCGAATTTTAGCTTTTGCTCGGTAGTTGCTCATTAACAATTGTTTTTGCGAGGCAAAGAGCCACACTAAGTATCTCTCTCTCTCTCTCTCATTCCATCTCTCTCTCTCTCTCTCTCTCTCTCTCTCTCTCTCTCTCCATGTATCTGTAATCATTTAAAATCAGTAGTGTGTTAGCAAAACAGTTTTACTACTTCTGTTTATTAGGAACTTTATGAAATTGTATTATCTAGTTGTCTTTACATTAACAAGCTAATAATTTATTGTCATTTTTTTCCTCTTTTTATTTCTTATTTTTTAACTTTGTAATGTTATTTTTCAGTATTTTTTTTAATTTATTTTTATTTCTCAATTACTTTGCAAGGGATGCCTGCTTTGGTACATAAGAAGAACTTTATTTTTGCTTATTTGTTGTTTGGGTTTGAAAATAAACATTCGGCGGACTTTAGATGTAGTATAGTTTTCTTCATAAGAACCAGAAAACTGTATACTTTTCTAGCGTTTAATTATTTTGGTTTGTTAGCTTTTTTTTCACAGACGGTCTTCATGTTAACACGTTTTTGTTTTCTCGTTTTTTAAAGTGAAAATGGTTCAAGAAGGCTCAAGTTCGATTATTACTCTTTGTCAATTTATATATGTAACTGGGGTATTCATCGTTAAATAAACAATACAAATGACAAATTTATGCTTCACTGACTTTACGATATATCCCAGTCCGTATATGAATCATGATCATGACACTTGGCACTCACATATTTAGGATCTGAATATTTCAGGAACCCCGGTAGGTAGGTAAAGTGTTTGTCCGCTGATCTAGTGGCTCCGGGTTCAAGACCCGCTTGAGGCGAAAACCTTTTTAACCGTTAATTGGGTTCCATTGCACACAGCCCTTCATTATCACCTTCCCATTGTCCTGATATGACTGAAATACTGTTTAAAAGGACGTTAAATTGCAAGTCATCCATCCAGTCATCCAAGAATTTCATTACTTCAATGTTACAATCGCATTTTACCGCTTTTAAGATTCACTGACTTTTTTACTATTTTATCTTACCTAGTTTCGTGCACAGGCATTCGGTACATTGGAAGTTAGAGGGGGTCAGGACATAAACATCGACAGATAAATATATAAAGACAAGGTTACTAACTCTGCATGGGCCTTTCTAGGGGTTACTGGGTTTAACAAGCTCATTTGGATCACTCAATCATTTTTATGAATCCCTTTTTTGCCTTATGTCTCTTGGACATACTGCTCTTATGTACGAAAGAAGCCTTTTCTTTTGGCTTCAAGCGGTTCTTGAGTAATTCACCAGACGACCCCAATGTCACGTTTGCCAGCACGATGTTGGCCATGGAAAGAATGCTTTGTTTCACTACTGCACGCGCTCATCCAGGCTCTCTGCCATTAATCTGATATGTGTACGACGAAAAACAACTAAAACAATTTTCATTTACCAGCTAGACAACCACTAGTTTCTTCCTGGGTGTCGCTAAAGGATTTGTTTATTTTTCGTTTTCTGTGAGATGCAAATGTCCGCCATGACACCGTTCATCGAAAACAACCGAACATATCCGAATAACAATCCATTTTGTATCCCTTTTTTGAATGGATAATGGAATACAGGACTGGTTCTCGATTTTCTGGCATTTCTGCGATAGCGGAAAAACTAGCGAAATCTCGCGCCATCTGTCAAAAGCAAAAATAGAGCTCGATGAAAAACAAAGACTTGCGGTTGATTTTACTGTTTCTGTTCACAACTTTTTATTGTTGGGCGAGGCTGGAATGGGGAAAAATGTCTATTTCAGTTTGTTGGTGTTCTCAATTTCACCGCGGAAAAAAATGTTGTTTACATTGGTTACGGAAATTTTACTGGACAGAATTCTTGGCCAATAGCAATGCCGCTCTCAATGTGTCACGTGAGAGCTCATTCGGATATCCATTAAACGGTGTCATGGCGGACGTTTGCATCTGACAGAAATGGGAAAATAAACAAATCTTGTAGCGACGCCTAGGAAGAAAGTTGTAGTTGTCTAGCTCACCGTCTATCATCACCACCGGAAATAGCTTTCCACCGAATCGAAAGTAGACGCCTCGCGCTACTGAGTGCCTCTGGAAAATGGTATATTATGTAGTAATATATCACTGTATCCTAATTGAATCACAGCATCTCATTAGGGGATATAGTCGTCTTAAATGGTTAGTAAACGTTTTCTATAAATTCCTCTTTAATGTTTGGTATGAAAGGAAAATCCGATGGCTAGTACCTAAGACAAAGTAAATTGTGAATATATTACTGCTTTCTCCCACGACATTTGTTATTTTCTCTTCCAGATTTTGCCATTGTTAGCAATTATGTTTTAGGGAATAACAGTATGAGCAAGAATTTCCACTGAATTCAAGCGATTAAGCTAATTATAAGCTAGAAAATAAAATGCTTGTTGTACGGCGAATAGAAACTGACGTATACGGCTTGTTGCAAAATGGCATAAAACAACGTGTACGGCGAATAGTTTAAGACTTTTTTCTAAGTAGACCTGAGCCAGCCCATTTATTTAGTCCGTGGACATAAACGGCCAGTCAAGGGCTGCCATACTTACGGACGGTCCTCGAAATTGTCCGATAAAGTCCGTAATCATGGTTATAAGCCAATGCTTTGGTCTGTGAAGACTAGGTCCGATATGCTGGTCCGTTCATTAGCCAGTGACTAGTCCGTAGTTTATTTGACGTCCCGTGGTTTGTTCAGTAGTCTGTGACTGCATGATCCGTAGTTCAGTAAGTGGTCCGTGTTTTACTTGAGTCCGTGATAATCCGTGTTTTGTCAACCTTCATTTATTTTCAGTATTCTTCCTTTTCTTTTTATGTGCTCTTAATTGACATATTAAAATCGTTGATTTCAGAACAAAGATGGATACATATAAGTGCTACTATTGTGCGGAAAAGCCCACATCCTTCAAGAATATTATACATCACCTCATTTACGGCCACGAGCAGGAAGAAGTCCGTATCAGAAAATATGATGGCCGTCAGATAAGAACTATTAACTTTAGAATAATCCCGGATCTTTGCCGGGAACAGGGTAGAACCATAACAATAAACGAAACCAAAGTAACTATTCATATTTCAAAAGCAAACACTGTGCCTAAAGACAGTCCCTTTAAGAAACTTTTCAAAATAGAAGGTAGCACTGGTGGCAAGAATCTAGCTGGCCCAGTAGACGACAATGGTTCTGGTCAGGGCCTAAACAGTAGTGAGGAGTCCAGAGATACTGATCTAACTGGTTGTAGTGAGGTTATTGAAGATACTGACAGTATCTGTGAAGAAATGGTGTCTCTTTTGCCTAAGGTAATAGATGCCTTGAAAGAAAACGGAAAAGCGCAGGAGTTCCTAGCATTTAGTAGACTTCTAAGTGAAAACAAATTTCCAATGGATAACATAGCATTTCTTCTTTTCATAGACGTAGTGCGATGGTTTACGTTGGACGATACAGCAATGCGAATGCGTTACAGCAACGAAGTTAAATCGTTTTGGCGCACTGGTTTGAGACTCTTCCACGGTCGTTTTTTGAGGTTTATGGGAGGACCAAAAACAAGGGTCAGATAGTGTGTGATGAAGCTAGTACACTGGTGCTTGAAAGTTCCCTCATGTTTTGACTTGATATGGAGTTTCAGACCGTATTTGGTTGCATAAACTTCCCCACAAGAGTCACACATGAAACTCTTTTTATTCGCAGTTGACTGACCCGGTGACTGTGACTTTGGCGGTGCAGGTTCCTTTGCGGGGGTACTTGTACTTGGACCAGCTCTCTGTAAATGCCACTTGCATCTTTTCACGTGCTTGTTGTAGTTAGATCTGTCCGCAGAGTAGTAGCCACATTCACATGAATGCCCCATATGGACACTCTCTTCAATGCCCGAAAGTTCTAGGGACTCGTTCATTCCTGAAAAAAGATGGAAAAAAATAAGACCACCAGAGCTTAAATCAAGGTTGGGAGTCACGTGACTTATTGTACATATACTAGAACAGAACGGTTCGGAACACTTTCGATGATTTTCTTAATATTAATTGGGTTTTCATGCTGTGAAGTACAAATACCTTGTGGTCTTATGCTAAAGAGGTTTACTAAAGCGGATTTCTATTTTACTCAGTCGTTTTCGATGCAAAATCGAGCAAGGGTCGTTCACTTTGCTCGACCTTGCCTCGAAAACGACTGAGCGAAATGGAAATACTCATACATATATAGCATAAAACTGACGAATGTGCACTTAACTTTCAGAAAATCAACTTAGAATTTAGAAAATTATCGAAAGCTTTCCCTCCCGTTGTAGCTGGTAGATGAAAATGGTTTTAGTTGTTTTTCGTCGTACACATATCAGATTAATGGAAGAGAGCTTGGCTGAGCGCGTGCAGTAATGAAAGAAAGCATTCTTTCCTTGGCCAACATCGTGCTGGCAAACGTGAAACTGGGGTCGTCTGGTGAATTACTCGAGAACCGCTTGAAGCCAAAAGAAAATGCTTCTTTCGTACATAAGAGCAGTATATCAAAGAGACATAAGGCAAAAAAGGGATTCATAAAAATGATTGAGTGATCCAAATGAGCTTGTTAAACCCAGTAACCCCTAGAAAGGCCCATGCAGAGTTAGTAACCTTGTCTTTATATATTTATCTGTCGATGTTTATGTCCTGACCCCCTCTAACTTCCAATGTACCGAATGCCTGTGGTTTCGTGGGTGGGGGAGTGGCGCGGCTGCTTCAATCACCCACCTATGATCTTAATCTATACTTTACGGCTCGATCACCTCATGATTACGTCGTTAGAAATCGCGATACTACGTAACTGTGAGAATCTAGCTCTCATTTGGCTCGGTCCGTTGTCTTATGCAACTCAGTTATTCCAGGATTTTGTGAATTTACAGTTCCGGGTTTCGGAGCTTAGTTCGAGAAAGCTTGGCTCTCCGCGTTCAAAGTTTCGTACATAAGTTAAAACCACCTTTGGTTTGCCGAGTTCGTCTTTTGGAATTAAGAGGGGGTTCGGGGGCTCAAACGAGCCCACTCTTTAGCCTAAATTATTTCATTTTCAAAGAAGAATTTAAGGAAACATTGGTCAAACTGCACTAATCCAGCGCCCCCACCCACCCCTTCTCAGCTAATTTACCCCCCCCCCCCCCCCCCCTGTCCAAAATTCCTGGATTCGCCCCTGTTCGAAACACTCATGTTTTTTCAAGTTCGAGATTTGGGCTAAAACTCCTAAATTGTGAAAAATTTTGGTATGATGAATAAGATTTTTTTTTAAATTTCTGATTATTTTTTTCCAAACGTTATTCGTGGCTTCCCGCTCACAATGTTTGGAAGCCTAACCAGTTTTCTAAAAATTATTAATTAGTTTAATTTTACGGAAGCAAGGATCCTTTGCACTTGGCATATTATTTTCATGCTTTCAATTTTTGTAACGTCTTAGAACTGTTGCTAGGGTTCGAGGTTATAAAACTTCAGAATAATCTCAAACTCAAAATAAAGCGCACTGATTGGCTGCTTCCGAGCATGTGCTCGGAAGCAGCCAATAAGTGTGCTTTATTTTGAATTTGAGAATGTGCTCAAGTTTTATAACCTCTGGGCTTGGTCTATGTAATAAAAATGCTGCTCGTGATTGAAATTAAAATTATATAAGACAAGGTCACATACGTCACGGAACTGCTATGAGCATGTCGTGAGCAAAGATGCATCAAAGCATATGCAAATGCGTTTTAGCATGCAGTATACCACATGAAGATTGCTCAGTCTTGTAAATAAGGCAAACAAACAATCCGTAAGCTCTGTGTAGACTTCCTTTAAGCGTTGCATGCTCAGAGCTTGTCGTAGTCCGCATATTCCTTTAAGCAGATTTTCGCACGACGTGCTCATCTTATGACGTCTCAAGTACCAAGGCATTGTGTCGTAATAAGTAGAGTAGCTGAGCCTGGACTAAATAAAATTGCTCTTTAGGCATATGCGAACTGTGATAGTCCAGTGCCAGCCTGCACATATGCGCAGTCTGCCCAGACCATGCAATTTCGCTTGTTTTTTTTTTTTTTTTTTTCGAAATATTTAAACTCAGATTTAATGTTGGTGTGAACTTTGCATTGCTGGTGTAGTCCGACCAAACAGTGTATGTGTCCAGATTTGTCTGGACAAGTGCTGTTCAGAATTAATAGGTTCAGGTCGTGTCGCTGTGGATTTTTGAGCCGCGACACGAGAAAACCAACAAAGCGGCATGTGCGCCCAGCGTAGACTCAGATCAGCCTGTTCAGAGTCTTCGCTTTGCGCTTTAAGGGTAGCTAAGGGTCTAAGCTAGCTACATGCCGATAGCGAAGACTCTGATCAGACTGGGCGGATGCCCAGGCTGATGTGAGTCTGCGCTTGGCGCCCATTCCACTTCGCTGGTTTTCTCGAGTCGTGGCTCATTTTTCATGTTGAAAAGCCCCACACAAGGAAACAAAGTATATTTTTGCGTGATTAATGAATTATCAATTTTAAGTGGGTATATTAACGTGAAGCAATTCTGATTTTTGATTACAAAAGATGGAAAATACATTCTAAATTTGTCCATATAAGGAAAATTAGGTCATCGGAATTTCGTGCCAAACGACCTAAAACAGTAAAAAAAAAAAAAAAAAAAGAAACTCCAGAAAACTTGAATATATTAAGTTATTCCCCAAAAATCTGATGATTTTTATTCGTGTATTCTTTTTATTCATGTGAAGATATCATTTTTCAGTTTATCATGGCATTGTTGTGTGTATAGATGTTTCAAATTTAAATAGTGGAATAACCCTTAAAGTGATTATATAATTATGATATTGCTGATCGAGATTCTAGGATATATTATTTTGTGATAAAACTATCAAAACTTTTAAATTAAAAAAATCATTTTTAAAATGAGTTACTACGAAACAATAGTGACTATTGACCGAAGCGTAGTTCCGGAACCGGAAACAACCGCGCAAGACTGTGTTGTCAAGGTTACAGACGAGCAACGACGTTGTTGTTCGTTGAAAAATAAGAAATTTTTGGGATATCTAGGATTCGCGTTCTCTGTGTCAGTTATATCATGCGCTGGTTCTTTGGTAATGATAAGATACTTTTCTAGCTACATAGTACATGTACCTGCAGAGTGTGAACGTTGCAAAGTCGGGGAAACAGCGTCTCTTGACGTCGATAACTTCAACAGAGACGTACATAATGATAACCAATCGACTATGGTAATAATGAAATAATACCAAGGGCGTAGCTACGTATACGGCAAATACGCAAGTGCGTATTGAAATTTTGTCAAAATTGACAAAATTTCAAAACGCACCTGCATATTTGCATGCTGAAATTTTATAAATTAGACATGATTTCAATACCAATTACCAAAGTGGCTGAAATACTAGCCTTCCTTTCAAGAAGTAGAGCATAAAACATGGTTGTGCGTATCATGAAATTGCCCCTAGTTACGCCCCTGAATACAAATTAGTTAAGAGAGTGTTTGCACTTGTATGGGTGTGTGTGTAGGTGTGTGTGTGTGTGTGTGTGTGTGTGTGTGTGTGTGTGTGTGTGTGTGTGTGTGTGTGTGTGTGTGTGTGTGTGTGTGTGTGTGTGTATTTTGATTCTATCAGTTTATATAGCACCAATCTCCGGCAATTAAATAAAAAGCAGACAATTGCAATTCAGATTGAAAATTTAACAAAGTTTATTTCCTGAGGATTTGCTTCTCTTGTTCGTTCATACATGTACAAAAGCGCTCGGAGTTTCCTTACGAAAATACTGAAAACCCTAAATAGCAAGATGCTGTCTTGAAATTTAAGAACATAACAAAGATTTGAGTCTGTCATAAATGAATTTAAAAAACGATTGAAAGAAGAAGATATTCAGATAAAACATGCAATTAAATGACTTGAGAATAATTATTTGTTTATAGACAATTAAGAAAATCTTACTTTTTCAATGTATTAATTTCAGGTGGCATCTCACTTATAGTTCCTAAGAAGCATGGCATACATGGTCAGGAGTTCGTCATATTCTCAAATGGCTACTTGGATCTCTCTGGGAACCTCCTCATTAGTTACATGGTTCTTGTACGAGATATCCAGTAACCTTCGGCAGCATCTCATCTCAAAAGCCTGCATTTTTCCTTTTAATTCTGCTGTCAAGGTCCGTGACTCAGGCATACAGAAATATGGATATGACAAGAGTTACCTTTGTTCCAAAAGATACGTTGTTGTCTTTCCACATTGACTTCAGCTTTGTCAGAGCGAAGTGGTTGTGCAATTTTTCTAGAGAATCTTCAGATTTGGGCTATCATCTGAGACAGTTGCTCTAAGGTGCTTTGTTTGTGACAATTCTCAATTCCTGGTCTTTAAACCAGGCCCCGAGGTTATAAAACTTTTTTCATGCTCAACTCAGCTGAGCATGAAACTTTCTCTGCTGATAAATATGAAAATGCCAACTAATGTTGGCATTTTCATATTCATAAGCAGAGAAAATTTCATACTCAGCTAAACTAAGCAAGAAAACAGCTGTACTTATCAGTGATTTGCTATTTATTAGCAGATAAAGTTTCATGCTCAGCTGAGTTGAGCATGAAAAAAGTTTTATAACCTCGGGGCCTGATCTCCCTCTGAATGCAATTAGCGCTGTTTGTCATCAGTTTGCTCTTTTCAACACTTATCTCCATTTTATACCTTGTGCAGGTTTTGTCGAGTCTAGGGCTTTTAGTTCCTACTCCTTCTCAGCGAGAGCGTCAATGTCATCGGCAAACCGCAGATTGGTAATGGTTCTGCCGCCTATGCTTGCCATTCATTCCATCATGTTATTCCAGAGCATCAGACATAATCCTTTCGAGAAAACTGTTAAAGGGAATGGGTGAGACAAGGCATCCTTGCCTAACTTCAAATTTTGTTTTGAATCATTCTCCTGTGCTGTCATTTTATAACCATAACATGGAGATGCTTAATGGCGCAAACTTTTGATTTGTATTGACATTGTACTTCCGCACGATGGCTCATAAGGCTGCATGACATACCTTGTAAAATGCTTTGGTTATCTCATGAATGAATAAATTGAAACAAGGTTGGAAAGTGGAAGATATTTCGAAAAACTGAAAATTGCTGGAAGCTTTACTTTCCCTGAAGACGTGTCAATTCGTTTTAAAATAATTATTTTCACAATTTGGCGATGTAATAACAAAGGGGACCACTTTTCCCTGAACTATGGAGAATTTGAGTATTTGCTGATTGTACATGGTCTAAAATCCCTTTTAACGTGACATCCCTTTATATTTCCAGGTTCCGGAAAAGCAGATCCAGGCAAAGATACAGAACTCAACACGCAGAAAAACTGGAGCTCTCGTAAGGGCTGACAAAGATCTCCTTTATGGTTAGTTTGCATTTGATTTAAGTTGTAAGGGTACGCCAGGTCCTTCATGCAATTCTGCCATTTTTCAAAGGGATGTAATTTGATGATTTCCTATGATTTGCTTCCCTGAATGACTAAACCTTTCTTTGAAGGAGTCTACTCGAAATGGCAAGAATTTGCTCCTAGAGGAGCAAATTCTTTAATTAAGAGTTGACTCTCACTGAGAAGGGAGCAACATGGAAGATAGAGGTGTTGCAGTTGGTGTGTACCTTCTCACTTTTAGATGACTGGTTTTATATAAAAAGTTGAATTTTGCCTCTTGTTTCAATGGAGATCATAATTTACTTCCTGGTCTAGTGTTCGAATCCCTTCTCAAATGGAGACTGCTCTGAAAGGAACGTGTTTGCTCCGTTCCGAGAGAAAAATGAACCTCACTATCACAGTGATATCCAAGATGGATGGTTGATGGATGCCTTTCGATTTTATGTCCTTTCCAGTGCTATATCAGTCATATCAGGACGACGGGAGGATAAATAGTTTTATCACTTCATGCCGTTAAGACTGGTTCCCATTTTCGAAGGGCTTTTACTCGTCCAGACAAGCAACAGAAAGTTATAAAATCGTTTTTCTTTGTGAAAATTGTGAAAAAAGAATATGGCAATGTATTCATTTACCTTTCGTTAAGTGTGATAACTTAATACTTCCTCATATCCTTACAGGTCAACCATCAGAGCTAAAGTGGACAAACACAGCTCGAAATTCCTACCTGGACGGCATTTACCTGGTACCATATGTTTACAAGGTGACAAAACATGAGTTGGAATGTCTTAAAATTACCATGGATGACAATTACCTGGTCACAATCCAAATCACGTATTTCATCAAAAAAAGATCGAAACTAAAGTCAGATTCTACATACTTCAGCCTGGTACGCTTCAGGAGCAATGAGCCCTTGGTTGTTGCTGTCAGGTATACCGATCTTCAAAGCAGTACCAGAAAAATATCAGAGGCCATTGTGACACTTCAACATCTTCAGAAAGATGACGTACTGTGCGTCATGGCAGAAGATCCGGAACTGATCTATGCTAGTAATATTGATAATTTCTTTGGTGTGTCATCTCTCTGAAATGGCGTAGAAGGCGTGATGTATCGTCTTAAAGGCGTGGTAAATCGTCTCGAAGGCGTGGTGTATCGTCTAGAAGGCGTGGTGTATCGTCCCTCTGAGATGGTCTGGAACTTATGAGCGTAGGGAGAATATGTATTCTCGTTCACTTGCGAGAGGTAAACGATGTCGCGGTGTGACTTCTTGTATTTTGCGCATGGACTTATAGGTATTATCCAGATATTGATAAAGATAGCGGATAAAGCTTGAACGCATAGTTTCGAATCAATCCGAGTGAAAATTTCCCAGATATCCCCGCGAGAAATGCCACAGATGGATGCGGAAAAGCCGATGCTAATGTTCCCAGCAATAGGCACGTAAATGATTTTCAGCTCAGTGTCTGGAATGTCCAGTTCGTATGGTAGACAGTTTGATTCCAACACAAATACCTGTCGCAAACAACGCTGAAACAAGATTTATGGACATCTCTGCAATCCCGTTCTTAGACTAGATATGCACAGAATTTTAGTTGAATGGACACTCCTTTTATATGCTTTTCTGTCATTTTTACAAAGGGGCACTACTTTTGTGACTTCCTGTTTGCTTCCACTGGGCGCTGAAACCCTTCCAAAAGGGGTCCACTATTGTTCTTATAGGAGCAAATTCCTTCCTTTAATAAATGACCCCAAAATGAGAAGGGAGGCAAAAGCAAAATTACATTATTGCTTCCCCTGAAACTACACACTTCCCCTAATGATATGCTGAGGTTCACAGTTGCTCTTGGATTTGTTATTCATGAAGTAGTTCGGATGTGGGCAAACTGTGTTGAGCAGTAAACGAGATGTGTTCAGATGTAGACGGACTGTGTTCAAGCGTAAACGGACTGTATTAAGATAAACATGTACTGTGCACGAACTGTGTGCAAATGTAATGAAGAACTGTGTTCAGGTATAGGACGGAATGTATTCAGATCTATACGAATTGTGTTCAGATGTAGGGCGGACTGTCTTCAGACGTATATGAACTATGTTCAGTTGCAGGATGGAATGTATTCAAATGTATACAAACTATGTTCAAATGTAGGACGGGCTGTGTGTAGATGTATACAAACTATGCTCAGATGTAGGACGGGCAGTGTTCAAATGTATACGATATATGCTCAGATGTAGGACGGGCTGTGTTCAAGTTTATACAAAATATATTCAGATGTTGGACGGGCTGTGTTCAAATATATATGAACTATGTTCTGATGTAGAACGGGTCGTGTTTAAATGTATACAAACTGTGTTCATATGTAGGACGGGCTATGTTCAAATGAATACGAACTATGATCAGATGTAGGACGGGCTGTACGAGCTGTGTTTAGAAGTAAGACGGACTGTGTGCAGATGTATGCAAAATGTGTTCAAAAGTAGACGGACTGTGTTTAGATGTATACGAAATATATTCAGAAGTAGGACGTCCTGTGTTCAGATTTATACGAACTATATTCAGGTGTAGCTGAACCCGGTCGACACGCGGCGTTGACGCATTAGATATCGACTCAACGCCATGACGTCGCGTCGACCCGACGTTGAGCCGGCGTTGTATAACTGCTCGGTGGATGAGTCAACAATCGTTGTGAAGAGCTTTGAACAGGGCATGAGCCCCTACTCATTGGGCATATAACGTTAAATCAACCCGGATCAACCTTGTTTCAACGTCATGGCTTTGAATCAAGGTTGATTCAGTGTTTATTCAACGTTATTTGCCTGCTGGGTGGTAATTTCAAGTGCATGTGATGAAATGGGATAATATGGTCGAACTAAAAGAAATAAACGTCTTTCTATCATTGATACTTCCTTGTAATTTAGGTGAATGCCAATGAATGTGTACACTTTCAGGCGAAGAAACTTCTCTTCTTTCTTTTTTTTCTTTTTTTTTCTTGGCTTCCTTTGATAATGGGATTCTACTCTTAAAGGAAAGAAATTGCTTTTCTAAGAGCAAATTCTTTCCCTTAAAAGTAGACCCCATTTAGAAGGGCATTGTTGTCCAAAGAAAAACAAGAAGTCACAAAAGTTGTTCCCCTTTGTAAAACCGGTGTAAAAACATGCAGTGTACCCATACCAAGTGCTCACTCAACACAATCAGACTAACGGAATATATGATGGGGCTTAGGCCGAGACAAGGAAATCTCAGGCTAGTTTTCAGATAATTTAGTCTTATGCGAGGCTTGCCAAGCATGAGACTTAAATAATTTGAAAACGAGCCTGAGATTTCCTTGTTGAGGCCTCAACCCCATCACTGATTATTTTTCTCACCCATTATATTTTATAAAACAAAATATTCATTGAATTCTGAACTTCTTGTTGAGCCCATTCCTATAAACTTCAAACTAGTTTTCTGTTTATAGTTTGACATGCGTGTTGATTTCACCTTGTGCATATATTTAGGATGACTGACAGCTAATCAGAGATCTACCGTGATACTTCCTGTACATCACTGGTAGTCAATTTCATATTCTGCATGCAATTTACATGACAGGTAGCAAGTAGATTGTATGTGCACTTAGTACTGGTTAACCGCTTAGGAGGTCTAAGCCTGCCCAGGAATAGTGTGGTTAGGTTAACTGACCGTCCCGACATGACCTTAGTTGTTTACCGTGGACGTTAAGCATCAAATCAACCAACCAAAGCAAGTAGATTCGTTGAGATTAAGTGTGTATCATGTTTGGGCTGTACTGCACAGTAATGATTGACATTTTGAGACAGCTTTCTGAGCTTAGGCTGAGATAGCAAGCCGAGATAAAAAAAAATCTCAGACAGCTCTACAAAGGGATATATTTGTCCAATGGGTGAGAATAATAGAATCTATAATGGGGTTTAGGCCGAGACAAGTAAATCTCAGGCTGGTTTTCAGATTATTTAGTATCATGCGAGGCTTTGATTATTTTAATTGATTATTTTTCTCGCCAATCATATCAAATAAAACAGAATATCAATTGCATCCTAAATCTTTTGTTCAGATCATGACAATATGATTAAAATACGTTTCTATAAATAGTTCTGTCATGGTAATACTATCTCGATCCTGCGTGCAGTTTAGATGACTGGCAGTAATCAGAAATCTACACTGGCATTTCATGCATCAAGTTTATATACTACATGCAATTTGACAGGTAGAAAGTGGATTTGTTGAAATTAGCATGATAGGTTGTAACAAGCAATGATTGATATTTTAGACAGCTTTCAGAGCATAGGCTGAGGCAGCAGGACGGGATAGGAAAATCACAGACAACCCTAGAAAGATATACTCTTTCTCATCCATTAAACAAGAATATTTCTCTTAGAGCTATCAGAGATTTTTCTATCTGGGCCTGCTGTCTCAGCCTAGGCTCTTACATTGTCAATAATTACTTAATGTAACCCAATCTTGTTAATTTCAACAATTCCGCTTTTACCTGCCATGTACATGTAAGCTGCATGCAGAATAAGAAATTGGCAGCCAGTGATGTACAGGAAATAGCACTAGATTTTAGATTAGCTGTCAGTCATGAAATTTGCATGCACAAGGTGAAATTAACACACATATCAGGACCATTAATAAATAGAAAATTAGCTTGACGTTTATAGGAATAGCCTCAACATGAAGTTAAAAATTCAATGAATACCGGTATTCTGTTTTATAAACTATGATGAGTGAGAAAAATAATCAGCAGTGGGGTTGAGGCCTCGACAAGGAAATCTCAGGCTCGTTTGCTCGGTTTTTTTTTTGTTTGTTTTTTTTTGTGGGTTTTTTTTTTTTTTTTTTTTTTCAGATTATTTAAGTCTTATTTTCGGCAAGCCTCGCATAAGATTAATAATCTGGTACAATCGTAACACTTCGGCCAATTCCGTATCCTGAATTAAAGATATCGGCGAGGGTCTGGTATAGTTGCGTTTATATTAATATAAGCCAAGTTTGTCTAAGAGATACATAAAGTAAGCCAAAAAGTGGTACCACTCTACAATTGTTTGATAGCCCTGTTATGTCTTTGCCTATGTGAGATGGGGTATTTCCTTTGATGAAATAGACGAATCATTGGACTGTTGCATAATAGGATTATGACTTCCAAAAAATATTCGTTAACGTCAACAACTCAGCTTGTTATAAAACATCGACGTCAACACATGTCATTTTGACGTCATGTGCCTGCTGGGTAGATTTCTGATTAGCTGTTAGTCATGAATAAACGCATGCACAAGGAGAAATTAGCACGCATGTCAGAACTATTGATAGAAAATTAGCTTGAAGTTTATAGGAATGGCCTTAACAAGAACTTAAGAATTCAATAAGTATTGTTTTATTAAATATAAAGGGTGAGAAAAATAATCAGTGATGGGGTCGAGGCCTCGATAAGGTAATTTCAGACTCGTTTTCAGATTATTTAACAGTCTTTATGCTTTGATACAAAATCGTACGCCATTATCATTCAATGGTGTTCATCCGAGGGTACAATCCACAGCTTACAGTATATTTCTTTGAAGTTGCCAGCACTGATAAATTCTGATAACTGTATAGTTACCATGTACTGTTATCACGTACAGTTATCATGTACAGTTTTGAACAGACCAATCATTTCCGAGCTGCAATTAGAGAAACTTCTGTTTCAGTAAACTCAGCTGTTTTCTTTTTGGCCTCAGAAATATTTGTTAAGAGTATTCATTTGACTCCCCATGCTTGGATGAGTCTCCACAACATATATGATTACTTTAGACTCCCCTTAGAAGTTATTGATGGTTACCAACTTTTTGTGCGGAATAATATCATGGTATTCTTTTTGGAAAAGCAACTCTGCCATTATCATTTTTGCCTCTCTTATCAATGGGAGACGACTCTTGAAAGCAGGAATTTGCTCCTTGTAGGAGCAAATCCTTTACTTGAAGAGTAGACCACTGGAAGAGCTACGTCATCCAGAGAAGTAATTTATTCCCTTTGCATAAATGGCAGAAAAACATGGATGTGTACCTATACAAGTATCTTAAAACATACGTTGTGTTTACTCATCAACTGAGTCCCCACAACATATGTTTTAGTAGAAAAAATGTTAAAATTAACCACGAATCTTGTCGGCAATCCATGTAAAACAGCCCACCAGCGAGTTAATTTCAGTAGTTATCATGCACATAACATATGTTTTAGATGGAAAAAGAAGCAACCTCTAAGTCATGGGTTCTGATAGAACATACACAACATACATGGTAATTGAAAAAAAATGAGCACTAAAACATATGTTATTGAAATAATCCAAACAATGTGAGATTAATGAATAACTTAAACATACATTTTCTTTGTGATTAAAAAGAACAGCAGAGTTTACCCAACAAAATTTGTTTCAACTGCAGCCCAGTTTTCTGGTCTTTCCTCTTCTGTGTACAATGTTAAAATGAAACAAACATTCTGATTCAAATTTCCCTCTGATCACTCAAGCCGTTTCTGATTGGCCAGGTAACTGATGACCTCAGTGCATCAGACAGGAAGGTCCATTTTCCAGGCAGGGTAAGACAGGTTAATTGATTGACTGATTTGATGCTTAACGTCCACGGTAAACAGCTATGGTCATGTCGGGACGGTCAGTTAACCTAACCACACTATTCCTGGGCAGGCTTAGACCTCCTAAGCGGTTAACCAGTACTAAGTGCACATACTTTCGCCAGTAACTGACAACTGCCCTTCTTGAATCGGCGGAAGGAGAAACGAAAGTATGTGGCCAGACCGGGTTTCGAACCCAGGACCTCTTACTTATGAGTCAGGTGCCCTGCCGATTGCGCTACGCGGCCCGGCATGAGGCAGGTTGAATTAAATAAATTAAAATAAATAAATAAAATAAAATATTTATTTTTATTGGTTTAAAGGTAGGTTCCTGTACTTTGGAATGCATCATAATTTTGATGATCTTTCATCCAAGTTGTTGGAAAGCACTTATAAAAGGGAATGAATAAGTTTTACTAAAAAGTGTAAATCAAAAAAATATTAGAAAAGTTGTTTTGCAAGGGATTTCCTAGCTCTGCTTCGCACACCAGTTAGCGCTATTTTTAGTTCGCGCCAAAAATAGATAACGCAGCTGAGGTCATGCTGTATTGCATTTTGGGATAGTTTTAACCCATCCACCATGCCAGGACCTCTAGGAGAGCTCACGACAAGGGAAAACTGACTTTTGGAGAATGGCATCAGAAATCGCGCACTTATAGACATAATAAACATAGTTATTTTTAGAACTGGAATTCCAACGAAAGAAAATAAACCAAAAGGGAAAACGACAATTTTCTTCAACATCTGACGAGTTTCTCAGTAGCAACAAATTCAGAAAAATAAGAGAATTCAATACTGCTCAGAAAAAGATGAAATTATTTTGTGGACATAATTGTTATCGCTAGTACAGGAACCTACCTTTAAGTATTTGTTTTCAGGTGAAACGTTCAATAAGGGGAACAACCTAAGTGACTTCCTGTCTGCTTCCCTAAATGGCCAAACGGCGATCTACTATGAAAGGAAAGAATTTGCTCATAGAAGAGCAAATAAGTTCTTTCAAGTTGAGCTTCATATACTTTTTCCATTTGGATAGTTCAATGCACCAACCTGATGTACATCAATATCTTATGCCCCATTCACATGCACAGATTTGCTCACGTAATTTTTTTTTGCATATATGCAAATTTTACTCACGTAAGGTAATTCGTCATGTGAACGCAGATACATACGTAAGCAAATTTGCTTATATGTAAAATTTGCTCCAGGTCTGACTAGGTGCAAAAGTATATTTGCATATGAGCAAATTTACTCCTGGAGTATTTCTTGTCATGTGAATGTAAAGTAAATATGGGTATTTAATTGCCCTACCATAGCATGGGACGTAGGGGAATTCAGCATCCTATGACTTAAGGTCCCCAACCACCCAACCCCGCACCCCCCTGAACCCCAAACAAAAGCAGGTTATTGTGACATATTTCTGTTGTTTACTTCCATTTTGCCTACTCCCATTTCCCCACTCTAATTACATCACTATTCCAGTCTCGCCTACTCAATCTTTTCTTCAAAATGATAATGATATTTTTCTTTATTTTATACACTATTATAACAGATTTTAAAACATGCTACATCAAATATTTCGTCAAAGAATGAAAATTTTTGTTAACTCTGACCCCTTTTTCAGGGTCACAAGTGGACACAGAACGGATACTTTTCTGTATCATGTTTACTCTGTATCTTTTAAATCAATGAGTGGAGTTTCACCAGATTTGTTCCTATATAACATGCCTATGTTAAAAAGGGGCAATAACTCAACCGAAAATTTACAAATTATGCTCAAAAGTTAATCAGTTAATATACACCTTGGCCTGTAAATGTATGTCAAATATAAAGATCACAGCTTAAAGGGCTCTTCAGATAATTTGTTCACAAGCTTGTTGCTATACAAAATGCCTATATCCAAAAAGAGGGGAATAACTAAATAGAAAATTTGCAGCATATGCTCAGAAGTTAATCAGATCATTTACACCTTGTATGCCAAAATCTCATACAAACATGCTAGCTTATGCAGTTCTTCAGGTATTTTATTCCCAAGGTTATTCCTTTAATAGAATGCCTATGTCTGAAAAAGGGGAATAAGTCAACCAAAAATTTACGATATACATGTTTGCTTATTTTTCATACTGACCTTGTGTACAAAATTTCAAGCGCCTATCTCTTACGGTTCTTGGCCATATGAAAGAGTAACTTTGCACCATAGGTTTCAATGCACTAAATCAAAAAGGGGCATAACTTGGTAAAAAATTCATGAATAGTTTTCAAAAGTTAATCAGGTCATCCACACCGTGGGCAATGTCTTCCTGCAAAAAAAAAATGATCCAAGCATCAGGGGTTTTTGAGATATTTTGTTCACAAGGTTCCAAAGGCTAATGCACTGGAAATATGTGACCTGCTGAAAAAAAAAAAACAAACACACACTTATTTCCATACTGATCATGTGATAGAATTTCAAGTTCCCATTTCTTGACTTATAAATGGGTAGCAGACTGGTGGACAGATGGACAGGACCAATAAGCCTCCACAACTTCTCGGAAGTTGGGGGCATAAAAAGTTACCTTTTGTTTTGCCAGTACATGAAATTTTAGTGCATCATCTCTGCAATTTTAATAAATGATTGATAAAAAATTAGGAAATACTCCTAGAACTTAAAATCCATGTGAACGCAAAGTAAATTTGCTCCAGGTAACTTTTACTCACGTGAGCAAATTTACTTATATGCAAATATACTTACGTAAGTAAATCTGCGCATGTGAATGGGGCATTAGCTACTGATATCATGTAGGACCATATTACTGCTGGCTGCAATATTTTAGTCACAACACTTTTTTTTAACAGAATGCATCATCCGAGCAAAGTTCGAATCTATCTAATCTAATCTAATCTAATCTACTAATCTAATCTAATCTAATCTAATCTAATCTATCTATCTATCTATCTATCTATCTATCTATCTATCTATCTATCTATCTATCTATCTAATCTAATCTAATCTAATCTATCTATCTATCTATCTATCTATCTATCTATCTATCTAATCTATCTAATCTAATCTATCTATCTATCTATCTAATCTATCTATCTAATCTAATCTATCTATCTATCTATCTATCTATCTATCTATCTATCTATCTATCTATCTATCTCTCTCTCTCTCTCTCTCTCTCTATCTATCTATCTATCTATCTATCTGGCGGACAATTCAGGCAGGTAAATGCGCTGTCAGTGCAGAAAAATAACATGACGAAAAGAGAAGAAGAGACGTGAAACACAGGGTATAATCGATTCCGCCAATTTTCGCTTCCTGCAGAGACTGTCCGTCATATTTGGCTTCCGCCGAGACTGTCCGCGATCTCTTGCTTCCTGCCAAATATGATGTACAGTCTCTGCAGGAAGCGAAAATTAGCGGAATCGATTATACCCTGTGTGAAATAGCGATGGTAAAAAGTCGGTGAGTAGAAAGGTAAAGGCAAATTTTAATGCACTTACGAATGTAACGCGACGTCTTACAAAATATGAGCCGCGACACGAGAAAACCAACAAAGTGGCTGTGCGCCCATCGCAGACTCAGATCAGCCTGGGAAAATGTTGGTGTAAGGCACTACACTTTGAAAGGCCGGAAACGTTTTTGATGATGAATCCATTTGTGAAAATTTAAAACTCTAACATGCACAGTGTGTAAGATATGGGATACGTGACGAACAGACGGGCGCACGGATGGAGCGGGCAAACAACCAAGAAGCAATATGCCCCCTCTAACTTCAAAGTTGGGGACATAAAACGTACACTAGAAGTAGAATGCTGACGCGTCACCATAAACCGATGTCACTGGAAATTTGCGACCACAAACCTGTCGACGATTTATCTCCCTAAATGACTATTTTCATTACAGTTATTCCCTAATTGAAGAATGGTATTATCAGTGGTATGGTGGAAGGGCATGGGTTGGCAGTATCTTGAGGTGTTAAAATTTATCTTGTTGGTATTCATATACTGTATGTTTAAGACTTTCTTGTTGGAAAATATATCTTGCCGCGATGATTTTGTTGCATTTGGAGATCTCGGGAGGAACGAAAAAGAAAACAAGAAATCCGCGGAATGCGGTGTCACACCTGCGGGGATTTAATTATATCGCCACTGCTAATGCAGGTGTGACAAAAGAAGGTGTGACAAAATGACAAAGCTATTATTTTTTTTTTCAAAGAAAAAAAAGACAAAGCTAAATTAAATCTTTGAATTATGTACATACAATGTGCACATCTTCAGACCATGATCAAAACATCTGTGAAGTTTCAAAGGGATTGTCGGAGGAGTTGCGCTCACAAGACACCCACTATGGAAGATATTGTGTAAAAATGACTAAGTCATGTGAAAAAAAGTAGCAAAAAATAATCTGGGAATTATGTGCAAACAATATGCACATCTACGAACCATGAACAAAAACATCTGTGAGGTTTCAAAATCTTTGGCCAAAAACTATAGGAGGAACATCCACTGTTGACGAACGGACGAACTGACGAACTTGTATGCTTATATCGCCCTCGCTAATGCAGGTGCGACAAAAAGAGAGGCTCCAGAGGGATTCGAACACTCGACCTCCAGTTTACTAGACTGAGCTATGGAGCCGAAGTGGCGCTATAGATTTTAAATAAATTTCATATATTGAAATAATCCAGGGTGTCTCGAAATAGCGGAACGGAATGGATCGGATCGAAAGAAACCGCATCGGAATAAGCTTAGCACCATATGGCCAATTCCCTTTCTGGTAAAAGACGGATATTTTGTTTGCTGCCTAGCTTTGTTCGTTGGATCGTCTGTCAATTTGGCACACTTCTGAGGCCCTCCCATGGGTTTTGGTGAGCTGGAGAGAAAGGCCATTTATTTTCAGGGTGCTGGGGATCGGGGGAGTCCTTATCATTAGGGAGCAGCAAGCCCTTAACTTTTGGGAGCTAGGGAGCACAGCCAAATACATGTATATGATTCAGTTCTAAAGTTCTAAAATGCTTTGGTTCTGGAGTTGTGCCACCCTCTCGCCCCTCCCACCCCGCCCCCGACATCCTCAACTCCACATACAGTCGAATCTCGGTAGTTCGAACGCCGATTTTTCGAAACTACCGGATTTTTCGAAGTAGAAACACGGTCCCGATCGTAAGCCTATTAATTCTATGCAAAAACACTTCCGCAAATTCGAATTTCGATTATTCGAAAAATCGGATTTTTCGAAAGAAAAATTTGGTCCCGATGGAGAAAATTCATTATAATTACCCTCTATTATTCGAAATCAAAAATTCATGCTCCAATTTTAAGCCGGATTATTACACATGTTGTCATCGATGAGATAAATATGTACACCCTCAGGTCATCACTGCCACCTGTACAGGTAATTATTGCTTCACGACCACTTACGTTTTGATGGATTAGTCATTGATTTCTGTTGAGCAAAAAGTGTCTGTCTAATTGCACAATTGACGGGGATAATCTTGTTTGAAGTTTGTAAATTTAAAGGATAAACGTGATAACTTTTGTAACCAGCAAAGGCTCGGACTAGCATGCGCATCCGAACTTTGGTTACGTTAGTCTGTGATCATACGGTTTGCGCACGGATAATACGGTTTGCACACGGCACTAAACAGAGTCTCTAGCTACCCTGCGCAGACTGACAGGCTGGTTTGAGTAATACATTGACTCCGAATCACTGAGGAGCCTTTTCCATGACACAGCTCAGATGACCGGTGGACTCGTTTTTCTGAAAACAAAAGTAGCCAGTTCTCGGAAACATAAACGAAAGTGAAAGTACATTTAAGTCAGGGCTAGCCTGTTTCCGTTCAGTCTGGCTTTGATCTTCGCCGGTGCTGCATTGTCATAAACAGTTAATTTGCGGAGCTGGGAAAATGTTTGGCAGCTTTGCTGCTTTCGGGCAATACACATGTACATGTGCCAAACACGAGGGCTGGTCTCGCGATATTAAATGATTGTAGATGTTTGGATAGTTCCGGTATGTAATGTTAATTATTCTACGTTCTGATTTTGTTTTCATTGATTTGTAAATCCAGGAACGTCAGTAAGCATAGAGAAATAAAATATCGGACCGTCTGAAAATCGCCGTAATAACGAATTCCGGGAATTTACGGAAATGAACGGGAAAGGTCGAACTCGTAAATTCGAACTACGGATAATTCGAATGAAAAAGTGAGATCCCTGCCAGTTCGAATTATCGAGGTTTGACTGTATAAACCTTTTTATATCACTACTACCAACTTTTACTTTCCCAGGGCTAGTTATTAGTGAGACTTTTACTTTTGAGCCTGCCTAAGTAATTTTTGGGGAGCTGGGAAGCAGCTCAATAGATTTAGATTTAGAATTTGGGGAGCAGAGGCAAAGTGCCGTCCGTCAGCAAGGGCGTAGCTACGTATACGGCAAATACGCAAGTGCGTATTGAAATTTTGTCAAAATTGACAAAATTTCAACACGCACTTGCATATTTGCATGCTGAAAATTTATAAATTAGACAAGATTTCAATACCAATTACCAATGTGGCTGAAATACTAGCTTTCCCTTCAAGAAGTAGAGAATAAAACATGGTTGGGAGTATTATGAAATTGCCTCTAGTTACGCCCCTGGTCAGTAACTCATTTTCAAAAGCCTTCTATCAATGTGTCATGATATGAACCAGATTGCTTGAATTTTTCTTGATAAATCTTCATAATAAGTATGATAAAATTGAAAAGGGGAGATAATTGAAAAAAAAACAGACAATATTCAGTACGGTTCTTAAACAATGCACTTGCCTTAAATTCCCTCTATCGTCTTGAATGTCCTCCATCTTTGTATGTAGTTTGACTAAAATTACGGTTCAAAACTTTTTGAGTTATACCTAGAACAAAAAAAAATCAGCAAGAGAAATGATTTTTAAAAAGTAGGCAAAACATAGTTATGATTCTTGTAAACTGCACTTCCTCTCAATGTATTTTATTACGTATTATTTAAAAATATCATTAAGTGAAGTTTCAAGACAATCTCTAAATACTTTTGGAGTAATGCTCCGGACAAAAGTGTTAATAACGGGAAATAACTCAAAAGGGGGCCATAGTAGAGTTACGTTTCGTAAATAATGCATATTCTCCTAAAGTCTTCTAGCAATGAACCAGATCCCATGAACAGCTCTTGATTAATCTTCACAAGAAAGTATAATAAGAATGAAAGGGGTAGATGATTGCAAAATAGACAATGCTTAGTTATGATCATAGACACTACACTTGCGTTGACACTGCACTTGCCTCGAAAGTACAAAGATAGCGGGCATTCAAGGCAAGTGCAGTGTCAATTCATGTTTTTATTCAGTTTGAAATATGTTACGGACAAGAAAATCACCACGAGAGATAAAACAAAATTGAGAAAGCAAGGCAGTGTCATGATTTTTGTACAATGCAACTCCTCTCAATGTCCTCTAACATTAGGTGAAGCTCCAAAACAACTTTTGTCGTTTCCTGTATGCTTCCTTTGGTAATGACTGAACCCTCCCAAAAAGGGTCTACTCTGAAAGGGCGGGATTTGCTCCTAAAGGTAGAGTTGCTTCCCCTGAAAGGACTCCCATTCACCTTCAGCTGGTGAGAGCTGGCAGATATTCGTCATAGATTAACATTTGAGCCGCGACGCGAGAAAACCAACAATGTGGTTGTGCGCCCAGTGCAGACTCAGATCAGCCTTGGCATCAAACCAGTCCAATCAGACTCTTCGCTAAGCGTTCAAAGCGTAGCTAAGAGTCTAAGCTACCTCCACGCGGACAGCGAAGACTCTGATCAGACTGGGCGGATGCCCAGGCTGATCTGACTCTGCGCTGGGCGCACAACCACATTGTTGGTTTTGTCATGTCGCGGCTCATTTTATGATATGTGAGCTGGCATTTATAAGTCAGCTCAAGAATTTAGCTATTACAAAGTCTTATATTTGGGTGTGGAATGCACACTACAGAACTAGGAAACGTTTACTGGGAATGCTGTGATTGACTGATGGAAGAACTTTCAACAAGGCGAGTGATAGCTGGCTGACTACGGAATCTTACTTGTATACAGCCACTGCATTGCTGCGGGTGCACGGATCCTCTAAGAGTCTAACAACTGAACTAGACTACATTTATTCCAAGCAAAGTTACGATGCCGCTGACAGAAAGAATGAATTACAGTCTAGAAGTGAGATAAATCTCATCATAATTAATTAATATGTTAATTAACTTGATTCAACTTAATCAGCTATCCGCCGATATCAGCTGACGACTAACAGATGGATGGATCGATCGATGGATGGATTAACAGACGTAAGTACTAACGGACGCTAATACACAGAAATGAGATGACTGCCGGACCGGAAGATGGAGAACCGAATGTTATCGGACATTAAATTTCCAGATTCCCTTAAATATGCTAGGGGTTTAATGTGCTAGGTTTTCTCTCATTTTTAAGAAAAGAGATCCTTTCGATGTGCAAAATTACAGACCAGTTAGTTTTTTTTACCTATTAACTCCAAACTCTTTGAGCATACCATGGAAGAACTACTTAGTTTATATTTCGAAAACCTGTTTAAGATGGTGATTTATGGTAAATGTAAAAATCTGCATAAAACCATAAAAAGTAACGTATCTCCCTGAAAGTTAGCAGACTTCTTATTTTTGTTGTTCTTTACAGTTTAGAATACAAAATAGACGTACATGCTGCTTAAAAAGGTGTTTTTATAAGGAAAGATCAAAGGGTAATTTTCTGCGAATAAATCTGAAAAACTAATATCGTTATTGAAAATTTATGTAGTGCTGAAGGTGCATTATTGCAAAATGAAGAGCGTCCTAGCAATAATTTTTCCAACTCTTTCTCAAATTGTAATGTAGACCAGATGAAAATGGTAGCTTTTTCTCAAATGTTCAACCATGTACAAAGTAAATGTACACAGGATGCATTTATTAAATATAGGGTAGGCAAGCATACCTATGTTAACACCTACAATATAAATAATTCATTACTGACATAATCAGTGGTGTGTAGATGAAATTGTTCAACCTTGTTAAAATAGTCTCACCTGTCTCACCAGTGTGTTTTGACCAAAAAAAATGGACACAGAATGCATCTTTTTTCATCTGCTCAGCCTGATAATGTGTGAAAGAGTTTGAAAAAATAATTGCTAGGACGCTCTCCATTATGCAACAAGGTACTCTAAGCACCAAGTGTATTTTCAAGAATGATATTATTTTTTCAGATTTATTCGCAGAAAATAACCCTTTGATCTTCTCTTATAAAAACACTTTTTAACATTAACAAATGCTGCATTTTGGGATTCTAAATTATGAGAAACAACATAAAGAAGGCATCTGCTAAGTTTTGGAAAGATCAGTGGTATTTTGAGTGTTCTATGCAGATTTTTGTCTTTGTCCCAAATCAGTGATTATCACCACCTTAACCCCTATCTATCAGCTTTCCGAAAAGGCTTCAGCTGTCAGTTAGTTCTGACGGCCATAACAGAGGAGTGGCAGAGTGCCTTGGACAGAAACTAATATGTTGCTGCCATACTGATGGATCTGTAATAGTTATACCATGGTTTGTCCGCCTGTACGAGGAGATAATCCACGAGCTTTAGCGAGTGGATTATCTCCCGTACAGGTGAACAAACCATGGTATAACTCTTTTATACCACCTTTACCAGTGTAGACATTGCTCGTTGCAAATTATTTCGTGCTAAAGTTGGCGTTTTCTAGTAAGGGTGGTATAAGTCCAAGGCATTCGACTGCCGTCCACCAGCCTTAGTAAAGACAAGCTGATAACATACGGTTTATCCACTGGTGCAGTAAAACTCATTAGTAATGTGTTAAAAGTGGGGAACACTGCAGTTCTTTTCAAAACTTAATAAAAGGCGTTCCCCAGGGCTCTATCTTAGGCCCCCTCATTTTTAACATATTTCTCAATAACATGTTTCATTTTATTGACAAAACAAAACTGTTTAACTATGCAGACGACAATACCTTGTCTTTCTCGCACCGGATTTCGCCACTCTGATATCTGTCTTGGAAAAGGAGAGTGGGAATCTCATCGAATGGTTTTCTCACAACCAAATGAAGGCCAACCCTGACAAGATTCAGGCCCTGGCAGTTGGAGAGAGGACCTTTGATGAGAGGTCCACTTATAGAATTAGAGCGGCAGAAATCGAGTGCAAGACGACAGTCAAACAGTTGGGTGTGGAAGGATTATCTTCTAAATTTTGATGTTCAAGTGTCCATTATGTGCAAGAATGCATCATAACAGATAAATGTTTTAAAACGCATCGGGAAATATCTTAATTTTCAATCTAGGAAAGCAGTCTATCATGCTTTTATAATGTCAACTTTTACTTTATGTCCATTGGTTTGGCACTTTTGTGCCAGGATCAACATAAATCAGCTAGAAAACATTCATTTTAGGTCTTAAAAGTTTATTTTAAGATTTTGATGCTTCTTGTGAAAATTTACTCCAGATAACAGGTACTACCACTCTCCATTTATCTCGTTTAAGAAATCTCACTTTAGAAACTTTTGAAATCATTTACCATGGTAAATCACCTGTATATCTTCAAACTTTTATATGTCTTAAAGATCATCTTATAATTTTAGGTATTCAAACCTCCTTGAAATCTCCAGAACCAGGAGCACGAGGTATGGTATGAATAGTTTCAGATTCCAGGCAGCAAAGCTTTGGAATGCGCTGCCGGAAGAAGCTATTTTAGTGATTTTAAGTCTATTATTAAAGATTGGAATGGAGCTCATTGTAAATGTGCAATCTGTCGGTGATGTCCTTGTGCTCCTGGAGCTGAGATTTTTCAACTGGGATATTTTAATGCTACGATTATTTTATATTTTATCTTTATGTATAGATGTTTCTTAACCTGTACATTGTATACTCCAACTCCATATTTTCGCGGCAATCATATTCTCGCGGTAGTGCTATATGAAAGCTTTCAGGCACACATGTCTCCTCATTTTTATATTGTCTTTCAGGCTTCAGGAATACAAAGTATAATAACACATAAGATTTCAGTTCTGTCTCTTTTTGAAGATTGTGTGACTTCTTAAAGCCAATGTGGTAACAAGGAACACCCCAGGATGATAAAAGTGGAGATAAAATAGAAAATAATTGTCCAATCATGTTATTTCTTGCTTTTTTTGATCTAAGTATGGTTATACTTAACATTTTAAATAAGGAAATATTTGTTTATATTGAGGCAAATGTCCATATACCGTGAGAATATGGAGATGGTATTTCTGCCTAACCACTTTGGGTTAGTATTGTGTGCACATAGAATATGAAACTCACCAGAAGGTAGAAAACACAAAAATGCTTTGAGGTTAGGATGAAATACTAGAGGGCTCAACTACATATGTTGAATTGTTGGTCCTCCTTATTTGGTCAGGCTTGCTTGTATCTTAAGTACCGTGAGAATAGGGAGTGCCGGTCTATATCTAATTAGGTTATATGTTCAAATCTGACAGTTCTCACCACCTCTGAAACTTGCTTTGGTTCCACTGTCGGTTTCGGAACAAGATTCCTTGCCAATTAGCTTGTACGGTTGCAAGGATCCTTTTCTCTTTCGCCCCTTTCGATCAAAGTAGTTCTGCGAGTGTGATTACGGAACTGCTTTTATTTTTTAGCTTTATCTTGTCCTCACATTATATAGAGGATCTTACATGAGTGCTCATGTATTGTTGAATTTATTAAACGAGTTGGGGAAAAGGATAAGATGCGAGGCTCTGCCGAACAGCTTATCGTTTTCACCAACGAGTTGAATAAATTCAATAACACACGAGCACAAATGCAAAATTCTATTTATCATATGACACTAAAATCGCATTTTATTAGCAAATTTTGCACTAAAACGTCACGATTTCCCCATTATAAAACGCAACGTTTTATTGACGTCAACGCATAAGGTTACGACGTAATTTGCATATTTAATCTACTAGTGGATTATCGTTTTTAATGCATGGCTTTATTACACTCTCAGATGTGACGTCATATGATAAACCAGCTTATATGATGAGTTGCTGACTAAAGCAAATTTACCTGCCTTGCATGTCCGACGATTAAGAACAATGACCATTGATACATTTTTAATCTTTTAATAATTTAGCCCCATCCATTCTTTCTGGTTTATTAGTCAAAAGAGAAACTACATACAATTTTAGATATAACAATATTTTACAGGTTCCCCAGGTGAGGGCGACAAGGAGAGAATTTCTCAGTGGAATGGGGAAAATTGCACCTGCTCTGCCCGTGATACCAAATTTTAACAGTTTTGCTCCACATCATTGATGCATCATATGCACCTTTTATGTTGTTTTATTGTTCAGCTTCTTTAACGCTTTAAATGTTTTCTCAGTTAGCCAACTATATATGCTTTTGTGTCGTTGTAGTTCTTATGCTTCTTTAACTATGAAAGATACTCATTTAATATGGGGGTATGATGGGGTACATTGATTGGATGGTGGATCGGAAATTGCTATTTAGCAATTGAGCTTCCACTTGCGAAACACCACCATCCAGTGCATTGTCCAAATCTTTGTCTATCTTGCCCTTGCTAAATGAGTTAAAGTGCATTGTTGCCAATTTCGGAATGTTGCTTTAACATGCTTGCTTTATAGTTCCCTTGTTTAGTTAGTCACTGTCTGTTTTTTGTGGGGGTAAGATAAGGCACATTGACTTGACGGTGGAGTGGAGCTTGCTCTTTAGCGATTGAGCTGCCACCTGCGAATCCCCACCTTGGGTCTTGGGTCTCTGACTTTATGATCTTGCCCTAGCTAAGCAGACTAGTATGTAAGCTACTTTACTATCTAATAAATGTGCTTATACACGTTTTAATGTGCTAATAGTTTTTTTTTTCTTTCCTTCTAGGGCTAGTGATTATGATTAATTATATATTTTATTATCAGTTGGGTCTGATCTGATTGTTTGCATGGTGTGCAGACGCTTGGGTCTGATAACATGCAGACAGCCATGCCAGATGCAATAATTTCATCTTACTAACTGATTATTCATTATTACAGCTCTTTTACATTTGTCGATCATATACTCTTGTTTTAGCAGTCGGTTCAAAAGCTCATCAAGAGCTTATGTTGTATTGTTATGAAACTTGCCGACTTTAAATAAATCTTATCTTGTCTTGTCTTCTCTTATCTTACCCTTTTAGAAATTATCACTAATTATTCATTCAGTTATTTAAATTTTGTTTGTTTTAAAATTTTGTGATAAAATCTGTGATATTTTTGGCATGTTAGTCGGTAGAAAAAGCTGCTGGGAGCTCGTGTTATTTATGTCATACAAATGTACCGACTTGAAATAAAATTTTCTTGACTTGACTTGAGAACGGACTGATTTACGGTCACGAGAATTTGGTATGGTATCCAAGTGTGTGATGTAAAATGAAATTTAGGGTAGTTTGAAAAGCAGGTATCTTGCAACTTGCAGGTACGGTAAGGTGAGGTAAGGTAAGGTAAGGTAAGGTAAGATAAGGTAAGTAAGGTAAGGTAAGGTAAGGTAAGGTAAGGTAAGGTAAGGTAAGATTAGATTAGATTAGATTAGATTAGATTAGAAGATTAGATTAGATAGATAGATAGATAGATAGATAGATAGATAGATAGATAGATAGATAGATAGACAGACAGATAGATAGATATATAGATAGATAGATAGATAGATAGATAGATAGATAGATAGATGGATAGATAGATAGATAGATAGATTAGATTAGATTAGATAGATAGATAGATAGATAGATAGATAGATAGATAGATAGATAGATAGATAGATAGATAGATAGATTAGATTAGATTAGATAGATAGATAGATAGATAGATAGATAGATAGATAGATAGATAGATAGATAGATAGATAGATAGATAGATAGGTAAGATAAGATAAGATAAGATAAGATAAGATAAGATAAGATAAGATTACAATATGGACAGATCCGGTACTCTCTAAGTCCAATGGCTCCGTTCCCTTTCGATTCGGTCCGATTCGGTACTCCGTAACACCGGAATATCCACGCTGACGTCATTTGACACGGCGGGGAGAAATTCCACACATACCTTGCTCGGCCATGTTTGTTTTTAAGTGTGAACCATTTCGTTTATTCATTGAATTCGATCAAACAAAAGCAACTTTGTACGTTGGTCTTGCTATTGAAAGACAATATAATAAGAAAGGTAGATGTGGTTCTTACAGAAGAGGCAAATATGTTCTGTATGGAAATGCCTGCTATTATGGCGTTGTTCACGCGCACCTGCAAGCACCTGCTGAATCTTAAAATTGATTTCACTGCATTCAAATTGTTATTGCCGTTTCTTTGAACAAACCATGAACATTAAATCCTGGATAACATGCTAAAATGATTATCCATTAATGCATTAACCATGTGTGATGATGACAGTTGTTTCAATATAAGAGAATTGTCTGAAAACATGATTGTCATTAGTTTTCGTGGCTTGGAATTGATATATGCAGATATGGCCAAGCACCCGGAAATCGACCACACTCGGTTTTCGACGATGTGAGCAGTTCCGAGATAAGTCCGGGAGCTGCTATGTCATAATGCTACTAAAATGTAAACTACCTGAAATCAAAATTGTCAGTAGGTGCATTCGACCAATACAAATAGAGTAGTAAATTTAGGCCGGCCCACTTGTGCATTGGTTCCTTTCCGCATTGAACGACATATTTTTTAGTAAGAGTAGGTCACGTAAACTTAATGCACTGCATATTTTCTGAGGAGCAAGAATTAATAAATCAATCTGCAAAAATCAGCGTGGAAGTTAGCAATGTCCTTTGAGGTGGCGCATTTTACTCCAAGCTGAAAACACTCCAGACACACGCTGACAGCTGACGATCGCAAGCTGGGCAACTGTCATTTTAATTTTACTCGCCCAGCCGATTTTTTACTCGCAGTGTGCGAGTGCCGCTGGAGTGGGCGTCCGCAAGTCTGTATCCCTGAAAGAACACTCTGGTGTTGAAAAAGACTGTTTGGTCATTTAGAATGATAAATTAGGTTCTGTATATTCAGTGTACTTTGAAATCACAACGGACACAATTTGATCGTCGAAACCCGGCATAATCATTACACATCCTGCTCCTAGTGTCAGAAGTGTGTGTTTTGTGTTGTTTTTTTTCCATTTGTCTGGGTATGTTTATCGTCGGCTGAAATTGTTGTCTGCATCAAAAAGCAAGAATATTTTGACCATATTGGTCTAACTAACTCATGTAGAAATGATGTCTAGGCAGGAAACGGCCTGATCTGAGATCCAAACTGTTTGCTGCCCAGACATCATTTCTACAAGAGTTAGTTAGACCAATATTGTCAAAATATTCTTGATTTTTGATGCAGACGACAATTTCAGCGGACGACAAACTATTTGCCCAGATACCCCTTAAATTGAATGGGTTAAGAAAGTCGGTCCATAACAAACTCAGACCATGTGTACAATGTATAAATAATCAGGCAGTGGGATTATATTCAACAGACTTGCTATTTAAACAATAATTATGATATCTAGATAGCAGATAAAATTAAAACAAGATTCATATGTTTTCATTTATTCATTGTTTATCCAAGGTCAAATACCAGAGACATGTATGGGAAACGATTCTGTATGCTTTGGGTTTAACGTCCTATTTAGACAGTATTTCAGGACTTCTGTATCGGGTCATCTTCCAGAGAGAGGAAGAAAGAAAAGAGACAAAATAGACGAGAGATAAAGATTCCAAACAGCCCCCACCCGCACCTACTGCAAGCACAATCTAGGCCCTTGCCCTACTTTTCTCCGACTAAGTAGGACGTCCCACAGAGGGAGCAAATTCTTTTCTGTAAGAGTAGCATCCCAAATCTAAAGAAAGACTTGGAGGAGAGTATCCTTGTCATTCCAGTCCATGTTTTAAACTACGCCTCATGTGAACCCTGCTATTTAGACTCTCTTGCTGAGGCTGGAAGTTGTGGGTTCTTGCAGCACCAGGCCCCGAGGTTATAAAACTTGAGTACATTCTCAAACTCAAAATAAAGCACACTGATTGGCTGCTTCCGAGCTCATGCTCGGAAGCAGCCAATCAGTGTGCTTTATTTTGAGTTTGAGATTGTTCTCAAGATTTTGATAACCTCGAGCCCAGGGCTTTCCCACAGCATGAAGGACTGTGAATAACATCATCAGATTCTTGAAACGAGCATGTCATAAATTTATGGTATTAAAACCCTATTCATTTATTTTCAGATATTCATACAGTCAACATGAACAGCTTTGCTTGATCACTTTAGTTAGACACGTAAGTAATACCTATCTCTCTTGTTATAGCCTCACTTTGAAATAGTCAGGGGCTATACTGGATTTGTTCACTCCGTCATTCCATCATTCTGTAATGCATAAGATTTTATGGCATCTTAAATTTTGCTGACAGCCAAAACCGAAAATCAGTGTTCATATTTTAGAACCCAAGATTTCAACCCCTGAACTCCAAAGTTAATGTGTATCAGTGCTCCAGATAAGCAGCGTATTTGCGTAAATACCCAATAAAATAATTGAAAAACACAATTGACCTTTTCCTGTAAGCGTACCAATACGCAGACAAAATTCCCGGTACGCAAAGACCCAAAAGACAGAAGCGTAACGAGGGTGTTATCCAAAGCTGTCATGTGTAAACAAAAGCGCCAGGTGTAATTCCTATGCCGCGTGTTCAACTATCTGTGTTGACCTCACAGATTTACCGCAGCGTTATTTATAGATATACTGGTAACCGTTCTGTACATGGTGCGCGAGAAATGGCGGGAAACAGACTAAAAACAGCGGGAAAGAATTTTAAAGTGCACGAATCGAAGATATCAAGTCATCGGTTTCCGGGAATTGCAATGACTTGGTCTTGGTCTAAATACAGTATAATTAGCTTTGACGACCGCTTCTAGCAACTTGAAGCTACCGGTTGCATTTTCCAAGTTGAAATTTGATTTAACACACGTGTTATGCCCATCGAGCACAGCGCACGTGCGTAATACAAACAGTCAGGAAATGAAAAACCTGCCTCGGAAAAGGCTCATAACTTCGGCAGGCAACCTAAAAACCTTTTTTTTCTCTCGTGAAAGATTCTGCAAACTCTTTAATGAGACTGGAGTTGGCCGAGTTGCCCCTCTCGGGCTCATCCCTTTGGCCGTGATATACCGGTAATATAATTTTAATTTGCTGGCAAAGCCACTGTAAAAGTCTCGCCTTCTGTCAATTATTGCGATGCGATACTTCTAAAGACGTAAACTGACCAATCACGTGAGGCGGTAGATCTAAGACAAAGATACCGTGTTGACCCAATTCATTTATTGATCAAACAGTGATCAAGAAAGTGTGAAATACTGACACATGCCGTATGCTACTGCTGATTAACGACATACGGTAGTGGGGATTAAGGTGTGAAATTCCAGGTAAATGTTAGGTGGCATTTACGATGATTTTATTGATTTCTGGTTCAAATAAACAGTCCCTCTGTAGCTCTGTCAAAGGTGCGAGCAATGTGTGGCTTCTTCAAAACTTGCAACAACTGACATTTGAGGAGATTTTAAAGAAGTACAGCCGGCAAAAATAACTCGTCCGCGGGAATCCTCGGAAAGCAATTATTGGCGTCTGGGCCGAAATTTTCGCGTCATGGGACGCTGAATTCGGCGTCCCCGAGATCCCTGGACTATATATATAAACAGATACTGATGCAAAATCATGGTGATGCAAAATGTTAAGATTGCAGCACTATTGCTAACTCCAGTTTTACCAAATTGCACAAATAAAAATCAGAATACCCAATTAAAAGCAAAATCAGTGGGTAATGCAAGTTGCATTACCCAATTAAAATTCAGAATACCCAGTTAACAAAAAAATCAGTGGGTAATACCCAATTAACAATAAATTCTTATCTGGAGCCCTGGTGTATACTGTCATGACTGCATTATTTCATTTTTCCGGGGCTTGGCATCATGTCAAGTTTTCTGGTTTTGCTCAGTTTTGTGACAGTGCACAGACAGGCGACACACTGCCTTCTGCGGAATTCTTGTCTCCAGCCCCATTCTGACACGTCCACCTAAGCTATGATGGACTTACCGTAATCGACACATTTACCGCACCATGCGCTTAACTCAAAATTGCAACAAAAAGGTATGGTTAAAAATGTATCTAATATCCACACACTCTGAACAATAAAATGCAGGGTGACTGGAAAGAGACAACATTGAGTAGGTCTGGAAATACTGTGAGTTTATATTTTCTAGGGGGCAGAAAATGATACTCAAGCCTTGAGTTCGCTGTTTAAACAGTAATGATAGGTTGTTAGGTTTTGTGAGAGTTTCAAAAGGAAAAGCAGTGTGCGCTTGTGCAGTTTTTTTTTTTTCGGAAATGGCCATGGTGTGCGGGTATAGGGTCATGTGCTGTAAATGGGTTGATTACGATATTCATGTTCAAAATTCTGGACTAGTCCATTTGTCTCTTCTGGAAATGACTTGCACAGATGGTAAAATACTGCAGGTTCTGATCAGAATGGCCTGGCCGCATAGCGCAATCAGTAGGGCACCTGACTCATAAGTCAGAGGTCCTGGGTTCGAAACCCGGTCTGGCCACATGCTTTATTTCTCCTTCTGTTGATTCAAGAAGGGCAGTTGTCAGTTACTGGCGAAAGTATGTGCACTAAGTACTGGTTAACCGCTTAGGAGGTCTAATAGTCTGGTTAGGTTAACTGGCCGTCCCGACATGACCATAGCTGTTTACCATGGATGTTACAATCAATCTGATCAGAATGCATTATAGGAGGTCTTCATTGTTCAAGTATTGAGGGTAAATTTTTAGCTCACCTGAGCCAGCGGCTCCGGGGGAGCTTATAGGATGGTAAGGCTCCGGCGTCCGTCCGTCCGTCGTCCGTCCGTCCGTCCACAATTTCAAACAACTTCTCCTCTGAAACCGCTGGGCCAATTGTAACCAAATTTCATATGTAGCCTCATGGGGACTTAGGAACAAAAAGCTGTTCAAACGGTCCTGGTCACATGACCAACATGGCCGCCACGCCCATATATGGTAAAAACCTAAAAAAATCTTCTTCTCCAGAACCAATTGGCCGATGGCCTTGAAACTTGGTATGTAGCATTGGGTACGCGAGTACTACCAAGATTGTTCAAATTATGACCTTGGGTTGACCTTGACCTTTTTTAAGGTAAGGTCAAATTTGCATTCTGTAGCTTTTATATGGGAAAATGCTAGAACATAAGATTTCTTGGAAACTGTTGATTTAGACCTGAAAATTGGTATATACAGTCATCTGAATGAGTACATGAAAATTTATGCGTACAAGAGGTCAAGGTCATTGTTTGACCTTTAACCCTGGTCTCTCATATTTTGACAATTTCACACATCTGCTCAAAAGCCACTGGGCCAATTGTAACCAAATTTCATACAGAGCCTCTAGGGGGCAGGGGAACAAAAATTTGTTCAAACGGACTGGGTCACATGACCAACATGGCCGCCATGCCCATATATGGTAAAAACCTTTAAAAATCTTCTTCTCCAGAACCAGTAGGCCAATGGCCTTGAAACTTGGTATGTAGCATCAGGAACATGAGTACTACCAAGATTGTTCAAATTATGACCTTGGGTTGACCTTGACCTTTTTTACGGTAAGGTCAAATTTGCTTTCTCTAGCCTTTATATGGGAAAATGCCAGAACATAAGATTTCTTGGAAACTGTTGAAGATTTTGACCTGAAAATTGGTATATACAGTCACCTTAATGAATACATGAAAATTAATGCATACAAGAGGTCAAGGTCATATTCTGACCTTTGACCTTGGTCTCTCATATTTTGACAATTTCACACATCTCCTCAAAAGCCACAGGGCCTATTGTAACCAAATTTCATATGGAGCCTCAAGGGGCTGAGGGAACGAAAATTTGTTCAAAGGGTCCTAGTCACATGATCAACATGGCCACCATGCCCATATATGGTAAAAACAGGGCTCGGGAAAACCGGATTTCTTTCGGTCCCGGACCAAAATTCAGAAATTGGGACCGATTGGAAACAGCCCAAAACCCCAAAACATCGGTCCCATACTGGCCCAATACTTTGGAAATTTTCTCCGATTCGTCCGATAATTGTTACATACGGCCGTTTGATCTTGTCCCGGCGTATGAAATATCGCCACTGTCTTTTAAATTCTAGCACGTGTCATAACTAATCGGATTAACGCAGGTGTTAGCCAGGCGAAAAGACCGCCTACGGGCCAATCAAGATTGTCGGTATGGAGCACTGAACCACGTCGGACCGCCTACCTGTCAATAACGAGTGTCATAATGATGCGCACTCTTACGACAGTCTGCAAAACAACTTTTCAAAATCACGATAACTGGGCTTTGGGATGAAAGGTGTCCATCTTATCACGATCGCGAGAATGTAACTGACCTGTATGTGTAGGGCGTATGCCGACTTCAAAAGTTTGTGAATGTATCCATAACAGATGAATACTGACGAATGTATAGGAGGTTTTAGGGATTCCCACTATGACGTAAATCTGGCGCATGCGCACAGAGCTGGCCGTCAATTCACCGGCCAGCACTATGTTTCACAGTGTAAAATGTAGATTTTCATCGTGCAAAAAATCTGTTTGTCTGTGGTAGTAAACCGAATTATTTTTAAAACAGAATATTGAGAGTCTTATCTTTTAATATGTTTTCGCTCATTTTCAAAATATTTCGACGGAAAATCACAGAATTTGATCTTATTTAATACGGGATTCTATCACGGCGCTTGATAATCCAAGGTAGAAATTCTTCGGTAGACGCCGGATTTTTCTAAATTAGAGAGATAAACATGCTGTTTTGTATGCTTATTTATTTCTTGTCATAGCCAAATTTATTAATTACATTGAAACAAAAGTGTAAAATAAATATGAAACTTTATAAAAAGAATTCAATCATGTAAAATGTGCACGGCACTGCCGATAGGAAAGACTTCACTTGCTAAATTCACAGGATTTGTCGCTCCAAAGTTGAGAAAATGAAAACGCGAGAACAGAACTAAATTAACTTACATTAAATGTAATCCAGTAAGAACATACTGTTTTAAAATTAGAAGAATAAGAAATTACTTTGTGAACAGTAGAGCACATCATTAGTCGCATCGGCAATTCATTGCCGAGTAATTCTAAATTCCAATCTATGTTCAGTAAGGCCACATTCGGAGACGGATTTTCCCGTGTCATACATGTACATGTACATCAAAGCACCGACAGGACACATACATCTGCGAAGTGTGAAATACTTAAAAATTTACTCACTCGTATATTAAAAGCCTATACGATTATGTCAGTTAAGTTAACAATTAAAGATTATCTAATTAGACACTTTGAAACCGCCTATTCAATCAGTCACAACTAAATGTTTAAAAGACATCTGTTACATTTTAATTGAATAATTTAAATCCAGTAAACAACTTCTATTTCATAAACGTGATCACGTTTTTTTTTCGGATCGTGGAGGAAATCAGCGCCGAGCGGCCAAATCGGATGACACCAACTTTTTCACATTACTCTTCCGGCGATCAGCTTTTACAAATAGACATGTAAAAGAAGCACAAATGACAATAAATTATTATTATTATTTTTTTAAAGTAAATTTGATACGAGCTGGGTTAAAAAAAATATTTTGGAAGGAGTTTTCCTGCGCACGCCCTAGAAATTTTCGGGCAGCTCGTCGCCTTCATTGTATAAAGACTGACATTGACGATATTTTTCGTTGGCCACTGGATTATTATTATAATTCTCATCATTATTATTATTATCATTATTATTATTTATCATTAAAAGAAAAAGAGCAACACTTTCTAGTAGTTAACGAATACCTTTATCGAAAAAGATGAAATAAATAAATTTCAAAAATGCTTATATATCGTAAAAAGAATAAAATAAATAAATTTAAGAATGCCAATATATATCTAAATCATAATAAAGTAGTTTATCATGCATAATTTAAATATAAACTATTTATTTTTACCATTTATTATAAAAAAAAAAGCAGCATTTCACCGTATTCAATTGGCTAGAAACATTGGTTTTCAATAGTAACTCTCGGCCAGGTTGACGGCCAGGGCTATCCCGAGTCTATTTATAGAACCGGAAGTGCGTCACGAAAAAACCTCCTATTGACAAAGTCTGTCCGAAGTTCATTCATATTTGCATTTTGCCCTTACAACGGATAGTCTTTCATGTTCCATACTGTCTGCAATAGAGTTTTTAGGAAAACGAACCTATTCTGCGAAAAGTGTAGATTCAAAACGAAGATACATTGTTAATATTAATAGTCACTATTTCCGAAGCGTTATGGTCTACGCTCTGGTAAAAATATACAATTTTTTGAATAATGGAACTACAAAATATGAAAATGGAAACGTCCATAGTTGTATCGTCATGCAGACCAGTGCGAAAATAATGCTGATCAGTGCATAAAAATAGCGCATTTTGATCAGGGTCTACGCGATCATATATTAGGTATAATACTAACGGTAGCGTTGATATGCAATTACCCGCTTGTTTAAGGGTCAAGCACGTTTTGTCTTTGATGTAAAGATAAAAGACGCCGCTGTGAGTATTAACACGTGCCGTACGCAGTGTCATTTTAACTGTATGACGGCTAAAGGTACCTAAGTACATATACATACAGATGACTAACAATCGTAACAGCCAGCGCAACTAAGCAGTCAGACCGGTCTTTCTTGTTCGCATCTAACATGAATAATAATGAACGTCGACCTAGCGACAACCGAATACTTCGGTGGAAGGTAGTCAATATACACGTTCCGTAAGTCACCATTTCCGCGGCCCATTCGGCGGCAGTGGAGCGGAAATTATGCAATTTGGGTACGTTAAACAGTACAACCATCATAACTTGGGCGAGTTAATGCTCAGGACTTACGTATTGTTCACAAACAAACAGGAATGACCGTCAATTTTAATGCAGGTTGTCTCTTCTGTCCACCTGTCAATCAAGTGTGATGTCTTCTGTCACGTCCGCTTTGCCTACGAACACGTTCTAGTCTTGTATTTGCTTTTACATGCGTAGCTAAACATCTTAAAGTGTTTGAAACCAAGAACTCCACCAAACACAGCAATGTACGACCATTGTACGGAAATCGGGATTAATTCATAGGACTTCGCTTGTTGTCATTCGTTTTCGTGACAGGTATCAATTTTTTTCCAGTGGAAATTAGTTAGGTGATGACGTCATCGGCTGGACCGATTCATTTTTCAATATTTCCCGAGCCCTGGGTAAAAACCTAGAAAATCTTCTTCTCCAGAACCAATAGGCCGATGGCCTTGAAACTTGGTATGTAGCATCAGGTACCCCGAGTTCTATCAAGATTGTTCAAATGATGACCTTGGGCTGACCTTGAGCTTTTTAAAGGCAAGGTCAAGTATGGGAAAATGGTAGAACAAAAGAGTTCATGGCAAGTTTAGAAGATTTTGGCTTAAAAATTGGTATAAACAGTCGTCTTAGGTAGTACATGGAAGATTTGCGGGTACAAGAGGTCAAGGTCATCCATTGACCTCTGAACCATGTCTCTCATATTTTGACCATTTAAGACGCCTCCTCAAAAGCCACAGGGCTAATTGTAACCAAATATCATACACAGCCTCCAGGGGCTGATGGAACAAAAATTTATCAAGCAGTCTAGGTCACATGACCTACATGGCCACCATACTCAGGTGAGCGGTTCAGGGCCTCATGGCCCTCTTGTTTTATCTGTGTAGGTGGATTATGACATATATGGTTGGAATGCAGCCACAACATGTATTATGGATCAAAACTAAAATATTATCTGTATCCCTTGCTGGGTCAACCCAAATACGCCAGACACGTAACATTTTACATGATTTAGCAATGAAAACTATGACAGGGTTGGGAAGCATTTGGTTTTTGTTTCAGTATCCTGCGTTAAAGAGCATTATTCATCTTTGTTTGTATCAGGGTAAATGGCTTATTTCTCTTTCAATGTGTTGTACTGATTGAACAATGCATTTCTCCAGTCCACATCTTTCAATACTAATGGCACTTTTATTTATGGAAGTTTCCAAACCCCAAAGATTCACACATTGTGTAAGGACTGTGTCACAAAATTTCAGTCAGGAAATTTCATATCGAAACTATAAAGATGTCATAACCTGCACAGACATCAGTTCAAATTTTGTGACAGCATCCCTGCCCAAAGTACAGTCAACTCTCGATATCTGGAACACTGATATCTCAAATCAGTCCTGATATCAAGGAATTTAGACATATTCCGTATTTATCTAAATTTTAAGTCCTGTTTATCTCAAAATACTGATATCTCAAAGTAAATTTTCTGGTCCCAGAAAATTTACTTTGAGATATCAGTATTTTGGGATGAGATTAGACTTTGAGATATCGAGAGTTGACGGTACAATTTACAAAAAACTGTGTGCTTCCATCAAAGTGTCATTAGACTTACTGATAAACAAGTGCAAAATACTTGAAAGGGAAGTAATAAGCTATTAACCCTGATTTAAACATACACCAGAGTTCACTCCATTTATTGCCCAGCATAGCTAAACAAAAAGCAAGTGTCCCCAACCCTGATTTTTTTTGTGTGTGTTCCATCAAAATTTATAACCTGCCATCACTTTTCTGTCACATTTTAAAGAGATTCAGGTAGTTGTTATAGTTGTTGTTTTTTTCATATCTTTCAATTTATTAAATTGTTTTCCCTAATCTTCAAATGAAACAAGAAAAGTCTTTAAAAAAAGATAATCGGCGCAGATTAAATGGAAGTGTTATATGTGTCTAGTTGAAGATTTGACAATAACTTTCATGAGTAAGTAAGCTATGTCGGTAGGCACCGACAACCGTAATTTTGACACTGGGTAGCGACAACGACCTATCTCAAAATTGAGCTGTCCAATATGGAATTCCAAAATGGACAGCAGTCAATCTTGAAATTGGCCTGATTTCAAAATAATTATCAACATGTTGCACTGTTTGTTTGTTTCTGTGTATTAAACTGAAAGTAGAAATCGAAAGTAGATGTACGACGAAAAAAAGAAAGTTTTGAATATCTGCATCTGTTTTCGATAACGTTTCTATTGTAAAATTACAAACAAGAGAAGCATTTTGAGTTAATATAAGACAGAGTGCTAGTATTCACAGTGCAGTACGACGAGAAAAAACGAAGATTAAATATTCATTGACCTTTGATATTATTGGCTAAATTTTGACATACGCGTTATTTGACCAACGGAATCTTGTGAAATGTGGAACAATATTGAAATTATACGAGGCTGCGCCTCGAAAAAAAATACATGTATTTTAGTGAAAGACTGACTGATCTTTCTCTTTGGTAAGGAAAAAATATAATAGTTTTGAGGTTGCAAAAATTATGGGACTTGACACATTAAAACGAACCACAAACATAATTCTTTATACAGAATGAAAGAAGTAACCACATCATCATCAAACAAGAAAAATCTTTAAAAAAAGATAATCGGCACAGATTAAATGGAAGTGTGTTTTGTAATATGTCTCCAGGTGAAGTGTTGACAATAACTTTCATGAATATGACTGAAGTGAGCTATGTCTATAGGACCTGCAACCATAATTTTGACACTGGGTAGCAACAATGACCTATCTCAAATGGGCCGCGGTCAGTCTTGAGATAGGCCTGATTCCAAAACAGTTACCAACATGATGCAATGTTTGCTTGTGTGTATTAAACTGAAAGCAGAAGTCGAAAGAAGACCTACACTGAAAAAAAGGTTTGAATATCTGCATCTGTTTTCGATAAAATTTCCATTGTAAATTTACACACAAGAGAAACATTTTGAATTAATATCTGACAGAGTGCTAGTATTCACCCAGTGCAGTACAACGGGGAAAAAAAACAAAGATTAAATATTCATTGACCTTTGTTATTAATGGCTAAATTTTGACATACGTGTTATTTGACCAATGAAATCTTGTGAAATGTGGAACGAAACTGAAATTATAATCGGCTGCCCCGAGAAATAAATTGATTGTTACTGGAACCTTTGCAAATACTTTTTTTTTTCCTCACATGAGCCTCAAATATCTTTCAAAGTCATTTTTATGTGGCATGCACATGTTTATTATAACAAGAAGTTTGATAAAGTTACTTACAGTTCATAGGATTTGAACCCAAAGGCCTTATTGTATAGAAAGTTTTCTAGTGTAAAGAAATATGGCATACTTTATCATTGGAATGTGTCCAAAATGAATTATTCAAATGTTTTTGACAAATACTTGTCTAAGCAAAGTCAGTGGGGTCAGTGTTTCTTGATAGATAGGCCGTGGCACACATAAAAGGCTCTTTGTAAATTTATAGTGCCAAAAAAAAAAGATGGACAAAATTTTTTGTCTGCAAAATTAAAAAAAAAATGTTTTGTCAAAGCTATCATGTTGAAATTTGAAGACTAGAGGGCAAAACAGTGTATGTCCAGATGAGGCAGCTCATTATGAGCCACCTCGTCTGGAACTACACTTTTTGTCTCGTCTGCGAAGCAGAGGTGAGACATATGTATTGCTTTTCCGCCAGCGGCGGCGGCGTCAGCTTAAACTTTTGTCAAGTTTTTGCGTTTAGGTCATTCTCTCAGAAACTATAAGGGCTAGAGCCCTGAAACTTGGTCCATGCATACATCTGGAAGAATAGATCTCAAAGTCATTATCAATTTTGAGTTTTGACCTACATTTTACGGTTGACTGACTTTGCAATTTTTTGTCCTGTTTTTGCGTTTAGGTCATTTTCTCAGAAACTATAAGACCTAGAGCCATTAAACTTGGTTCATGCGCACATCTGGAAGAGTCAATCTCAAAGCCATCATCAATATTGAGTCTTGACCTACATTTCATGGTTGACTGACTTTGCAATTTTTGTGTCAAGTTCTCGTGTGTAGGTCATTTTCTCAGAAACCATATGGGCTAGAGTCTCAAAACTCGGTCATGAGTACATCTGGAAGAGTAAATCTCAAATCCATTATCAATGTTGAGTCTTGACCTACATTTTAGTTGACTGACTTCGAAATTTTTGTCAAGTTTTCTTGTTTAGGTCTGTTTCTCAATAACTATAAGGGCTAGAGCCATGAAACTTGGGTTATGCATTTATCTGGAAGAGAAGAGCTCAAAATCATCATCAATATTGAGTCTTTACCAACATTTTATGGTTGACTGACTTTGCACTTTTTAGCTCACCTGAGCCAGCGGCTCCGGGGGAGCTTATAGGATGGTAAGGCTCCGTCGTCGTCGTCCGTCGTCGTCCGTCCGTCCGTCCACAATTTCAAACGACTTCTCCTCTGAAACCGCTAGGCCAATTGTAACCAAATTTCATATGTGGCCTCCAGAGGAAGGGGGAACGAAAAGTTGTTCAAACGGTCCTGGTCACATGACCAACATGGCCGCCACGCCCATATATGGTAGAAACCTAAAAAAATCTTCTTCTCCAGAACCAATAGGCCGATGGCCTTGAAACTTGGTATGTAGCATCGGGTATGGAGTACTACCAAGATTGTTCAAATTATGACCTTGGGTTGACCTTGACCTTTTTTACGGCAAGGTCAAATTTGCTTCCTTGTGCTTTTATATGGCAAAATGCTAGAACATAGATATCTTGGAAACTGTTGCAGATTTTGGGCTAAAAATCGGTATCTACAGGCATCTTAATGAGTATGTGAAGATTTATGAGTATAAGAGGTCAAGGTCATTCTTTGACCTTTGACCCAGAACGTCCATTTTTTGACAATTTCGAACAATCTCCTCAACAGCCATTTGGCCAACTGAAACCAAATTTCATATAGAGTCTCCAGGGGTTGAGGGAACAAAAATTTATTCATACGGTCTAGGTCATGTGACCAACATGGCCACCACGCCCATATATGGTAAAAACTTTTAAAAATCTTCTTCTCCAGAACCAATTGACCGATGGCCTTGAAACTTGGTATGTAGCATTGGGTACTCAAGTACTATCAAGATTGTTCAAATGATGACCTTGGGTTGACCTTGACCTTTTTACGGCAAGGTCAAATATGGGAAAATGCTAGAACATATGATTTCATGGAAAGTTTTGAAGAGTAAGGCCTAAAATTGGTAAATGCAGTCAAGTACATGAAGATTTATGAGTATAAGAGGTCAAGGTCATTCTTTGACCTTGACCCAGAACTCTCATATTTTGACATTTTCAAACAATCTTCTCCAAAACCACTGGGCCAATTGTAACCAAATTTCATATTTTGCCTCTAGGGGTTGAGAGAATGAAATTTTTTTCAAACGGTTCAGGTCACATGACCAACATGGCCGCCACGCCCATATATGGTAAAAACCTTTAAAAATCTTCTTCTCCAGAACCAGTTGACCGATGGCCTTGAAACTTAGTATATAGCATTGGGTACTCCAGTATTATCATGATTGTTCAAATTATGACCTTTGCTTGACCTTGACCATTTTACAGCAAGGTCAAATATGGCAAATGCTACTACATAAGATTTCATGGGAATTTTTGAAGATTTTGGCCTAAAAATAGGTATATACAGTCGTCTTAATGAGGTCATGAAGAATTATGAGTACAAGTGGTCAAGGTCATTCTTTGACCCAGATCATGACATTTTCAAAAGTTATCTCAAAAGGCAAAGGGCCAATTGTAGCCACATTTCATATAGAGCCTTTAGGGGTTGAGGGAACAAAAATGTGTTGAAATGGTCCAGGTCACATGACAACATGGCCGCCATACCCATTTATGATATAAACCTTTAATATTTTTCTTCTCCAGAACCAATATGCCTATGGCCTTGAAACTTGGTAAGTAGCATGGAGTACTAGAGTACTTCCAAGACTGTTCAAATGATGACCTTGGGTTCACCTTGACCTTTTTTGCAGCATGGTCAAATATGGGAAAATGCTAGAACATAAGACTTCATGGAAAGTTTTGAAGATTTTGGCCTAAAAATGGTATATATGGTTATCTTAATGCCTATTAGCTGAATAAGATTTACGAGTAAAAGAGGTCATGGTCAGTCTTTGACTTTTGACCCTAGACTCATATTTTGACAATTTCAGACATAAGAAAAAGCCACTTAGCCAATTGCTCAGGTGAGCGGATCAGGGCCTCATGGCCCTCTTGTTTGTCTAGTTTTCGCGTTTGGGTCTGTTTCTCAGAAACTATAAGGGCTAGAGCCAAGAAACTTGGTTCATATATACATCTTTGCTGATTTAGCTCTGCTTTGTGACAAAGCACCAGCAGGCGAGACACCACATTCCATGGAATTCTTGTTTTCAAATGTAGATATTTCCTTTGTTGGTGCTTTAAAATGCATGCCAAAGGATAATGAGCCTGGGATCATGATTTTTCTCATATCTCCATACAATACAAACATATGTTGTAACCCCTCAATTTGAATGCCTCGCATGAAGTTTTGCCCTGTTTCTGGTTTACATGTATCTATGTTTTGTAACAATGCGCTGACATGCAAGACATACATTGTGTCCATGGAATTCTTGTCCTAAGAAAACAGTTTGTTGCAAGGCCTCATCTAATCCCCTAGTCAAAGGGCTCAGATGAGGGGTCAACATGTGTACTAAGCAGATTTTTGTCGCACCTGCTTTAGCAAGGTGCGATATAGGCGTCCGGTTTTCCGTCCGTCAGTCCGTCAACCCGTTTGTCCATCTGTCCGTCCGTCCATCCGTTCACATTTACGTCGACCCTAAATTTTAAGTCCCTTCAAATGACTTTTTCTCTGAAACCACTGCACCCATGGTTCTCAAATTTCACATGCTGCATGACCAGACTGCAGGGCTTCTGAATGACAAAATTCAGCTTGGTCCAGAATCCAAGATGGCCGCTGTTACTAAAAATAGCAAAAACATTAAAATCACTTTTTTCTCCAGAACCACATGGTATATATGGTAACAACATAAAAAAAAATCTTCTTCTCCGGAACCAACAGGCTGATGGCCTTGAAACTTGGTATGTAGCATTGGGTACGCGAGTACTACATGTACCAAGATTGTTCAAATTATGACCTTGGGTTGACCTTGACTTTTTTTACGGTAAGGTCAAATTTGCTTCCTTGTGGTTTTATATGACAAAATGCTAGACCATTAGATATCTTGGAAACTTAGATATCTTGGAAACTGTTGAAGATTTTGGGCTAAAAATTTGTATCTACAGTCATCTTAATGAGTACATGAACATTTTTTAGTACAAGAGGTCATGGTCATTTGTTGACCTTTGACCCAGAACTCTGATATTTTGACAATTTCAAACAATCTTCTCAAAAGCCACTGAGCCAATTGAAACCAAATTCCATATAGAGCCTACAGGGGTTGAGGCAATGAAAATTTATTCATACCATCCAGGTCACATGACCAACATGGCCACCACGCCCATATACATGTATGGTAAAAACCTTTAAAAAATCTTCTTCTCCGGAACCAATGGACAGATGGCCTTGAAACTTGATATGTAGCATTGGGTACATGAGTACTATGAAGATTGTTCAAATTATGACCTTGGGTTGACCTTGACCTTTTTTATGGCAAGGTCAAATATGGGAAAATGCTACAGCATAAGATTTCATGGAAATTTTTGAAGATTAAGGCCTAAAAATTGGTATATGCAGTCATCTTAATGAGTACATGACAATTTGTTGGTACAAAAGGTCAAGGTCATTCCTTGACCTTTGGCCCAGAACTCTCATATTTTGAAAATTTCAAACAATCTCCTCAAAAACCACTTGACCAGCTGTAACCAAATTTCATCTAGAGCCTCCAGGGGTTGAGAGAATAAGAATTTGTTCAAATGGTCCAGGTCACATGACCAACATGGCTGCCATGCCCATATATGGTAAAAACCTTTAAAATACTTCTTCTCAATAACCTATTGACTGATTGCCATGAAACTTGGTATGTAGCATCGGGTACTCGAGTACTATCAAGTTTTTTTCAAATGATGACCTTGGGTTGACCTTGGCCATTTTTTTTACGGCACGGTCAAATATGGGAAAATGCTAGAACATAAGATTTCATGGAAAGTTTTGAATATTAAGGCCTAAAAATTGATAAATACAGTCATCTTAATGAGTACATGAAGAATCATGAATACAAGAGGTCAAGGTCTTTCTTTGACCTTTGACCCTGAATTCTTATAGTTGTCAATTTCAAACTTCTTCTTAAAAGCTACTGAGCCAGTTGTAACCAAATATCATATAGACCCTTCAGGGGTTTAGGGAATGAAAATTTCTTCAAATGGTTTGGATCACATGATCAACATGGCGGCCATGCCAATATATGGTAAAAACCTTTAAAAATCTTCTTTTCCAGAACCAAGCCGGGCCGCGTAGCGCAATCGGCAGGGCACCTGACTCATAAGTCAGACATCCTGGGTTCGAAACCCGGTCTGGCCACATACTTTTGTTTCTCCTTCCGCTGATTCAAGAAGGGCAGTTGTCAATTACTGGCGAAAGTATGTGCACTTAGTACTGGTTAACCACTTAGGAGGTCTAAGCCTGCCCAGGAATAGTGTGGTTAGGTTAACTGACCGTCCCAACATGACCATAGCTGTTTACCATGGACGTTAAGCATCAAATCAATCAATCAGTCTCCAGAACCAATTGACCGATGGCCTTGAAACTTGGTATGTAGCATTGGGTGCTCCAGTACTATCATGATTATTCAAATTATGACCTTGGGTCGGCCTTGACCCTTTTTACAGCAAGGTCAAATATGGGGAAATGCTACAACGTTAGATTTCATGGGAAGTTTTTTAAGATTTTGGCCTTAAAATTGGTATATACAGTCATCTTAATGAGGTCATGAAGAACTATGAGTACAAGAGGTCAATGTCATTCTTTGACCTTTGACCCAGATTTCTCATATTTTGATATTTTCAAACATTTCCTCAAAAGACAAAGGGCCAATTGTTAACACATTTCATATAGAGCCTCCAGGGGCTGATTGAACAAAAATTTGTTCAAACGGTCTAGGTCACATGACCTGCATGGTCGCCATACCCATTTATGGTATAAACCTTTAATATTTTTCTTCTCCAGAACCAATACACCTATGACCTTGAAAGTTGGTAAGTAGCATGGAGTACTAGAGTACTACCAAAACTGTTCAAATGATAACCTTGGGTTTACCTTGATCTTTTTTGCGGCATGGTCAAATATGGGAAAATGCTATAACATAAGATTCATCGAAAGTTTTGAAGATTTTGGCATAAAATGGTATATATGGTTGTCTTAATGAGTACATGAAGATTTATGAGTACAAGAAGTCATGGTCATTCTTTGACTTTTGCCCCAAGACTCATATTTTGACAATTTCAGACATAAGAACAGTCACTTTGCCAGTTGTTCAGGTGAGCGATTCAGGGCCTCATGGCCCTCTTGTTTATTATTGTTGCCCATGTGGTTTTGTTACTATGGCAACTTAAAGTTTCCATAGACTTATAATGGGAAAAATGTAAATAAGCATTTATTTCTGTGTTACAGTAGATATTTTGACAAAAGTTTTATAGAAATGTTCTCAAGTAGACTTCCAAATTCTGTCATATTGTACAATTTGCCTTAGAGCTACTTACCCCTGAGTGCTACAGATGAATGGACTCACTGGTGAGCTACAGGACCAATGGTCCTCTGGTTAAAATTCATCATATTGATGTAAACATTTGGAGATGGTAAATGTTCAGACACCCTATTTTTTGGCTAGAATAATTCACCTATTAAATGTTCCCTGTATGTTGGGCAAAAATATTCCCCATGTTACTTGCTGTCAGTATAGTCTTAATCATTTTTCTCTCCCCTATCATCTCTTTTCTTTCTCCCTTTCTCTGGGAGACGGCTCAATATAGACTGAAATACTGTCTGAAAGAGCTGCATTACAACCAACCAACCAAACATCATAACAAATGTGATAATAGAAGGTCAAGGAGTTTCACAGTCTGATCAGTAACCCCTGTTTTCAAACTCGAGGGAGAAAACTTTTTAAAGCGCTCAGCTTGCATTTTAATCCCAAGACCTTTATTGTGTACTATATATATTATTATCTATAATACTAAATAAACGAAGTAACACATAAACTGCAAAATTGGTGGCATTTTCAAGCGTAGTTTCTATACTGGTTCTTTCGCATATTGCTATCATTGATAATTTCGGTTAGCGTGTGTTTTAGTTTCACGTAGATTTAAAGAATTTGGGAATTAAATTCGTCTTTCCTTTTAAATTCTCCCAAGTATTTTTCTAGAAACTTCGACTATTGGTCAACAATGGGTGCGTTCGAGTGAAACTATTGTGTACTCGAATACACATTTTAAATTAATCCGGTCATTTCGGTTCTGCGTCGTTATATCGGCCCACTGCTCAGCAAGTCCAAATTTAGCAGGTTCTAATGCAAAAATCCGACCCATGAACGTACGTCATTCCCCATAAATAACGATTTATTTTTGTATTTTTGCTCATATGTCTAAACGGATGAAGAACTTAATGGTCATAGTCCCGACGGCCCTGGCTCGAAACGACCCATTTTCTTCCAGAACGATAGTCAATATAAGTAGCCAGTCGAACTCGCCCATTGAACGCACATGGTCTTTCAAAAAGTTGGACGGACACACGGCGCCAAGTGTGTGCGGCTATGGTTACGTACCCCTGAGCCACTTGGGGACCGTCGTTAGGAGAATTCAAACTGAACTGAACTTTCGAAAAGACAAAAATTAAAAAGTCTAAGGTTAACACACATACGCCAGGTAAGAAAGGGCATTTTTCCAGCGAAGCTGACAAATCAATTTCAATGATTCAACGAAGCTAAATAAGCCTTTAGTCTTCAGAGGGCTTGAATATTTTCCCCCAAAACGTTCCAGCACCCAATTTTTCCAGAAAAAAAATACCCAGGACAGGTCACATAACCAAGATGGCAAACATTTATTATGGTAAAAAATTTCAAAAATCTTCTCCCCCAGAACCATGCCGGGCCGCGTAGCGCAATCAGTAGGGCAACTGACTCATAAGTCAGAGGTCCTGGGTTCGAAACCCGGTCTGGCCATATACTTTCGTTTCTCCTTCCGCTGATTCAAGAAGGGCAGTTGTCAGTTACCTGGCGAAAGTATGTGGGTGGTTTTAAAAAAAATGAGTCAAAAGTGTGACATTAGGGGTCTGTTCACTTTCCCTGGTATTCTATAAAGTAAAAAGATACAAAACTGCAGAACTAGCATTCATATGGTAGCCAGATGATTTTTGCACAAGGTGATCCAAATCTCTATCATTTCGGTCCAGTAGATCAAGAGTTATGACCCAAAATGTGTGAAAAAACACACATTTTATTTGTCTCGAGTGTAACGAAACTTCTGATGCATATTATTCCTAGGTCTTTGAAAGGAAATAACTGATTGTGGTATTTAAACAAACATATCAATATGGGGGTAGAAAATTATGATAAACTTTTTCTGACTTCAATTTGTTGCAGAAATTTATCAAATTTAGTCCGATTTGTTACACTCGGGACATTTTTTCACCAAACCTTATTCAAGTGCACACCATGCATGCAATATCAAAATTAAAGACAAAACAATATGTTTATCGGAAAGCCCAATAATGTAACTTTCAATTAAATGATAATACATACATTTAAAAACAGTCATTTTAATCATGCAAAGAGGTAAAGGTACAATTTTAGTAAAAATGTCACACTTTTTGCGTTACACTCGGGACAGAATTGACCCTTTTTTGAGCCATCATTTTTTAAGTATTGAAGCTACGAAAGTAAAACTTTGCACCTCTTTTAAGACCATTCCAATGCATACTCTGACAAAAGATAAAGTGTACAGAAAGCTTTCATTCATCAGATATCTCAAGAAAACGAAAAAGACTCATTTTTTTAAAAATCACCCAAGTGCACTTAGTACTGGTTAACCGCTTAGGAGGTCTAAGCCTGCCCAGGAATAGTGTGGTTAGGTTAACTGACCGTCCCGACATGACCTTAGCTGTTTACCGTGGACGTTAAGCATCAAATCAACCAATACTCCCCCAGAACCACAAATCCTATGATCTTGAAACTTAGCATGTCGCATCAAGGACTCAAAAGCTCAACAAAATTTATATAAATGATGACCCTGGGATGACCTTGATCTTTTTTTACGGCAAGGTCAACTTTTGAGTCACTTAGGTTTTTCTATAGGAAAAAGTGAAAAAAGTTGATTTTTTTTTTAGAAACAATGCAGTCTGCTACCTGAAAGTTTGTAGATGCAGACAAGTAATTAGGTAAATGAAGCTTTAGTGAGTATTCATGGTAAAGGTCATATCTCACCTGGGCCTAAGGCCATTTACATTGAAAAATTAAAACTCGCTTTTTAGCTCACCTGAGCCGAAGGCTCACAGGTGAGCTTATAGTATAGGCAGGCATCCGTCGTCCGTCCGTCCGTCCGTCCGTCAACATTTTCAAACGACATCTCCTCTGAAACTACAAGGCCCATTGTAACCAAATTTCATATATAGCATCTATGGGCAGGGGGAACCAATAATACTGTTTTTTATCCAAATCGCTTCATAACTTTGGTTGCTATGGCAACTTAAAGTTTCCATTGACTTGTATGGGAAAAATTGAAAATTTGCATTTATTGCTGCTATGTCACTGCAGATATTTTGACAAAACTTTTGCAGAAATGTTCCTTGAGTAGTTCTCTATCAATCAAAGGAAATTCATGTAAATTACACAATTTGGCTGGTTGCCATGGCAACCGAATGGTTAAAAATAGAAAAAATATTCAAAAATCACCTACTGAGAAACTATACAACCAATAAAGCTCAAACTTCACAGGAAGGATCTTAGTACTAGCCTCTATAAAAGTACTATTTTTCTTGGCTATTGCTCCAGCAGTTTGGTTGCTATGGGAACTGAAAGTTGCCATTGACTTATAATGGCAAAATGGAAAATTTGCATTTATTGCTATGCCACTGCAGATATTTTGACAAAACTTTCATAGAAATGTACCTTGAGTAGTCTTTAACCAGCCATGTTAAATTTATGCAAATTGCGCAATTTGAATGGTTGCCATTGCAACCGAATAGTTAAAAATAGAAAAATATTAAAAAATCATCTCCGCAGAAACTGTGTGGCCAATAAAGCTCAAACTTTACAGAGAGAACCTTAGTACTAGCCTCTATAGAATTACTGTTTTTCATGGCAACTGCTCCAGCAGTTTGGTTGCTATGGCAACTAAGAGTTTCCATTAACTTATAATGGGGAAAATGGAAATTGGCAATTTTTGCTGTCTGTCTGCAGTTATTTAGATTTTTTTTCTACAGAAATGTTTCTTGAGTAGTCCTCTACGATTTACATGAATTTTCTCCAAATCCCTGAATTTGATTGGTTGCCATGGCAAAATATAGGGTAAATTTTCGAAAAACAAAAAAAAAATCTTCTGCTCAGAAGCCATATGGGGGATGAAGCTGATATTGTGCAGGTGTGTTGATGACAGTAGCCTCTACATAAATTTTATTCTTTTTCTTCCAATCCCATAAGAACTTTGGTTGCTATGGCAACTTATAGTTTCCATTGACTTATTATGGGAAAAATGAAGCCATGAGGGGGATGAAGCTGATACTTAGCATACATATTGATAACATTAGCCTCTACCTAAATTATGTTTTATATTATCATTGCCCGTGTGAATTCGTTGCTATGGCAACTTAAAGTTTCCATAGACTTATAATGGGGAAAGTGGACATTTGCTATTTATTTCTGTGTTACTGCAGATTTTTTTGACAAAAGCTTTACAGAAATGTTCCTGGAGTAGTCCTCTACCAGCCATATGAATATTTCCTAAATACCTGATTTTGATTGGTTGCCATTGCAGCCAAAGATCTTCTTCTGAGAAGCCATTACGAGCGGATAAAACTTTTTTTCATAAATATTTGTGATATTATCCTCCACATAAATGGCGCTTTTTGTCCCCCGCCTTTTCGAAGAAAAGCGGAGGGACATAGTTTTCGGCATTCCGTCCTTCCGTCCATCCGTCCTTCCGTCCTTCCGTCCTTCCGTCCGTCCGTCCTTCCGTCCTTGTTTCCGTCCTTCCGTCCCCCTAATGTAGTAGGTACCTTGTGTGCGCAACTCCTCCTACAGTTTTATGCCGATTCTTTCGAAACTTTACAGATGTTTTTGTCATGGTCTGAAGATACGCATGTGGTTTGGATATAATCCTGAGATTATTTTTTGTCACTTTTTCCACAAGTTGAACTTAGTAATTTTTTAGGCATTTTTACTATCAAAGTGACTAGATAGTGGGTACCTTGTGTGCGCAACTCCTCCAACAGTTTTATGCCGATGCCTTTGAAACTTCACAGGTGTTTTGGTCATGGTCTGAAGATACGCATGTGGTTTGGATATAATCCTGAGATTATTTTTTGTCACTTTTTCCACAAGTTGAACTTAGTAATTTTTTAGGCATTTTTACTATCATAGTGACTAGATAGTAGGTACCTTGTGTGCGCAACTCCTCATACAGTTTTATGCCGATTCTTTCGAAACTTTACAGATGTTTTTGTCATGGTCTGAAGATACGCATGTGGTTTGGATATAATCCTGAGATTATTTTTTGTCACTTTTTCCACAAGTTGAACTTAGTAATTTTTTAGGCATTTTTACTATCAAAGTGACTAGATAGTGGGTACCTTGTGTGCGCAACTCCTCCAACAGTTTTATGCCGATGCCTTTGAAACTTCACAGGTGTTTTGGTCATGGTCTGAAGATACGCATGTGGTTTGGATATAATCCTGAGATTATTTTTTGTCACTTTTTCCACAAGTTGAACTTAGTAATTTTTTAGGCATTTTTACTATCATAGTGACTAGATAGTAGGTACCTTGTGTGCGCAACTCCTCATACAGTTTTATGCCTATGCCTTTGAAACTTCACAGGTGCTTTGGTCATGGTCTGAAGATAGGCATGTGGTTTGGATATAATCCTGAGATTTTTTTTTTGTCACTTTTTCCTCAAGTTGAACTTAGTAATTTTTTAGGCGTTTTACTATCATAGTGACTAGACAGTGGGTACCTTGTGTGCGCAACTCCTCATACAGTTTTATGCCGATTCCTTTGAAACTTCACAGGTGTTTTGATCATTGTCTGTAGATATGCATGTGGTTTGGATATAATCCTGAGATTATTTTTTATTACTTTTTTCGCAAATTGAACTTAGCCATTTTTCATACATTTTTACTATCAAAGTGAATAGATAGTTGGTACCTTGTGTGTTCAACTCCTCCTACAGTTTTATGCCAATTACTTTGAAACTTCACAGGCATTTTGATCATGGTCTGAAGATATGCATGTGGTTTGGATATAATCCTCACTGTATTTTTTATTACTTTTTTCACATTTTTAACTTAGCCGCTTTTCCAGCTCAAACACTTAAGTGTATATACAGTGGAGACCTAGTTTCCAAGGCGGGGGACATAAATTCGTTGAATTTGCTTGTTATTGCTGTTGTGCATGGTGTTTTGTTGCTGTAACCTCAGTGCTCAGGTGAGCGATATAGGGCCATTGGCCCTCTGGTTTTATATAAACTTGACCATCATGAAATATTTCCGCGCTTGCGCGGGCTCTTTTCTAGTATATATATATATGTATGCAGCTTGACTCAAAATTAAGGGAGAAGTGGATTCTCCCTCCAGTTGAAATAGGGAGAAGTTACAGCCATAAAAGGAGAAGTGATAGTGCAGGATTATGACATTTTTCATTCAATTTTTGAAGAAAAATACTATAATGCAATTACTACTGATATTAAAAATTGAAAGATGGTACTAATTTGATGAAAATTCTCAAAAAAATCTCCAAAAAAAAAAAATTTATGGAGACCCCAACTTCTCCCTGAGGTTGTTGTGTAGTTGGGCATCACAGGGTATAATCGATTCCGCCAATTTTCGCTTCCTGCTGAGAATGTCCGTCATATTTGGCTTCCGCTGAGACTGTCTGCAAACTTTTGCTTCCTGCAGAGACTACTGTCCTCGAAAATTGGCTTCCTGCCGAGACTGTCCGCGTGATTCTGCTTCCTGCCGAGAGTGCAGACAGTCTCTGCAGGAAGCCATTTATCATGTACAGAAGTCTCGGCAGGAAGCAAGAGTTCACAGACAGTCTGGGCGGAAGCCAAATATGATGTACAGTCTCTGCAGGAAGCGAAAATTAGCGGAATCGATTATACCCTGTGGGCATATTCTTCTAAGAGTACCAAGGTTTTATGAATTAAGTTACTACTGCCCAGCATATACACATACCTATGATGAATAATTTGTCTTCATTAATTAACCCATTTTCCTGTATACTGCCATGCCACAGAAAAAGGTACATGTACCATATGTGCAAACAGCCAGTCTGATCAGTCTTTTCTGTCAGCATCTACAGTCTGGTTCTTGAGGACAAGCAAAAACCCTTATTAGCCATAATCTGTTAAGCCATATGCAGATGTGCGCAGGCTAATTAATATATGCAGATGTGCTCAGGCTAATTTGCATAATCATGCCTTGTTTTTTTATGTCAGGGGGGCTCACAGAAAAAAGTCATTTGTCACAGTTACCTGAATAGTGTGACCATAGAGATCAAAGGAAATTAATAGCTTAATTACCCAATTTATTGGGGCACCCACCATCTAACTCTATGTCAAATGTCCAGACAGAATGGTTAAAAGTGAACAGTGCAGACCCTGATCAGACTGCTCCCAAGGAGCAGTCTGATCAGGGTCTTCAACGTTTACTCTAGCATTGCTGTCCCGATTTGTAGGGTAATTACCGTAAATATTGAAGGTATTTCCTCTTTTCTAGGCCACCTGGCTATGTACTACCTAGAGGGTATATACAGTAATATTATAATATCTGAGGAATGTTGCAAAACCATAATAACATACCATATATACTCCTGGCTTGTATATTGTGTATCCTGCATTTGTGTATTGCAGTAGATGGGTGACCCTTTCAACAGCACAGGGTATAATCGATTCCGCTAATTTTCGCTTCCTGCAGAGACTGTACATCATATTTGGCTTCCACCGAGACTGTCCGCGATCTCTTGCTTCCTGCCGAGACTTCTGTACATGATAAATGGCTTCCTGCAGAGACTGTCCGCGTGATTCTGCTTCCTGCCGAGGCTCTCGGCAGGAAGCAGAGTCACGCGGACAGTCTCGGCAGGAAGCCATTTTACGAGGACAGTAGTCTCTGCAGGAAGCAAGAGTTCGCGGACAGTCTCGGCGGAAGCCAAATATGGCGGACAGTCTCTGCAGGAAGCGAAAATTGGCGGAATCGATTATACCCTGTGAACAGTATTTTTGTCATAACAGACATTCTTGCTGCAAGTTACATGTATGGATAATCGTTCCCTTGAGCCTTCTGGGGAACATTGTTATGAGAAATGAATAAAAAGAAATGTCGTATCGAACTGATAGAAGGATGATAATGAAAGGCTGTGTGCAGTGGAATCCCTTTTATGTTGAAAAGAATTCTACCTGCAGTGGATTCAAACCAGACCACAAAGATTTGCTGGATTTATAGCACTAAACCCACCTACTACCAGAGCTCCTGAATTCAAGCATTTATATTTTCAACTTTCTGGGATTGTTTTGGGCCAGAAAAAAAAATTATAATAAAAAAGTAAATATGTAGCCTTGCAGTAGAAGTAGTTTGCAAAAATGTGGCTAAAACATATCAAATAAAAAATCAAACATGGCATGATTTATCAAAGTGTATTGTATATGGCTCAGCACTAAGTTGGGGCACTTCAGATGCACTGACAGTGACTGCAGACTGCAGGATAATAATAACTAATTAGGGATGGTTCCCACATGAATTTTGATGCCTTTCAATACAGTGCTATGAAAATAGCACTGTGCTGAAAGGCCTCAAAATTCATGTGATAATACAGTAGCACTGTACTGAAAGTCCTCAAAATTCATGATCACATAAATTTCATGTGGGAACCATCCTTTTTGAGTAAATCCTTGGCTTTGTCATCATTACCATCTGTCTTATAGGTAAAAGAATTTTCGGCAGTCACTTTGGGGCAATTATGAGCCATGGCACCTGTAAAAAGTCCACATAGACTTATTAAAAGTCAGACAGACCAGTTTGTGCCTTCTGTGCAGTTTGGTCAAGGTCTGGAATGGTCACCATTAAATTCTTCACAGACAATGTATATCAGACCAAACTGGGCTATGACCATAGAGCAGGGATGTGCAAGCAAGCTATGTATACATGCTTGGGATAAAGGCCCTTTATATGTGACCTATGCAAATAATTCATTTTTGTGCTTTTTCAGAGAAAAAGTACCATATGACCAACACAAGACCCACCAGACCAGCCTTTGCATACTGATCAGGGTTTTCCCTTTCATGGAGTAAGTATTGTACAAGTATTATTGATAACTGACAAAGTGCTCGACAAAGTGCATTGTATGTAGACCAGGGTCATTTAATCCTCGTGATAGGTGGGCAATTTTGCATGCTGATGCAAGACCTTTTTTTGTTTTTTCTCCATATTGAGTTGTGAGAAAACTTGTCCCAGGCAACTGCAAACTTGGCATGCCCAGAGCAGCCTGCACATTAAGTGCAGGCTGCTCTGGGCATGCTTAGTTTGCTTTGTGGAAATTTACATGGTGAATTCCCATTCGGAACTACTTTTACATGGCATGATCAGAATGGCAGTAGGCCTCAGACAGCCCTGCAGCCTTATCCATTTTGTGTCTGTCACAAGTCAGGTTCTTTCATAACTTGGCTCGCAGTTACTAGTGCAGGCATGCATACAGGTAAAAGAATTAATGAAACAATTTTCGGCTCTTGCCTTCTCTCATTGAAATACCTGCTTCTTGCCTTTCTCATTGAAATACCTTTCGTGGCGTGACTTCAAAATTTCTGAAGGATTATATTTTCGTTAGACATAAAAGATAAATATGGTGATTGTGTTTTGAATACTAATGTGGCTTGATTAAATAGTCATAAAAGGGGACTTACGGAAAAGGAATTTGAGTTATTTTAGATATCATTGGATTATTGAAAGCTTTTCGAACTACCAGTTAACGAACCCTGAAATAAAGGAGAGAAAAAAACGAAGAAGAAAAAACAAATATAGAAAACAGAAAAAATACTTTTATAAGCAAAAGTGTAGGACTGAGAAATTGTCATGTGAAAGCAGAATAAAAATAGCTAAAGACAAAAAAAGTAAAACTGAGGAAACACTAAATTTAGAAAAGAAGAAGAAAAAAAAAGAAGTACCGGTAGTTCAGGGTACTGAAGGCTGAGAGCTGAAATTCAGCCAAATCAAAGAAAACAAGCAACATTTAAAGACTTACCTGAAAATTACAAAAGAAGACTCAGAAAAAAAGAAACAGATAAAAAAAAATAAAAGCAATGAAAAGAAACAAGTCAGCATTCAAATATAGTTAGTTTGTGCCTCTACAACTTTTAGAAAAAAAAAAAGTGGGAAGCAAAGATTTTCATCAGCTTTGGAACTGAACCAGAAGTTTTTGTGAATGAAAAAGAACCAAAAATAAATCTTGTAGTCAGGGAGTGTTGACAGGAAGATATTTCGCTGGCACTAAAAGAAAACAATATGACGATAGATGACGTGGATAAGTCTCCTACTTATGCCAATATGAAGATGCTTGGCTTCACAACAGGTATTGAAAAATTAGAGTAGAGTCGGGTAACTTCTGACAGCGGGTTAATTTGAACATACCATTGCAAACAGTGAAAATCCAGATGAGACGGCTCATAATGAGCCGTCTCATCTGGATTTTCACTGTTTGCCTAGTTAATTTCATTTCCAAACAACTGACATATAAAGGAAACAATGTTGATGTCCGAATTTACCCACTGCCTGAATTTACCCGACTTTACCCTACTGTGTTGATGATGACTCAGGCTTTATGGCCCATTCAACAGCATTTCAGTCATCTGATCTGATTGGGGACTGGATGAGTTTCATGTTTGCACTAAAGGATATTGATTAAATGGACTAGGCTCAAACCTGGGACCTCCAGATTTTGAGTCCAGCATTCAGCCAGCATGCATGGACAGTACCTGTTGGTGTTTTGCCTGGGACTAACAGGAGTGAGACATAGATATTACTTCTCCGGCTGGGGCAATGGATTTGGCGGCATAAACTTTGCGTCAAGTTACCCACTGTGTTTCAAGCTGCATCTCTCAGAAATGAAAAGACCTGTTTTGGTGAATCTTCACTTCAGCTTACATGTGCATCATGGTATTGTCTCTGCAACGTCAGAGCTTAAGAAGTAGGTCAAGGTCTGTCCATGACCTACTTCCTATGCTCTGCTAAGCAGAGCCAAATTAATATTTATTCACTGAGTTTAGCTCTATTGCCCTGACACTGAATAATATTTTGTAAAGAAACTAGACAAAAACTGTCATCATCTTTTCAATTTTAGTATTGTTTGCTGACCTTGACCTACTTTACTACCTGCTCTGCTGAACATAGCCAAAATTACGTCTACCCAGTGGGTTTAGCTCCATTTCTCAGTGATTAAAAGACAGTTTTCATCCTTACTTCCATTCTCAATTTGGGTCAACACTTAAAGGAATAAACCTTCTTTCCTCTGAGATCCGATCCGCTTTCATCCTTCAGGGAAGCAAACAGGAAGTCCCAAAGTTGTTCCCCTTGTGTGAAGATAGTGGATAAATACAATGTATGTAGGTGTAGACATTGACTTAAATGACCCTTAGTTAAAGATATAAATAGATCTTTTTTAGTGCATATTTTTAGCTCACCTGAGCCGAAGGCTCACAGGTGAGCTTATAGTATAGGCAGGCATCCGTCGTCCTTCGTCCGTCCGTCGTCCATCCATCGTCCGTCAATATTTTCAAAAGACATCTCTGAAACTACAAGGCCCATTGTTACCAAATTTCATATATATAGTGGAGCAAATATGTTGGGCTATCTTTCAAGGGGGTGGTCTACGGAGTGTAACATTTGTTTTTGTATATCAAAATGATCGCCTAGGTCTATAGTTATCAAATTCAGCGTTTGCCACTTTGGCAAACCTTGCATAACTCCGCAGTGGCCAGTTATTTACGTTACCCCCTCAGATTTTAAATATCAAACATATTTATTGAAGTCAATAAGAAATGTGTTTAAACTATATAAATGTATCAAATATTAATATTTTCTGCAAGAATGATTAATATGCTTTAAATAAGGCTGCTTAGAAAACAGCTCAGAGCTTCTGTGCTGTTATTTTCGTTACAATATATTATGTATCCCTCAAAAATTTAAAATGTAACTTAGGTTGTTGCATTTACAAACAATTTGTGATAAAATAGCCCTAAGTTCTTCCATTTTCTAATTGTCCCTTTAAATATCTTTCTAACAAAACAAATTTGAGACCTTTAGCTTCTATACTTTGTCAAATATATACTGTTGAACATGATTACACCTATTCCCTGTTGGTGGCTGCAAAGTCATTTTCCCACACTTGTTCATACAAAAAATGGCTAATAAGTTATTTATAAACTGACAAATTGGCCCTTATGGAATAAGATCATGTAATACATGATATAAAACAACAGTTCACATTTTTGTTATGCCATTGCAATACATATTTTAACCACAGTAACGTACTTAACAGATTAAAATGTCTTATTAAAGCATTGATCATTCCCACCACAAATATATCTTTTTGAAATTCTGACTTTTAAACAGCACAGTTGTGATGGCAATACATGTAGTTGTTATTCATTGTAAAATAAGAGTTTAATTGCCTACTTTGACACAAAACAGTGTTATTTACATGACTTGCAAAGCCGAGATTGTCCTGAGGTTCAAATGAAGCATTTGTGAACTAATCTGTACATGGAATATATTGATATATATATATATTTTATTAATATCCAAATGACAGTTGAACAAAACCAAAAGTGTCAAACCAGCTAATCATAGCCTACGGCTTTGTACTCAGGAAGGTAACGTTAATAACCTTTATTTCCAAACAGCCCCTGAGATTAAATATTTCTACAGCCAAATATGTGTAAGCTTTATTATTTTAAGCTGAAATAAAAAAATTTAAAGGCACATTAGACCAGTTTAATGCTACCCAATGTAACTCATTATTGACAGCTCCAAGTCGGAACATCAGTTTGGTGTACCGATGTTATCGTTTGTGTTGTCCTCTTATCTGTAATGTTCAAAAATCAGTTTATTTCATCGGCATATTTGCCATCATTCTGCCATATATAGCTATATGTAGAAAAGGACAGAAATGGGTGAAAATAGGCATTTGTGTGACTTATTATATTAAGTTAAGGCTAGCTTTGTGATAATTTTATGGAATGGCTGGATGTTTATTTGGCTTGTATCGTTTAACTACTTGTCTTATAACTTTATGCTGCTATTTTCAATTTGGTATCGCGAGTGGAGTCCTTCACAGAAAGAATCAATTCCTGATTGCTGCCCTTTACACTACTGTCTCTGCGTTAACCTTTTCCTATTAAAAGCAATTATATATAAAACCAACGTTTAAGTTTTTTTGGCATAAAAGCATACATTTTCATCAAAGTAACGTATATAACAGGTTAAAAAGTATGAGTTATTTTATTCTACTGCAGCAAGTGTAAAGTTTCGTGTGCTTGCCATGAAAAGTTTCATCGTACCTCATCTTATTGAAAATTATGTTCGGGATAATCTAGGCTCATTCTGAGTCAGTTTAAAATAAGAAATAGCGGAAGCTGGTGCCAGGGGTTGGGGAAGTGGGCATTGGCATTGTTACAAAATTGCATTGCTGGACACACACTCAGCTTAACAAAGGTTGCTAATTTTGTTTTTCTGACGCATTCCTTGCTGCCAGAGAACCTTACTTCATAATTTTGCTAAGCTTTTATCATTCCACCAGACTTTAAGGTGAATGGATATTATGTGAAATTGAATAACTATGAATATCTTGGCCTCCATGTCTAATGGGGGTAACTTTATTACTATGAAATCATCATCAAAATGACATTTAATTCGAGTCAGAGATAATTCACTAACTTCGACTCTTTAGTTAGGTGGTCAAAAAGGTAACGTATACAGCATTCAACAGCAAACAAGTTGTCAAATTACCCTTTTATTGTTAAGAAGTTTTCATACTAATGGTAGAGTAACAAGGTGCAGAAGGTAACCGCCCTCAAGTATAATGCATATGTTGAACGCGAATATTGAGGTGCCGAATGTTAACTTAACAGCAGTATCGCCATACATCTCTGAAGGGATTTGTATATTTGATACAGTTGTATTAAATAATTATAGTCTCAAAGAAAGGGCTAAGGCAGAAACATAATTACCCACAATTTTTTTCTATATAATTCATAGTTTGTATTACTATTATGCCTGTTTTAGATGTTTTACTTAAAGGCGGTTATTTTCTGCACCCGGTCACCCAAGCATTAATATGAAACCTGTTCACAGTAAAGGGGTCCGTCCCAAGAACTGGGGAACTTTTAATGATTCGTCTTACTGCATCTCATCAAACTGATAATATCATAGAGAATCATAATTCTTATCTGACAAATCATTTACATTTGAATGTTGTATACGTTACCTTTTAAATACCAAAACAAGGAGTCAAAATAAGTGGATCATCATTGCCTCAATTAAAAGGTCATTTTTTCAAATGATTTTAAGGTAATAACAATATGTCATAATCAGATTATCCGTGCAAGATCTTGAAAGGAATCCATTAACAGAGTCTGCTTTGTTCTTTCTCGTGTGTGTTCCTTGCTTCCACATGATCTTCTGGTATATTTTGGAAATAATATTGTATAATTTTAAATGGACACACCTCAATTTGTTATGCTTCCGTAGATGCTTCCTATTTAGTTCTGTGGATAATGTAACCTTAAAAAAATTGTCTACTCTTAAAGGAAATACATGTACTTTTCTCCTACAGTAGACAATTCTTCCCTTATAGAGTTTACTCCCATTAAGAAGAAGGGCTAAAGTAAAATTTTCTGAATTATTTCATGTGACAGTGTATCCAAGCAACTTAAACTCTTGGACTGATTATTTTAATTAAGAAAGAAAGATATCCTGGAAACAAGGAATGGATCACAAACAAAACTATAAATAAACAAACAAAACAAACAAAACAACAACCTCGGTTTTACTAAGATTACGCCCAGGAATGTAATGTTGCAACACTTCCAATGCACCCTAGCACCAGCTTCAGCTAAATTCCTTTTTTTTCAAATCGACTCGGAATGAGTCCAGATGATCCCAAATGACCAGATAATACTTAATTTCCATTTAAATGAAGTACAACGAAGTGTTTCACGGTAGCCACAATTTACACTGGAGTAAATTAACTCTTACTTTTTAACCTGTTATTTACGTTACTTTAGTTAAAATATATGCTATAGGGCCAAAATAGTTGAACTACGGTTAGATATATTGCTTTTATAGAAAACGGTCAAAACAGATAAACAATATAAAAGGTCTCCGATTGGGAATTGATTCAACTAGTACCAGGATTCTCCCACAACACCAAACTGAAAATAGTAGCATAAAGTAATAAGACATGTGCTCAAAGGAAACTAACGGGTGGCCAAATAAACATCCAGCTCATTCCATGCACATGACCACAAAGCTAGCCGTAATCAAACATACCCTGGAACACACATTGTCTATTTTCACCGATTTTCTATTTGTTTCTATATACATCAGACTGACGGCTAATAAACAGACAAGAAAAAACAATTTTTGAAGGCTACTGGTAAGTGGACAACACAAACTATAACATCAATAGACCAAAACGGATGCAACGCCGTGGAAATGTCACGGATGAATTACATGGGGTGGGTTTAAGCCAGTCGAACGTGCTGCTTTGAAAATATTTCAACTCAAACTAATAAGGCTTAGGCACATTTGGCTGTATCAACAGTTAATCTCATGGATTGTTTTCAAATAACGGTTACTAACGTTACCTTTCTGAATACAAAACTGTATGTTATGATCAGTTATTTTGCTAAGGTGGATGTTTTTAATGTGTTTCGGATATTAATGAAAAAATAACAGTGTTCCATGCACAGGTTAATTCACGAAGGCTTATTTCTAATTGTAGGACAATCTCGACTTCGCATGTCATGTAAATAACACTCATCTCTTTGCTGCCCGAGTAGCCAACTTCACCATGCAAAAATTTCATTTAACGTTAACTAGAACACATAGTTATCACAATTTGGCTGTTTAAATGTCAGAATTTCAAAACAGTGTTTTCCTGGCCGGAATGATAGATGTTTTATGCAAACATTAACAGTCTGTTAAGTATGTTACTTTGGTTAAAATATGTGTTGTAAGGTCAAAAATAATTTTACACACTTGCTTTATATCATTGTTTAATATGAGCTTATTGCAACAGACCCTATTTGTCAGTTTAAAATAGTTTTAAATAGCTTATTAGCCTTCTTTTGTACGAATAATTGTGTGAAAATGACTTTTCAGCCTCCATTAGGGAATAGATGTTACCACGTTCTACAGTACAAGGTTGACAAAGTAAAAAAGCTAGAGGCCTCGAATTTGGTTTGCTAGAAACGTATTGAAACTTGCTAGTTAGACAATTAGAAAAATTCAACAGTTTGGGCTATTTTGTAACAGAATTTTCGTAAAATGCAACGATTTAAGTTAGTATTTTAAATTTTCAAGGGGTACATTATATATTGTCACGAAAATAACAACATAAAAGTTCGAAATTGTTTCCGAAGTAGCTTAAGTTATAGTAAATTAATCATTCCTTCAAGAAATATGGACATTTGATACATTTATAATGTTTAAGCATACTTCCTATTGACTTCAATAAATATTTTTGATATTCAAAATTTAATAGGGTAACGTAAATAACTGGCCACCACAGAGTTATGCAAGGTTTGCCAAGGTGGCAAACGCTGAATTTTCAAACTACAGACCAGGGCGATCATTTTGATATATAAAAACAAATGTTACACTCCGTAGACCACTATCTCCCTTTTCTAGGCCACTTACGCAATTATATTTGCTCCACTAATAGCATCTATAGGCAGGGGGAACCAATAATACTGTTTTTTATCCAAATCGCTTCAGAACTTTGGTTGCTATGGCAACTTAAAGTTTCCATTGACTTGTATGGGAAAAAACTGAAAATTTGCATTTATTGCTATGTCACTGCAGATATTTTGACAAAACTTTTACAGAAATGTTCCTTGAGGTGTCCTGTATCAACCACATGAAATTTATGTAAATTGCACAATTAGGCTGGTTGCCATGGCAACCGAAAGGTTAAAAATAGAAAAGATATTCAAAAATCATCTCCTCAGAAACTTACAAACAATAACGCTCAAACTTCTCACAAAGGATCTAGGTACTACAGTCTATAAAAATACTGTTTTTCTTGGCAATTGCTCCAGCAGTTTGGTTGCTATGGCAACTTAAAGTTGCCATTGACTGATAATGGGAAAATTGAAAATTTGCATTTATTGCTATGTGACTGCAGATATTTTGACAAAACTTTTACAGAAATGTTCCTTGAGTAGTCCTCTATCAACCACATGAAATTTATGTAAATTGCACAATTAGGCTGGTTGCATGGCAACCGAATGGTTAAAAAACACCCTGGATCAGCACAACAGGGGTTAACCTATATGATTAGACAACATCAAAAATATTGTAAATAGTGTTAAGAAGTAGAAGTATATTTGTTTAGATATTCATAGAGGGCCTCAGGGAAGATTGGTTTTGCCAACTGTGTTTTACCCTCTTAAAATAAAGACATTACTTACTTACTCACTCACTTACTAAAAATAGAAAAGATATTCAAAAATCATCTCCTCAGAAACTATACAACCAATAAAGCTCAAACTTCACAGAAAGGATCTAGGTACTACCGTCTATAAAATACTGTTTTTCTTGGCAATTGCTCCAGCAGTTTGGTTGCTATGGCAACATAAAGTTGCCGTTGACTTATAATGGGAAAATTGAAAATTTGCATTTATTGCTATGTGACTGCAGATATTTTGACAAAACTTTTACAGAAATGTTCCTTGAGTAGTCCTCTATCAACCACATGAAATTTATGTAAATTGCACAATTTGGCTGATTGCCATTGCAACCGAATGGTTAAAAATAGAAAAAATATCAAAATATCATTTTTGCAGAAACTATGTGGCCGATAAAGCTCAAACTTCACAGAACGGATCTTTGTACAAGCTTCTATATAATTACAGTTCTTTTATGGCAATTGCTTCAGCGGTTAGGTTGGTATGGCAACTTATAGTTTCCATTGAAATGTAATGGGAAAAATCGAAAGCTGCAGTTTTTGCTATCTCCCTGCAGTTATTTTTGGATTTTTATGCCCCCATCATTTAAAATGGGGGGGCATATAGTATCACCCCTGTCCGTACGTACGTAGCGTACGTACGTACGTAGCGTACGAAATGGTTTCCGTTCAATATCTTTTGAAAGCATTGGCGTATTGAATTCATATTTCATACACAGCTATATAATCATAAAATACAGGTCAAGTTTGATGTTGGGTAAAATCCGGCTATTATTGTGGGAGTTATGGCCCTTTTTCGACTTCTGTTTCTATGAAAAAATGGTTTCCGTTCAATATCTTTTGAAAGCATAGGTGTATTGAATTCATATTTTATACACACCTATATAATCATAAAATACAGGTCAAGTTCGATGTTGGGTAAAATCTGTCAATTATTGTTGGAGTTATGGCCCTTTTTCGACTTCTGTTTCTATGAAGAAATGGTTTCCGTTCGATATCTTTTGAAAGCATGGGTGTATTGAATTCATATTGTATACACAGCTATATAATCATAAAATACAGGTCAAGTTTGATGTTGGGTAAAATCCGGCTATTATTGTGGGAGTTATGGCCCTTTTTCGACTTCTGTTTCTATGAAAAAATGGTTTCCGTTCGATATCTTTTGAAAGTATTGGTGTATTGAATACATATTTTATACACAGGTATATAATCATAAAATACAGGTCAAGTTTGATGTTGGGTAAAATCCGGCTATTATTGTGGGAGTTATGGCCCTTTTTCGACTTCTGTTTCTATGAAAAAATGGTTTCCGTTCAATATCTTTTAAAAGCATTGGTGTATTGAATTCATATTTTATACACAGGTATATAATCATAAAATACAGGTCAAGTTTTATGTTGGGCAAAATCCGTCGATTATTGTGGGAGTGATGGCCCTTTTTCGACTTTATTTTGTATGAAAAACTGGTTTCCGTTCATTATCTTTTGAAAGCATTGGTATATTGAATTCATATTTTATACACAGGTATATAATCATAAAATACAGGTCAAGTTCAATGTTTGGTAAATTATTGTGGGAGTTATGGCCCTTTTTCGACTTCATTTCATACAATAATGGTGTCCGTTTGTTAGTTTTTGAAAAGTTACTTGTTTCCGGGCTATTTCTTTTGGAAAGTTGCATGGCATCCATTTCTACGATAAGATACAGAATATCATCACATATCAGTCATGACACCCCCCCCCCCCCCCCCCCCCCTGTACTTCTCAAGAAGCACAATACATCTGCCCAAGGAAAACAATAAAACATGTACCACAGAAGTGTGCCTTTGTGAACCTAGTTATGCTACAAGTGCCTTTACCTTAAACAAGGCGCCATCTTACTTAGGGCACTAGGCGGGGGCATCCGTGTCGTATGGACACATTTCTAGTTTATCTACAGAAATGTTGCTTGAGTAGTCCTCTATGATTCCTATTAATTTTGTCCAAATTGCAGAATTTGATTTGTTGCTTCTCTGTAGACTCTAAATAATGCCACCCTTTGGTAAAATGGAATTCCCCTGGCGCATTTACAGGCATGTTCTGAAAATAAAATTAAGAGAGGTTCTGGAAAAATATTAGTGAAACCTTAGTTTTTACCTAAAATATATAGTGAAATTTCAGAAAAAAAATAGACAGCAAGTAAAACTGGGTTTTGGGAGCCAAAAAATTAGGGAGTCTCACTAAAAACAAGGGAGACCCAACAAGATTGATATGGTAGGTGTATCCATACACCTTAAGTGGCCACAAGTTATCCTAAGATTATCTGAAGATCTCATTTTTTTCAGTGCATATTTTATATATGTTACATTATAAATCATCAGGGGTCATCAAGTGAACTTGAAATTTAGTGTAATTTAAGCTAGATTTTGTTAATATGATAATCTCCGTCTTTTGACATTAGTATGTCACTTATGGCGACACGTTTTATTAATCAAATTACCTGGTTTTCTTTCCATATATGGTAAAAACTATTTGCGTGGGTTTAATATACCATTATAATTATACCGCTATTGTGTAATGAATGAATTGTAAGAAATTGCCTTAGGTTTATGTGTTAATGTAAGAATTAACGTGACAATATAAACTACAGACAGTAGGAGACATTAGGATCTTGAGACATTTTTGTAATATTGTGCAAGTCATGAATTACATTTTAGTATAATATTCTTGAGGGGTTTGATACTTTTTACACAATATTTTTTTTATTTTTATCACAAATGAAGAAATATCATGACAAATATCACATGTCACAGTTCAGAGAGCCACAGCTATTAGCCTGTCCCAAATTCCAGCTTGTCGCATCCCAGATGTGTGATCATGGTACTTGTCAGCCCGTGTGCTTTAGCAAGCTACCAATGCATCTGGTTCTCTGCCTGCCTGTCTGTCTGTCTCAGGTCACAATGGTTTGATCCGAGGTCAAATACCTTATTACCTGTATTCAACAGTTGGTCTTAGAATGCGCCCCAAGTGGGATGTTGCTTTATCACAGGGTATAAACCAGTCCGCCAATTTTCGCTTCCTTCAGAGACTGTCCGTCATATTTGGCTTCATATTTGTCCACGAACTCTTGCTCCCTGCAGGGACTACTGTCCTCGAAAATGGCTTCCTGCCGAGACTGTCCACGTGACTCTGCTTCCTGCTGAGAGTCTCGGCAGGAAGCAGAATCATGCGGACAGTCTCTGCAGGAAGCCATTTATCATGTACAGAAGTCTTGGCAGGAAGCAAGAGATTGTGGACAGTCTTGGCAGAACTCAAATATTATGTACAGTCTCTGCAGGAAGTGAAAATTGGCAGAATCGATTATACCCTCTGTATATCATTTGTACCTTTCGGCTTATTTTACACTCTCTTGATTTTACCATATTAATCCTATTAAACACTCCAGGAGCGGTGCATTTTGCAACATGGAGGAGGGAGCATTATTACTCAGATCCCTGTCATATAACCAACTATATACAGTACAGTCAACGCTCGATATATGGAACACTGATGTCTCAAAGTTACCTCTCATATCAAAAGAGTTCCCACATGCTCTATTTTTATTTCAACTCCTGTTATTTCAAATACTGGTCTCTCAAAGTAAATTTTTTGGTCCCAGGAAATTTGCTTTGAGATATCAGTTGTTTGGGATCCACTTCAACTTTGAGATATCGAGTGTTTACTGCAAAAAGATTTGTCAGGATCAGACAGACACAGTGATACCATATTAATCCTGTTAAACACTCAGTGTGTTAATTTCATGTATATTACTATTCTTCTTATGTTAGGTAACTCTTCTACTTGATTACAATGCTCTTCTTTAGGAAACAATACTTAGTGACGTCATGTGACATCATGACGTCACAACTGAACCATGGAAACGTCAGTTAAGTGATTACCTGTTGGAACAATATGCAGTACAGTGAATAAAGTGTATGACATTTAATTAGTGTTAGCGTTTAACACAGTGGGTGGGGGTGGGGGTGTGCTATTTAGAGCCTGAAGTGTAGTAAATCAGCCACTGCCAAAATACCTCTAATAAGCAAAACAAGGGTGATGGGTATACTTTCAGAGGAAGCAACTGTACTATTTTTGCCTCCCTTCTCAGTAGGGGTCAACTTTTAAAGGAAAGAATTTGCTCCTCTAGGAGCAAATTCTACCCTTTAAGAGTAGACCCCATTTCAAAGATCCATAGAAGTAAACAGGAATTCATGCAAGTTAATACGGGTATAACAATATTTCTGGAAATGAGGCAGGAGGGGTGGGGTATTAGAGCAGGGGTGTTTATTAGGATTAATTCAGTATGTGAGTAGCAGTGCTCTGTTGGATTGGGTCTTTTCTGTTCTTTTTGTGTCTCAAAATCCATTTTTTGCATAAAGTCGACGGCTTAATTGTATGAGAAATTTCGTAAACGCTGTAAATTATGAAATAAATCTTGCTTTAAAATTTATCATGCATTAAATTTGATGTCTGTGCATTACATTGGCATGTTTGTTTGGCTGCTTACCAAATATTTCACATGCATTCCCGATAATAACTTTTTCTCTTCTCTCTGCATGCAGTGTTTTCGCTATTAAAGTTGATTATTTTTTCTCTCTTTTTTAACTTTTTTCTGCATTTACCCCTGTATTAGATTATTTTATTCTAAAAATGATGTACCATAATTACTTCAAGTGTTGGGTCAATGTTTCATTCCCTTGTTTTGGGTTCTCAGAAATAATAATTGGCTTGGTCTGCCTGTAATAAACGTGATTGTTCAGGTATTTATAATAAAAACAGCATAACAGCCATAACCCTTGGGCTAAAAAAATATCAGCCGAATTACCAAATTTTAATGTCCTATGGAGAATTACATGTTGTAAAATGTTAGATTTTATGCTTTTTTATGAAATGAAAATGTCATATTATGAATGAAATAAATTCCTAGGATGTTTTGCATGGTATAGAAAAGTTAGTAAACAAGATATTTCAGGTTCAAAACCTCTGCAGGAATTTTAATTGTCACAACTCTCCAACTTAAAGTTGGAGAGTTGTAATTAAATGACTAAAATTCCTGCAGAGGTTTAGGGCATACTTTTGCTACATAAACAGATTTCTATAAATCAACTGATGACTCCTGTGAAATTAAAGAATAATTCAAGCTGTATACTAGAACAAGTTCTTGAACAGTTCTTGAACTCCGAATGGCCGGCTCCAGAACCCCCCAAGTTCTTGAACTGGCTCATGAACTTTTCTTCATGTACCAACCCCTGTGAAAAAAGTTCAAGAACTTAAAATTTAAGAACAGTTCTCTAATTCAAGAACGGTTCTTGAACTTCAAGATTTAAGTTCATGAACCTTTGTAGTTCTTGAACTGCTGTTCTTGAACTGATGAAGTTTTAGAACAAGTGATTCTTAAACTTGCAATATTCTTGACTGTCCATTCTTGATGCGAAAAAAGTTCAAGAACTTATCATTTGTTCTTTGACTATTCATGAATTTAAAAAAAAAACGGTTCTTAAACTTCAGCATTAACGTTCATGAATCTTTGTAGTTATTGAATTGTTGTTCTTTAACAGATGAAGTTCTAGAACCAGAGGATCTTGAACTTGCAATGTTCAACTTCATACATTCAAAAACAACATTTCAGAAATACAAAGATTCATGAGCCTAAGTAATTGAAATTCAAGAACTCTTGAAGTTCTTGACAAGTTAAAGAACAAGTTGTCAGTTCTTGAACTTTTTTTCTAGGTATTTTCCAGCCCAGAGCTGTGCTAGGATTTTGTCTGGCATAGCTGGTCAGTATTGAATACCTGCTGTTAGACAATCAGTAAAATTTAAAATCTGTTTAGATATGTAATCTTTACAATTTTAATAGTAGGAGGAAATAGTGATAAACTAATCATCACCAAAATGCCCTTTGATCATTTGAAATAAATACTTAAAATTCCTGTCTTAACACCAGTAGCCCTATCTAGCTAAACCTATTACTGTTTGACAGATCTGAGATTGATAAGCTTAAGAGAAGTGTTAACACATTATTACATGGAATGTAGTCTTTTTCACAGAGCTCTAGATAAGAGGGCGTATTTGGTGATAATTAGGGATAATTTTTGTTAATTCTGCATAAAAACATATGTTGTGACCCCTCATCTGAACCGTCTCGACGAGACGGTTCAGATGAGGGGTCACAACATATGGTTTCGATGAGAAATAAGAAAAATTATCCTTAATTATCATCAAATACGCCCTCTTTTCTAGAGCTCTATTTCATGTAATTCACATAAAATGATATACTTTTTCTGTTCCCCTGAAGCAATTTTAATAGTCTATTTTTGCTAGATACTAGATTGTAGCTGGTATGTAATTTTCTGTTTAAATCATCTAAATACCTTTTCAATATGTTTTGTTAGGTGATAATGTATTGTGGTGATTTTGGAGTCGATATCCTCTCTTTTGGCGGTAATCCAGTATATTCATGACTTTGGTATGTTGTTCGACTGCACGAAAGACCCAGAACTTAAAGTAGTCCCCCACTGCGAGAAGGAAAAAAAATAAATAACAAACTAAATTTTTTTTCTAAGTCTTCTCGTAAATGTAGCTGTAGCTAAAATGCACATTTTGTCTCTTACTTTTTGATGTGTTCTGAATTCAAAACTATGCATTGTATAGTTTAAGTTTGGAACTTGCCACAAAATTATCAGTCTACATTAGTAGTATAATTTCGTGAGACCAATTATGCCTGACTGGTCGTTTCAAGAATTTATGCATCTGCACAAGTATCGAGATTGCCAGTCTGGGCCCAGTTGTTCAAAACTAACAACGTCGTTAGTTACCGTGACGTTAAAACTTCAAACGTTAATAACTCAAATATGCCAATATTTTTTGTTGAAAAAAATGTGAAAAGTGCAAAAGCTTTTCACATATTTTCAACAAAAAATATCAATGTATTTGGCTATAAAGTCATAAAACACTTAACGAGTTGACCCCTAAACGAGCTCGTTAGCCTAAGGATGCTTTGAACAACTGGGCCCTGATCTGTACACTGTTGCTCTACCATAGTCATTACTGTCTGAAATTTTAAGGTGTATGGATACACATGCGGATGCTGAAAGGGAAACAACTTTAATGACTTTCTAATTGCTTCCCTGGGTGATGAAACCCCTTCAAACAGAGGTTATACTCTTAAAGGAAGAATTAGCAAACTTTTTCCTTTACCAGATAATCCAAATTGAGAAGGGAGGCAAAATTGAAAATGGTACAGTTGTACTTATATTCACAAGGTATAAACCAATCCGCCAATTTTCGCTTCCTGCAGAGACTGTCCGTCATATTTGGCTTCTGCCAACTGTCCACAAACTCTTGCTTCCTGCAGGGACTACTGTCCTCCAAAAATGGCTTCCTGCAGAGACTGTCCGCGTGACTCTGCTTCCTGCCAAGAGCCTCGGCAGGAAGCAGAATCACGTGGACAGTCTCTGCAGGAAGCCGAAGTCCCGGCAGGAAGCAAGAGATCGCAGACAGTCTCAGCGGAAGCCAACTATGATGTACAGTCTCTGCAGGAAACGAAAATTAGTGGAATCGATTATACCCTGTGATGTTTCCCTTGCTGAAAACATCTTATTTCATTCCAAAAGTTAGCTGAAATCAGATTGATGAAAGCATGTTACTTTTTGCATTTAATAACATACATTAAAATAAGCATGAATTTAAATGGGGATCACACTGTATGACAAATAGAGATTGCTTTAGATTTGATGAAAAGCTGACATATTTTAGCTCAATTGCAAAACCACAATTATAAGATTGGAAGTAATTCTTTTCCAAAAATACATCTCAGATGAATAGATCGGAAGAAAATTATGAGTCATTTCTGATAAAAGGTTACAATGTTTTTGTTCGACAAAACCTTTTCAACACAATTTTAGAGTAGAGATCAGGATTGTGTTGTTTGTTTGAATAAATTGAAATTCCAAAGATCGAGCATTGATATGCACATTGTTGAAATTGGTATCATGCATGTCAAGATTTCAAAGGTATTATAATATATTTTGTCAGTTATATATTTTGTCATGCATGCCAAGATTTCAAAGGTAGTATATATTTTTCAGTTTATTAAAATGCTGTTGACTGATAACAAACAAGTGCATATCAAATATAAGGTACAGTATAATCAGTTTTAAGAAAAGAGAATGTTGCTTTACGTCCACAGTAAACAGCTATGGTCATGTCCGGATGGTCAGTTAACTTACTGTAACCACACTATTCCTGGGTAGGCTTAAGACCTCCTGCGGCTAACCAGTACTAAGTGCACACACTAGAAAGTGTATTTCGACCTCCATATTTTTCTTCAAATTTTGCAAAGGGGAATAACTCTCGTGACTTCCTGTTTGCCTCCCTGGGGGAATAAAACCTTTCAAATGCGAGTTTACTCTTACAGGAAAAATTTGCTCCTCTAGGAGCAAATTCTTTCCTTTAAGAGTTGACCCTTATTGAGAAGGGAGGCAAAAATTAAAATAGCAGAGTTGGTAAAATTTTGGATATGGCTGCATTGTTAGCAAGTCAAAAAGTTGTTCCTTTTGGTAAAAATGGTGGGAAAATACGGAGGTGTACCTTGGTATAGAGCTTAAATAATTGGACATCATCTGTTTTTGAAACGGTCTTTCTTGTCATCTGGGAAGGATGTATGATTTGCGATTTTATGACCTTTTTAACAGTATTTCTGTCATATCAAGACAATGGGAGGCTGATAATGAAAGGCTGAATGTGTGCAATGGAACCCCATTTATGATGGAATGATTTCCTCTTCCAGCAAGTCTAGAACCCAGGACCCCTAGCTCAGCATGTTAGCACTTATGATATAGCCACTGAGCAACCAAGGTCTCACGTGGGACTAGACAAAGGTTTGTTTTTCTGGCTTTTGGGTTTGTGCCACTTTCATCAGTTGTGGTTAAGCTCTGTTGTATACCAAGATGAGATCTTCCGGAGCTGCTGTTATAGCTCGTAGTGGGTTAAGCGCTGGCCTGCTGATCTAACATTCCAGGGTTTGAGCTTACTGGCGAAAGTATGTGCACTTACAGGGATCTCCCCAGACCATTAAGGCATGTCGCTTGCAACATGCCTACCTTTTCAAATTAACTTTGCAACATGCCTTAATTTCCAATGAAATATTATCAAAGTGCTATTATTTTCATTTCTTAGCCAGTAAACTTGTTTTAAATGCATTAAGGGTCATCAATAAATTATTTATGATGTAGACTTAGGCTAATTTTGAGGAAACATTGCTATATTAGGGATTTAAAAAATTGACTAACAAGTCAAAATCAGATTTTTGTGCTTAAAGCGACATGCCTTCTGAAATTTCTGGGGAGAACACTGCACTTAGTACTGGTTAACCGCTTAGGAGGTCTAAGCCTGCCCAGGAATAGTGTGGTTAGGTTAACTGACCGTCCCGACATGACCTTAGTTGTTTACCGTGGACGTTAAGCATCAAATCAACCAACCAACCAGGGTTTGAGCTCTACTGTAGGTGGGAATCTTTTTTAGTCGTAAACAGGGTTCCATTTCACACAGCCTTTCATTATCATCTTCCCATCATCCTGAAATTACTGAAATACTGTTAAGAAGGACGTATTATCACAAGTCATCCATTCAGTACTTAAGAAAATAGATGAAAAAAAATGTAAAAATGCGCTGAAGTGGTGTGAACTTGTCATAAACAATGCATGGGTGCAAACAAATAGATTCACAACAACTGACACACAGTTATGAAATGTATGTCACAAGATTATGACTTATGATTATCCTAAATATTGGGACACCCAACAATTTTCATTATTACTTATCCAAAAAATTTGGGACAATTTTATTTTACAAGTGCATGTGTTTTTTGTGGGGGGTTTTCGTCAAAACTTGTGAACAAAATGGCAAACAGTGCAGACCCTGATCAGACTGCTCCTCTAAGAGCAGTCTGATCTGGGTCGGTTTGCTCAGGCGCATTCTGTCCCAAAATTTGGGGGAAATGTGGTAATTACCAGATCAACAGTTAAGTATCTTAGTTATGTCTTTGGTGCAATAAGGTATGTATCCGACTATAAGCCAGGATTTTTTATGCCCCCAACTTCGGAGAAGTTGAGGGGGCATATTGGTTTGGGCCTGTCCGTCCGTCCGTGAGTCCGTCTGTCCGTCCGTCCGTAACACTTTTTGGCAGGTGGGAAACTCAAGAACCGCTTATGCTAGGATCTTAGAATTTTATATTTGGCATGTACATGAAAAATAAGCAGACCCGTATTTTTTTTTTTTTTCGCCGGTCATGTATTTACAGAGTTATGCCCCTTTTTCAACTTGGTCTATGGAACCTTGTGAACAAAATATCTCAAGAACCCCTGATGCTAGGATTATGTAATTTTACAGGAAGACATTGCCCAAGGTGTAGATGACCTGATTAACTTTTGTAAAAAAATTGTGAATTTTTGACCGAGTTATGCCCCTTTTTTGACTTAGTGCATTGTAAGCCTATGGAACCTTGTGAACAAAATATCTCAAGAACCCCTGATGCTAGGAGCATGATTTTGTGCAGGAAGATACTGCCTAAGGTGTAGATGACCTGATTAACTTTTGAAAACAAATTGTGAATTTATGATTGAGTTATGCCCCTTTTTCAACTTAATGCATTGTTAGCCTATGGAACCTTGTGAACAAAATATCTCAAGAGCCCCTGATGCTAGGATCATGTAATTTTGCAGGAAGACATTGCCCAAGGTGTAGATGACCTGATTAACTTTTGAAATAAAATCGTGAATTTTTGACCGAGTTATGCCCCTTTTTGACTTAGTGCATTGTAAGCCTATGGAACCTTGTGAACAAAATATCTCAAGAACCCCTGATGCTAGGAGCATGATTTTTTGCCAGAAGATACTGCTTAAGGTGTAGATGACCTGATTAACTTGGGAAAAGAATTGTGAATTTATGATTGAGTTATGCCCCTTTTTCAACTTAATGCATTGTTAGCCTATGGAACCTTGTGAACAAAATATCTGGAGAACCCCTGATGCTAGGAGCATGATTTTTTGCAGAAAGATATTGCCCAAGGTGTAGATGACCTGATTAACTTTCGAAAAAAAATCATGAATTTTTCTCTCAGTTAAGCCCCTTTTTCGACATAGTGCATTGAAGCCTATGGTACAAAGGAACAAGCATTATTTGATGAACCTTCTTTAGAGGCAAGCATATGGTTGGGGGCATAGTGTTTCATAAACACATTTTCTAGTTCTCTTCAGAAGTAAATCAGTCATGTGTACTTAAGTTATTTGATAGATTTTTCCCTTCCAAAACAATCCCAAAAATCTAGATCTGTCTTGTAAGACAGATCTAGATTTTTTACAAGACAGATCTAGATTTTTGGGAATGTTTTGGAAGGGGAAAAACTTACGTCTTATAACCGAAAAAATACGGTATCATTCTGTCAGATGTTTGGCCTGTCACCAAATTTGGTTAAAATACATAAGATTGACAATTTGCCAGTTATGTTTAACAAATTCTTGAAGGCATGACAATTAAGAATGGACTTCTGACTAATTGCCAATATCCTTTCAAAAACAAAGGGGTTAATCCTATCTTTTAAACGTCATGGAACGTTGATATGTTGAAAATGTTTGGAAGGGGTTAAGAAACACAGGTATTGACTATCTGCCAGTTTTACCCCTTGTAAGCAACATATATGGAAAGACGGTGCCTTATGCCGTAAAATGGCATATTTTTAAATGGCAAACACTCGTCCATGCAGTGTGATAAGAGTGCTCATTGGAAATACAGTTTTCCAGAGCTCTAGATAAGAGGGGTATTTGCTGATAATTGAGGGATAATTTTTTTTATTTCTGTTTGAAACCATATGTTGTGACCCCTCATCTGAACCGTCTCGTTGAGACGGTTCAGATGAGGGGCCATAACATATGTTTTTATACAGTATTAACAAAAATTATCCCTAATTATCACCAAATACTCCCTCTTATCTAGAGCTTTGTTTTGGTGTTGCCTGCAACCAGCAGAAGAAGGACATAGATATTACCTTTCCATTGCTATCAGCATCATGAACTTTTTATCAAGTTTTCTGATTTAACTCTTTAAGCCCCAGTGACGAAATTAGCAAAATTTGCAAACAGCGTGGATCCTGATGAGGCGGCTCATAATGAGCCGCCTCATCTAGATCTACACTGTTTGCCCTCTAGTCTTTGAATTCTCAATATTAAATGTCTTGGACAAGGCATTTTTTTAATTTTTGCAGACGTAGATTTTGTCGTCTGCTTTTTGGTGCTTAAAGAGTTAACTCTGTTCTGTGACAGTGCACTGACAGGTGAGACACCGTCTTCCATGGAATTCTTGTCGTAAATCATGTCATGCCATTGGTTGCTAAGGCAAATCAGAAAAACTCTGGTTAGACTGATCTGCGTAAATGTGCACTGTGCAGGGTTATCTGTCTCTAAACTGCTATAATTTCACTCATAAGTTTACAGTTAATAGAAATATCTAAAATATATTAGATTCAAAAATCATTGAAGTTTATGCAAAAAAAAATTACTTGTTATAATAAATACATTTTAAAGAGAATTTTTGTTATTGCTATTTCCAAACTAGATTCACTCACAGGCGTTCGGTACATTGCAAGTTAGAGGGGGTCAGGACATAAAGATATTATAAAGACAAGGTTACCAACTCTGCATGGGCCTTTCTAGGGGTTACTGGGTTTAACGAGCTGATTTGGATCACTCAATCATTTTTATGAATCCGTTTTTTGCCTTATGTCTCTTGGACATACTGCTCTTATGTACGAAACATGCCTTTTCTTTTGGCTTCAAACTGTTCTCGAGTAATTCACCAGACAACCCCACTTTCACGTTTGCCAGCACGATGTTGGCCAAGAAAAGAATGCTTTGTTTCACTACTGCACGCGCTCATCCAGGCGCTCTGCCATTAATCTGATATGTGTACGACGAAAAACAACTGAAACCATTTTCATTTACCAGCTGGTACAACTACTAGTTTCTTCCTGGGTGTCGCTACAAGATTTGTTTATTTTTCGTTTTTTGTCAGATGCAAATGTCCGCCATGACACCGTTCATCGAAAACAACCGAACATATCCGAATAAAAATTGCTTGTGTATCCCTTTTTTGATTGGATAATCGAAAACAGTACTGGTTTTCGGTTTTCTGGCATTTCTGCGATAGCGGAAAACCAGCGAAATCTCGCGCCATCTGTCAAGAGCAAAAATAAAGCTTGATGACAAACGAAGACTTGCGGTTGATTTTGCTGCTTCTGATCACAACTTTTTATTGTTGGGCGAGGCTGGGAATCGGGAAAAATGTCTATTTCAGTTTGTTTTTGTTCTCAATTTCACCGCGGAAAAAAATCTTGTTTACATTGGTTACGGAAATTTTACTGGACAGCATTCTTGGCCAATAGCAATGCCGCTCTCAATGTGTCACGTGAGAGCTCATTCGGATATCCATTAAATGGTGTCATGGCGGACACTTGCATCTGACAGAAAACGAAAAATAAACAAATCTTGTAGCGACACCCAGGAAGAAACTAGTAGTTGTACCAGCTGGTAAATGAAAATGGTTTCAGTTGTTTTTCGTCGTACACATATCAGATTAATGGCAGAGCGCCTGGATGAGCGCGTGCAGTAGTGAAACAAAGCATTCTTTTCTTGGCCAACATCGTGCTGGCAAACGTGAAAGTGGGGTTGTCTGGTGAATTACTCGAGAACAGTTTGAAGCCAAAAGAAAAGGCATGTTTCGTACATAAGAGCAGTATGTCCAAGAGACATAAGGCAAAAAACGGATTCATAAAAATGATTGAGTGATCCAAATCAGCTTGTTAAACCCAGTAACCCCTAGAAAGGCCCATGCAGAGTTGGTAACCTTGTCTTTATAATATCTTTATGTCCTGACCCCCTCTAACTTGCAATGTACCGAACGCCTGTGGATTCACTAGGTAAAAAATAATAAATAGATAAAACTAATTTTTCTTTTTCCCATTTCTAAACTAAATTCAAATAAATAAAACAACAATTTTCCTTTTTCCCATTTCTGGACTGACTTCACTATTTACAAAAAAAAAAGGAATAATAGATAGAAAATTAAAACAGCAAATATCTTTTTCCCAGTTCAAGAATAAAAATAAATTCACTATTTAAGCAAAAGAAAAAAATTACAAATAAAAAATTAAAACAAAAATTTTCCATTTCAAGGTTAAATTCACAATTTTTTTAAAAAAAAAAAAAGGAATAATGAATAAATAATTAAATTGATAATTTTCTATTTTCCCATTTCTAGACTAAATTCACTATTTAATAAAAATAATGATAAATAGATAATTAAAACAATCATTTTCCTTTATTCCCATTCCTAGACTACCGTAAATTCACTTTTTTTAAAAGAAAAGGAATAATAAATAAGAAGTTAAAAAGACAGCTTTCTTTTTTTAACAATTTTACTTTTTCCCATTTCTCGACTAAATTCACTACTAAAAAAGAAATAATAAATTAAGAATTTTCCTTTCCAATATCTAGATTAATAAATTCATTATATTTTTTTCCTGAGATTTACTGAAAAGTTTGAAATATAGGGAGTCTCACATAATATTATGAGTGAGCCCTACTTGTAATTCCCTGGATAAGGCACTTTTTCGCATGTTACCATAAGTGGTTTAACTTTGGAATGTTTGATAGTTTGACACAACAGGTATTTATTTACTAAATTCCTAAGTTATCAGACCATGAGATTTACGACAGTCGAAATATGTTAAACAGGTATAAACACTATAATTGTCCCACTATTATAGGGTTTTGAAATGTACGCCTGAACGACTGGATTTCGTATTTGTTGATCAATTGTATTTCGGATATTGGAAAGCGTGGTTAGTGTTGTTGAAGTCGAAAGATATTGTGGAATATAAAAATTTGTGCTTTAGCGATCGGGATATTAATTCTGTAAAATAGTGTTTTTGTGAGCTAAAAGGAAATAGATTGACATTGGATCTAATCTGTGAAACAAAAAAAAAAAAGAATCATAGGACTGAAGGAATTAATTATGATTTTGGGTAAGGATCCAACTAGAAAATTAGTTTTTAGGACAATTTGGGACATCTAAGATAATTAATTTTCCATTTGTCCCAAATGGAAAATTAATTATTTTTAGGTGTCTCAAAATTAAAGCACATAAATTTTGAAGATATATTTCTAATTGTGCGTGATAAGCAATTTATGATTAAGTCAGTATGGTACTTTGAAATTTATTTTTACTTGCTAATGTCATGTGTTATTGTTTTGCAATTAAGGCTTTGGTCATTATATGTATTATTTTTAAATTTAATAAATGTTTAGATATATTCATGTCATTGTGATTTTTGTGACAAATTGATTTTTGGCAGGTTGGGGGGCAGCTTATAGGGTCATAGCTACCTTGGCATAGGGGAGGGATAAAAAATTAAAAAAAAAAAAAAATCATCAGATATTCTAGAGTTGTGTCAGCATGATAAAATACTCTGAGCCACATCATTCAGAGGTAAAAAAAAATATTTTATTTTTCTGAATTTGTTTTATATATATTTTCAGAACGAACAAGTCCTAACTTAAACAGCCCCGAAGATTTGTACAGAGAGTTCCACACAAACATGTCACAGTTCAGAGAGCCGCCGCCTTACCCTGGCCACTCCAAACAACCCAACCAGCCAGGTAAAATAATGATTACATTAATTAACCGAAAAATTGGCCCGACTTAGGTGGACACACCATTTGTTTCCCGCCAGTATTTGTTTTGCCTGAGACAAGCAGAAGCAGGGTATAAGTATTACTTTGACGGTGTAAACTTTTGATCGTCAAATTTTCAGATTTAGCACAATTAGATGGAAAACACACAGCCTTCAGCAGAAATCTACATCTAAATGGAAGAGTTGTTGCCCGGAAAGGGTAGCCAGTGACCTCAACCAATTAATATGAGCCGCGACACGAGAAAACCAACAATGTGGTTGTGCGCACAACGCAGACTCAGATCAGCCTGGGCAGCCGCCAAGTTTGAGCAGACTCTTCGTTAAGTGCTCAAAGGGTAGCTAAGGGTCTAAGCTACCTCCATGCAGACAGTGAAGACTCTGATCAGACTGGGCGGATGCCCAGGCTGATTTGAGTCTGCGCTGGGCACACAACCACATTGTTGGTTTTGTCGTGTCGCGGCTCATATAATTATTTTCCTAAAACTTGTATATGCTGATTGTACAGCAGGGTTCTTACTGGGATTTTCTTAACAGGAGGCCCAGGGACATCTTTTGAGAAAGGCAGGACTTCAGCTACATGCAATTGATAAATCTTGCTGAAAAAAAAGAGTTAAGCCCCGGCCAAAAAGTGAAAGACTGGGATTGCTATTTAGTAGTCAAATGAGAAACCCTGGTACTATCTGATATTTTGTCAGACTTTACCAGCGAAATTTAAAAAATGCGCATTTCCTTTTTGGTTCACCTGTTTTAAGCAGAAACGAAGACATAGGCATTGCTTTTCCAGAGTAGCCATCAGTGTTGGGTCACTGTTGCACATGGCCGCATAGCAGAAACTATGATGTGGCAATCTGATTTATGCTGTATGCCACAGCATGGCCAACTCTCTTTGGCACAAGGATCCAATAAATTGGTTTATAATTATTTTTTGTTAACTAGCATCTAATAGTATAAAATAGGAGGCTTTTATACGGCTTATGAAATCTTAAACTCCAAACAGTGACAGTTTGACCACTGTAGCACTGCAAGAATATCAGCCATGATCCAGAGCTCCAGATAAGAAGGGGTAACAGGTATAAATCAGCGATAATTTTCCATATTTCTCCTTAAAAACACATGTTGTGACCCATCACTAGAACCGTCTCACCGAGACGGTTCTAATGAGGGGTCACAACATATGTTTTCATTGACAAATAAGAAAAATTATTTTAGAATTATCTGCAATACCCCCTCTTATTTGGAGCACCGGCCATCTATGAAAATGCTGAAAAGTTCTGCAGACTCTTGTTGGCTCAGGACAAGTGTCCAGCTCCATTTCTATGACGTTTCTGCTGCATTCTGTTTCGATGCTTACTTATCATAGTTTAGTGACTGGGTGGAATTCTATCAGGGAAAAAAAAAAAAACAGCAAGTGATGTTCTTTTTAGTAACCTTTATTGTGGTGTATTACAGAAGCAAAAAATATAGATATAAATATACTTAGGAAGGTTTTCCGCACAATTCAAATTGTTAATTCTTTTGTAAAGTTTCATTCACTCAAGGTTTGCATGTCACGCATATTTTAAGGAAGATACATTGAGTGCAGTAATTGAATAGCTGAATATTTGGTGTTTTTTATTGAAATAATACAATTAGCGAAGTCATTTTGTACGTCATAATGTAAGTAATATACCATACAAAGGTTTGGCCTGGTTAAGTTGTTATTATATGGCCTTATATGGATTAACATAATTATCCTTTGTATTTGGATGGAATTGGTCAAGCAAACCCTGATCAGACTGCTCCATTTAGGAGAGTCTGATCAGGGTCTTCAATTTTTTGCCATTCTGACATTTTTTCACGCATTGCTGTATAGTAAAATCAGATTTGTTCAAATTTTAGGATAATTACTGTTGTTTCAGGTGTCCCAACTTTAGGGTAGCTGCGGTACATGGGTAGTAGGTTTGATTAGGGAATGTATTCCGGTTTCAAAAATGTGTAACAATGACAGTGCTTGTTTTTGGGACAAGAAAACAATGAAACATTTTTCATGGAAAATGGACATTTGAAGATTAAAAGCACGTTTGAGCTGAAATAGTCATTCACCCACCCACCTAAAGTATTCAGCTTTCAAAAGTAATGACAGTGCTTGTTTCCAGAGCCACAAAATGAGAAGCTGATGAAACACACATTTGAATCACGACACGAGAAAACCAATAAAGTGGTTGTGCGCCCAGCACAGACTCAGATCAGTCTGGGCATCCGCCTAATCTCATCAGAATCTTTGCTGAGGGCTTTAAGGGTAGCTAAGGGTCTAAGCTAACTTCATGTGAACAGCGATGACTCTGATCAGACTGAGCGGATGCCCAGGTTGATCAAAGTCTGCACTGGGCACACAACCACTTTGTTGGTTTTCTTGTATCGTGGCTCATTTCATGTGGCACTTTTGAAAAGTAAAAGACTTTTTTGGACTGAAATACATTTCTCCCACCCATCTAAATTTGGTCCATGTAATGGGCAGAGGGTGTAAAATTCCACTAGTCTGTATTTATGGGTAAAAAAAGGCTATTAGGGGTTAGTTGTATTTCCTTTATGCTAGTCAAACAAGGTGAATGATTAACATATTTGTAAGTTGCAGAAAAATGGCTGATTGTGAAGACCTTTTTTAGCTCGCCTGAACGAAAGTTCAGGAAGAGCTATTGTTGTCACCACGGCGTCGGCGTCCGCGTCAGCGTCCGCGTCGGCGTTCGAATTGGATGTTTTGGTTAAAGTTTTTTAAAGACCTATATCTCCTTAACCCATGGATGGATTCTTTTGATACTTGCACTGTAGTTAGATATTGGTCTAAGGTTTAACAGGGTACCACCCCCACCCCACTCCGTGACCTTGATGTCAAGATCATGGACTTAGAAAATTGGTATTTTTTTTGACTGGATGTTTTGGTTAAAGTTTTATAAAGCCCAATATCTCCTTAACCCATGGATGGATTCCTTTGATACTTGCACTAAAGTTAGATATTGGTCTAAAGTTTTCGAAAGTACTACCCGCACCCCCCTCTGTGACCTTGATGTCAAGGTCATGGACTTAGAATATATTGTCTTTTTATTGATTGGATGTTTTGGTTAAAGTTTTTTAAAGACACATATCTCCTGAACCCATAGATGAATTCTTTTTATATTTGCACTGTAGTTAGATCTACAGAGTACTACCCCAACCCCGCTCAGTGATCTTGATGTCAAGGTCAGGGACTTGGGAAATTTTTGTCTTTTTTAAAGTTTTGTAATTGCATACTGATTCATAATGCTTTGCAGAGATTTAGTTTATACTTGAACTGATGTTAGACTCTTTTTTGAAATTTTACAAAACACCTTATACCTACCCCACTTCAAGGTCATTGACTTAGAATTTTGTCTTAAAGATTTTGGTTAAAGTTTTATATTTATGAAGACATAATTTCACAGTGCCACGATGATGGACTCAGTTGATACTAATACTTGGACTGATGTTAGATAATGGTTCAGGGTTTTGATACATCCAAGTAGCCCCCCCCCTCCCCCCCCCCCCCCTTCCCCCCCTACCCGTCAGTTTTTTTTTACCTCAAGCTCATGGACTTTGAAATTTCATTTCTTTTTCTTTTTATTTTAATTTTATTTTTAAGACTTATTTCTGAGATAGCTTTTGTTTATAAATGTGTTTTCATTATGGACATGCTTGCCTGAGTTCTATGCATAGCAGTCCACAAAGCTCCCCCCCCTACCCGTCCCCCCCCCCCCTCCCCCCCTACCCATCCCCCCCCCCCCCCTACCCGTCAGTTTTTTTTACCTCAAGCTTGTGGACTTTGAAATTTCATTTCATTTTTATTATTTTAATTTTATTTTAAGACTTATTTCTGAGATAGCTTTTGTTTATAAATGTGTTTTCATTATGGACATGCTTGCCTGAAGTTTTATGCATAGCAGTCCACACCACCATAGCGGCTGTGTGATGGGAAAGCACCAATTCAGGCGAGCTATGCTGTCAGGCGACAGCTCTTGTTGGAATTGTCTTAGTCTTACTGGAAAAAAAAATGATTTGTAAAATCTTTCGTTTCAGGTTTACAGCAAAGTTTTTCGGGCAGTGAAACCAGCACAGACGTTTCGGTATCTTCGACAGAAAACTTAGCATCATGTCAGAGACAAGAGCCGCAAGGGGAGGAAACTCAGACCCAACAGAGTTGTTTCCCTTATGACATTAACACAAGTACACAAAGTGATTACAGCATCTTAGCAAGGCTAGGTATGCCAACTACGGGTATGGAATTAAAGTCCCAGAATACGCCACAAATATACGTTACAGGGAATTCCCCTGCACATGGACCTCATTTTGCCACAAGCCCCTCTCACGGGCAAGGATATTATATGTCAAGTGAAAGCGGATTTTCTAGTGCTTCTAATTCAAGTTCAAAACTTACCATGCAGGATTATCAAGTTCTTTCTCCGAATGCATCAAAACAGTCGAGTACATACAGTTCTCCAACCAGTGTTTCGTCTTATAATAGTAGTACATTATATGCTAATTATCCTGCTTTCACTCAATTGACTGGCGCAGATCAAAGTTTTATGCAGTTTTCGCAATCAGGCCAGATGATACCTCAATATTTATCATCTCTTCCGCCTCCCCCGGAATATCCAGGACTTCATAAACAAGATCTGTTAGAAAGACCTGAACAAAGACGATCATATGAGGTGCTTGGAAAACCTGATATTCCTGGTGTCCGGTCTCAGCCAGATTTGTCAACTTTTTCTCGTGGTAGTGGAACCGCACTTCACCATAGTCATGGTGGATCATCAGGGTCAAAAGAAGGCTCGCAGCAGTCATTAGAACAAGCGTAAGTTTATAATGCAGTAGTTTTGACTCAAGAGTTGTTTTCTTCATTGAAACATGCAATGTGATTCATTAGAATTGCCTTGGGGAACTGCCCCTTGGCAGTTCTAATGAAGAACCACAATCATATTTTTTATGGAGAAGAAACGGGAATTAGTCTAGAATTGTCAGAACAAAAACAGAGTGTTCATGTCAATTAAAAATGGATTATGCTTTTTCCCCTTTATGAAATATTCAAATGCAGATTTTAACAGAACAGGGCTTACCCCAGAGGGTGATTGAGCCAATTTGAGGAGAAATAGTCTGGCTGGCTTTTCCCTATATTTAGCCGAGGGAAAAGTTTAAATTTATAGAACATGCAGGGAAATTAAAAATTTAGACCAAAACTGCTCCCTGAAATCCTGAAAATGTCTGTAAGAGCAAACTCTTTCCATTAAGAGTTGACCCTCATTGAAAGGGAGGCAAAAATGAAAATGTTAGAGGTGCTTTCTGGGAAAGTTTACCCTTAAATTACCGAAAATTGTTGATCTGTTTTAGGTGTTACAGCGCAGAATCAAGAATTCAAGAGTATGACAATATAGCGTTACAAGCTACAAGAATGGTAGACGTATTAACAGAAGAGAATAAATGTCTTCGAGAAAAACTAGCAATTAACGACAAGAAAGTCTCAAAGTTACAAAAGGTGAGATATTATCACAATTCAGGTTCACGCTTTTGCCTTTCTATTCACAAGTTTGTCAAATTCCTATTTTGATAGATCTGATAAGCTATATATGCATAAATTATAAAAGTCGTTAAAATGAACAAAAAAAAGGAAAAATGCAGGATCTTGTGGTGTTAATGGAATGTGTAATTTCAAAATTTTCAGTTGAAAACATTTCATCATTTTGAGGTATTCACATTTGTCACTTGGCATTATTCTATGTTAGCTCGTCCGGAACGCTTGTAATAAAGTAGTCTGAATACACGTGGTTGATTGATCTTTGCGGCAACGTTTATGGATTATATTGACCGACTTGTGATATAATTGACCGAGTTTGGTCTTCGGAACATGTGAAAAGTCACACCGTCTTGCCGATAGATGACAATAAAAGACAGTAAACATTGGATAGTAACAGGCCCTCGAGGCAGTAAATACTTATCATAAAGTCTTTATTGGTGTAGAATACTTGGGAAGCCTCGGAAAAGCAGAAATTTTGGGATAAGAAGCTTGCTAACTGGATCCATTAATATATAGTATATATTGTTGGATCCAATTAGATTCCACAACAGTTACATATGTTTTTCTGTGAAAATATGAATACAAAGTTCTGTAATTGTTTCTGCGTGTGCAGTGGAAAAAAAGGCTATTTTAGACATATTCACAGATACTGTAGTTCACGTACTTGTATTGCATTTCTATCATTCCTATATGCAAAGATCATGTTTGCAGGTATTTGAGTTCATGCATTTATTTGAAAATTGATACACCACAAACAAGCATACAATTACAGTATCAAAATTTCATCCCTTAAGTTGCGAAGCGTGTATTCGCATCCTGTGATAAGGGACTTTAAGACATTTTCATACAGTACTTAACCCATTCCATTCAGGATCTAGGCAAACAGTTTGGATCCAGATCTGATCTGAGATCCAGACTGTTTGCTGCATAGACATCATTTCTACAAGAGTTAGTTAGACCAATATTGTCAAAATATTCTCGATTTTCACTGCAGACGACAATTTCAGCAGACGGCAAAAATACCCAGAATGCAATTGGTTAAATATTCAAATAACTTGCACAGCTGTGCAAACTGACCAGAACCTTCACTTTTGCCAGGGTACATAGATGGTATATACCAAAGGGGAAGACTCTGATCAGGCTGCATGGATGTGCAGGCTGATCTGAGTCTTTCCTATGGGAACATGCCAAAATGTACATTTTTCATTCATTTTCCAGTCATATGTTATGAAATCTTAACAGAATTGCCTTCGTGAGGCACTGTCAAATGAGATCCTACAACATACTTGTATTTCTGAAAATATTTTTTTATTCTCAAAAGTCTGGCCAAAAATATTGAGACCAAACAGGAGCTTTACTTTGGGATGTCTTTGTTTGTATAAGAGATTATTGGTGATCATTATGTCCATTGTTTTCGCATTTCGACAAGTTTCAAGTGCTCAACAAAATTGACATAACCAAGTTTTATGACAAGATAAATATTTAAGCCTTGAAGAGAGAATTTCCTGATGTTACGTAACTGTCAACTTAACCCATTAATGCCCAGCGTTCCACAAAAGCGGCACTAGCAAACAGTGTATAGCCAGATCAGGCCCCGAGGTTATGAAATGTTTTTCGTGCTCAACTCAGCTGAGCATGAAATTTTACCTGCTAATAAATGGCAAATTACTGATAAGTTCAGTAACTGTTGTTTTCATGCTCAGTTTAGCTGAGTATGAAATTTTCTCTGCTTATGAATATGAAAATGCTAACATTAGTTGGCATTTTCATATTTATCAGCACAGAAAATTTCATGCTCAGCTAAGTTGAGCACAAAAAAACATTTTATAACCTCAGGGCCTAATGCGCTAACTGGGTTCCAATTGCCGATTATGTTATGTAGTACGATCATATAACTTTTCTTTTTTCACAGTTTGAACTTGAGATTCAGAAAGTCCACGAAGCATACGAGTCCCTTGTAAAATCTTCCAAAAAGAGGGAGTATCTCGAACAAGTGATGAAGAAGCGACTGGAGGAAGAATTAAAAGCGGTTCGGCAACAGAACGAGAATCTTACTCGACAGCTTGAGGAGGCGGGAATTAGGACCGTCAGTAAGAGAGCATCTCGTATAGAACCTCAAGATACCACAATGGAGACCTTAATAGCTAAACGTAAGCTGAAAGTTTCTGTCTCGCCTTCATAAGTGAGATATCAGACAGAGCTCTTGATAGGAGGAAGTATCTGATGATAATTAGGGATAATTTTTGTTAATTCTGCATAAAAACATATGTTGTGACCCCTCATCTGAACTGTCTCGATGAGACGGTTCAGATGAAGGGTCATAACACATGGTTTCAATGGGATATAAGAAAAATTATCGTTGATTATCATCAAAAATCCCTCTTAACTAGAGCTTTGTATTTGTAGCACTGAGTCATTATGATGGATGTTATTACTGTTACTTAAATTACAAAACAGATATGTCTCATCAGCGTAGATAATGCAAAAATCTCAGCCATTGTATTCTTATCAGTGCAAACGTCATAAATGTTACAAGATAGATTACGCAAAATGTCATTTTTTTTTCGCAGTTTTGAAAGATAGTCATTACCTGATGATTTTTCATAATAGGTCGCATAGTGAGACTTTAAGTTCACTTTTATTGTAATATAGCAAACAAAGAGAAAAGGGCATGAGCTGTTTACTTAACCCATTCCATTCGGGATACCCCTTTAGGGGTATCTGGGAAAACAGTTTGGATCCAGATCAGGCCCCACAAACGTGGGGCCTGATCTGAGATCAAAACTGTTTGCTGCCTAGACATCATTTCTGCAAGAGTTAGTTAGACCAATCTTGATTTTTGATGCAGACGACGATTTCAGCAGACGACAAAAACACTCAGAATGCAATGGGTTAAGATATTAAAGTGCTTGCTTTAAGTGAATGAGTACTTTTTTAGTTAATGCTGAAAACACTTATTAGGATAACTGGGAAGTCTTATAGACAGTTCTTGGTAATGATAATTGATTCAGAAATGATTTCATTCTCTGTAAAAATAGAATGTCAAAGCTCATTTAGATATGTGGATACACTTCCAGCTTTTTTCCACCATTTTACAAGGGGAAACAACTTTTATGACTTAAAGTTTGCTTGCCTTCCTGGAGGACAGATCCTGTCCAAAAGAGAGTCAACTCTTAAAGGAAAGGATTTGACCCCCATTGTGAAAGGAGGCAAAACTTAGCATGTTAGAGTTGCTTCCCATGAAAATATACCCATTGACCTTATAACCCTTTAATGAGAGAACATACAAGGTTGGAGAACATGAAACAGTGCTCCAGATAAGAAGGGGTAACAGAGATAATTTTGGGATAATTAGCCATATTTCACCACAAAAACATATTTTGTGACCCATCATTAGAACCGTCTCGTCGAGACGGTTCTAATGAGGGGTCACAACATATGTTTTCGTTGAGAAATAAGAAAAATTATCTTTGAATTATCCTCAATACCCCCTCTTATCTGGAGCTCTGATGAAACGTGTCTCAGAACCATCCTTCATCTGAATAGAGGTGGTTAAAGACAGTTGATATTCATGACAAAAATTAATAAAGTTGCCCAGATTTGTTAAGATCTATTTTCTTTTCACAGATAAAGAACTACTTACCATTAAGGAGAGACAAGATATAGAGCTAGCTAACGCAAGGTCCACGATACAAGATCAAAAAGCACAGATAGAAATTCTACGAACTATCCAATCAAATGTGAGATTAGATGAAGAGGTTGGTACATCGTATGCTAGTGCATTCTAGTCTAAAAAACATATTTGGCAGTTGGGATTGGGAAGCCAGCTTGGCTTATAGCAAGTTTAAACTTTGAATTTGTAAAGCCTATTTTAATTTCTCATGTTGGGGTTGGGTTGGAAGAGAAGGGAGTATCTTGTCACATCATCAGCTTACTAAGGCGTTCTTTCAAAATTTTTGGTTAAATATTTAATATTTAAACCATGTTAAATCATGTTCTATACATCATGATCAGTGATTAGCATTATGTCAAAAAGCATTATCTGAAATACATTACAATTCATATTTCAAAATGATACGACTACGTTGTTGGATACCTGCATCATATCTTATTATTATCATCTGTTCTCTATTCTAGTGCCAAAGACAAGAAATTCTATCTGAATATGATGAACAAATTCAACAAGAACTAGCTTCTCTAAAGGAAGCACATGAAAAGAAAGAACAGACTGAGAAACAAATAAGACAAAAACTAGAAAAAGAACTAGAATATTGTCGTGCTCATCACAAACAAGGAACATTAGGAAAGAAAAGTGATTCGAAAAAAGACTTGAACAGTGATATTAAAAGAGTGCTAGATGAGAAAGAAGCAAAAATTTTACAGTTGGAAAAAGAAGTTATACAGGTATGGTGAAAGTTTTAAATTGACCAATAGGAATTAAGCTAACAAAATTTTTGCCCAGTCAGAAATAGATCTTCATACATTTTGAAGTAACTATCAGAATGAAAAGTTTGCAGAAAGAAATTTGAATGATATTATCATTCAAAATTGTCTTATGATGGGGCTTACTGTAAGTAGTAAAGCTCTGTATAGGTTTAATTGTGACCTACTAAGACTGAGCTGTGGCTATTTGACATGCTCAAGGTTACACTGCATTGTGCCTGTTGGATTTCATTTCAAACTCATGACCTTAAATTTTGCCTTGGACCCTATATCAACTGCACTCCAGCCTGTTTATAATAGGCAAAAAGGAATATGACCCTAGCATGCCAGTATTGATCCATAGCATGTCAGAAAGCATATTTTTAAGGGAAACTGGTTTTTCAGAAATTTGAGAGCCGAATATAATCTTAAATATCTTGTGACAGGTATAATGCAAGTATTAAAATATTTCACTGACATAGTAGCTATACCATATAAACTGTTTGTAATAGAACACTCTTAACTTACAAATTCCTTGCTCAGGCATTGTCCCTTTAAGTGTTCAGAAAAGTCCACCTTACCATCAGAGATGCTATAACTGTTGGCAAACTGATAAAAGTTTGGCCCCAGGTCAGACAGTTATTCAATAATAAGTCTTATCTGAGTCTTAAACAGGGCTGTTCTAGTATTGAAGAGTTCCTAAGGTAATATTGTCTAAATCTCATGCACTTAATGTTTTGCTATTGAAATATTTGTTATTATAAAAATACTTCTTCTGTTTCTAGTGGAAAGAGCAACACTTAGAAGAAAGTATTCGCAAGTTGAAACTACAGGAAGTTGAAGTAGAACCAAGACTTCCTACCTACGACCAGTCATTACCCATTAGCACCGAAACTTTACGACTTCCATCATACGAACAGTCTGCATCGCCCATGAATGCAGAGACTTTAATCAACGAAGCAAAAGCAGAGAAGTTAAAAAACATGGAGGAGGTGTACCAAGCGAATTGTAAAGTTACAGAACTAGAGGCAAAGTAAGTTACGAAGTCATAAGTCTTTGTGTTTTTCGCTGAACTACAGAAAACCAGGGTAGTAAATGGGCCTCAGCTGTCAAAATGGGTGATTATAAAGGCATATATACAATCAGAAAATGCTCAGATCAGCTGCCCATCTGGGCAGTCTGATCAGGGCCTTTTTTTTGCTACAGCATGTTAAACCCTGAGGAATTTACATGCTTAAATTGAAAGCCTGAAGGATGAAAATATACCTTTGGTGCACAAGGCATTTCATTTGTGGGTCTCCAGAATAAATTTAGAAAAAGCATTATAAATTTTAAAATATATGTATTGTAAGTCCTCCAAAAGGTACAGGTTGCTTGTAACAAGATAGTTTCGTAATCATTTTAAAGCTTATAAACCTTAACATGCCTTATAAATTTTGTTTGGAAAACTTCAGTACTCAAGGCAGTGTTTCTCTTATATATTCCTGGGCTAGTTTTACTGTAATATCAGGATATTGTGACACAGGGTATGTGAAAATGAAGTCTAAACTGTCAAAGAATCAGAATATATTATGCTTTCCATGACACTGTTGCTCTTAGCCACCATTTCTTTTATGGCTTTTGTAATTTTTTTCAGGGTGAAGTCATTACAATCACAATTGTCAGAGAAAGAAGCAATGTTACGGGTATACCAGCGGTCACCTATGACACGTAGTAGCAGCGTTCACACAATCTACTGTACACCGCATCACTCTCCGAGGCCATCACTCATAGCAACAGGGTCACTTAGTCGTCAGAGCAGTCAAGATGCTTCACTGTTCATCAAACACAAAAAGACGGCCAGTTCAAGTGCTTTAGAGACGTCAAGTAAATTGTCACAAGATGACCTATTTCAGAAGATACAGGGTTTACAGACTGAGGTATATATTTGCCTACTTGTATTTTCTAACATGACCTTAGCAGGCTTCCATAGAAACAAACTGGAATTTATCCCACTTAGGCATTTGAGAACATGTACTAGGGTTCTCTTTTGACTTTTGAGAAAAGGAGTCCTGGAACTCTTTTGGAGAAACTATGAGTCCGGAAATTTGAATTTGATTTTTTGGAATATCGTTGGTCCCGTGAAGATGGGAGTCCTCGGGATGCCTAGTTTACCTTTCCCAGTGTGCCTTCTTTGAAGACAGAACAGGAGTAAAAAAAAAATGAAAATGACCCAACGCATTTACTTGATTTTCAGTTCATGTGTAAATACTTCCCTTTTTAGCATAAAGTTGCAGTGTCATCCATTGTCATGAAGTCGTCCATCATCATAATAACCTAATTATCATTTTTTACGTGCCAAAGGTTTAATAATTATTGAAGACATATTTGCTGTTGTGATTATTATAAATGATAATAAGTTTGATTTGATTTACAGTGTTTGAAAATATAATTCTGTTTTCTTTTTCAGTCGAAGAGTAGTTCAGATACTGAAGATGCCTCAGACAAGTCAATATGGCAGGTGTAGCCTTGACCTTACAATGGGTACATGGCAACAAGAATTACCATGGCAACAGCCAGTGTTGTCAGAATTTACCGTTGGCAGTAACTGCCAGCTACAAAGGTGCTAAACAAGGGTTGGTACTGGTTGGAGTGGTTACTCAGGCTAGTCAGTTGCTAGGCAACAAAGATGGCAGCTACAATTGCTTTAAACGGTTGCTAGGCAGGAGCTGCAGGTTTCCTTGGTTTTGTAGTTGGTGAACAACGACTGAAGCAACAGTGGAAGGGTTGGAATCATCTGTTTATAGATCGATGAGAGACTGGTTAGTGGAAGAAAGACGGTTTTACATCCTGTCAAATGATGAAGGGCTTTCAGGGCTTCGGCAAAGTATTTAGAAAAGCTGAATACATGGCTCTTCGGTTAAATATGGATGACATTTTATAGATATTTGCATTTGTTCATAAACATGCTTTATGGACATCGTAAAGAAAAGCAAAAATTGAGTTTCGAAGGTGGCATTAACATTGTCAAAATGTCAACACACATCTGACATTTCGTGAGAGTTGGACAAGAAACTAACAACAAGAACAGTGTGTTGATAAGAAACAAACAATAATTCATGAGTTGGTTTCCTCCTGATTGAGTTGGTGACAACAGTTTCGGTTGTTTGAGAAGAGGTTGTCTTTAGGTTTCGATGCAACTAGATGGATTTACTGATCCCCAAATGTCTTTCATGAAATGACCAGAAATCAAATTGAGGACTTGAGCTTTGGATAAGGGAGTTTTTTGACAGTGATTCTGAGTTAACTGAAATTGCTGTTAATTTTCATGGACCCATATGTCGTGACCCCTCATTTGAACTGCCTCACTGAGGCAGTTCAAATGAGGGGTCAAGACATGGGTTTTGTTTCACTTGCGACTATCAGATGTGAGACATAGGTATTACTGTCTGGCGTTGGTATTGGCACAAACTTTAGTAAAGTTTTATAGTTCAGCTCGTGACTGCACAAACAGGGAAGACACAACATTTCTCAGAATTCTTGTTATAGAGAAATCAGAAAAAATAAATCCCAATCCCAGAATTGTCGTCAGTATCCCCTCTTATCTAAAGCTCTGACTGAGGACACAATTTCTGTCTTCATAAGAGAGTTATATCAAAGACATGCCAATGCTCCAGATATCTAAATTTTGGGGTTTGAAAATTTTATTTTCCCTTTTTTTTTTTTTTCTTTTTTTTTTTAAATTTAACGGGATCTTAGTGGAATTGCTTAATGAAGAGGCAGTTCTAAAATCTTGTCTTTTTTAAACAATGCAAGTGACATCCCATAGCATTATCAGAAAAGTGGGGGGTAAATTTTCATCCCCAAAATTTTGGCTATTTGGGGCTGCTGTCTTCTTGCTGGAGAGTTTCAAGTCTTTCAGTCATTAATATCATGTGACTGGTAGGGATGAATTGTGAATGGATGGAGAGGTGAATAAAGAGCCATTTTGAAGGGGGGGGGGGGTCAGATTTCTCCTCATTTAAAAGAAAATATGATTGTAATTGTGGGATAAATTTTTATGTCACAACAAGTTCAAGTTCTTGAGTCTTTTTAAAACTGTTTCAATGAGGTATTTCTAATGAGGGACTAGAACATGTTTTTAGGTGTGATAACAATTACTAGAACTGGCCATTACTCTATTGTTAGCAGTGAATTCTATGTTTCTAATCAACTTGAAATCTCATCTTTGTATATGATATTTATAAATACATTGCAGATATAATGTACACCAAACAACAATGAGCAATTACAGATTTCTGTTATTGTATCAACTTTGCATTTTGCTGTGAGTCAAGGCAATAGATTTTGTTTTAATGAAGTTAATATTTGTTTCTTTTTGCACACTTTATACGAAACTGAACAGCATCAGTTGAAATTCTGTTGAAAAATATGTTGGTTAAGGAATGCTTGATTTTCAGCACAAACTTTGTACGAAACTGAACAAGATCCATTGAAAATGTTCAGTTGAAAATATGCACATGAGCACTGTGCACCACTGCACGTTGATTGCAAAAGTAGTTCTCAATTTCCTTTTTTACAACAAAATATGCATTTTATTCAAGTCTGAATTTAAAACTGTAGTTTCATGAAGTTTTGTATTTTGAGCCATATTAAATTTGATGTGTTTTGTGCATTCCACCTTGCTACGACAGAGATTTTACGACAAAATCTTACAATTTTCCACTGCAATTTGATCTGCTGTTAAAGGTTTTGTGCAAGTGGGTTTACCAGTTGTTTGACAGAATTTTCATGCACTTTTTTTTACCTTGCATATTATTTTACATGTAATAATGTGTTCAAAAATGTTATTTTTCAAATTAAGGCTCTGTGCTTCAGTGTAAAAGTTTAGAAAATCTTTTTTGTCACACAACTGTCCATGTGGGCATTAGTTCAACAGATAATTCTATGCTTTGTGACAGTTTTAAGTTTTTTGTGGACCTCTGTGGTTTTCCGCCAGGTTTTACAAATGGGCACAGCTTTTGTTACTTTGTGATTGCTCTTCTTCTCCCACAATGGAGTCTACTCCTAAAGGAAAGAATTTGCTCCTAGAGGAGCAAGTTCATTCCTGTAAGAGTCGACTGCCATGGAGAAGGGAGGCAAAAATGAAAATTGCAGAGTTGCTTTCCCTGAAATTGTACTTGGACAGTTATCTTAAATAGAATAATACAAAATTCTTTTTGTCATAAGGATCTGCATAAGGGCCAGGTTTTTAGTTCCCCTTATATTTGCTTAAACTTGTATGTTGTGAATCCCACATTAGAGTTCCACCATTATAATATGTTTGACATGATCATATGTTTCATCATAACAAAAGTGCAATACTCTATGGTGGTACTTTGAGAGTTACCTCCCTTGTCCAATTGTCAGCATTGCTAGTAACCATATTTATCAAGGGAAACAATCAAATTGTCTTTCTTGGCCAAGTTGGTTATTTATCTTTCAAGTTAAGGGAGAGAACTTTCTGATATCTCCATTAAATATATATATATATTGTTATGACGATGTTAATATTGTTTGGTGTAAATATAATACATATATATTTGCTAAGGTGCTGAAATGTATGATGTTATGTTTGGTATATATACGTTACCTCCTGTTTTAATGTGTTGGTTTAACCCTTAATGCGCCAAAAAGCAGACGACAAAATTTACATCTGCAGAATTTCAAAAAAATGTTTCGTCCAAGTGATATCATATTGAGAATTTGAACACTAGAGGGCAAACAGTGTAGATTCAGATGAGGTGGCTCATTATGAGCCACCTCATCTGGATCTACACTGTTTGCAAATTTAACTATTTTAATTTTTGTCGCTTTAACGGTTAAATGGAAGCCATGTGACAATTTCTGTTACCTGTTGTATCTGAATCAGGTCTTCGATGACTGACGGACAGACTGCCGTGTCTTGTATTGTTTCGTTTTAAACCTGTTTAAGCATACCTGATATGCTAATTCTCATATTGTCTTCCATGTTATACATAAGCATTATTTTGGTCTACTTGGTACGATTTTGAAATTGTTAAAATTTTATAAATTGACAGGATGGGGCATTGACCAGCAAAATATCACCGAAATGAGCTCTTTCTAATGGTGCTCCAGTTGCCACTTTTTTTCTCTCTTTTTTTTTGAAAAAAAGTTATATATTTTCTTACTTTCTACATTTCCACAAAATGATCTTGTGTATAAATTGGTTTAACATCACCAAATACTTTTATTGAGAACTTGTTTTGGAGAATTCCGATAAAAGAAAAAAAAAAACACAGTCAAGTTTCGTGTTGTATTAAGTTTGGGCTAAATTTGTGGCTATTATGGAGCACTTGGAATTGAGGCTGGCTTTGCTATTTCTGTTATTTTTCTACTCAATTTTCCATAATTGTTCAAATAGAAATCCCAGAGCAAACAGTGCAGATCAGTATCAGACTGCTCCTAAGGAGCAGTCTGAGCATGGGTCTGCACTGTTTGCCATTCGTCTGACTGTTTCACCAGGAATACTTTGGTATGTCAAATAAATTTGATCAAATTTGAAGATCCATGGAAGAAACGATTACAGAAAGAGCAGGGTGTATGAATACATTGGGTAAATACCGATACTTGAAGGACTATGCCTTACATATTGGTTGTTGATATTAAATAAATCAATAAAATAATTTAAAATAATTGTTGGTTTTGACTTTCTTGTCCTTAGATATATATACATGTACATCTCCTTGTTTTTCTGCCATTTTTACAAAGACAACTTTCGTTACATCCAGTTTGCTTCCTTAAACTTGGAAATACTGCCAAAATGGGTCAACTATAAATAAAAGAATTTTCCCCTGCAAGAGCAAATTCTATACTTTAAGACTTAGGAGCCCTGGTAGCTTCTTAGGTTAAGCACTGGCCTACAGATCCAGCGGTCCAGGGTTAGAGCCCAGCTGGAGGCGGATATCTTTCCAACATTAAACAGGGTGCCACTCATAAGTCAGAGGTCCTGGGTTCGAAACCCGGTCTGGCCACATACTTTCGTTTCTCCTTCCGCTGATTCAAGAAGGGCAGTTGTCAGTTACTGGCGAAAGTATGTGCACTTAGTACTGGTTAACCGCTTAGGAGGTCTAAGCCTGGCCAGGAATAGTGTGGTTAGGTTAACTGATCGGCCCGACATGACCATAGTTGTTTACCGTGGACGTTAAGCAACAAGTCAATCAATAAACAGGGTGCCACTGCACACAGCCTTTGATCATCACTTCCCATTGTCCTGATATGACTGAAATACTGTTGGAAAAGGATGTAAAAGTGCATCATCCATCCATATATTCTTTAAGGATGATTAAAAGGGGAGGTGAAAATGGCCACCCCCAAATGTGTACCCATGCAACTTAAAATTTGTATAGAGAAACTGCACTCTGTGCCAAAGTAAATGCCGTAAAACTCAAAGTGCTAGAGAAGACTGTAAACTTAAACTGCTGCAAGAGATGCTGTTTGATAGAAGTCAATTACTTGACATTCTAACATGACGTTAATGTTTTCCCCATTCAATGCAAAGGAAGCAGGGCGTGAGAAAATTTGTGATTATGCACTTTATAATGTTGAGACATGCCAATTTCACTCCTTGATGACGTCAAATGTAAATTTTTGCTTCTGCCGACGTCTGCCTTAAAAATAGTCCTTTAGAAAACATAATAATACTTGCAGTTTATTCTGTTTAATGGTCAAATAGAAATAATTTTTCTTTACCCGTGAATGCATGTTATCAGGCAGATATGAATATGAATTCACTTCAGCTTCACCGTCTTGAATTAATATTTCGTGATCTGCCCTCCAACATGTTAGTGATAATTCACGGGTAAGGAAAAATTATTTCTTGATTCAGCCAATTGTTCTAACATATTTATTCAGTTATGAGATAGTTTTCTTTCCCCTCCAGAAAAACAAAAAAAATTGAGATTGTCTTGGAACAGAAAACCATCATATTGCAGAACTTTACATGAGCCACAGCATGTGATTTCCAACAATGTGGCATTGGTGACAAGCAAAGGCTCTGATCAGACTGCACAGAAGTGCAGTCTGATCAGAGCCTTTGCTTGTCATAATAGCCATCTTTGGAAGTGACCCAACCCATAGAGCCAAAATGAGGTCTCTGATTACCCTGTATTAATGAGAAGGATGATCTGAATCACATGACAAAATTGCCACATTGTTGAAAATCACATGTTGCTCAGTCATATTTGGGGTCATTTTGGAGACAGAAAATACCCGTCTTATAGCCAAATAGTTTCTTGCACACCAGATAAGGATATCTGTGTGTTTCACCTGTACCTACAAATCTTATCTCACCCAGGACCGGATATATCACATGCATTTAATGCATTGGTTGTATAGGAGCTCAGGTAAATATGTCTAGTGACATAGTTTTTCAGACAATGATGTCATGAAAATTTTAACTTGACGTCACCATAATTATGCTACTTTGGGCATTAACTAAAAACCAACCATCCGTGATGAAAGAGCCAGCTTCTTTCAAAATAAATTAGAACCCTCTAAAATGCTAAAATAAAACATTTTTTAGGAACTTCCTCTTTCACAATAGAACATCATAAATAGAAAAGTATGGTACATGTACAAGGAAAATGAACTATTGATTGATTTTTTGCTAAACGTCCACGGTAAACAGCTATGGTCATGTCGGGATGGTCAGTTAACCTAACCACACGATTCCTGGGCAAGCTTAGACCTAAGCGGTTAACCAGTGGTAAATGCACTTACTTTTGCCAGTAACCGACAAATGCCCTTCTTGAATCAGCGGAAGGGAAAACGAAAGTATGTGGCCAGACTGGGTATTGAACCCAGGACCTCTGACTTAAGAGTCAGGTGCCCTACCGATTGCGCTACGTGGCCCAGCGAAAAAAAAAAAGAGGTGTGGATAGTAAAATCTGTCACGGGAGCACTGTTCAGCATCACTCTGCATGCATCATGAAACTTTAAGTGACCCTCATGATCCACACCTCATACCCATGAAAGGTACTCATAATCTATGATGAGTTAGGAATGAGACAAAGAAATCGCAGGCTCATTTTCAGACTATTTAGTACATGTATTATGCGAGACTTGCCTTGCATAAGACAAATAATCTGAAAACAAGCCTGAGATTTCAACCCCATCATTGGTTATATTTCTCACCCATTATATTTGATAAAATAAAGCCTTCACTGCTTAACTTTTGTTCAAGCCATCATTAGATACTTACAACTAATTTTCTATCAATAGTTCCATCCTGTTTATTTCACCTCGCCCTTGCATTTTACATTTCTGAAAGCTTACCAGGAATATACAATGGCATTTCCTGTACAGAAATTGCCGTTAATTTCATCTTCATGCAATTTAAATGACAGGTAACAATTGGAGCTCTTGAAATTAACATGATTGGCTATATAAAGCAATGACTGACAGATTAAGTCAGCCTTCATAGCTAAAATCTCAGTCGGCTTTAGAAAGGGATAGTCTTGTCCAATGGGTGAGAACACTAGATACAGTACATACCCTGTTAAAGTGAAAGGATTTATCCAAATTCAAAATTGGGAAAGTTCGTAACAGAAATTTGGATGGTAACTGTTAAGGAGGAATCCAGTGACTTCTCACTTGTCTATGGTTGCAGGGGTGTGGAAATACTAAGCCCAACTTGTCCTACTTGTCCCATTTCACTCTGAACAAGTGAGAAATGTCAGTTTACTTGCTTGGACAAGTATTCTAAGTGTCATCAGTTAGAGTATTTCTGAGATATTTTTCATTTTTTCTCATGAAAACATGTGGGTTCCTATAAAAATTGCCTCATCGAGGCAATTCTTACAGGTGCCCACAACATGTTTTAATTCAAAAGTTTGTGACAGTAAGCCCTTTTCACTTGGCCAATCAATATTTGTTTGGGCAAGTTAATTTTGACTATTTACTTGTCCATGGACAAGTAGAAGATTTTGGTATTTCCACAGCCCTGCTGGTTGACTTGGCACTTTTACATCGTCTCCAATATATCAGGACAAGCAGCTGTGTGCAACAAGGCACCATTTAGGTTAGGACAAAATTTTGCCAACAGGATTGGAAACGACAACCCTGTGACTCGCGGTCGGGAGCACTAACCCCTCATCTCCGCAGATACTTCACTATTCTATGGTCAGTCACCTAGAAATGCCAGAAATTGGGTGAGTGAGTGAACTCAGGTTTAACGTCCCACCAACAACGAGGTCATATGGAGACAGGACCTCGGTTTAAAGTCTCATCTGAAAGACCGGAGGAGCGGGGGATCGACCTTGCAACCCCTGGATTGGTAGTCCGGAGTGTTATCCACTACGCTACAGCCGCTCCTACAGAAATTGGGATCCAGGTCTATACAAAGAAAGTAAGCATTGAAAACTAAGTGCATATGATGCTAAAGACATTAATTTGACCTATAACGTGCGTATGTATTGGGACACCCAAAAATAATGGATTTTCCATTTGGGACAAATGGAAAATCTATTATTTTAAGTGTCCCAATACTTAAGCACATTAGGGTACTGTAGACTTATGCAGTCTCAATGCTCTTTTGAGCTCAAGTTTCGACCATAATGTGTCAATAGTGACACTATATACATGTATTATCAGACTACTATAATTATATGCAAACAATTTGCAGAATAGTATTTCTAGCTTGACATCTGCATCACATTTTAAAGTTTTACGACAAAGTTTTTTATGTGAAGGGTGAAACCACTGTCAGGCGAGCTATCCTGTACACAGAGAAGACTTGGTTATACTACTGCCGTGAGGCTGGGCTGAATATCTATAAAGGGAGGTAATCAGCACACAACAAAATTTACATAAAATTTTATTACATACGTTTTTTTTCCATTTTAGGTACAAGTTTATCAAAAACACAATCAATAGTCAACATCTGCTTCCAATAAGACAATACAAGATTGTCTCCCTCAACAGACAGTATATGTGAGCCACAACACGAGAAATCAACGAAGTTGTTGGGCGGCCAGCGCATACTCAAATCAGCCTGGGCATCTGCCCAGTCTGATTAGACTCTACAAAGCGCTTAAAAGGTAGCTAAGAGTCTAAGCTACCTCTATGCGGACAAGGAAGACTCTGATCTGACTTGGTGGATGCCCAGGCTGATCTGAGTTTTTGCAGGGTGCACGACCACTTTGTTGGTTTTCTTGTGTTGTGGCTCATGTATGGGAAAGAATATTTCACAATGGGAGTAAAGCCATGTAGGAATAGGAAAGTAAACACTCCCTATCGATCCTCATTACACTCTCCACCCCCCCCCCCCCCTCCCTGTCCCCTTTTCCGAAAATTATGTTGTACTGCATGAATTCCTGTTTGCTTCTCTGGATATGAGGTAGCTCTTTGAAACAGAATCATCTCTTAAAAGAAAGAATTTGCTCTTGAAAGAGCAAATTCTTTCCTTTAAGAGTTGACCCCTACTGAGAAGGGAGTCGAAAACTAGAGCTGCTTCCTCTGACAGTAGCTCCATTCTCTTTAATACCAGTACTGTTTATGTTGTTGTTTTATTGTTTAACGTCCACAGTAAACAGCTATGCTCATGTCGGGACGGCCAGTTACCCTAAGTGGTTAACCAGTGCTAAGTGCACATACTTTTGCTAGTAACTGACAACTGCCCTTCTTGAATCAGCAGAAGGAGAAACGAAAGTATGTGGCCGGACCGGGTATCGAACCCAGGACCTCTGGCTCTGGAGTCAGGCATGCTACTGACTGTGCTACGCGGCCCAGCCCGGTAATGTTTATCAGTGACTTATCAACTACACTTTAGACACCAAATAGTGCCCTCTTTGCAAAATGCAATGCCCTAAAGCTTTTCATAGGATTAATATGAGCAGCAACATGACAAAACCAACAATGTGGTTGTGCGCCCAGCGCAGACTCAGATCAGCCTGGGCATCTGCCCAGTCTGATCAGAGTCTTCGCTGTTCGCATGGAGGTAATTTAGACCCTTAGCTACCTTTTGAGCACTTAATGATGAGTCTGGTCACACTGGGCAGATGCCCAAGCTGATTTCAGTCCTTGCTGGTCGCACAACCACATTGTTGGTTTTTCGTGTCGCGGCTCATATGGTATTCTGCAAAAGGAATTCATTGCCTTCCTTTGCAAGAAATTTTAAAATATTTTACCAAGAAAAGCAATTGCCTCCCTTCATATGGTAGTTTAATCCTTAAAATTAACCCCCTTTGCAAAATAATTACTTCCCTTAGCCAGTAGCGGTTATGGAAAGAAATCAATGTTATGTCTAACAGTCCATCAATATTTTTCAAGCTACATTTGAGCGGTGACACGAGAAAACCAACAAAATGGCATATGCACCCAGCAAAGACTCAGATCAGCCTGGGCATTCGCCCAGTCCGATCAGAGTATTTGCTGTCTGCAACGAGGTAGGTTAAACCCTTAGCTACCCTTTGTGGGCAAAACGAAGACTCTGATCAGAATGGGAGGATGCCCAGGATGATCTGAGTCTTCGCTGGCACACATGCCACTTTGTTGGTTTTCTCGTGTTGTGGCTCATTTTTGAATTGCCATGTTATACTTTTTAAGATGTATGGGTACACTGCCATGTTTTCCTGCCATCTTTATAAAGGGGAGCAACTTCTTCGACTTCCTAGTTTATTCCTTGGATGATCAAGCTCTTCCAAAATGAGTCTACTTTTAGTGGAGCAAATTCTTCCCTTCGAGAGTTAACCAGCCAAAAAAGAGCATGGCACAGTTGCCTCACCAGAAAATGTATTCATCCTTCTAAATTAAATCCAAACCTTTGATAAAATGCTGGAACTGAAATCACGGGCAAATAATCAAGAACTAAGCTTAAAACAAGTTGAAGAACTTTCAGAGGATCTGACTTATAAGTGGTATATTATGTAATATGCGAGCCTACATAATTTTATCTTTGTGCTTTCAGTTTGTATAGTAAGTTCAGTCAAACTGTGCACCATTTTTATTATGGCATTACCCTGATGCTCTTAATAATTGAAACAACTAAAAACCGTTAATTTTCCTTGTGTCCCAAACAACTCCAGAAAGCTAGATCCATCATCCTAGAGGAGCAAATTCTTTCCTATAATAGCTGACCGCCATTTAGAATAGTGGAGAAAATAAAAATTGCAGAGTTGTTTCCCCTGGAAATGTACCCATTCACCTACCGTAAAAATTCTAAATATTGGGACACCAAAAATAATTACCATAATTGTCCTAAAATTGGAAGTTTGGTTTTACAGTGCAGTAATGTGTCCAAAAATGCAAATGGGATGGCAAATAGTGTAAACCCTGATCAGACTGCTCCAAGGAGCAGTCTGATCTGGGTTTGCACTATTTGCTAAGACCTAACTGTCCCAATATATATAGAGGTTTTATGGTAAGTACTTTCTGACATGCCTTCTTTCTGTCTGAGACCTGCACAAATTCATTGTACTTGACAGGAAAACTTAAACTTGTTGGCGTGTTGACAAACATTTTAAACCCTGATCAGACGGCTTGAGGTTAACATTGCTTATTTGGCAACTCATTCCAAATAAATGTGCTTTCACAACACATTTGTACAAACATTCTTTATTGAAGCACATTAGTAAAAACTTAACATCAGCTCATTAACAACTAGCAATATTTACAGTCCAGAGTCTGGTTTGTAAAAATTAATGACATTTTTAGTCAGAGACATCACATTTTCATATGAATTTCAGACAAAACTCTGCCACTTTTTGCCGATTCTCAAGAAAAATTTCTGCCAAAAAAAACAGGGATGCAAAACTCTTCCATTTTCTCAGCAAAAATTACCACATTTGATTTTTGTGTGCTAGAAGACTTAATGTATCATCAGAATTCCAGATAGGAAGGGGTAACAGGGATAATTCAGAGACAATTTTTCTTATTTCTCAATGAAAATATACATTGTGACCCTCATATGAACTGTCTCGGCAAGACAGTTCTAATGAGGGCAGAGCTCTAGATAAGAGGGGTATTTGACGATAATTGAGGGATAATTTTCTTTATTTCTCATTGAAACCATGTTGTGACCCCTCATCTGAACCGTCTCATCGAGACGGTTCAGATGAGGGGTCACAACATATGTGTTTATCCAGAATTAACAAAAATTATCCCTTATTATCACCAAATACTCCCTCTTATCTAAGGCTCTGAATAAGGGGTCTCAATATATGTTATGAAAAAAATCACAGAACTATCCGTTACTCATTCTTATATGGAGCTCTGATTCATTTCAACTGTTAAGCTAACACTGCTTTGAACAAGGCCCTGTACAATAAGAGTGGCTCCTGAGAAATGATATTTTTGGAAGTTCCACAAAAAGACATCTTGAGAATCTCATAAGATTCCTCTCAGTCTAACCAAGTCAATAAACGCTACAACAGCTGTTTTGTGTGGAAATAACAAGAATTCAGCAGAAGTTGGTGTCTTGCCTGTCTGCTAATTGTCACAAAATAAAACTAAACCAGAATAATTGACATAGGTTTATGCCGCTGCTGCAAAAAAAATACCGTATACAAGATGATATTCACGGTGTTCCATTTATCGCGGTATTTAGCGGTCACATAGAAACGGCAAATGTTAAAATCGTGAAATGATTTTGTGTTTCTTACAAAGTCTCTTCTGTAGATACAGTGTTCATATATTTTGTTTGTGTTTGCTTCTGTAATCGCTGGTACTTTTCACTTGAGCCAGTTTGTTCATTAACCCGCTGCGGCCCTGCCGCAGATTAATGAACAAACTTGTTCAAGTGAAAAAAGTAATTTTGCTTTACGCGCATGTCGCTCACTGCAAAAATTAAAAATCGCGAAAATTAATGTTTATGTTTTTGATCCTTAAATGCTAAAATCTGAACCCGAGAAAATTACAGTGCATACGGTAAATTTGTCTCGCATTCTGCTTGTCGCAAGCAAGACAAAAACATTTTATCCCCAAAAAAGTATTCTTATCTGGATCCTATGAAACAATCCTGAGCAAAAACACATTTTAACAAGAACTGACAGAATCTCTGTCCATCCCCAAGATGAGGCAATTACTGCAGTTATTCAGTTATAAGATGGGTTATTTCCCCTTCTAAAACAATGCCAAATATCTTGATCCATCTTACTAAACAATCCCAAAAATCTAGATCCATCTGACTATTTGTAGATCCATCTTACAGTGTTAGAAATAAGGCCCAGACAGAAACTTGCCCAGGGGACAACCTGAAATGAGTTTTAACATGCCCGCCAAGATTTCAACTTGCCCCCCCTGTACTTCATTGCAATTAAGCTGCTAACATGTCATTTTCTTCTGATTTCACATAGTAAACATAGTCCAAAAATGCTCTCCCTTTCTAAGACACCAAGCATGAGTTCATGAACTTCAGAGATAACTGACCATCTACAGTTTTGATCACAGCTGCCTAATCATTTTCACAGTGCTACTTTGACTGGGATTCTTTTTATTTTTCTCCTTCAAACACAATATTGGTAGGTTTCAAATCTCTCATGCAAAACTTCAAAAAAGACATGAAACAAAATTATTTTCCAGAATTTTATCTCCCAGAATTGAAGGTTGTCCAGGGGGCAACCTTCCAAGACTATCAACTTGCCCCCAGCAAATTTAACCCATGTCGGGCAAGTGGGCAATTGCTTATTTCTAACACTGATCTTACTAAACAATCCCAAAAATCTAGATCCATCTTACTAAACAATCTCAAAAATCTAGATCCATCTTAAAAGATGGATCTAGATATTTGGAAATGTTTTGGAAGATAGATCTAGATTTTTGGGATTGTTTCGGCAGAGAAAAATCTATCTCATAACCAAATTACGCAAGACTGATTTTCATATTTTGGGGTACTTTTGGCGATCAATCTTATACAGAACTCTAGATAAGAGGGGTATTTGATGATAATTGAGGGATAATTTATTTTATTTCTCATTGAAACCATATGTTGTGACCCCTCATCTGAACCGTCTCGAGAGACGATTCGGATGAGGGGTCACAACATACGTTTTTATGCTGAATTAACAAAAATTATCCTAATTATCACTAAATTATCACTAATTATCACTAAATACTCCCTCTTAACTAGAGTTCTGGTCTTATAGCTGAATAAATACAGTATAGTGAAATTACACAACATATAAGAGTAAGAAGCATGCCATGTTTTGTTTTTTTTTCTATATAAGACGAGCAGTTTCTATTACAGAATGACCAAAAATATCTTAACAGGTTGTGTGTAATTCTGCAATGAGATTGGGTATTCTCTTCCAAAACAATGTCAAATATCTAGATTCATCTTAAGATGGATCTAGATTTTTTTTGTGGTTTTTGAGGAAAAAATGCCTGTAATTAACATGGCATTATTAGTTAATCTGGACAGACATAAATAGGTCTTTAGGGCCAATGGTTCTACTGAAGTACTAAGATACAGTCTGAGATTTTTACAGACGGGCATAAAACAAACATGGTCAACTTTGAATCTTCAAGTGTATAGCAATAATTTAATTTAAGCTGACAACCGTAGCCTAACTTCTGTTATATACGAGGGTCATCCAATGAGTCCTGCAAACGGCCAGGTTTTAGGCAAATGATAATAAAAAACGAATCAAGCAATCAACATTCCTACATTGCATCTTCCCTTCTTTCAAGTAACAGATTTCCAGAAACGTCATGATCTTGCAATTGGTGTTGCTAAGCAGCTAAAGAATACTACCATTATGGGTGTGGCCGTGGCTTCTAGTTGTCTGTTTAAGATCCCCTAGCTTAGTGCAGAACGCTTTTAAAATATCTGAAGATGCTGGGAGGTATGGAAAATATTACTGAAGCATATACACGGTACCAAGGTTAAGATATTGCCGTCAGTCAAGATATTATTATTGGTCAAAGGAAGATCACCATGTTTTTCGGGCAGCTAAAATATCATATAAAATGAGTATATGAAGAAGAGGCTTTCACAGCAGATGAAGTGTTTCCTAAACTGCCATTAATTTGTTATCAAAGGATAGTTCCGAGATGCTGAAATATAGAAATCAGAGAATATATAAGCTTTGAGCCTAGTTTAATATCATTTGCAGCCGTAAGAAACCAGATGTTAACGTCAAAAACTTGAATTTTGCTAAAATTCTGTAATATTCTCTTGTTGCCTAGCAACCACATTTGTTTGGTAATGTGAAATGATAACTGTCTCTTATCTGAATTCTTAGATATAAGACAATTACTTTAGAACATGAATTCTTGTAATTTAAAAGAATTATAAAAATATATGCAGGAATTTTCTTCCCCTCGCCTCTTGTAAAAGACGTCGTGTTTGTGCAATTTTACCGCCGGTGTCCCTTACTCCTTTACATTAAAATCCGCCCATATCTGAGAAAGCAATATCACATGTATGATTTTTAGCACATACGTGTATTATATACATAAGCTGTTAATGGTATAATTTGAGTACCCTACCTCAATTAATAAAGCAGTAATGACAGCGTTTGCAAGACTTATTGGATGACCCTCGTAATTGCCTTCACACTTCAGCTGACAAATATTTTAGGAGATGGCTATTTCATAAGCATTGCGCTTACCATCAGATCCTACATTGTAATGATTTGTAAATTTATATATTTGTATTTAGCTTACTTGAATAAAATACTGTTTAAACCAAGTATTTTAACATTTTCTCAGAGCTCTAGATAAGAGAGGTATTTGATGATAATTGAGGGATAATTTTTTTTATTTCTCATAGAAACCATATGTTGTGACAACATATGTTTTTATGTAGAAATAACAAAAAATATCCATAATTATCACCAAATACTCCTTCTTATCTAGTGCTCTGAATTTTCTCAACTGCAACTTGGATTTCCCATATTGATTCAATTATAAGATGGAGATACATTTTCTCTCCAAAATGACTCCATATATTTCATTAATTCTGGTGTCCAATGTTTTTTCCCCATCCAAAAACGATCCCAAAATCTAGATCCCTTTTAAAAAATTTGTGGTAGTGGTATAGTGGATAACATACTAGACTACCAATCCAGATGTTCGATCCGCTGCTCCTACAGTCTTTTAGATGAGACTTTAAGTAAACCAAGGTCCCATCTCTGTGTGACCTATCAGTATGTGTTGAAGGGACAATGAACCCAGAGTTCACTCACTCACCCTCTTATTAATGGATCAAGATTTTGAGATATGTTTTAGAGGGAGATAACCCAATTTGTTTTAGAGGGAGATAACCCATCTTATAACAATATATAAGGTACTGCCAACCTTCCCTAACAATATTTCACCACAGAACCATAAATGACTGTAAAATGTTGACTGGCTATAAAGCACTGAATCAAGTATCCATTCACTCACAAACGGACAACTGGCTGTCCGAAACCTGACGAATCTGACAAGGAAGTCGGCTAGCTCTGGCTTATGGCTTTTTCTGCACAGTCAATTTATCCTGAGCTTTAATATTAAAAACACTCCAATTTCATCGGAATACTAACATGTGCAGAATTAATCAGAACTAAAGACAAGGTGGCTATTTGATGACAATTTCGAGATCATTTCCTTTATTTCTCCACATAAACATGTTGTAAACATTCATAGGCAGTTCTAATGAATGATTACAAAATGTTTTACGTAAAATTAGAAAAAAATCCCAAAGTTCTCATCAAATATTCCTCTTCTCTGAAGCTCTGTAGTCAGTTACAAAGGTAGATAACTCTAGTCTATCCCTAGATAAGCTGATGTTATACAGTTGTACTCTTTGGTTGCACTTGAGGTTTTGCATATTCTACAAATTCGTCTATTAAAACAGGCCAAGCACCTGAAAAGGAAATTTAAAACATTAGACAAAACATCAAAGTTGTATCAGTACAAAGTCATGTTTGTCTGCCAATTTTACAAAGGGAACCAACTTTTGAGACTTTCTGTTTGCTTTCCTGAATGCCAAAACCCTTCCAAGAAGGAATCTACTCTGAATGGAAATACAATACTGCTAGGAAGCAGACTTTTCCTCACTGAAAAGGGAGGCAAGTGAAAATAAGACAACAATGAAAATGGCAGAGTTGTTCCCCTGACAGAATATCTCTCTGTAAAGATAATTCTGGGATATTTTTTCCCTAGAAACACCTTTTTTTCGCATCGCAGACGCATATAATTTCAATATTGTTCCACATTTCACAAGATTTCATCGGTCAAATAAGGCGCATGTCAAAATTTAGCCAGCACTATCAAAGGCCAATGAATATTTAATCTTCGTTTTTTCCCGTCGCATGCACTGTAAATACCAGCACTCTGTCATATATTAATTCAAAATGTTTCTCTTATTTGTATTTATTTACTTTCGATTTAATACACACTTTAAAGATCGATTAGATTGTGAGCATCGGTGGTTCAGTGGTAGAATGCTCGCCTGCCATGCAAGTGGCCTGGGTTCGAAACCCGGCCGCTGCAATTTTTTTCTTTAAACTTTCCACGTTTTATTTTTTTCTGCTCTTTTTTGAATTTCAAATTGGATAACGCAATTTTGAGATAGGTCATTGTCGCTATCCAGTGTCAAAATTACGGTTGTGGGTGCCTACCTACATAGCTCACGTGAGTCATATTCACAGTGCTCCAGATAAGAAGGGGTAACAGAGATAATTCAGGGATAATTATGCATATATCTCCATAAAAACATATCATGTGACCCATCATTAGAACCGTCTCATCGAGACGGTTCTAATGAGGGGTCACAACATATGTTTTCGTTAATAAGAAAAATAAACTTTGAATTATCCTCAATACCCCCTCTTATCTGGAGCTCTGTATTCAGTAATATTATTGTCAACTCTTCAACTAGAGACATAATTATAACAAATCACACTTCCATTTCATCAGCGACGATTATCTTTTTTTAAACATTTTTCTTGTTGAAGTACTGTCAGTTAGTAAGTATTGTGATTCTGTATCACCAGGACAAAATATCACGATCCAAAAATGCATGAAGGATACTGCCTCGGCTTTATAAACTACTGTCTTAAGGACCCTCAGTAGTTCAGTAGGCTAAGTGCTGACTATTAATTCATATCAACTTTAAACAGGGTTCCATTGAACATAGAATTTCAATATCTTGATGCGAAAGAAATACTCTTGATGGGCGTACAAAAGCAAGTCATCCATCCAAATCTACCAACCTTCTTCATCATAATTTGTCATATCTTCGTTGATCATATTACAAAAGTCTAACAATAAATTCCATGTATCTTTTGGAATAGATCTTTTATGATGTTCCTGAAAATATACAAAATATCACATAAAAATGGAAAGTACAATGATTAAACAAAAAATGGTCATCATGATAATTTGAGCCGCAGCACGAGAAAACCAACAAAGTGGTTGTGCGCCCAGCGTAGACTCAGATCAGCCTGGGCATCTGCTCAGTCAAATCAGAGTCTTCGCTAAGCGCTTATAGGGTAGTTTAGGGTCTAAGGTATATCCCTGCGGATAGCAAAGACTCTGATTAGACTGGGCGGATGCCCAGGTTGATCTGTCTGCGCTGGGTGCACAACCACTTTGTTGGTTTTGTTGCGTCCCAGCTCATTTGTTTCTGCCTACTTAGCACAACATACTGCCTCTTATGTAAGCTTTGGCTCTGCATGCAAAAGTATGACAAGATTCAGTTACCTGACAAGTAGGCAGGATTTTCAGACAGTAATAAAGTTATTTTATTGTACAGAAAAAGTCTTATGTTCATAGAACTTGCTGTTATCAAAGCTGAAAATAAGTGAATCTGTGAAAAACAATGAGGCAACGCATATCTTTGCATCTATTAAGCCACTATATTTTTTAACTTAAAACAAAGCAATAACGTTGGACATGAAATTGAAATGATAACTGTCAGATGGACTAGCTATTTTTATAGCTTTCTCTCTCTCTCTACTACCAGCAAGTGAAAAATAGCTGAAAAAAAATATATTCTATAATTCCTACCATTTGGTTTCAGCAATTTGCTTTTGTAAATGTCGCAAACAGATAATGAAAGTCCAATCATCATATGACACTAAAAGGACATTTCATCAGCTTGAGAATTCACGTCAACTCAAAAATCACCAAGGCTTCCATCTCTGAAACACTGAGTCTAAGAAAAAAGTCACTTGCGTCTTTGTCTATGGGCAAAGCCAGCACCCATCAAATCATATGGTTATTATCTCAACATATCTCAAAAATCTCTACACGGTGAAGTATGACACAAGAGGAGAAACAAATATCTATAAATGTTTTCTTTTATCTGGAACAATCATGTTATTTCTTAAATATTTGTCATATACATAAAAAAAATCTCAACATAATGGCCATGGGTTCAGCCAGGCCCCGATCCAGATCACAATGTCTCTTTGGACAACTGGTGGGGCTTAAGGCTCCAAGAAACAGGCCATAAAAAGAGGTTCAGATAAAATAGAGAATCTGTTGAAAAATCAAGATAATATCATGTTTCCCTTTATATATATGTTATGCATCTCATTGGAATCGCCTCAGCAAGGCGATTCCATTGAGATGTCACAGCATATATTTCAACCTAATCTTACAGAATTTCATCTCAAATTATCATCAGGTGCTCCTTATTACCTACATTCCTGCATTATAGTTGACAAGGAGCTCCAGGTGGCTGGGCTTAAGCCCAAAAAACCATCCCTGGATCAAGGGCTGGCAGCACTGTTATTGGAAACACACATACATGTATAGCTTGCACGTACATGTAATATACAATACATGCTATCTGCAAAAAATGTCATGTTCAGTCCCAAACAATAATTTCTGTTTGCTTCTTTAGGGTAAAATAAGCTTTCAACATAGAATGACATGCATATTTTTTTTATTTACATTTAGAGTAACAAAATACTACAAATCAAATATCTACTGCAACCAACGTCCTTCTAAAGGTGATGGAAATTTGTTACGGTCAACTGTCAGATAAAATATTCCGTTGAAAAAACTGATTTCTTTTGATTCAATTATAACTTAGATAAAAGTCGCGGTAACTAGATTTGTGATGTCACAGCCTTGTTGTACTCTGCAAATCTCGCCAAACCAAAGTGACCGCCACTGAAGTTGTTAATAATGTAGCTTACAGGTACCGTTAACAATAATTTTTGTGACTAGGATCAACTGAGCAAATGCTACGAGGGTCATCCAATAAGTCTTGCAAACGCCGTCATTACTGCTTTATTAATTGAAGTAGGGTAATCAAATTATACCATTAACAGCTTACGTATATGATATACATATGTGCTAAAAATCGTACACATGACATTCCTTTGTCAGATATAGGAGGGTTTTGAATGCAAAAGTGTAAGCGATATCGGCGGTGAAATTGCACAAACATGACGTCTTTTACAAGAGGTGAGGGGAAGAAAATTCCTGCATATATGTTTATAATTCTTTCAAATTACAAGAATTCACGTTCTAAAGTTATCGCCTTATATTTAAGAACTCAGACAATTGTCACTTCACATTACCAGACAAATGTGGTTGCTAGGCAACAAGAGAATATTACAGAATTTTATCAAGATTCTAGTTCTTAATGTTTACCTCTGGTTTCTGAAGGCTGCAAACGATATTAAACAAGGCTTGAAGCTTATATTTTTTCTAATATCTGCATTTCAGCATCTCAGGACTAATCTTTGATAACAAATTAATGGCAGTTTAGGAAACACTTCAACTGCTGTGAAAGCCTCTTCTTCATATACTCATATTATATGATTTTAGCTGCCTGAAAAACATGGTGATCTTCCTTTAAACAATGATAATTATACAGGGTGTCCACAATTTGAGTAAAGCAAATTTCCCTGACATTTCCCTGACTTTTCCCAGACCAAAATCAAATTTCCCTGACTAACGTTTTTGTATTTTGCACGTAAAGTTCTGACATCTGTTGGCCTCCTCCTCCCCAACAGCCAACCCTTTCCACCTTTTACTTTACCAACTGTAATTGAATTACTCTTTATACACATATTTTATTTATTTTTTTTTCTTTTCTTTGAATTTATTTTCTTCTTTTTTTTCTACATACATATATGTACATGTATTTTCATTTTGGATGGGAGCTTGAAATTAAATGCATGTCATAATACAGGGAAATCTGTTGGCCTCCTCCTCCCCAACAGCCAACCCTTACCAGCTTTTTTACTACCAATTGTCATTGTAGTACTCTTTGTATTTTTTTTAATTGTTTCTGATTGTTTTTCTTTGATTTTGTTTTCTATTTTTCTTTTTCTACATACATGTACAAACAAGTACATGTTTTTACAAAAGTAATCTATACTGTTGGATGTGGTGCTTGAAATAAGATGCATGCCTAAAATGGACAAATATACAAGCTAACAAAATAAGCTTTATATCTCTTCATAAGTAAATGTATGCACTTCAAAATGAAATTGATATAAGTCTTTTTGGCCTCCAACTCTTATAAGTCTTTTTAGGCACTTCATAATTTTAATGATACATGTCTTTCTTATATCATTAAATTTTGAAGTGCCTAAAAGACATAATATCAATTTCATTTTGAAGAGCATACTTATGAAGAGATATAAATCTTATTAGGTTAGCTTGTATTTTGTCCATTTTGGCATGCTAATCCACAATGTCCTTATCCACAGAGTTAACTGAGCTACAAATCATAAAATAACTGGTCAGTCATACAAAAGATAGAATGAAATTTAACTAATAAAAGATAGAATGAAATTTAACTAATACAAACAATTAAGAATTTTTAGTTGCCACATATTAAAACATACATGTATATGTTTTACAGTAAGTTTGCAAAGCAATGCATAACACCGGTATTATGATACTAAATTATATCAGTTAGAAATGTTGTCTACTAATAATTTGTGGACATTTAGTGAGTAGAGTCATAGTGAAAGACTAAATAAACACGACAGAAGATGAAGTTATTTCAAAATTCCCTGACTTTTTGCTTAAATTCCAAAATTCCCTGACAAATTTCAAAATTCCCTGACAATTCCCTGACCTTGAAAAAATATTTTTTCCCTGACTTTTTCTCTGACCGTGGGCACCCTGTTATATCTGGACTGCCGGCAATATCTTAACCTTGCTACCATGTACATACTTCGGTATTATTTTCCGTATCTCCCAGCAATTTTCAGATATTTACAAGCGTTCTGAACTAAGCTAGGGGATCTTAAACAGACAACTAGGAGCCACCGCCGCACCCATAATTATAGTATTCTCCAGTTGCCTAGCAACGCCATTTGCAAGATCATGACGTTTCTGGAAATTGTTGACTGGAAAGAAGGGAACATGCCATGGAGGAATGTGGATTGTTTGATTAGTTTTAAATTATCATTTGCCTGAATATTGGCCGTTTGCAGGACTTATTGGATGACCCTCGTATGAAGAAATGACTTTGATCGTCTGTCTTTTTATTATTTTGAGATAACAGAACATTTCTGAACCTGCTCCAAAAACGACAGGTTGCAGTAGTGAATTGACACGTAGTATAAACATCTCAATTACAACTTACTTGCAAAAATTGACTCCATAAAGCTAAAAATTTAAATCTCCCAGAAAGCACTATATTCCAGTATGCTATAGCCATTTCTAGATCTGAAACAGATAATTTATCTTATTAATAGTTTGCACTGTGCATTAACACTGAGACAAGAATGGTATGAGCTACCAATTACGAATAAGATCAGACTTATCCATGAGAAGCAGTCAGAATTTGCAGTTGGCCAATCAGCCAACCATCTGATATGTCCCCCCGGCTGGGGCAAATAATTACAGCATTTAACTCTTCAGAACTTATCTTCACTGCAACTCATCTTAAGTGCCTTGTGACCATTGTAACATGTCTCCCAGTGCTTCAAGGAAGCGTACAATATTGATTTCCAGTTGAAATTAGAACACTGTTTAAGCCAGTGCCAGAGGACATGGGCAGTGTTGCATCAGAGCTCTAGATAGGAGGAGTATTTGATGAAAATTAAGGGATAATTTTTCTCATTACTCATTGAAACCATATGATGTGACCCCTCATCTGAACCGTCTTGTCGAGACGGTTCAGATGAGGGGTCACATCATATATTTTTATGCAGAAATAACATTAAATTATCCTTAATTATCACCAAATACTCCCACTTATCTAGAGATCTGCTGCATGCTTCATTACTAAACATGAACAGACTCAAACCAAGCATGCTATTATTGTTTCTTTGGTGTATTCCTTGTGTCCAAGGGGTCTAACTCTTCAGAACTTCTTCATTTTCAAAAATCTGAGCCTGTGTCAGTCTTCTTAGTTCATTATCGTAATGTGCGTATATATTGGGACACCTGAAAATAATGAATTTTCCATTTGGGACAAATGGAAAAAATTTTGTTTTAGGTGTCCAAATACTTAAGCACATTAGGATATATACATGTGGCTTCCTATTGAGCCATGAATTGTTGGAGAACAAGACTGATCAAACCACAAAATTTTCCCCATACATACATTGTCAAGATGCTGAAACACACCGGGTAGACGGCAATCGAAAACGCTCTTAACAATCGATTAACCGGATCAAAAACAGTGTCGCCAATTTGCAATTGAAAACGCTGTTTCTCACTGTTTTTGATCCGCGTTCATTGACTGCTTGAGCGTTTTCGATTGCCGCCTACCTGGTGTGCGAAAGAAAAACAAAAAGTTACCCTCTTCAAGCTCTGGGTCAAAGGACTGACAAGCGCTGTTGATGGAAATATGTTGCTTCAGCAACTGAATACATACTAATAAGCCAGATTATTGTAGGGAAATGCTGTATTAGGCTTTCAGCCTGTGGTACTAAACTTTTGATCTCTGGCATGTAAATTATCAATGCTGTTTTTTTATTTGTTTAAATTATCAACAGCAGCATCTCCTCAGTTAATTCTAATTAGACACACAAAAGCCAGGGTTTTGAGACACAATGAGCAAGAACACACTGGTCTGGCATTCAACACAGGTAACAAAGACAACGTACATGAAACTTGCTTGTTCTTCTCATCAGGATAAGTTTGTTTCAGAAGTATAGTCTCACGGACCATCCGACCCCCGACTCTTGAAATAGGAATCAAAAGTTTTACTGAATCGATATGCATAGCCAAGAAATGCTTGAAAACAATTTTTGGGCTACAACGACTAGGCAACAAATTGGTGTAGAAACTTATTCAAGCACTGTATTTATACTACACGTAATTTCTTCGAAAATCTGATCTGACTAAGAGGTATAACAAACTGCCAGGTCCGTAAGAATGATAGTTTGAAATTAATCCAAGAAGTATGAGAAAACAATCAAGTTTTAAAGTACGTTGCCTTTGTTGAATGCCAGACCAGTGTGAAGAAGATTTTCCTCCTGACATTAATATATGGACTGCCAACCTTACCTAATCCTTTTTGCCCTGGATTTTTAGCATAATTGAAAGTAAATTGATAAAAGTCTTTAAATTTTGAAGGTTCTCTAATCTCTTGTTCTAGTCCGGGACATTTCATCTTCAACTTGTCTACACTATCACATCTGGAAAAGAAATTACTAGACAAATCAAGTGTTTCAAAGTCAAAACAGAAGTTTTAAAACATGGATCGGAATGGAATAGATCTATAAGATAAGCTACAATCTTCGTTCCCCTTTAGAAGTCATCTTATTACATTTTTATATGACACATCTTAAAAAAAGAAACCTTTGCAAATGATGCCATCTACTCTGGATCCTCGAGAGAACCAACAAAGTGGTTGTGCACTCAGTGCACTCAGATCAGCCTGGACATCTGCCTAGGCTTAGCAGGATCTTTGCTAAGCGCTTAAAGAGTAGCTAAGGGTCTAAGCTACCTTCATGCGGACAGCGAAGACTCGGATCAGACTGGGCAGATTCCCCGGCTGATCGGAGTCTGCGTTGGGCACACAACCACTTTGTTGGTTTTCTTGTGTCCTCGCTCAATTTTATTTGCAATTTCAATCACCATTCTTCTAGATGAAAGACTTGCCGAAATTCTAACACAGAAAGGAGTAGTCAGGGTTTGAATCCCACTGGAGGCAGAATATCTCTGAGTACCATATTTATTTGGTATAAGAAGGGGTATCCCTTCTCTAGATTTATCCCAAATATCCAAATCAGTCTTAGGCCAAAAAAAAAATCTCTTGTTTCCGGTTACCCTACCGAGCTTATGTTTATGGGGCCTACTCAAACTTTTTTATGGCCTTGTGGGATTTTGAAGTCTATTTTAGGCTATTTTAAAGGACTTTTTTTATATTTTGCATACAAAAAAGTGTTTATAAAAAAAGTTTGCCTACCTACCGTCCCTAGAAATTTTGGAAACTTAACCGGAAACAGGACATTTTTTTTCTCTTGGCCTTATGGAATTCTGCTATGTTGTGGGTTTTCCCCTTCCAAAACAATCCCAAAGATCTAGATATATTTTATAGGACAGATCTAGATCTTTGGGACTGTTTTGGGAGGGAAATACTGTAATGACCCTAAATATTCGGACAGACATGTCTAAGCAAACATTGTAGACCCAGATCAAACTGCTCCTCAAGGAGCAGTTTGATCAGGGTCTACAACATTTGCCTTTCACTAAACATCATTTAGATGCATTAACATATGCAAAATCCACTTTCTAAGAAGTTCAGAACAATAACTGTCCAACTTCCGTGTGTCCAAAATGTTAGGGTCATTACGGTACCCCTGTCTTATAACTGAAGAAAAACAGGAGCAGAAAATGTCAGTTAGACAGTGCCATCATTTTAACTATTTTGACAGATAGGTCAAAGCAACCAGTGCAGATCCAGATCGGACTACCGTACTCTTCAAGGAGAAATCTGATCAGGATCCAAACTGTTTGCCATTCCATCTACATATTTTGGAGGCATTACTGCATTGTGGGGCAAATTAACTGCCCCAATTTTAGAAACATTTCAGTAATTGTTTTAGGTTTCCCAATTTTAGTAGATCCCACTTACTAGCAGAGCTCTAGATAAGAGGGAGTATTTGATGATAATTAAAGGTATTTTTTTTATTTCTCAATGAAACCATATGTTGTGACTCCTCGTCTGAACAGTCATGTCAAGACTAGACGAGACAGTTCAGATGAGGGGCCATGACATATGTTCTTATGGAGAATTAACAAAAATTGTCCCTAATTTTCACCAAATACTCTCTCTTATCTAGAGCTCTGACTTACCCTAAGTCTGTCATTCCTGACACAAATTCCTCTTTAGTAAATTCACATTGAGTTGCTGCTTTGAATTTCCATGCTATCAATAAAACTGTTCTTGATTCAGGATTCAAATTTAAATCCTCCAGAAATTTCATCACCCCATCCACAGTCATCTTGTCTTCTTCATGAGGATCTGTGCACAGAGAAAGGTATAAAGAGTCCAAAATTGCGTAATGTGGTTAAGTACTATTAGCAAACCCTAAACCATTTGTTTTCCAATTATTCCAAACGGAAAATTAATGGTTTTTAGGTGCCTCAATATCTAAGCACATTAGAGTATGGTAGGGTTTGCAGGATTAACTCATAGAATTTTTTTCTTATTTCTCAGTGGAAACGTATGCTGTAACCCATCATTAGAACCATCTTGGCAAAACCGGTCTAATGCTAAGTCACAACATATGTTTTCGTGCAGAAATATGGAAAATTATCCCTAAACTATCAATGCCTGTTACCGACGCTGTGGCCTTGAGACAGATTTTTGGCAGGTAATTCAACAAGACCTGTCTGTGTATATAGGAGCTCATCTGACAGTGCCTTGCCCATCACATATAAAAATTTATCCAAAACATGCAGTGCCAACACCTAAAACAGAGAATTAAATTATTTGAGAATTAATTATAGGTTTGAGAAAATCACACTTTTCCATTTTAAGAATCTCAGGTAGCATCCCACTTACAATTCGAGAGGAGCATGGCATACATTAAGTGAGATGACGTCATAGATCTTTTACCATAGCAACTACGGAATGACCAACTGTTGTGCTTAGTGCCTTTGCAGAATGATGCTTTGATGACATCAATTAGACATTATTATGAACGCTTAGATGCTCTGGAAAAATATATACGACGTCACTGGATGCGGAGCATGGCAAACCAACAATGTATGCCATGCTCCGGCAATTTTTCAATGACATTACCAATTGAATTCCTTTCAAAAAAATTCCAGATTTTCTCAATTCTGTCTTCTATGCAAATGATGAAGCAGATATCAAGGTGACAACAGCTCTTCCTGTAGTTTTGTACAGACCAGTAAAAACTAAAAATGCCAATTGTCTTCCTCAGTCTTGACATCTCCTCTCTGTAAGACAAACCCATCTTCGAAGTTTTATCAATAAATTCAACACTGTTTAGGAGTTATGATCCAGATACATCTTTATGGCTATGGCAGAGGATTTATACGGTACTGGACAACCACTATTGATTATTGGTATTACAGGTAGACTTCGGTATTTAGCATGAGTAGGAAAGACTATGGTACTGTTTTTTACCAGTAATATAACAATCTGCTAATGCACCATTGCTATATTCTAAAACGAAAGTAGCCGAAATCGGAAGTTGGACTACCGATCGGCTATTTTTATGCGTCCCGGAACGCAGCCAAGGAAATATTTTGCATCCTCTGGGAAAATTATGCGTCTAGGACGCAGGGGTAAAAAAATCACTGTATCTAAGCAGTGTAAGGCAGATATTATCAGTCTCCCTATTTGTATGTGGAAGTCGTTCTACTACCAAAAGGCTGTCACACTCATTAAGTTTCTGGCCTTATTCAACAGTAACTTAAAGAGAAACAGGACTTTTTTTTTTACACAATTTCACTAATTTTCGTTTTGATACTTAATGACGGGTTCGACGACTTACCGAAATAACCGGAATAGCCGAAATAACTACCGAAATACCGGAATAACCGACGATTTACCGAAATAACCTTAGAAAATACCAAAATAACCAATATTCATGTATAAAGTTGTCATTTTTATGAGATATTTATAATATTACTTTGTATTCATGACTATTGTTGATCATTTTTATTTCAAAAATATTATAATAAATAGGCTTAGTTAAGTTTAACTGTGTAAAATGGTGGTAAGATTTTGTGGGGCCGTTAGTCAGTAATGAAAACTCCATTCGGCTAAAACCATATTGTCAATACAATACAGGTTTGTTTTTCATTTTTTTCCGCTTCAAAATGTAACATCGTATGAATTTCAGAAATATGAGTTGGAATTTTCATTATTGTCCAGCTCTTGCGACGTGGACGCAGCCCCACTCGAAGACTGTAGTTAACTTATTCACTTAAATCATGAACAACAGCACTAGTTGAAAATAGGAAGAACGGTGTTAATAAAACAGCTAATAATTATATATATTTTTTAAACATGAACCGCGTCTCGAGAAAACTTTCCACATGACCAGCGCTAATGAAGACTCATCAGCCAAAATATGAATACAAGTTGATCACGTTCTTCTCTCTTCGCTGATGAGACCCACAGGTAATATATTCAATGTGCAAATAGTTTTACGAGGCCCGCTTCTTGCCAAAACTCGAATGAATTTTCATGGCTATGGCACATACGCACACATGCATTCACGCATTTTTTTGTATTTATTTCACTTTTTTTTTTTTTCAAAAAAAAGAAACAAACTTTCAATAAAGAAACAACCTATGGGCACAAAAAACTTAAACAACTATGTATCAACGCTTATCAAATCAGTGCTGTGACTCAATCAGCGTTGAAACTTGATATGACGTAATTTTAATGATTTGCGCCAAATGAAAAAATTCAGCATCTTAAAACAACACAGCAAAGTCATTATTTAAACACGTTTTTCAACCAGTGTCTTTGTAATTACAAGTTCAACACCGCGTAAACACGGCGTTAGGCTGTCTCTGTGATTTTATATAACATCGATTTCGTAGTTAAGCAAATATTGATGAAAACATAGTCAAAACTAAAGTTAAAACAATATTCACACATGAATCGAAAAACTACAGCATCTTAAAACTACACAGCAAAGTCATTATTTAAACACGTTTTTCAACCATCATTTCCGACTAAACACGGCGTTCGGCTGTCTCTGTGATTTTATACAACACCGATTTCTTAGTTAAGCAAATATTGGTAAACCCATGGTCAAAACTTAAATTAAAACAATATTCACGTATGGAAATAATTGAGTTCGACAAATGGAACAGCTCGCCAACGTCATATCAACCATGTGATCATGTACCGTCGGCACGTCGCTACTTTCTTAAGAATATTATACATGGGTATCCGCCAATTCTTCTACATGGTAACAACTCTAGCGGCAGTCTGTTTGCTTCCTGGACAACGCTACCTTTCCCGAGGGGTCTACTCATAAAGGAAAGAATTTGCTAGTGGGGAGCAAATTCTTTACTTCAAAAGTTGACGAATGTTGGAGAGGGTTCACGTACCGTTGATACGTCGCTGCTTTTTTAATTATTGTGAATGAGTACATCGCCATGTGCTTCAACCATTTTCCATCCATTTCAAGAGGGGCGCTGCTCGTGAAGAAAAGAATTTGCTAATATGGAAGCAAGTTCTTACCTTTACAGTCTACCGCTATTGAAAAGGGAGGTAATAAAATGAAAAAAAGTTGCTTCCCATGAAAAAATACCCATTCACCTTAAAACATAATCAAAGTTTTGTTCAAAACGAAGCTGTATTTACATAGCTAATACGGAAAAGTGTCATATCACAAAAAGGAACAAAGAAAGCTGCACGTGCCCCTCTATTTCTCTTACTCTGTTCATAATTGAGTGTGCAAGTGCGGACAGGAACGGCTCATATCAGCCGGCTCATTTGCGCAGTCTGATCAGATTCATTCATTTTCGCTTTGGTGTACACAATCGATGAAAAACTTTTACAAGCAGACTGCATTTTCAGGAAACAACTGTTAACGCACAAAACAATGAAACAAAGTTGAATCAACCCTGAAATGGGGTATACTTTCACGTGAATAATCTCTGTCGCTTTGATTGCCTTTCCTCTTGTTCTTTCCTTTAAGAGTATACCCTATTTGTAAAAATGGCGGAAACATCGAGGTGTTCTCATAAATTTACATTAACACCCTGACGTCGATACGACGTTGTTTCTGAGAAGTGCGCACAATTAATTGATAAATACGCAATCAAAGTCTTTTTATTTAGGGACTTTGTTTAGTTTAACCATATTCATTTTGAGAATAAATATGTTTAAACTTAACAAAGACTCCAAATAAACACGTGTCTCTCTTTTTGATATATTCGGCAATGGCACATAGTGAACACCATAACGTCGATACGACGTTGTTTCTGAGAAGTGCGCACAATTAAAGTATACATACACAATCAAAGTCTTTTTATTTAGGCACTTTGTTTAGTTTAACCATATTTATTTTGAGAATAAATATGTTACATCTGAACAAAGTCTCTAAATAAACTCGTGTCTCCGGGGTTTTTTATATATAATCGGCAATGGCACATAGTGAACGCTTTAAGTTTTAATATGAATGAGAAATTTACTAAGAAATTTTGTATGCGTGTTTGTGTGTTTGGGAGAGTGAGAGACAGAGAGAGAGGGGGCGGGGGTGGAGGGAGAGGCAGGCGACTCATTGTTCCATCCATTAAAACTGAAAAGAAGAACAACTGATGCAATACCTAACCACCGTTCCGTAAGTTCTCAGTTGTCAATTTGGCCGACAATTAAAGACGTGCTAATTTGATTAAAGGATTAGACTGATTGGTTTATACGATTATTGATTGCCTTTAATGACATTGTCACACGTAATCCATCTACTAAAAATTTACCATTTGACTGATATACCCTACCGATATCTTTTTGACATTTTCGGTTTAAGAAAAAAAAATAGTAATACCTGTAATGTTATGTTATATAAACACAAATAAATAATATTTGGATGCACTTTTTGTGTTAAAGTATGGCGGCGTTGATATGTGTGATCTTAGCATAATTTCCCATGCTATTTTATGCTCCTTTGCCTATCCCAAGCTCATATGTCTAAAAGATATATTGGCTATTTTTGGTATTTTCAAAAAAAGGATTGATTATTTTGGTATTTTCTTGGTTATTTCGGTGAATCACCGTATTTTCATAGTCATTATATATCAACTGTTTTCCACATTATGACAGCGGTGATATATATATTTTTGTTGGAAATTATAATGTCAAAAATATATATAACAAATAAATTTAAATAAAAGTGAAAATGGAATGGAATTAAAACATATACTCTTAATAATACAACTCGTCTATAGTTGGACATCGAATAGCTTGTACGGGTTTTCAAATTGTATACATTTAACGTTTTTTATATCCCCTCATGCCCATCATCTTTTTGAACCAAAAATATATATTTCATATTAAACAACCAAAAATGTATAGATTATGTACATGTGGGATAGGTATAGTGTATTTAAATGATACGGAATTCAAGTTTAAGGAAACCCGGGGACTTTGAAAAAAGGAAACATTATACCAGCTCAATCCCAAAAAAAGTTCTAATATAGTACAAGTCTAACGCAGTGAATAAATTTAGGGTAATAATCATTGAATTAGTATATTCTTAGTAAATTTTATGATAATTATGGTTATTTTGGTATTTTCTAAGGTTATTTCGGTAAATCGTCGGTTATTTCGGTATTTCGGTAGTTATTTCGGTATTTCGGTTATTCCGGTTATTTTGGTAAGTCGTCGTACCGCTTAATGACTATTAACAAGGACTTGTCAGTATTTATATTAATGGAACTGAATGTAATTCTATGTCGGGTTACTAGAATTACCGGAATCTACATTATTACCGGAATATACCGGAATACACCGGAATACACCAAAATTTTCATTTATAATTTCAAAATAAACTTAAATAGTGCCAGAATAAATGAAATAAGTACCATTTCCATAGAAGTATTAGCATTTTTTTATTGCTAGTGAGACTAAATGGACCAAGGTATGGGCATTGGACAGGTATCACTGTGCAGATTGCAAGCTGGTTTGGGTCTTTGTAGGGGTTAGTTACTTGCCAGCAATTACATGCAGCAAATATTAAATGACATATTTTAAATGAAATTACTTATATTCCGGTCAAAATAAAGTGTATTTCGGTAAACAAATATGTGTATTTTGGTATATTCCGGTAGATTCCGGTGTATTTTGGTATATTCCGGTAATTAAGTGTATTCCGGTATTTCTAGTAACCGCCATGTCTATGGAACTGAATGTAATTCTATGTCTTTACAAATAATGCAGGTCATTGCAGAAAGCCAGCACAAGGTGCCAGTGTCATGGATTCATGGTATGAACGAAAAACTGTTGAACGCACATTAAGCAAGTCACAAAGTGCCTGTAACATTGTAGTGACTCTAGCCAACAGATTTTTCTTTTCTTTGCGAGGGGGGTTTCTCTGAGATTCCAGCATCTCTGCATTTGATAACAACGAAAAGTGTATTTCACAAGAAGTGGGTGGGGTATAATTCTACAGAACTTTTCAGATGGAACTCTGACTCATTGTATAATACTAAGACCTTTGTATCTGTTCCATAGTGCTTCTATCCGTTTTCTGTCGACAGTAGCTCTTGATTCTGTGTTGTATTTATCTGGATTTTGGAAGTAATTGTCAACTGCGACATCAAGTTTCCAATCATGACAACCCAAACAGTGAATAGCAGTCTTTTCAACAGTTTGTGTGAAGGCGATAAACTGTCTAACCTTGTCCCTCTGTGAGCTTTTCAACTTGTGCTGTAATGTAAAAATAGTCGAACATACTATAGCTTCAATCTGAATAATCAAGTTACGACTAGTTGCCTACAAATCGAGTTTAAAAAGTTATAATTTTTACCATTTTCTACTATTTTCTCTTTACACGAAAGGTCAACTGTTGGTGCGCAGGTGCGTTGAACTTTCGGTACAGAGAAACACCGAAATGGACCGAAACGAAAGGAAATAATGGTGCCCCGAACTACAGTACTCTAGACTTTTTTTTGGAGACTGGGAGGTGTGTGCCCCCAGAATACGTGTCACACAGCCAACTGAGCCATTTCAACAGTTGTTTTACCCCCGCCAGGCACAGCCGGGGCACATAATATTTGGGTATATATTGTTTGGGCATGGCCTTAAATCCGTACGTGCGAACGTGCGGACATCATCATCATCATCATCATCATCATCATCTTCAGTAATTGCCTCCGTATTCTCGCAATGTGGTGGAGAGTACTCACGCGCCACGGATAAAAGAGGTATATATAACAGTAAAAACGGTTAAAAGGTTAAAAACAAGGCGTGGCAATCAGAAGGTGAGGGTGGCCAGCTGGTTCTGGAAGGCTTCCAGCGTTGTCTGGCTCACAGCAGTTTGAGGGTGTTGATTCCACAAGACGACGGTTCTTGGGAAGAAGCTCTGTTGGTAAATGGTGTTTGATGTCCGGATCTGGTAGAAGCGAGAGTCGTGGCCTCTAGTCATGCTAGTTGATGGGGTCAGGTATGGCTCTACTGGTATGTCAACTAGTTCATGTACAATACGGTACATCATGCTGAGTCTAGCAAGCCTCTGCGCTTTTGTAGAGTGTCCCAGCCAAGGTTCGCTGTCATCTCTGTGACACTGCTTGTGCGATGGTAGTCATTTGTCACGAATCTTGCTGCCCTTCTCAGGACCATCTCAATCTTGTGGTTGTCTGATTCTGTATGTGGTGCCCAGGATGTGGCGGCATACTCCACTATTGGTCGGACAAATGTCTTGTAGGCAGTCTCCTTTGCAGCTTGTGGTGCAGATCTGATGTTTCTCTTGAGGAAGCCCATTGTGGCGTTCGCCTTCTTGGTAACATTGTCTGCATGCCTGCTCCAGGATAGGTCACTGCTAATGGTCACTCCCAGGTATTTTGCCTCAGTTCTTATGGTCAGCTTCTGGTTGTGGATGAAATAGTCAAAACAAAAGGGAATCTTTCTGTTTGTGATGCGGATAACTTCGCACTTGTCTGCGTTGAAGGACATCTGCCACTTTTGTTCCCACTCTTGGAGTTTATCCAGATCTTCCTGAAGCTGATGACAGTCGGCGTTACTCTGTACCCTCCTATATAACAGGCTGTCATCGGCGAAGAGTTTGATCTCCGACTGGACGCATGCTGGCATGTAATTTATATAGGCCAGGAACAGGAGATGACCCAAGACTGTGCCTGGAGGGACACCTGATGTAACTGGGAAGGGTGATGACCTATAGCCTTCGATAATGACCTCTTGGGTTCTGGCAGACAGGAAGTCTTCTATCTAGATGAGGATGTTCCCGCGTACACCATAGTGATTCAGCTTGAGTAATAGCCGTTGGTGGGGCACACGGTCAAAGGCTTTGGAAAAGTCTAGGAGTATGGCGTCAATCTGCTGTTTGTCATTTAGTCCTCTGGCTAGGTCATCAATGGTGAGAATAAGTTGAGTCTCGCATGACCTGCGCTTTCGGAAACCATGTTGTCTGTCAGAGAGAATGTTATTTCGTTCAAGATGAGATATGATGCTGGTGTGGATGACATGCTCCAGGATTTTACAAACAATGGAGGTACGCGAGATTGGCCTGTAATTGGATGGGGATGAACGATTTCCCTTCTTGAAGACTGGAGTGACTAGGGCTGATTTCCAATCCAATGGGATCCTGCCACTGTCAATTGAGATCTGGAAGAGATGAGCCAGGCCAGGAGCTAATTCTTCTGCGGCTTCTTTCAGCAGTCTTCCAGGAATGTTATCAGGTTCAGTCGCTTTGTGGGCCTTGATGTCCTTAAGCAGCTTGAGAACACCTTTGATGTTGACCTTTATGGGGGGGGGGGGGGGGGGGGGCACACTGGGTGTTTGGCTCGGTCCGAGATCTGGTAGGTCTGACATGTCTTCTTGGGTGAAGACGGAACAGAATTGATCACCCATGATGTTGGCCTTGTTTAGACTGTCAGTGAAGGTGAGTCCTTCTTTCTTCAAGGGCGCAACACCTGTGCTGTCCTTCTTCCGGGATTTTATGAAGTTCCAAAAGCGCTTTGGGTTCTTGATGTCGTTCGTCAACATGTCATTTGTGTAATGGTCATGTGTTTCACGGCAGGTCTTTTGGGCTTGTTTCTTAAGAGCCTTATACATTCATACATATGCAACAGCGTTAGATTCAGGCTAATAGTCCAGTCAAATTGTGGGAGAACCTAAAACAAATTGCAACAAAAAGTTTCTTTGCAGTAATAAACTCCTAAGACCTACATTTTTAACATACTAAAAGTAGGACAAAATCGGAGAATGCGAAGCTTGATATTTTCATATGTCTTGTTTTCGAAGGATTTAAACCACTGCACAGCTACGTTTGGTCGGAAAGCCACTTCTAAACATCATTTCTAGACAAGTTAAATCCATAGAAGTCGTTGATGAAGCAGTTATATACTGTTCTTTAGCTTTTGCCTACCATTAAATTTGCTGATTATGCATAATCGGTCGATCATATAGTATATTACTATTGGTTTACCCCAACCACCAGTGCAAATTTTGCTTTTACCATAACCTCTATTCAGATGGAAAATATGGATGGTAATGAAGATAGTAAACAGAATCAATGTTTTTAAATGAAGACTGTGACAGAACAATAGAAGAAAACAGCTTGATGTAATTCCTGTTTTTCAAATGATGGAACATCTGAGAGTGTTGTTTTGTTGCTTCACGTCCACGGTAACGGCCATGGTCATGTCGGGACGGTCAGTTAACCTTAGGACACTATTCTTAGGGCAGCTTAGACCTCCTATGCGGTTAAGCAGTACTAAGTGCACATACTTTCGCCAAAAACTGACAACTGTCCTTCTTGAATCAGCAGAAGGAGAAACGGAAGTAGCGAACACAGGACCTCTGGCTCTTGAGTCAGACGCGCTATCGACTGTACTATGTTGCCTGGCTAAATACTTCATGTGTTGAAAGGGTAATCCACTAGAGGGTTAAATGAGCAGATAACTTGGACATGCTGTGGGATATTAGGTGATGACCTCCATGACATTTTTGCATTCACAAATGGTAAAATATTTACTTTTCTGGTTCAAAATTTACAAATCATACCTCCTTCCCGCCTAACAGCCACCTCCCCACCCCACCCACTCCTCTGGAAAGAAGTCATTGTTTTAGCTCGCCTTAACAACCTTCAGGAAGAGCTGTTGTTGTCACCCCGGTGTCGGCCTCTGCGTTTGCACTCGCATCCATGTCCACCTTTTGGGTTTATAGGTTATATCAAAACACCCATATCTCTTTAACCCATTGATAGCCTAAGTTGATACTTTCACTTATGCTAGATAATGGTCTTACGTTTTACACCATTGCCCCCTCTGTGACCTTGAGGTCAAAGTCATGGAATTGGAAATTTCATGTTAAACTATGGGATGTACTTTGAGTTTTTATCTCATCTGTCAAGGTGAGCTTAAAGTATAGCCTTGGTCCGTAGGCCGTCGTCGTCTTCCACACTTTAAAATATACCTCCAAAACCATCTGCTCAATTATGATCAAATTTTATGTGTAGCATTTTTGGGGTAGGGGATTGGCTGCAAAAGGTTAAAGGGCAGATCAGATTGGAAATCTGGTTGCCATGGCAACATAAAGCTGCAATAGACTTGTAATGGGAAAAACTTTTTCTTTTTTTCTTTTTCTCTGAAACCATGACGCCCAGAGCTTATATATTTAGTTTTTAGCAATGTTTTGGGGTCCCCTACATCACTCCTGCCAATCCATCCCCTGGGGTCCAAACTGGCCCCACCCTAGGGGCCCCCTGCTTTATATAGGGCTATATACGTGTAGCTAAAGAACCTTAAAAAATGTTCCACTATTAAACCATAAGGTCCAGAGCTTACGTATTTAGTATGTAGCAATGGTTAGTGGTCACGTACATAAATCCTGCCAACCATGCCTCTGGGGTCCAATTTTGCCACCCCCAGGGGTCATCAGCTCCCACAGAGTTATGACGTGAAAAACTTGAATAAATCCTCTTTTTTGAAACCATGAGGCCCAGAGCTGACATATTTAGCATGTAGCAGTGTTTAGTGGTCCTCTACATAAATCCGGCCAACCATGCCCCCTGGGGTCAAAACTGGCCCCATCCGGGGGTGGGGGGGTTATTGTTTATACAGGGCTATGTAGCTAAAGAACCTTCAAAAAGTTTCCTCTCTGAAACCATGAGGCTCAGAGCTAACATATTTAGTATTTAGCAATGGTTAGGGGTCACCTACATAAATCCTGCCAACCATGCCATTAGGGCCCAAGTGGCCACACCCCAGGAGCATTAGCTCCCATAGTCTTATGAAGTGAAAATCTTCTCTGTAACAATGAGGTCCAGAGCTTAAACATTTAGTATGTAGCCATGTTTAGTGGTCCCCTGCATAAATTCTGTCAACCATGCCCATGTGGTCCAAACTTGCCCCACCCCAGGGGTCATTTGTTAATATAGGGCTATATAGCTGAGAACCTACAAAAATCTTTTCTCTGAAACCATGAGGCACAGAGCTTACATATTATTTAGTATGTAGCAATGGTTAGCAATGGTTAGTGGTCACGTACATAAATCCTGCCGCCCATGCCCCTGGGATCCAAATTCCAAACTGCCCCCACCCCATTCCCCGAGATCAATCATTGGCTCCCATAGACTTATAATGGGAAAAACTTAAAAAAAAATCTTCTCTGAACCATGAGGCTCTGAGCTTATATATCTTTAGTATGTAGCAATGTTTAGTGTCCCATAACTCCTGCCAACCAAGCGCCTGGGGTCCAAACTGCCCCAACCCAGCGGGTCATTTAGTTATATAGAGCTATATCGCTAAAGTACCTTCAAAAATCTTCTTCTCCGATACCATGAGGCCCAGAGCTTACATATTTAGTATTTAGCAATGTTTAGTTGTCACGTACATAAATCCTGCCAACCATGCCTTGGGTCCAAATTGGCCACGCCTCAGGGGTCATTAGCTCCTATAGACTTATAATGGGGGAAAATCTTAAAAATCATCTTAAAAAATCATCTTAATTGATTAACTCCAATACTTCACAAGTATTCCAATCCCTTCAAAAGACCTGGAATGTATCCTAATATCTCTAAGTGCAATGCCAAGAGGTGTAATTGTTGTAAACATTTATGTACCAAATCTACCATTACATCATCTGTCAAAGGCAGAACATTTTCAGTCGTCAATAATTCTGAACTGGACTGTAAATCGACTGATCTGATATACGTTTTAACCTGAAAAACACAAAATTGCAACATGCAATATGTTGGACAAACTAGTCGTGCCCTTAAGAAACGATTTGGTGAACATTATCGTAGAATTAAAAATCCTAAAAAATTGATACTTTTCTTTATCAACATTTTAAACGTACAGGCCATTCTCCTGCTGACGTATCTATACAGCCAGCAGAGAAAATAATTTATGACACTAAATCATCCTCGCGTTTCCAAAATATAAAGAGACACGAGGTTGAATTAAAATGGATAAAATTGTTACAAACTGCATTTCCATTAGGGTTTAATGACAACATTTATCAAGAAGGTAATATTTCGAAAATGCCTAATTTTGATGTATTTTCTCTTTTTGATATTCCAAAACGCAAGCATAGAAGTCATGGTTTAAGAAAAAATGGTAACATAAAACGAAAAAATACTGCTGTTAAGAAAACCAATACTTCCCTTAAAATTTTTCGGAAATACTAAAAAACCAAGGTCAACATTCTATGCTCTCATTTTTATATTCTCTTCCGGTTTCTGTTAAATGCATTTTAGATAATGAGGCTAATAAGTTCTACGATAAGGGTCATCAACTGTACGAGGCCGCACTCCTGACAAGATGTTATACTCAACATGCTCTTCGTCCACTAATCGAATCTGAGATCAACCATAAAAGACATTTTCTCAAAATTACTTTTATAAATAAAGGAATTGATTTTATTGACCTACAAAGTATTTTTAAGGATCGGTCTGTAACTGCATCGATCCCGGATTATTTCGTGAATAAGGAGCCACCTATCATATGTTATAAATATAACAAACCAATTAGAAACACTATATTTAACTTTAATAAACTGGTCTCAGATCTTGATGTTCACACAAATACACCCGGTACATGAAATTGTATAGACTCCAAATTTATCTATCCTGCCGCTGGCCATGTCATTACAGGGAATCTTAATATTATTTCAGATTCAAGAATTCGTAACATTATTTCGAAGGGACCAAAATATAGATTTCCTAACTGTATTGATTTCAAAAAATGTAGGGAAGATATAGCCTGTTCTTTAACTGATTTTGGTGATCGATGGTGCAAGCGGGAACATGTTGAGTCTGATGCCTTAAAGGAATGGAAGGTGAACATTTTTAATGTAATAGATAAACGTATTAAATTCTATTCCCAAAACACAAATTTTTTGCCGCCTAAACCTAAATCAACATTCCGTCACCTGAAGTTGGGTATCCAGCAGTTTCATAGTAAGTACTTTCTGGTTCCAGCAGACAAGGCTGCAAATAACGTTGTCGTTGTTTGACGGTTACACTATATTAACACATTGAAACAAGAACTTGGCGGCACTAAGGCCTATGAAGAGACTTCAGAAGACGAAAAGTCTGTTGTCTTTAGGCACTGTAATGATATAGCCCTCAAGTTTTCTGTAAATGTAGAGGAACGGCAGGACAAGCTTCCTACGATGTACTGGTTACCTAAACTTCATAAACGACCATATAAAGCCAGGTTTATTGCTAATTCTAGTGCTTGTACCACTACTGAACTTTCCAAATTATTAACTACTTGCCTTACCGCTATCAAAATTCATGTAATTAGGTACTGTGAAAAAGTTTACGAACGGTCAGGAAAAAATTTGTTTTGGTCGATTAAAAATTCTACCGAGGTTCTTGATAAACTGAAGTCTAGAGGATATCGCGCGTCTAGTTTGTCTACATACGATTTTTCTACACTCTATACAACTTTGCCCCATAATTTAATAAAAAAGAAACTAATAAATTTAATTGAGACTACTTTTCAGAGAGAGGGTGCTCTTTATCTTGCTTGCAATGATAAACATGCTTTTTTTACTTCCGATGACCAAAAAAGGTTTAAAATGTGGTCTTGCCAAAATGTTTGTGATGCTTTAGTATATCTTCTAGATAACATTTTCATCAGATTCGGTACTAAGTTACACAGACAAATTATATGAATTCCGATGGGTACTAATTGCGCTCCTCTTGTAGCAGATTTGTTTCTATTTTGCTATGAAAGAGACTTTATGATGTCTCTTTCTGATGATACTCAAGCTCATGTCATTGAAGCATTCAACTCAACGTCTAGATACTTGGACGACCTTTTAAATATTGACAACCGTTATTTTGAAGAAATGGTTAGTCGAATTTATCCTGCTGAATTGCAGTTAAATAAAGCAAATACTTCTGATACCGAGGCCCCATTTTTGGATTTACATTTATCTATTTTAGATGGATTTGTTTCATCTAAAATTTATGCCAAACGCGATGATTTTGATTTCGACATTGTTAATTTTCCGTTTTTTGGATGGTGATGTTCCCCGCACCACTTCTTATGGTGTTTACATTTCTCAGCTTATTCGCTTCGCTAGGGTGTCTTGTCATCTGGCTGACTTCAATGTTCGTAATAAAAGTTTGACTGCCAAGCTTTTACAGCAGGGGTATCGGTATCATAAACTTCGGAAAGCTTTTTCTAAATTTTATCGTAGACACTTTGAATTGGTTTCTAAATATAATATAGGGTTAAGGTCACTTTTGCAATAAGGCCTATCGGAACCTGAATTTTATGGTGACTTAGTATATAAATTACGCAAAATCGTAGGGAAAACAGAATTTCCCGATCAATTTAAGAAAATTTTCATACGATTTAAACGCATTGGCTATAACATAGATGTAATGCGACAGTCTGCATGCTTAGTGGTTAACCCAATCACGGTTGACAACTTTGCTGTCCTCTTTAATTGCACGCCGGTGGGTCGGGGATCAGACTCTATGATAGCCCCTACATAAAGCTATATATTAGTTGGTTGGGGCCGGATGTTTGTCTGTTTCTTGGCCCACCGGGGTTCAACTGGTGGTCTTCTTTTGCTCCAGTACTCCAGTGGTGTTGCTGAGGCCCCAGGGATCTCCGGGTGTCTCAACACATTTTGGCTGTCGAGTCCTCATCCTTGCTTCATCACGGTCTTTTCTTGATCTTAAAATTTTGTTGACCGTGATGACTCTCTGATGAGTTAGGGGACCTCCATACGAACCGAACTACCAACTTATTGTGTGCACCGCAGCGGAGGGTGAGGGCGAAGGTTTGGGCCCAGTAAAACCGGTTTAAACCCCCCCCCCCCCCCCCCCCCCAGTAGTTATTACTGACCGTCCCAAGGAGGTACTTTTGTTGCGGTTGCATTTGTTTTATGTTCGGTGCTGTTTAATTTATTGTGTTCTCAGTTTAATTCTTCTATCATAAAAATAGAAAATAGGTAAAAATAATTGTTAAATGTTTTTCATATAATTTGCTTAGTCCGTTGTAACCCGTCTGTTGGTCTAAATTATTTAGTTCAATAAAGATAGCTGAGTTGCCATCTATTTGGGAAAGAGCTGCTGACTCGGCTTATCACTTGTAATTTATTGTTTGTTGGGATGTCTTTGTCAATCTTTCCCTTTGATGTTGGGGATAGGGTTTGGGATCTGATTCAGTCAGTTCCTGAAGTGTAGTTACTCTTTAAATTTCCCTGAAACCATAGGCTCATACCTTACATATTTAGTACGTAGCAATGTTTAGTGGTCCCCTTCATAAATCCTGCCGATGAGATTTACAAAGACTATTCATAAGTATGTTGCACTGTTTGTGTTATTATGCATGAAGTATTCTGCTCTTTGTGCCTTTGTTTTGGGCTTCTAATGCCTTCAGAGATTAGTATCCTAAATTGAAGCATGCTTATGCTAAGCAAAGTCATCAGTATGACATATTCTTGTTGCAGTTCAGTTACTGACCTTCAAAAATTCACTTCAGATTTTAAGGCAGAATAAAGTGGGTGGGGTAATTTATACCATTTTAAGACCTAGATGGCTTTACATTCAACAACAAAATGTGTCAGATTCAATTTTAAGCTTCGATCTAGATTCAATTCTGGCAGAGGCAGAATAGGTTCTTAGAAATAAAACTCACAGCAAAATCACTGTGTCCATTCGTGTACGCCTGTAAATGCGAGTTGGAGCAGTGTACGCCGAGTTAGAACACCTTCAGAGAATGCTCGCGGACGAGAGGTAAGTGTTTGTCATGTGTTTTAACAGCTAACTAAGGTATATGTCCCTCTCTTCTTGACAGTTTTCGTCTTAGACATCATCTACAGCCGCAGGTAAAGTTTCAAAGCACCCCCTCTTATAATAACACAAGAAACGTCGCAAATTCCAGCAGAACATGTCAAAATATTTACTATTGGTCTTAATTTGTACTAAATATACACAAACACTGTCTTCATTTACCAAAATAATAAAATGTAACAAGAAATGATCCAGTTGTGACCATCAGAACGAAGTCACAAAATGCAGATCGTAAAACTGAGAGAGCTGTTTGTATTTGTTTGCACCAGGGGTGTTGTCAAAGTGCACGCCGAGTTACAGGACCTGTGCACGCCGAGTTTAATCATTATTGACATAAGAGTGTACCGCGAGTTGGAGTACATAAACGCCAAGCTCAAAGACTAGTGACCAAACATGTACCATGATCTGTATACTAGTGACCAAACATGCACCATGCTCTGTATTTATGAGCCTTATTTGATACAGACCTGACATAAATAACAAATTTTGTACATGTTGAATGGAAATCGTCAATCTGAACGCTCTTCCACTGATAGTCAGAGAGTCAGAGTCAATAATGAAGCTCCATTTTGTGTTTAAGTACAGTGATAATACGAGAAAAAATAGACTGTTCCTGAAGAAAATTTCGAAGCATCCTAGCTAAAACAAGCAAGCACCAACCATTAACGCTGACTGAGCTGCGAGTAAAAAGGGTGCGTATCACATAGTGCAAAAGCAGTCTGCCCATGGTTATAAGCTTTATACCCTTAATCACATGCACAGGCTGATAAGTATGTTATAAGCTGCAGTCCCTTTTGACACAACTCATTTGGTATAACACCTAAGCACCCCCGCCCCGCCGCCCAACCATGTGGAGGGCTTTGTCTAGTGGATAATATTCGCCTTTCACGCAAAGTGTCGAAGGTTCGACTCCCACGGACGGCACATGTCCGATCCAGTTTTCCAGTAGATCAGAAAAATACACAGTTCTGAGCTGAAATAAGTGGCATTTGAGTCGCAGCTGGTGCTTACAGCGTCATTGAACGTCGGGGGTGCGTCCGTCTTATAAAACCGACAAAACTGTAAATGTGCACGCAGAACAGCAACACACACTGAGTCAATGTGGCTGAAATGGTTTTGTTACTAGGCGGTATGGTCTGCTTAAAACAAGAAAGAATGGGCAAACAACAAACAGGTGATCACTCCTTCAAGCCCAGTAAGAAGCACAAAACTTAAGCGGATGTAGTCGCTACTTTAAGGGCTTGCCTTTCTGCGCATGTGTATTCGGACACAATGTTAACACCCCTGCACATGCCTGCAACATAATTCTATCTGAGAGACCGTATCCCAGTTAACATATTTATCTCCTGTGCAGACGTACGGACAATTATATTCTATGAAAATATGCGGAGAGGCGAAAATTGGGACGGACACGAAAATGACTGAAAAGGGCTGCTTTTGAAGAATTGAGGGATCAGAGTGGCCCGACCTGGAGTAAAGCAAAGTAAATGTGGAACTATTCGCGTATCCACGCATCTGATTTAGAGAAGCGTCTGCCAATGAAGAGCGAATGAGAGAGATTTCAAAGCTATTTCAGTCAGAAAAGAGTCTTGCAAAAAAGTCAATAAATCATTGTCCTTTTCCTTAGCAGAACAATAACTTTCATTTTCTTTAGAAAATGATACTTTGCTTGGGTGAATGAATACACTAGCTATGTCATTTTCATGCTTTCTCCCCTTCGAAATTCTTGAATATGTGTCCCTTTGTACAATGATAAAAACAATCGCCTTAAGATGCCCTTTCAGGGGAAGCAACTCTGCCTCCCTTTTCGACATGGGTCAACTTTTTAAAGAAAAAATTTGCTCCGTTCTTAGCATTTATTTGCTTTAAGAGTAGAGCACCTTTTAGAAATGCTTCCTCATCTGGGAAAAACAAACAGAAAGTCGCGAAAGTAACTTCCCTATATTAAAGTGACGGAAAAACAGTGTAACCAGACTCCTTAATGTCCAGTTACATTAAGCTATTGACATACGTGCAGCAGCAAGATAATCAGAAACATTACGATGCATTTCAAATACAGTTTGTATATAAAGGGAGCAGACGTTGAACGTACTATATGGATGCACAAGTTGCGCTAAGTCTGCGCTGTTTGTTCATATATGGCACATGTATAGATTTCCATTCCTCTACATACGGACACAGATGGATTGATGGTATGACGACTTACGACCCTACGTCATTTTTAACAGTATTAGTCATATCAGGACCATGGGATGATGATAATAATGAAAGGCTGTGTAAAATTGAACCCTTCATCGAACCAGGGAGGTCTAGCTTAGCAGGCCAGCGCATAATATTCTAAGCTACCAGGGTTTCTACAGACACACCGTTCTGCATAAAACGGGCAGATGAGTAAAATATAAGTGAGAGTATTGTGTACAAACAGATATCTGGAAGACAAACAAAATGTAGATTCTTAATTATTTACAATATTCTCAATCATTCTGTCGAATTTACTAATAGAATGATTTTTCATACATGTAATCGGACAGCCAACAACAACTGACTGACTTTGGTATTTTATACACTATCAGTACAAAGCAATGTCAATAAATGCTCAGCTAGACAGCTGCAACTAAATTTAGTGGCATTTTTTTAAACCAAAACACACAGAGCAGTACTTTACTCCAACTAGGCGTACACCTTTTTTGACAAAAAAGCTTAAACTCGGCGTACATGGTTTCTCCAACTCGCCGTATTTTCGTTAATTATGTATTTGCAACTCGGCGTACGCTTCAGACGAGTACAGCCTGCCTACAAATGATTTCTATATTCAAAGCGGACAGGTTTTGACAAATTCATGTATTACAATAGCTTCAATATATATCTGCCTTACTAGCAAGGGCCCTATCAATCAAAAGATACATGTATTTGTTAAGAAATACTGAATTCTTTTTCAGTAATGGCATTCTCACTTGAAAGGATGTACTGATTTGGCTAAATATTCTGTAAATCGAACATTGCATTTACGTGAAACTATAGCCGTCTGAAAGGTTATTCAGTTATAGATACACTCATAATAGTTTATTACATGTAGATGATGAAAAGCCCTGGTAAATTAACTTACTTAATAGCCACGATGACATTTCCGAGACTTGTTTTCTTCTAACTCGGCGTACACTGCTCCAACTCGCATTTTTAGGCGTACACGAATGGACACATGTTATGTCATATAAAACATTACAAATAATTGGTATATTTAAGACGCAAATAGGCGCAAGTAAAAATGCAGAAAAAATATATTTTGCATTATCCGATTTTATCCTACTTTTGATATGTTATACGTGAATATTAGTCCTCAACAAAAATGCAAAAAAAGCTTTTGTTGCAATTTGTTTTGGGTTTTGGGAAAAAATCGCCAGTTTGCCTGGACTATAAGGTTTTGGATTAAGGATCTCTATCAGCTTGCTGTGATGCAAGTTTTGATTATAATATGTTGGCACGTGGTCACATAAAGTCTCACTATGCCTGCAGCAATTGCATCACAGAATCCTGTTACCTTGAGTTATATGCTTTGGTTAACTGACTGATTTGTCCCACCATTTTTAAGGTTAAGGTTTTGGATTACAGTTCTTCATTTGCTCCTTGGGTGATAACTTTGGTGTTAAATGGTTGCTTCTTGTTCAGACCGCATGATCTTGTTAGTGCAGCAGCAGCAAAGCATCCGTGCGGAATCCTGTACCCTTGACATTTATTCATAGTCCACATTATATCTCTAAGACTATTCTTAGTGTTGTTGAAATTGCATCATACATGGGATAATGGGTCATCGTGTCATTGCAAATAACTTCATACCACTTTTAGGTCACGCTGTTTTGTATTTTGTGGTTCATTGATTTTGTCTTGTGACCTAGGAGAGGAACTTTATAAGTACTAGTGTTTCCGTTCCGATCCTGTTATTTGTATTTTGTCAATGTTTATATGTCATGAATAGATTGAAATAAAATATGTTTAAACCAAATTCAATAATACATGAGCACTTATATAAGATCCTCTATTAAAAACGATAGGCAATGATCTGGAACTCCAATATCCCACCCTCAAAACCAAACGGAAAAGTATATACATAAACTAACAACAGTTCTAAAAAGATGCGCACGGTCAACCGAATGCATAGCTCTTTCACAGAAATACCCCAACTGAAAAAAAGAAAAGAAAAAACACTCACACAACAGATGAATGGAAACACCGACATGGTCAGCCAGAAAAAGTAACAGTAACATCTATTTTTACCTGTTTTATTTCTTAACAGAACGCAAAGTGGACAACTATACAGATGACCATATTACTAGAAGACCACATACAAGCGGATATATAAGAACGAGTGAGACTGAGGAACCACAAGATAAATACCGCCTTGGAACGGTCAGTAAAAGATAACATGTGCGAGGGGTGGGTAGGGGTTTTAACTAGTTTTACTGGATCCAAACCTACAGCTTCTGCAATGGTTCAAAACAAAAATTCAGTCAGCTGTTTCGTCCGCATGAAGGTTTGAATCATCATAGGAAACAAAACAAAAATCACGGATGAAAACTATGATGAGTCAAAGATGTGAGTATTCGACTGAAACAACGTATTACATGTGTGACAAAGTTATTGAAATACTGGAGCAACAGAATACCACCAGTTGAACAACGAATTGCCAAAAACTCAATGCATGCGATATCTTCTTGATTTTCCATGGTTTTGTCGTAGTAAAAGCCCTACAGAGCTTATGTTGCCAGGTTTGAATATTTGTTTACATGATTTTAAATAAAGTTTCTGTACCTGTATCTTTTATTTTTTGTATATTATTTAGGATAGCCTTGCGACCATCTGCTGGGAAAGAGAAGACCTCTTGTTTTTTTTTCTGTTTTTTTTTTTTTTTTTTTTTGTCGCTCATCTTGTTCTGCTTTGTGTGTCGTTTTCATTGTGTTCCTTTCCTATCAATCGGAGCACCGCTCGACCAATCACGGAATTGGCCGAGCGGTGTTCCGTTTGCCTTTGGAGCAGGGTATGGAAATCGATTGTGTGTGTTCCTGATCATTGCCTTCTCGTGTCGCGGCTCATCTGTCACAGAAAACAGGGACAGTGTCAATGTCACGCATTGCTGTCTCTTCAGTTATGAAATCAAGGATTAACTGGATAGCAACAATCACAAAAGAAGAATACTGTAGAGGTTATTTTTGATCCGGGCTGTTTCAGTTCTACTGCTTCATTATTTAGAAGAACGGTATATCAGCCAGTGCCAAAGTGGCCTGGGTTACTTGTACAAGAGTCGTCTGTATATGCTAGTGTTCACTGTATTAGCTCCTGTGCTGCCTTTTATCGGGTTTTCTACATTAATCCCTGACTCTGCCTCAGTTCTGTTCTGTTTCATTTCTCGTAACGACGTTCCCCAAGTGACTCAGTGGTACTTAACCATAGTTGCACACACATGGCGCTGAGTGTCCGTCAATGACTGCCTCCTAAGCGCTTGTTCTGTTTTGAGATGAGCCTCTAGATATGACTAGCATTCTGGTCTCTTCATAGACGAAACCCATTTCACACCCATTACTTTTCAGATTCAGATTCAGATTTGCAAAAGCTGAGGACGAGGGTTTGATCCTGTAAAACTAGTTTGAGCCCTCTAGTAATCTGTTATTGACTGTTGTGATTCCTAAATGTTACGTGTTCTTAAGTCCGCTTGTCTGTGATCTTCTAGCGATATGGTCACCTGCACAGCTGCCAACTTTGCTTTCTGTTTTACCTGTAATAGTGTTTCATTGGAAGCATATTGGTGAATATATTGTCTGACCCACTGAATTACAGGAACTTTGTTTTTTTCATCTGTGTATTGAGGCTTCATCTTCAATGTAAGAAATTGGCCTATTAGTTCAAGAACCAGTCACCTTCTTCTGTGAGAGCTTGTTGCCTTAGGGACAAGTTCCGGGACGTCTTAGGTCGGGCCCACTGTGGTTTAACTGGTAGGTTTTTTCGGCTCCGGAAATTCAATGTTGCTATTTCTGTGAGTCCTCGTGTTTGTTTTATCTTAGTTTTAATTTTGATTTCTGTGTTTCTGAGATATTACACCTTTGAGCAAGGAATCTTCCAAGCAAACCGAACAACCAAGAGTCTGATGAACCAAGGCAGAACAAAGGGCGATGGCTGGTCGACTGCAATCCGGTTTTATCCCCCCCCCCCTACCCCTCCCCTCCCAGTAGCTTCATTTCTGGCCGTCCCAAGGCGACACTTCTGCTTTGGTTCTTCATGGTTGTTTTAAATGTATTTGTTGCTATGTCTGTTATTCATATGTTGTTTGTGATGTGATGGGATATGGTTGTTCACATGGCTGCAGCTGATGATGTCTTTGGTGGTGACTAATTTTGTGTTGTCTTTTTGGTGTCTTGGGAGGGGTCTGGGATTGACTTGTGTTAGTACCTGAGAATTTTCCTACTTGCTTTTTCATTTATTATCGTGGTGGGACCGGGAATATTTTTCATGATTTACAAAATGTTTTCGACACTCCCAGTCTCACCATTTTTTCTGCCCCTACTCCACACACATAGTTAGGCAACAAAAAAGTATTTATGCCCCCTCCACCACCATCACCTCTCATACCCCTTCATACACACAATATTACCATTTTATGTCAGAATAAACCCAATCAAACCTACGGGTATGAAACACAAAGGACATTTTTTCCTATCTGATAGATTAATTTATTACACAGATAAATGGTCCCTATGTTTTTTTTCTGCATTTTTTCTGCACATGCTTATCTGATGCTGAAGCTCTATATTTAAAGCTGTTTATAATATTAAGTGTGGTCTGTGGCGCTCCTCCTGTCCCCCCCCCCCCCTCCCCCTCTAGCCCCCAGGATCTAGAGCAGTTTTGCAGGTGATAAGGCACCTGGAGATCTGAAATCACAAACGCAGGCATTGAATCTACATGTACTTGAGAACAAAATCATCTGACTGACATGAATTTTTGGACCATGGTATACTTGTATAGGCCTACTGTCCTACTTTGACAGAAGCAGTTCCAGTTCTAAATTGCTTGATTTCACAGAAGCAGAAATTGCTTGATTTAGTGTCGAAGTTACAGTAAGTAAATATTTTTTATCTGGACATGATGTGGTCAAATGTAAATGTTTTGTCGAACGATTGAAAGAATACAATTAGCCTCAAGGCCGTCGTCGCCGGTCCGGCAGGTCCGGCGAGCGCCGGACCACTTTTTTGGCCGAGTATGCTATCTGCAGCACCACATTTTTTCTTTGCAGCCGATTTTTCTTGTGAATAAATTTGGAAATTTGGAAAATCTTTCGTGCTGACTTGTGATTTTATTGAATCGCATCATCAAGAGTGCCGCAATTTATCGACGAAATTATCAATGACCCTCGTTGCTCGTGTCATCAATAAACCTGGTCAAGGTGTGAAAACATGCAGTCACACCATGCAAAACACTGCAGTTATTATAATGACACCTGCTTGATTAATTTCATAATCGTTAAGGGAATATTTTCAGTGAACGATTTATCAAAGACATGATAAACTATTTTGATCCAGAATGTATTAAAGAACTTCTTCGTTTTGATTTTTGTATGCCAACAAACAGTAAGAAAACAAAATACAGCGGCATGTTTTTTCTCGGCGCAACAGAAGAAAGTTTTAATCCCCTCAATATATTTTCTAATTATTCTAAGTCATAGAACATGTCGGGCGGCAAAGAATGTATAAAACATTCGGAATTTACATGTATGAGCATTTTAAGTCCTGAGACGGTACCGAAAGTTCCATGTCAATGCAATTATTCCATTATGGATATATACAAGTGCCGCCTGTTCCAAATTAGCCCAAGACTTTTCGGTTCCCACAACGTACATTTGGTGTAAAAAAGCCAGAGCAGAGAAGTTTTCAGCCGTCGTGGTTTGACAGTAGGCCGTGGCTTCGTTATGATGAAGCAAGAGATCTCGCGTTTTGTCATCTCTCACTGCCTCATCTGAAAATGTAGGAGTAATTGGGGTCTGGGGTGATTGGCCCCCAGAAGCTGAGATTTTTTTTTAATGAAGATTAAGGAAGAATTCGGACTCTTATCCCCATATGCAGAGCAAAACACATGCACCGCCTACTCCAAGGCTTAATGATTTTCAATCGCCCAAGCCCCTCCACCCCTGACACAGATACCACAGTATAAAAATTATAAAAATCCGACCCCTCCCCCCCCCTCCTCACCGTGTCCTTTGAATGTACGGGTCCCCCCCCCCCCCAAACACACACACACACTTGTACACACCACCCCACCCACGTCCCCATTGGTAATGAATAAATGACTGGCCCGGGATGATTAGTCCTCACTGCAAGTAAAATTTTATGTGTGTATTAAAATACCCTTCGGGTACACCACAGGTTTAGTCCACCAAATTATTACCCTTCAAGTGCCCCTGCAAATGTCAAAACAATTTTCCCACAATGCACCGCGTCACGATTTCCTTCAAAATATTCAAAATGGCGTGCGTCGACTAAAGGTGAGGTTAAAATTTAACAAATTAGGCACTTTTATGACTACTCTTATACCTCTTAGGCATTTTATGCAACGCACATTAAAAATTTATCTACATTAATCGATTCTGCAACGTTGAGGTCCCCAAATAGCAGCGTTTGAAGCATTACACAGCGAGAAATGTGACACGTATGGCATCAATTTTCTGAATGGTCTTTTCATAAATTTTGCTGATACTGAAAACAAGCAATAAAACATGCTTATCCCTTCTTGTATTTGAATGGGCACCATACTTCATCATGTTTGTAAGCAGGTAACTCAGCATGAAATGGTACCTTTGCTGGTCATTTCGGAATCTGCCTGTAGGTAGCCTTTTGAGTTGTGTGACCTATGTAATCAGTGCAATGTTGTGCAACATGGTATCAGGTACATGTTATTAAAGTGGAATTTTCGTGTGACAGGATGTTTTTATTCTATAATAACATTTTTAGATTCTGTAGCATGTCATTCCCATGGATTGTTTGCTTCCAGGAGGCGGCAAGAATTTGTAGGGATCATTTTCGGGCGAGATTTTGAGAGATTCGCTCAAAATTTTGATAAAAATCTCACCAAAATCTGTTCAATGGGAGAAAAATCTCGTGCAAATAATGCATTTCTACAATCGGGAGTACCAAAATTTTCACTGAGAATGGAAGATTTCTCGTGAAAAATGTCTAAATGAGATATTTTCTCTCAGAATATTCAGAGCCAGAATCCCTGAATTATTTGAAACATAAATTCTGTGGCAAAGTTTTTATTTTAATACAGAAAGTAGAGTGATTGGGTTTTATCTCCTCAATTTCACCAGCTTTTTTGTGTGCATTAACATGCAGTGGGGGAATTTGGTCAATTATTACCTGTTCTTGCTGTAATTGTTGTACGAAGCAGCCAACAGTTCCACAGTATGACAGTCACAGTGACTCTGTAGCAGGTGTGACATTCACAAGAAAGAAGTTGGTATTAGGCAGGTCAGCACTGAAGTTACCTTGAAACTTAAATGTCTACACCTTTCTGAAGGACCATCCACTGTACAAGTCAGTAGTGTAGAGATGTGTTGTGAACAACAGAAAGGTTGGCAGTAGACAGGTTGTCATCTGTCTAAGCCTTACGTCTACTTTTCCGAACCATTTTCGTTTCTTCCGGAGATATGTCTACTTTAAAGTGACTATGTCATACCTGTGTCACAGACTCTTAAAAAATCTCACGCCCGGGTCGAGGATCGAACCCGGGACCTTTCGATCTAAAGTCTCGCACTCTACCACGTCGCTATAAAAGCCGGCTTGTACCGCAAGGCAGTACAAGTGTATCTTATACCTAACCTATACCCTGTGACATTCTCCCCCTCCATATTGAATTCGTCCTCGAATTCTCAGGAGTTACAAGAATGACTGGAAATGAGACTTAAGGAGTTCTAATGCACATGTGGGTCATTTACGTTGGGCGCCATTTGTCACGGACTCTTAAAAAATCTCACGCCCGGGTCGAGGATCGAACCCGGGACCTTTCGATCTAAAGTCTCGCACTCTACCACGTCGCTATAAAAGCCGGCTTGTACCGCATGGCAGTACAAGTGTATCTTATACCTAACCTATACCCTGTGACACCTGTATAATTACTTGTCTACTTTCAAACTACTTTACTTTAATACTTAGGACAACTGATGATACAACCGTGTTCAGTGCCCTAATACCAGTCACCGGGTACTAATATTCAATTTATGATACCGGAATACTCCTGAAGGCCATTTTGTGAGCCAACATACATATTTCTTCCTTACTTTTGACATTGAACATTGTCCACATTTGATTTCTGGGACAGGTGTGCAGTGTACACCCCAGGCTTGCAGGGTAACCTCTGGGTCAGGATGCCTTTCCTCCAGTAACAATCTCAAGGATGGCACACTTTGTATTGTCATCCCGCCAAATAAGAGAAATAACAAACGGTATAAACCAGTCAGCCAATTTACGCTTCCTGCAGAGACTGTCCGTCATATTTGACTTCCGCCGAGACTGTCCACGATTTCTTGCTTCCTGCAGGGACTACTGTCCTTGAAAAATGGCTTCCTGCTGAGACTGTCTGCGTGACTCTGCTTCCTGCCGAGAGCCTCGGCAGGAAGCAGAATGATGCGGACAGTCTCTGCAGGAAGCCATTTATTCTGTACAGAAGTCTCAGCAGGAAGCAAGAGATTGCGGACAGTCTCGGCGGAAGCCAAATATGACAGACAGTCTCTGCAGGAAGCAAAAATTGGTGGACTGGTTTATACCCTGTGAATAAAGCACATTGAGGAGGAGCACTGGTAGCTCTTTGGGTTAAGCACTAGCCTGTGAAGCTATCAGTCTTGGTTTGAATCCTGCAGGAGGAGGAAACCTTTTCAGCTCAGCTGTAAACAGGGTTGAAAGGTTCTGTGTTGGGCACAACCTTCAGTATCACCCTTCCATTGGCTTGATATGACTGATTACCGTTGAAAGGGCCATAAAACCATGAGTTACTGATCCATTGTATGCTGGTGAGGCTCCCACTACCTCAGGGCTGAGAAATGTCGGAACTTTTACTTTTCTCTGTACATAGCCCCCAAGGCACCCTGCACTGTGGGCACAAAATGACTGATTATATCCCTGGTGTATGTCCCTTGCGCCAAGGACTGTGTTCGGTAGTTGGGGTCACTGTTACTGTGCCACCTATTTTGACAGCTAATCAAAAGCGCTGCACATGTACTGCACTGCAGGGACAACGTTAAGGTAAAACAACATATTTAAGTCCCCTATTCAGGGCAGTTCCTCGCCTTAAGGGTAGCAGGGGTTGCAAGTGATTGGTACATTATGAATGGCAAGGTTCGAAATAAGCAGCAGCAAGTGGAAAATTTGCCACCTAAAACTGCATTTGCCACAAACCTGCTTATAAAATGGGGTGGCAAAACATTGCTGCCTGTGAATTCTGTAGTGGAATAAGCTAACAGAGCTCCAGATAAGAAGGGGTAACAGAGATAATTCAGGGATAATTTTTCTTATTTCTAATCGAAAACATATGCTGTGACCCCTCATTAAAACTGTCTTGGCGAGACAGTTGCTCAAATTAAAGCAAATGACCAGCAAAAATAACTGTTTCCTCAGAAATTTAAAAAAGTCTGGGTCATCATGTATATTAAAACCTTTTAGTGGTGTTTGAAGTTATCAAGCACCTGTCAATATACCAACATGAGATTATTACAGAGAGCATCACGGTCCTCCAGATAAGAAGGCGTAACAAGGATAATTTTAGACTATTTTCCTTAATTCTTCATTAACATTAAGGACTCCTCATCAGAACCATCTCATTGAAATGGTTCTAATTAGGGGTCACAGCATTTGTTTTTATTGAGAAATAAGAAAAATTGTGTTAAAAATATCTTCAGAACACCACCTTATCTGGAGCCCTGGTCAGTGGGCACCTGATAAAAATTCGGTTTTTGCTCACAATTCTATGAAAATGTATTTTCTTTCTCAATTTTAAAATAAGAAGGGACACACAAAAATGGTACTTAGGGTGACAGCAATGCTGTAGATAAGAAGGGGTAACAAGGATAATTGTCCACATTTCGCCATAAAAACATGGTGAGACCTCTCATTAGAACCATCTAACTGATACAGTTCTATTAAATGAGGGTCACAAGGTATGTTTTTGTTGACAAATAAGAAAAAATATCACCAAGTAATCCTCCAAAAAAAAAAAAAAAAATAAATAAATAAATAAAGCAGAAAAAAAAAAAATTTATTTGGCGCTCTCTTTCATTTTTGCCTTCCTCCCAGTGGGGTCAGCTCACAAAAGAATTTGCTTCTGAGACAAAATTCTTTTTTTTTTTTTTTTTTTACATTTTGAAATTTATTTATTTCTAAATTATAGTACAGTACAACATTTCTGACTTATAATACAATATAAAGTAACATTTGAATTGATACAAGTCTACACAATTAGTTTATGCTAATATCTATCTAACCATAACGTGACTTATATTTAAACTAACCACACGGACACTCCTCTATTATAGAAATTGAATTTCCAACATTTCAAATCAGTGATCAGGGGCTGGGCCAGGTAACATAGAGAATTAGCCTAATAGTTATTCCTTCTTTAGTAAAAAAAAATAATATATAACAAATGCAGAACTGCATAACACATAGTGTCAAGAACCATCAGATGCCAGGTAGTTATACAAGCTTGACCATTTTCCTAAAAATATATCAAATTTATTTTTAATTCTTGCAATATACATCTCGTTTCGAAATTTTACTTTTAAAAATGACAAGAAACCCTGTAGTGTAAGAACGTCGCTAGAAAATTTTGTTTTATAAATATAGTATTTAACAATTATCGATATATAGTTTAATAATAATGACCCTGTCGATGAAAATAAAATAAACTTTTCATTTAATTCCAACCTTAAATTTGCTTCGTGCTGAAGCCATGCCTTTATGGTATTCCAAAACTGGGATGTCACCTCACAATGACAAAATAAATGGATAATACTTTCCGATTCATGTTTACAGTATGAACATAAATTCTTTCTTTTAAGAGTAGATACCTTTCTGGAAGGGTGAGGAAGTAACGTACCGGTAAGTTTAGGTCCCCCTGTGTAAAAAATGGCTGAACAAAAATGCAGGCGTATAACCAGCAAAGTCTCAGGCCAGCTGGTACATACAGGGCTGTGGCAATACTATAACTGACTTGTCCTACTTGTCCCGTTTCACTCTGGACAAGTGGGAAATGTGTTTTAATTCGAAACTTAATTGTGACAGTTAGCCAAAAACTGTCATCAAGTACAACTCCTTCTCTATTCTTTATCTATTATTCTTTCCTTATTTCATGTGTACCTTTTTCTGGGCAAGTAAATATTTGTTTGGACAAGTTAATTTTGTCTGTTTACTTGTCCATGGACAAGTAGAAAATTTCGTTATTTCCTTAGCCCTGGGTACATGGATCAGAGCCTTTATTGTTGAGTGTTCGCACGCATGATGTATAGACGCAAAGGAATCAACAGGCACAAAATGAAGGTCTGGCTAGACTGCACGGACTGGTTTCAGTCTACACTGTCTGTGACACGGCTGTAAATACACATTATCTACAATCCTATTCAACGCCCTCGGGGTATTGCATTCTACAAAAGCGGGGCATTACTTAGAGCCTAAAGTGCAGTAAATCAGCCACTGCCAAAATATCTCTAATAAGCAATTTAAAGTAGACGGGCAGACTTTTAGAGGAAGCAGCTTGATTATTTTTGCCTCCCTTCTGAAGTGGTCGACTCCTAAAGGAAAGAATTTGCTCCTAGAGTAGACCCCGTTTCAAAGAGCTACAGTATACTGAGAAGCAAACAGGAATGCATGCAAGTATAACATTATTTTTGGAAAAAAGACAGGGCGTTTATTAGAGCAGGGGCGTTTATTAGGATTAATACAGTATATGTTATTGTGGTCCTATGTGAGGCAGTTCTAATGTTGAGCTGTAGCATATCTTTTACGGTGTTGGGTAGAGCTGTGAAAAATTTAGGGTGTGAATTACCATTCGCTTGCATTTGCTACTAAAAAAATTTTTTATGAAGTTTTTCTTCATTTTTAGCTATGTCAAAATTTGTATAGTAAGGGTCGATGGCGTCCAAAAAGAATTTTCGCAACCCTGTAACCTTTGTGCACTGTATAAGCTGGACTTGCCTGTGGACTGATAAAGAAGATATATTGAAAGTTTGGCTATAGACTGGTAAATTGATAGCCATTATATATTAAAGGGTGATTGTGCAGAATTTGCTGAGATTAAAAGTGTGTTAATTGTAACAACACAAAAATTGCAAGGTGTATGCCTAAATAACACTGTACCATAAGTATTGTATTTATTTGGCCTTAAAAAGGGTTTGCCTCCAGTTTCCTGCCTCTAGAATGAACCCAAATATTAAATCAGGTGACTGAAATTCTGCTATAAGATGGGGGCTTCTCTTCCAAAACAATCCCAAAAATCTAGATCTGTCTTATAAGACAAGTCTAGATTTTTGGGATTGTTTTGGAATGGCAACCCACCATTTTATAATCAAAGAAATATGATACCATAAGCACTGGTACATTGGAACACCTTAAGGTGGATGGATACACTTTCAGGGGAAGCAACTATACCAGTTTCATTGTTGCTTCCCTTCTCAGTGGTGATAAGCTCTTAAAAGAAAGAATAAGCACCTGTTGGAGCAAATGCTTTCTTTTAAGAGTCACAGTCCCCATGACAGCCATCTAAGCAGGGTTTCCTTGCATAAGGGGGCAAACTGGAAGTCACGAAAATTGTCCCCCATTGTAAAAATGGCCGGGAGCCCCGATAGCTCATTGGGTTAACCACTGACCTGCTGATTTAGCAGTGCTGGGTTTGAATCCCTCCAAAGGCAGATATATTTCCAGCAGTAAACAGGGTTCCAGTGCACACAGCCTTTCATTATCACCCTTCCATCGTCCTGATATGACTGACATACTGTTGAAAAGGATGTAAAATTGCAAGTCGTCCATCCATCTCAGTGGGCCGTACAAAGTTTAACCTTTGTCAGCTGTCTGTCCATTAGTCTGTCCATTTGTTACTCTGTCCATTCCTCCGTAAGTTACTTTTGTATTAAAGTTTTGCATCAGTTTTTAAGCTCTCAGATATAGAATAAATATTTATTGAAAAATAGGGAAAAAAATAGGGAAAGAATAGCTCCAAGAGGTACAGGTAACCTTGTCTGAAGGTCTATGAATTTCTAATAAGAATGAAGGCATAATATAATTTATCTATAGCTTTGTGATGTTTGGCGAGGTCATGTTTAGGTCACCTGGATCAAGTGCAGCTGACTTTAGTGACCAGGTTTGCACTTCAAAACAATGTCACCCAAATATGTGTGGATATCAAGTGACACATTTTTCCTTCGCTTACATTTGAGACATGGGTCCAGCGAATTAGGACTTAAGCATACTATGAAATGCATTTGCGTCTCACCTGCTTTTGGGAAGTAACGATAATAGGTGTCCATTTTTTCATCAGTCAGTGTCTCTGCAGAGCTCCAGATAAGAGAGGGTATTCAGGATAATTCAAAGATAATTTTCTTACTTCTCGTCGAAAACATATGTTGTGACCCCTCATTAGAACCGTCTCAACAAGACGGTTCTAATGATGGGTCACAAAATATGTTTTTGTGGAGAAATATGGATAATCATCCCAAAATTATCCCTGTTACCCTTCTTATCTGGAGCACTGGACTCACTCAAACTATGATACCTCAGTGCTCCAGATAAGGAGGGGTAACCAGGATAATTAAGACATAGTTTCCAATTTTTCTTCATAAAAACTTATGTCGTGACCTATCATTAGAACAGTCTCGCCCAGACGGTTCTAATGAGGGGTCACAACATATGTTTTTGTTGAGAAATAAGAAAATGAATCCTTAAATTATCCCTGTTACCCCTTCTTATTTGAATCTATTCTGTTCCATCCCACAACCTTACTAGGTCTTTGGGGCACCACAGATGACTTAAAACAATCCCTTTCCACCTTGTCCTGTCTTCAGCTGCCCGAGTTGAGCTGGCAAAATCCATTCCTGTCCACTCCTTGATATTGTCTTCCCACCTCTTCTTCTGTCTACCTCTTCCTCTTTTTCCTTTCACTGTGCCCTGAAAAATTGTCTTTGCTAAACCAGAAGACCTTGAGACATGGCCAAACCACCTTAGTTTCCGTTTCTTGACCAAAGTAAGGAGTTCATCATATTCTCCAATGGCTGCTTGGATCTTCCTGCGAACCTCCTCATTGGTTATATGGTCCTTGTACGAAATGTTCTGTATCCTTTAGTAGCATCTCATCTCAAAGGCCTGCGTTCTTTTTAGCTCACCTGAGCCGAAGGCTCACAGGTGAGCTTATAGTATAGGCAGGCATCCGTCGTCCGTCGTCCGTCCGTCCGTCGTCCGTCCGTCAATATTTTCAAACGACATCTCCTCTGAAACTACAAGGCCCATTGTTACCAAATTTCATATATAGCATCTATAGGCAGGGGGAACCAATAATACTGTTTTTTATGCAAATCGTTTCAGAACTTTGGTTGCTATGGCAACTTAAAGTTTCCATTGACTTGTATGGGAAAAATTGAAAATTTGCATTTATTGCTATGTCACTGCAGATATTTTGACAAAATTTTTACAGAAATGATCCTTGAGTATTCCTCTATCAACCACATGAACTTTATGTAAATTGCACAATTTGGCTGGTTGCCATGGCAACCGAATGGTTAAAAAATAGAAAAAATATTAAAAAATCATCTCCTCAGAAACTATGCAATCAATAAAGCTCAAACTTCACAGAAAGGATCTTAGTACTAGCTTCTATAAAAGTACTGTTTTTCTTGGCAATTGCTCTAGCAGTTTGGTTGCTATGGGAACTGAAAGTTGCCAATGACTTATAATGGCAAAATGGAAAATTTGCATTTATTGCTATTTCACTGCAGATATTTTGACAAAACTTTTACAGAAATGTTCCTTGAGTATTCCTCTATCAACCACATGAAGTTAATGTAAATTGCACAATTTGGCTGGTTGCCATGGCAACCGAATGGTTAAAAAATAGTAAAAATATTCAAAAATCATCTCCTCAGAAACTATGCAACCAATAAAGCTCAAACTTCACAGAAAGGATCTTAGTACTAGCTTCTATAAAAGTACTGTTTTTCTTGGCAATTGCTCTAGCAGTTTGGTTGCTATGGGAACTGAAAGTTGCCAATGACTTATAATGGCAAAATGGAAAATTTGCATTTATTGCTATGTCACTGCAGATATTTTGACAAAACTTTTACAGAAATGTTCCTTGAGTATTCCCCTATCAACCACATGAACTTTATGTAAATTGCACAATTTGACTGGTTGCCATGGCACCGAATGGTTAAAAAAACAGAAAAAATATTCAAAAATCATCTCCTCAGAAACTATGCAACCAATAAAGCTCAAACTTCACAGAAAGGATCTTAGTACTAGCTTCTATAAAAGTACTGTTTTTCTTGGCAATTGCTCTAGCAGTTTGGTTGCTATGGGAACTGAAAGTTGCCATTGACTTATAATGGCAAAATGGAAAATTTGCATTTATTGCTATGCCACTGTGGATATTTTGACAAAACTTTCATAGAAATGTACCTTGAGTAATCTTTAACCAGCCATGTTAAATTTATGCAAATTGCGCAATTTGGCTGGTTGCCATTGCAACCGAATGGTTAAAAATAGAAAAATATTAAAAAATCATCTTCGCACAAACTGTGTGGCCCTATAAAGCTCAAACTTTACAGAAAGAACCTTAGTACTAGCCTCTATAGAATTATTGTTTTTCATGGCAATTGCTCCAGCAGTTTGGTTGCTATGGCAACAAAGAGTTTCCATTGACTTATAATGAGGAAAATGGAAATTGGCAATTTTTGCTGTCTAACTAACTGCAGTTATTTAAAAAAATTTCTACAGAAATGTTTCTTGAGTAGTCCTCTATGATTCATATGAATTTTCTCCAAATCCCTGAATTTGATTGGTTGGCATGGCAAATATAGTGTAAATTTCGAAAAAAAAAATCTTCTGCTCAGAAGCCATATAGGGGATGAAGCTGATATTGTGCAAACATGTTGATGACAGTAGTTTCTACATAAATTTTATTCTTTTTCTTCCAATCCCATAAGAACTTTGGTTGCTATGGCGACTTATAGTTTCCATTGACTCATAATAGGGAAAGTGAAGCCATGAGGGGGATGAAGCTGATACTAAGCATACATATTAATAATTTTAACCTCTACCTAAAGTATGTTTTATATTATCATTGCCCATGTGAATTTGTTGCTATGGCAACTTAAAGTTTCCATAGACTTATAATGAGGAAAGTGGACATTTGCTATTTATTTCTGTGTTACTGCAGATATTTTGACAAAAATTCACAGAAATGTTCCTGGAGTAGTCCTCTACCAGCCATATGAATTTTTCCCAATTACCCGATTTTGATTGGTTGCCATTGCAGCTGAAAGGCCAAATTTTCACTTTTTTTTTTTGCCAAAGATCTTCTGAGAAGCCATTAATGGGGGATAAAGCTTTTTTTTTTTTTCATAAATGTTTGTGATATTATCCTCTACATAAATGGTGTTTTTTATTGCTGTTGTGCATGGTGTTTTGTTGCTGTAACCTCAGTGCCTCAGAGCTCAGGTGAGCGATATAGGGCCATTGGCCCTCTGGTTTCTAACTCTGCTGTCAAGGTCCATGATTCACAGGCATACAGAAATATGGAAATGACAAGGGAGCGCATAAGTTTCACCTTTGATCCAAGAGATATATTGTTATCTCTCCAAACTGGTTTCAGCTTAGTAAGAGCTGAAGTGGCTTGTGCAATCCTTGAGAGAACCTCCTGTTTTGAGCCATCATCTGAGACAACTGCTCCAAGGTATTTGAAGCTGCTTACGGTACCCAGCTTCTGCCCTTTTACCTTGATCTCCCTCTGGATGCCGTCTGCGCTGTTTGTCATCAGTTTGGTCTTTTCAGCACTGATCTGCATCTTATACCTTGTGCAGGTTTGGTCGAGACTTTCAACTAGAGCTTCCAGTTCCTGCTCTTCCTCAGCTAGAGTGTCTATGTCATCGGCAAACCGCAGATTGGTAATGTTTCTGCCGCCTATGCTAACCTTTCCTTCATGTTCTTCCAGAGCATCAGACATGATCCGTTCGAGAAAAATGTTGAAGAGGGTGGGTGACAGAAGACATCCGTGTCTTACTCCAACTGTTGTTCTGAACCATTCTCCTGTGCTGCCATTTATCAGGACTGCACTTGTAGCCTTGTCGTATAGCTGCTCAATTGTGCGAACTAGATTTGCACTGATATTATACTTCCCCATGGTGGCCCATAAGGCTGCATGCCATACCCTGTCAAAGGCTATTTTGAAATCGATGAACACATGGTACAGATTCTGCTGATGTTGGAGATACTTTTCACACAGGATTCTAAGGTTGGTCCCTACATTCAACAAACTTGACATAATGTTGCACCTTAGAATGGTTCCCAATGTTGTTTTATTTGTTCCCTTTACTTGTATGTCATGCAGTCTTTTACTTTCAATATTGCATTGACCCTGACATTTCATGTCTCTGTAACTACACCTATCAAACTTGGTTCCTTGGTACAAAGTTTCTTCATTGGACACCCTTGAAGGGTAATCTATTTTCTATGCCCTTGACCAATACTGCATGCTCTGTTGACTGTGAAATTTACATCAGTCATGTTATCATTTGCATCAACCCTAGCAATTCAGTAATCTGCTTCCCTCATTGTCCTACAGTCATCAAACTTGGCATTTGGGTGGTCCTTTTAAAAGATGGTAGCTTTACTTTTTGTACTTGACCAATATTTTACACTCTGTTGACTCTGAACCAGCAATGCATCAGTTCAGTCTTACATTAACTCTTTAAGCATGAAATAGCAGAAGACAAAATTTACGTCTGCAAAAGTTAAAAAAATGCCTTGTCCAAGACATTTCATATTGAGAATTCAAAGACTAGAGGGCAAACAGTGTAGATCTAGATGAGCCGCCTCATCTGGATCTGCACTGTTTGCAAATTTTGCTAATTTTGTCACTGGGACTTCAAGAGTTTAGCCCATTTTTCTAAAATTTAGCAAGATGCCTAATTTCATATCTTATTCCTGCTAACTGATTACCTGTAAATTGGCCAGACTATCACTGTGAGAGTAGTACTAGTCCTGATGTCTTGGACCATTTACAATTATGGGGATCTGTCATGGCAGAAAGATGAGGAAAGGACACAAACGGTGTGCCGCTCCAACATGACAATGTCAGAGTGCTTACTTTGGCTACTTGCTGTTGAAGGAGTTGAGGCAGTGAAGAGTAATGAGTTCGGAGTTTTGTTTTCTGTCATGCTCACCAGACAAGATCCTCTTCCTAAACTTGAAAATGTAATGCGTGGATGATGCTTCCGGTCCATTACTGCCCTTCAGACAGCACTTGAGGGGTGGTTGTATGAACAACTCCTCTAAATTCTATCACAGCCAACTTTTGGCCATTAAACAGCATTAGGCAAAGTGCCTAGACATCAGTGGACTCAGTGCTTCAGATAAGAAGGGGTAACAGAGATAATTCAAGGATAATTTTGCATATTTCTCCATAAAAACATATTTTATGACCCATCATTAGAACCGCCTCGCCGAGACGGTTCTAATGAGTGGATGCAACCTTCATGACGCAAATGACCCTGTGGGTTGACGCGTCGTTAAATTTTAAATCATCATCATCATCATCATTCTAATGAGTGGTCATAACATACGTTTTCATTGAGAAATAAGAAAAATTATCTTCAAATTATCCTCATTACCCTCTCTTATCTGGAGCTCTGAAGTCTGTTCATGTAGGGAAAGAAAAAGAGAAGGATGATGGCAAGTAGGTTATTAAATGAATGGCTGCCATATTTTGAATCAGTGAATTTTCACATTGGGGGAAGGCACAGGATTGATAGAGTTTTGATAGCCCTGACCTAAGTTGTAATGTAGGGGCATAAAATAAATTGGTTAGATGTTGGTGACCTTGACCTTATTTGCAAGGTTGACATGTCAGCATTGCAAGTCCTCATTAAATGACATAGTGGGAAATGCTCTAATGGGAGAGGGCCAGGAGGCTTTTGTTTTTCTCAAAAAAACAGTTCTAGCTTTCTTTAAAATTTATATATGCCCCCATATCAGCCTCTTTAAAATCTTTAATCTCTCAGCCTCACTTTAAAGCTGCGTGATCCTGTGATCCTGTTCCTCTGATGCTATACAAGACCAATCATTAATATCTCAGTGTCTCCAAGCTTTATTATGTCCATACTAATCAATATTTGATTGGTAAATATAACATGGCGAAATTGTCACAGAGCCCACTGTAGCAGACATTGGAACTTCGGCCTACTAGGATTTCATTATTGAATCCATTACCGTATATTTCCTAAATATTGCAGTGCCTTAATCAATACTATACTTGGTAATTTTATATGCTAAGACTTGAAAAACATGATTTTTCTTGAAAATTGATGTCGGAATGGTAAACAGTGTAGACACTGATCAGACTGCTCCGTTCAAGCAGTCTGATCTGGGTCTACTCTGTTTCTCATGTGCTGTAGTCCAAGGGTATTGAGGCTTTACAGAAAGGTAGAATGTTTATTTATAGAGCAAAAGGGAAGCTGTGAGTGCAGATCCTACGCTAACACTCCTTTTCACGTCATTCTGTTGACTATTTTTACGCAAATCCAATAGTACTTTATTACAGAAATGTGATCATTTTTCTATAAAGTCTGTAGACACTAGCGCAACTCGATATACATGTGGCACTTAATTAAGGGTGATAATAATATTTACGAAGATGGATTCTGTTTCAGAACGTAAGAAAACTCAAGGTACGTTAGCTCGTGATATAGATAATCGGGGGCGGTACCGTTAGTAAAAGTGTCCAGTTTCTGTTTCACGTCTTCGACAGTTGCATGTCGCTGTGTGCAGTAGATTTCATTGATTATTTTCGGCTAATGCTGTAAATTGTGTAGGGTTATTATTAGCGAGGGTGGTATGTCGTTTAGTTGACATATGGTTCGAAAGAAGATAAAGAAGATTATCTTTTTCACGAAATTGGAAAATGAAAGTAAGAAAACGTAATGATAATGATGGACTGATATTTACTAGAATGGGTAAGGTGTTGTGAAATTGGGCATATATGTACATGTAAATATTTCTGTATGTTATTGAGCAATTCAAATAAAGGGAGGTCTTGTGTGGTGGGTGGGGGAGGTAGAGGTGGGATGGGGGTAGTTGGAGAATCTTGTAAAGGTATAGAGGTCTGGTTAAGAGAGGTATTTGCCGGGCAGCATAGGGCAGTTGGTAGTGAGTCTTACTCAAGAGCCAGAGGTTCCGGGTTCAGTACCCAGTGTGGCCACTTACTTTTGTTTCTCCTTCCACTGATTCAAGAAGGGCAGTTAATTGTCAGTTACTGGTGAAAGTATGTGCACTTAGTGCTGGTCAACGGCTTATGAGGTTTAAGCCTGTCTATGTTAACTGACCATCCTGACATGACCATAGCTGTTTACCATGGATGTTGAGCAACAAAACATCACAAAAGAGATATTGAAATAAAAATATTTGAATTGGCAAATAGCGTAGATCCTGATGAGGTGGCTCCATAATGAGTCAGCTCTGCTGGATCTACACTGTTTGTCATCTAGTCTTTGAATTCTCAGTATAATATAGTGAAACAAAATAGTTTTTGAAATTCTGCAGATACTTAAAGTTTGTTACCAAGCAGTTTTTGAAATCCTGCAGATGCTTATTTTGTTGTCTGCGCTTTTGATTGATTAAATTTGAAGTTACAGTTTGGTCATTCAAATTTACAGTGGCCTACTTTCGCAGAAGTAAGCATGTATGTGCAGTGAAAGCAAATTTTTGTCGTCCCAAATCAGGAATAAAGTGGAGGAGACCCACTTGTTCGTTCCATTCAATTCCATGTTTCAAACTCCGCTGATTATGATCCCATATTATAGCATGTGCAGTCAGCCAGTGCATATTTTCTGAGCATAATTAGCAGTCTTATCAGGGTCTTCACTGTTCACCCTCTAGTCGTTGAATTCTCAGTATGATATATAGCTTGTACCAACATTTTTTGAAACTTTGCAGATAATAATTTGGTTTTCTGCTGCTTTTGTGCTTTAAGGTTAAGATATTGGAATTATGAGGCTGATGTCCAGTCTGCCACTGACCTTGGCAAGCAGAAGCTTACAAAGTGTTGCATGACTCAGAGTGAGTGAATCATGCTTGGAATTGCAGATTGGAGAGAAAGCTACAGTACACGCAACGTGAAGACTTGATCTGACACGCTCTCGCGTGACACTTAAAATCGCGAGGAAGGGATTAAAATCCACGAGATTCTCTCGCAACTCTCACGCATTTCACACTAAACTTCCTCGCGTGTTTGAAAATCGCCACGTTCCACGCAAGAAAATTCCTCGCATCTCGCGTGAAATTCATAGAGTGATGTATGCGAGAAACTTTCTCGCATCACGCGTGGAATTTTGTCCAGGTAGGTACAATGTACATGTACAGTATTTATGCAAGTTTCTATACATATACCTTTACGATTCGCAATGCATTTTTTTTCGACGCTGATAACGGTTCAATTAATACATTGTAAGCGTGCGTGAATAACCTAATTGATCGCATCCTCAACGCAAGTATTGATTAAGGATGTGTTGATAAACAATCATGATCAGCGTAATTTTGTTGCAATTACGCAGCGAGTTAATTAGAGAGGCTTATGTTTGAAAGAATATTGTTAATAGGTTACTTAGTAGCAAAATTCTAGAATGATGACACAGACAAAAATTTTCGCTCAGCCGCCACCGATAATAGCCCAATCCATGTCAAAACAGTCACAAAGATCAAAGCGTTTCGATCGGCTTTTGAACTCAAAGCTATACCGATAGTGGCACGTGCCGAAATGTTTACTTATTAACCAATATAAACTTTCTGATGTAAGAGCTGTCAAGTTTCCATTAAAAGCGCACGCGACAACAATGACTTGATTAGCAAATGGGCTGTCTCAGAGGTGATTGACGTCCGCTTAACCACTCGCTGAAATATGCAAATTTGTAAACCTGTTGGTTTGACAGCTAAAAAAAAATACGTCACAGCTGCATCCTCTTTTCAAGAAATATAGAAAATATGATTTTGCGTCGTGGATCAATAGTCAAAGTGTTTGGATTTTAAAAATGCATCAAAATGAATGAAAAATAAGAGGTGAGAAGTTTGTTTTTTATTCCGATCTCCGCGTTGCAAAATCACATTATCTATATGAAAAAAGAAACTGATTCTGCTGCGCGAAAAATTCTCAAAGTATTCGGACTAATAAACATAATATATATGTATTCATATTTAGAGGTGACTGAACGCATTCAGGGCCTTTGCCGTAATAAAATGTGAAGACGGTAGCATTTGTTGAAATACGTAAACACAGCACGTTTATAGGTCAGTCTCGTGCCTTGACATCAAAGGACGCCGCTCAGAGCACAAAATGGTGAAAGGAATCTTATTCCATACGCTGATAGTAAATATGAAGATCAGCCTGCGCAGTATTGTATACTATGCGACAAACTGGTATGCTTTACGCGTCATAGCGTGAGCGGTTTATGCCGTCTATTTGTTCGGTTATTTCTGGAATGGCTGAAATTGCCGATCGTAATTTTTGCCGCTAAAAATTTTTTAGTCGGCGCCAAAAAAGACCAGTCGGTTGGAAACCGGAATCACAACTTTTTTTAGGCCCAAAGTAAAAATATAAATGAATTACCTGTACAACATATAATGACCTGTGAAATTGATAGGAATCGTTAATCCTTTCCACTCGAAAACACGCGTCACGCGTGATTAAGTTTGACGCCGATGACTCACCTGAGCATACATGGAGTTAATCCTTTCTCTCGACAGTTGCGTGTCTCGCGAGAAAAGAAATTGTTTTCTCGCGAGTTTAACGTCACGCATCTCGCGAGTGTCTCGCATCTCCCACGCATTTCACACGCAAAAACCCCACTAAACTTTCGTGGAAAAGATTAAAATTTCTCGCGAGAGCGTGTCTGATCAAGTCTCCACGTTGCGTGTACTGTATTTCAATCCTTAATGCACCAAAAGTTGTTGAATTTGCAAGCATTGTGCCAACCGTGAGGAGGTGGCTCATCATGAGCCGCCTCATCTGGGACTACACTTCATGCTCTCTAGTCTACAAACTCTTATAATGATGTAGTTTGGATTTGAATTTTTGCAGATGTTAATCTTCTTGTCTGCATTTTGGTGCTTTAAGGGTAACATGCTTTTCACAGATCAGACTGCATATCTTTGAATCCTTTTCCTTTATCATAAAACTAAATGGAAAGGCCAGAGTTATATGCTGTTGTATGCTATTTGAAGTGGCAGTCTGGAAAAAAGGTAGTTTGACCCATGCCACAGCCTTCTGGCCAGTTTTGTCACATGTAGGTGATTGAGTACACTTTCAGGGGAAGCAAATCTGTCATTTTCACTCTTTCTGCCTTTATTGTTAGTGGTTAACTCTTTAAAAAAAAACAACAAAAAACAATCTGCCCCTTATAGTATAGCCTAACCAGGATCTGCACTTTTTGCCTTTCTGTAAGCACTGCTCACATCACAATCAAATGTATTAAACTTTTAAGGACTCTTAAGTTATATACTTATTATAAAACTATTCCACACATTTTGGATTTATTTTTTCCCCCATTAAATTTTTATGAGGTTCAAGAGCATGCCGCAGAATCAGGGCTACAGAAATATGATTTTTTGTCTGTTCTGACCGAATTTGAGTTTGAAAAACTGATTCAGTTGGCAAAAGGCACATTTTTTCAGTCGGCATGACTCAATTTCCTGGATTTAGCCAAGTGTCATACCATTAATTGTCCATTTCTTTGCTTCGAAGGTTTGTTGTTGCTGCAATTATGTGAAGTTAAGTAAATCCTCATTTTTTTTGCATTTGTGAGGTGTTGAATTGTTTTGCATACCTTCTTTTGGATGAAAAGTCAGTAGTCAGTAGTTTTCGTGACTGTTTTGGATTGTGGAACACATGTTCGTATGACGTCATCTGCCATGTGGACCGATTTGGATTTCAAAATTTCTGTAGCCCTGCTCAGAATGTCTCAGTGCTTTAGTCAAGGACTTAACATTGTGTTGGTTGCCTCTTTTTAAGGATGGAATGGCCCTTTGAGACAGTATTTCAGTCTAGAGAGAGGGTCATGCAGCATAGCAGAGGTAAAAATGAAAATGACAGAGTTGCTTCCCCAGAAGGTTTTTTCCCCCCGAGTCAGAAGGGGGCCTGAATGCCTGAATGGGCAGAATGCCGCAAGTTTCATGGCACTTTCACTCCATCCTACAACCCACTCTGACTCAGTAATTGCTTATTTGATATTGTACTGTTCGTAGATAACAGGCCCTTTAACTCTTTAAGCACAAAAAAGCAGACAACAAAATTTATGTCTGCAAAAAATCCAAAATGCCTTGTCCTAGACATTTCATATTGAGAATTCAAAGACTAAAGGGCAAACAGTGTAGATCCACATGAGGCAGCTCATTAAGAGCCGCCTCATCAGGATCTATGCTGTTTGCAAATTCTGCTATTTTCTTCACTGGTGCTTAAAGTTTTAAATGCACAAGCATAAGCACAGGGTATAAACTAGTCTGCCAAATTTCACTTCCTGCCCAGACTGTCCGTCATTTTTTGGCTTCTGGTGAGACTTTCCGAGATCTCTTTACTAATGGCTTCCTATGTACAGAGACTGTCCACCTGATTCTGCTTCCTGCCAAGCTCAGGGTATAAACCAGTCCGCCAATTTTAGCTTCCTGCCCAGACTGTCCGTCATGTTTGTCTTCTGGTGAGACTTTCCGAGATCTCTTGACTAATGGCTTCCTGTGTACAGAGACTGTCCACCTGATTCTGCTTCCTGCCAAGCTCAGGGTATAAACCAGTCCGCCAATTTTAGCTTCCTGCAGGGACTGTCCATCATATTTGGCTTCTGCTGAGACTGTTAGCAATTTCTTGCTTCCTGCTGAGACTTCTGTACATGATCAATGGCTTCCTTCAGAGACTGTCTGGGTGATTCTGCTTCCAGCTGAGGCCATTTTTCGAGGCCAGTTGTCCCTGCAGGAAGCAAGAGATCGCGGACAGTCTTGGCAGAAGCCAAATATGGTGGACAGTCTCTGCAGAAAGCAACAATTGGCGGACTGCTTTATACCCTGTGAAGAGTCTCAGCAAGAAGCAGAATCATGTGGGCAGTCCCAGTATAAAGCCATTTATCATGCAGTCCCGGCAGGAAGCAAGAGATTGTGGACAGTCTTGGCGGAGGTCATTTATACACTATGATAAGGGCACACTGACTACTTCTGACCTTCCCAGTATTTCTAGCATAATGACCTGTATGTTTCATTGACATTTTGAAATTACATACTTTTTGCAATTATTTGCCTGAAAATGATTAGATCTGGTAATAATATAGTCAGCTATTATTTTTTGTACCGTTATTTTCTTATTATAGATTTTAATTATGCTTAATGACCTCCGGCAATAATGAACATGCTTTTTTATTGCGGCAACATGCCTTTTATGTATCAGTTTTGCAATAAATTTGAAATCTTGGCTATTTTTCTTTGATTTATGCTGCAATAGTCAATGTCTTTAGTTCTTTATGGATGTTGAAAAGCTGAAATGCATGTTGAATTTATTTACCGTATTTAGGCAGATGTTTTGCCCTGCAGTTTGGATTTTCATGATTAATGATCTCCCCTTGATGAATAAATGTAAATGAGCCGCGACACGAGAAAACCAACAAAGTGGTTGTGCACCCAGCGCAGACTCAGATCAGCCTGGGCATCCGCTATGCTCATGGAGGTAGCTTAGACCCTTAGCTACCCTTTAAGCGCTTAGCGAAGAGTCTGATCAGACTTGGCGAATGCTCAAGCTGATCTGAGTCTGTGCTGGGTGCACAACGACTTTGTTATACCCCCGCTTTGAAAAAGGGGGGGGTATACTGGTTTACATCTGTCCGTCCGTCCTTCCGTCCCTCCGTCCGTCCTTCCGTCCCTCCGTCCGTCCTTCCGTCCGTCCCCTTATAATTTTTCGTCAAAGATTTCTCCACAACCATGCAAGCAAGAATGATAATATTTGGTATACATGTTGGTAATGATGTTTTGTATCGTGGGATTGCAAACCAGCCTTCTCCGGCTTATTCTTCCCTTTATTTGTCCGATTTTCTTTCTTTCCATACTTTGAATAATGAAATTTTTCGTCAAAGATTTCTCCACAAACATGCAAGCTAGAATGGTCATATTTGGTATACATGTTGGTGATAATGTGTTGTATCGTGGGATTGCAAACCAGCCTTCTCCGGCTTATTCTTCCCTTTATTTGTCCGATTTTCTTTCTTTCCATACTTTGAAAAATGAAATTTTTCGTAAAAGATTTCTCCACAACCATGCAAGCTAGAATGGTCATATTTGGTATACATGTTGATGATGATGTGTTGTATTGTGGGATTGCAAGTCAGTCTTCTCCGGCTTATTCTTCCCTTTATTTGTCCGATTTTCTTTCTTTCCATACTTTGAATAATGAAATTTTTGGTCAAAGATTTCTCCACAACCATTCAAGCTAGAATGGTCATATTTGGTATACATGTTGGTGATGATGTGTTGTATCGTGGGATTGCAAACCAGCCTTCTCCTGCTTATTCTTCCCTTTATTTGTCCGATTTTCTTTCTTTCCATACTTTGAATAATGAAATTTTTAGTCAAAGATTTCTCCACAATCATGCAAGCTAGAATGGACAGATTTGGTATACATGTTGGTGATGATGTGTTGTATCGTGGGATTGCAAACCAGCCTTCTCCTGCCTATTCTTCCCTTTATTTGTCCGATTTTCTTTCTTTCCATACTTTGAATAATGAAATTTTTAGTCAAAGATTTCTCCACAATCATGCAAGCTAGAATGGACAGATTTGGTATACATGTTGGTGATGATGTGTTGTATCGTGGGATTGCAAACCAGCCTTCTCCTGCCTATTCTTCCCTTTATTTGTCCGATTTTCTTTCTTTCCATACTTTGAATAATGAAAAAAATTTTCGTCAAAGATTTCTCCACAACCATGCAAGCTAGAATGGTCATACCGGTATTTGATATACATGTGGGTAATGATGTGTTGTATAGTGGGATTGCAAACCAGCCTTCTCCGGCTATGGTCATATTTGGTATACATGTGGGTAATGATGTGTACTTTGAATAATAAATTTTATCGTCAAAGATTTCTTCACAACCATTCAAGCTAGAATGGTCATATATGGCATACAGGTTGATGACGGTGTGTTGTATTGTGGGATTGCAAACCAGCCTTCTCCTGCTTAATCTTCCCTGTATTTGTCCAATTTTCTTTCTTTCCATACTTTGAATAATGAAATTTTTTATCAAAGATTTCTCCACAGTCATGCAAGCTAGAATGGTCAGATTTGGTATACATGTTGGTGATGATGTGTTTTGAAAAAGTGGGGGGTATACTGGTTTACATCTGTTTGTCCGTCAGTCCTTCAGTAATTCCGTAACACTTTTTCGTCGAAGATATCTCCACAACCATTTAAGATAGAAGTTCATATTTGGTATACAGATTGATAACGACAAGTTGTATCGTGGGATTGAGAACAAGCCTTCTCCTGCTTGGTTTTCCCTGTATTTGTTCCTTTTTCTTTCACTCCAATTTTTTGGTCAAAGATATCTTCTCAACCATGTATGATAGAAAGTTTATATTTGGTATACAGACTGACAAGGACAAGTTGCATTGTGGGATAGCAAACCGGCTTTCTCTAGTTTGTTCTTCCCTGTATTTGTTCACTTTTTTTTCATCCCCATGCATTCTGTCCATGCATTCAGTACTGTAATTTTTCGTATAAGATTTCTCAGCAACTGTTGAAGGTAGATGGTTCATATTTGGTGTATGAGTTGACAGGGGCTTGTTTTTTCTGTCCATGTGAAATATTTATTCTGTATTTCATAGAAATATTAGTAGAACATTTGATAATGGCTATACATATTGACAGTGAGTTCTCTCTATGTTCCATGTAATGAAAATAACATCATTTTACTAAAGCTGTTAAGCGGGGGTATAGTCGGCTTGTCCGACAGTTCTAGTTGGTTTTCTCTTGTCGCGGCTCAAATACATATGTATGGACAGGAAAAGATATTGCTGAATAATCAAATACTAGTCAATACCTCTCAACCCTTGACATTTAATCATTTAGTCACGCTTTAATCATTTGTTTATTTTTTTTCAGAAGATACCAAAGACGGTTGTAAATACAGACCTACGAGGATAACACGATGTCAGTCTCAGATAAAACAATGCCCAAACAAGAAAGTGAAACAACAACTTCAGAAATGATTACTAAAACAAACTGTGTCACTCACGACTCCCTGCCAATCACAAATGGCGTATCATCCACCAGCAGCCCAGATTTGACGTCACGGGAGTCGTCGGTTGTGGAAGACGGAGATCATGAACATGAGTCTCCGGACATGAATCACGTTGATAATTATTCGGATGATTCTGTGTCTGCCAGTGGGGCGGTCAATAACATGAGTAGCTTACCTGAAAACCAAATGAGTGTTGATAATATAGAAACTATGGTGACAACGTCTTCCCTAACTGTGTCCTCTGGTGGCACGGCAAGCACGGGATATAACCATATACCACCAGAAAATGTTCCCGCTGAATTTCTTGCTGATTCATCTCAAACTTTTCATCAAGATCATGTTACATATATGCCACAAAATATTCATAATCAGATGGCAATGAAACCAGGACACATGACTGTAACAGGTCAAGGTCAGGTGCTGATGACCTCTCAAGGCCATTTGTCAGTGAGCACTCCCTCACCTGGTTCGGTTCCAGTTTCTCATGGAATACATCCAGCTAACCAAGCTACCATGCCGACGTCACCTCACAGCGATAACAGTTCCCCTAACACCCACTCACCTCAAGGGGAGACAAATTCTCCTAGTCCAAATACTTCCAGTGGTGCTCATGGCGGACACCAACACGTGGTTCATGTTCATATAAACCCGGGAGAAACATTTTCTGTTCGAGTTGGCGACCAGCTTCAGAACATACAAGGTAAGATTTTACATTCAAAAGCACCTCGATAATTCAAAGTTTAAGGTACTGGTCAGTTTCGTGTGAAAATAAGCGAGACTTTGAATTATCTGGGATTAGATTGTATGCACTTGTGAAGATGTGGATTGACTTAGCCATTGTCTTGACATTATCTCATCGAGGTTATACTAATTTTGTATTATGGTAATGATGCTAAATATAGGACAGGAATACCTAGAATACATTGTAGATCCAAATCAGATTCTTCTATAAATGTTCGTGTTTAATATTATAGGATTCTAGAACTTTATGTTGCCAGGCTTTATTAAAACAAGTAGGGCTCATTACTTTGGGTTAAACACTTTAAAGCACCAGTGACAAAACAGCAGAATTTGAAACCAGCATAGATCCTGATGAGGTGGCTCATAATGAGCCGCCTTATGTGGATCTACACTGTTTGCCCTCTAGTCTTTGAATTCTTGATATGAAATGTCTTGGACAAGGCATTTTTTGAATTTTTGCAGATGAAAATTTTGTTGTTTGCTTTATGGTGCTTTAAGAGTTAAAATGCCGAGTTGACAGTATCAAACTATTACTGGCTGAAGATGCAAACAGTGCAGACACACATCATACTACTGCATAGAAGCTGTCTTCTATGACTCAGCAGTGCTACAGATAAGAAGGGGTAACAGGAATAATTTATGGATAATTTTCCTAAATTCACCATAAAAACATACGTTGTGACCCATCATTAGAACCGTCTCACTGAGACGGTTCTAATGAGGGGTCACAACATATGTTTTTGTTGAGAATTAAGAAAAATTATCTTTGAATTATCCTCAATACCCCCTCTTATCTGAAGCTCTGACTCAGCACTGTTTCCTCATGTCTGTCCAAATATTTAGAGTCATAATGAAATATCAAACCTATCTCAAGCAGTCACCTAATGGGAAAGCCCAAAAATTTGCTGCTTTAAACAGGCAATCCCTTATACAGGTTCATTTGCACTGTAATTTGATTCAAGGGACCCGGAAAAGGTGGCTGCTAACGGAAGGTTACCCCTTATTGGAGGTGACCACATAAGCAGTTTTGACTATACGGTAAGTCAATAACTGGAGTTTTGTCCCCGCTTTTTCAGTGCTGCAGATAAGAAGGGTAAAGGATAATTTAGGATAATTTTCCATAATTTCAGCGCTCCAGATAAGAGGGGGTATTGAGGATAATTCAAAGATAATTTTTCTTAATTCTCAACAAAAACATATGTTGTGACCCCTCATTAGAACCGTCTCAGTGAGACGGTGCTAATGATGGGTCACAACATATGTTTTTATGGTGAATTTAGGAAAATTATCCATAAATTATCCCTGTTACCCCTTCTTATCTGTAGCACTGTATAATTTTAGTCAAGCAATAGACCCTATGTTCAATATATCCCCTGCAAAGGAACATAGAATCTGACCACCAGAGTAATATACCGATTCAACTGGAGCCAGGCTGTATAGACACATACATTGTGACCCCTCAATAGAACTGTCTCAAAGAGACAGTTCTATTGAGGGGTCACAACATTTGCTTTCATTGAGAAATAAGAAAATTATCTCTGAATTATCAATGTTATCCCTTCTTATCTGGAGCACTGTTTGTGCTGTTTGACTGGTTTCCCCAAATGCACATTTTACCCCAAGTGAGCCTCATTTATAATAATTGACAAATAGAGGCAGACTGTGCTGTCTCTGGGGAAATGTAATTTAGAGCATTTTCATAAAATTCTTGGAGGTTTTGTCCTATATTCTTCCAGAGCATCAAATAAGGGAATTAGTATTTAGCAATAATTCTTTGGTCTTTTCTGCCAATTCTTCACAGAGACATATGTTGTGACCCCTCATTGGAAGTGCCTCACCAAGGCCGTTCTAACGAGGGGTCACAACTAATGTTCTTTTGGGAAGAGATGAAAATTATCTCCAAATTATCCTGAAATACGACCCCCATGTCTGGAACTCTGTAATCTGAAGCACTTTAGATCACACCACACTTGCATGCTGAAATTTCATATTTTTCAGTGGTGTGATGCAAAATTTGCCTGTAAACAGAGTTCTGGATAAAGTGGATAGGGGAGAGTCGGGTAACTTTGGACAGGCGGGTAAATTCAGACATACCAGTGCAAACAGTGAAAATCCAGCCGTCTCATCAGGATTTTCACTGTTTGGCCAGTTATTGCTTTGTTTTAGTTCCAGACAACTGACATTTAAAGGAAAAAAAATGTCACTGTCCAAATTCACCCGCTGTCCAAATTTAGCCGACTCTTCCCTAGCTTTCGATTTATCTAACTTTTTGATAAGTTTTTACCTATTTCCATCAGATGGATGACTTGTGATTTTACACCCTTTTCAACAGTATTTCAGTCATATCAGGATGATGAGAACAATTATCATGTGGAAAGATTTCCACCTCCAGCGGGTCTCGAACCTGGGATGGCTAGATTAGCAGGCCAGCGCTTAACCTACTAAGCTTCCAGGCCCAGAGGTTATAAAACTTGAGTACATTCTCAAACTCAAAATAAAGCACACTGATTTGCTGCTTCCGAGCATATGCTCGGAAGCAGCTAGTCAGTGTGTTTTATTGTCCCCCGCCTTTTCGAAGAAAAGCGAGGGGACATAGTATTCGGCCTTCCGTCCGTCCGTCCTTCCGTCCCCCTAAAGTAGTAGGTACCTTGTGTGCGCAACTCCTACAGTTTTATGCCGATTCTCTCGAAACTTTACAGATGTTTTTGTCATGGTCTGAAGATATGCTTGTGGTTTGGATATAATCCTGAGATTATTTTTTGTCACTTTTTCCACAAGTTGAACTTAGTTATTTTTCAGGCGTTTTTACTATCAAAGTGACTAGATAGTGGGTACCTTGTGTGCGCAACTCCTCCAACAGTTTTATGCCGATGCCTTTGAAACTTCACAGGTGTTTTGGTCATGGACTGAAGATATGCATGTGGTTTGGATATAATCCTCACGTTATTTTTTGTCACTTTTTCCACAAGTTGAACTTAGTTATTGTCCCCCGCCTTTTCGAAGAAAAGCGAGGGGACATAGTATTCGGCATTCCGTCCTTCCGTCCGTCCTTCCTTCCGTCCATCCTTCCTTCCGTCTTTCTGTCCCCCTAAAGTAGTAGGTACCTTGTGTGCGCAACTCCTCCTACAGTTTTATGCCGATTCTCTTGAAACTTTACAGATGTTTTTGTCATGGTCTGAAGATATGCATGTGGTTTGGATATAATCCTGAGATTATTTTTTGTCACTTTTTCCACAAGTTGAACTTAGTTATTTTTTAGGCGTTTTTACTATCAAAGTGACTAGATAGTGGGTACCTTGTTTGCGCAACTCCTCCAACAGTTTTATGCCGATGCCCTTGAAACTTCACAGGTGTTTTGGTCATGGACTGAAGATATGCATGTGGTTTGGATATAATCCTCACGTTATTTTTTGTCATTTTTTCCACAAGTTGAACTTAGTTATTATTTAGGCATTTTTACTATCATAGTGACTAGATAGTGGGTACCTTGTGTGCGCAACTACTCCTACAGTTTTATGCCGATTCCTTTGAAACTTCACAGGTGTTTTGATCATGGTCTGAAGATATGCATGTGGTTCAGATATAATCCTCACGTTATTTCTTATCACTTTTTTCGCAAATTGAACTTAGCCATTTTTCATACATTGTTACTAGCAAAGTGAATAGATAGTGGGTACCTTGTGTGTGCAACTCCTCCAACAGTTTTATGCCCATTCCTTTGAAACTTCACAGGTGTTTTGATCATGGTCTGAAGATATGCATGTGGTTTGGATATAATCCTCACATTATTTTATTTTATTACTTTTTTCACATTTTTAACTTAGCCGATTTTCCAGCTCAAACGCTAAGTGTATATACAGTGGAGACGTACTTTCCAAGGCGGGGGACATAAATTCGTCGAATTTGCTTGTTTTGAAACTTTATTTTGAGTTTGAGATTATTCTCAAGTTTTATAATCTCGAACCCAGGGTCTCTGTTTTTCCATCAGAGGTATATTGTGGCCCTGCATTGGACTCACTACAAGGCAGGGCCAGACTAAGGGGTTATCTCCAGGGATAAATAACAAGCATCTGCTTGTTTTGAGATTCATGTTGTTGAGCCCTTACTGAAGCTGTTCTTAAATGTGTGGGGCAGCAACATAATGAGCCGCGGCATGAGAAAACCAACAAAGTGGTTGTGTGCCCAGTGAAGATTCAGCTCAGCCTGGACATCTGCCCAGTCTGATCAGACTCGTAGCTGCGCACTTTCAAGGTAGCTTAGGGTCTAGCTAAATGAGGACAGGGACGACTCTGATCAGACTGGGCAGATGCCCAGGCTGATGTGAGTTTTGCTGGGTGCACATGCCACATTGTTGGTTTTGTCAGGTCTATAGCATGATTGAAACTATAGCATTAGTTTCATCAAATACAGGCCCAGATTCTGTATATCTGCAGAAAAACATACTTTAAGGCCCCTTTTATTAGACGGTCCCACTGTGGGGGATATAACAATGGTCAAATTAGGGGTCACAACATTTTTAGTAAGAAATAAGAAAAATATTTCGGAAATATTCTCAGGTACTCCTTTTATCTGGAGCATTGTGGGACTCTAGATAATTTGTAGACTTCTTTGCCTTAACCCATTGCATTCTGGGTATTTTTGTCGTCTGCTGGAATTGTCGTCTGCATCAAAAATAAAGAATATTTTGACAATATTGGTCTAACTAACACTTGTAGACATGATGTCTAGGCAGCAAACGGTTTGGATCTCAGATCAGGCCCCACATTTTTGGGGCCTGATCTGGATCCAAACTGTTTGCCCAGATACCCCTAAAGGGGTATCCAGCATGGAATGGGTTAAACAAGGGTCTGAAGGTGCCTTTTTAGCTCGCATGTACGAAAGTACAGAGAGCTGTTGTTGTCACTGGGACGTTGGCGTCAGCGTGGGCATTGGCGTGGGCGTGGGCGTCACACTTAAAAGTTTAACATTATAGTTTTGTTTATGTGATGGGCAAGGCACTGCAGGGGAGCTATCCTGTACGTGGACAGGTCTTGTTGTTCTGCTGGCAGTTTTCTTCCAAGGGAGTTAATCATCTGAAATGGTGGCATTGTAAAACTAGTTTGTGTAACTTACCTTGATATGATTACTTAAAGCTGCCTTAAGGCAGGGCTCTAGATCAGAGGAAGTATTTGATGATAATTTAGGATAATTTTTCTTATCTCTCATTCAAACCATATGTTGTGACCCCTCATCTGAACCGTCTCCTTGAGACGGTTCAGATGAGGGGTCACAACGTATGTTTTTATGTAGAATTAACAAAAATTATCCCTAATTATCACCAAGTACTCCCTCTTATCTATGGCTCTGCCTTACGGTTAAATGGGAAGAAAGATGAATTGATGATTTGGGGTTTAACAACCTTTTCAACAGCATTTCAGCTATTTCAGGCAGATTGGGAGTGAAATAATCCAAAAACATGAGTGGAATCTGTCTGAATTCACAGCCTGTGAATTATGGTAAATTTGATTATTAAGTTCTCAGAAAACTGGTGTCCAAGGCAAAAATAGTTGTCAGGAACTCCAAATATCCCAGCGGGCACATGACGTAGAAATGACGTTCTGATGTAGATGCAATGTCATCACGTCGCATTGACGTCAATACGATGTAATTATGATATCATGTGCCTGCTGGGATGGTGTCCCCCGAGATCCATGTAACAGGAAAAAGGATATTTGTTCGATTTCACAAATTCAAGGCAATAAAATAAAATTACTATTTATAATTCAGAGCTCTAGATAAGAGGGGTATTTGATGATAATTGAGAGAATTTTTTTCATTTCTCATTGAAACCCTATGTTGTGACCCCTCATCTGAACCGTCTTGTCGAGACTGTTCAGATAAGGGGTCACAACATATGTTTATATGCAGAATTAACAAAAAATTATCCATAATTATCACTAAACACTCCCTCTTATCTCTTATCTAAAGCTCTGATATATGTATAGATGCATGCAGGAGTGTGCAACTATGGATAGGTTCCACTGAGCCTCCTGGGGAACATCTTTACGAGAATAGAAACAGCAAAAGGAAGTGCGACAATAACCTAAAAATAAACTGATTTTCATTGGTGTAGAACGTTTGACATACTTGATGTCTACCTCTACTGGCTACGGATTTTTACTTTCTTAGACTTTCTGGAATTTTCGCCAATATGTCCCCAATATTTGGCGCTGTTATTTAATCATTCTGTGTCTACAAGAATCAGTGACGTTATAACACCACATTTTCATGACGTCAAACTCACTGTAAACATTACTGACGTCATGTAAGTTAGCAAACAGGCGGCAACTTGGTGTATCCTAATGTCTAAGGGCAAAGTTGTAATGCCCAGATAGGCAATACAAAACTTTAGGATTATATATAATGAAACAATTTTTGACTATTGAGTCATTAGATACGATGTGATGCCCCACCAGAGAATACCTATATTGACCTCCGCTATATCACGTCGGTCAGTACATCAGAGCTCTAGATAAGAGGGAGGATTTGGTGATAAGTAGGGATAAATTTCGTTAATTCTGCATAAAAACATATGTTGTGACCCCTCTTCTGAACCGTCTCGACGAGACGGTTCAGAGGAGGGGTCACAACATATGGTTTCGATGAGAAATAAGAAAAATTATCCTTAATTATCATCAGATACCCCTTCTTATCTAGAGCTCTTGTACTACACGTATTGGAATTCTCTGGTTGACATCACATCATGTGTAATGACTTCAACAATCTAATTGTATAATGTGATAATTGTTGACAGATGGCATGACGAACAGAGCAAGAGCGGATCTGGGTGTGCAGGTACATGCACTTCAGGTCATTACACTGTTTTGTAAGAATTGACTTCATTGGGAAGGGCAACAGAAATGAAAAGGACAGTTCCTCTCCCTGAGCCTTTATCCATACACTTTGAAGGAAACCTTATGGAAAGTGTCTATGTTTATAAATGCTATCATAGCTGATGAAAAACCAAAATGTCAGGAATGTCTAACTTTTGAACAGAACAAGAAAAAAATGGGGACCATTAACTCAAAAGTTGGAAAAATTTCAAGGAAATATAATAAATTTTCACAGAAAAGAAAAAATAGCCCAGTCTAACTAAAGGGAGCTAATTATTTCCGAGAAAACAATTCTTTGACTTTGTTTCTGTGCCAAATCGTAAACTTTATGCCTGTTTTGTGTTTGCCCTCTTGAAATTCCAGAAGCTCTTGGAACTGACCTGGAACTTTAAAGACATCTTGTCTCAGGAACACGCTACCTTTGGCAGACTGGTTGCTGTTTTGAGAATGTCTTTTAAGTCTGCCAATCAGTAGATTTTGTGTGTGTGTGTGTGTATTTCAATTCTCGTAACGACCTTACCCCACGCACCTCAGCAGAATGTATCCAGACGTCGTTCGTCTTTCCAAAAGTAGACTTTGGTTAGCAGACTGCACTTATATACAGCAGCTGCAGACTGGTAGCTGAAGACCCAATTGTAAATGTCTTATAAAAATTTGCAAAAAAGCAACCAGTCTGCCACCACCAATCAGTAGAATTTGGTCAGCAATTTAACCATCACTGTATACTGTGCAGAACACTTAGAAATAGAACCCTGATATGATTGCAGAGATCAGGGTTTATTTAACTCTTTCACTACGAAAAAGCAGACGACAAAATTTACGTCTGCAAAAATTAAAAAAATGTCTTGTCCAAGACTTTTATATTGAGAATTCAAAGACTAGAGGGCAAACAGTGTAGATCTAGATGAGGCGGCTCATCATGAGCCGCCTCATCAGGATCTACGCTGTTTGCAAATTTTGCTAATTGCGTCACTGGGGCTTAAAGAGTTAAGATAAGGTGGGAAGACATACTTGTAGCTCCACAGTAGAACTGTCTCAGCAAAACAATTCTTATGAGGGTCCACAACATGTGATTTTATGCACATATAAGAAAAAACAACAGTAAATTTTACTGTTACTCCTTTTCTGGAGCACTGAAGCTGCTCTTGCTTTTTCATGAGCCATCTCTTCTTCCACATATGGATTAAGGGTTTTTGGCCTGTTCCATGGCTTAAATGTTATTTTTCTGAGGCATCTGTTGGAATTACCTTCAATCAGGGAGTAGTTACAGCAAATTACAGGACTTAATTTGTTGAAGAACTTTGTTTCTGGGATGCAAAACACAGAGGGTGTAAGATCTATTATGCCTAGATCAGCAGTATTTTTTCTGTAGACACACAGCTCTGAATATAGAGAATCCAGAGTTTATCAGTATCTTTGTACAGTCAACTCTCGATATCTCAAACTCTGATATCTCAAGGTATCCTCTTATTTCAAAGATTGTAGTTTGGACACCTTTCCTATTTTTATTTACATGTACATTTCAACTCTTTTAATCTTAAACTACTGATAGCTCAAAGTAAATTTTCTGGGACCAGAAAATTTACTTTTAGATAACAGTAGTTTGGAATGAACTTCAACTTTGAGATATCAAGGGTTGATATACAGTGTAAATTGCAGGGTGTGTTACAAAGGGGAACAACTTCCATGACTTTCTGTTTGCTTTCCTTGCAAGTTGATGAAGCCTTTTCAAAAGGAATCTGTACTAAAAGGAAAGAATGGAATACAGTTAGCTCTTAAGCTATCTCAAAGTCAAAGCTCATCATAAACTACTGATATCTCAAAGTAAATTTTCTGGTCACAGAAAATTTACTTTGAGATATCAGTAGCTTGAGATAGCAGGAGTTGCTAGGGAATATGTCCAAACTAAATTCTTTAATATGAGAGGTATTTTGACTGTTCTAGTAGCATTTGCTCCTTGCTTTTGTAGAAGCCATTATAATTATGCTGAAAATATTTCTCTAAATTAGGAGGTTTGAATACATTAAGGGCTATTAGGGAAATATTAAGAAAGAAAAACAATGACTACATTGTTAAAAGTATTTTTTGCATTTAAAGAATGTGTATGACAATTAACTTTCAAATAAAAATGCAAAGCTGCATATTGCTATAGCCCAAGGGTGATTCCTATCCTTATGGCCCAGTTAGTTAACCGTTTAGTAAGTACTGTAGTGTACACCATAACAAACCTAAGTGTTGAGCCTACAGTGTTAATTCATGTTAGGCTGTGCCTAAAAGCAGCATTTTGATCAGGACCTGCATTGTTTGCTGTGGTGAGTGAACTCGGGTTTAACAACCCACCAACACAAAGGTCATAGGAGACTGGACCTCAGTTAAAGCCGCATTTGAAAGACCAGAGAAGCAGGGAATCAAACCTGACCTTAGCCTTGACCATAGCCTCTGACAGAGCTCTAGATAAGAGGGAGTATTTGGTGATAATTAGGGATAATTTTTGTTAATTTTGCATAAAAACATATGTTGTGACCCCTCATCTGAACCATCTTGTCGAGACGGTTCAGATGAGGGGTCACAACATATGGTTTCAATGAGAAATAAAGAAAATTATCCCTCAATTATCATCAAATACCCCTCTTATCTAGAGCTCTGTCTGAGACAGGATTGTTTTCTAATACATATTATATATTGACTGCCAACTGTAGCGTAGTGGATAACACTCCAGACTACCAATCCAGGGGTCGCAAGATCGATCCCCCGCTTCTCCGGTCTTTCGGATGAGACTTTAAACCGAGGTCCCGTCTCCATTTGACCTCGTTGTTGGTGGGACGTTAAACCCGAGTTCACTCACTCACCCAAATTGACTGCCAAAGCATTATAAGTTACAGCCTAATGTGTGTGTGTGTTGTGTGTGTGAATTACTGTGTGTGGCGTAGGGGTGGGGAGGGGGGGGCTTGGGGGTGGGGCAGTGATTGCCACAGCCCTGTTGTTGATGCTCAAGATTAAGTTGCAGCCCCTGGGCCTGAGTGAGCTTGTAAAACAGTAAAACCGGGATTGGAGTTTACAATATAAGCAGATATTGTAATAACTAAGCCTGTTTTACTTTACTCATTTGGCTGCCGAATTCTGTTTTGAAAGCACAAGAGACTCTGTCAGAGCAGAACTCATCCCTTTGATTGTTGTAGAAAGTATTTTTGAAGAAAATAAACGGTCTCCATCAGCATTTATCAGCTGAATATAGGTTGTACTTTCAACTTCTTTTCATCTAGTAAAAAATAACAAAAAATAAAACAGTCTTGGTATAAAAATATGACAGGAAATTAGTAATAAAATGTTTGATTGGATATGTTTAATAGCTGTCTGACAAGGGATATATTCTTATTTCTCCTAAAAACTCGCGCAGATGTGGTTGAGCAAACAGTGTAGATCCAGATCAAACTGCTCCTGAGGAGCAGTCTGATCAGGGTCTGCACTGTTTGCCTGCATTTTTGTGTTTATAAACCATGCCGTTATAGGAAAAATGGGTTTTTCCAGATCTGAAGACAGAAGAGTCCATTTAAAAAAATGGCTGAGGCATTTAAATAATTATGATAACTACGGTATGCTTTAAACAGGCACACACATAATAAAATGTTCACTTCCTTGCCTTATTAATGTAAAACATGAAATCTGGTATTTTTTTGTGGGGGTTTGTTCAGTAATTTGATTGGCTACAAAGATGCTGTCGACTAGGTAGGTTAATTAGGTCAATTAGCGATGTTAAAAAATTTTTTTAGTGCTAGGAAACTAGGTTAACAGAAAAGGTTGACAAAGAGTATTCTAGAAAACTGGATTGACAGAGGGAAGCTCAGGGCTCACAAGGCTGAGACAAGAAGGACAGTGTATAATCTTGTCTGCCAGTTCTCGCTTCCTGCCGAGACTGTCCTCATACTTGGCTTTCGCCGAGACTGTCCCTGATCTCTTGCTTTCTGCAGACTGAGACTGCTGTGCACAATAAATGGCTTCCTGTGGAGACTGTCTGCAGAATCACATTGACATTCTTAACGGGAAGCCATTTTTGCATAAGGTAGGCAACGATCTTGGAAGAAAGCAAGAGATAGAGGACTGTCTCGGCAGAAGCCAAATATGATGGACAGTCTTGGCTGGAAGAACTGGCGGACTAGTGAGAAGGGAGGGGGATTAATTTCATGAATTTCAAAGTGTACATGTGTAAAGGTGTTACATTATTGGGTTCTCTTGCAGGAAAGGAAAGGGACATGTCCCTTTCACCAATTTAGACAAGTACAGTAATTCATAGAAGAAATTTTATGCAAATTAGGCAGTCAGATTACCTCCCTTTGTAAAGTGGGACGATCCCTGCACTCAGAGCCCCTACACTCTTTTCTTTTGAGTTGAAACTGTTTGAACAGGTAGTTCTAAATTTCTGCACTCTTTTCGGCAGTGCTCCAGATAAACAGGGGTAATTTAACAAAGATAATTTAGGGATAATTATCCATATTTCTCCATATAAACATATTTTATGACCCATTCTTTTCTTTTGAGTTGAAACTGTTTGAACAGGTAGTTCTAAATTTCTGCACTCTTTTCGGCAGTGCTCCAGATAAACAGGGGTAATTTAACAAAGATAATTTAGGGATAATTATCCATATTTCTCCATATAAACATATTTTGTGACCCATCATTAGAACCGTCTCATTGAGATGGTTCTAATGAGGGGTCACAACATACGTTTTCTTTGAGAATTAAGAAAAATTATCTTCAGATTAGCCTCAATACCCCCTCTTTTCTGGAGCTCTGCAGTTTTGGTCAGTAACTTTTTGAACAGGTACTTTGTAAGACAATCTTCTTGTTAATGCTAATGAGGTGTAAAGATTAGATAAGTCAGGTCTGTCTTATCTTGATAAAGTAATTAATGTTGAGTAGATTTAAGATAAGGAAATACATACAGTAGCAGAAGTAAGCTACATGTAGGTGTCAGAAAAAAAAAATTGGAGCCCATTAAATATTTCGGTCAGCAAGACAAAGTTGCCCTTTTGTGATGGTGCATCATTCATCCAGGTATCCATCCATGCATCCTTGTATACAGGATGTCTCAATTTTTTCAAAAACTTAGTATTATGATTACCTACTTTCAAGATTGGCCTAGTACTAGCTCCTATACCTTTGAAACTCCATCAAAGTATGTACCAGGTCCACCTCCCCCCCCCTCCCCCCCCCCCCCCCCCCCTCCCACCACCACCACCACCACCACCACACACACACACACCTTTAGATAAAAATATTTGCAAAGCTTCAAACTTGGGAGTCTCACACAGAGAGTGGTAAAATATTACTTCAAGTCTTTTTCTATCCCAAAGTCCTATGTGAGACTCCAAAATTTGAAGCTTTGCAAAGATTTTATATTATCATTAATTCTCAAAAAATAAGCAGTCCTGAAAAATTCACATGAGCCACGACACGAGAAAACCAACAATGTTGTTGTGCGCCCAGCGCAGATTCAGATCAGCCTAGATTTCCACAAAGTCACATTAGACTCTTTGCTTAGCACTTTAAGTGTAGCTAAGGGTCTAAGCTACCTCCATGCGGACAGCGAAGGCTCTGATCAGACTGGGCGGATGCCCAGGCTGATCTGAGTCTGCGCTGGGCGCACAACCACTTTGTTGGTTTTCTTGTGTCGCGGCTCACATGTACTTCAGTTGAAATTAACATTGTCCTCTTAAAGTGTATGCACACACCTGAAAATTTATCCACCATTTTCACAAAGGGAAATTACTCATGACTTCCTGTTTGCTTTCCTGGATTATGCCCTTCCAAGTGGGGTATACTATTTTCTCCTAGGTCAGCAAATTCTTAAGAGTCAACTTCCATCCATTGAGGAGGGAGGTGCCAGGCCGCGTAGCGCAATCGGTAGGGCACCTGACTCATAAGTCAGAGGTCCTGGGTTCAAAACCCAGTCTGGCCACATACTTTTGTTTCTCCTTCCCCTGATTCAAGAAGGGCAGTTGTCAGTTACTGGCGAAAGTATCTGCGCTTAGTACTGGATAACCGCTTAGGAAGTCTAAGCCTGCCCAGGAATAGTGTGATTAGGGTAAGTGACCGTCCCGACATAACCATAGTTGTTGACCGTGGTTTTTAAGCATCAAATCAATCAAAAAAATTGAGGAGGGAGGTAAAAATGAAATGGTCAAGAGTTGCTTGTCCTGAAAGTGTATCCATTCAGCTTTATTCACTTCAGGTCTGTTACCCATATAATGTTTGAACTTCATATATTTCATAAACATCTTGCTGTCCAATAACAGCCCCAATGTTTGATCAATATTTTCATATTCATAGCAATATTTCATAGTTGCAACAGGTGCTGTTCCCATTGAAGCTGTTTCACGTGAAAAGAGTCCCGCCACAGCTTGGCGGGAACAGCAAAGAATCAGAGAAACTGTCCACTCATCTGTATGTACACTGATTATAGTTTTCCAAGTATATATATAGAACTGGATTTGTCAGGTCCTGAAAAAAGAATAGAGTGAACTGTAAAGACTCAAATCAGACTGCACAGACGTGCAGTCTGATTGGAATCATTACTGTTCTCCCAAACTGTAGAGCATGTTCTCTTGTGACAGTGCTCGTTTAAATGATACAATTTAAAACTGGCTACCAACTGACGTGTCATACAACACACGCATTCACAGCTGTATTTTTGGAATTATTTCATATTGACAAAATAGAAAGGGGTGTCCACCATGTCCGAAAGAGGTAAAAGCAAAGACTTGGCAAATTGTGTTGACGAGGAATGTGATACGGATTTTTGTGGATGTGCAAGGACAGAAATTTCTGAGCATTACCATTATTGGTGTAAGTCCTTTATTTAACCCAAAAGCTGACAAAAAAAATGTACGGTATATCTGTAATTTTCAAAAAATGATTTGTCCAAGCTAATATGCTAATGCTATAAGAACTCAAAGAAAAGAGGGCAAGCAGTGTAGATCAAAATGATCGAGGCAGTTCATAATGCAGCTCATTTTGAGCTGTCTCATCTAGATCTACACTGTATGCAAATTCACTATTTTCATTTTGGGGCTTTAAGATTTTTGACCAAATTTGTGCCAGATCATGCATCCATGGAGTTCTTTAGAATTATGCAGAAGCAAACATGGATGCAAGATGTCCGCCATCACTCAAAATAGCAAAATATGAAAATGAGAAAATCTTCAGGACCCCTGAATGGTTTTCACTAAAGTTGGCCATAACCGTCTGTCCATGGACATGATATATTGTGGCAAAATACTCAGGTAAGCGATATCAGGTCCAGTTTGGCCTCTTGTCATTAGCTCGCCTGTAGGAATGTACAGGAAGAGTTATTGCACTACCCCTGGCGTCGGCGGGGGCATCGGCAGCGGCGTGGGCTTTAGCAAAATGTAGTCGAGGCAAGCTATCCTGTCCCGCTGACAGGTCTTGTTTTTGCCACCCTACTAATTCTCAATGGGGGTCAACTTAGGAAAACTTGTTTGGCATGGCAGTTTAATGTTGATGTCCTTCGGAAACCCCATCTCATTTAGGCAGGTTGAAACAAAATTCTAATGCACTAACATATGTAATGTGACGTCCAATTGGTTGATGTCAAAAATATGCAACAGTATATCCTGCGATATACTGTCGGAAACCCCACGTCATCGTGTAAGGTTGCTTCTCATTGGTTGATGTCTGGTTTTACGTCGCTTAAAGCAATTGCTATGGGTGCAAAGTAACACATGTTTCAAAGGTGAAAATGTCAAAAGTGCATTAGAATGAGGATAACTGTATTTAAAATTGTCATTTGGGGAGGTAAATTGTCGGTCTTATGGTCGCAAATTGCGTTTTACGGCTCCGCTGGCGTGTCGCCTTAAAACAAAATTTCCGACCATAAAACCACAATTTACCTCCCCAAATGACAATTTTGAGCACAGTTATCCTCTAATTGGTGTGATGCAAAATCGGCTTTGTCTTGAAAAAGTTATGTTTCTTGGAAAGATGATTTAAAAGACTGCAGTATTGCACTTAATATGAAAGTGAAATATTTCTCATGATATCGTATCACTAAGCTACATTATAAGAACATTGAAATATTCGATTAAACTGAAACATAAATCTAAGTGTTTTAAAATGTAAAAAGATAAGATTTGATATGGCTTTTTCCTTTTATTTCTGTTTGGAAAATTCTTGGAATCCAGCTTGAGGTTATTGAGTTATTCAAAAACTTTAAAAAAACAACAAAAAATTATATATACAGTGTTACTTGAGGAACAGTGCAGTGCACAATGTCTTAGGCTAAACAAAAAAACAGATTGGGCTGGTACAATGTAGGTGCGATCTATGGTTTCTTACACCGGGGGCCTGAGTGTCACATACTCTCTGTGTTGACGACCTTTGACAAACATGTACACTATTGCAATGAAACAGCAAATATGAACCTTGAAGATATGGACATCAAAGGCTGATCAGAGCCCTCACTGGTCAGGGCCTTTGGTCCTGGTACACTGTGTTTGCCAAACACAAAAGTAGCTGGATAGTTGCAGGGTTAAATTTGTTCTGTAGAAAAACATGGCTTTGTACTCTTACACCTTTAAAAAGTCTTGATTCTAGGAGAGGCTTCATTTTAACCAATAGGATGTGAATTAGCAGTGGTTTGGCTACTGTTCATGTTTTTAACCACAAATTACAGTATTCCGTGGGAAAACCTACATTCCAGACTAATGCCAATGATGAAACCCTTGAGTATAACTGGAGCTTTTGTCCAGTTGCATGGAACTGATGCAGACCAGGTTTGCATGGCAGACCATGACAAATAGTGGAAATGGCTGCAGAGGTACAGGCTGGTCTGTGTTAATTGTCATTATTTGAACATATATGACTGGTGGTTGGTTTTCCAGTATTGTTTTGCCATAATTATCATACAGCTCTAAAATATTGGGACAGATTTCCATTGGCAAACGTAGACCAGAACGATAATGTTCATTTATTAGACTGTTCCTCACAGGAGTACCTAATTTTATTTGGTTTTAAGACATGGATTTTCCCCTAAAAGCAATCCCAAAAATGTAGGTCCATCTTATAAAATGGATCTAGATTTTTTTCGGATTGTTTTAAGAAAAACAAACAAACCCCTTATCGGATTGTTTTAAGAAAAAACCCACCTTATAACAGAATTACCCTACTGAGTGATTCTAGAGGGGGAAGAACCCCCATCTTATAGCTGAATAAATATAGTAATTTGAACAGGGTCTGCACAGTGTTTGCCATTCCAGGAACATTTTTTGATGCATATCCAGATACAGTCAACTCTTGATATCTCAAAGTCAAAGTTAATCTCAAACTACTAATATCTCAAAGTAAATTAAATTTACTTTGAGATATCAGTAGTTTGAGGTAACAGGCATAGAAAGGTAAAGAGAAATATGATATGTGTCCAAACTTATAATATTCTTTGATATAAGAGAATACTAACAACTCTTGATATCTCAAACACTCAGCTATCTCAAAGTAATACTTTGAGATAGCAGTGTTTGCGATATTAAGAGTTGACTATAGTTGCACCAGTTAGTCAAAGTTAGTCCCAGTGTTTAGGTTAATAATGGCATTGGTTTTTTTTTTTTAATGAAAAAATCTGGCATATAGATTGCATCTGGTTTAACTGAACCGAGACCACAGAAAATCAGAACAAACAGTTGCAAAGTAAACAGCAAATCAAAAAGAAGCTTTCAGTGGAACAAAAACAAGAAAAATCTTTAAAAAAAGCATAATCCGGGTAGATTAAATGGAGGTGTGTTTTGTTACATGTCTCTAGTTGAAGATTTGACAAGAACTTTCATGAATAAGTAAGCTATGTTGGTAGGCACCCACAACCGTAATTTTGAAACTGGGTAGCGACAACGATTCGCCTATCTCAAAATTGAGCTGTCCAATTTGGAATTTCAAAATGGACCGTGGTCAATCTTGAAATCGACCTGATTTCAAAATAATTATCAACATGTTGCACTGTTTGTTTGTTTGTGTATATTAAACCGAAAGTAGGAATCGAAAGTAGATCTACGACGAAAAATAGTTTTGAATATCTGTGTCTGTTTTCAATAACATTTCTATTGTAAAATATAAGACAAGAGTGCTAGTATTCACAGTGCCGTATGACAAGAAAAAACGAAGATTATATATTCATTGACCTTTGATATTATTGGCTAAATTTGACATACGCCTTATTTGACCAATAGAATCTTGTGAAATGTGAAATTATATGAGGCTGCACCTCGAAAAAAACCTGTTAAATTTTCCCCACAACATTGAGTATTAGAGCAATATATTGCACTAATTTTCAGCCACTGAAAATTGCACTTTCATAATACATTTCATGTTATGAAAGTAAGTTTCATGTTTGTTTTATGAGCTTTAGTCTGGAGCAATGATGCAGGTTAAGGTTAGTGATTTGGGTACAGGGGAGTCTCAGTTTTACGCTGTGTCCTTTGCAGCCTGACTACATAGAGTTCATTTTTTTTTTTTTTTTTGCCCATTGTCTTGGGGCATTGAACAAGGTCTTCGAAGCTTTGCAGATGCATATGCTGATCCATTTTATCAAATTTTGTAAAATACAGTTATCTTTTTCTCATGAACAGCCTGAAAATCTGAATCTCAGACAAGCATCAGAGAAACTTACAATCTGTTCAGTGTTTATGTTGTCTAGAGTAAAAAATATGCTGACTCAGTCAGATAATCTTCTGAAAATGGGCTACAAGAGTGTTGGCTCAACTTGACATTATGATATTGTGCCTCACATTATAGCATGAAACACTGGCATAGAAGTAATTGCGTAGACAGTATATATACACAGATCATACTGCTTCTTTTAGGAGCTGCAGTCTGTTCAGATTGCAATGTTAAGCCACAGTCACATATTTACGGATCAGGCAACAGTTCACCACAGTTTGACCTGGATGGCAAAATCAGGGCAAACCACAGAAAATCCTGCACCACTATATATGGTATGCTAGGGTCTCATTAGGGTTTCTCATGGTTTTTATATGGTTTCTGGACGGTGACAATGCATGGCAGCAGCGGCAGCACTATGGACAACAAAGGTAGACTACCGTTGCATAACAGATGCTCACGATGCTACTAGGGTTCAATACAATGCTATATAGTATGACTCGGGGCCGTAGCACCACAGGCTCCTATGAATGTCCATGGTCAACAGTGGTCATGTGACGTTTGAAAAAATTATGACATTAATATCAGTATCTCTTCAGCATTCAACGAGATCATGCGACCTGAAAAGAAGCCGATGGTGATGTGCAAAAGGGGAAAGATATCGCTAGTCAGCCATACTATATCCTTGGTGAACCATGGGTATTTGTAGGGACAAAATTACCACGGATGGTTGTGACAGAAAGCCAGGAATAATCATGGTTTTGGTATCACTACAAATGAGTACAATTCCGCAACAGTTGTACTGCGGTTTTGGCCATGCCTGCAACCCACCGCGGTTCACAGTGGAAATTTCAAATATTTTGAAGTTTCCTTAGCAACTCCTGGATTATCACAGCTCTTCAGGGATCATTATGGTGTGCTACGGTTTGTGAAACGGTGATGAGCCGTAGCCTGAACTGTGAATGTGTGACTGAGATTTAGCAGTTTGGCTGGGAAGCCCTGGGCCCCTGTTGTTCAAAACTAAGGATGTACATTGTATTGATTGATTGATTGACTTGATGCTTAACGTCCACGGTAAACAGCTACGGTCATGTCGGGACGGTCAGTTAACCTAACTACACTATTCCTTGGCAGGCTTAGACCTCCTAAGCGGTTAACCAGTACTAAGTGCACATACTTTCGCCAGTAACTGACAACTGCCCTTCTTAAATCAGCGGAAGGAGAATCGAAAGTGTGGCCAATATTATTATTAATAATCAATAATATTATTTCGAACCAATAAGGACCTCCGACTTATGAGTCAGGTGCCCAACTGATTGGGCTAGCGGCCTGGCTCCGTACATTGTATTGTGTTACATTTTCAAAATGTAGCATGGACAAAAACAGAGCCTTTTTGCTGAAAAATTGTGAGGACCTTTGCGGTGCAAAAGCCTCACATTTTTTCTGCAGAAATATCAGCACATTTGAAATTAATGTATACTGAAAGACCTGATAATTATATAACTTCATTACCATAAGCTTATAACACCCTAGGTGTGCGCTTATTGTGTGTGTGCTAATATAATGCGAGTATCATAATGCAGACTTTTTGTTTGCTAGGTCATCTGATGCCACTAAAAATATAATGGAAATCTAAAAATGCAACGTTTATTAAACTTTGAGAATAATTTCAGTCTACAAAAATGTTGTTGCCTTAGATATGAATATTCATTTAGTTTTGAAGGCTTGCCATATAAAAAGAACTTCCAGACATATTTTTTATGCTTCATGAAACTTCTGAGGACTGTTGTATTTGTTCCGCTATAAGATGTCTTTTCCCGGTCTGAAACTGCCCCAAAAAAGTAGATCCATCCTGAAAGAGGGTTCTAGATTTTTGGGATTGTTTTAGAAGGGAAAAAACAGGGTCATTTAGCAAACTTAATATGACTGATTTGCATATTTGGGGTCATTCTGGTGGGAAAAAAATATGTCTTAAAGCGGAATAAATACAGTATACTCATCATTTAGTCTGTAAATTATGATATTATATGATTTCCTATCATGTTTTTATGGTGTCTTTCTCTTAAGGTGTAATTACATCATTTATTCTTAGGTTTTATATCTATTTCTGGTATTTCTTTGTAGAAATTGTTCTCTGATTTTCCTTAGATGGAAATTTTTTATGTACCGTAATAACCTTAAAATTTCGGACACACGAAAGATGGACAATTTTTGTTAAAAAAATTCTTAGAAAGGGGATGTAACACACTAATTAATGCATTCAACTGATGCTTAGTGAATGGCAACCGTTGCAGACCCTAATCAACTGAAGGAGCAGTTTGATCTGGGTCTACGATGTTTGCTCAGACCTGTCTGTCTGAATATTTAGGGTCATTACGGTAATAATATAGACATTTCTTTTCTTTCAGATATTGATTAGGAATTTGAGTTTATGAAAGGTCGAAAGGTAAATGGGTACATTTTCAGGGAAAGCAACTCTTCATTTTTGCTTCCCTTCACGATTCACCTTTTCGAAACCTGGCATTAGCCTACTTTAAATAGGTATGCATCCCTCCATTCACGGTGTGGTACAATCACGAACTTTATTGTGGGACATTTAGGGTGTGCGATTTTGTTTGTGGGACTGTCACATGCCAAGTTAATTGTATTTGCCAGTTATATGCTGTCTGTTGACTGACATTCTGGGTGTTGCTTGGAATGGTGAATGGGGGTGACCTCTCCTAAAGGGAAGCATTAAATTTTGCTCAATTAGAAGCAAACACTTGCCTTTATAAGCAAATAGTCAGTCACTGGAAGCAAACAGGAAGTCACTAAAGTTGTCTCCCTTTGAAAAAGATGTGGTGGTGTACCCGTACACCTTAGGATTTAAATTAACTTGCTGAAGTATTTATTGATGAATTGGGGACTTTTGTACTGATGAGTTTGAACTTCTAATTAATCATTTAAAGAATGTACCAAAAAAAGTACATAATTATAATGTAGTCATTGTTTAAACGCCCACAAAAACATGTTACATAAATGTACATAGCTTAATTTTAATTGGTTATTATTACTGTGCCATCTTGTAATATTGATAGATGATTGGGTCATTCAGGGCTCCAGATAAGGAGAATATTTGAGAAAAATTGGCAGTTAAAAGTACTGGGACATCCGAAAACAATTAATTTTCAATTTGTCCCAAATTGAAAATTATTTTTGGGTGACCCAATATTTGTCAACCGACGTAGGCGGAGGGGGACTATAGAAATGACCCTCGTCCGTCCGTGTGTGCGTCCGTCCTTCCGTCCGTCCGTCCGTCCGAAATCTTGTCCCCGCAACTCCTCCTACGTCTTTCATCGGATTGATTTGAAATTTTACAGATTGTATTCTTATGATATGAAGATGTGCATGTGGTTTTCATTTTTTGTTTCGGCCATTTTTGATGGAGTTACAGCCCTTGCTGACTCAGACCTTCCGAAATCTTGTCCCCGCAACTCCTCCTACATCTTTCATCGGATTGATTTGAAATTTTACAGATTGTATTCTTATGATATGAAGATGTGCATGTGGTTTTCGATTTTTGTTTCGGCCATTTTTGATGGAGTTACAGCCCTTGCTGACTCAGACCTTCCGAAATCTTGTCCCCGCAACTCCTCCTACATCTTTCATCGGATTGATTTGAAATTTTACAGATTGTATTCTTATGATATGAAGATGTGCATGTGGTAGTTTATTTTTGTTTCGGCCATTTTTAATGGAGTTATGGCCCTTGCTGACTTAGACCTTGTCCCCGCAACTCCTGCAACATCTTGTATCAGATTGACTTGATATTGTGGAGAATGTTTCATCATGATCTGAAGATGTGCATGTGATTTTGGAATTTCAATTGTCCTATTTTTTACGTGGTAGTTTATTTTTGTTTCGGCCATTTTTAATGGAGTTATGGCCCTTGCTGACTTAGACCTTGTCCCCGCAACTCCTGCAACATCTTGTATCAGATTGACTTGATATTGTGGAGAATGTTTCATCATGATCTGAAGATGTGCATGTGATTTTGGAATTTCAATTGTCCTATTTTTTACAAAGTTATGGCCCTTTGTTTTTTTGGCATTTTTCCAACTTTTGAACCGTTTGACCGAAAGAGCTGAAATTTGGTATGCTATTAGCATTTGGTAAATTGATTATTCTGATTATTGTTAGGATGTGCTGAATCATAAGTGACAGAATTATTCCCCTTTCATAGATAATAGACATTCACTTAAAGGTAAAAGGGATAACTCCAGAACTATTCAAATTAATGGGCTGAATTTTCATAAATGCATTGTTCATTTTTCATCAGATTCATATAAGCAGGATTATGGCTCTTGTTATTTTGTACTGGGTATACAGTCTTGATGTTTTGATCATTTTGTAAGGGCCAATAGTTTCAGTAACCTGATTTTACACATATATGCCCCGTTCTGAACTTAAGTAGTTTGTAAAGAGGCTCAGTAATTGGGTATATGTCTTTGCTTATGTTCAGTTATCATTTGCATACCAGGTTCTGTAATATATATTTTCTGTATTTGGCCATACATTTACTCTGAAACAGAATAAAGGGCTGAAGTTTGTGACACATTTCAAACGTCGGGTGACACTTGGCCGATGGCCTTTTATTAAACACATTATGGTAATTCCAGGGGATATTTTTTGTTACATGAAAACGGCGTATGTTCTGGCTTTTCATAAGAACTGCCTTGAAATTGCTTTGTAAAGCCACAATATAATTTTTTTAGTTTTAAATGGCAAACATTTTCATGGTTAAAATCAGAGCTTCAGAGAGAAGTACCGATACTTTTAATGTTAAAAAAAAACCAACAACAACAAAAAAAACAAAAAAAAAAAAAAAAAAAATAACAAACAAGAAAAATAATCACCACAATGTAAAAAAGTGATTTTGTGGGACTCGATCATAAGAAAAAAAAATTAAAACAAATAAATAGAAAAATGATAAGAATTAAAATCTGTAAAAGTAATGGCAAAAAGTCCATGCCTTGATCAGACTGCTGCTTTTGCAGCAGTCTGATCAGGGTCTGCACTGTTTGCTCCCGCTCTTAAATTCTGTCCCCATATTCTGGATAATTAGTATATTAAAACGTTGTTACTTTACATAACTTGTTATTTAGTATCAGCTGGTGATAACTCCTTGCAGTGTCATGTGATCTGTCAGCTGACCACTTGTGTCAAGCGTGACCCTACTCGTGACACGAAAATAGTTTGAACCAATTAAGTACTTGAAACGGCAACTTGCCAAATATGGAGGTCTAGGAATTTCAAAGACTGCCAAGTCAGCTTGGACAGTTTTAGAGAATATTTTGAGCCGCGACACGAGAAAACCAACTATGTGGTTGTGCGCCCAGCGCAGACTCAGATCAGCATGGACAGCCACCCAGTCTGATCAGACTCTTCGCTAGGCGCTTAAAGTGTAGCTTAGAGTCTAAGCTACCTTCATGCGGACAGTGAAGACTTTGATCAGACTGGGCGGATGCCCAGGCTGATCTGAGTCTGTGCTGGGAGCACAACCACACTGTTGGTTTTCTCGTGTCGCGGCTCATTTTGTTTTCTTTTCATTGTTTTTTATCCCTGATAATTTTGGCTATATGATAATTTAACTACCATAGTCTTCTGATTAACACCCTGGCAGTGTTGCAATTCACAGATTGTATGAACGGCATTTGGGAAAAAAAAAGGGTAATAAAGGTGGTCTAAAGCCAGTTTTTGTGGAATTTTGGCCACTTTATCACTGAAAATAGTTAGGTTGGAGGGTGCATTTATACAGAATCTGAGTACAAGTACCGGTGATTTGTTTAGCTAAAGCATCTGTATGGCCAACTGGTTTAAGCACCTAACTTTGGATTGGATTTGGTTTGAGTCCTGGTGGAGGCAAGATTTTATCTGAACCGGAACAAACACTGTTCTGTTCTGTTCAATTCTCCTAACAACGTTCCCCAAGTGAACAAACACTTCATTGCACAGAGCCTTTTACATTACTGCATCCCATCAGTCTAATATGACTAAAATGCCTTAACTCAAATTAGTACTAGTGTTCATCAGGAACTGGTTGGACACGAGTACAGCTGTACAGTATCATAATAAATATTAATGGGTTTAATAAACTTTAAATTAATGGTCTAACAAGAATTCATTTGTAACATGATAACAGGGGGTGGTTTATTTTATCAGTCGAGATCTTGAAAGGGCAGTAACCTCTGACTGAAGCAGTCATGGTTCAGAGCTGCAGAGAGGCCACATTTTTTGGGGATAACAGAGACCTTAAGTAGCTTCCAGCTGCATTCGAATCTGCAACCTAATGTGACCCGAAGTCAGGAAGCAGTGGTGTACTAGACAAACATTTTGAAATAATGGCATTTTTTGTTCAGCATTATGTCTCGATCTTGAGACAATTCTCTTCATGTTTTATACAGAACAGGAAAGAGAACCCAAAAAGGTTTTATACTTTATCTGGTATAGTTTAAAACATGGAATGGAATAGAGTGGGAGTTGGCTGGGTCATAATCAGATGCATTTGAGATGGCACTCTTACAGGAAAAGAATTTGCTCCCACTTAGGGAGCAAATTCATTCCAGTAAGAGTACCATCCCACTAGTTTTGGGAGCAAATTGAAGCAGATGGAGTATCGATTTTGTTCATTCAAGCCTTTTCTATTCCAAGGTTTCTACTACACCAATTTATATGTGGATTCCCAATAGAAACCATCCTTTAGGAGAGTAGCTATGGTCATGTCTGACCAGTTGACCCCAATAGTAGGTCAGAGATGTGTATTCAGTGGGCTTTTCAATACACCATATTGACCTGTTTATGATTGTGAGGCATGTGGCTTGAATTCTTGGTCTATTTTAAGAAGCCAGAGGTCATTGTCTGGAGACCTTAAAGTCTGTAGATACCTGTAGATATATAACAATTTTCCAAAACCAAAGAGAGGGGTTAACTTGTAGTGGAGGGTTGGGTGGGGTGGTGGGAAGTGGGGTGGGGTGGTGGACTCTTGGGTTCCACTACACTTGATTGATTGATTGATTTGATGCTTAACGTCCACGGTAAACAACTATGGTCATGTTGGGACGGTCAGTTAACCTAACCACACTATTCCTGGGCAGGCTTAGACCTCCTATATAAGCGGTTAACCAGTACTAAGTGCACATACTTTCTCCAGTAACTGGCAACTGCCCTTCTTGAATCAGCGGAAGGAGAAACAAAAGTACGTTGCCAGACCGGGTTTCGAACCCAGGACCTCTGACTTGTGAGTCAGGTGCCCTACCGATTGTGCTAAGCGGCCCGGCCCACTACACTTGCATTAGGATTGTGTTGACTGGATGCTTGGGACAAACAGTTAGACACTCATGCAGTCAGGCTACTTTGTGTGAGCTGCTTGATCGGGGTCAGTTATCTTACTTTGTTTGCACTTATAGCTGCATTGGCCCATTAATTATGCCTAGCACCTCTAAAGAGCTGAGCCGGGCTGGGTAGCGCAATCGGTAGGGCACCTGACTCGTAAGTCAGAGGTCCTGGGTTCGAATCCCGGTCTGGCCACATACTTTCGTTTCTCCTTCCGCTGATTCAAGAAGGGCAGTTGTCAGTTACTGGCGAAAGTATGTGCACTTAGTACTGGTTAACCGCTTAGGAGGTCTAAGCCTACCCAGGAATAGTGTGGTTAGGTTAACTGACCGTTCCGACATGACCTTAGTTGTTTACCGTGGACGTTGAGCATCAAAACAACCAACCAACCAATCTAAAGAGCTGTTAAAAGGGACATTGGTAATCTGAGTCCTGACAGTGTTTCTAGATCAGATGCCACAGAATGTGACGTTTGATCAGGGTTCAAGGTTATAAAACTTGAGAATAATGTCAAGCTCAAAATAAAGCACACTGATTGGCTGCTTCCGAGCATGTGCTCGGATGCAGCCAATCAGTGTGCTTTATATTTTGAGTTTGAGAATGTCTCTTGTTTTATAACTTCGGGGCCAGGCCCTGCACTATTTGTATTAAGTACAGGAGGAATATATGAAGAAAACTGCACAACTAAACCAGACATGCACTCCTTCTAGTGGAAATGAACACATTCAGACCATGAGACACATGTAAGAGTCCACATATCCTGCTTAACGGTAATTGGTCTTTCCTTAGGGCAAGGCTAGTCTTTCCTACAAGACATAGATATTACTTTTCCATTGTTGTGGTCACCTGCATAAACTTTGCATCAAGTTTTCTAGTTTAGTCACCGGATTCCATTGCACACAGCTTTTCATTATCACCCTCCCATTGTCCTGATATCACTGAAATACTGTTAAAAAGGATGTAAAATCGCAAGTCATCCTCCATCTAGTTTAGTTCAGAATTGTGACAATGTGCAAACAGGGGAGACATGACTTTCTTCAGAATTTTTGTTGTATGGTAAATGCTCGTAATTGTACCTGTAACACACACATACAGGTGAAAAAAGTCAGTGCAGTTATGCTGAATGGTATGACATGATAAAACCAACAAAGTGGCATGTGTGCCCATAGAAGACTCAGATCAGCCAGAGTATCTGCCATCTTCCCTGTCCGCATGGAGCTAGCTTTAAAACCCTTAGCTACCTTTTAAGTGCACAGTGAAGACTCTGATCAGACTGGGCATATATGCCCAGGCTGATCTGAGTCTTCGCTGGGTGCACATGCCACTTTGTTGGTTTTGTCATGCTAATGCTCATATTAATTAATGAATAGCATACCAAGTTTACAGCAGAATAAAACCCATGATATGGCTGGGTCACGAGGCTATACTGTTGCTGTAAAGTATAAACTTGTAGTAAATTTGTCCAAATCGTGACCAATGTTTCTATTACTGTGCCTAAGCCGTTAGCTAGACGGCAAATTTACAAATATTCACGCCTGGCTAATTACGATATCATGGACCTCACAGTTAATGTTTCGGTGATCACAGTAAAGTTCACGAGGAAAAGTTTTATGAAATGTCACTTGACAAGAGGACGTATAATTAGCATCTGCTAGTGTCACACCTTGGCTGTGCCAGTCTGCCGAAATATTTTCGCTAACCGATGGACTTGTGAAACTGGAAATTTTTCACCGTAAAATCACAGTTTGCAACTTCTTTTTTCGTGTTTTTCGTGTTTTTCGGAGGAATAGTGAAACATCTGAGAAAAAAAATGCACATTCTTGAAATTCTTTCAGTGATATATGGTGAATTCATTCATAATTGATAGGTATTTTGTCGGAAAATTTCATTATTAGTGAGCGAAAGAAGTTTGACATTTTCAATGCCTGTTCATGTGGGAATTTGTTCTTGACATTAGTGTTTGCTTGTTTGTTTTGTAATGAAAGTTGTTTGTAAATAAGAAGTGCAAAAGGAAAAAGTTATGTAACAATTCGAAAGGTCATAGAGTACAATTTTTATAAGTACAGCTCTTGGTTTCCATTTTAGGATGGAGAATTAAAGCCAGATTGGTGCATTTAATAATGAATGGCATTTGGTGGTGTCATACAGACTTTTTTCAGGCTTAAATGGCCTTACACGACGACACGTGGCATGACACATGGGACATTGCAACTATTTTTGTAGCAAGTAGATGATGTTTAACTTGGGTTTTACAAGATGACACATGTAGCATGCCACCCAGACACCAATTTTTAAAAACATATGTTTTATGACAAATCTGTTGCATGCAACATGTCTTAAATCATCGAAACAATTGACCTTAATGGATGCATGACACATGTCATTGGACATGTGTTGCCATGTAAATGAACCCATCTCCAGATGCTTGAACATGTTGCATACAACAGATTTGTGTCTTGCAACGTATGTTTTTGGGGTGTTTACGTGGTGACCTGTTTCATGCAACAACATTGTTTCATCATGTAAAACTGCCGTTAGAATCATCTGGCAAAAGATGACTTTCATGTTTATCTTACCTACATCCATCCAGCAGAATGCAAGACACAGGCATTACATTTCTGTCGGCATCGGCATCATAAAATTTGAGTCAAATTTTCGGGTTTATTGATTAGCTTTGTTATGGAACAATGCACGGACAGGAGAGACTCCGCTTTTTGCAGAATTTTTGTTAAGCAGAATCCTGTGGTAGTCATCAAATTTTCCTCAGATATTTGGTCACTGTGAGTTCTGTAATGAGCTTGTTGGCACTCCAGTAGCTCGGTGGGTAATAAGCCTTGGCCTGTGAAGCTATGGCATTTTGGGTTCAATCCCACTGGAGGTGGAACTGTTTTCAACTGGCAGCCAATTTTACTATCACTCTTCCATTAGCCCAGTATGACTGAAATACTGTTGAAGTGGCATATAACTGCATGCCATCTATGCAAAATCCAATGTAGGGTTGGATAGGTAAATGACTTGCAATTTTACACCCGTTTAACAGTATTTCAGTCATATCAGGATGATGCATGGGAGGGTGATAATATACAGTTGAAAAGATACCTGGGACCGCCGGGGCTTAACCTGCTGAGCTACCGGGACTACTAGGTTAAGTAATCAGCAAAGGGAGATAAATACATGCAGTAATTGCAGCTTGCATCCTTTCTTTAATGGAGTATATACAGCTAGTTTCTTATGTATTTACATACTTCCACCTGCTACCATTAACATATGGTCAGACTGACTGTGAACACTTCAAAATTCTTGGAATTTGTATGGGTTTTAAATATATTAGAAAATATTCTGTAATAACGGCAATATTGGAACAAAATTTCAGAGCAAACTGTGCAGACCCACATCAGACTGCTCAAAAAGGGGCAGTCTGATCAGGGTCTGCGCTGTTTGCCTCTATGGAAGCAGATTTTATGGCTTATCATCGTTAGTTCAAAGTTTAAAGCTTGAAGCGCCAAAAAATGAAAACATTTGAATTTGCAAACAGTGTAGATTCAGAATGAGGTGGCTCATAAGGAGCCATCTCATCTGGATCTACTCGGATTGCCCTCTAGTCTTTAAATTACCAATCTGAATCATTTTTTGAAATTTTGCAAACGTAAATTTTGATTTTTTGGCGCTTTTAGGGTTATGAACTACAGTAATTAGCTGAAGTGTCCAAACACATAAGGTAAATGTAGCTTAGATTTTGTGATGTGGTAAGCTTATGCACATTTAATGGAGGTAATGCACATTTAATGGAGATTACTATCATGCTACATTAGCAGGAATGGTGAAGGATTGTTGTGACTTGGAGCAAGATGAAGTGATTGATAAGGATTCCTAAGGATAAACAAGAATTATGAATGAAAGAAAGGCTAACTACAGAAACGGATTTACTGTGTGTGTTGCTTTACATAAGCTGTAGGCTGTTCCATTAATTAGTTCTTGTCATTTAATGAAACAAGTGCAGATTTTACTTGTATAAGCTTTTGGCCATACATTAATTTAATGTTATTGTTGTTTGTGATAGACACACCTTTGTTAAGATTTTTATTTATTGTTTAATGTTATGTACTTTTAATGTACTTATTTTGTATATGTAACAACAAAATGGATGGAAGAATGACTTGGTGGTTTTACATCCTTTTCAACATATTTCAGTCATATGATGGGATGGTGATTATGAAAGGGTCTGTTTGCTGGAGCAGGGTTTAGTTTCAGACAGAATATGACTCCAAGGGGGCTCATGATCCCAAGTCGGAAGCATTAACTACTGGGCCACATGGACCAGAGAGCTATAGATAAGAAGGGGTATTTGATTATAACTGAAGGATATTTTTTCTTATTTCTCATTGAAACCATATGTTGTGACCCCTCATCTGAACCGTCTCAATGAGACGGTTCAGAAGAGGTGTCACAACATATGTTTTTATGCAGAATTAACCAAATTTATCTCTAATTATCACCAAATACTCCCTCTTATCTAGAGCTCTGATGGACGCTTCATGTGTGAACTAAGTGGTGATTCTGATAGTGTGCGCAAATGTGTGCTTTGTGGGTGGGGTGGGTCACCATTAGCTGCAGCTACTGCTGTGTGATTTTTGCGCTCTTTGGCTAGTTCTTCAGATGATATAATGTTGCTTTAGTTTGAATCATTTTGTTTACCTTCTTCAATTAAGTTCAATGTTTGGAATTTTGAAATGGTTTTGCTTATGCTTTGGCAATATAAGTTAGTGTTATCATTGAAAAATGCTGACATTAACAGTCTCTTGCTTCCATGGCATTTGATTTAATGTTTGACATTTTTAACAGTATCTATGATCCTTGTCATATGATTTAATTTTAGATTGCTTCCAGAGATTTGATGTACTATTCTGGCACTTGACAATCATTGCTGACAGTCATCATAATGATTTAATGGTTTGCATTACAGATACACAGAGGTTTTACTTTCATTGTGATTTAATGTCTTGCATTTGACAGTGCTTTTCATCTATGGCATATGATAACTGTCTGTGACAGTATCTTGCTTCCCTTATTGTAATATGATATCATGTCTGGCTATTGACATTATCCTGTTTCAGTGTCATAAGATTTAATGCCTGGCATTTGTCAGTGTTAATGTCTGGCAGTTGACAGTATCTTAATTGCAAGTTACCTGTCTGGCATTTGACAGTGTTTCTATGTAGCATTTGAAGTTTTTGCTGCCATTATGAATGCCATGAAGTATTATTTAATGATTGGCATTTGACAATATTCATGTCTGGCATATGATGGTGTTTGTGTCTGGTATTTGACAGTGTTTATGTCTGGTATTTTCTTCCACGTCATATATATGGCATTTGGCTGCATTTTTGTCTTTTATATGACAGTGTTTACATCTTTTATTAATGCTTCCATGTCATAAGAGTAAATGCCCAACATTTGATGGTGTCTTCCTTCCATGTTGTGATCTAATGCTTGGCATTTGACATTATTTATGTCTGGCATTTGACAGTGTCTTATGTATGGTGGTTGCTTCTAATCATATGGCTGATGTCCCACATATGACATGCTTCCATGTCATGATTTAACAATATTTTGCTTCCATGACATGTGAGTCAATGGCAGGTATTTGTCAGTCAGTAGCTGTTCGTTGTGTTTCCACATCATGACATAATGTATGCTGTTTGACACTGTTTTACTTGGCAATTCTTTGCTTCAGATCATATGATTTAATGTCTGGCATTTAACAATATTTTGTTTTCTCAACATAGGGTTTAAATTGACAGACATTACTCATTTGTTTTCACTGGATTTAATGGCTGGTATTTGACACTGTTTTGCTTTAATGTCAGGCATTTGACAGTCTGATTAAATGTCTTTGGCATACGTAAGAGACTGTTTAACATCAGCAGCATAGGATTGAGTGTCTGGCATTTGACAATATATTTCAAATTCATATGCCTGGTATTTGACAGCTACAGCAATATATATGACTTAATATATGGCATTTGATATCATTTTACTAGCACATCATGATGCCTAATGACTCTCTGCATGGCCTTTGACAGTGTGACATAATTTCTGCACACTGGGTATTTGACCATTGTCTTACTTTGTATCATGTAATGTCTCTTACATTTGAAAGTGTTTTGCTATAGCTTCATACTAACCGCTGTCAGTTCCAGACTGTAATCAGTGCTCCAGATAAGAAGGGGTTACAGAGATAATTTAGGGATACTTATCCATATTTCTCCATTAAAACTTATGTTGTGACCCATCATTAGAACCGTCTGAGACGGTTCTAATGAGGGGTCACAATGTATGTCTCGGTGAGACGGTTCTAATGATGGGTCACAACGTAAGTTTCTGTGGAGAAATAAGAAAAATTATCTTTTCTTTGAATTTTCAATGCCCCCTCTTATCTGGAGCTCAGGTAATGCCATTTGCATTATTGTGATGATGGAAATGAGGGAGTAATGCTTGTGCATCTGAAAGCTCAGGTCTTGAAACTTCAGAAAAGATCACATTCCCTGCAGACACCTGTACTTTCTTGATTTCACAGGTAAAAGCCACCTGTTTGTTAACTAGGATGTTTCTAGTTCACCTGGATGTTTGATTAGCCACCCTGCTGACTCAGAACAGGATATGAACTATGTTTCTGGAGATTCTAGTCAGATAACACACCTTCTGGTTGCCATGGGAGCAATTATATAAACAGTAATTTTGATCTACCAGGATGCATATTTGGTATACGGTTCTGTCAAATTTTTACTTTCATGATTTAAAGATGTGCACAGGTTAATTAGATGAATGCTGATTTCTTTGCTCCTGCCAAAAATCAACAATGTGCAGTTCTGAAAGGATGCTTCCAAGTGTTTTAAAAGTTCTGATGTTAAGAAAATATTAGCACAGTGTCCATGTGTCTCAAAGCTCAGTCATTCCTTATTTACATCAACATTGTGAACAGCTTGTACATCTTAACAGGCTCCCTAAGATAAATGGGTTCATTTTAAGGGCAGTGTTACCTCCCTTTCTCAATTGGGGTCTACTCATATAGAAAAGAAATTGCTCCTCTAGGAGCAAATTAGAGGAGCAAATTCTTTCCTGTAAGAATAGACACCATCTTGGAAGGGCAACATTGTCCGTGAAATCAAACCGGAAATCAATACAAGTTTTTCCCCTTTGTAAAAATGGCAGAAAACATTGAGGTGTACCCATACACCTGAAGTCTAGCAATGTTGGCTGTGCAATGTGCATTTTATGCATTTCTGTTGTTTGACATGTTGAAGTGTAAATTTTGTTTATTCAGAGACTGAGAGCCGACAGGTATGAACCTTGATTTGTGGGAAAATTTGAATTTAGATGTATTTTCACACACACAATGGGAGGTTTTTCTTGTTCTCTCAGTTTTTTTCTGCACTTTAATTTTGGCTTCTGAAGTGAAATTAATTTCCCTTTGAAGTGACGCTCCGACGCTTGTCAGTATTACAATATCCCTAAGAGCCTGAGCCAAAATTGTACACCCAGGTGACCTGCAAAAACAAAGTCAGCTCTTTGCAAGTATAACTGCAATTTTATTGAAGGCAACTCTATGCATTTATTCCCCCCACCCACCCCCCGCAACACCACCGATAAGAACTCTTTGCATTTACTATATCTGCAACACCACTGAAAACAACTTTTTGCATTAAATACTATACCTGCAACACCAAAAAAACAAAACAAAAAAAAACTCTTTGTGATATTGGAAACCTGAAACCTATCTGCAATATACCATTGAAGACAAGTCTTTGCATTTACTTTACCCTCAGCATCAACTACTCTTTGCATTTTCTATGCCTAGTTAAGATAACTGTATTTGCATTTGCTATACCTGCAACAGCAGTGAAATGACCCTTTGCATTTTTTAGACCTGTAGCAACATTTAAGACAACTCTTTGTATTTTAGGTAACCTGCAACACCAATAGAGACAACTCTTTGTATTTACTATACCTGCAACTGCATTTGAGCTTCTGCATGTCTAATACCTGCAACTGCATTTGTTAAGAGTTAACACTCTTCTGCATGTCGGATATAGAAGACTTGCAGAATGTCGTATATCTGCAACCCCATTTGAGGCCCTCAGTGTCTTATATCTGCAACTGCATTTAAACAGATATTTTGCCCCATTTGACACTCTCATGTCTGTCTTAGTTTGCCATGGGCTTTCAGATAAGGTGATTGACTGATCATGACCTTTTTTATCTTTTATTAATGTTAATTTTGTTAAGTTGTTACACACCAAAAGCAGGCAATTCAGAATATCAGCTCACAATAAAAACAATGGACTGCATATGACCAGTACTGTATAGCTCTATGCAGTTACTGGATTGGGCTTATATCAAACAAAGTTGACCCAGATCAGACTGCCTTAAGGAGGATTGGGGGTTGCAACAACCCCTGTCACTTCGCAATTTACTTTACCAAATTCAAAGATGGATTCCTTATGCTGGAGATGTATGAATTAACAACATGGACCAAAATTAATGTTCAAGTGCTAGATTTTTGTATGACATATATGTGACATGTCCTTATAGGTTCTTAAACGGTACAAGTAGCTGATAAGTAGGTTATTGAAAATAATGAATGGGCGGCCTCTTATATGCTTGACTTGAAAGGGAAAGTTTTGGGAGAAAAGGATAACAATAATTGCTGAACCTACTGAATTTAACTCATTACTGAACTTTTGTATTTGGACAAGTTGGACAGGGACATTTGACCTGATAGGATATTTTTATCAGCTGATTTCCTTTTGAGACATGGAACCTTTGTGTTCTACTCATATAGCTGGCAGCACATTCTACTCATATAACTGGCTGCAAGAAAGGCTTGGCATTTAGCAAAGATCTGAATGTGTCGTTAAGTCTCCTTTGTTTGAAACATGAAATATTCTAGATGTTTTCTTGCTCATGTAATATCGTAGAAAGTTTTTCGTTTACAGAATTTGATGAAAATTTCTTTGGCATATATGCTAAAACCATGAAATGTTAGTGCATTGGTTCTTTTTTTCAAGGGATTGCATTTAATTTTCTTACTAGTCACATGATGGCCATGTGATCACTGCTAAGTCTCTCATTGGTGAATTGGCTCCAGTAGAATGTCTTTTCATCAGCAACAGTTTTTCCCACATCTGGATTGCTGAATTTGACAATCTCTGGAATTTGTTTTAGCTCAAAAAGATGTTTGTGATTGCTAATCTTGAAATCTAAATTGAATTAAATTTCAGCTACTGATTCTGAAAAACAGGATGCTTTGTCAAGATCCTGTACTTTCTAGAAATGATGTTTGCCAACTGAAAACATTTGCAGTACATATTTACAGTAAAAACTGTTTGCTGTAAATAATGTTTATGAGCCATAAATATTCAGCCTACGGTTTTACGCCTAAATAATGTTTACAAAAAAAAGTTTAATTGGTCTAAATACAGTAGAACTTCAATGGCTCGAACCCTGATAGCTCGTTTACCCTGCCAGGCTAGAACTCTTTCCATGGTCCCTAGAGGTCACTTTATATAGAAACCAACCCTGGATGGCTGGAACTATACTTTGCTAGAACTAATTTTCATGGTCCCAAGCCTGTTCGAGCTAATCATTGAAGCTCTACTGTATATGTGTTGTAATATGCTCTTGAAAGTATTGGGAGCATGAGAAGGATGTTGTCTTCGTTACTCATAAATAGGATTTTGGGGTCCAGGAAGCCTGTGGGCACATTCTAATTAAGCATTTTCTGAGGTGTATGTTCTATTTCTTGTATCCTGCCCATGCATACTGTGCATAGTGGATGCTATCAAGCCTATGTCTTCAGATGGTATTACTGAGCCCGATAACTTAAGCAACTAGTTACCTATACGTATACCCCTGATGGGTGACCTAAGAGTCCCCTATATCATGCTAAAGATTAGAGAAATTGCTAGGTGGCCAAACATGATAGGTAAGCTTCTCAGCTAGTGAATAACAGGGAAATCCAGACTGGGCTCAGACTCCATGACACCTTCATTTTATCTTAATCAAATCTAAATCTTTTTTATATACCATACATAGGTATATCTTTTCTAATATTTGTAGGTAGCTTTTCCGCTTGACATAGTCTGTAAAATTAATATGTTTGTAATGAACCGAAGTAGGTTTCTGGAGCAACTATTTACTCCCATTGTGTGTAATGTTTTCTGGAGGCCTGGATTAGGAGAGTGCTAATGATTTTTGTAGGATAATTTTCTTAAGAATCCATATAAACATACGTTGTGACCCCTCATCTGAACCTCCTTGTCAAGGTGGTTCAGATGAGGGGTCACAACATAATTATGTTTTCGAGAAGAAATAAGAAAAAATTTCAAAAAATTATCGTCAAATACTTTCTGTAAATTTGAGCTCTGGTACCGAACTGTTGAAGTAGTAAAAGTGACTTAATTCAAATGTTTTCCCAGACAGGTCTGCATATTGACACTACAGCTGAGCTGTTTGTGCACACACTAGAATCAGACACTTCTTAAATATGGTGCCGAGTGCAAAATGTACTACTAAGCTGGAATGCACATGCTGAAATCTGTAGAAGTCGCTTGCATGGATTTGATTATGTCTGTTTTCTCGTGACGCTGCTTCAGTGTTTCTTAAATGCTTTCAAGGGGAGTTTACTAGTTCAGACAAAGCTGATTGTACTCTAGATATTCTAAGAACTGATGTGATAGAAATTTCATCTTTTCATTTAACACCACCAGTAAACTTCATGACTTGAGGTCTCTTGCATTTTCCAACTATCGTTGTTGATGTTATTCATTTATTGGACCATGCATAGGATTAGTTGCAGTTTAATTCCCTGACAGGATTAAGGGACTTGTTGGTTGTGGGATTACAGTGTTTGCTTAGGGAACAAGTTGCTGTTTCTCCCAATTCTCAAGATAGTAATGTCTTAACACTTATATGTGGACAGGAGAAAAAGGTACCTTATAGCTCGGATGAACTGTTATTCTATTGCTGCTCAGTGCGCTCAGATTTTGTCTCATTTGAGTGGACCAGCTGAAAATAAGAAATCGGTATTGCTTTGCCGATGGAAGAGCTCAGTTAGGTTAAGTGCTGGCCTGCTGTTCTAGTGGTTCCGGGTTTGAGGCAGAAATCTTTCCAACAGTAAACGGGATTCCATTGCACACAGCCTTTCATTATCACCCTCCGGTCATCTTGATATGACTGAAATACTGTTAAAAAGGATAAAATCGCAAGTCATCCATCCATCCATCTTAGCTGATGGCGTATATAATGGGCATAAAGTTTTGTTGAGTAGGCACCACTTTGTGATGATTAGAGACAATTAGGCGAAGCATAGAGCTTGTAGATTTCTCAAGGTCAATAGGTGGTTGCACAAACAGAGAAGACTCTGATCAGACTGCATGGATGTGCAGTCTGATCTGAGTTTTCACTGTTCCCACACATAACAAGATACCTTTTCTCCTGACTTGGCTCATTTAATCCTGTGAGGGAGAGCTTAGATAGGATTTGTTTTGGAAGAGGATGAATTCTGCGAATTTAATCTGAATATTGACCTTCATTGGATCGATATATGTAATATAATGTCTGCATCAGGGAGTTCATTAGGTTGTATTTTGTTTTGACTGTGTAGAAGAGCTTAGTTTGAGAAATTCGGATGAGGAATAAGGAAAGGCGGGGTGAAAGTGACTTGGAACAGAAATTCTGGAATTTGGAAGTTGTGTTGTTAGCACAGTTTTGTTAATGTTGGTCCTTTGCTTAGTTTGAGGAAGTGGTTGGAGTGACTTGTGGCTCTTTAGCGAAGAAATACTGGAATGTAATCAAAATTCATTATAAGTTGCATGCTGAAGGGATTCATTAAGTTGCACTTTGTTTTGACTGTGAAGAAATTCGGATCTGGAATTTTGGGGTTATTGCTCACAGTGGCTCAGAAAAGAAATTCTGGAATTTTAAGATGTGCTGACTCCAGCAGCTAACTTAGTGTGTAGCATAATTATGTACTTTGTGTTGTGTGCAGTTTTTTTGAGAAATTTAGGTGAGGAAAGGTTACTGTATCTCGGTGAAGAAATCCTGGAATTTAATAAGAATTTTTGCAGCTGTGCCGAGTCTGAAGTACTGTGTTTAGTATTCAGTATGCAGTTTTGAATTTAAATGAGAAAAGATCTAGCCTGGTTCAGTGGTGAAATTCTGGAATTTGATCAGATTGAAGAGTTTCAGTATTTTGCATATAGGGGAAAGGAATTCTTAACCCTATCGACTCAGAACGGCCAAAAATCTTTGGAGTTTTGGACATTATGAGTGCAATAGGGTTTAACTCGGTAATCATGGCCCAATCGTTACAAGATCATAATTAGCTCAATAAAGTCATTTAAGTCAAGGACTCATTCAGTCTTATAGTACATGTGCTAATTTTTTTCGCTGAAAACATGTGAAGAGCTTTGCATGGCAAAAGCTTCTCACATTTTTTCGTCAAAAAATGACAGTGGTTTCTCCATACAATACCAATGAAAACGTAACGTCTCGTTAACTAACTACATCATACATTCAGTTTTGAACAATCAGGCAGAATTTTGAAGTTTTTCCCACTAATACAACTACATAAACTCTGTCTGGCATATGGATCTTATTGAGTTTGGAGGTCGAAGTTTGTTAGTGTTTGTGTTGTATATGATACAAGTTCATTGAGGCCAATTGGTTGTTTGGATGTACTCTAGTTATGAAACAAGGATGATTTATTTGGGTGATAGGTTGTTGTGGGTTATTGAGAGCTGTTTCTGGCTGTTATATAAACCAGAGAAGAAAAATTTATGGTCTGGTTTTATGATTATTTCAATATGTTTGCTCTCAGTTTCATAATTCATGCATTTTGCAGACAAGTTCTGGATTGTTCATTTAATCGAACTGTTTTTCTGTGTTTGCATGGAGTGCAGTTGTTGTTGTTTCATTGTTCAGAATGTTGGTAGAATTTTTCTGAAATTTTGAGTGAGATTGTGAAATTCTTATTTGTGTTATTGTTAATGGAATATGTTGTGGAACTCACAGTGTTAGAATTGTCTAAGTGAGCTTGTCTGTGTATTCTGTGAGAGGATTCCGTTATGGAGACTCTAAAAAATGAGCGTATCTGGGTATCTGGAGTAATAGAGCTTAGAGGGATGCTGCAGTGTGTTTAACTCCATGTTATGATTAGAATGTGTGTGTTTTGAAAAGAATGAAAACAAAGAAGTATATTATATGTTTTTTTCTTCTCCAAAAGATTATTCTAATGTGCTTAAATATTGGGACACCTAAAAAAATAAATTTTGCATTTGTTCCAAATGGAAAATACATTATTTTTAGGTGTTCCGATATATACGCACATCACAGTATATGATACTGAAATTACTTTGACATGTTCAAAGAATTTTAGTATGAAGCTATGTTTTCTCACACAACTATGTACCACATTAATTAAATGTTAGAGGAAAAGAAATTAAAACGGAATAGAAAAAAGAGACTAAACAAAAACAATGGAAGTTGAAAGTTAGCAATAAATGAAGTTGTATACGAGATTATTAATAAGAGACAAGGAGATACTGTAGCACTGTGATTGTAATGAAAAATTGGAGGTGGATATATATACAAAAACGAAGTTTTCTTTGTGAGGTTTAAGAGCCAAGAAGAAAATCATATAGGCATAATGCTTCCAATAACACAGTATCCGAACTACATGTACAATCTCTTCCGGTTTTCATAGCGTTGAATCGAGAGTACAAACGTTCGCTTATAACCAGTAGTCGGAAATCATTATGTTTTGAGATTTTATCCGGAATCTGCTGCGTCATTTATAGCTATTCAGCTTCGAAAATGTAAAGAGGTAAGTTTAATATAATTTGCTCTTCGGTCTTTTACTTTATTACCCTGTACAATGTCGTGTATGGGTGGGTAGTAATTGGTACAGTATTCAAATCGCCCTTGGCATGATTCTTAAACCATTTTGAGCATTTTCTTACATGTTTTATAAAAAATCTTTAGAATAAACGGAAGGCGTTATCAATCTACAGTTTGTTAGTTTTGACAAAAGAATGATAGCTAAGTTTTGCACGACACAATCTCGTGTTAAATTAAGCTGTTCGGAAAAAAAATCTGCGACGGCAAGGAGTTTTTCATTGTACAGGGCAATAAAGTAAAAGACCGAAGAGAAAATTATATAAACTTACCTCTTTACATTTTCGAAGCTGAATAACTATAAATGACGCAGTAGATTCCGGATAAAAACTCAAAACATAATGATTTCCGGCTACTGGTTATAAGCGAATTTCGTACTCTTGATTCAACGCTATGAAAACCGGGAGAGAGGGTACAGTGCGTTCGGATACTGTGAATAAGACACAGAATGTATCATTAAGGTGAAAGTGTACACTTTCAGGAGAAGCATTTTTCATTTTTGCCCACTTCGCAGCGGAGGTCTACAAACTCTTGAAACAAAGAATATGCTCTTGCAGGAGCAAATTTTGCTTCCTTTGAGAGAAGATCCCATTTTGGGACTACTACATCATCCAGGGAAGCAAACAGGAAATCACAAAAGTTGTCTCCCTTTGTGGAAAACGAAGGTGTACCCATTCATCTTAAATACACAATCACAATAAGAAGCTGCATGATTTATCAGATACCGTAGAAGGGGGTATTTTTGCATCCAGAAATATTTGAAAGTCTAGCTCTGCAGTTGTACGTTGCTGTACTGATGGAGGCCCAGACTGTTGATATGGTCTGGATGTAAAAATAACCCTTAAAACAGTGCTTCATTGATGTTTGCATTTTACTGACTAGCAGGTTATACAGAATGATTCATTATATGTCGAGGGGAAAAAAGGCTAAAATGTGATGAAGATTGTCTTCCATGGATAAATGAAAATAATTGTCTTCCAAGGAATATAAAGTAAATGTCTTCCAAGGAAAATAACTGTCTTCCAAGGAAAAATGAATAATTATCTTAGTAGGAAAGGTTATCATTCTCAAATTGGATATTGATGATGTTTGGACACTTGTAAGTAAGTGGATTTTGAGTGGATTATGAGCGGATTACAGATGGATTATTCTCAATGCTTAAACAAATGAAGTGTATGGACTGGGAAGGGTACGACCCAGGGGCTGCTGTTGTCTGCAGTGTATGTATTGAAGAGTGTGGAGGATACGGTGGTGCATATGACATGGGATATAGTGCTAACGGATATAATATGAACGGATATAATTCACAAGGATATAATAATACTGGATATAATAGGAATGACTATGCAGGTAATATTCGTCTTCTTTGTGCAGTTAGAAAGCTAGTCACAGTGTCCAGAGGGAGTTGTAATGGCGAGGTTATTACTTCAGACTTCAGACATACAACTTTGTCAAGTTCAAAAGTTTTCGTCTTTTCATCCGTCCTTCATGATCCATATGTCTGTTAACATGTACATTAAAATTTTGCGCTAAACTTAAAATGCCTTCAAATGGGAACAAATTAGCTGAATTTAAAAGTGAAGCAAACACCGTGTCAACAGATCAGCAAGGGAATTAGTGTTTCCAGTTTGGTGACCAATGTACAAATTGTTGAAATGATACTGTTGCACACGAAGAAAACAGTTCTTAAACTCGTCAAACTCTAAATACTGTTGGCTGGATATATCTGACTAACAGTGCAGATCCTAATCTTAATCCGCTTACAGTGTTTTGGCACATGCAATTCTGTCCAAATATTGAGCATTTTACAGCCAGTATATATGCCATTACTGAGGACTGTTCATGCAGTCAATAAGGAGCGGCTGTAGCGTAGTGGATAACACTCCAGACTACCAATCCAGGGGTCGCAGGTTCCATCCCCTGCTTCTCCGGTCTTTCGGATGAGACTTTAAACCGAGGTCCCGTCTCCATATGACCTCGTTGTTGGTGGGACGTTAAACCCAAGTTCACTCACTCACTCATGCAGTCACTATAGCTGTTCAATTAAGCAATTTGATAGAGGTTTTGGTCCATGTGACTTTGAGTGGAGCTGACAGAAGTGAAGTGTTATGTTCTTGAGATCATTATTGAGAGACTTACATAATTGATTCAAAAGTACAAGGCTCAAAATTAGTCGAATTTTGAGAAGAATAATTTATGCACATGAGGCTGTAATTGGAACTGTTTCAATGGTCTTCCCACCCAAAGCTGAGTCTCCATAATTTCCTCAAAGCTAAGAATTATCCAGGTCACTGTCCTAAAACTAGGTCATTCCATGTCATTAATCATACTCAAGTAAATAGGTCAACTTATATAAGTGTCTCAAAATGTCAAAGCTCTGACATGTTTGACCTAATTAGGACAGGGTTGTCCTTTTGTGTACCTTTAAGGTGGATCAGGAAATGGTGCCACACTTAAAATAATTACCTTAAGCACCCTAAAAAATGGAATAGTTTGGTTTTACAAAATGCAGTAATGCATTCAAAACATGCATATTGAATGACAGCACTGTAGACCCTGATCAGACTGCTCCTTTAGGAGCAGCCTGACCTGAGTCTGCACTGTTTAATTGCTTAGACCTATCTGTGACCCCAATACGTAGAATTTTACGGTACTTTCAAACAGTCTTATTTAGGGCCTAGATCTAGCACCCACTGGCAACTGATTAAAGTCTGTAAGTGGGCGGAGCTACAGTCTCACTGATAAAATCAATACCAATAGGTTGTCTTAATGATGAAAATTAATCCCAGTAAACTGTCAGTCAATGCCCAGGTAGATTTCTCCACAGGAGTAGCAACCAATCAGATCAGTTATTGAAAGTTGGCGGACTGGTTTATACCCTGTGAATCAGACAATCTTAGCAGTAAGACTGTAGCTTTGCCCACTTCCAGACTTTAATCCTTTGCCGGTGGATGCTGGATCTAGGCCTTTAAGCTCTCTAACTTTCCAGAACTTATTTTGAACATTGCTCTAGACTCTAAGGAGCCCCGGTAGCTTAGTGGGTTAAGCGCTGGCCTACTGATCTAGCGGACCAAGTTCGAATCCCGCTTGAGGCGAGAATCTTTCCTACCATAAATGGGGTTACATTGCACACAGCCCTTCATTATCATCCACCCATCGTCCTGATATAACTGAAATACTGTTGAAAAGGACGTAAAATCACAAGTCATCCATCCATCCATCATCTAGACTCTAATTATCCAGAGGTTGTGGGTTTGAATCTGGGTGTCTGAGTGGTAAGCACTTCCACTTTGGATCATGGGGTCACAGGTTTCAAGCTGGAATTGGGATTATGTCTGCAGTCTGCACCCAAAAGGATCTCAGCTTCAGTGCACGTGGACAGCCCTTCATAATCACCCACCCATCATCCTGATATGACTTGAATACTGTTGGAAAGGACGTAAAACCGCTAAGTCGTCCATCCGTCCTAAAATGTTGGATAGCACTGCTGCAGTAGATTTAGGTTCTGTCTGAAATTTAGGACAGCTACAGAAATGATAAAACATAAAGGTTGATAAGAAAATTTTAGACTGATTGCTGAAATTCAGTATATAATACATCTTTTGTTCAAAACTCATTAAGACATCATGCCAGGTGACATTTTAGAAACAATTTATTCTAAATTAAGCTCAGGTATTTTGCGCCGCAACAAGACAAAACCAACAAAGTGGCATGTGTGCCCATTGAAGACTAAGATCAGCCTGGGCATCTGCCTAGTCTGATCAGAGTCTTTGCTGTCCACATTGAGCTAGCTTAGCCCCTTAGCTACCCTGCACAGTGAAATTTCTGATCAGACTGGGCAAAAGCCCAGGCTGAGCTGAGTCTTCGCTGCTTGCATATATGCCACTTTGTTTGTTTTGTCATGTCATGGCTCTTATATATTCAGCCCAAAGAATTACCTGGGCAAACAGTATTAATATTTAGCCCCATATCAGACTTCTTAAAAGAGCAGTGTGATCTGGATCTGCACAGTTTGCTTACAGGTTTCTTTAAGCCAACATTGGGGTCAGAGTTGGGGAGGGAAGCGAGGGGGTGCCAGCCCTACAATGTATAAGATGTCAATTTTTTAATGTGTATCATCTGTGCAAAATGAACATTTGAGCCGCGACATGAGAAAACCAACAAAGTGGTTATGCGCCCAGCGCAGATTCAGATCAGCCTGGGCATCTGCCCAGTCTGATCAGAGTCTTCGCTGTCTGCATGAAGGTAGCTCGGACCCTTAGCTACCTTTTAAGCGCTTAGTAAAGAGTCTGATCAGCATGGGTGGATGCCCAGGCTGATGTGAGTCTGCGCTGGGCGCACAACCACATTGTAGGTTTTCTCGTATTGCGGCTCATTTTATCTTGTAAAAAGAACAAAGAAGACTAATTGCAAGTTACACAGTAATTTAAATTTGACAGGACTTTTTAGAGCCAGCTTGATTGATGAACATTCATTGAAACCTATCTACATTTTGAGACACACCTTTCATTGAGATATTGAGAAATTACTACACCTTATTTGCCCTAAATATTACCGTATGTATTCAGTAAATATAAGAGGGGCTGGGCAGTTGTCTGAGTTACTGGTGAAAGTATGCGCACTTATTACTGGTTAACCGCTTAGGAGGTCTAAGCCTGCCCAGGAATAGTGGTTAGGTTAACTGACTGTCTCGACATGACCATAGCTGTTTACCGAGATTGATTGATTGATTTGATGCTCAACGTCCACGGTAAAGAGCCATGGTCATGTCGGGATGGTCAGTTAACCTAACCACACTATTCCTGGGCAGGCTTAGGCCTCCTAAGCGGTTAACCAGTAATAAGTGCCAATTGACAACTGCCCTTCTTGAATCAGCGGAAGGAGAAACGAAAGTATGTGGCCAGACCGGGTTTCGATGTTTACCGAGAATATTAAACAATAATACAACAACAATATAAGAGGGGCCTTCCAAAGTTACCGAAAATATGTAATTTGGACTTGTGTAATTCAGCTACAAAATGAGCTAACAATCACAAAGATCTAGATTTTAGAGATAATTTAAACAGCAGTCTAGTCACAGAGTTTGATGATAATTGAGGGATAATTTTTCTTATTTCTCACTGAAACCATATATTGTGACCCCTCATCTGAACCGTCTCGTCGAGACGGTTCAGATGATGGGTCACAACATATGTTTTTATGCAGAAATAACAAAAATTATCCTTAATTATCACCAAATACTCACTCTTATCTAGAGCCCTGTAGTCAGATGTGCTTGCTTGCCCTGGCTGAGGAGAGGTTGTGGGTTCGAGACTCACAGACCCATGTAATGATCATGCTTGAAACTAATCTTATGGTGATCTGTCATTTTCATTTGCTGGCCTGCTAAGCTGGTTACAAGCCTGGCCCCGAGGTTATAAAACTTTTTTCGTGCTCAACTCAGCTGAGCATGAAATTTTACTTGCTGATAAATAGCAAATTACTGATAAGCACAGTTGTTTTCTTGCTCAGTTGAGCTGATTAGTTAACATTAGTTGGCATTTTCATATATATCAGCAGTAGTTGGCATTTTCATATTTATAAGCAGAGAAAATTTCATGCTCAGTTGAGTTGAACACGAAAAAAGTTCTATAACCTTGGGGCCTGGTTTTAGATATTCTTCTCAACTTCATTGCGCACACTTTCATTCACACCCTTCCAGTAGCTCAATATGACATTCTGTTGATAGAGCCTTAAAAACTGCAATCCATCTAACCATCCATCTGTTCATAGTCAGATGTTTGTTCAGAGTACCATAGTTTCACTAAATGTATCAACTGCAATCTTTTCTAAAATTTGAATAATACACTGGGGGTAGGCGGCAATCGAAAATGCTCATACAGTCGATGAACACGGATCAAAAAATAGAATAGAAACACCATTTTCGATTGCAAATTGTTGCCAATTTGCAATCGGCAACAATTTGCAATCGAAAACGCTGTTTCTAACAGTTTTTGATCTGTATTAATCGATTTTTTTAGAGCGTTTTCGATTGGCGCCTTAAAACCCAGTGTGATTGAAAGACAAAATTTCCCACATCAGCCCCTGGACGAAGGGCGGTTGGCTGAAGATTCAGATTGTTGTCAGGGATTTCTTTAGGGTTGCCTGGTATGGTGTAACATAAAACTAACATGATGTAGGTATATCAGTTGAAAGAAAAAAAGCTTCTGTTTGACATAGGGCTTTCTATGTTTACAATAAAATACCACATTTACAATAAATATTAGGACAGCTTAAACCAGCCTGGCAATGAGCTGTTCATTCTGTCTTTGATTTTCGGAATGAATTTAACCATATTTGTTTGGCTGTAGGCACGGCTTTCCGCTGCTTCACCCCCACCCCAATCCAAAACAACCCAAACAATCTAGATCTGTCTACAGACAGATCTAGATTTTGGGGATTGTTTTGGAAAGAAAAAAAAAACAAAAAAAAAACATGTTTTAACAGCCTAATTTATAACTGACCAATGTACATGGGGTTATTATGAAGGGGGGAAAAATGTCTTATAGCTGAATGAAATGGTACAAGTAGCAACTAGTGTTGACTCTTGTAAGACTGCATAGTCCGATCTTGCATAGGCCTTTTAGCTCGCCTGAACAAAGTTGAGGAAGAGCTATTGTACAACCCCCGGCATCGGCGTTGGCGTCGGCATTAGTGGCTGCGTGGGCGTTAGCAAAATGTTGAAGTTTTACGTTAAAAGTTTTTTAGGTGATGGGCAAGGTGCTGTCAGGCAAGCTATCCTGTCCGGGTGACAGGTCTTGTTGAACAAATGTTTAGGGTAAATGCAGTAGGGAACATAAGTAAATTGCATACTAGGTCATAAAGCTTGTCCTGGTTTCCGAAATTAGCTTCTGTTATATACTCCTAGACATGAAATATTTGCTGAACAGCTGTTATTTCAATACAGAAGTAGAAAATGTGAAAAAATTGGGTCATTGAAGTGTATGCAGACATTTTCTTGTCACATGCAGTCTGGAAGAATGCTCCAAACCCCTGCAGAAAAGATGGAGTTTTGTTGACAGTTCCGAAAGCATGTTGGATGTTGTTGCGCGAACCTGTGATATGAAGCTGTTACGCATCATGATGTGTTTCAGAGCCCTGTGATATCAGGGATTGCAACATCTTTTTGCTTGTAAATAACTAACATTAATACTCATCAGAAAAAAGTACCTTGCCTGGGGCATTAATAAGCTGCAGTGTCATTGAAGCTCTCACGTTTTCAATTTTTATCATTTCAAGAACATTAATTTTACATCTTGAAGTTTTCCCAATTTTCCCAATTTTCCAAATCGCAAAAATCACTTGATCCTTTTTTGTATGCTAAATAGTTGGATTGATTGTTTTGAATTTAACGGCACTTTGAGACAGTATTTCAGTCTATATCGGGCCGTCTCCCATAGAGGGAGAAAGAGGAGAAATGATAGATGAGAGAAACAATGTCCAAACAACCCCCACCCGCACCTACTGCAAGCACAGTAGGCCCCTGCCCTACAATGTTCCAAATCAGTAGGACACCCCGGCACTGGAAGTGTAAATAGTTGGACTGATACAATGTGCAACCAGCAGAGCTCTAGATAAGAGGGAGTATTTGGTGATAATTAGTGATAATTTTAGTTAATTCTGCATTAAAACATATGTTGTGACCCCCTCATCTGAACCGTCTCGACGAGACGGTTCAGATGAGGGGTCACATCATATGGTTTCGATGAGAAATAAAAAAAATTATCCTTAATTATCATCAAATACGCCCTCTTATCTAGAGCTCTGCAACCAGTGTCAACCTATACCAGACTACTCCCAGGAACAGTCTGATCAGGGTCTGCACTGTTTCTGTACAGTGTTATAAAACTTCCCAAGATAGGCATGAATCAGGTTACCTTAATCACAGGGCATAATCGATTCCACCAATTTTCGCTTCCTGCAGAGACTGTCCCTCATATTTGGCTTCAGCCGAGACTGTCTGCGAACTCTTGCTTCCTGCAGGGACTACTGTCCTCGAGAAATGGCTTCCTGCAGAGCCTGTCCACGTGATTCTGCTTCCTGCTGAGGCTTTCGGCAGGAAGCAGTCACGTGGACAGTCTCGGCAGGAAACCATTTCTTATGTACAGAAGTCTCAGCAGGAAGCAAGAGATCGTGGACAGTCTCGGCAGAAGCCAAATATGATGTACAGTCTCTGCAGGAAGCGAAAATTAGCGGAATCGGTTATACCCTGTGTTAATCAATGTTAACGTGCAGTTGTGTTGACTCCATAAAATTTGCCCATACAAAATCAAGCATATTGCTATATTGTCTTTTGACAGTTCTTGTCAATAAAATATGCTACTTGTTTTCGCTGCTTTCCTTGTTGCTTATATTGCAAGAAAAAACTTTCATTCATGCGCCTTTTTTCTCCGTTAAGATATAAAACAGCGATATAATGATTTTGGTGCCAAAACATGAAAAAATTCTATGGCAGAAACATTCATTGATGTGAAGTGTTGCGAAATGATATTAATGACTTGCACCGAGTTATAGAATAAAACGGGTTAATGTTGTTGTTTCAAGTTTCAGAGTTGCATGTGTGCATGATCGGGTGTGTCCTTTTCCTTTGTACATGACTGTTACTATTATGATCATTTTCAGCCAATAAATGTCACTGCTAGCAGCTAGGTTTACAATTAGGAAAAGCCATTAATTTTTTTTCCTGAAAATTTGGAATGGTAAGGTTGATGCCGTGAGACTCTCAGCAGAACAGAACAGAACAGAGCTTTATTGCATATAAAACTCAGGCCTCACGCAGGTGGCATAAGAGCATGCACATACATGTATACAAACATATAGCATGTGAAAATAGACAAAGTGGCATGTTACTTTTATTGGCCTAAAGTAGGGGCAAGGGCGCAAGGCCTTCTACGCACGCAGTAGGTTGTCTGTCTGTTTGGAAATTATATCTTGTATGTTTTAGTTATCTCCCTCTCAGTGGGAGAAGACTCAATATAGACTCTCAAAAGGATGTTAAACTAGATAGAGCCTTTTTGGGTAAGGTAAGATAAGGGGAAACTATAAAATTTAGTTTTGGCCTCATCTGCACAAAACTGCAATGTGCACAAAACTGCAACTTAATTTGGAGACTTACACAAATTATTGATAATATCTCTGACTGTGCCAATAGATGCGCTTAGATTGGTGTTGCATGAAAAGGTAACTCATGGCATACTTTATCTGAGCATTATGATCAGAGTCATCTGTATTGGCATGAACAGTCTTACAGATATTGAGCTGTGTGACATGACAAAACCAACAAAGTGGCATGTCCACCATGCGATGACTCAAATCAGCCTGGTCATCTGCCCAGATTGATCAGCATCTTCACTGTGCTTAAGGGGTAGCTAAGGGTCTATGCTAGCTTCATGCAGACAGCAAAGGCTCTAATCAGACTGGGCAGATGCCCAGGCTGATCTGAGTTGTTGCATGGCGCACACATGCCACTTTGTTGGTTTTATCGTGTCGCTGCTCATATAACAAAAACTGAACAGGGCAAATGCAAAGGCTATAAGTTAGAGTATTTTCAGTATGCACTTGGCTGACAGTCCCTTTTCATGTGATATCAGTCACTTTCTTATGTCTAGACCATTTAATTTAGACAGTTTAGTTTACTTATTACTGTGGATAGAATTTCAGTTGCACTTTTCAAAGTGCTTCTATGGTGTAATGGTGCCATAACCAAAAGCAAGTCTGAGCTATAGTAATGTGATAGTTTAAACTCCCTCTTTTTTGTCTTGAAGGCAGGGCTCTAGATAAGAAGGAATATTTGGTGATAATTAAGGATAATTTTTGTTATTTCTGCATTAAAACATATGTTGTGACCCCTCATCTGAACCGTCTCGATGAGACGGTTCAGATGAGGGGTCACAACATATGGTTTCAATGAGAAATAAGAAAAATTATCCCTCAATTATCATCATATACCCCTCTTATCTGGAGCTCTGTTGAAGGGCATTAACTCCTGTTATGTACACCCCCTTTCTGGCTTGGCAGGAAAAAGTATACGGGTAGTTCATAAACTGCTAGCTGCCACCTGATGATTGCTGCTTTATTCCAAGAACACCTAAAGTACATTTTCAGAACACTAAAATTTCTGAACCTTTCTTAAAAAATCCTAACACAAAAAAGCATATAAATTATGATATAATTATAACTGAGACACTGTTCTGATAATTGAATGGCATGTAAGTTCTCAAACAGTTCTTTTAAATGTTTGAGGCAAATGTTTGAGGCAATGTCATTATAAGAACTATAGTTCTTAAAATAATAATAATAAAAAAAACAACAAAAAAAGATAAATAAATAACTGTTCTTAATGTTCTACTAGACATTAAGAACAGATTTTGAAACTGTTTGCATATTCAGCTCTTTCTACCCTGGTCCAGAGGTTATAAAACTTGAGTACATTCTCAAACTCAAAATAAAGCACACTGATTGGCTGCTTCTGAGCACAGTGTGCATTATTTTGAGTTTGAGATTACTGTATACTCAAGTTTTATAACCTTGGACCCTGGTTAGACTTTGCTTCAAGGATTAGTCTTTGAATGAACGTTACAGTTTGCTCTTTGAATGTATACAGTTTGCGCTGGCTTTTCTGTGTGAATATAGAGCACGTAAAGTACTTACATTTGTATAAGACAAAATGTACACAGTCCGCTGACCTAGTTTTGATATAAATTTTCTTATTTGGTCCAACTGTTTCCGCCATGCATAAATCATCCTTTTGTCACCCCCTGAAGGTATTTGATGTCTTTAATGTAGGATGTCATTATTATATCTACACTAAATTGTTGAAAGTTTCTTGATACACAATATGTCAGCTGTCAGCAGCCAACAGGTCCTCTTTACCAGTTTTGAAAGAACAAAGTCTGCCAAGTAGCAGGGTGGATTAGAACATTCTAGAGCAAGGTCCTGAACCACATGGTAACCTCTCAAAGGCCCTCGACCACAGTGTTTACTCTCGAAAGCCTTGTAGTCTTAGACCATGCTGCAGATTTGTAAACACCCAGGGTACTGTAGTACTATAATGACTGCAAAAGGCCGCTATATATATGGTTTCATGAAAGGCCTGTACCACACTGGGACCATACTCTGAGCTCAGGAATTAAGCTCTGCAAATATTATGGGGACTGTGACACATGAAATACCCAGGAGCACCCTGTGGCCTCTTGAAAATCCTTAAACCATACTGTGACCTAATGAAAGGACCTCAAGGCTTTTGTGGCCCTTGTTCTTCTGAGGTCATAGTGTGGTACAAGGCTTTATACTTGAGGTGACAATTATCATCCAGGGCCTTTCATATACTGCTATGTTCTGGCTCTAGGTCTTCATTCATGAGGGCTCGTCTGCTAAAGGACCAAACAAAAGACTGTACTGCATCTGGTGAACTCATTACAGACCCTTAACAAGATAAAAGGCACCAAATCAAAAGCTTTTGTCTCATATGAGGCCCTGATCTACATGGCATCCAACCTCATGAAAGACCCTGTTGAGTGACCTGATGAAATATTCTGCTCCACTTGATGATCTCCTGGAAGGCCCTGAACAACAGTGTTCTAAAGAAAGGCCCTGGACCATTTGTGATCACTTTAAAGGCCCTGAACCACATGGTGACCTCGTTAAAGGCCCTGGACCACGTTTGTGATCTCATGATGGCCTTGGACTGCAGAGTGACCTGATGCAATAACTCTTGTCCACCTAAGATGTCCTGATTGAAGGCCCTGTACAACAGTGATCTAAAGAAAGGCCCTGGACCACTTGTGATCATTTCAAAGGCCCTGAACTGCATGATGACCTTATGAAAGGCCCTGGACCACATTGTGATCTCATGATGGCCTGGACAGAGTGCAGCATTACCTGATGAAATACTCTGCCCCACAAGATATCCCCACTGAAGGCCCTGGGCAACAATGATCTAAAGAAATTAAGGCCCTGGACTATATTGATTGTGAACACTTTAAGGACCCTGAACTGCATGGTGACCAAATGAAAGTCGCTGAACCACATTATGATGGCCCTGGACTGCAGAGGGACCTAATTAAATACTCAGCTCCATATGATGTCCTCATTGAAGGCCCTGGACAACAGTGATCTAAAGAAAGGCCCTGTACCACATTCATTGTGATCAGTTTAAAGGCCCTGAACTGCATGGTGACCTCATGAAAGGCCCTGGATCACATTGTGGCCTCATGATGGCCCTGGACTGCAGAATGACCTGATGAAATACTCAGCTCCACATGATGTACTCATTGAAGGCCCTGGACAACAGTGATCTATAGAGGCCCTGGACCACATTGTGATCACTTTGAACTGCATAGTGACATTCAGTGGAGAAGGGCCCTGGGCGAGGACACTGTGCCAGAATTTGTATAACCATTGAAACTGTATATGCCCATGATTTATTGTAAAGGTTAGAAAAAAAACTATCAGTCAGTGAGGTCGACATAACCTTATTGTGTATTATAAATATTCTGGTGCCTAAAAATTTGGACACCAGTTTGTTGATCATTCTAGTATAGGTATCTTGATTTGGGGGGGGGAACTCTTTCGATAAGATCATTAATTTTATTTTCTCAAGGGACATGAAAATACTCACAGATTGTTTGGAAACAGTGCAGGCCCTGATGAGACTGCTCCTTTGGAGCAGCCTTATCTGGGTCTACACTGTTTGCACAGGGTTTTGTGTACATATAGTTTCCAGCTCCATCAATCAAGCTAGTGACTTTATCATACTTTTATTCTTTGGCTAATGAGAGTCAAAGGTGATTTATAGGGATTCGTTGACACCTGCAAGTGTGCGGACCCAACATACTGAAGACATCCTCAGAAGTGCCTGAGCCAGGTGATACTCAGCTACTAAAGGATCAGTCTGATAGGCGTCTACAGTTTGCCAGTCTACCTGAACACAATATAACCAGACTTGAAGCTAATGTGGGATAATTCTGAGAATTCTCTAAAACTTACATTGTGACACTTCACTGAAAGACAAATATTCCTGTTTATTGGGTGTCACAATCCTATTATGCAGCAGTCCAGTTACACTGCTATATCATCAAAGGAAACACTCTTTCTCACGTAGGTAATGACATAACACTGGGTCATGAAACCAATAAAGACTGGGGGTTTGTTCTAGAGAATATTTTCATGGACGGACGCTCGGCGCCCCGTTACTGCGGCTATGGATTCGTTCCGCTGAGGTGCGGGGGTAACGTCGATATGAGAATTGAAATATGATGATATAGAATATTTGTCTCTTGGCAAGTTGAAAGGGCACTCTGGTCACAACATACATTTTCTATAGAGATATATTGAAAATTATCCATGAATTATCCCAGTTACCCTATACTATACTTGCTAGACATGCACTGAAATGACCAATTTCTATAAAATATTGAATGCAACTTTGCAAGACACCTGGATGAAATCATGATATTTTTCACATGCCATTTCTTTTTTATCTGGCTTATTGCATTGAATATGTGTGCAATGTGAAATATGTATGTTTGACAAGATGTTTTGAAAAGATAGCGTTTGTTGAAGTTCATACTGTGCCTCTGGCATGAATATCAAAATATTCAGCTTTCATCAAAAGTGCATTAATTTGATTGGCATTTAATATTATGCATGACCCCCACCCTCACAACCACACCACAAGCACAGTGGGCCCTTGCCCTACGACCATCCAAATTAGTAGAAAGCCCGGGGCCTGAAAGTTACTGAACCCAGCACCATCCTCTGACTGTGCACTACCATCCCCGAAAAGTGCCTAAAGGCAGACCACAAAATTTATGTCTGCAAAATTTCATAATATTTTATTATTAGTTTCCCTGAAGAGAATACAAAGACTAGTGCAAAAAGGGAAAACAAATTGTAGAGGCATTATATGAGGTGGCTCATTATGAGCCACCTCATCTGGAGCTGGGCTGTTTTCAAATTCAACTATTTTCACTTATATTGCTTTAAGAAAGTGAAAAAAAGAAATAGACTGACAGAAAAGACACAGATGAGTGGTTATAAGGTTAAATATGGTAATTTTGGAGAACACCCAAACAAGTGGTTATCTGTCTGTGGTTTTGATCTTGGTGTTACAGAGTGCATTACATTTAAGAAGGTATTGGGGATGAGTCATTTTACAGGTAGAGAGGATCCATTTAGGTAAATAGTACCATACTAATGGTAAATATTGAGAGAGATCCTTTTAACAACTGTAGCTAGCTTAATCAAAGGTGATTTTGGTGTTGTTGTTTTTTTTTTTTTTGGGGGGGGGGGGGGGGGGGGGGGGGGGGGACTTTCGATAAGATCATTAATTTTTATTTTCTCAAGGGACATGAAAATACTCACAGATTGTTTGGAAACAGTGCATGCCCTGATCAGACTGCTCCTTCCGAGCCTACACTGTTTGCACAGGGTTTTGCGTACACATATAGTTTTCAGCTCCATCAATCAAGCTAGTGACTTTATCATACTTTTATTCTTTGGCTAATGAGAGTCAAAGGTGATTTATAGAGATTCGTTGACACCTGCAAGTGTGCAGACCCAACATACTGAAGACATCCTCAGAAGTGCCTGAGCCAGGTGATACTCAGCTACTAAAGGATCAGTCTGATAGGCGTCTACAGTTTGCCAGTCTACCTGAACACAATTTAGCCAGACTATAAGCTAATGTGGGATAATTCTGAGAATTCTCTAAAACTTACATTGTGACACTTCACTGAAAGACAAATATTCCTGTTTATTGGGTGTCACAATCCTATTATGCAGCAGTCCAGTTACACTGCTATATCATCAAAGGAAACACTCTTTCTCACGTAGGTAATGACATAACACTAGGTCATGAAACCAATAAAGACTGGGGGTTTGTTCTATAGAATATTTGTCTCTTGGCAAGTTGAAAGGGCACTCTGGTCACAACATACATTTTCTATAGAGATACATGTATATTGAAAATTATCCATGAATTATCCCAGTTACCCTATACTATACTTGCTAGACACTGAAATGACCAATTTCTATAAAATATTGAATGCAACTTTGCAAGACACCTGGATGAAATTATGATATTTTTCACATGCCATTTCTTTTTGATCTGGCTTATTGCATTGAATATGTGTGCAATGTGAAATATGCATGTTTGACAAGATGTTTTGAAAAGATAGTGTTTGTTGAAGTTCATACTGTGCCTCTGGCATGAATATCAAAATATTCAGCTTTCATCAAAAGTGCATTAATTTGATTGGCATTTAATATTATGCATGACCCCCACCCTCACAACCACGCCACAAGCACAGTGGGCCCTTGCCCTACCACCATCCAAATTAGTAGGAAGCCAGGGCCCTGAAAGTTACTAAACCCAGCACCATCCCCTGACTGTGCACTACCATCCCTGAAAAGTGCCAAAAGGCAGACAACAAAATTTATGTCTGCAAAATTTCAAAATATTTTATTATTAGTTTCCCTGAAGCTTTGAGAGAATACAAAGACTAGTGCAAAAAGGGAAAACAATGTAGAGGCATATGAGGTGGCTCATTATGAGCCACCTCATCTGGAGCTGGGCTGTTCTCAAATTCATCTATTTTTACTTATATTGCTTTAAGAAAGTGAAAAAATGAAATAGACTGACAGAAAAGACACAGATGGGTGGTTATAAGGTTAAATATGGTAATTTTGGAAAACACCCAAACAAGTGGTTATCTGTCTGTGGTTTTGATCTTGGTGTTACAGAGTGCATTACATTTAAGAAGGTATTGGGGATGAGTCATTTTACAGGTAGAGAGGATCCATTTAGGTAAATAGTACCGTATTTATGGTAAATATTGAGAGAGAGATCCTTTACAACTGTAGTTTAATCATATGGTGATTTTGGTGGTTTTGTGTGTGTGAGGGGAGGGGGGGGGGGGGGGGGGGGGGGGGGGGGGGGGCGGGGAGTAGTGATTATGAATTCTAAGGGCTCTGTGCAGTAAGGTGCCTTTTAGGATTGGATTGAATGTCATCTCCAGTGGGGGACAGACTAAAACGCTGAATTTCTTGCTGAATTCAGCTACTTGCTGATCAGCCAAATGTGTCTAAAACGCTGAACTGCTGATATGCTGAATTTACAGAAATATGTCGTGTTGGTCTTTGCTAAAAGTTTAGGGGTCATAGAGCTAAGCAGTTTTCACTGGGAACGATCTAGATCTAGCTCTAGATCAGCCAAATGTGTCTAAACGCTGAATTGCTGATTAGCTAAATTAACAAAAAACTATGAATTTGGTACCATAATCGGTCTTTTCAGCCGTTTATGCTGATATTATAACATAATAATGTAATTTTGTTCTGCTTTGACTATCATAAGAGATGTTTTCAGCCGCTATGCTGATATTTCAGAAAACAATGTAATTTTGCTGTTATTTGCTATCTAACGAGATATTTTCAGCCGCTATGGTGATATTATAGGTAATATTGTAATTTTACATGACTTTGCTATCATAAAAGATATTTTCAGCCGCTATGTTGGTTATAGAAATATACCGTAATCGACCCATTTACCGCACATGTTCCTATAACCGCACACCATGGCCATTTCCGAAAAAACAAAACTGCACAAGCGCACACTGCTTTTCCTTTTGAAACTCTCACAAAACCTAACAACTTATCATTTCTGTTTCAACAGCGGACTCAAGGCTTGAGTATCATTTTCTGTCCCATAGAATTTAGAAAATATAAACTCACAGTATTTCCAGTCCTACTTCATGTTGTCTCTTTCCAGTCACCCTGCATTTTATTGTTCAGAGTGTGTGGTTATTAGATACATTTTTAACCACACCTGTTTGTTGCAATTTTGAAAAAGTTAAGCGCACGGTGCGGTAAATGGGTCGATTACAGTATGTATGATGTAATTTTTATTGTAAACGATAGTTTCAGCAATTAAGCTGATGTTATAGAAATATTAATTTATTAGTTTTACTGCCATAAGCGATATTTACAGCAGCTATGCTGATTTTATAGAAAAAAATACCATGTTTTCTGTTATAAGCGATCATGCCAGTGTGTATTTTGAAAAGATTGGCGTTTAGGCGATTTTATCACGGATAGCACTATGGAGACTTTAAATCATGAAATAGAATAAATATAAACTAATATCCGATCATCTGTTTATTATCATGTTCATCTAACGTCCTAGAGTGAACACGCGGCATCGATTAATCAGTGACACCCAACTTAGATTAGTGATATAAACGATTTATTTACGTGTGAATAATAAGCGCACGCGAGTAATAAGGATCCTTTAATCGCGATAAACTTTACTTTGGACGGACGGGGGGGGGGGGGGGGGGGGGGGGGGGGGGGGGGAGGGGAGGTTCAAATACTTCACACCTACTCAGTGTAACTGTTAGAAAATAATCCGCCATATAGTTTGTCTGGGAGAAAAAAACTCAGTATTTTGCCTTTATTCGATTCGATTCTAATTCTTATTTTATGTCAATTTGTATCTGTTGAAATATAAATATATTAAAAATATTATGATTAACCTAGTATCCGATCATCCGTTTCTGAATGTCAAAGACATGCACCTAACGCCCAGGTGTGAACGCGCGACATCGATTAATCAGTGACACGCGAAATCGATTAGTGATAAAAACGATTAATTTTAATGTATATATCACTAATCGCGTGTCAATGATTAATAGATACCGCGCGTTCACACCTGGGCGTTAGGTACATGTCTTTGAGATAACGAATAATTTCAATGTAATAAATATACAAACGCACCCGAGAATATGAGGCGTCTTTAATGTTGCAAAATATTGTTGGCTAGATATAAAAGCAGAAGAGAACATTGGATTTTGAAATAATAAAATGACAATAATTACTATATACTATATTACTATATTTATTTTATTTACTTTTTTTTCTGCATTGTTGGAAAAGGATTAAAATGACAACTGGACCAAGGCTAATGAACAATAGCATCAAATTTTCAACCCAGCCTGTAAATATTATTTGTTGCACTAACATTTTATCAATTGTTAATGTGCATCTTGTACAAACAGCAATGGCTTTCAAAATTAAAGACGCTTTATCATGTTTATCTTGCTCCAGTGCAGTAGTTATCAATAATCTAAATTACCCGCGTATAGCAATAATCGATGTCGTGTGTTGCTGGTAAATCGATACCGCGTGTACATTTGGACGTGAAACATTGAGATTTCAGCGTCCAGCGGGAATCGAACCCGCGACTGATTTAACACTGGAAATTTGAATTTCAAACATGAACTTTCGGTGGAATTACAGTAACTATTTTGCCAATTTTCACGTACAACCAACTTGGTGACCCAAGCTTAAAGCAAACTCTTAGCAAAATGTTATCACTACGTTTTATTTATTTATTTATTTATTTATTTGTGACCCGTCGCGCGAAAAGGGACGAGTTGGGTGGATGACGTTGTTTCAAGAAATTACGTTTCAACGTTGACGTCACGACATATTAATTTCACTTGCGCGATAAACAGGTGCCCGCGTTTTTGTCAATCGTTTCAGGCTTTATTTTGGGGGGATTTTATTCCCGCCCGTCTGTCAAATATTTGACGTAAATAAAGTTGCGTCCCTTGGAAGAGTAGTTAAGTTTTGATGCCGCGAAAATATGAGTCGCACAACAACTTCATTCAAATTTCCTTTCCGATACTTGTTTCCTAAGCTTAGAAGATGGTGATAAAGAGACCCTAGATTTAGCTAAAGATAGGGGAAGAAGGAAGAGAAAATTTTCATAAAAAAGGAAAGATGTACAGCGTGTTCGTAGCGATATGTTTTAATTTTCTGCACATTGTGTCATGTGGTAAGGTAGCCGAGCGGTTTCGTCCGCTGATTTTTGTTGACATAAGAGATATCCCGTGTAAATTCGAATCTCATTTTCTTTCTTTCTTTTTTTTTTCTTCAAACTATTAGAAATCTTAATCCTGTATCAGCTAATTTGTATATTTATACTGAAAGAATTTAAAAACTTCCACCCATTAATTTTGAATATCTCAAAAACAAATGCAGCTACGTCCATCGAAACTTTACAACATTATATATTATTTTATACCTGATTATGTCCATATCTCGAACTTGAAATCGTTCAACCGAATCGATTAGGAATAAGCACGTGCTCCTCGGGTTTTTAGTGCAGTTTACATACAGATGGATCACTTCATGTATGCAGTTTTCTGATGACACATTTCTCTTACAATATCAAATTGAATTCTAAAAGTTTAACCCCGGTCTTTGGCTCAATTTGGCCTACCGCGCCTAAATATCGCAAACAGATGCAGAGCTTGGGGCCAGTTAAATGCTGAAATTTCAAAAAGTGACTTCGCGAGATAATTTCATGCATTAGTTACGGCAATTTACAATCTCAGACGACGTGCACGGTTTACAGGAAGGTCAAAAGACCGTCAGTAAAGCAGCTACCCGATATGAACAACCAGAGGTCATGACGTTAACTCACGTCGACGCCGTCTCCGTAATAGGTTTTTCGTGACAGTATCCACTGCAATGATAATTGCAAACCAACGTGGATGGCGTAACAATAGTAAGACACTAAGAAATCGTCTAAAAGAGAGTTGCATAAGATAACGCCGTCATTGCCTCATTCGTTTCAGAGACGTAACGCTCTTTTCTGGCGTCATTTGAGTAAATAATACGAATAAACTGCGTAATATTGAAATTTGAGAAGTTTCAAGCATTTTATCGTACAATATTAAACATTGTCACAAATGAAAGCATCAGCAGCAGCCAGCAATAAAAAGTGGAAGTTTTTAACAGCAATTCTCTGTAACCATTTCACATTTTACAATGGGGGTTCGGCACGCATAGTCTCAGATTTTTCTCAAACTTTCTCAGTTTGTGTGTTGTCACATAAAAACATTTAAATGAAGGTCAATTCGTTCTTTTGTGTGTCCGTTGCCATGGCAACGGCCTCCATAGATTTTGCCAAAAAAACAGTCAAAAAATAAGTGAAAATTACCAAATTTTGAACATTTATATTTCTTAGAACACATTTCCTTTAGTCTATAAGTGTTTCGACTGAAAAACTACGGAATAGTACAAGAGTGCAGTGAAAAAAATAAACCAGATCAGTTAGTTCTTTGGTACTGATTTTAGCCCTTGAAGTGGGGTGGGGTATCGAGGTATCAAAAACCCCTGTTTTTGAGCTTTTTCAAGTGCGTACTACCAGTTCGCGCGGTCACTCTGATATACAAATGCATGACAGCATAATAGAAGAAGATCTTTAGTATCATGAACTGAAGAAACATGTTTGGGAAGTTACCTCCTTATGACCGTAACCATGGAAACGAACAATACCCTATCAAAAAATCAAGGAAACACAACAGTGCACAAAATCACCTATTTATTTCCCTAAACAATTGAAAGGCAGCCTTTATTGCATGTACAAGTGTTGTGAAAATATCAGTTTTAATTTAAAAAATATTAACATCAAAAGGGGCAGTACTGGGATCATCTTAACATTCATTCTTGGGGCCCCGAAAGGGGTTTTTAAGGCTTAATTTCCTTCAAATAACAACTTTTCTTCACAAAACTGCAAAACAAGGTATTGGTTTCTATTTAATATGTAGGGAAAACATATTTGTGAAGTTAGCAGATATAAACTAGGGCAATGGAATATTTGGGGGTCATTTAGGGGTCCAAAAATAAGGGGTTAAAAACTGGAAATCTATAAAAACTCATGAATTTCTTTGCAAAACGAAAAATTCAACAGTGCTTACAATAACAATGGCTTTGAAACTGTAACTCAAATACTAACTGGTTTAAAATAGAGCAATGGGGTGCTCTTTGACATATATTATGTTCCCTTAAGGGGCCATTTAATGGGTTGAATCAGCAAAATTGCCTCGAAATTACACACACTATTGATATAAACCAGTATCAGTTACTTATTTGTGGGTGTAAGCATCAGTCTAAATATAAGGTACATAAAATAAGGTAATGGGGATCAACGTAATTGCATTTTTGTATCCAGAAGGGGCCATTAAGGGGTCAAAATGCAGAAAATTACACCAAAAATTAAGTTTCTCAGAAAGCAGCATACTGTAATACGCTGGCACAGAAACTGTTGGTCCAGTGGCAACTGATGTAAAGCCATAGCAATGGCTGCCCTGTGGTTCATTTTTATGTGAAATTAAGGGGTCCCAAAATGGGCAAAAATGCAATTATGTACCTCAGTCACAAATTTTAATTGTATACCAATAAAAAGACAACAGCGGATACGCCTTGCTTTTACTACCCAGCAATGAGTTACTGCTTCAACACAATTCCTTAAATAGTTTTAGTGTTATACACTGGACAAAAATAGCTTCAGCACCTTAGTTGCGGACAAAAAAGCCAAAACAAGGAGGGATTTCAAACATTTTTATTTTAACTAACTCTGTCAATAATTATATCTGCAACTGCACATTTAAATATGCCTCCACTTTTACCATAACTCTGTCAATAATTATATCTGCAACTGCACACATAATTATACCTCCGCTATAGGATGTGGAGCAGCCTGGCTCCAGTCGAATCTGTATATTACTCTGTTGACCGTCAGATTCGACTCTATGTTTCCTTGCAGGGGATATATTGAACAAAGAGTCTGCAGCCAGACTAGACGTGGAGATGCAAGTTACAGATTCATTCTCTTCAGCCTCCTTGAGAAAAGCCTTATGGGAGTTTGAACAAGAAACCCCTATACTGGCTATTGTTTAGGTTTAACCGAACATAGATCTGATTACTGTGCTTAAAACTGGAAAATGGTCACATTATATATGTTATTCTGTTTGGCCCAAGGGACAAAAGAGTTAAAGGAACGCCCCGTTGGCCAATGTTTGTTTGCTGTGCATTGACTGAAACTCTTCTTTAGAAACAACACTTGACCAGTCGCATGTAGAATCATTTCACAAGTCTAGTCTATTCCATAACCTTGCAAGGTTGTCGGGGCATCACAGATAACTTTACAACAACCCCTTTTCACCTAGTCCTGTCTCCAGCTGCCCTAGTTGTGCTAGCAAAGTCTATCTCCATCCATTCTTTAATATTGTCTGCCTGCCTCTTCATCTACCTCTACTTGACTCAGGAACAAATCTGGCAGCCTCTGCCCACATGCAAAATATCAGTAAGACTTTGATCCTTGTACCTTAATAAATACAATGCATCATGAGAAGATATGCAATGACAAGACTAGTCCTTGTACAGGATAACTCGCCTGATACTGACTTGCTTATCACATAAAAAAATGGGTTACCTTGATTTCAAGGTCACCCAACGGGTGGGCTATTTTTTGTAAAAACCTAAACCAGTTTCTAATATAAGTGCAAGTATAACAGTAGATGCAGCCAAGCATTCTGGAAAAGTATGGCATTGGAAAACTTAAACCCAACAAAGAATTTTAGGTATGACCCTAACCTCAAGGTCACTGAAATGGTAGGGGTGGTACTCCCATATAAAAGCTACAAGGAAGCGAATTTGACCTTACCGTAAAAAAGGTCAAGGTCAACCCAAGGTGATAATTTGAACAATCTTGGTAGTACATATACTTGATTCTACATACCAAAGTTTCAAGGCCATCGGCCTATTGGTTCTGGAGGAGAAGATTTTTAAAGGTTTCTACCGTATATGGGCATGGCGGCCATGTTGGTCATGTGACCCAGACCGTTTGAACACCTTTGCGTTCCCCCGTCCCCTAGAGGCTTTACATGAAATTTGGTTACAATTTGCCCAGTGGCTTTTGAGGAGATGTGTGAAATTGTCAAAATATGAGACCAGGGTCAAAGGTCAAAGAATGACCTTGACCTCTTGTACACATAAATTTTCATGCACTCATTAAGATGACTGTATATACCAATTTTCAGGTCAACATCCTCAACAGTTTCCAAGAAATCTTATGTTCTAGCATTTTCCCATATAAAAGCTACAGAAAGAAAATTTGACCTTACCGTAACAAAGGTCCCGGTTACACCAAGGTCATCATTTGATCAATTTTGGTAGTACTCGCGTACCCAATGCTACATACCAAGTTTGAAGGCCATCGGCCTATTGGTTCTGGAGAAGAAGATCTTTAAATGTTTCTACCATGTATGGGCATGGCGGCCATGTTGGTCATGTGACCAAGACCATTTGAACAACTTTTCGTTCCCCCGCCTTCTAGAGGTTCTATATGAAATTTGGTTACTATCGGCCCAGCGTTCTCAGAGGAGAAGTTGTTTGAAAATATTGACGGAAGGACGACTGACGGACGACAGAGCCTTACCATCCTATAAGTTCTCCCGGAGCCGCTGGCTCAGGTGAGCTAAAATACTAATTACTAAGTCCATGACCTTACCAAAACATCCAATCAGCACGCCGACACGGTCGCTGACACGGACGCCAGGGTGACAACAATAGCTCTTCATGAACCCTTCCACTTTTGATAAAATTATGACCCTTAGCATATCTCTTAAAGCAATCTCTTTTTCTGCTTTGAAACTTGAAAACCATTCATATTTTTTCATGAAATTTCTAATAAAGCATGCATAATCACATATTATTGTGCAGAGAAAAACAACCATAACCCAAGATCTGCTTTGACAGAGTTAGAGCCATTTGATTATTTCTTATAAAGAATTTCATGTCTGTCTTATTGCTGTGAAACTGTTGAAGGTTTCTTCATGAATTTACATAAAAGTATACAGCATCATCAGACAAATAGCTCTGATTCCAATTTTGACTGAATTACGACCACTTGTGCATTGCCGTTAGTTAGTGTTTTACACTTAAGGTGGTGATTTATGGTAAATGCAAATATCTAACCACAACCATGAAAATGTAACATATGCCCCCCTATGGTAAATGCAAAAATCTAACCACAACCATGAAAACGTAACATATGCCCCCCCCCCCCCCCCCCCTCGAAATTTTGCAAACATTTTCCTATTGTGGTTCTCTACAGTTAAGAATACAAAAAAGACGTGCTGATGATAAAGGGCCTGTATAAGAAAAGATAAGGGGTAATTTGAAGTGCAAAAATCATAAAAAATACCATCATTATTGAAAATGCATTTAGGTCTGGAGGTACTTCAATGCATTGACTTCAATGTCATTTTAATTATTTGTTCCACCTCTTCCTCAGATTATCAGGTTGAAAAAAGTGGCTTGTTCTCAAATGTTCAACCATGTGTAAGGTTCATGTATAATTTTAGCATCATAAAGCAAGGCATTTTGGAAGTCAAAATAGTGAACAACAACATGGAAGCATCTGCTAAGTTTTGCGAGGATCTGTTGAATTTTCAGCATTTTAAATATTGTTTTTTGTATTAACCCAAAATCAGTGATTATCACCACCTTAATTTAATCGACCTACGTAATGAGGAGTTGGAGTTACCTGCATGGCAAAGTTTTTTAGTCTTTAATGTTTCCTTTCCTACTGTAAACCCCAATGGGCGTACATCATCATTACCCTGTTCAAATGTGCTCTTGTTTTAAATCTGACTGACCAAATCTGACTGCAGGATCAAATCTAATGAGGGTATTTGGTATTACTTTATAATATAAACTATTATAAATTTGGGGGAAAAGATTTCTTTTAAAGGCCAGTCCCCAATAGGACCTACAGTAACAGCTGAAGGGTTGACAATGGAACTTGGTTCAAACAATATTTTATGTGTCATATTTGAGAACAAATAACAGAAAAAATGGACCAGGATTTGATCGAAAGCCCAAAGTTATGTGGACTATCTCCTGCTAAAAATCAAATACTGAACAAAGGTTGAATGTACACAATAGCATAGACATCAAATAAACACATGTTGGTCTTAAACAGTCTGGCAATGAACAAAAATATCATTTAGGCAAAGACTGTTTTATGTTTGCATCAGAAGTAACCGCTTTATAATGAGCTGATAATACTGACAAAAGAAATACAATAGGCCTACCTAAGAAAGAGAGGGAGAGAGAGAAATATGATTTCCTCATCCAGTTAGTCCAAACTGTATATGTATATAACATTCCATTTAGATCAATTTGATGCACTTTGAAAAGGTAGGGGTTAAATCTTTTAGTGTGTATTATGAAATTTTGAACTCGTGTAAAGATGTTTTCGTTTATCGCCGGTGACACTCCCTCTTTCCCGTACATTAGACCTCTCAGTGTACATTCTTTTGCCAGGTCTGCAATGTGATTCTGTCTTGCAGCAGTCTAATGAGGACAGCTGAATATAAAATGGTTTGTGTTTTCTATCTCGCCACAAAGATCTAATGGACTTTACATTATATTTCTGGCATTAAGGTGCTCATTCAGTGAACTACATTCCAGTCGAAGTCTTGTGTGTAAAATTTGATCTAGATGAGGTCCAGCATTGTAAAACTTTGTTGTGGAGATTAAGTTTGAGTTAAAACAGAGACACTCTGTCCGATGTGTAAACTGTTCCAATCTCTTATGGTTGCCAGTAGAAAAGAATTCAAACATATTTCATGTTATTGGACTTTTAATGTATTCAGCCTAGTCAAGAGCCAGGTCATCTCAGCATGTATTTACAGAATAGTATCATTTTGAAAACAGCTGACCAGGCATACCATTCAACTTTTCCTTCTAAAGCGTTCGCTGGGGTAATGTGATTGGAGTCATATGTGAACTTTTAACTTGAGTGTCATTTCCTGTCAAAGCTTTAAAACTTCTGAAAATAAAATGATCTAATAACAGCATATTTTTTCAAATTCGTGTGGGCGGATTTGAACCTAGAAACTTTCCGAAAGGGTAATAATTATGAACCTTATCGTCATATCTGGAAAACACTGTATGTTTGCTCCTTTCTTAGTCTAAATCTTACTTTTGCAAAAGGAGCCTTCGTTGCCTTTCACACCCTAACACCCCGCAGTGAAGCTAAAATTACAGTTGCGGCTATACTTTATTTGATGAGTTACAATAGTTGGTTGTTGTCATAATTGTACTTCGAATGTTTCTCTGGTTCACAGGTAAATCAAGTTGCCAAGTGCATTGAAAAGAAAAACAGAACTCCATTGGTTTTGCCAAATTACTCAGGCTAAATTGTTTACCAGCTAAGCAGCCGTTTTTAAGTCGTATCTGTCTGTCTTTATATGACATTGACAAATTTGGTCATGTTCGACCTCACGAAAATATACAGAATATACATGTAAATGGAGCAGAAAAACATGAAAATGTCCTTTTTTACTACAAATCTTTCCAAAAGCAAGGTGTTTTGTTGATGATAGTGTTGCCAGTTCATCTACATGTAGCTAAAACTTAATACTCCATTCAAAATTTGCTACTTTATATTGTGAAGAAAACCATGCCTTTGTTTGATTTTGCCCCCCCCCCCCCCCCCACACACACTCCACATACACATACAACACATTTTGGACCCCTTGTAATCTCAGAGTACCTCAGTGCCATATTTTGTAATATTTTGTATCTGTAAATTTACATTAAATGTTTTTCTAAACATCTTAAAGTAACAGATAATATATGTTTTTTGCCGTACGAAGAATATTTGAGATTTTTGGGGCAAATTAGCAGATTTTACCCCTTTTTGGCCCCTTAAGGAACTATAAATACAGTAACAGAGCATCCTATTGACATTATTTATACCTGTTTACATTTTATTGCCAGTTTCTTAACCATTATATCTATATGCAGTGCTGTTTTTTTGTTATTTTGCAAAGCAATTCAGACATTTAAGTCAAAGTTTCTCCCCTTTAACCCCTTTTTGGGGCCCTTAAAATGTATATACATATTTCCAAGGAGTTCCCCATTACAATATTTTGTATCCCTTAACATTGGGCTCATATTTTCACAACCTTGTAAAAAGAAAACAGTCATGAGGTTTCAACTATGCAAAGAAAACTTTTCATTTGAGGGCAAATAAGCCTATTAAAACCACTTTTGGAGCCCCAATAAAGAATAATAATAGACTCTCAGTTCTTTTCCTTTTGTTGCTGGTATTATTTAATGTAAGTCTGATATTTTCACAACAATTGTACATGTAATTAATGCAGCATGTCCTTGTTTGTGGGAAAAATAAGTAATTTTCAACAGGGTTTTATTTTCTCATTTTTTTTACATAGGATATTGGTTGTTTCCATGGTAACGGTCAGAAGGAGGCAACTTCCCAAACATGTTTCTTCAGTTCATGATAGTTGAAGCCCTCCTCTAATTTGTTGTTATAAGCAGATATGTCAGACTGACCGCGCGAAATGTCATTAAGCGCTTAAAATTGCCTTAAAATGAGGGTTTCGAAAACCTGGTTACCCCACCCACCATTAACAGCATGTAGCAATACTCAAAAAGTTGCAAAACAATTATATTTGTTTTTCCTTGAATTTATATTAACCTATATTTCTTCAAACAGAACATGTTTCGATGAAATGTAGTCTCATTTAGCCTATATAAAAGTTCAAAAAGTGCATTTTTTCATTTATTTTTTGGCCATTTTTAAGGCAAAATCTTTGGCGGTCGTTACCATGGCAACGGGCATGTAGCAGAAAGAACTAGGTATCAATTATTTGGTTTTGAGTGACAACAAACAAACTGAGAAAGTTTTATCAAAATCCATGACTATGCGTGCCAAACTTTGGTTGGTGGTTACAGAGAATTGCTATTAAATCCTTTCAGTATATATGGCCCAAACAACGTTATTTGTACGAGTTTAATGCTGAATAGAATGGCCATAATATATTGCGCGTCTGTTTATTGCCATCACCTAGGCTAGAACTTGGTTTACTTTATGCAAAGGGAAACAACTTTAGGCTCCCCCATTTATAGCTTCCTGTTACATGTAGTTTCCCGTGGCGGCGATGCCTGGTCTACTCGGACTTCCTCTTGGACGGAGGAAAAATGTACAGTACTGAAATTAATAGTACGTTACTACAATTAACAGCTTACTATACGGCATTGTGATGCACTGCACTGTCCGCCTTGAGTAGAGTAAAGAAGAGTAGAGCCGAGAAAAGTAGAATAGAGAAGATAAGTGAGTCAAACTTCTGAAGGTGAAATGATTAGATACCTACACACATCGCCTACCCTATACAAATCGATCTACCAAATCCTGGTTACCAGAGCACCTGCCAACCAAGCCTCACCTCGCCCAAGAAACATACAATGACTCAAAAGGAACAAACACCAAACCAATATTTCATACTCCCCTCAATCATAACATATCCATCTAATCACAACCGATCCCCTTAATCACAAAATTCAACAAATGTCCATTTTCTTGGCAACGAATAGTAACAGAATATCGTTCGGTCGGTAAAGCACATTAACATTAAAGCCCTTTTAAAGTAATGGTGATGTATGGAATCATTTACGCTCGACAACATCAGAAATCTGTATCCAATTTGTTCGCATTACGTCAAAATGGCATAATATTGACTACCCTTGCTCCAGGACAAAACGGATTTCTGCTGTTAAACATAAAATCTGGTTTCAAATTCGATTCACACCTATAGGAGAATGAATAGAGGGTTGCTTTCATGACATTCCCCGATTTTTGAGACTTGACATTGGGAAAGAATAAATCTCGGTTCAACTGGTTCACTAACCTTTGTGTCATCCCTGTTTCTAGTCCCCTCCGGCACAACCGGACATCCCCTCAATATTTTCTATTCACAACACGCTACTGTGCTTCAGGAGATAGTAAGGAGGCGTGAGTTGGTCCATTTTTTCTTTCCATTTTTTTTTGCGGAATGACGTCATGCTACTCATTTTCCTTTAAAAAAACAGTCATTTCCTATAATTTCCCAAGCATTTTCATTGAAATTTGGACGGATTTCATGTAAAAAGGGAAGAAAATAATGCGAGCACCCTGTTGACAAAGTTGTGTAATGAAAACCATTGAAAACCCAACTTTGTAGAGGAAAAGTGGAGAAAGGTTTAGAATTCAGTGTCTAACCCAAACTGGTAAATGATGTTGTACGCGTGAAATTTTAGAATATTTTTGCCGAGGATGTTTACAAGACTCTGTCAGACTATCTCCTACACGTTTCGTGAACACGGCATTATTTTACTTAGGCCCCTATTTAGTCCCAAAACATAGATGGTTACTACTCATTAAAACCGCCTCATCACCGAGTGAGGCGGTTCTTTCAAGCAATTGCATTCTTTTTGGACAAAAAACAAGGAAAATACCATCAGTTACCATTACCTTGTAAAAATTTCGAAGATTTTACGGTAGAATAACTGGAGAGCAGCTGCCAGTCCATTTCCCGTTATTTTTACGGGCGCCCGTAAATATTGCAGAAACCAACACGCATAGTTGGATAGAATAACAACAAAGTGACATGTGCGCCCATTGAAGACTCAGATCAGCCTGGGCTAACGCCTAGTCTGATCAATGCTCGCTGACGCATGCAACGGCATGAAGGTAGCTTAGACCCTTTGCCATTCTTTACGCGCACAGCGAAGCTTCTGATCAGACTTGGCGGATGTCCAGGCTGATCTGAGTCTTCGTGTGGCTCAAATACCACTGTCTTGGTTTTGTCGCGTAGCATATGTGCATGTCACTTGATAATACATCAAAATGCTTATTGGTTTAATTTGATGTCAGTGTGTGATCTCTTTGTCATACTTGCAGGAAGAAGTTCCCGAGAAGCATGGTTCGGAATATTTATTCAGCAAACAAAGCTTCCAAGGACGGCACACAAAACAAACATTTACTTTATCTATCAGTTACAAGTTCTGAACGATTTTACTTCGCGACGTCACCACAACGTCATCAAAACATTTGTGACGATTCATGACGGTACCTACGTTCTGCAGACAATTTGAGCCCAAAAATGGCCAACGGCCACCAAAATTTTGATATTTTCCGAATCCTCATAGATTTGCTTATTCACTGAGACATAAAACTAAATTTCGCTATAGGACACCCAACTCGTCCCTTTTTGCGCGACGGGTCACATTTATTATTATTTTTGCGTAACAACTTAGTCTCCAAAATCCAACGTTGTTGCAACGTACAGTAGTATATTTGCCGAAATATTTGGCTCTCAGTTCGTGTGCGTTGTTTTAACTTATTTTTAATTGTTGTGATGTGAAAAAAGTTATCTTCTTACTGTCTCTGGCATTTTTTCCATTTTAATGAGCACGATTTTTAGATCCCCTTGTATACGTACCGTCTGTGCGACTGAAACTGCGATATATAATTATGCCTGCTAAATATATAGAAACTGACAGTTAAAACTCAAATAAACCTGCATACAATGTTACTCTGACAGTATTCTTTATCCATGAGGACAGGAAATCAATGCCACTTTTTGCATATTCAGTAGAACTCATTCTATACTCAAATACAACTTCAAGCATTTTTTCATTATTTTGGCATAACTAAATGGTCAATGAAACTAAAGAGTAAACCATTTACGCGTATTACGAGTAGTTTACTGAAACTTTCAACAAGGTATAAAAGATAATTTTTATTTTTCTGTTAAAATACTATATATATTTGCAAAAGAAGACAAGAAAACATTCCAAAGGGGTTTGTTTTATTTGTGAAATACTTTATCAGCATATCAGCAGTTCAGCGTTTTAGACCCGTTCTGCTGATCAGCAAGTTGCTGAATTCAGCAAGAAATTCAGCGTTTTAGACCGACCCCTCCAGTGGTGCTCAAACCTGTAACCCAGTGGTCCAAAGGGAGGAGTGCTAACTACTGGGCCATAAGGTCCTCGACATATCACCTATTGGGTTATTTATCCCAATCCCATTTATTTGGGGTTGTTATGGTGTCCTTTTAGGGAAAAGTACTGTTTGTGTCCTAGATATCTGGACAGCTACCATAGCTAAGAGTAAAGACCAAGGCCAGACTGCTTCTGAAGCAGCAGCCTCATGAAGGTCGGCACTGTATGCCAACAATTTTATAAAAAAAAAGAGAAATCTTGGAATAAGATCAAACAAGTAAATGTTGAAGATCCCTGAAAAAGGCTGTGCTGTCCAAGTGTTTTGGGGTAATATGGTATTTCATTTTTTGTATAGAATGTCTGAAAAATGAATGTTTACTATTGAATGAAAGTGTGATTGAGTGTTAATTGTATAAAATTTCTGAAAAATGACTGTTTATAGTACATATGCACTTGAATGAAAGTGGGATATGTAGTGGGTAAGCAAGTCACACTTTGAAATGCAGCAGTATTTTGTCTTCTTTATAAAATCCTATGATATGGAAGCCAGGGCAAACAAAATCTTTTCATGGACACTGTGAAGGTGCAGAAATTGTCATCATACAGAAAATAGCCATATAGATCTACATCTGCTATCAGTTTCCCTACCTCTGTTAACTGTATGTGGACCGAGCCTGATTTTTTTGCCATATATTCAGAAGTGGCTGTTGACAGAGACAAGAGCAGCATCAGCTTGGCTGACTCCCATTAACAGTACTATCATTTACCGATATTGCGGTATTGCTAAATGACCAACTTCTCGGTGGACAGCCACTTTGCACAGGTCAGGATCAGGCGACTGCACAAGTAAGCAAATTGATATTAACTCTTTAAGCCCCAGTGACGCAATTAACAAAATTTGCAAACAGCGTAGATCCTGATGATGCGGCTCATAATGGGCCGCCTCATCTAGATCTACACTGTTTGCCCTCTAGTCTTTGAATTCTCAATATGAAAAGTCTTGGACAAGGCATTTTTTTAATTTTTGCAGACGTAAATTTTGTCGTCTGCATTTTGGTAGTGAAAGAGTTAACTCTGTGAAATATCCTTTAACTGTCATTATAGCTGGTGCCTTGTGCAGATGGACTGCCTGATACAGTTTGTGTAGTTCATATGTGCCATTTTGTTTGAAATTGTTCAAGTTCTGTTTTCTCAAATTACCTACCGGTACAGGTGATTTCTTTGATGTTGAACAGAAACTGTTCTTAATAATAATGAGCCACTTCATGCAAAAAGTTTGCTTACTGTACTATTCTGCAATCGGCAAATTCTGAAAGCAGTCTGTGTAAATGTGCAGTCTGGTTAGTGCCTTTAATTCTTCAGTGTCCATTCATACTGTGAACAGAAAAGACTCAGACCAGTCTGCACTTTTGTGCAGACTGGTCTTAGTCTTTGCTGTTCACTTTCATGCTAAACACATTTTTCCCATGTTACAACTCATTTTATCTTTTTGATCAAACATTTATCTTTTAACTTTATCCAAATTCTCAACTCCAGATCAGGCCGTGCATCAAAACTTCAAAGTTTTTAACTGAAAACAAAGTTTGTGAATTAAATGAGGTCTTTGTTAAATTTTAAAGTTTGCTCAATTTAATATGAATTTGATACTGTTTTTGTAAGAAATTATTAAGCTTTAGAGAGCTGTGAACTAGTCCCTCTGTGAGAAAATGAACCTTACAGGATGGATGGATGTCTTGCAGTTTTATGGTCCTTTCAACAGTATTTCAGTCATATGAAGCTAATGGAAGGAAGGGTACTTGATAATGACAGGCTGTGTGCAATGGAACCCACTTGAGAATTGAAAAGATTCTTATTTCCAGCTAAGGATTCACTCCCAGACCACTAGCTTTAAAATTTGCAGGCCAGTGCTCATTTGGGATGTAAAGACGGGAAATTATTATGGCTGCTCTGGTTGTTAAACATTAGGTTGGCAGAGGGGATGTGCAGAAACTTTAAATAAAAGCTCCAGATCTCTGTATGAATTCATTTTGGTGAGATATGTAAACCAGATTTGCTGCATTGCTGATATTTGATTCCCCAAAACACAAAGCATCATTCAGATTGACTGTACTTCTTAAAACAAAAGGCTTACATTGGCCTGATTGTCACTCAGACAGGTGGTTCCATACAAAAAAAAATTCCCCTAATATCACCTAAATATTCATTTCTTGTGCAAACACTGCCGACCAAGATTAAGTTGCTCTCAAAGAGCAGTTTGATCAGGGTTTGGACTGTTTTTACAGAATCTCCTAAGACTGCGAAATGCAGCACCTCTAAATTCAAAGTACATGTAGACTCTGAAGTGTTGGAAGATGTGGGGTAAAATAGTAGACATTACCACTTTACTATTGGCAAAGATCACAGACCAGGTTATTACGGCTTGTTTTAGTAGCTGGCTGCTCTTGAGTGTTTTGTTCCTATTTTCAAAACAATGCAGGCTCTGCCCGTCTAAATAACAGGAAGAATAGGTTACCTCACAGGCACAGTTTAAAACATGGAATGGAATTGAATGGATTAGAATGGACTGGACTGGACTGGCATTGCTATTGGGTTTGGCTTCTTTGTACAGATTTTGGAACATTACTCTTACAGGAAATAATTTGCTCCCTCTGAGGGAGCAAATTCTTTTCCTGTAAGAGTACTATCTCAAGCTCAGAGAGCACATTGTAGCCAATGAAATGATGATTTTCTTGTCCAGTCCATTCCAGTCCATTCCATTCCAGGTTTTAAACTACAGCCATAATCCTTGCTATTACATGTGGAACTCCTCTGTTTTCTTTGATCTTAGACTTGAAAGTGTGGGTGGGGTGGGCTTATTATTTTGGTATGGCTTTGTGATTATCAACAAGTGTTTGCACATTATGTACAGGTGTCAGAAGTTGCAACCCCTACACACTTATTAACCCTTGAAGACAACAAAATTTTGTTTGGGAAAGTAAAAAAATGTTTGGCCCCAAGCTGCAATCATATTCAGAGCACAAAAATTATAGATGAAAATGGGCATATTATATTAATACGATAATGGGGGTTCTCCAACCTCAAAAGCCATAACTCTTCACGAACATTGATTGATTTGGCTGATATTTTCACTCATTTGCATATCAAGGTGTGTTTCTCCATTTCTGGAAGTTACCAAGGTCACGTGAACTCCATATTTATCAACAGCAAAAGATTGGATGGATGAAGCCCAGTTTCCAAAAAATCAGGATCAGCTGAGTAAGGGTGGCACTTGAAAAGCTGATATTGAAAATTTTTTGATATTTTTTGTGTTTAGAAGTCTACAAACCAGTGATGTGGGTAAAACCTTGCACTTGTAGATAGCAGATTCCCTCCTCCATAGGGCAACTGAAACTGATAGGATGAACTTGATGTCTGGTGTGCCTGAAAGGCTCTCAAAGTGGCCTACCCCTTAAAAACAACAAATGTTTAATTGTTAAGATCGGCAGGTTATGGGTTAATAGCTGCAACTCTGAAAAATGATGTGGCTTTTTTATCCCCAATGTGTAATGCTTTTCTCCTCATCTTGCACCACCAGGTTCATTTATGTTGCACTCTGTTTAATTATCAAGATGTTAACAAGTGCATTTTTTGAGCCTGCTATCAAAGAGCATATGAGCCGTGACAGGAGAAAACCAACAATGTGGTTGTGCGCCCAGTGCATACTCAGATTAGCCTGGGCATCTGGCCAGTTTGATCAGACTCTTTGTTCAAATGGTAAAAGAGCTCAAATGGTAGCTATGGGTGTAAGCTACCTGCATGCAGACAGTGAAGACTTCTGATCAGACTGGGCTGATGCCCAGGCTGATCTGAGTCTACACTGGGCGCACAACCACATTGTTGGTTTTGTCGTGTAGCAGTCCATATAGTCTTTATTCAGAGCGAAAGTACCTTAAAATCAAATTAGGGACAGATCAGATAGGTTAGCAGCAAACAGCGGACCCTGATCAGACTACAGAAGTCTGATCACAGTCTTTACCGTTTGCCATTACATCTGCACCTTTTTGATGTATTATTCACGCAGCAGCATAATGTAAAACCAAGCAATTTAGTTTATTAGGATGGTTATGTGATATTTGTTGGTGTCTTAATTTTTAGAATTTTTACTGTAGTATAGAATTGTCTGGCAGTCTGGAAATGCTATATGCCACCCAGACTAATCTGTTTACAGTGCAAAGTGGTGGCATGTGTCTGCTAGACTCAATGAGGGGGGTAACAATTAAAACTTGGCAGAGTCGGGGCCATGATTATGATACAAGGAAGATGCTTGAAATGTTCTGATTTCAGGCCGAAAGAATATCTAGTTCATAAAACCAACAACACAACACATAAAACCGACAACAGCAACACAACAAAACCGACATAGTGGCTTGTGCCCCGGCAAAGACTCTGACCAGCCTGGGCATCAACTCAGTCTGATCAGAGTCTTTGCTGTCCACATGGAGCTAGCTTAAACCCTTAGCTACCCTATAAGTGCACAGAGAAGACTCTGAACAGACCAGGCAGATGCCGTGCATGCTGATCTGAGTCTTCCCGCCCAGGTGAAAAAGTTGATGAAATTTCACCCAAATTGCACCAAAATTCTACTGAAATTCCAATGGAATTTCGTAGGAAAATACTGTAAAATTTGGTCAGAATTCAAGCAGATTTTCATATAATTTCACAGAAATATTACCACAATTTCGTTGAAATATCACCATAATTTCATCGATATTTCGGTAAATTCCTCTATTTTTATGACCAAATTTATCACTGTAATTTCATAAAATATCAGTGAAATTTTGATGAAATAATGGTAAGATTGCACCAGAATTTTGATAAAATAATGGTAACATATCAGTGAAATTTTGATGAAATAATGGTAAAATGTCAGTGAAATTTTGATGAAATAATGGTAAAATTGCACTGGAATTTTATAAAATTAACAGTGAATAAATATGGTCATATTGCCATCAGAGTCTGACTATCCAGACATGATCTTAGCTGTTCCTAGATGTTAAGCCTACAAAATAAAACAAACAAAACGAATGAAGAGAAATGAAAACATCTCTTTTTGAATCTCCTTGCTAAACACACCATAGAACCACGGTACTCTGAAAAAACACCATTACCCCACCCTGTTACCCCACCCATTTCAAAAGATTTTCTAACATTTGCTTGAAAAAAAAAGAAAACACAAAAGAATTTATTTCTAATGTATCCTATTTCTATTATAGGACATACTGACACTAACATCAGTTAACCTACATGTACCTCCTGCAGATATTTGTTGCCATTGGAAAAGTGCATGACAGTCACCATGTTGCTCCATTTCTGCACAAACCTAGCAAAATTTTTACTTTAAAACCATAGAAATTGTGGCTTCAAGTGTACTCACTATGTCAGCTAACTCACTATCTTTTTGCCATGTAGAAATTGCTTCACAATTATTTTTTTTTTACCACAGCCTTCAAATTCCCTCCATTTCTGGCAGCCATGTTTTTTCCCATCATCCATCTGGTTATGACATCATCAAGTGTCACATGATGTGAAATTTCATTGAAATTTCACAGAATTTCACTGAAATTTTTATTCTAATTCTTGGGCACTGGAATTTCTCTGAAATTTAGTGCATCAGTGGAATTCACTGAAATTTCAGTGACATATCACTAATATATGACTGACTGTTTCAGTAGGGAATTGAGTTACAGTTTTAAATTTTATAATCTTAAGAATTTGACAATATAAGGTATCTGATCATGAACTTTTAAGTTCATGAATGGTTCATAAACAGGTACCTAAAATATTTTAAGATTATAAAATTTACATGTATCAATAATTTAGTAAAGGTTCATTAACTTCTCATGACATAACTTCTGTGTACAATCAGCTCAATGATGTTTAGAGCGAATTTTGTTCGTTTTTTAGTAAACACACCAAGACTTTAAATGTATACATTTGGTATAAAGATAAACACAAATCTAAATTGTGAAAAAATATGCATAACTTAATGCAGTTACACCCTGCATAGTGATACTAAAATCACTGACAGCAAAAATAGGTCATCAGCATGCTATACAGTCTAGTTTTGTATCATAGAAATTTCATTTTATATATCAATTTTGTGTTTTCTTTTTCTTTAATAAGGCTGAAATATCAGTGAAATTCTGTTAGCTGCTTTGAAACTGGTTTAACTGAAATTTCACTGAAATTTCACTGATATATCATTGGAGTTTTATGAAATTTCAGTCACACAGCAGAATATCACTGATATTTCGCTGTATCACCGAAATTTGGGTGAAATTTCACTGAAATTTCAATACCATTTTCACCTGGGCGGGGCACACATGCCACTATGTTGGTTTTGTTGTATCCACTATGTTGGTTTTGTCGTGCCTCAGCTCATATGGCTGAGTGGTTATAGTGCTTCCAGGGTCACAGGTTTCAGTTCCGCTGGAGGCGAGATTCTGTCCAAACCCTTAGTATTGGCACTTCAGTGCATAATCACAGTGCATCACAGGGTATATTTTCCCTTCCTGCAGAGACTGTCCGTCGTATTTGGCTTCCTGCAGGGACTGCTGTCCTCGAAAAATGGCTTCCTGCCGAGACTGTCCGCGTGACTCGGCAGGAAGCAAAATAACGGGGACAGTCTCTGCAGGAAGCCATTTATCGTGTATAGAAGCCAAATAATTATGATGTACAGTCTCTGCAGGAAGCGAAAATTAGAGGAATCGATTATACCCTGTGGTGCATAATCACTCTCCTAATTAAGTGCATATTCACTCTCCTATTGTCTTGATATGACTGAAATACTGTTGAAAAGGATGTAAAATAGACAAAGTGTATAGTGTGCATTCTCAGACCAATGAGCATGTTCAGTGTCTTTTCCACCGAGATTTTCTCAATTAAGCTACTGAAAATTTCACAAAGGGAATATTTCTTGTTGACAGATGATTGGTAGTTTTTCAGTTCAAGCTTAGTTGATCTTGACAAAGAAATTGACATGCATTTGTTGACAAATAGCAAGGCGTTATCTGGTGCACAGAGTCCCGCAGTTTGCACTCAATCAAAGTTCCTTAATTTATCATTTTTATGCTCCATTTGAGGTTGTGCAAAGTGAAAATGTATCTACCGGTAATATGGCTCAATTTAATGTTAAGTCTGTGAAATTAAAGTTTGATTTCAGTCTACTCTATTTCAGTCTACTTAGACCAGAGCTCCAGATAAGAAGAGGTAACAAGGATAATTCACAGATAATTTTTTTTATTTCTCATCGAAAACATACGTTGTGACCCCTCATTAGAACCGTCTCACCGAGACGGTTCTAATGAGGGGTCACAAAGTATGTTTTAATTAAAAATTAAGGATAATTATCCCTAAATTATCCCTTTCACCCCTTCTTATCTGGACCAATGTTTAGACTCTGATCTCAATTATCGATGCTAATCTAGATGTCTAAAACAGCAAACAGTAGCCTTGATTAGACTGCACATAGGTACAGGCTGATGTTCACATGGGTTGTAAAGTATAGGCCTTAAAGCAACTGTGCAACATCAGAGTGCTTCAGACAAGAAGTGCCAACCGGATTGATTTAGGGATAAATTTCCATATTTTGTGCTTAAAGCACATGTTTACCCAGGTGAAAAAGTTGATGAAATTTCACCCAAATTGCACCAAAATTCTACTGAAATTCCAATGGAATTTCATAGGAAAATACTGTAAAATTTGGTCAGAATTCAAGCAGATTTTCATATAATTTCACAGAAATATTACCACAATTTCATTGAAATATCACCATAATTTAAGCGAAATTTCGGTAAATTCCTCTATTTTTATGACCAAATTTATCACTGTAATTTCAATAAAATATCAGTGAAATTTTGATGAAATAATGGTAAGATTGCACCAGAATTTTGATAAAATAATGGTAGCATATCAGTGAAATTTTGATGAAATAATGGTAAAATATCAGTGAAATTTTGATGAAATAATGGTAAAATTGCACTGGAATTTTATAAAATTAACAGTGAATAAATATGGTCATATTGCCATCAGAGTCTGACTATCCAGACATGATCTTAGCTGTTCATAGATGTTAAGCCTACAAAGTAAAACAAACAAAACGAATGAAGAGAAATGAAAACATCTCTTTTTGAATCTCCTTGCTAATCACACCATAGAACCACGGTACTCTGAAAAAACACCATTACCCCACCCTGTTACCCCACCCACTGCTTTGAAACTGGTTTAACTGAAATTTCACTGAAATTTCACTGATATATCATTGGAGTTTTATGAAATTTCGGTCACACAGCAGAATATCACTGATATTTCGCTGTATCACCGAAATTTGGGTGAAATTTCACTGAAATTTCAGTACCATTTTCACCTGGGTTAGACCCCTCATTAGAATTATCTTACCCCCTGATAAGAACCACTTAGTGAGAAGGTTCTAATGAGGGGTCACAACATACGTATTTGTTGAGAAATGAGAAAAAAATTAAATTGCACAAAATCACCCTCAAAACCCCACCTTATCTGGGGCTCTGGGAAATTGGGAAATAGCCACTTTTGTGTGAGAAAGTGAAAAGAGGATGTAAGGAAGTGCACCACCCATTGGATGCAGCAAGTTTATTGGGCCGTATCAAGTAAAAAGATAAACTCGAGCATCTCAGATTAATCTGTGCATTTGCACAATCTGATCAGAGCTTTCACTGTGCCAAGGATCCAAGATAGTGAAGAAACTGATCAGACTGTGCGCACGCACAGCCTGATCAGATTTGTTGCTGGATGCTCATACCATAATACACATTTGAGCCACGACAGGACAAAACCAACAATGTGGTTGTGCGCCCAGCGAAGACTTAGATCAGCCTGGGCAGTCCCTCAGTTTGATCAGTCTTCGTTAAGTGCTAAAAGGGTAGCTAATTAAGGGTCTAAGCTACCTCCATGCAGACAGTGAAGACTCTGATCAGACTGGGCTGATGCCCAGGCTGATCTGAGTCTGCGCTGGGTGCACAACCACATTGTAGGTTTTGTCGTGTCGTGGCTCAATTTAATTCTGCTTGAGGCATCCTCAAAGCAAATATCTTGAAGAATGATAAAACTGAAAATATGGATGTGCATCTGCGGATGCAGCCAATATCCTCATCCAATTGAATTGTTTATTAGATAATTTAGAAATACTTTTTGTGCATTGTAAAAATTCTAAGCATTGAGACAGAATCTAGGTCTGAGCAGTTAGTGCAGATGCCGATCAGACTGCTCCTAAATATTATGGCCTACACTGTTTACATTTTCTGTTTCTTCTTTGGATGCATACAGAGCTCTAGATAAGAGGGAGTATTTGGTGATAATTAGGGATAATTTTTGCTAATTCTGTATAAAAACATATGTTGTGACCCCTCATCTGAACCGTCTTGATGAGACAGTTCAGATGAGGGGTAACAACATATGGTTTCAGTGAGAAATAAAAAAAAAATTATCCCTCAATTATCATCAAATACCCCTCTTATCTAGAGCTCTTTGCAGCATTTAGCATTAGAGAACCAAACTGTTCCAATTTTAGGACAGTATGGTAATTATTGGAGGTGTCCCAAGTTTTAGAATTTTTACAGTTATTCAAGAATTATAGTACAGCAAAGGAAGTGCATCTGTTGGTCTATTGGTGCACTATATTGCATTTTATTGAGCCGCGACGCGAGAAAACCAACAATGTGGTTGTGCGCCCAGCGTAGACTCAGATCAGCCTGGGCATCCGCCCAGTCTGATCAGAGTCTTCGCTGTCCGCATGAAGGTAGCTAAGACCCTAAGCTACCCTTTGAGCACTTAAAAATGAGTCTGGTCAAACAAGTTGGATGCCCTGGCTGATCTGAGTCTTCCCTGGTCGCACAACCACATTGTTGGTTTTCTTGTGTCGCGGCTCAATTGTTTTTGTCGAGTTGTTCGCGCAGATTTGTTGTTTCATTTTTTTTGCGGATTTCAATTATGCAGTTGCTTATTGGACACACAGAAAACTGGAACAATATGTTTTCGCATGTTGTATGTCAAATAAATGTTGGCTTTTCCCTGAACACAGATTTCATTGTTTTAGGAAAATGACATGTCAGTACGTGGTTGTTTAATGATCATGTCTTTTTGATTATGGCTGAGACCGAAAAACCTTATCGACTTGGTGCAGTCAGTACCAGGTGTCTATTTGTGCAATTACCGCAAAAACATTAATTATCATGCCAAAGATGCGAAAGGAAATGGCCAAGATCCAGTTCGGACTGCTCTGAGGAGCAATCTGATCAGGATATTCCCTGTTTTCCATTTCGCACACATTTCTAGACATTAAAATCAAATTCTATATACTCAAAATTTTTGGATAATTACGTTAATTGCTTAACCTGTCTCAATGTTTAGAGTAATCACGGTAACTTAAGGTATATACCAATGAAATTCAAATTACTAAAATATATCTTGAAATCGCAACTGTCTAATTGTTGCAATTGCATGGTACAAGCAGTCATGCCGAAATTGCAAATAAAACTATTAGGTTTCATGAGAAAACTTAACAGACTGAATTTTTTGAAAAACGAAAATAATGCATTATGAAGGGTTTTTAAGGGGATTATTTAGTCTGTCGATCTCAGTTTACAGAAATTCTTTGAATGAGTGTATTGGGGCAAATATTTAATGTTGACCCAGACCATACCGCATTTAACCCAAAATACTGTGCAAATAAACTTGCAATATAGGAGCAGTTGTCTTAGGGTGGGTTTACATTCATGAGTGACACATGTTGCATGACTCGTGTGTCACTGTGTAACCCCCCCCCCCTCCCCCCAAATATGTTCCATGACACATTTATGTTGCGTGCAACATGCCTAAGCATCTAAACCCAACCTACTCTAATCTAGTGAAATAAATTGGTTGCATCACATGTAACATGACATACCGTATGTCAATCCAGTCATGCAACAAGTGTCACTGTAAACCCACAGTCACAGGCACTGCAGAAACCCACCTTATCTGGAGCTCTGAGTTCTAAAGCGTCAGCTGCCATGCCCCAGTCGTAACTGAAACTGGGTGGAGATCATGCTTAGTAGCTTGTGGTTCAATAATCAGTCATGCCCTAGTCATAATTGAAACTGGATGGAAACCAAGTCGAAGCCAGGCTTGTGGTTTTGGATAGCTGGATATGGCTCATGACCAGTCATCACAATAAAGCTCAGCACTCCAGATATATATGTAGTAATTGCCAATTTTAACTCTGATGGTGGCTTGAAGTGGAAGTTCATCTGAAACTACTGATAGCTCAAAGTAAATTTCCTGATCCCAGGAAATTTACTTTTGAGAAACCAGTAGTTTGAAATAAAAGGTGTTAAAATGTAAAGAAAAAAAGAAAAGAAATGCACTCAAACTATATTCTTTGATATAAGAGGGTAATTCGAGATATCATAATTTGAGATAACGAGAGTCCGCTGTAAATGCTATTTATTATTTTGGGATAATATTTGTTCTTTATGAAAATATGTTATTACCCCTTATTAGAAACTCCTCACCAGGACTGTTCTAATGAGGGGCCACAACATGCATTTGTATAGAGGATAATCAGAAATTGTTTCAGGATATTATCAAGCAAAACAGTACAGACCCAGGTGAGACAGCAAGCATATCATGATGATAAGCCACCTCATCTGGATCTATGCTGTTTGCAAAGCCAGCTACATGTATTTTCATTTTGGTGCTTTAAGGATAAAGATGAACACTTCAGGAAAAGGAATTGTAATTTTTAGAGTTTCTTTCCACGTAATCCTTATTATTATGTTACCATCATCGTGATATGACTGAAATACCCTTGATGGGGATGTAAAACTCAATTTCATCTATCCATCATTCCATCTTAGCAGGCCAGGCCGGGTAGCGCAATCGGTAGGGCGCCTGACTCGTAAGTCAGAGGTCCTGGGTTAGAATCCCGGTCTGGCCACATACTTTCGTTTCTCCTTCCGCTGATTCAAGAAGGGCAGCTGTCAGTTACTGGCGAAAGTATGTGCACTTAGTACTGGTTAACCGCTTAGGAGGTCTAAGCCTGCCCAGGAATAGTGTGGTTAGGTTAACTGAGCGTCCCGACATGACCTTAGTTGTTTACCGTGGACGTTAAGCATCAAATCAACCAACCAACCAACCATCTTAGCAGTTTGATCTTGGTTTTACTGCTTTCTCCTGTATTTCTTTAATTTGAAATACTTAGAACTTTTATGTTGAGTAATTTTTGCAAAAAATGAAATTGAAAATAGGCCAGATCGAATTCAAAGTGAAAAAAAAAAAGAAGAAGAAAATGTTTCTAAAAAAGAATAAACGGATTTAAATATAGTGAAAGAACTATTTATTTTTAGTGACAGAACACGCTTAATACCTTATTCAAACTCGGAATAGGCTACCGTTGGTGAATAATTGTGGTTAAGGATGTTTATATTTTATCTGAAGAATAGGGAAATCCGCAACTTGAATGAAAAATTAGTTGTATTGTAAATTTGGCTGACACTAAATATTTGGGCAGAAGAGTCTGAGCAAACAGTGCAAACTCTGATCAGACTGCTCCTTTAAAAGGAGCAGTCTGATCAGGGTCTGCACTGCTTGTGATTTGACTAGAACACTTTTGAGGTTTTACCGGATCAGGATAAAGTAATACCTAGTTGTGTACTGGTATTTCAGGTAATTTGCAGTTTGAGAATGAAAAACCTTGAAATTTAAAATAAAATGCGGGGGCATTCCAGGGCAAATTTTAAAGTGTGGGGAGTAAAAGGGTATATCTGTCAAATGTGTGAAAGTTTATTTTAATTCACAAGTTACATAGGACAGTATGTCGGCCTTTATAGATAACATGAATATTCAAAATATTCCCAAAATGAATATACCAAGAACTGTGAATGGGACATTGAACGGTGTCAATGACTTTAGGATGTACCAAAATATGAGGCAGACAATGGTCCCGTCACAGTTGGGGTTTAGAAGTCCTTATGGTAGAGAAGGGCCATTGTATTTTGGTAAGGGTTGGGGATATTTCTCTTCTGTCCTTCTGATACTGCACAGGCCAGACCCAGACCACCACATACTAGTTGGGCTGTGGATAACTGGTGGGGCTGGGAGGCTCCAAGATGTATTTGGGAAGTGAGGGGGGGGGGGGGGGGGGGGGGCTTGAAAATTAATTTATGACATAATTAGGGATCATTTTAATGAGAATTTTTTTATGTCTTTTTTTTATGTTGAGTAATTTTTGCAAAAAATGAAATTGAAAATAGGCCAGATCGAATTCAAAGTGAAAAAAAAAAGAAGAAGAAAATGTTTCTAAAAAAGAATAAACAGATTTAAATATAGTGAAAGAACTATTTATTTTTAGTGACAGAACATGCTTAATATACCTTATTCACACTCGGAATAGGCTACCATTGGTGAATAATTGTGGTTTAGGATGTTTATATTTTATCACATACTACACACACCACATACAAGTTGGGCTCTGGATAACTGGTGGGGCTGGGAGGCGCCAAGATGTATTTGGGAAGTGGGGGGGGGGGGGGGCTTGAAAATTAATTTATGACATAATTAGGGATCATTTTAATGAGAATTTTTTTATGTCTTTTTTTTGTCTTGAAATATATATTGTGATATCTCGTTAGAATCGCCTCACCTCTCACCGAGGCGATTCTAATGAGATGTCAAAACATATATTTTAATCTAAGCAGGCCCAGGTGGTGGGGCTGAAGCCCTAAAGCCCATTCCCTGGATCTAGGGCTGCTGCATTGATCAAAAATATTGGGCCATAAACATGCCAATCCACACAATGTAGTTCCAGATAGACAGCTCAGAAGCAGTCTTTTAGGGTTGGCCATTTTGGGAAGAAGTTGTACATATAAAACAGCCTGAAAGCAAAATCATCTTGTTCAAATCTTGAGATAGTTATAGGCTTTAGTTAGATACATGGGTATACCAGGTAAAAGTGCATATTTTTCTGTTATTCAGGAAGGCTGAAAGCCCTTATCCTGCCTGTTTTTCTGTCATCAATGAAGAAAAAAACTAAGCCCTTCCAAAATGGGGTCTGCTCTTACAGGAAAGAACTTTCTCTCATAGGAGCGATTTCTTTCCTATAAAAGTTATAACCTATAGGCTTTATAATGGAAGCCAAAAATGTTTTCTCAGAAAGTTTATCCATTGACCTTAACAAAAACTCTGGAGGAAATACCCCCATCTTATAGAACACTGAACAGAACAAAACTTTGTTCAGCATGTAGATAAACATGTGAGGTCACACACAGGTGACATACGATTTATAAATAAATACATGTAAATATGGTAATGTGTTGAATAAAGAGTTTGAATAACAGAGGTTCTACTGTCACTTTATATAATAGAATTTTTCTTTTCTTGCAGGTCCAGCTACAGTGAGAATGGTTTCCAATAACGGCCCACCTCTTCCAATGCCGATGCACGTACCACCGGGTCACATGGTACAACAGATTGTAGACGAGAATGGCATCCTTACACATGTGATATTATCGCCCCAGCCCCATAATGTGATGGGTGGTAGCCCAATGACGGTAGGATTTTATGTATGTATTAGGGTTTTAAATTTGCAGTGCTGCTACTACTACTACCATATGAATGTGGCCTCATGGACCTGTATATTGTCAAGTATGGCCTCGTGGACCTGTATATTGTCAAGTATGGTAAACTGTATTGATATATATGAATGTAGCTTTGTGATGTGTATATTGTCAAGTATAGCCTCCTGGACCTGTATATTATAAAATAATGCCTTGTGGACCTGTATATTGTCAAGTATGCCAGCTGTTGTCAAGTATGGCCTTGTAGACCTGTATATTGTCAAGTATGCCAGCTGTTGTCAAGTATGGCCTTGTAGACCTGTATATTGTCAAGGATGGCATTTTTTGAGCTGTAAACTGTCAAGTATGATCTCATATTAAGTTTGACCTCATTGACCTTTATACTGACAAGTATGGCCTCCTGAGCCTGTATATTGTCAAGTATGCCAGCTCATGGACCTGTGTATTGTGAGGTATACCAGCCTCACTGACATGCATATAGTAAAGTATGGCCTCATGGGTCTGCGTATTGTCCTGTATGATATAACTCAGACCTGTCTCTTGGGTACATTAATTTATATTCCCAAGAATGGCCAGGTTGACCTGTATATTGTCAAGTATGGCCTCCAGACCTCTATATTGTCAAGTACAGCCTCATGGACCTCTATATTGTCAAGTATGATTGCCTGCATTAGTATATATATACGGTTCACAAAAAGTAGGGGATATTCAGGTTTAAAAAATTGTAGCATACACAACAAATGTGATATCCATATGAAACGCATAGTATCGATAAGATAAACATCCGTTAAGACACTTTTCATGTAAGTTTGGACGATATTTCCTGTCACGTGATCTGCATACAGTTAGTTTCAGACAGGGGGTCAGGACAAAAATGTGGTAAATTCGAACAAAAATTTATTCAAATTTTTCAACTAGGCTAACTTTTCAATGTACTTTTAAGTTTTGTATGCTAAAAGATTTTTTTTTCTTCTTCAAAACGGTCATTTTGGGAAGAAAACCCGAAAACAAAAAATCGTACAGGTACATCGAGTCACCGAAAAATTCACACGTTTATGGCTTGCACTCTTTATTTTGATGCAACAGCGCGTAAAAGCAATTTTCAGCTTGTTAAATGAATCAAAACGAGTGTTTTTGTGTAAATTTTGTAATCTGAAAAGGATCTGTTTTTGTAGCAGATTCGTGTGAAAATTGGGTGTCGACTCCCTGTCTAAAACGAATTACACGCAGATCACATGACAGGATATATCATCAAAATTGTAATGCAAAATGTTTAATCGAATATTTTTCTGATTGACACTTGCCGTTTCAGATGGATTTGATATGTTTTCTAATTTACACAATTTTTAATATCTTAATATCCCCTACTTTTTGTGAACCGTATATATTAGTATATATATTGTGGAGATTTCTTCATATTATTAACTATATATTAGTATACTCTTTTGTCGCATATCAAGAGATATTGCCATTTTTAACATACTTGCAATTTATACATTCACATTTCATGATAATATTGCCATTTTTAACATACTTGCAATTTATACATTCACATTTCATGATAATGTTCGCATGATATTTGGCATGATAACAGATTTACTTTGTACAACCCCTACTCCAAGGGGAGACTAGAGGTTAAGGTCATGGACCCAGTATTGGCCCAGTGAATAGGGTGATCTCATTTCATGCAGGGTGTCAGCAGTTTGATCCCCATGGGGGAAACTTTGCAGATTGTTTTTCCGATCCTTTAGATCAGGGTGTCCAATACCCAGCAAATTTTCCTTGCCTGTTTTCAAAGTGGTATGTCATCCAGAAATGCAAAAAGTGGAGCAACTTTAGAATATGACAGCCACTAAAACCAGACTTACTCCAAACCCCCTACCTTCCCCTACCCCACCTCTGTAGTCTCCACCTCTTATTGACAACACTGAATTCAAAACCTAACCCTATAAACCTTGCCCCTAAATTAACCTTACCTTTCATGTAATCTGACTCTAAACCTTATCCGGCACTCTAGCACTCAATTAATAACAATTCCAATTCCCTACATGTGACAGACAGATTCTAAAGTCTATAGCCTAAAAAGGAAGTCACAAAAGTTGGTTCCCTTTGCAAGTATAGCAGAAAAATGGTAGCGTATCCGTACACCTTAAGAGGGTTGGAAATGGAGGTCTTTCAGCTTTTGCTCTTGATATAGACTGGTCAGAATAAACTACTACAGGATATGTCAGGGGTTGAGGAAAATCATAAGCATGAAGGCAGGGAAATGTGTTGCCAACCATGGTACAGTCAAAATCTCAAGAATCGGTTATACACTTGCATGCATGAGCATTCCTGGTTGCATCGCCGGGCCGGGTAGCGCAATCGGTAGGGCACCTGACTCGTAAGTCAGAGGTCCTGGGTTCGAATCCCGGTCTGGCCACATACTTTCGTTTCTCCTTCCGCTGATTCAAGAAGGGCAGTTGTCAGTTACTGGCGGAAGTATGTTCACTTAGTACTGGTTAACCGCTTAGGAGGTCTAAGCCTGCCCAGGAATAGTGTGGTTAGGTTAACTGACCGTCCCGACATGACCTTAGTTGTTTACCGTGGACGTTAAGCATCAAATCAACCAACCAACCAAAAAAACCTGGTTGCATCTCTGTAGACACATTTAGAAACCTCAATGTACCGGTAAGCTTAAATATATTTAACCCTACAATTCCGTTTTTCTGAGGTTTATCGAAGTGTTAACTACATTGGGTCGCACGCAAAGTGAATGAATCCCGAAGGGGATCATGTAAACTTTGCTGTTTACACTAAAACCATGGCTCTCTACAATCTGACTGGACGTCGGTGACGTCATGATATGATAAACATTAGAAAAATTAAGTTCATTCCGTATATTTACATTCGTTTCAATCAAAATCTTGATGAAAAATTATAAGCGCTAAAATTGAAGCAGTGAAACATTTACATGTAGTTTTTTCTGCTACAGCTGAACAGCGTGAATGATATCATGACGTCACAGACGTCCAGTCAGATTGTAGAGAGCCATGGTTTTAGGATAATTTTCTGTTCTATAAAAACTTACTCAGAGCCCTAGATAAGAGGGAGTATAAATTTTGCTGATAATTAGGGATAATTTTTGTTAATTCCGCATTAAAACATATGTTGTGACCCCTCATCTGAACCGTCTCGATGAGACGGTTCAGATGAGTGGTCACAACATATGGTTTCAATGAGACATAAGAAAAATTATCCTTATTAAATTATCATCAAATACTCCCTCTTATCTAGAGCTCTTGTCAATGGGTTTCAACTTTTAAAGGAATGAATTTGTTCTCCTAGGAGCAAGGCTTCCTCATCTGGGGAGGCAAATGGGAAGTCAAAAAAGTTATTTCCGGTTTTAAAAAAAGCAGAACAACACAGAGGTGTATCCATTTGCCTTAGCTGTATTCACAGGGTATAATCGATTCCGCTAATTTTCACTTCCTGCAGAGACTGTACATCATATTTGGCTTCAGCCGAGACTGTCCGCGAACTCTTGCTTCCTGCAGGGACTACTGTCCTCGAAAATTGGCTTCCTGCCGAGACTGTCTGCGTGACTTTGCTTCCTGCTGAGAGCCTTGGCAGGAAGCAGAATCACGCGAACAGTCTCAGCAGGAAGCCATTTATTATGTACAGAAGTCTCGGCAGGAAGCAAGAGATCGTGGACAGTCTCGGTGGAAGCCAAATATGATGTACAGTCTCTGCAGGAAGCGAAAATTAGCAGAATCGATTATACCCAGTGGTATTGTCCTGTCACTATGCTGTTGTTTGTAACTGTAGTAGTGTAATGACCCTAAAATTGGACACCTGAAAGTGGAACAGATATTGTTCCAAAATTCTTAGAAAGTGGATTTTACACATATGAATGCATCCAAAAAATGCTTAGTGAATTGCAAACACTGTAGACCCTGACCCAGCTGCTCCGCAGTTTGGTCTGGGTCTACATTGTTTGCTTAGGCCTGTCTGTCCGAATACTTAGGGTCATTATGGTACTTTGTTGTTTAGCATTGTGTCTCGGTGACTGCCGATTGTGTTGTATGGCATCATGCATAGAATTAACTAGGGGTTTAGTCTTTCCACAGTGCATAGTACCCAACTGGAACCCTGGTAGCTCAGTCTGCTGATCTAGTGGTCTCAGGTTTGAGTCCAGCTTGAGGCAAAATCTTCTCAACTGTAAACGGGGTTCCATTGCACACAACCTCACATTATCACCTTCATTGTCCTGATATGACTGAAATACTGTTGAAGAGGGTGTAAAATCACAAGATTTTCAACTATTCATAGTATCCAACCTAGGACTATTCTTCATCAAAACTTTGGGAAATCATTTAGCAAACCTATGTTGTCCTGCAGAGTTGCTTTGGAGCACTAGGAGCAAATTCTTTCCTTGAAGAGTAACACCAATTTTGGAAGTGGCCCATCTTTTAGGGAAGCAAACAGGAAGTCACAAAGGTTGTATCCCTTGTATAAGTGGTTGGAGGACTTATTCATTTTCGGAAACCAATAGGGTCAAGTCATGTAACTTCGGACAGTGGGTAAATTCGGACACTCCATTGCAAACAGTGAAAATCCAGTTGAGACGGCTCATAATGAGCCGTCTCATCAGGATTTTCACGGTTTGCCCAGTTATTTTTGTTTTAATTCCAAACAACAGACATATAAAGGAAACAATGTCACTGTCTGAATTTACCTGCTGTCCGAATTTACCCGACTTGACCCTTATGTCTCTTTCTATATTTTGCAACTGGAAACTGTTATAGAAAAGGTGTGTAAGTTTACAAACCCCCATGACCCCAGTGACTCTTACAGACTTTGGGAACAGAGATGGGATACAGAATTTTGATATTTCTCAAAAAGCCCTGGATCTATGGGACACATAATTTTGATATTTCTCAAATTACCCTGGATCTACTAATTCGACAGTCCTCCTTCTCAAAGAAAACATTGAAATGTGCATAGCTTTGCATGAGTTTCTAACCCAGTTATTTACCAGTCCAAATATTATGACAGTATTTAATGACATTTCCGTAAAAACTATATATATATTTGGACAGTTAGGTCTGTGCAAATAGTGCAAACCCAGATCAGATTGCTCCTCAAGGAGCAGTCTGATCAGGGTTTACACTATTTGCCATTCCATTTGCACGTTTTGGACACATTACTGCACTGTAAAACCAAACTGTTCCAATTTTAGGATATTTACGGTAATCATTTTTGGTGTCCCAACGTAAATTGGGTCAAAAAAAAAGGTAACACCCATTCATAACATTTTATTATGAATTAGAATGAAAACAAAATGCATCCGTTTAGGTGCATAATTGGTGCACCTGGGTTCATGGAATATCAACAACTTGTTATTTTGGCAGGTTATCATAACTTACAGTACTGGTACAGGTGTGCCTGAGCTAACAGTGTAAACCCTGATCAGACTGCTGCTTAACAGTGTAAACCCTGATCAGATTGCTCCTTAACAATATGCACTGATTTTCTATTTTTGCATTATCATAATCTTATGAAAGCTGGAAATCCAAAGTCCATTACAGAAATAGGTTAATAGGGTAATGTTAAAAGTGAGTGGGTACACTATCAAGGGAAGGAACTCTGCCATTTTCACATTTCCTCCCTTCTCAGAATTCTTAAAGGGGGTCAACTCTTAAAGGAAAGAATCTGCTCCTGTTGGAGCAGATTCTTTCCTTTTAGAGTAGACCCATTTTGGAAGGGTTTTGCAGTTCAGGAAGGCTGAATCAGGAAGTCAGAAAAGTTGTTTCCCTTTGTAAAAAGTGAAGAAAATCTTGGAGGTATACCCGTTCACCTTAATGAATATATTGACAGAGAATAAGGTTAAATTCTTTAATAAAAAGAAAGAAAAACTACAACAAAAAATGAATAGTTAAAAATGGTTTTATTTAGGCCAAGGAAAGTAAAATAATGGGTTTGCTTTTCATATTTCAAGAAGTTTTATGCATAGTAAGTTTCATTAAACTGTTCTTGCATCTGCTATTGCTAGATATGATATAAATTGCCTGTCTTAAGGGGTCACCCAAGAGAAGGACAAAAAGTGGCTGCTTAAGACTGGTGACCCCTTAATACAGGTTCATTTGCACTGCTGTTTGGTTCAAGGGGCCCAGAAAAGGTGGCTGCTTAAGGCAGGTGATCCCTTAATAGAGGTGACCACATAAGCAGGTTTTACTTTTTGTACATAATTGAGCTGTGACATGACAAAACCAACAAAATGGCATGTGCACCAGTGAAGACTTTGACCAGCCAAAGCATCTGCCCAGTCTGATCAGAGTTTGCTGTAGGCTTTAAAGGTAGCTAAGGTCTAAGCTAGCTCCATGCAGACAGCAAAGACTTTTATCAGACCAGCAGATGCCCAAGCTGATCTGAGTCTTCTATGGGCACACATGCCTCTTTGTTGGTTTTGTCGTGTTGTGACTCCTATACAGGGTTTCCATTTTCTGTTTGTCTGTGAATCACCTAGTGGATAGGAGCCCTGACTCTTAAAAACTAGGTCTCTCACTGCTGTGGGCTCAAGCCTCAGCTGGCCCATGAGTGAACAAGCCAAATTCTGCTTATGGAAGGTCAGGGGCCGTATTCATAAAACAACTTAAGTCGTATTGTATTCTCTAAAGGATAGAATTGTCTCTCTTTAAGTAGCATCACTCTTAAAGAAGAGAGCAAATTCTTTCTTTTAAGAGTGTCCCCCTCCCCTGTGAAAAGATAGGCAATTTCTTGTCAGAGTCATCTCCCTTGTAGAAATATGAATGACGATAAACATATGAAACAGTTTTCAGTTGTGTTGGCCTCACAAAACTGGATACAAAATTCTGACTATGATTGAGCGTGTGGTTAGAAAACAAAATTTGAATGTAGTAATAAGTAATGTTTATTAGGACAAGGGAGTTTAAAAAATACTGTATTTGCAAAATTATGCATTTGTAATTGACATCTATGTCATTTTCATATACAAATCAGAATACCTATGAATTTTTTCATTATTATGAACTTCTGAAAGGTTTTAGTACTTTTATGGTTTCGCTTTATACCACCTGAACTTTAAATATTTTCTAAAAAGCTTTCTTTGTTTTGATGTTTTGTCAAGGCTAATGTTAAATGTCACTTTTCCTGTAAAGAGACATTGTTTTGTATAAAGAATCCACAAAAGTGCACCACTTTTCCCCTCGAAGCATGGGTTGTCAGGTATTAGGGAGAACGGATAACTTTTGTGGGAAACGACTCTGTCATTATCATTTTTGCCTCCCTAATTGTCAAAGGGGGTCAACTCTTAAAGGAAAGAATTTGCTCCCATAGGAGCAAATTCTTCTCCTTAAGAGTAGACCCCCTCTATGGAAGGATTTCACCACTCAGGGAAGTAAACAGAAGTCACAAAAGTTATTCCCCTTTGTATTAATGGCAGAAAAACATGAAGGTGTTTCCATTCACCTTAATCAAAGAATTTGGATTTAGTACTGTCTTTTATTGTTGGAAATGAATATCTAACTTTGAATATATTCTAATTTACAGGCCGGACCAAATAACGCACCTCAGTATTTTCCTCCGTATGGAGGCTACCCTCCTCAATACCCCTCCCCCCATCAGGGTCATCAACATTCTCACCATGGGGGAGGGGGAACCAGACCAGCACCACACATGCCACATCAGCACGGAACACCACCACCATCCAACTGTAATAACCATGGCAACCATGGGCCAGTACATCAACAAGGTAAGTAACTTTTATTTAAGAAACAAATCAGCTCTAGCAGTGAATTGTTGAGTAATAATTCAATGTTTGGAGGTCAGTTGTAAAGAAGATCATATCACGAGTGGGAAGCACAAGTGATATATATCTACTTACAACTGACGGATAAACAGTGAATTATTACTCAACTATTCAATGCTAGAGCTGAACTATTCCGATTCTAACACTTAAAAACTTTGAATAAGCAGTCGTATCATTTAAACTCTCCCAACCTTCATGCCAGAGTGTTCATACTCCCGCCAATATTCTTAACTTACCTAAGGTAGATGTATGTTTTTGTGGCGATTTCAGAAAGAAAAAGAGACGTAATACCGTCTAACATGTCAAAACGTCACAAAATACGTCAGTAATTGGCAGTGATGTCGGCAATTTGACTTGTGCGCCCCCAAACAAGTGAATTGTAGCAGAATAAAATCCAGAAACTATCCACTATTGCTTCTGCAGGCGCACAGTGTTAAAATAATCCATTTTTACCCTGTGAACTATTCTGTCCTCTTAATAAGATGAGTCCATTTGTAAGTTAAGGGGTGTCTGCTTTAGTTTTTTTTCGTACCATTTTAATCCCAGTAGACCCCTTCTGTCATGACCTGCCTAAATATAATTTGCTGTTGGTCAATATTTAGTCAGTAAAATTAAGTTGAAGTCGGTACAATCAATTTTATATGAATGGCTCAGTAAGTGAATAGCTCAGTATTTTCCAGAAGTACGTCTGGATATCGCATGTAAGAAAATGCGGAATGGTTAATGTTTTTTTGTGAAGAAAAGAGAAAGAATCCCAGAATTATCCTATAGTTAGCTCTGGGAGGTCTGGAAACAAAGCTTATGGTGTACAGGTGCACTTACCTTATCTGCCATTTTTGTAGCACCAGTCCTGCTTTAGCAAGGTGCAATATAGGCGTCCAGTTTTCCGTCAGTTTGTCCGTCAGACCATACGGCCATACGTTTCTCCGTCAGACCGTACGTCCGTCCGTTCACAATTTACGTTGACCCTAGTGTTGAAGTCCATTCAACAGACTTATTCTCTGAAACCACTGCGTCCATGGTTATCAAATTTGACCTGCTGCATAATCAGACTGTAGGGCTTCAGAATGGTAAAATTCAGCCAGGTCGAGAATCCAAGATGGCCGCTGTTACTAAAGATAGCAAAACCAACAAAATTCACTTTTTCTCCAGAGCCACTTGGTATATTTAGCTGAAATTTTGTATGAAGCATTAGTGTGACCTTGGTATTCAGAATTATGAAAATGAAAAAAATCTGTTGCAGAATTAGGTCACAGTGACAGTTAATTTACGTTGACCCTAGCTTACTTTTACGTCAACCCTAGCGTTTAAGTCCATTCAAAAGACTTATTCTCTGAAACCACCGCATCCATGGTTCTCAAATTTCACAGGCTGCATAAGCAGAATGCAGGGCTTCAGAATGGGAAAATTCAGCCGGGTTGAGAATCGAAGATGGCCGCTGTTACTAAAGATAGCAAAACCAACACCAAATGACTAATTCTCAGAAACTAGTGCACCCATGGTTCTCAGATTTCACATGCAGTATCATCAGGCTAGGCCCTGCCAGGTGCGACAGAGCTTTCGGCGGAAACCTTGTTCACGAACGGAAACAACTCTTGTGACTTCCTGTTTTGCTGCTGGGCCGGGTAGCGCAATCGGTAGGGCACCTGACTCGTAAGTCAGAGGTCCTGGGTTCGAATCCTGGTCTGGCCACATACTTTCCTTTCTCCTTCCGCTGATTCAAGAAGGGCAGTTGTCAGTTACTGGCGAAAGTATGTGCACTTAGTACTGGTTAACCGCTTAGAAGGTCTAAGCCTGCCCAGGAATAGTGTGGTTAGGTTAACTGACCGTCCCGACATGACCTTAGTTGTTTACCGTGGACGTTAAGCATCAAATCAACCAACTAACCAAAATCCTGTTTTGCTCTCTTGGATGATGAAGTCCTTAAAAATGGTGTCTACTCTTAAAGGAAAGAATTTGCTCCCCCTAGGAGCAAATTCTTTCCTTTAAGAGTGAACACCCATTGGAAAGAGAGGCATGGGGAAAATGATGAAGTTGCTTCCCCTGAAAGAGTATACCCTTCACCTTAAGACGGGAAAAATGTTTCTGAGGGTGTGACAATCAAGGTAGTATCTGTCTCCCCTCTGACTAATAGACTGATCAATCTGCCGCTGGTGGAAACATGGTTCCATTTTCAGGTTTTAGCTTTGTTTCTGTGCAATGCACAGGACAGCTGAGTGATGCAATACACAGGACAGCTGAGTGATGCAATACACAGGACAGCTGAGTGATAGTGTTCCATGGAATTATTTTCATATTAATATTTCTTGACTAAAAATAAGTTGAGGATCTCTTTAGACTGGCTTTGTCAAGGCAGTAATTATTAAAATGAGATCCGAGGCATTATGTTCTATGCTCGAAAAAGAATGTGTAGAAACCTCGGGAACTCAGTTTTATTAGCAGACTTTTCACCTATCCATTTCTGTCTGATAGCCTGAGCATATCTCGTCCTTTTCACTGTGTTTGGCCATATTTACCTGTGTATTGATCAGTTTATGTACACGTCATGTGACCTTCACCTTCGGTAATTATACAGGTAATAGTACAGGTATACATTACCGACAGCTGGTTTTGTGAGTTTCCATCTTGTTATTGCTTTATTTTTCGACTAATTAACTTGTGACAGGTTAGTTTGAGCTTATATTCTTGAGAAAAATAAACATCTTGGCAGCTTAGATGTTAATGAGACCACAGGCCCATTTCTTAGATTTTTGCACCCCACCCATCAGTAGTGAATGGAAATCGCAAGTACATTGTGCAATTAAAGAAAATCAATTTTAAAAAAACGCATTGTCAGCAGGCGACATGTTGGCTAATATGCAAAACTTGAAGCAATAGCTGTCTGCATACACACATTTTAAATCTAACAATTTAAAATGGACGTTTGGATAAATTCCACTATTCTGTTTGGGGAATTATTTCAAAATGCACTGTTTACAGTTTGAAGTGGGGTACAATTCAATCCAGGCTGAAACATCAAAAACTGTAGAAAAGAGGGAGTATTTGGTGATAATAAGGGATAATTTCTGTTATGTCTGATTAAAAATTGTGTTGTGATCCCTCATCTGCACTGCAGTTCAGATGAGAGATCACAACATAATGTTTTCATTGAGAAATACAAAAATTATCCCATACTCCCTGATATTGAGAGATTTGAAATGCAAAGCTTACAGTATCCACAGGGGTAGTACCAATTTGCTTACTTGTGCTGTCTGCCAGTATGGTTGACCAAGAATTCTTTTGATGGCAGAACTATAACATTGTTGATGATGTTCGACCAGTCAGTTACCTTTGACAACAGCCATTTTTCGTGTATGGTAACTGATTGGCTTTTTCAGGCAGATTGGTATTATCCTCTCCCTCCTCCCATCCCCCCACACCCCCACACATACCCACACACAGAACACTCCCCACACTCCTCTGGTGCCATTGTGACCTTAAATACTGTGAAATTTGACTTATTAGTATAATTCCAGCCCTAGCATACCAAGATTAAAATCTGTAGGGAAGAGTGTCACTGTCAAGCAATGCTGACTGGTCATAGAAGCGGGATCTGGGTCTGCTGTTGGCTGAGACATTGCTGTCAAAAAAAAAATAAGGAAGTTTTATGGCTTGTTGACATTAAATAACAATGTTCAACAATTTATTTTTTCACTGTCTGTTGGCAAAAAAGCTTTTCATGTGATAAGTTTTTCGGTATTTAACATGATGTAGAATATTTAACATAATGTCATGAAAAAAATAAAAAAGTCATAAAAGGTGAATGACCTGCCAACTTTTGTTTAGCGACATGACACCATGTGGATAGTCCTGCAAGTTAATAAAGTCATTTGTTAAGGATTCGTTAAATATTCTAGTACAGATATGAAATTAAGAGTGCTAGTATTTTTGCTTAAAAATTTGAGCAAAAGCGCCTCACATTTTATCGTCAAAAACTGCAATACTTGTGCGTATAGCATGTTGAGCAGCTGTGCTATGGTCACCTAAACATTTTACCAGTTAGCACAGCCGTATTATAACACACAACTTTTGAATACAACACGATCTTGTCATGGCTCCCATTAACACAGGGTATAATCGATTCCGCCAATTTTCGCTTCCTGCATAGACTGTACATCATATTGACTTCCGCCAAGACTTACCACGAACTCTTGCTTCCTGCAGAGACTACTGTCCTCGAAAAATGGTTTCCTGCTGAGACTGTCCGCGTGACTCTGCTTCCTGCCGAGAGCCTCGGCAGGAAGCAGAATCACGCGGACAGTCTCTGCAGGAAGCCATTTATCATGTACAGAAGTCTCGGCAGGAAGCAAAAGTTCGCGGACAGTCTCGGCCGAAGCCAAATATGATGTACAGTCTCTGCAGGAAGCGAAAATTATCGGAATCGATTATACCCTGTGATTAAGACCAAACAAGGCAAATGAGCATTTTAGTAATGTTCTGTTCATATACTGTATTAATCTTCATAAACACCCCTACTCTAATAAATTCCTCCTGCTTCTTTTTCCAAAAACAATATTTCTATTAATATGTATGAATTCCTGTTTGCTTCTTTGAATGAGTTACCTGTTTGAAATAGGACCTACTCTTAAAGGAAAGAATTTGCTCCTAGAGGAGAAAGGGTAGACCCCTACTGAAAAGAGGCAAAAATAGTAGAGTTGCTCCTTTGCAAGTATACCCATTCATGTTAATACTGTTTAATAGAGCTATTCGGCAGTGCCTGATTTACTACACTTTAGGCTCAAAATAACGCCCCCGTTTCATAAAATGCTATGCCTTTGGGGCGTTTAATAGATCAATATGGAATTACTGTATATTATACCAGATTTAGAGCATTAACTCTTTAAGCCCCAGTGACGCAATTAGCAAAATTTGCAAACAGCCGAGATCCTGATGAGGTGGCTCATAATGAGCCACCTCATCTAGATCTACACTGTTTGCCCTCTAGTCTTTGAATTCTCAATATAAAAAGTCTTGGACAAGGCATTTTTTTAATTTTTGCAGACGTAAATTTTGTCGTCTGCTTTTTGGTAGTGAAAGAGTTAAGCAGCTGATGCAGAGTTTGTGCCCTTGATGTTGGTTCACACATGATGACACTGCATGCATGTCCTATGCTCGCTAACTAGGACATATTTCAGTTTTTTGCGGAATTATGGGTCAGCGTATGTAGCATAGTGCTTGGAGTGTCTGGCCGTGAAGCAAGAGGTTGGCAGTTTGTAAATGGAACTATCTTTATTTGACACAGGAATTACAGAAGATAAATGAGCCGCGACACGACAAAACCAACAATGTGGTTGTGCGTCCAGCGCAGACTCAGATCAGCCTGGTCATCTGCCTAGTTTGATCAGACTCTTCGTTAAGAGCTCAAAGGGTAGCTGAGGGTCTAAGCTACCTTCATGCGGACAACGAAGACTCTGATCAGACTGGGCGGATGCCCAGGCTGATCTGAGTCTGCGCTGGGCGCACAACCACATTGTTGGTTTTGTCGTGTCGCGGCTCAAATATTGCTGTAAGGTATAAGGTTTCTCAATACAAAAGCAAGAAAATTTCATATTGATCAGTCCATGTATCATTATTTCAAGATACAGTTTTAAGAATTCTCAATGTTTATTATTTTAGGTCCAAGCGCACCATCAAATGCAATGGATGATAGAAATAGAACGAGAAATCGGCTTCGGAAGAAACACGTACAGCGGCAAGAAGAAAATTACTACCGAGATCGACCACCACAACCTAAAAACCGACCAAAAAACCAAAAAGGTACTGTAAAGTTGAAAGTGCTGGATCAGTTCTTGTGGCATCATTCTGCTTTAGCAATGTGTGATACTGGCATTCAGTTTTCCATCAGTCAGTCTGTTGGTCATTCTGTCCAACTGTTATTTATAAGACCATTTCAATTATCACCCCTAGCATAAAGTACCTTCTTAGGGTGGTCTTCATGGCTGTTGCAATTATTTGTACCCTTGACCTACATTTCCGTCTCTGTTGCCTAGATGTAAAATTTTAGGTCAAAAACTAAGTCAGCCCATTTCTTTTGAGTCAATTTTCCTTTAACAATTATCAAATTTGGCGTAAACTTTCTCCTGAGAATAGCCAGCTTCTTGGATGCTGCTTTCATGTTATCCTTGACCTATATTTCATGCTTTGAATGTTCTGAAATGTTTCACGTCAGCCTGGAGTCTGCTAATGTTTAAGTCCATGTATCTCAAACTATACAGCTACAATCGTCAAACCTAGCATACAGTTTGGTCTACAGGTATGGTGCACAGCTTAACTCTTTAAGCCCAGTGACGAAAATAGCAAAATTTGCAAACAGCGTAGATCCTGATGAGGCGGCTCATCATGTGCCGCCTCATCTAGATCTACACTGTTTGCCCTCTAGTCTTTGAATTCTCAATATGAAATGTCTTGGACAAGGCATATTTTTTAATTTTTACAGACATAAATTTTGTCATCTGCTTTTTGGTGCTCAAAGAGTTAATGTCAGACCATGACCTGTCTCAGCAAAAAAATCTTGTTTAATGGCATAATTAAATGAAACTGATAATATATTTGTGTTAGGGGGCAGTACGTATCTTTTAACTGAAGCAAGCCATAAGTTCTGGGTCTTGCACTTTGGCCTCAGCAAATAGATGAAGGCGCTGGCCTCTAAATCCATTTAAAGTTAGATGTAAGCATCTTAGTTTCAGGCGTAATAGTATTCAGGATGGTTGCAATTTATAAATGCAAATGGGGTAAACACCATTCTGTTTTCTTGCACCTCTTAACTCTTTCACTACCAAAAAGCAGACGACAGAATTTACGTCTGCAAAAATTAAAAAAATGCCTTGTCCAAGACTTTTTATATTGAGAATTCAAAGACTAGAGGGCAAACAGTGTAGATCTAGATGAGCCACCTCATCAGGATCTACGCTGTTTCCAAATTTTGCTGATTGCGTCACTGGGGCTTAAAGAGTTAATAACTACCGCTCTGGTATGTTCACCATTTCACCTTCAAAATCAGCTTTTTCCAAAAATATGAAGGTTTTGCAATTCTGTGAAATGTGTTAAAATGCTTTCACATGCAAAAATCGTAATGGAGCTGACATGACAAAACCAACAAAGTGGCATGTGTGCCCAGCGAAGACTCAGATCAGATCAGCCTGGGCATCCACCCAATCTGATCAGTGTCTTTGCTGTCAGCATGGAGGTAGCTTAGACTCTTTGCAACCTTTTAAGCGCACAGCTAAGACTCTGATCAGACTGGGCGGCTGCCCAGGCTGATCTGAGTCTTCTCAGGGCGCACATACCACTTTATTGGCTTTGTCGTGTCACAGCTCATATAGAGAGATGCAAGGGGAAAAGATGCATTAAGTCACAAAGCACTAACATAGCAGACAACAACATTTACACCTGCAAAATTAAAAAATGTTTTGTCAGGAGAATTAAAAAGGATAGAGGGCATACAATGTAGATCCAGATGAGGCAGCTCATTATGAGCTGCCTTGTCTGGATTGTTTGCAAATTTCACTATTTTCAGTTTTGTCTGTAACTGTTAGGGAATGTGCAAATGGTGAAGATTGAGCTCAGCATGCTCATATGAGCCGCGACACGAGAAAACCAACAATGTGGTTGTGCGCCCAGCGCAGACTCAGATCAGCCTGGGCATCCGTCCAGTATGATCAGAGTCTTCGCTGTCTGCATGAAGGTACCTTAGACCCTTAGCTACTCTTTATGCGCTTAGCAAAGACTCAGATCAGACTGGGCAGATGCTGAGGCTGAGCTGAGTCTGAGCTGGGCGCACAACCACATTGTTGGTTTTGTCGTGTCGCGGCTCATAAAATGAAGTCTGATAAAGGTCTTCTTTGGCAGCATTAACTGCTGGAAATTCTCACTGAAGGTATAGATTGATCAACAAGGCTGTTTTTGGTTTGGTTTGGAGTGGTCTAAAGCCTCTTTTCACTAGCTCTAATGCCATTCATGAATTCATGAAATTTTTGTCGTGCAAAAAATTTGGTAAGGCGGTAATTTTTGTCAAGAAAAAATGTTAGCTTGCAACTTTTCCATGAATGTTTGACATATTTAGACAGTTTTGTGAGTGCTTCATTCATAAGAATTTAACAACATCAACTGAAAAAAGAAAAAAAAGAAAAGCATTTCTTATGTATGTTCAAGATGTGTTTTTAGTAATATTTGCAGCATGCACAAAAGTTTGGTGTAGTGCTGAAACTAGCTTGTCTACAGGCCCAGGGGTGCAAATTTCAGGCAGTTTTCAAAGCAGTTGCTAAGGTTAAGAAAATCCAGATTTTGAGACCAACTTTTGGGGTGTAAACTCTGGCAGAAAACTGCATGATCCCAAGTAGAAGGGTGGTTTTACTCCTTCTTCACCCCATCTGTGTATGGGCCTCATCATGTTAGGAGGGTCTGTACATCCTGTATGAAAACAGCAAAGACTCTGGCCAGATTGTATATATGAGCAGTCTGGCCTGAGTGTTCAGTGTTAACATCTTCACTAGCCACTCTTGGGCAGTCGATTAAAATAATTGCTTTCCTGTGCTACATACCCAGCTAGTTTTGCCCTTCCCTAATTTATTCCATTTCAAGGAAAATATATATATTTTTTAAATGCTAGTCAGATGGGCTTTACTTCCATATATAGGAACGGAGGTGGTCTATTTTTAGCTCACCTGAGCCGAAGGCTCAGAGGTGAGCTTATAGGATGGGAGTCGAGCCGTCGTCCGTCCGTGGGTGCGTGGGTGCGTGCGTGCGTCAACACTTTCAAACATAAATATCTCAGAGACCGGTGGGCCGATCGCAATCAAATTTTATCTGAAGCATCATTTGGGTGGGGGAAAGGCTGCATTAGGTTTTGGTGCCGATCAGCTCAGAACTCTGGTTTCCATGGCAACAGATAGCCCCCATAGGGTTATAATGGGGAAAACGGCGTCATCACGTTTTCTCGACTGTTTTTGATTAGATCCTTATCATACTTGCCGGTAATGATGACATACACAAGAGCTTGGATGAGTTCGAAATTTGGTCGGATTCGAGCACAGACTACGGAGTTAGCTGCCCTTGAGCGTTTGAAAAAAATCCCATAGGGTTATAATGGGGAAAATGGCGTCATCACGTTTTCTCAACTGTTTTTGCTTAGATCCTTATCATACTTGCAGGTAATGATGACATACATAAAAGCTTGGATGAGTTCGAAATTTGGCCGGATTTGAGCACAGACTACGGAGTAAGCTGCCCTTGAGCGTTTGAAAAAAATCCCATAGTGTTATAATGGAGAAAACAATGTCATCACATATTTTTAGAAAAACTTTGTCATCGCTCTATTGCCTACATTTCTCAACGGATTTTAAAATAACTTCACACAAATGTAGGGCATGACAATATCTCGAGCAAGTTCGACTTTCAGGATGCTGCGCCCAAGGTCAAGGTCACTGTGGCTATTTTTAGAAAAACTTTGTCAGCGCTCTAGCACCTACATTTCTCAATGGATTTTGAAATGACTTCACACAAATGTAGGGCATGACAATATCTCGAGCAAGTTCGACTTTCAGGATGCTGCGCCCAAGGTCAAGGTCACTGTGGCTATTTTTAGAAAATCTTTGTCATCGCTCTAGCACCTACATTTCTCCATGGATTTTAAAATCACTTCACACAAATGTAGGGCATGACAATATCTCGAGCAAGTTTGACTTTCAGGGTGCTGCACCCAAGGTCAAGGTCACTGTGGCTATTTTTAGAAAAACTTTGTCATCACTCTAGTGCCTACATTTCTCAACCGATATTAAATCAAATTCACACAAATGTAGGGCATGACAATATCTCGAACAAAATTGACCTACAGGGTGCTGCGCCCAAGGTCAAGGTCACTGTGGCTATTTTTAGAAAAACTTTGTCAGCACTCTAGCACCTACATTTCTCAATGGATTTTAAAATAACTTCACACAAATGTAGGGCATGACAATATCTCGAGCAAGTTCGACTTTCAGGGTGCTGCACCCAAGGTCAAGGTCACTGTGGCTAATTTTAGAAAAACTTTGTCATGGCTCTAGCACCTACATTTCTCCATGGATTTTGAAATGACTTCACATAAATGTAGGGCATGACAATATCTCGAGCAAGTTTGACTTTCAGGGTGCTGCGCCCAAGGTCAAGGTCACTGTGGCTATTTTTAGAAAGTCTTTGTCATCGCTCTAGCACCTACATTTCTCCATGGATTTTAAAATAACCTCACACAAATGTAGGGCATGACAATATCTCGAGCAAAATTGACCTACAGGGTGCTGCGCCCAAGGTCAAGGTCACTGTGGCTATTTTTAGAAAAACTTTGTCAGCACTCTAGCACCTACATTTCTTAATGGATTTTAAAATAACTTCACACAAATGTAGGGCATCACAATATCTGGAGCAAGTTTGACTTTCAGGGTTCTGCGCTCAAGGTCAAGGTCACTGTGGCTATTTTTAGAAAATCTTTGTCATCGCTCTAGCACCTACATTTCTCCATGGATTTTAAAGTAACTTCACACAAATGTAGGGCATGACAATATCTCGAGCAAGTTTGACTTTCAGGCTGCTGAACCCAAGGTCAAGGTCACTGTGGCTATTTTTAGAAAAACTTTGTCATCACTCTAGCGCCTACATTTCTCAACCGATTTTAAATCAACTTCACACAAATGTAGGGCATGACAATATCTCGAACAAGTTTGACTTTCAGGGTGCTGCGCCCAAGGTCAAGGTCACTGTGGCTATTTTTAGAAAAAACTTTGTCAGTGCTCTAGCACCTACATTTCTCAATGGATTTTAAAGTAACTTCACACAAATGTAGGGCATGACAATATCTTGAGCAAGTTCAACTTTCAGGGTGCTGTACCCAAGGTCAAGGTCACTGTGGCTAATTTTAGAAAAACTTTGTCGTGGCTCTAGCACCTACATTTCTCCATGGATTTTGAAATAACTTCACACAAATGTAGGGTATGACAATATCTCGAGCAAGTTCGACTTTCAGGGTGCTGCGCCGAAGGTCAATATTTTAGAAAAACTTTGTCATCGCTCTAGCACCTACCTTTCTCAACGGATTTTAGAATAAATTCACACAAATGTAGGGCATGAAAATATCTTGAGCTAGTTTGACTTTCAGGGTGCTGCAATCAAGGTTTTTGATTAGATCCTTATCATACTTGCAGGTAATGATGACATACATAAGAGCTTGGATGAGTTCGAAATTTGGCCGGATTCGAGCACAGACTACGGAGTTAGCTGCCCTTGAGCGTTTGAAAAAAATCCCATAGTCTTATAATGGAGAAAACAACATCATCACATTTTCATTTTTCATCGGATCCTCTTCATACTTGCAGGTAATGAGGATATGCATAAAAGCTTGGATTAGTTAGCATTTCGGCTAGATCCCACCACTGACTATGGAGTACCTGCCCTGAGCATCCGAAAAATCAATGTCGCCACTTTTCTTGGTTTCTACTGATCTGATCCTTTTCAAACTTGCAGGTAATGAGGAAATGCATAATATCTTAAACAAGTTCAAATTTTGGCCAGATCAGGCTAACCACTACGAAGTTAGCTGCCCTTGACAGCCCTGTCTATTGTGCTCTTGATTGGATACATTTTAACCTTGCATATATTAAATGAGGGCATACATAATGTTTTGGATGAGTTTAATTTTCAGCCTGATTGGACCACTGACTGTGGAGTTAGCTGCCCTTGAGCATCTTAAATATCCCTATAGGTTTACAATGTCTCTCAGGTGAGCAATTGTTGCCCTTTGGGCTACTTGTTTGGTTTAAGGGCTAGGCTACCAATCCAAGGATCGCAGGTTGCTTACTCCTACAGTCTTTTGAATGAGACTTTAAATACACTGTTCCCGTCTCTGTATGACCAATGTGTTGATGAGACTTTAAAGATTATTTCAACCAAGGCTACCTACCCATCTTAAAAAGTCTGAGAAGGAAGACAGCAAACATAAGATTTTTATGGACAGCCTTTCGCTAAAATACAGATCACACTGAAACTGGGCTGAAAGCCAGTAGACAAAATTATTATAGAGATACTTCAGTACTAACATACTTTACTTTTCTGATGGAGTAAACAAATTTTCTGCGGAAAAAAAATCTCTACCTGGTTGCCATAGTTACAGTAAATATTGGGACGTAGGTGTCTGAACAAACAGCGGAGTGTCTCACAAAACATACCATTAAATTTCTATAATCAGACTCTCTATAGACCATTACCCAACTAATTTCTGTAATTGGATTTAGACAGGTGCTCCTCCCCTCCCCCCCCCCCCCAACACACACACACAATCTGAAAAAGGTAGGCAAGATTGCATGTAGACTCTTGTAGACTCTAATCAGACTGTTCCATTGGGAGCATTTGGATCTGGGGCTACACTGTTTGCCCAAACATGACCAGAGCTCTAGATAGAAGGGCGTATTTGGTGATAATTAGGGATAATTTTTGTTAATTCTGCATAAGAACATATGTTGTGACCCCTCATCTGAACCGTCTCGACGAGACGGTTCAGATGAGGGGTCACAACATATGGTTTTGATGAGAAATAAGAAAAATTATCCTTAATTATCATCAAATACGCCGTCTTATCTAGAGCTCTGACATGACCAATTATTTTTTTACGGTAATTTTTACCTGTCTTCATTATAACTAATTTGACACCTCTGATTTGTGAAAGAATGATAAATTTTGCCAATTTATTCCATTGTGAATGGGTATGCTTTCAAGGCAAGCAACTCTGCCAGCTTCACAGGGTATAATCGATTCCGCCAATTTTCGCTTCCTGCAGAGACTGTACATCATATTTGGCTTCCACCGAGACTGTCCGCGATCTCTTGCTTCCTGCCGAGACTTCTGTACATGATAAATGGCTTCCTGCAGAGACTGTCCGCGTGATTCTGCTTCCTGCCGAGGCTCTCGGCAGGAAGCAGAGTCACGCGGACAGTCTCGGCAGGAAGCCATTCCTCGAGGACAGTAGTCTCTGCAGGAAGCAAGAGTTCGCGGACAGTCTCGGCGGAAGCCAAATATGATGTACAGTCTCTGCAGGAAGCGAAAATTGGCGGAATCGATTATACCCTGTGAGCTTTGTTCTTTCCAGCAATAGAGACGGGAGCCCCAGCAGCTCAGTGGTTCTAGCGGTCCCGAGTTCAAGTCCCCCTGTAGGCGGGAGTCTTTTCAATCATAAACAGGGTTCCATTGCACACAGCCTTTCATCGTCACCCATTCATTGTCCTGATACGACTAAAAACTGTTAAAAAGGACATAAAATTGCAAGCCATCCATCCATCTTCTTTCCAATAGGGGTCTTGGGGAGCAAATTCTTTTCCTTTAAGAGTAGACTCATTTTTGCAAGGGGTCTGTTGTCAGGAAGTGACAAAGGTAGTTCCCCTTCGTAAACATGAAGGTGTAAGGACTTCTATGATTAAGGCGAGGATTTTCCCCATTAGACCGGCGCGACAGGTCCGAATTTTCAGAAGTATAAAGTGTGCAATTTTTTCTTAGCAGAGCTTCCACAAATATGTAAACCGTATGAAATCAGATTATTTGTGATTCAGACCCAAAGACATGGGGAGATAATCCATTCTGACCCTACCTACCCTAAATTCAAGGTTTTCACATATCTCATCTTTTGAGGTAATAAAAGTATTGAAACCAGTCATTCATTCCATACATTTTTGTCATAAATGCATGCTAAATACAGGCATATCACAATACAAAGCAATGATTTTCTTCTTGTAACGCCTGACTGGCATTTAAACATTCAAAACCATAGTTACACTTCCGGTCAAAACGGCCAAAATAGAACGCTTCACTATAATTAAAGTACAAGTACATTCTCTCTCTTTCCCCCCCGGGACGATACTCAGTAAGCCAAAGAAGAAGAATGGTCAACAGAAGCACTGTGATCTTCAAGGAGTATATTGTGTACCATGACCTTGAAATGAGGTCAAGGTCACATACATATAGTCAAAACTATCCATTGTTGTCTGTTATGTAAGTAATGTTAGTCAAAAAAGGGTGAAATGCATACAATAAATAATTATTTCAACGATCAGTTTGAGGATAATTTACAATTTATCTCAACAATGATGTCAACGTCAACGTATGTCTGACGTACTTTACATAGACACAAACAGTTGAAAATTCATTTGTCATGCAAGTTACATGTCATAGTCATAAATGTAAAGCAGAAGTCAGTGATCCATATAACATTTTAATCATGGGGAAAATTCACCCTTAACTTAGGTAGACGAATGGTGAATAAAGATATTGGTGGGGCATTCATTTCATTATACCAGCTGAATAACCCAAAGGGCTATAAAACATTTGGATAAGAAAAGAAAATTTTTCACCGTTTTGTTTTCCTAAAAAACAAACTTTTGTATTTATACATACTTTTTTTACACATTTTCCAATATAATTCATGTCTCTAGCACAAGGATGCACTTTCATTTCTGCAAATCATATAATCTTTAATATAGGGTATTTGAAACAGACTGGTTAGAAAAATTGCAATTATCTTGATTATAAGTATATTTTTACACTTTTTTAAAAAATGCAAGAAAATTGAATTTCATGAAAAACGTCATGAAAAATATATTCAATCGATGGGGCATGCTTATGCATATTGTTTTAGTAAAACTTACATCGTATGATACAGAATAAAACAAAAAAACAAACATTTCACCGTTTTGTTTCCTAGAAAAACAATGTTTAAGTTCAAAAATATCCCAAAAAAAAGACTGTCCAAATACTGCACTTGCTGCAAACACAGCCGGTCCTTGCCCTGTTATTTATTTTCCTGTTGTTCCGGGTCTACCATAGAGTAATGCCTCAAAAATGCGCAGATTGAATTGAAATTGTAAAGGCCTTGATCACTCTGGTTCCTAAGGAACAGTCTGATCACGGTTTCCACTGTTTATACAGACGTATCTGCCCGAAAACTTAGGATCTTTATGGTAGGCATTGTAAGGGTGTATATATTCCGTAGTTGATTGATTCACCATGAACAAGAACTCTGTTATGTGTTTTTATAAGTCGATACAGAGTTATTGTGTATCTAAATACCTTAAGCATAGAAGTCCTTGGACACCTCAAGGTGTACCCTTGCCTTATTTAGTAAATACCAAGTCACACATTATCATGATTATGTCACAGCTGTCAACATTGCACTTTTTAATGGCTCATAATGGTAAATACTGCATGTCAGTTTGTCTTGAGTAAATAATCTGACACTTTGGTCATTTCAAATAATGGAGTCTTTGATTATTTTAAAGAACGGAGTCTTCAAGTTTTTGAGTTGTATAAATGGATTCTGTTATAAAAATTCTAAGTAGTATGGGGACAGATAGGTCTGAGCGAACACAGATTAGACTGCTCTTTAAGAAATATTTATTATTGCTATGATCATGTTGTGGGATGAGCTGTTTTGAGGAAAAAAAAAGTCTTTGCGTTTGTGGAGTGGTGAAGATAATTTGTCTTTCATTTGTCCTCAGGAGTTTTTGTTAAGTAGTGGACAACGTGCTTGACTACCATTTCAGGGGTCACAAGTTCGATCCCATGCTTCGCTGGTCTTCCAGACGAGACTTCAAACTGAGGTCCCATCTCTGTATAACCTATGTGTTGGTGTGACATTGACCTGAGTTCAGGCATTCACTCACTCATTTTCTCATTTGTGTCCTCAGCTTTGTTATACAAGTTTTCGCTTAGTGCAGCTGATATTTGGAAATATGTAGATTTTAAGACATGAATATGGATTTTAGGAATGATAAGTGGATTATGGGACACTTGAGCAGCCATTGTCAGACACTGCAGTTGCTCAGAATTTCTGCAACTGAATGTCTGAGTAGCTATATCATTGTCTGCTATTGGAAATATTAAAGATTGGCTTCTTGAGAAATGTTACCTCAAGCCCTTCACATACAGCGTATAAACAAATAAGTCTATTCATTAGCCCATGAGAATTAATGTTTGTTCCTCAAGTTTTAGAATCACCAGTATTCATGTATTGTATAGGGGAGTAGAAATGGATCTGATCAAACTGAGTGGGTGTAAAGGCAGTTCTTGTTTTTTTGTGTGCACATCATATAGGTACGTTTTCATGCAGAACCAATCAAATCATTTTTCATGTGCAAGACCAATTGCAGTTCCCAGAACCTTGTTGCCTAAGCTGTTAGCCATGAGGTTAACTAACCCTGAAAGTGCCAAAAAAGGCAGACAACAAAACTTAAGCTTGCAAAATTTCAAAACTGTTTCATCTGAGCTGTATCACATTGAGATTTAAAAGCAGAGCTCTAGATAAGACGGCGTATTTGATGATAATTAAGGATAATTTTTCTTATTTCTCATCGAAACAATATGAAGTGACCCCTCATCTGAACCGTCTCGTCGAGATGGTTCAGATGAGGGGTCACAACATATTTTTTTATGCAGAATTAACAAAAATTATCCCTAATTATCACCAAATAGCCCTCTTATCTAGAGCTCTGTAAAAGAATAGGGAGAGCAAATGAAAGGCCTGTAAAATTTAAAGCATCCAACCAGCATCCAACCATCTTTATAACTGAGCCACAACAAATTGAGCCACAGCACAACAAAGCCAAGAAAATGGCATGTGAGCCCAGCGAATACTCACATCAGCCTGGACATCTGCCCAATCTGATCAGAGTCTTCGCTGTCGGCATGGAGCTAGCTTAGATCTTAAGCTATCCTTGGGTGCACATGCCACTTTGTTAGTTTTGTCATGTCGTGGCTGTATCTTACTCGTGTTAACCTGATCTTGACAGGTAGGCACACATTAATGACCGGTATAGCCGTGTAGTGGGTGTTCCGGAATAAACAACCAGGACATTGGTCTGACCCATTGTGGGTGTTCCGGAAAAATCAGCAAGGACGTTGGATATGACCCTATATGGCGTTAATTGCCTCAGAAAATATTGATTATTGGAATTTTTACCTTCAGACAAAGAAATTTCTAGAAGGGTTTGACATTTTACTCCTACACTCAGTTTCCATTCAGGAAACTACTGTGACATCTCGGAAGAAAAACTTTCTTTGACAGTCAGATGTATAAAGAAACCCTAGAATAGGACTCTACCTATATGGAGACAACAAGTCGCTGTATTGGGCAGGATATTATATATGCAAATAGCAAAGATAAGATCAGACTGCACTAGTGCAGTCTGATCTGATTCTTTGCTGTTTGCACAAGCGCTATGGTACCATTGTCCTCGCCAAGGCTCGTGTAATTCATCTTGGGTTAATTCAGAAACATTTCTGTCACTTTCATGCAGATAAAGCTATTTTCATTCAGGTCTCCAGAGCTGCAGGCAAGAGTGAATTTTGAGGATAATCCCGTGATAAATTTTGCTGATGCTCCATAAAACATATGCTGTTTCCTCATTAGAAATGCCTCAGTGAGGAGTCATAATGAGGGGTCACAGCATGCCTTTGCATGAAAAAAGAAAAAAGAAAAGTCGTCCCTGAATTACCGTCAAAATTTGTCATTTTCTGGAGCCTGGGTCTTTTAAAATTATTGCATCCTATATGGTTATAAGGCTTTTGTTTGAATAATAACTCATGCTGCATATAAAACACATCAACATTACTCTGCAAGCTAAATTCATTTTCTGCTTGGATAAGGTGGGCTTTTATGGAAATTCTGAAAAAGTTCTTTTCTCATTTATACACTGTGACTTCTTATTAAGATGTTAGGGCCCCTCATTTTGCATCTTATATGGCAATAAGGCTTGTGTTTGAATAATAACTCAACTTTACTCTGCAAGTTAAATCCATTTTCTGCTTGGATAAGGTGGGGTTTGATGGAAATTCTGAAAAAGTTTTTTTCTCATTTCTGCACAAAAAGATAGGCTGTGGCTTCTTATAAAGATGTTAGGGTCCCTCATTCTGCATCCTATATGGTTATAAGGCTTGTGTTTGAATAATAACTCATGCTGCATATAAAACACATCAACATAACTCTGCAAGCTAAATCCATTTTCTTCATAAAAATGAAACACCAGATAAGATGGGGCTTGATGGAAATTTTTTAATGCATCGTTCCTCATTTCTGAACAAAAGCTTGTATGAAAACCAACTTGATAATGCCTTGGCCCCTTATTTGAGCCTTTTTAGCAAACAATATAGACTGAAATCAGACATCTTTTGAAGATGTCAATGTTTTATAAATTCAAGGAATGAATGGGGATGTTTCCCACACCAATGGTATTACATGTGCATGTATCTCTTCATGTCTATGTTAAAATGTGAATGTTTTATGTATTTCTGGAATGAATGGCAATTTCTCTTACACCAGCAGCATTACTTGTACCGGTATGTCTCTGTGTTATATCAGGAATGAATGGCATTGTCCCTCACACCAACAGTATAACATGAACTGGTCTATTTCCATGTTCTCATGTGAATGTCTTGTATTTCAGGAATGAATGGCGATGTCCCTCACACCAACAGCATTACTTGTACCGGTATATCTCCGTGTTCAGAAGAGAACCAAGAGTTAGAAGAGGAGCGGCGTGTAATTCAACAGCAGCTCTCCAGCATGCCCAGCCCTAAGGTCAGTTCTAGCAGGGGCTGTCGGGTCGAGGTAATATATCCTAGCACATGTTAGCATGCCAGGAGTGGACCATTTAGTTCGAGAACACACTGAGTTTGGTTTGAATTATTCAGTGAGCCAAAGACTGGGAGAATATGTTGTAATCGTTCTGGTTTGTGTTTTTGTTAGAAAATATATATTGTGGCATATCACATTGGAACTGCCTCCGTGAGGCAGTTCCAGTGATGTGCCACAATGTATGCAGAAAAAGAAAAGTAATAACTTTAGAAAAAACATGACTTAATAGCTATGAAACATAATAGTTATAGAGGAATCTGTTTAAAATCTCCACACAGAGGTTGATCTAATTGACGCCACAGTATTTTTCCCTATGGAGAAATAATCTTACATTGCTCCTTAAATTTTCTCCTTAGCTTGGGCTCTCATTTGGTTTGAGTTACTCTTTTATTACACTAGTGCCATAAAATATATGGTTGCGAAATGCGGGGTTTTGTAAAATATTTATTCTTCATTTAATTTATTGAAAAATAATGAATTGGGAAGTGAGAATAAACCTAGTTCTCTGGAAATGAGTATCTGATGATAATTTTTGGATAATATTTCTTAATTCTGCATAAATGTTTTGAAGCCTCTCATAAGAACTGCAAAAACATGTTTATCATATGACGTCGCACCTGAGAGTGTAATAAAGCCATGCATTAAAAACGATGATCAACTAGTGGATTAAATATGCAAATTACATCATGACGTTATGCATTAACGTCCATAATACCTTGTGTTTTCTAATGGCGAAATTGTGACGTTTTAGTAAATGTTTTGAAGCCTCTCATAAGAACTGCAAAAAACATGTTTATCATATGACGTCAGACCTGAGAGTGTAATAAAAAGCCTTGCATTAAAAACGATAATCAACTAGTGGATTAAAAATGCAAATTACGTCGTAACATTATGCATTGACGTCCATAAAACCTTGTGTTTTCTAACGGCGAAACCATGATGTTTGAGTACAAAATTTGCTTATAAAATGCTATTTCAGTGTCATATGATAAATAGAATCTTGCATTCGTGCTCCTGTATTATTGAATTTATTAAACTCGTTGGGAAAATATCTTTTTCGCAACTTTTATAATAAACTCAATAATACATGAGCACTCATGTAAGATCCTGGTATGTGCAAGCTGGTTCTAATTAGGGCTTTCATTAAGAAATACAAAATATTTTCCAGAAGTAATCATAAAAGGTTCAATACTTGGAATATGTCCATGCATGTATGCAGCTGTTGATGATAAAACTTAAATTTTTTGAAAGGAGAACAATAGAATAAATTTTAACATGATGCATGTTATTTTGATGCATGTGTTTAAAATGTGTAGAAATTCGAAAATGAAGACATTCAGCTTTAGGTCTTATGGCATCTTTCATATCATATGGTACATCCCACTGAATTAGCGCTTATAAGGAATTTAAGTCAGCAGGGCAAGGTAGTACATTGGCTGGAGGCCTCAGAGGGCAAAGGAACTGTGTTGATTTATGGGTGTAAGCTTTTATTATAGACATATGGGCCTTGAATGGTGAATCCAATAGTGTGGATTCTTTTAAAATTACTGACTTAACTTGGTGCTATTGATTCTGTTTAACTAGAGGATATGGATTACTCTTGATCATAACTTGCCGTATTTGGTTATAAGACTGGGTATTTTGCTTCCAAAACAATCTCAAAGATCTAGATCCATCTTGTGAGATGGATCTAGATCTTTGTGATTGCTTTGGAAGAGAAAAAAAACAATTTTGTATCTGAATTATACAAGACTGATTTACATATTTGAGGTAATTTTGGAAAACTTAACTCCCATCTTATAACCGAATGAACATGGTATGCATGATGTTGAGGGTCTTACATGCATGATTAATTCATTTTTAATTTATTTGAAGTGATCAGTTATTTTCTATTTTAGTGAATGTTTGAATTATTAATAATTTATTAATAATTAATTTGAAAAAAAGAACACATTATTTTGTCAAGCTCGCTTTGGGCCAGCAAGACACTGTTGCCAGTTGAGGGATTACTGCCCAAGTCATCACAGGGTATAATCGATTCCGCTTATTTTTGCTTCCTGCAGAGACTGTACATCATATTTGGCTTCTGCCAAGACTGTCCGCGAACTCTTGCTTCCTGCCGAGACTTCTGTACATGATAAATGACTTCCTGCAGAGATTGTCCGTGTGATTCTGCTTCCTGCCGAGGCTCTCAGCAGGAAGCAGAGTCATTCGGACAGGCTCGGCAGGAAGCCATTTTTCGAAGACAGTAGTCTCTGCAGGAAGCAAGAGTTTGCGGACAGTCTTTGCAGAAGCCAAATATGATGTACAGTCTATGCAGGAAGCGAAAATCGGCAGAATCGATTATACCCTGTGATCATGTATTTTGTCTTTTGAACATTAGACGGGCTGCAGTTTCTGAGTAATCATAACCAGAGTTACACTTGATATTTATGGCCACAGGATGTTGGTCAAGTTCGATAATGGGCCAAGTAGAGCTAAATGCAAGAGTTATGGCCCCTTACCCAGTCAGAAATGGTGTATATCATTTTGTGAACAGAGCAGAGGCTACAGCTTTAGAGCAGTTTAACCAATCTGACATAGTGTGTTCTTGATTATTAGATCTTGTTCAGGGGCCGTATTTATAAAACGACTTAAGTGGTTGCTATGCTGTTGCTAAGGTGACATTTCTTTGAAGGAGATTCCCTACAACTATGAAATTTGCTCTGGAGGAACAGTCTTTTTAGACTGTTCCTCCAGAGCAAATTTCCTAGTTGTAGGGAACTCCTTCATAGAAATTCAACCCTAGCAACAGCATAGCAACCACTTATGTCGTTTTATAAATACGGCCCCAGGTCTTCATGAAGACTGCAGTATATGATGTTTATTTGCCCACTGATGAAGTGTTACAGTAGTTACAGTATATGCCATGATAGTTCTAAAACTTTAAGCCATAAAATCCCCCTAAAAAGCAGACAACAAATCTTAATTCTGCAAAATGTAAAAAAAACAAGAAAAATGTTTCAGTTGATAAAATTACATCTGCAAACTTAAAAAAAAAAAGTTTTGTGGAAGCTAAATCATAGGGAATATTCAAGAATTGATGGGCAAACAGTGTAGACTCAGATCAGGTGGCTCAGAATATTCCCCTCATCTGGATCTAAGCTGTTTGCAAATGAAACTATTTCCACCTATAGTGTTGAGAAAAATTATGGCTGGTTTGCTAACAGTTTGACGTTCTTTGGTAGGTGACGGAAATAGAGTCACGAAGTGCCTTGATACAACTATCACCTCCTGACTACGATACAAAAGAATATGATATCGATCCCGGAGACTTCCGATATGAATTGTCCCTCTGTGAGAAAGAGCGGAATGGAAAATATAAACTTGTTTATAGGTAAGATCTTGGACCATTTGTTCCTGGATCCTTGGTATGTCATATATATGAGCTGTCTCATATAAAAATCTCAATTTTTAAAGTGAATGTTAGATTTAATGACTAAGCTGTCAGCACTTTATTATGTATCAAGGTGTCAGTCGGGGAGAATTAGAAAAGGTGTGCCTAAAATTGAATCCACGCAATGTACCAGTTAGAGAGATTAGGGACATGGTGTATTGTTGGATATTTGATGATGATGCAGGGACAATTTCTGATCAGTTTCCATGGAAACAATGGGGAAGAAAAGTTGGTTTAAACATATTTTATTCAGAAATATCAACAGAAACAAACATTGTATACAATCAATTAAGGATCAGAACGAAAGCAAATACTTATTTTAATAAAAGTTCTTCTCCTTTAACATATAAATTTGTGAATGAATGGCAGAAATACTGACATCGTGTTACTGAATAATACATTGTGAAAACATGTAAATATAGTACAGATGCATTATAGAAAAGTTCAAGGTGAATGATACACTTTCAGGGATGGCAACTCTTCCATTTTCATTTTGCCTCCTGGATGTGGTCAAGGAAAGAATTTGCTCCCTTTCCTTTAAGAGTAGAGTAGTGAAGTGGCTTCTTTGTCCTGGGGCCGTATTTATAAAACGCCTTAAGTGGTTGCTATGCTGTTGCTAAGGCTAAATTTCTTTTAAGGAGATTCTGTACAACTATGAAATTTGCATACATGTGATGAACTCTTGAGGACCATGTGGGAGATCTGGATTTCATTTCAGGGAGATTGAGTTCCCCATCAGGGAGACTTTTTGACGGCAACTTTGACACGTTGTTTCGAGTACTTCACTGTTTTTTTTATTGTTTTTTTTGGTGGTGGGGATGGGGTTGGGGGGTCTTGTTTCATGAACTAAAGTACAGTTGTATAGTTTGTTTAACTTCTTTTATACTTTTGAGTTACCCAATACTTCAAATATAACCTCAAAAGTATGCCATTTCAGTGCAGTAACACTACCATCCTAAGTTTAATTTACAGTGTAATGCAACAGTACTGTTCATAGTGTTAGTGCTGACCATACCATTGCTAAATTACAAAAAAAAAAAAAAAAAAAAAAAAACAATCTGATTATCTGGCATTCTCAAACCATCACCCCTCCCCACTTTTCCCTAACCCTCAATATAAACTTCCAAAATTGCATCTTGGATGATGGGTCCGATTTGCTCCAGTTATTTTGATGAAAGCTGATACTTGTTAAAAACTCAAAATCTGTTTATCTCAAAACCGAGTTATATTCTACACTTTAATGAACATACCTGTCATTAGAGCTGTCTATTTTCGTTGAATATTAGATTAAGAACAAATATAGCTGCATATTTGGGTCAGTAAACTATTTCTGTCTCAGTCAGATGCTGAAGATCGCGGATTTCCCATATTTATTTATAAATTCACACTGGTTCTCATTTCACATACGATGCGTCTGAATCGGCGGGAACTGGATAGAAAAACGCGGGAAACTATTCTTAAAGTGAACGAACCGACTTATTATAAAATAAAAAAAAAAAAAAAATTGCTGGCACCCGTGATGGTATCTGATCAGCCAGCGCAAATTTTGCATGATCGATATTTCTAATGACTAGATCTGTATATTACGTGTCTGACATGTTTATTGAACAACATTCTGCACCCGTGATGGTATCTGATCAGACTGCGCAAATTTTGCATGATCGATATTAATAATGACTAGATCTATACATTACGTATCTGACATGTTTACTGAAAAAAATCGATATCGAATCATGAATCATTGTCGATTGGCGGCACTTGCATCTATTGCATTCGTGCAAATCAAAGACATAAACAATGACCGATGCATAAAGCCGTGACGCAACAAAAGGCATTTGCTCTCGATAAAAGTTACCTGCTATTGTAGTTAGCACAGGTACCTTTACTGGTGCGCTAGCCAATTTAACACCTCGCTGCGTCTGATCAGCGAATACCCCTCGGAATGACACGTCCTATATTGCACCCTGTTAGGTAATTAGGTCACGGACAGTTAATCCTTTTGACAGCCGCCGGGTAAGTAGTTACCGCAAAATGAACGGTTCCGAAAAAATTATGACAGGAAAATTCAGCATCCGGGAGATTCTGAATACTTTCCGGGAGCGCGGGAGATGGGCTCCATTTCCGGGAGACTCCCGGATGATCCGGGAGACATCACATGTATGAATTTGCTCTGGAGGAACAGTCTTTGTAGACTGTTCCTGCAGAGCAAATTTCATAGCTGTAGGGAATCTCCAACATAGAAATATAGCCTTAGCAACAGCATAGCAACCACTTAAGTCGTTTTATAAATACGGCCCCAGGAAAGCAAACAGAAAGTCACAGAACTTGTTTCCCTTTGTGAAAATGGTGGAGGTGTACAACTTACATCATCTCCGATCTGCAAGATATACAAAGCTCCAGATAAGAGGGAGTATTTGGTGATAATTAGGGATAATTTTTGTTAATTCTGCATAAAAATATATGTTGTGACCCCTCACCTGAACCATCTCGATGAGACGGTTCAGATGAGGGGTCACAACATATGGTTTCAGTGAGAAATAAAGAAAATTATCCTTCAATTATCATCAAATACCCCTCTTATCTAGAGCTCTGATATATTATAGAAATTAAATTTGAATTTCCTGTGTATATTTCAGTGGTGATGCTACAGAAATAACATTAAAAGATCTAAAACCAGCTACAGAATATCATTTAAAGTAAGTAGAAAGATTTTCTACACTCAGGTGTAGTAGCCAGTTTATTTCAAAGCAAGTGCTTATAAATAGCTGAAGGCTGACACAAGTGGAAGCATACAGATTTAGGCCTTGGTCCTAACGGCCCATGGTAGACTAAGCGAACTTGTTGTTTTCAAAGATACATTACGGCAATTATTTGGGTAATGTTTAGATATTAGGGCCCATATCTGGGACAGTTGCACAATGAAGTTATTAGTCAAGTATTTGTTGTGAACGTAAAGAGCTTCTAGGATTTTCAAGGACTTAAGTCTCTGCAAAAATAACTGCATAGTACAGTATAATTATTATGTTTTAATTTTGCATATTTTCTTTTCCAGAGTTTGTACAATATTAGATGATCTTCGAGGCACTCCGACGGAGGCAATCAGTTTTAAAACATCACAGTGTGAACCCGACCAACCACAACCACCTAAATTATTTCAAAAAACCAAAACATCATTATCACTTAAATGGAGTGTAAGTACTTGTATTTTGTTTTGGTGAGGAATTAAATTATAGTTCAGTGAGACAGATAGATGAAGGAAGTATTTAGTGATATGAGCCACAAAACACCAAAACCAACAAAGTGGCATGTGTGCCCAGCGATAACTCAGATCAGCCTAGGCATCTGCCTAGGCTGATCAGACTCTTTGCTGTCCACTTGGAGCTAGCTTATGCCCATAGCTACCCTTTAGGCACACAGCAAAGACTGATCAGACTGGGCGGATGCCCAGGCTGATCTGAGTCATCACTGGGTGCATATGCCACTTTCTTGGACTACCAGCGTCTGTGATGGAGCTGAGGTAAGACAACTAAGCATCAGGCTAGTTTTCAGATTATTAGTCTCATTTAAGGTTTGCCGACCATTAGACCTAAATAATGAGAAAAGGAGCCTGGGATTTCCTTTTCGAAATCTCAATTGTCATCATTGATTATATTTTTCACTTACTATATTTAATAAATCAGAATAACTATTGAATTCACAACTTCCTCCAGGCTGCTTTATACTTTTTGCGAATTTTCTATTGATTGTTCTGTCCTGTTTATTTCACCCTTGTGATAGGAGCAAATATTTTTCTTTAAGGGTAGACCTCTTTTTGGAAGAAGTCACAATTGTTGTCACCCTTCAAAAAGTGGAGTAACAAAAAAGGAATGGAAGAAAAAAGAAAAAAAAACACCCAGAGATTTAACCATTCACCTTAATGACCTGGGTACATGACTTTTAACCCATTGCATTGCATTCTGGGTATTTTTTGTTGTCTGCTGAAATTGTCGTCTGCATCAAAAGTCAAGAATATTTTGACAATATTGGTCTAACTAACTCTTGTAGAAATGATGTCTAGGCAGCAAACAGTTTGGATTTCAGAGCAGGCCCCACATTTGTGGGGCCTGATCTGGATCCAAACTGTTTGCCCAGATACCCCTAAAGGGGTATCCCGAATGGAATGGGTTAAAAGAAGATACTCATCTCTTCAAAGACAAGGATCTGTACTAATAACAAAGAGAATTTCTTCAAAAATAAAATTAGTATACATGTGAATACTAGTCTACTACACTCTACTAATAAGCTTTCCAAATGGTGGAAGTGGCCAGATGTATTTGATATGTGTGTTTAGCAGGTTTAACGGCTGTTTGCTGGGGAAAGTGAAGTAATGTAGTATTAATTTTGTGTTTGTTCTTTCTTTTTTCCAGGGACCATGTGAGAATGGGTCCAAGTTAACAGCATTTGTATTGGAATCAGAACAGGTAAGAATATGTCTGAAATTTGCTTTCCCAGAGCTCCTGATAAAAGGGAGTACACATATTTGGTTATAATTCAGGATAATTTTGTTAAACTTGTATAAAGACATAAGTTATGACCCTTCATCAGATTGATGGGTAACGAGATATGTTTTAAAGTAGAAATGAGAAAAATGATCCCATCATTATCATTAAATACCCTTATTCTCTAGAGCTTTGCTGGTCTATCTTTAATTTGGATAAGCCTTTAGAAGAGCATTCATGTTATAAGCTGTGGACTGAAATTTGATGAGTGTTGAAGTAAGATTTTGACAATAGTAAGTGACTCTCACAAAAATTTCTTGCAAGGTAACCAAAACTGGGTTCGAGGTTATGAAACTTGAGAATAATCTCAGACTCAAAATAAAGCACACTGATTGGCTGCCTCTGAGCATATGCTTGGAAGCAGCCAATCAGTGTGCTTTATTTTGAGTTTGAGAATGTACTCTCAAGTTTTATAACCTCTGGGCCTGGTTTAAAACCTTCTTAGGTCACCTGAGTTGAAGGATCCAGGGGAGCTTATATGAAAGACAAACTCTCTGTTGTCTTACATCCATCAAGTTTCGAATGACGTCATCAGAAACTGAGCAATTGGAACCATATTTTGTATGGAGCCTCCATAGCATGGAGGAATGATGATTATTTGAATAGTCAGGGTTATGTATAATTGTTGCAGCCCCCTTATTTAAGGAATGAATTTCATTTTTCTGAGGTTTATCGAAGTGTAAACTACATTGAGTCACGTGCAAAGTGAATGAACCCCAAAGGGGTTCATGTAAACTTTGCTAGTGACCCAATGTAGTTTACACTTCAATAAACAACAGAAAAATTAAGTTCATTGTTTATATTTACATTCGTTTCAATCAGAATTTTCATAAAAAAATCTTATTTAAGCGCTTGAATTGAAGCAGTAAAACATGCACACGCAGTTTTTTTGCTAACAGCAGAACAGCATGCATGACGTCATGACGTTTCTGACGCCCAATCAGATTGACGAGAGACATTGTTTATTTTGACGTCATTGACGTTGCGTGTCTCAATGTAATTATTGGAATGTAAACTACATTAGGTTCCAATGGTTTACTAGAGGGCTTTTCAGTAAATACACCAAGAATGTAAATATTAAGGCTTAAAACGGTAGTGTTGATGAGGGGGAACAACATATTTCTTGTTAAGAATTATTTCCCGTATCTGATTATAAGAGGTTAATTTATTTGCAGGGGGATGGGACAGGGTCATTTTCCGAAGTCTTCAATGGTTTACAGAAACAGTACAGGGTGGCTAAGTTGTCGGCATCAACCAAGTATACCTTCAGATTAGCAGCAATAAATGGCATTGGGAAAAGGTAGGTAGTAAGTTGAGATTTAGGGAAATTGTGCCTAACAAATTTGCAAATGCATGAAGCAATATTTGAACAAGCATGAGCATCTATACTGTTTAACCAGCTTCCTGTTTCTCCTGGTGTGTTTTATTATGCCCCCAACTTCGGAGAAGTTGAGGGGCCATATTGGTTTGGGCCTGTCCGTCCGTCCGTGAGTCCGTCTGTCCGTCCGTCCATAACACTTTTTGGCAGGTGGGAAACTCAAGAACCGCTTATGCTAGGATCTTGAAATTTTATATGTGGCATGTACATGAAAAATAAGCAGACCCGTATTTTTTCTTTTTTTCGCCGGTCATGTGTTTACAGAGTTATGCCCCTTTTTCAACTTGGTGTATGGAACCTTGTGAACAAAATATCTCAAGAACCCCTGATGCTAGGATCATGTAATTTTGCAGGAAGACATTGCCCAAGGTGTAGATGACCTGATTAACTTTTGAAATAAAATCGTGAATTTTTGACCGAGTTATGCCCCTTTTTGACTTAGTGCATTGTAAGCCTATGGAACCTTGTGAACAAAATATCTCAAGAACCCCTGATGCTAGGAGCATGATTTTTTGCCAGAAGATACTGCTTAAGGTGTAGATGACCTGATTAACTTTTGAAAAAGAATTGTGAATTTATGATTGAGTTATGCCCCTTTTTCAACTTAATGCATTGTTAGCCTATGGAACCTTGTGAACAAAATATCTGGAGAACCCCTGATGCTAGGATCATGATTTTTTGCAGAAAGATATTGCCCAAGGTGTAGTTGACCTGATTAACTTTCGAAAAAAAATTATGAATTTTTCACTCAGTTAAGCCCCTTTTTCGACGTAGTGCATTGAAGCCTATGGTACAAAGGAACAAGCATTATTGGATGAACCTTCTTTAGAGGCAAGCATATGGTTGGGGGCATAGTGTTTCATAAACACATTTTCTAGTGAACATGTGAGTCTGTATGCTGGGAGTTGGGGATGTGGCGAGGGGGCTGCTTTGTTGAAGTGTTTAAGTTTTCAGTGAAATTTTTCTCAAAAAAAAAAAGAAAGAAAAAAGAAAAAAAAGTAATCACTATGATTTATGTAAAAAATGAATACACTCAGGGGAAGCAACTGCACATTTTTCATTTTTCTCCCTTTCTCAATGAGGGCCAAAAAATCTTCAATTTTAGGAGAAGATTGTAGAACCTATTTCAGAAGTGCTTTGTCATCTAGGGAAGCAAACAGAAGACACAAAAGTTGTTTATTTTTGTAAAAAATTGGTGGAAAATCATGACGGTGTCCTGCTACATGTTAAATGAACATATTAAGAAAGAAGCAAGCTTTGAAATTTTTTTAGGGATTTTCATATTCCTTGGGTTAAACCCTTAACAGCAGGGCTACAGAAATCCGAATTTTTGATGGTTCGGACCAATTTTGAGTTCGAAAAACCGGTTCAGATGTCATAAGGCACGTTTTTTTCGGTCCGAAAAAAACACAATTTGCGATGTATGATGACATAATTACCTGGATTTTAGCCATGTGTCATATTATTAATCCAATAATCACGCACTGCTGTCAAAAGTTACCACAGATAAACAAAGTGTCGATTGTCTTGCCAAGTAGTGGAGCGGCTTAGAGTGAAAATTTAAGGAAATACTTCACTTGATGATACAAGCATGAAATTTTCACTAAATGTTCCTTACATGGGCCAGATTCAAAAATGATCGTGGGCCACTTAAAAATCATCCATTTTCAAGATGGCCGCCAAGTTTCAAAATGCTATCGTTTTAATTTATAACATGCTTAAAGTCCGCAAGCATATGTAGTTCCCGTGGGCATATGTGTTATTTTTTTGGCAATTCATACATGTAAAAACTTCATCAATTGAGTGTTCACAATGGAAAAGCGCATGTTGTCAATTTTCTAACGACACTTTGGCCCTAAGCATCGATTATATACGTTACCTGTGTGTATTTAATTCAAAATCATATAATTTCAAGGTACACTACTATTTCATTTTTAAATGCAGTTTCTCCATTTAATCATCGTTAAGGATTAGAAAATACATTTTAGTACGTTTTCTTTTTCATCATTTATTACTACTTGTAGTAACGTAAATAACTTTAATTTATAAATTAGTCCATTATAATACGACTTACAGAATTTCTTCATTGTCTCTCAGAGAACAATGACGAATTTAATATCCTGGCACTTCTTAAAAAACACTGTTTTCTTGGAACTATCAGCTTATGACTAATTTAGGGACTTCATGAGGTACGTTTTATACGCGACGAAACTCAGAATATTGCAAATGCTAATAAATGGAGACTTGGCAAATTTCGTACACGCACAGCCGATTTTGTTGCTTGTTTTTTTTTCTAATAGCATATATCTGCACCTTTAATGATTATGCCTAGCTACTCAGTCTTACGATTTTTTAGACAGTAATATACGTGACATTTTGTTGTATAATCAAAAACTGCAAAACAGATACATTTCATTTGAGAAAAATGCTGCAATTATAAGCCAGCAAATAATTTGTATACATGCTTCAAATAAAGCAATATAACTCCAACCTAACTGATTCAAAATATATCAAGGAATTCTGTCGAAGTTGAGATGAGCATTAGTCGAATAAGAGCAATGGATTATGCTCATTTAGCATACATGTAAACATTTCATTCCACCGGTTGGTCTGTTTCTCACTGATCATTTATATTTTAGTTACAGTTATATACGTTACAAATATATCATGCTTTTTGATCATCATTTCCAGACTTCAAATGCTTTTTATGTATTTGAACATTTAAAAAGGGATATTTATGACACAAAATATTTTCTACATTGCGTTTATTGCTTTTAGGTGCTGTAATGGACCAGTGTTACCCCACCCACCACTTTGGTCATTTTTTTTTTCGGTAAAGTATTGAAAGAAAAACTGGCAACAGCCATTTTGCAACTTCTAAGTGACTGCTCTAAGTGACTATGATCAGGGCATAAAATAAACATCCATGCCAACGGGCCCCTGGACTATTGCCTTAAATAATGTGTTGAAAAGTATATAAAAATGGCGGACATTTTGTTTTTGCGGCGGCCATCTTGAAATTGACATAATTTCAAGTGGCCCGTGATCTTATGTTAAAGTGCATGCCAGGTACTTGCTATCCTGTAAATTTCATGCTTGTATCATCAACTGAAGCATTTTCGCTATATCCCGCTCCACTAAAGGTGTGAATACTGATTATGTTTTTAGAAATCTTCGATAACTAGCACGTGTCACAATTTTGGCCAGCGGCGAAGGTTTTGCACAGCTCGTAATACACACATACACATGCCGACGCATGGAAAAAAAGGCTAAGCAACGTAAGGTTACTGACTATTGTATACTTTCAAAGATAGCATAAGGAAAGAATTTGACTAGCAAAAAGAAAATTTAAAGCGGACTTGATTATGTGCAGGCTGGTCAGGTTTTTTTTAGCCGACGTAATTTCTCGCGCAGAAAAATATTTTTTTTATTAGTCCGAAGGCACCTTTTTGCAAGTATATTCATATTTCAAGGGAATTAACTCGAATACAGTAAAATACATCAATCGTAATACTTCGGCCAATTCCGTAAATGAAGATCGGCGAGGATGTCCGATTGGTTTGTGTACTTTCACTTTCGGTCTGACTGTCTCTGCGCTCTAAAGCACATTTTTCACGATAAGTAAGAACATGTGGACTAAATGGCTACTTCAGCGATGACACCTGCATTATAACGGCGCTCCAGTGTAGTCATTGGTTTTCGTGACTTTTTGGATTGTGCAATACACAGTAGTAGTCATTAGTTTTCGTGTCTATTTTGGATTCGTATGACGCCTTTCTTTCTTTCTATCTTTACTGCTCTCGGTCATCGGCCGTCTGGACCGATTTGGATTTCAAAATTTCTGTAGCCCTGCTTAACAGTATTGTTTATAATATATGCCTTGCAATGATCTGGGTTTATTTTCATTTTCAGCGAGTATTCTGAATCAGTGACATATTGTACAAGTGGTTCAGCACCATCACAGCCAGATCCACCCATGTTGTCCGAGTGTTATGTTACCGAATTTTTGATATCCTGGATAAAACGACCAAATGATGACGAATTTGCTCTTCAGTATGAAGATGAGGCATCTGTAAGTATCACAATATGTCATTTTGTTTGTATTTATCTTTATAATTATATGATAGATTTTCATAGAGACATGAACTTAGTGATATTCATGTGATACTTTGCCAGTCCTGAGTGGGATAACAAGAGTGAGATGGATGGATGGATGGATGGATGGATGGATGGATGTCTTGCGATTTTACATCCTTTTAACAGTATTTCAGTCATATCAGGACGATGGATGGGTGATAGTGAAAGGCTGTGTGCAATGGAACCCCGTTTGGGATTGAAAAGATTCCTGCTTACATCGGGGCTTGAACCCGGGACCACTAGATCACCAGGCCAGCGCTTAACCCACTGAGCTACCGTTGCTAACAAGAGTGAGATAAGAATTGTTGATAGGGGTCTAATTTGCAGATGTCCATGTCTGGTATGTGAGAATAGAATTGTCAGTACAGATGTAGCTGAAGGATGTCATTATTAGGTGTGCAAGAAAAGAATTGTTGGTGCAGGAAACTTGGGGATAACCTTACCTGATATGCAAGAAATTTTATATGTTAATACAAAATGCAAAATTTTCATCTCAAAATGTGGGCTTATCAGTACAAGTTTGTAAAATTTGTACTTGATGTTTTACAGGGTCATGGATTTATGCCAGTATACAATGGTCCACTTTTATCACATAGAATCCCCAACTTACGCAGAAATAAAGAATATAAATTTAGGGTAAGTATCACACTTGTCTTATTACAAATTAGAGTTGCAATACAAAAATGGTGCTAAATGCATATGCGAACAACAAAGGCACAAGGAATTATATTAAAGCACTAGAAAAAGCAGGGACCTGCAAATAAATGGCTATGGAAGTTTTCAGATACTGTAATCGCCCCATTTACCGCACATGCCCCTATAACCGCACACCAAGGCCATTTCCGAAAAAAAAATGCACAAGCGAACACTGCTTTTTCCTTTTGAAACTCACAAAACGCATCAACTTCAACTTCCCAGTACTGTTTCAAAAGCGACAGTGTTTTCAGTTTTGTTTTCCCAACCCAATGTGCGAAGAGAGCAACTCTATCGGTCTAAATGTTATTCGGGCATCCTCGCCGATATTTACGGGGTTGGCTGAAGTGTTATGATGTGTTCGAGTGCGAACAGAGGACTCTGATCAGCTTACACATCTGTGTCGTCTGATTAGCGTATTCTCTGTCTGCATCAACAATGGAAATGTACATGTTGATCCGAGAAGGATCGAGCTTACAAAGTTATGAGGTTGAGGGGGTGCGCAGGCTGAACTGAGTCTTTGCCTTTTGTACATGCGAAAAGGAGCCATTTCTCAAGAGCAATTCTTGTCATATATACCGATAATGTGCACGTGCGCCAAAGTGCGTTTGGGAAAGATGCATGAACGACATTGCAAAAGAAATAAATTGTCATAATGACAAACTCTTGTTTCCTGACAAAATCAGTCTGAATACATGCGCAAACTGAAGGAAGCGACCAGCCTGCGCATATGCATGGTCTGTGCATGTAAACAAAGTTCGCGGTAGCCATAGGATAGGTTTACCATTGGCATAGCTGGCCAGTGGGCCTCAAAAGGGCCTCAGGACACTTCCGATCAGCAAACACCCGCATCATACAGTGCATTTGCGAACATTGACCAGTCTAACAAATCTCCAGGATTCGCCGATATTTTGCAAAATAATTGTTTTAAGTTGCGCAGACTGGTCTAAGGCTTTGCTGTTTGCACATGTAATATGGTACCTTTCCCATGACACATTGCCAATATTTCTGCACGCTTGGACGTAATATAGGACAGACAGAAATAAGGAAGATCAAAAGGACCACATCTTCCAGAATTAGAATGTGTGTGTTATTAATAGAAGCTCGTGAATTTAAAGCAGACCACTGTGGTGAATGAATAGCCAGAGCACTGACAAACTTACCTAACGTGTTTATACAATCACATATTAGGTCATGGTAAATGTGTTGAAATACTTGCCTTTCTTTTGGAATATTTATTTGGAATATTGAAGAAGGATGAAGAGAATGAAATACATGCATAATGAGGACATATTTAATACTGAGAGGTATGAGATATAATGTGCGACTTGACATGAGATCCTTTTTCTCCCGGAAATTGGCAATTCAACTAAATATTTTCATGACACCTCAAACAGCCCAGTCAGTATTACCGACTATTTCGACTGTTCGACTGAGTGTGCGGTTATTATCCCCCGCCGAAGGTGGAGGGATATAGTTTTCTCCATGTCCGTCCGTCCGTCCTTCTGTCTGTCCGTCCGTCCTTCCGTCCATCCGGAGCCATAACTACGTAACCACTGGACGGAATTTCATGAAACTTAAAATAAATATATATCACTATAACGCGCTGGTGCACGTGAAGTTTCATCAGACTGGCTTCAGTAATGCATGAGTTATTGCCCTTTCATGGACTTAAAATTGATAAAATGAGACATAACTAAGTAACCAAATATCAAAACTTCATGAAACTTAAACTGAATATGTATCACCATAACACGGTTATGCACATAAAGTTTCATAAGAAGGGCATCAGTAGTGCATGAGTTATTGCCCTTTAATGGATTTAAAATTAATAAAATGAGTCATAACTAAGTAACCAATAATCAAAACTTCATGAAACTTAAACTGAATATGTATCACCATAATGCGGTTATTTGGCGGAGGGATATAGTTTTCTCCATGTCCGTCCGTCCGTCCGTCCTGTCTGTCCGTCTGTCCTTCCGTCCGTCCGTCCAGAGCCATAACTACGTAACCACTGGACGGAATTTCATGAAACATAAAATAAATATATATCACTATAACGCGCTGATGCACGTGAAGTTTCATCAGACTGGCTTCAGTAATGCATGAGTTATTGCCCTTTAATGGACTTAAAATTGATAAAATGAGTCATAACTAAGTAACCAAATATCAAAACTTCATGAAACTTAAACTGAATATGTATCACCATAACACGGTTATGCACATAAAGTTTCATAAGAAGGGCATCAGTAGTGCATGAGTTATTGCCCTTTAATGTATTTAAAATTAATAAAATGCGTCGTAACTAAGTAACCAATTATCAAAACTTCATGAAACTTAAACCGAATATGTATCACCATAATGCGGTTATGCACATAAAATTTCCTCAGATGGGCATCAGTAGTGCATGAGTTATTGCCCTTGAATCAATTTATGGTTGACAAATTTAGCAGTTACTAAGTAATCTATGAATAGAATTCTATGAAACTTATACTAAATATGTATCACCATATCACATTGGTGCATCTTATGTTTTTTCGGAATTGCTTGAGTAAGCGGGGGATATAAATTCACAGAATTTGCTTGTTAGAAATGTTTTTAACCACACCTTTTTGATGCAATTTTGAAAAAGTTAAGCACACCGTGCGGTAAATGGGGCGATTACGGTAATATACATATTAGCCTGGTCGCAAAGCGCAGTCAGTAGTGCGTCTGACTCAAGAGCCAGAGGTCTTGGGTTGATGCCCGGTCCAGCCACATACTTTCATTTCTCATTCGGCTGTTTCAAGTTAGGACAGTTGTCAGTTACTGATAAAAGTATGTGCACTTAGTACTGGTTAACCACTTAGGAGGTCTAAGCCTGCCAAAGGAATAGTGTGGTTAGGGTAACTGACCATCAAGACATGACCATAGCTGTTTACCATGGACGTAAAACAATAAAACAACAAATAATATACATATTATTCAAAGGAAAAGTAAGCCATTTAAAGGATAACCCTTCATTTCCAAGTGTTACCTTCACGAAGTCACTCTAAAGAGTATAGTTAACTTTCGGATGCACAAAATGTTAGGGAAATTTAGTACACAGAAAATTTCAGGGAAAAGTCGGAATTTTTAAATTTTTAAGTAGAGGATGACTTGCAAGCCTGAAATATGCCTGGGATATCCACAAATAGTGAAACTGTCTGGACTTCTTTATTGAACCCATTCTGATTAAGAAATGAAAAATATTGTGAATGAACTGTTTTGTTTTCCACAGTTGGCAGCTAAAAATGACGAGGGGATGAGTAAATGGAGTGATGTTGTTCAGTATAAAACTAAGCCAGCCAAACCAGATGCACCGGGCAAGCCGCAGATTAAAGGAAAAATCCACGCTCATGTGTTCAAAATTACTTGGGGTGAGTAAAACTGTATGAGTGGACACATGACAAACGCAATAAAGTGGCATGTGTGCCCAGCAAAGACTCGGGATCAATCTGGGCATCAGCCCAATCTGATCAGAGTCTTTGCTGTCCGCATGGAAGTAGCCTAGAGGCTTGGCTATCCTTTAAGCCCACTGGAATGAGTCTGATCGGACTGGCTGATACCCAGGCTGATCTGAACTCCAGTGGACCCACATGCCACTTTGTTGATTTTCTTGTGTTGCAGCTCAATTATGCAATGATCAGGAACCGATACAATCAAATGCCATATCCCACCCTCAAAACCAAATGGGAAAGAAGTATATAAATTGACTGCAGTGCATGAAAGGCACACATGATAAAGTAAACAAACAGCTGTTTCCTAAACAAGTGGTCATTTAGCTACATGAACTAAAAAATTGCCTTTCACATAACAGTAAAACTAAAGTGATGATATGGACAAAAAGAACAAGTAACAGTGAGGAACCAGTTACCAGGGATTCAGTATATTTATAAGTCAGCTTTAGGTTTAATACAGGAAAAAAGTATATCGCATCTGTTCACTGTGAATAAGTGTCATCAGTTGACCAACATGTGAGAATTTTTTTTCCATTGAACAAAATGAAGGGTTGTAAAAAGAAACATACCTGGATAAACTTTAAACCTCACTGCGGTGAGGATTATAGTATTGGCTTTTGACCTTTGGCTCTTTATGCGTCATCAAGGATGATCTCCCCTACAAACAATCAGGTCCACAAGTACCAGAAAATGATCGACACTGACACAGACTTGTAGTGTCGGTAAGTGCCAAAACATTTCTAAACGCAGTCAGTACACCCCCCATTTGTTGGTTGGTTGGTTGATTTGATGCTTAACGTCCACGGTAAACAACTAAGGTCATGTCAGGACGGTCAGTTAACCTAACGACACTATTCCTGGGCAGGCTTGGACCTCCTAAGCGGTTAACCAGTACTAAGTGCACATACTTTCACCAGTAACTGACAACTGCCCTTCTTGAATCAGCTGAAGGAGAAACGAAAGACCGGGATTCGAACCCAGGACCTCTGACTTACGAGTCAGGTGCCCTACCAATTGCGCTACCCGGCCCGGCCCCCCCATTTGTAAAATGATGTAATTTATTGACTGTTGTCTGTTTCAGACCCTCCCAAAGATGATGGGGGATCAGAAATCACAAAGTATATTGTAGAACTTGATGATGGCAAAGGTGAGTTTGCTTTTCTTTAAGAGAGATGAAAGGTTTAAATTGTTTTAACAGAAGGATCTTTATGGAACATGGCTGCTGCTGAAATTTATATGAAAATGGCATTTATTTGAAAGTTATTCAGAATTGAAATTTCACAACTAGTAGTCATCAGGTGGTGTCAGTTTCATGTGAATAGCATCAAAAAGCCTTTTGTTTCAGCTATAGGATAGGTTTTCATAAAACCAGGCTCCAAAAAATATTGAAGATACATGTATTATGCTAACAATACCTTTTTAAAGCATTTTCAATATCCAGACGTCTTCTTAAGTGAATAATTTTCCTATACTAGCTAGATTTGATTCCTTTACTAACCATATTTAATTGAAAAGCTTCAGCAGCAATATTAAAGTTTAACCTTTACCTTAAAGGTTTTCTATTTTGGGCAAACATGTCTTCAGCTGTGCTATCTATATGATTCAACAACATATTTTTGTATGAAAATTCCAAAAAAATTAAGTTTAATGTCAAAATGTTTGGGAACAAACGAGGTCCTCATAAAGAAGGTCCACAGTATGTTGAATGCTGAAGAATGCTGACCTTTCTGTAAAATTTTTGCTTTTTCATTTATGCTGAAAAGGATCAGGTATTTTGTGTGTTGTTGTGATAGATTTAAATGTTGTGAATTTTATTGTAAAGTCATTACAGCTCTGTTAGACTAATACTTGTGGGCTCATACTCAGGGAGAAATTTCTTAACAAAACCATATAAATGCATAAATGAGAATTCCTGGCATTGTTGGTGGTTTAAGGTTTTGGACAAATACTTTTTTCTGCTTATTCTGTAAACTGGTTTACTTTATTCAATTGCTTTACTTTGAGTAGTGCTTCATCTTGGAACTAATTTTTTTTTTTGCAAGTTCTACATGTAGAATTCACGACTTTAATAGTGCACTTTGAAATGACATTGTAGTTGCATTGATGCAACATTTTGGGCATACAACTCTGATTCATTTCAATCAATGGCAGTGTAATTTTGTTACATTCACTTACAAATTTTTGCAGTGGACTAATAACCCTGCATCTTGCTGGTAGGGTGGCAAGGGGTTTGGGGGTTGGGGAGGGGGAGAGAGAGTGCAGTATGGTGGAAGAGGGCTGTGCTATTATGTTTCCTTGCTGGCTGTCTTTTTTTTTTCAGTCCATCTGTCAGCCTGACCTACGTTATGTCTATTCGTAGTCATACATAACAACAGCCTGAGGACTTTGTTTCCATGTGTTAACATGAGTATCTGTTAACAGATTTTCTTGAAATTTAGCAGAATTGCAAACAGTCTAGATTCTGATCAGCAGTTTGCTCTGAGTCTGCACTAGTTGCAGTAGGTATTTTGTAAGAGACAATGGTATTTGAAACTTAAGAGAGTTATTGTTATAGGCAAAATACAAATTTTCATATTTCTGTCTGTCAGGTTATGAAACGATGTACGAGGGTACAGAGCGGGAGCATACATGTGATAGACTGACTCCTGGTCACACCTACAGAGTGAGGGTAGCTGCCTGCAGTGCGGGAGGCAGAAGTGAGGTAAGTTCTGATGGAAGTTGGGAGGTACTTTAAACATTCCAAATATTGGGACAGTTAAAAGACATACCATAATTGTTTGCCGGGCTGCGTAGCGCAGTCAGTAGGGCGTCTGACTTATAAGCCAGAGGTCCTGGGTTTGTTACCCGGTCCGGCCACTTACTTTCATTTCTTCCTTCCACTGATCCAGGAAGGACAGTTGTCAGTTGCTGGTGAAAGTAAGTGCACTTAGTACTAGTTAACCGCTTAGGAGGTCTAAGCCTGCCCCGGAATAGTGTGGTTAGGTTAACTGACTGTCCCGACATGACCTTAGCTGTTTACCGTGGACGTTAAACAATAACACAACAACAACAACCATAATTGTTCTAAAATTTGAACAAACAGTGTAGACCCTGAGCAGGAAGCAGTGTGATCTGGGTCTGCACTGTTTGCTCAGACAATGCTAAAATTTTTACTGTTTGTTTTATGTTACAGTTATACAGCATGCTGTGTGAAATTTTGAGATTTTACTGTTTGTTTATTTTTACAGTCATACCGCATTCTGTGTGAACTTGTGAGATACTTTTCTTTGGGATGAATATTTATACTGTACTGTACATGTCATGCATGGTAAACACGTGGGTCCATTCTCTATAAAAATTAAAAATTCCAAAATTATTGCCTATTAATATCCTTATCTCCAACTCTGGTAGGTTGATATGAAGTACTAGTGAAAGAGCCACGAAACCACCAGTGAAAGAGCCACGAAACCACAAGTCATCCATTAGCTGTCCTACTCTGGACAAAAATTATTCTGCTCCTATGGAGTGGTCCGAGCTTGTTCTACTCTGTATGCTTAGGCATGTTCATTTGACCCTGCAGAATACATACATTTATATTTGTCAAAAAAGAAACAACACATTCTAGTTATTTTAATTTTTTTTCAGCTATTCACAGCTGGCACATATCCTCATTTCAGTGTTGATGCAATGTCAAACAACACATTATCAGTGCTGATGCAGTGTCATAGTGTAGCATCAACATTGACAAGACCTTGTTTAATTGTTGTTTACCTGCTGGGAATGGGAATTTTCAAAGTAGTTAAAAAATCATTAAAATGTTGTGTTTCTTCTGACTAGTATATATGTCATACATTTTCATTTTTTATGATGTACAATTTTGTTTCAGTTTTCTGATGTATGTATAGCCATGACACAAGCAGTTCCACCAGGGCAGTGTTCAGTTCCCAAGTTACAGGGAAAACCAAAAGCTACTTCACTGCATTTAAGATGGGGTAGGTTCAATTAGAAATGGAATAGATATCAGAATGTTTTGATGACTGTTCTGGGGAACCACTAAAAATACATGCTGTGACACCCCTCACTAGGATGGTCTCATTTAGATCTGTTGATGTGTCACAGCACATATTTTGAGGAGACATAATAAAGTTATCTTGGAATTGTCATAAAAGACTTCCTACTGTATTGAGCGAAAGAAGGTGATGTAATCATTATGAATTAAATCCCACAAATCATATATTTCTGTGGACAGGCAAAAAAAAATCAAATAGATAAAAACGGGATTTTACTCAGTTGATTGTGTTATGCAGCTAACCAAAAAGGTATCTTTATGTGCGATAATCTTAACATATGAAAAGCTGTTGGAAGGGATAAAATACAACAGAATATATCTCATACTTTTATGAAGACTCGAGATATGAGCATGTTTACAGGAAATGGCTGTAGGAATTAGGTATTCTACTGTAATTCAGGTTTGATTGCAAAAGAATAATAATAATAAAAAAATGCTTCCCAGCCAGTATGCTGACAGCTGACAACAGTCTATGAATGACCATATGATGAAAACAAAGCAGGAATGTGCACATTTTTGAAAACAGATGAAATGTCACAAGTACACTTCTGTCAACACTGAAGTATCTTCCATATCTGCCAAGGATGCCAAAATTGGTGCACATAATGCCAGGTTCATGTACCAGGGGAGTGGCTGTAGTGTAGTGGATAACACTCCAGACTACCAATCCAGGGGTTGCAAGATCGATCCCCCGTTTCTCCGGTCTTTCAGATGAGACTTTAAACCGAGGTCCCGTCTCCATGTGACCTCGTAGTTGGTGGGACGTTAAACCCAAGTTCACTCACTCATGTACCAGGATATATACATAACAGATTTGGCATAGTTTGTAAATAATTAGAAAAAGTACCCTATTTCTTCTGTTACCAGTATATGATGGAGGTCTTTATCTCCCAAAACAAACCCAAATATCTAGATCCATCCCAAAACAAACTCAAATATCTAGATCCATCCCAAAACAAACCCAAATATCTAGATCCATCCCAAAACAAACCCAAATATCTAGATCCATCCCAAAACAATCCCAGATATCTAGATCCATCCCAAAACAAACCCAAATATCTAGATCCATCTCAAAACAATCCCAAATATCTAGATCCATCCCAAAACAATCCCAAATATCTAGATCCATCTCAAAACAATCCCAAATATCTAGATCCATCTCAAAACAATCCCAAATATCTAGATCCATCCCAAAACAATCCCAAATATCTAGATCCATCTCAAAACAATCCCAAATATCTAGATCCATCTCAAAACAATCCCAAATATCTAGATCCATCCCAAAACAATCCCAAATAGCTAGATCCATCTCAAAACAATCCCAGATATCTAGATCCATCTCAAAACAATCCCAAATATCTAGATCCATCCCAAAACAATCCCAAATATCTAGATCCATCCCAAAACAATCCCAAATATCTAGATCCATCTCAAAACAATCCCAAATATCTAGATCCATCTCATAAGATGGATCTAGATTTTTGGGATAGTTTTGGAAGAGAAAAACCTATCAAAGATCTGAATTGCACTTCTTCTTTTCAGATTTGGCAAACTTTACGGAGAGCGAAAAGCCTGCCTTAGAGCTAAATAGATATGGTTTGTTTTATTTTGTAGCATACCCAGAATATAATGGTGGTGCATCAGTAACGGAGTTTACATCTCAGATGATATCCCCAGACAACACAAGTCGAGAAGTTTACAAAGGTCGTGACCTAGATTGTATTGTTGCGGGACTCTTGCCAGGAAGACCCTACTTGTTTCAAGTTCGGGCATTTAACAGAGCTGGGGTAAGAAAGAAAAAAAAATAAAGATTATAAAGATAACTGGGTACAACCCTATGTTTTCCTACCATTATTAAAAAAGGGGAGCAAATTCTTTCCTTTAAAAGTTGACCAGAATCAAAAAGGCAGAAATCTGAAAGTATACCCGTTCACCTCGAGTCTTCCATGGGCTAAGAGTGGCAGAAAGACAAAACTCCTACTGAAGAGTAATATTTAGCTGTCTACAAGAATGAGTACTTACAGCAGGACAAGGGTACTCTGTCTATAACTATTAATCTATCCATTACCGACTTTTTGTTCTTGGATACAATTCTAATGATATAGAAGTATCAGATGCTTTAATTTTTACTTAAAAGCTGCCCCATCTAAAAAACAAAATGAATGTAGATAATTCTTTTCTTCCTTGTAGGGTGGTCCCTGGTCGGAACCTTTGGAAGTTGTCAGTGGTGCAGGCGTCCCTGATCCTCCAAAGAATCCAATAATCAACTGTCGATCGGCACACAGTGCCGTGGTGTCATGGGAAGGTCCAGTCAATAATGGTGCTACAATAACAGACTATCGGTTAGAATGGCAGACAAGATCTGAAGCTGATTTCTCACAGGTAGAGTAAAAAGCAGATGACAAAATTTATGTCTGCAAAATTAAAAAAAATAATGTTTTATTCAAGGTACAGTCAACTCCCGATATCTGGAACAATGATATTTCAAATTAGCTTCTTATATAAAAGAATATACAATGATATTTCAAATTAGCTTCTTATATAAAAGAATATATTTCCTATTTTTATCTACATTTCAACTCCTGTTATCTCAAACTACTGATATCTCAAACTACTGATATATCAAAGTTAATTTTCTGGTACCAGAAAATTTACTTTGAGATATCAGTAGTTTTGACTGAAGTTCGACTTCGAGATATCAAGAGTTGACTGTATATCATATTGCAAATTCAAAGAGTAGCGGCAGACAGTGTAGAGCCAGGTTTCTAACAGAGAGGGTTTGGGTTTATGATAATTCTTTAAGTGCCAAAAAGCAGGAGACAAAATTTACATCTGGAAAATTCCATAGGATGTCTCACTCAAGCTATATCATACTGAGAAATCAAAGACTAGAGGGCAAACAGTGAAGATCTAGATGAGGCACAGAACCCAGTCATCTTAAAATGGAGGTTGAATATTCGCTGAACCTAGAGCTTCTGCTATAACAGAAGAATTTGATTATATGTGGATTCAGTTACTTAACTAAAAATTGTCAAATTGGGAAGTTAATTGTCTGTGCTTTGGTTGCAAATTTTGTTTTACAGTGACTTATTAGTGGAGCCACAAAATGTAATTTGTGGTCATAAAACAGACAATTTACCTCCCCAAATGATAATAATTTGTACAGCTATCCTCATTCTAATGCATTTATTTTCATTTCAGAAGGATGTAAATTCATTTGTAATCATATGCTTTTCTTTTGCAGATATATTACGGTGCCAATACAAACTACGAAGTGAAAGGCCTCAGTCCTAACACTTTATACTCTTTTCGGGTCCAAGCAATCAACAGTGCGGGGGCAGGCTTATATAGTCCTGTGTCGACGTGTGTCACTCCCCCTTCCAGCCCCTCAACTGTGTTATCTATTCGTGCTAGTCCATCCGCAACTAATGTACTTTTACAATGGAAAGAACCTCATAATAACGGTAGTGAAATATACGCATATAATATTGACATCGGAGCAAGTCAGTTAATTTGTGTTAGTGCTGTGACGGAATATACGATTGAGGAATTAGCTCCAGAGACTTCTTACAAGTGAGTATAGTTGGTATAGTGTTGAGCTGGGAACAAGCCGAAGGTGACCACAAAGATTTGTGAGAAGCATGAGCTGGTGACCAGCTAATGATGGGAGGTCCTGATTGTTTGAGTTTTGTTGAGAATTCAGAAGTGATTTCTGCTTATTCGTCGTAATGTATGATGTGACTCTCCATTAGAACCACCTCACTGAGGTGATTATAATGAGGGGCCACTTCAAGCATTTGATGGAGGAAAAATATTCCCCAAATTATCATGGAATCCTCAGGTATAATAAAGGGGTGATAAATATACTCTAGGACATGAAAGACCAGGATAGGACATGAAAGACCAGGAAAGATTTGGACAGTCTTTTTGACACATTATCTCTGATTCTAGAAATATCTGTCATGATCATTTTCTAACTAGCTACACAAGAGTAGAAGCTGATTTGCATGTTTATAAGTTTATTTGTTACGATAAACTTCCAATCTAAGCTCACCTGTATGAAAGCTGTTGTAGCCATTCAGGCTTTGTTTTAGACAGTTTCATTTTTTAAGCCATTCAACAAAACATTGATCTCTGAGTTTGATACCCGGTTGGAATGGATGGCTTTTAAACGAAGCAAGGAAAACATAAAGACTCTGATTGTTTTCTGAATGTTTGTTTTTGACAGCTTCAAAAGTGTCTAACATTGGCGCAAAAATGAAATGTTGCATTAGTTGACAGACAGGTAGTATTTTTGCGAAGATTCACACTTGGAAATTTTGCTAAAATCAAACAGTTGCAAATTTGTGACACTACATTATTCTCTTTATTTCAATAGATGTTATAATTAAGCTGCAGATATATTGAAGTAACAAGAATTAATGTACCTTTGACTTTTTTAGGGTGCGAGTACAAGCAGTAAATGGTATTGGCGTGGGTCCGTTTAGTTCTCCTGTCAAATTTACAACACGGGCATTACCTCCTAGTCCCCCCAAATTGGAATGTATGGCAGTAGCCCCTAACAGTCTGAAGTTGAAGTGGGGCGATGGGAGAAATGTCGATTTGTTAACATACACCTTAGAGATGGATAAGGAGGATGGCAAGTAAGTGGAACAGCCGTATTTGTCCCCAGTGCATAAAAATCAAAAATAGTTGGGACTCTTAAACTGCAGTAGTCCTTGAAATTGGAACAGTTTGGTTTTCAGTGTGGCGCTGTGTCTAAAATATGCAGATGGAATGACAGACAGTACAGGCCCTGATCAGACTGCTACGATAGCAGTCTGGGCCCGGTTGTTAGTTAACGTTTCTGAAATTTTAAACGTTAATATCTCAAATATGCCAATATTTTTTGTTGAAAAATGTAAGAAGCTTTTGCACTGCGAAAGCTTCTTACATTTTTTCAACAAAAAATACCTGCATATTTGGTTACAAAGTTGCAAAACACTTAACGAGTTGACCTCTTAACGAGCTCGTTAGGCTAACGATGCTTTGAACAACTGGGCCCTGATCTGGATCTGTATTGTTTGCTCACAAGCCTCCGTCCAAATACGTAAATTTTCCAGTATTTGGATGGATTGATGGATGAATTGTTATTTATTGTTCATCAAGTTGTATTCCTTCAAGCTATATTAAAAGTTAAATGTACTTGCATTAGACAGTCACTTTTAGCGTTTCCATTGGCAGTGCAGAAACTCAAATGATTTATTTGGTGGCCCAGCAACTAAACAGACCAAACTTTCTGTGGCCCAGTGTGTTCACTATCTTAAGATTCCATTTATCATTGTAAGAAAGATAATTTGAGACACTAAATATATTCTATTTCTGGTGGCCTCAGACAAATTAGGCGCATTTCGCCACCGGGCCACCGGCCTTTTCCAACACTGAAATTTAGTGAACCTTTTATATAAGAAAGTATTTAATAACCTATAGTTCAAACTTGTTTATCATATGACGTCACTGTTATTCAGTGACTAATGTTATGGCATATAAATGGTATTATCCTATGGAACTTTTGGTTACTGGTGGGTAACATTATGATGCCATACATGACGATGTTATGTTTTCTGTTGAATTGCTGTTAACTTTTAAGGCAATTAAATACCATTTAAAATAGTCATCTTACACTTGTGGACAATACATATGAAATGAGTCCTTGGCAATATCTGTGTAACTTCTGATGCTTAGTAAGTTTGGAGCATAGACCAAGTTACACCCAGCAGTTTCAAACTGATACAATTATATTTTTTTCACAGCTTCCAAGAAGTGTATAAAGGGCAAGCTTTTACATGTAAAGTGAACAGATTAGCCGAGCTGTCAAATTACGACTTCCGAATATACGCAAGTAATGATGCTGGCTGTGGACCATACTCCGATACCTATACATTCACCACGACAAAGGCACCTCCTCCTGCATTAAGAGGTAACTTGATCAACTTTGATTACCATTTTAACTTACTGTAACTTGCTGTAACCTTTACACCAATCAAGCATCATCTGCTTCTATAGGAGATTCTCGATACATCGATTGTCTGTGTCCGCTGTTATGTTTAAGAAGGATTTGTAAAACAATTTCTGGCAAACAAAGCATCAGATGCTTTGCACTAGCAACTCATGCAAAAAAAGTATCCTTGTTTTTTGACAACTGATAAAAGTTGCAGTATGGGGATCATGCATGTTTTTATCATGGGTTAATATTTGATAGGTCCCTAGGAAGATGTTGTTACATGAGGCATCAGCCAAGTGTTCAGACTTCTTTTGAGAGACCGGGCAAATATTAATGCCATGAAACAAATATGCTTGATCACTATGCTTGCAACCTAAACAGTGCTCCAGATAAAAGGGGGTAACATGGGATAATTCAGAGGTGTTTTTCTTATTTCTCAATGAAGATCATTATTGTGACCCATCATACGAGAGTCGTGAAGAGATGATTCTGGAGGGATCACAACATGAGCCGCAACACGAGAAAGCCAACAATGTGGTTGTGCGCCCAGCGCAGACTCAGATCAGCCTGGGCATCCACCCAGTCTGATCAGACTCTTCACTAAGTGCTTAAAGGGTAGCTAAGGGTCTAAGCTATCTCCATGCCGACAGTGAAGACTCTGATCAGACTGGGCGGATGCCCAGGCTGATCTGAGTCTTGCGCTGGGTGCACAACCACATTTTTGGTTTTCTCGTGTCTGGGCTCACATGTTTTTATGAACAGACAAGGAAAATTATCCCTGAATTATGCTGGCTACCCCCTCTTATCTAAACGTTGGTTTTATAGTATTATTTGTTTGAACAACTCATTGAAAATGCCTGGATAATTCAAGAAATTGTCATTCATAGTGCCTTGCATATTGTAACATCATTTCCCACATAAATAGAATGTCTTTGATGTCAGTAAAATTGATAACTGAAACACTCATCCCAGGGGGGCAATGTAAAGTCAGGTAGCATCGTTTAATCAAGTTAGGGCTCAAAACGTGAAAAATCAAGTCTAAGATGATGTTCCATGGTTTTAAACATTAGAAAATGACTTCAAACAGCAATGTGTATAAGCATCTGTGCAAGAATATCTTGACAACTACCCGCTTCGTTAGTTTTGAGCAGAGGGATTGCTTACAATGATGAAATTAAACAAATGCCTAACTTATCTAATTATCTTATGCATTTTACAGCACCTCGTGTTGACGATATCAACCTTACAAGTTGTTGTGTAGAGTGGGCGAGTTGTCGGCCAATGGGAATAGATACTATAGCATACCAGCTGCAGCTACAGAGTCGAGACCATGAATACAGACAGGTACATGTCGTTTCTTGAGAAAAACAAACAAACAAACCAAAAAAGTTCCAAGAACCATGAACGTAGTTCTTGGAAATAGGCTGTGAACAAAAGTTTTTGAACCTTGAAAACAGTCACTCTGCAGTGGTTTTGGCTAGCATTGACCAAAGGTTTAAGATTTACCCATCAATGCCTAGCATCCCATTTAAGGAGGTCTGGGCAAACAGTGTAGACCCAGAGCAGAGATTCCAGGTTGCAGTGTCTGACTAGGGCCTGTAGTAAACAAAAGGAACTTCTGATGAGAAATAAAATCAGATCAGACACCCATTGTTTTGCAAAAGGAATGTGTACAATTTCAGTTTACATTTTTTCAATTATAGGGAGGTGGCTGTTATTTAGAGGTCAATGTTCATTACTATAAATATACTGACACCTGAACCATTAGCCTGAATTCTGCCATTTTTACTAGGGGAAACTACTTTTATGACTTCCTGTTTGATTCCCTAGAGAAAAGCTCTTCGTTTGTGGGATCAGCTCTTAAAGGTAAGAATTTGCTCATGGGGCAAAATCTAGAAATTTTGGCACCAATTTATTCATGCTGCAGTATTAACTTTAGACATTAAGGTACAACCATAAATTTTATACAACCTCAGAAAATACCTTTGGTATTTTCTGAGATTGTATCCATAAATACAAGGTATATTCTGTGGAAATTACCATAAATACAACCTCAGAAAGGAAATTACCATAAATACAACCCTTGGGTATTTTCTGAGGAAATTACCATAAATTCAACCCCAGAAAATACCTTGGGTATTCACTGAGGTTGTATTCATAGTTGTAAATTAATGTCTAAATGTGGTTACTGTTTGAATTTGGGAGAATTTAACCTAAATTCAGGTATTATTACCATGTCAGCCTTTTAATTTTGTAAATCTGTCAATTCCAGGTGTACAGAGGAAATGGAACCTCCTTCACCCTCGAGAATTTACAACCTAAGTCAGAATACCAAGTTCGTGTTTGTGCTATTAGACTGTCCTCAGACGAGTCAGAACTTTACGGTGCATACAGCCCGGGACATAACTTCTGTACGGCTAGTCCGGAACCTGTTAATAAACCGAAGGAATCGCGGGACAATGACGGGGAAGTGATAAAATCAAAACAGTGGACAGATCAACAGTTGGCGGCCATTTTGTTGTCGAGTTTGATGGTGTTAGCTATTTTAATCGCTTTTGTCGCTCAACAGTTCATTTCCTAACATAGTGGTCATGTGTTGTTAAAATGCCGATGAAAAACCAGGAAAAGTTAATAAGTGTTATGTGGTGACAAAGGAGTACCGGTAGTCCGTGAAAAGGATACGTTATTTATGAGTTGACTTTAGTGGAGCTCTAGTTGAAATGAAGTTTTGATGAGAAATCTGGGGTAATTTTTCTTACTTGTTCAGCTATAATAGGGGCATTACCTCTCCAAAAAGACGTGACTCCAAATCTGTTATTCGGTTGTATTAAGTCTACTGTAAGATGGGGTTTTTCCCTTCAAAAACAATCCCAAAAATCTAGATCCATCTTATAAGATGGATCTAGACTTTTGGGGTTGGTTTTGAGGGGAAGAGTCTCATCTTATTATAGAATAATATGCTATGTCAATTTTTAATGGAATTAAAATTTTAACGACTCACTAGGACTGCCTCAACAAGGCGTTTTGATGAGACAGTCACAACTAGGTTATGTTGATTGGAGAATTAAGAAACTAGCTCAGAAGTATCGTCATAACTCCAGCTTAATGAGAGCTCAGGTTGGACGCTGCGCCGAGGATTTGATTTGTATTTCGACTTGTGCGGGCACAGTCTTATTACAAGAACTGACGAGGGTGAATTTATTTAATTTACATAGTGAATGTAAAAATAGTCGCTTCTTGGAAAATAATGGCGGGCATTATTTGTGCCATGGTTAATTATCATTTACATTTATCTATAATGGACCACGTTAACTTTTAAAGATCTGACTATTCATGAATATTCATTATTCATGTACTTGTATAAAATTGGGTATTTTGTGACACATCATCGTACGTGTTCTGTAGCACGAAATAATGGAGTTATATATTTGATTCTACAGCAAAATGTATTATTTGATTTTAGTATTTAGAGGGAATAGTTATTTATTCATCTTTTTCATTACTTGGGGTTGTTTTGCCCCATTTTAACTTTTTAAGTGTTACGTGTATGAATACGCTTTACTTTTTCTTCCATGACTTAATGGTAGTCATTAGTTACGTAATTGTGGTAAACTGCTTACTCTCATTTTACCAATCTCTTCATCATCGTCATGGTAACCAAGTTGTTATGTACATATTTAATGGTTCCCATAGCAACCATACTGTTTTATTTTTTTCGAGACTGTCTCCAGATGGCGGACGACCTGGTTCATTTATGTGATATATGAGAATTGTTATGTCAAAAACTTATTGAGGTATATTGTACAGAATAGTATATTATTATATATATTATGTGAAATAGCAAATATTATATTGAAGGTATAAAATGAATAAGATATACAAATATTGTATAAACTGTGATCCGGATAAGGGTACAGAGCTCCAGATAAGAAGGATAATAGGGATAATTTAGGGATAATTTTTCATAGTTCTGAATAAAAACATATGTTGTGACCCCTCATTAGAACTGTCTCACTGAGACAATTCTAATGAAAGATGTCACTTCATGCTTATTTATTGTCAATTAGAAAAATTGTGTGTGAATCATCCTCAAAAACCCGCTTTGTCTGGAGCCCTGGGGTAGGTTTTTTCGATGAGAATTCTTGGATAATTTTTCAGACTGCGTTCATAAAGATGTAAGCTTTGACCCTTTATTAGAACTGCTTCAATGATGTGGTTATAATCAGGTCCACAGTACGGTCAACTCCCGATACCTCAAAGACTGATATCTTAAAGTAACTTCTTATATCAAGGAATATATTTCCTGTTTTTATTTACATTTCAACTCCTGTTATCTCAAACTACTGATATCTCAAAGTAAATTTTCTGGTACCAGAAAATTTACTTTGAGATATCAGTACTTTGGGCTAAAGTTTGACTTCAAGATATCGAGAGTTGACTGTACGTGTATTGACAGAGATTTAATAAAACTGGTGTTGGTTGTGCCTCACTAAGGCAGTTTTCATAGGGGTAGCAACATGTATATTTGGTAAATTATAAAAAATGAAGGGAGAAGGAGCGAAATCGACCCTTGTCTGGAGTAACAATAAATCACCTGTTTTGTGAAGGTGAGCTAAGTGTTAACTTGGCATGTCACAGGTTAAGGTGTCTCTCCCTCCTGATGAACAAGATTTTGAAAACTGGGCATTTCACCTTGTACCTCTTCAAAGAATCAAATATTTATGTTGATTAGATAATGAATTGTTTAATGTCCGAATTAGTTATATCAACCTCTCACCTCTAAGTAACTGGTATTGTGGTATTGACTCTCCTACCTTGGAATATTATTTTGACCAGAAAAGAAGGCCAGTCATTGTAAATTCTATCAGCATGATCTCAAAGGTTTCCAGTTTGGTTTGAAAGTGCATACAAAGTTTGTCAGCTGAAGAAAACAAGTAGGTGGCATATTAATTTGCACTAGTGTGCAGGGTATTCCCTTGTGAAGGAAAGGGTGTCTATTTTGGCAGTCTAGTAAAATCCTGGTTGAACCATCCATAATATTGTTTAACATATTATCACACCTGGTTAACTATGTTTTCAAGAATGTTACGAAACGAAAAAGAGCTTTTATGAAATGAAAAAGAGTCATAGTTACCAAACGACCTGGTCATCAGGTCGTTGGGTAACTATGACTCTTTTTCATTTTGTAACAGCTTGTTTCCTAACAGCCCTTGTATATACATAGTTAACCATGGGGGATTATGGTACCTTTGAAGGATCCATTTATCATGATTTGGCAAGAATTACCTGAATGTGCTTTAGTATTGGGACACTTAAAATAATAAATTTTCCATTTGTCACAAATGGAAAATTTATTATTTTCAGGTGTTCCAATATATACGGTAATATAGTAGGCTATAAAATACAACTTCTGCCAAATTGAATCATCTAGATGTTCAGTTGAATCAGCTGAAGTGAAGTTTCTTTCTCTGTTGAATTTTCTGTAAATCGCTTATTGTTCGCGAGTTTTATTATTTGCCCATGTGGGTGATACTTTGGGCTTGCATATTTAATAACTTCATCAGTATTTTAATAAACTGATGACTCAAAGGAACAGCTGATTTATGATTGTTTGGTCACAATTTCAAGAATTTGCCAATAATTTTTGAACTTAAAAAATACAAAATAAAGAGCTCAGCAAAATAAAGCAACTACAGTATTTTACTCATTCAGTATTTCAGTGTCTGTCAAAAGCTTACAATAAAAATGGAATTATTCAGAGATCTGGCCATAGGGGCTGTTGATATGTAGGCTGATCTAGGTGGTTCAGTCGTCATTGGGATGAGACTCCTTTTCTTTTGATATGTCAGCTTGGAGTAACGTAGCAAGAATAGGTTTAATGAACAAGAAAAACTGATCAGACAGCATGGCTTCCATGACTGCACAGGGTCTACATTTGTTTACACATGGCATTGAGAAACCTTTTCTGGCGACGGAACTCGTTTTTTGCTAGTCATTCATGTACATTATTGTATCATTCATTTTGTCGTACAGTTCAAAGCCAAAAGATTTTTTTTCTTATTTAGAGTAGTGTTCTCTTTACTTTCAAAAGTGACCCAAAACCATACTTTGACAAATTCAGGTTTCATTTTAAATTTCTTAATAATGCGAAGAACCAGTTTCTTGTGTTTTCATATTATTTTTCTTTAAAGAACAAAACAAACAAAGACAGATGGACTGCTTAAGTGATACCGCACTTACAATAATAAATTGCTATAAATAGACTGGGTTTTTCCTCCCTCCAAAATAGTTTCTCAAATTCTGCTGTAAGAAAGGGTTTTCTCTTCCAAAACAACCCCCAAAACTATAGGTCCGTCTTATAAGACGGATCCATGATTTTGGGGTTGTTTTGGAATGAGAAACTAACAGCTTCTATTGAAATAAAAACAGTGCCCACAACAACCTACCTGTCCATCTCTAGATTCCAGTAATTATAACTCATCCAGATTTGAATTTCAACAAATTTGTTTGGCTTTTCAGGATAAATGGAAACAACTTTAGTAAATCCTTTTTTGCTTCCCTGGACATAAGATCCAATCCAAAATATTGTCTTCTCCTAATGGATAACTTGCATTTTTATCCCCCGACCGAAAGGTTCGGGGGATATAGCGATGAGCCTGGCATCCGTCCGTCCGTCCGTCCGTCCGTCCGTCCGTCCGTCCGTCTGTCCGTCCGTCCGTCCGTCCGTAAACACTTTCTTGTCCGCTCTATATCTTGAATACCCTTTGGAATATTTTCATGATACTTCACAGTTATGTAGAACAGGTCATGACGATGTGTCGCGAACAAGAATGGTAACTCTTGCTATTGTACTTTTTGAATTATCTCCCCTTTGGTGATTTTTTGGCAGATTCGTGTCCGCTCTGTATCTTGAATACCCTTTGGAATATTTTCATGATACTTCACAGTTATGTAGAACAGGTCATGACGATGTGTCGCGAATAAGAATGACAACTCTTGCTTTCTTACTTTTTGAGTTATTTCCCCTTGATAGTTTTAGGTGTGATTTTTTGGCAGATTCGTGTCCGCTCTATAACTTGAATACCTTTTGGAATATTCTCATGATACTTCACAGATATGTAGAACAGGTCATGATGATGTGTCGCGAACAAGAATGACAACTCTTGCTTTCTCACTTTTGGAGTTATTTCCCCTTGATCATTTTAGGTATGATTTCGTGTCCGCTCTATAACTTGAATACCTTTTGGAATATTTTCATGATACTTCACAGATATGTAGAGCAGGTCATGATGATGTGTCTTGAACAAGAATAACAACTCCTGCTTTCTTACTTTTTGAGTTATTTCCCCTTGATGGTTTTAGGTGTGATTTCGTGTCCGTTCTATAACTTGAATACCTTCTGGAATTTTTTCATGATACTTCACAGATATGTAGAACAGGTCATGATGATGTGTCGCGAACAAGAATGGCAACTCTTGCATTCTTACCTTTGGAGTTATTTCCCTTTGATGATTTTAGGTGTCCACTTCATAGCTTGAATACCTTTTGAAATATTTTCATGATACTTCACAGATATGCAGAACAGGTCATGACAATTTGTCTCATACATGAATGATAACTCTTGCTTTTATACTTTGTGAGTTATTTCCCTTTGGTACTTTGAGCTGCTGTTTGAGTGTCTGCTCCATATCTGTATAACCCTGGCCAGCTCCAGAATTTGAATAACCGTGTACCTTTTAGAATATTAATGATGATGCTGTGATATCTTATCAGTGTTCCTAACTCTCTCTGACCCCTCCACATATCCATGCCCCCTCCCGCAACCCCCCCCCCCCCCCACCAAAAAAAAAAAATTTTTTTTTCCAGATTAGGATTCTTTGTCCAAATTCACTTACTAGAGAGCTCAAAATTAGGTTTGTAGGGCTTGTACTTAAGAAGTTATTCACACATTTTGAAAGTTGAATGTATCGTATACTATACATTTGTGTATATGGTGGCTGTTTGAGATATTACCTCGTTTTAGCAGTCAAGCATACTGTTTTAGTCTGAGTGTTGGATAATCATGCATCTGTTAAAAGTTAATGTCAATCAGAAGCATAAAAGAACGACACTATATTACTAATATGTGTTTTGAAGTGCACCCTTTTTACCAAGGCCCATGGGGGTCTTCGGTCGGGGGATTTGCCATCTCTTCTGATGGCTATTTTTATGTCCTTTTCAACAGTAGTCTAGTCAGATCAGGCCAAGGGGAGTGTGATAATGAAAGGCTGTGTGAAATGGAACCCCAATTACAGTTGAAAAGATTTCCACCACCTGCAAGAATCAACTGGGCAGGCTAGCACTTAACCCACTATTCAAGGAAAGAATTTGCTTCTGTAGGAGCAAATTCTTTCCTGTAAGAATAGACCTCTTTTGAGAAAGAATGCAAAAAAAAGGATGTTAGAATTGTTTCCCATGAACACGCACGCATTCACCATCACTTTAAATATTTAGGGTAATAAGAAACTTTCTGAAAGAAAAAAATCAGATTTTGTCAGTATTATTGCTGTAAATCAAATCATCTAGAAGTGGAATTTTGCTGATTGCTTAAGATTTCAATTTATGGCTTTTAATGTAGTTTAATTGCAAGTTACAAAAGTAAAGAGGTTTATTCTTTTCTTTCCTTATCCTCCAAATTATATTGGGCTCTGCATATATTTTCTATATCAGACATCAATATTACCTTCTTTGGCAAACAAGACAAAAAATCATCAAGATGTTTGCAAAAATTTCTATAAAACAAAAGTCCTCAAGTTGCATTGGTACTTGCCTTATTTTCTGCCATTTTTACAAGAGACCAAACTTTTGTGACTTTAATTTTCCTTCCTTCAATGGCAAAACCCTTAAAAAATATCTACCCATATAGGAAAAAATTTGCTCCTATGGGAGCAGTCTTTCCTTTAAGATTTGATCCTATTGAGAAGGGGCCAAAAACAACACAGCTTTCTCAAAAAAAAAGTGTTCTACTAGTAAAGGAAAGAATTCACTTCCAAGGGAGCAAATTCTTTAAGATGTTGACTTCCCTTAAGAAGAGAGGCAAATATGGCAGAGTTGCTTCTACTGAAAAAGTTCTTAATCATCTTAATGAGGTTAATCAAAAATGGAAGAATGTAACACTTAAATGGTCGAGTTGTCCAAATCTTTATTGTTAATACTGTAGGTGAGTGTAGGGGTTCAATTTCAGAGGCTGCAACTCTGTCATTTTCATTTTTGTCCCCTTTTCAATGAGCTTAATTTTAAAGGACCTTATTCCTCGATTTCCTTTCATTGACTGGGCGGTGCTGTTAGAGGCTTGCCATTCAATGTCAAAATCGAGCAGTCCACATGAAAAATCGGTAAAATAGCATGTTCACGAGTTGTTACGCATAATTAGCCAATTAAAAATGCCCGGTAAACGCTATTGGTCATCTCAAATGATAAACAGTTCCCATACAGGCACACTACGTCGAAACGGCGTCTGAGGAACGTCGATTCAACGTTATTACGCTTTATTGACATGTATACAAGGTTGTTCCAATGTCATAATGTTGCATCGACGTTGTCACAACGTTGTTTAGATGCTGTCTGTATGCTGGGTTGAAAGAAAAAAAAAGAATATTGTTGTGCGATCTCCGATCATTCCGTGCCTTTTGTAAAGGTGGGCTTTGTTCTGCGCAAGTGAGCATAAAAATCATTACCGCATTATACCTTTTTATGCCCCCGAAGGGACTTCGGGTGGCATATTAAAATCGCACCGTCCGTCCGTAACAAATCGCGTCTCAGCCATAACTTAAAAACTGCTGAAGCAAATTTGATGTAACTTCACAGGAAGATAGAGCACATTGAGAAGGTGTGTCGCGCATAAGAGTTTGGTTCCTCCGCCCAAGGTCAAGGTCACAATTGGGTCAAAGGTCAAATCATGTCTTAAATCGTGTCTCAGCTATAACTTATAAACTACTGAAGCAAATTTGATGAAACTTCACAGATAGATAGAGCACAATGTGAGGGTGTGTCATGCACAAGAGTTTGGTTCCCATGCCCAAGGTCAAGGTCACTGTCGGGGGTTAGAGGTCAAATAGTGTCTCTGGGATTACTTTAAAACTACATAACTGAATTTCATCAAATTTCACGGAAATACAAAGCATAATGAGGAGGTTTGTCACACATAATATTTATGTTCCAAAACCCTAGGTCAAGGTCACAATCTGGGGTCAGATGTCAAATCATGTCTCAACAATTGCTCATAACTGTACCAAAGCAAATGATAAAAAGGCATCTCACTTGCAAGATTTGGGCTGACTTGCCCAAATTCAAGGTCACAATCAGGGTCAAAGGTCAGTTTAATGGGCCTTCGGGGGCATCTGTTACATACTGTAACATTTCTTGTTAGAAAATATACTTGTCGAAGGTAAGGTCAGAAATAAGCACCACCCAGTCAATGAAAGGAAATCGAGGAATACCTTAAAGAGAATACCCCATTTTACAAGGGCTTCATCATTCAGGGAAGCAAATAGAAAGTCACAAAAGTTGTTCCCCTTTATAAAATAGCTGAAAAATATGGAGGTACACCTGATCGCCCTAACATAGAGAACATATTGAATGTTCAAGTCAATCCAAGAAGGCCTTAGAAAGACATCTCAGTAACCGACCAGGCATACAATGTCAAAATGATGTCATACTCAAATCAGTGAGACATCATGAGGTCAGGTTGATTTACATTCATTGTTACCTTCCCTCTCAGTAATGACAAGCTTAATTTCAACGTCTGGAATATTTTCCATTCTAATGTATTTAATCAAGTTCACAAAGAAATTTTCATGTATAAGGCTGTTATTTTTTAAGTGGGTTACTCCATGGCAATAAATGTTAGGGCATGGGTGAGCAGTGAAGACTAAGATCAGCCAGGGGATCCTTACAGATTCCCTGTTTGTAGATTATGGTCTAGATACATGTATAATGTTTTTTTGCATCTAGCACTATTCCTCTGTGTTGACCCCAGTCATAGCATTATGAAGATATAACAGTGTTAATCTATGGTATATCTTGAAAAGAAAAGACTTGATTGTGTAGATTTGCATGCTTACCTTAATATTCACTGTCTACTTGGGCCGTAAACTTTTGTTTATGGGGATGGCTCAAATATGAGTTATAGATTTTTTGTTTTTGGCCAGTGCTTCTGTGCAATATATGTATCCGAGCTGGATACCGTCAAAATGTTCCATAATGCCAGATAAAAACAGATTGGCATGTGCTGCCATGCAGCAGGGTACCAGATCAGCCTGTGCTTCCATGCAGCTGGGTAACAGGGCATTCACATAAGGCATATGCTATATAATTGGCTGTGAGATGGAGGGGTCTGAATGACACATGGCATTTCATGAGCTTTGTCAAAAACTTACTTTATGGTCTATATTAACAATAAATGCTCACAATAGTCCATTCACATACTGTATTTTTTTTCAGTTATACCCTAATGTGCTTAAATATTGGGACACCTAAAAGCCATTAATTTTCCCTTTGGGACAAATAAAAAATCAATGGTTTTTAGGTGTCTCAATTCTTAAGCGTTTTTAGGGAAGACCTCTTCTAAACAGCCCCAGAAATCTAGAGCCATGTGTATGACTAATCCAGATTTTTCAGAGGTCCTGGGTTTGAAACTCGGTCTGGCCACATACTTTCGTTTCTCCTTCTGCTGATTCAAGAAAGGCAGTTGCCAGTTACTGGCGAAAGTATGTGCACTTAGTACTGGTTAACCGCTTAGGAGGTCTAAGCCTGCCCAGGAATAGTGTGGTTAGATTAACTGACCGTCTCGACATGACCATAGCTGTTTACCGTGGACGTTAAGCATCAAATCAATCAATCAATCAATCAAATCAGATTGTTTCGGAAGAGAAAATTCCATCGCTGAATCACGTAATACTGATTTACATATCAGAGGTAATTTTGTTGTGGAATAATTACTGTATGTAGCCTTTGTCACCAGAAAAGCAGTGTGTTCAAGATGAGCTCTTATTCTTTAAATTCTTCCTATTCAATTACAATATCATTGAACTTACTGATTAGGCTGCACATAAGCACAGGCTGATCTGGGAATATTCTGTTGATACATGCCGTGAAGTCAAGACGCAGCTAATGTCAGTTTCGAGTTGGTACTGATTTGGCATGATTAAAAGTGAAACATACATTTTACCTTTGCATTTTTGTGTTCTCGATTCATACTGTAGTTACCAGAAATACTGGGATGTAATTATCCAGTACAGTCAACTCACCATATCTCAGAGTTTGAGGTTATCCCAAACTACTGATATCACAAAGTAAATTTTCTGGTACCAGAAAATTTACTTTGAGATATCAGTAGTTTGAGATAACAAGGAGTTTGAATTTAAAGAAAGATAGGAAATGTCTCCAAACTATGTTGTTTAATATAAGAGAATACGTTGAGATATCAGTGTTCGAGATATCGAGAGTTGACTGTATTTACGATAATTAGGATAGTTAGTGTCTCTTGAGACAAGCTGCTTGTATTTTCGACAAATCTGTCTGACGGTTAAGTTGTAAAGTGATTGAGGGGTTAAACATTGAAATATCTGTGATTGTATGATCTTGCCTGGATTAGTTAGGAAGTTTAGTCAGTTAATGTTTCTTGCAAACACATAAATGAGCCGCCACACGAGAAAACCAACAAAGTGGTTATGCGCCCAGCGCAGACTCAGATTAGCCTGGGCATTCGCCCCGTCTGATCAGAATCTTCGCTGTCCGCATGGAGGTACCTTAGTCTCTTTGCTACCCTTTAAGCGCTAAGTGAAGAGTCTGACCAGACTCGGCAGATGCCCAGGCTGATCTGAGTCTGTGCGCACAACCACATTGTTGGTTTTCTCGTGTTGTGGCTGAAATGCTAAAATTTTGGTTTGTACAAAGTCCGATAGTTATTGGGTGAGTCTTAGAAAATGCACTAGGTTACCTGATTGACGTCCTTTTCATTATGGCTAGAGTTGTGGATTTCTTGAAAAGTGGCATTAATGTGATACGTGCCTGCATGCATAGCATTTCTGTGTCTAATTGAAAAAATATTCTTTTTTGTTTTGTTAAGTTTAATTTTGTAGAAACAAGTTAACTTGCATGACTTACTTATGTTAGCAAAATTTAAAATAAATTTGGAAATGAATTTCTTATAGGTGTAAACTATTTTATATGTTAAGACTTTTTAAGATCATAAAGCTAACACAGTCCAACTCCTCTCGTACACTTTGCAGAGTGCCATCTCCATGTTTGTTAGCTCCATGATGAAATTTTTCGATTTTACACCATACATTGTATTCTTCTTTGAAGTTATTCTAAATAAGAACAAATATACTGTTCAATGTATTTTAGTAAAACCGCATGTAACTGAGACAGAATAAATTCTCCCTTGACAATGTTTTCATCGTTGCATTTAATTTTGATTGATGTCGAGTGAAAAGGACAATACAGCAATAGGGAAGGCTCAGGTCAGCTTGTAGGGCTGCACAACCTGCAGGGCAGTGCAGTCTGATTTAAGTCTAAACTTTTTGCATGTACCATCCAGAGCTCTAGATAAGAGGGAGTATGTGATGATAATTAAAGATAATTTTTCTTTTTTCTCATTGAAACCATATGTTGTGACCCCTCATCTTAACCGTCTATGTTGTGACCCCTCATCTTAACCGTTAAGACGGTTAAGATGAGGGGTCGCAACATATGGTTTTATGCAGAATTAACAAAAACTATCCCTAATTATCACCAAATACTCCCTCTTATCTAGAGCTCTGAATCTATTCCTGCGGAATGTGACAAGTGAGGACTCTGGTCAGTTTGTGCAACTGTAAGGCTGATTTAAGAATTTACTGTACACATTTACCTTAAGGTACCTTTTCACATGATTCCAGTCAGTGCTGTGCATTCAAAAAGAGAGCTGTTAGTAAGAACATTTCTAAAACAATTTTCTGTTAACCCTATTGCACTCAGAATGGCCAAAAATCTATGGAGTTTTAGCCGTTCTGAGTGCAATAGGGTTAAGGTGAATGTGTACCGGTATACTTTAGGAGAAAGCAACTATGCCATATCTTTGCTTTTGCATCCCTTCTCAATAGAGATCAACTCTTAAAGAAATTTGCCCCTTGGAGCAAATTTTTTCCTTTAGGAGTAGACCCTTCAAAAGAAGGGATGGAATTATCTTCAAATTATTCCTTGAAATTGACGCATATTGAGAAGGGAAGCAAAACTGAAAACTGCAGAATTGCTTTCCCTGAAAGGGTATCCAGTCTCTTTTAAGCTTCACAGTTTGTGCCATGCAGAAGTAACAGTGTTCCATGGCATGTTTGAGCATCCAAGACCCAGATCAACCAGGGGTCTGCAGACTGATCAGATTCATTTAGCTTACTCCGTAAATGGCTCAGAACCTGTTTATTGGATTTGAACAATGTAAACTCTGGTCAGACTCAGGAGACTGATATGCAGTGTCTGTTTCCACATGCCGTTAAGCACTCTTATAACATGGAATTTTTGGGAATTTTACTTAATGGGTTTTAATTAGCATTTTCATATTCTCTTGTTTTCTTCCCTTCGTTCATTTTTTTCACTATTTATTCATAAAATGAAATCAAGGTTATTGGTAAAACTAATTTTGCAATAATTTTGAAATATTTATTATAAAAAAAGCAGCTTTGCATGTTTTTGTTGATGGTTTTGTGAAACATACATATAAATCTGTGGCATAGAAACTTCTTTAATCATACATAGAGAAATAATAAGGTGTTCCAATACACAATGGATATTTTATGTACTCAAAATGCATTTTGTTCTCTCTATACCCTTATGTGCTTCAGTATTGGGACACCTAAAAGCATTAATTTTCCATTTGTTCCAAATGGAAAGTTAACGGTTTTTAGGTGTCCCAATATTTAAGCACATTAGGATAATTAACCTTAAGGTGAATGGGTACACTTTCAGGGGAAGCAACTCTGCCATTTTATTGTTTTTGTCCCCCCTTTTCAAGGGGGATCAACTTTTAAAGGAAAGAATATGCTCCGAGGACCAGATTCTTTCCTTTAAGAGTAGACCCCTTTTGGGAAGGGCTACACTACCAGGGAAGCAAACAAAGATTACAAAAGTTGTTCCCCTTAGTAAAAATGGTGGAAAAACATGGAAGTATGCCCACCTTAATAGAGTAAACAGAGCTCCAGATAAGGATGGAAATTAATGATAATTCTCAGAGCTCAATATAAGAGGATAATTGGTGATCAATCTGGGATGAATTTTTATTAATTCTCCATCAAAACATATGTTGTGGCTCCTCATGAGAACTGTCTCGATAAAATGGCTCAGGGGAGGGTTGCAGCATGATTAAGACATGTTTTTAAGGATTAATGAGGAAAATTACTCCACAATCACAAACTGACACTCCCTCTAGCCGCTAAATTATCGTAAACTATAACCCATCCTTTATGAAGCCTTGAAGTTGAACTAAAAGAATCAGTTATGAGTACAGAGGCCTTTGAGTTGAACTAAAAAATCACAGTTATGGGTACAGAGATTACAAGGTGTGCTAAAGAATCATCGGTAATCTGTATTGCAATAGTGTATTATGTGAAAAGCCAAGACCAAGATCAGCCTGCATATATGTAGAGTTCTAGATAAGAAGTTGATGCTTTGACGATAATTTTGTGGGATTATTTCCCTTATGTCTTCTCAAAAACACATGTGTTGACCCCTCATCTGAACCGCCTTCTCAAGGCGGTTCAGATTAGGGATCACAACATATGTTTTAGCAGCTTTAACAGAAACAATCCTAATAATCATCAAACACTCCCTCTTATCTAGAGTTCTGCATTGGGACAGTATAGGATCCTTTTTTGCATGACATGGTTCATTTCTTCAAATGTTATACTTGTAGACAAATGGTGTAAATTATCAGTAGGCATTTTCTTAAGCTTTGTCTTAATGTGATCTTATGGTGTTGTTGCCTACCTTATGCAGTGTCAGGTTAAAAGAAATCTGGTTGCCATGGTGATCTTTCTGGTTGTTATGGTGAAATTTCATAATCTTGATTTTGGAGTCTGTGTCTCTGCACAGCCTCGCTGTTTGGTACTGTTCAAACCCTTTCTTTCAGAATGAAGTGCAGAGTTGGAATTAAAAGTACATGAGTCTGAAAGGTGCCAAAAATTATGCCAAAATATCATCAGTCTGAATTTGTGACATTACTGTAGAGAAATAAGAAATTATGATAATAAAAAAAAAGTCTGAAATTACATGTATACCGTTTCAGTAATACAATTTGTGTGATACTGTACACACTGTAGGTTTCATTTAACCTGTCACTGCTGATTCTCGAAGCATGCATCTGTCATACTTTCTCTGTGCTGTTTCACAAGGAAAAGCTTCCTTTTACCATCTACTCAACAAAGACTCAACAGGAGGAGGGGCCTACCCTCAGAATTATGAATTTTGTGAAGCTTTGTCAGCCAAGGAAAGTGTTCTTAGGATTTTTTAGGCTTCCATTTTTAATATAAAAGGCATCTGTAGAGAAAAAACAACACAATAGAATCATCGAAGACTAGAATTGGCCATGCAGTCTGACTGGGCCATGTTACAAATTACACAGACTAATTACATGTATATTGCCTGATCAAAATATTTCCTGATACAAGAATAAAAGATCTCTATTATGGTTATACGTAATATATTAACAAAAGAGCGCATACAAAAGGCATATAGTGACCAATATGGTATAGAGTTCTTTAAAATGTTGGTATTGAAAAGAAACAAAAAAATACATTTTCCTTGTGATACTGTGCTCTCTCCTCTTACCAATTTCTCTTGTTTTGCTCATATTCAGAACAATATTTCACCTGCATACAGAAGTTTGAAGGCCCTCAAGCTCCTGTTGTTGAAGGCATCAAAAATGAAAACATCAATAGAAGTTGTAAGCTGTTACTAGTCTGATAAACTGATGTCACCTCATTTTTATTATTTTAATTGTACTGCAAAAAAGAGGCATAATGATAAAAAATAGACATTACCTTGAGTGCAATTACAAATGTGTTTGTTATTTCAACAGTGGTTACTTAAAATGCTGAAACTGAGTATGATTTAGAAGGTTAAATTAAAATGGAAGGCTATGTCCATCAATATTTCAGTCATATAAGAAACATGCCAATCAATCGTTATTTAAGGAAAACAGATTTGGGAAATTTATTACTGGTCCATAGATGGATTATTAAGTCCATATGCAGATAATAATAATTCCATATGCGGATGAAATTTTGTTCTAAATTGGAGCAGACAGTGTTTCATGTCATTTTCAATTGTTCTTTCTACTTGCCTATTATATCTTGACCCTTGTCATGAGAAAATCTGTCTTAAGGCGTATCCAATTATGCTCAGACCAGCCTGCACAAATGTGCAGTTTGGTCAGGGCAAGTGCAATTTGCTTGATAAAAACTGCAAAGTCACATTTGTTGTTTGACCTGCACATGCCCTGATCAGACTGCACATATGTGCAGTCTGGTCTAGCATGTGGAGGTCTAACACATATGGTTGACCTGCACATGCCCTGATCAGACTGCACATATGTGCACTCTGGTCTGGCACGTGCAGATCAAACATATGTGCAGTCTGGTTAGAGCACATGCAATTTACATGATTTACATATGCCTTTGGGCAGGTTTTTGATTTCATGACGTGGTTCTTATGCTCTTGTTATGTCTGTCAATGCATAAGATATATATTCTATCAATAAAACAATATGCTGCGGACGATATTGCTCTTGTTGTTTCTTTGTTAGGTCTCCTCACACTTTTTGCTCCGGCAGTAATGCTTTTCTTATTATCTCCCTTCCCTTCCAAAAAGAGGAGTAATGGCAGAGGGATAATAGTTTTGTCCATGCCAGTCTGTATTCTGTCCATTCATATTGGAACCTAACCATCATAAATTAAGAAAACATTGAACAGAATTGCTTGGAACTTAAATATGTATGTATCACCATTAGGCAGTGATGCACATCAAGTTTTGTCAGAAAGGCTTCAGTAGTGCATAAGTTATTGCCCTTATAACCAATGAATGGAATTTCATGAAACCTTAAAAACGTGGTCATGTTTCATCATAACAGTATGGTATGGCTTAAGTGTTATCAGAATTTCAGCTGTAGTGCGTGAGTTATTACCCTTTAAGTGAGCTGTAACTAAGTAGCTAAATTCTTTTCTGCTAGTATGTTTGTAATCAATATGTCCCCCCACCATGGGGGTGGGGGGATATATTGTTTTTGGTGTAGATCCCGTCGGCATAGCTTCTTGTCTGCACTTAATCTCCTGAAGGGATGCATGTATTTTGACCAAACTTGCACAGATACATTACTGAGAGGGGGGAAAAACTGATTAGATTTTGGTGAGCTTGGCCTTATTTTCAAGGTCACAGCAGGTCAAAGAAGGATGAAAAAATAGCTTGACTGCACCATATCTCCTGAAGGAATTGATGGATTTTTAACAAACTGGCAGGGATATATCACTGGGAGATGGCAAAGAACTGATTAGATTTTGGTGACCTTGACCCCATATTCAAGGTCTCAGGGGGTCAAAGAGTGTTGAAAAATGCCTTGTCTGCACCATATCTCCTGAAGGAATTGATGGATTTTTACTATATCACTGGGAGATGACAAAGAACTGATCAGATTTTGGTGACAATGCCCTCATTTTCAAGGTCACAGGAGGTCAAAGATTGTTGAAAAGTGCCTTGTCTGCACCATATCTCCTGAATGAATGGATTGATTTGAACCAAACTGTCATGGCAAAGAACTGATTAGACTTTGGTGACCTTGATCCCACTTTCAAGGTCACAGGAGGTCAAAGAGTGTTGAAAAATGCCTTGTCTGCACCATATCTCCTGAATGGATGGATGGATTTGAACCAAACTTGCACAGATATATCACTGGGAGATGGCAAAGAAGTGATTAAATTTTGGTGACCTTGTCCATATTTCAAGTTCACAGGAGGTCTTAACTTGACAGCATTTAGGGAAAATGATACTGCTGGGAAAGCGCAGGTGGGGGGACATCTGTTTTTGCCAGAAACATTTTTAGTTTGCATATTGCAAAATTCTTGAATGGATAATGCTGATATGTGACTTTTTACTTCTCAAGTAATTGGCACCATTGATCATCATCTGATTGCTGCTACTGCTGTAAGGTCAGGATGACAGAAATTTTATAGTTTTGTATTTAATTTGTTTTCGTTTGCTTATCTTTCTAAAATATTAATCCTTGAGAAGGCTGTTTAGGGGTTTGATATACATGTTGGTTGACATTATTGTATCATTTTTGGATGCACCAGTATGGAATGTACATGAGCTCCTGCTCATTTGCTCTCATTGTTCAGGTTTTATACCCTAATGTGCTTAAGTATTGGGACACCTAAAATAATAAATTTTCCATTTGTCCCAAACAGATTTTTTTTTTAAGTGTCCCAATATATACGCACATTACAGTATGTTACAACACAGTTCTATCTTTGAAACTCTAGCTGTCTGCCAAATTTGAGTGTCAAAAATATTCCATGCTTCAGCAGCTGTCTGGCAAAGTTGCGCTTCAAAAACTGCAAAAACACTTCCAGGAAACATGATTTATTATCAGGAACTCTGTAAGAAAGAATCATGAAGTGCATAGCAGCATGCAGATATTTGTGCAATATTCCGCACATATTTCCATGATGATTAAGTTTAAAATCTGTGTGAATCATGCACAGTACAGTAATGATCCCAAATGATCCCTTAATATTTGGACAGATATGCCTATGCAAATAGTGTAGACCTAGATCAGACTGCTCCCCAGGAGCAGTCTGATCAGGGTCTGCACTGTTTGCCATTTTCCCATAACATTTTAGACAATTTATCACCAGGTTGTGAAGTCTGAAATTGTTGAAATATCAGGAAAATTACAGTAGTGGGTTATGGTGGGTCAATATTTTGGGTAAAAACCATGCAATATAGTTTTACTGCAAATGATAAAACAGTAGAATAAACCATAAAACAGTTTGTGGCAACATCTTTTGAGTATGTTTGTCATTTCTGATATAATTACACCTGACAGCATCTTGAAGGTGTAGCAGAACGGATCTAGCTGGGATTTGTATGGGGCAAGTCATAGAAAATAGAGAGAAAGAAGGAATGATAGAAAGGGAAGCTGTTGTATGTAAAACTTGATTTTGTATGAATGGAACATGAAGAAATAGGAGCAAGTGATTAGAATATTGCTACTACAGAGAAAACGCAAGTTGAAAAAAAAAGCCACAGAAAGTGGGTAGACACAACAATCATGTAGAAGACATTGAGAATAACAGAATAATATTAAGAAGGAAAATATGAGATTGAAGATGGCTTTCATGAAAGAGAGAGAGAAAAAAGGAATTTGGAAGAAGGGCAAGAAATGGCAGGGAATTATAAAGAAAAGTACAGACTTAACAAGATGTTAAAGAGAGAAACTGAGAAAAGAACAAGTTGAGAGAGTAATTGTGAAGAAAGACTAAATGAGGTGAAGAAAAGAAAAGTAAAAAAAGACAAGAAATTTAGCAGCTGTGAGAAAGGCTAGAAATTGAAGAGAGGAACTGTATAGAAATAACGGAAATTATTGATGAATAGAAGAAATGCAATGAATTGAAGAGAAGAACAGTAATGAAAGACATGATTTTTTTAGAAATTATGAAGAAAGCCATAAAAATTGAAGAGAACTACAGAAAGGCAAGAAAAATGAAATGTGCGAAAAAACAGAATTTGAAGAAATGCAAAAAAGTTAAGAGAGAATTGCAAATAAAAAGTAGTAAGCCCACCCATCTGGATCTTGTCTATATCCACAAGTTCCATACATATTATTCTTTGTCTAGACTAATCAGTCCATCATCATTCAACACAGCTGGAACATCTCATACTCTGAGAAACTCAGGTACTGGTTTTTACCCCAAATATTGGGTCATCTTTACCAATTAGTGCAATTTTCTTAAAATCTGAACAAGCTGATATGCATGTGATATGGTAAAATCTTGCTGGTGGAATGGCAAACAGTGCAGACCCAGCTCAGGCTGCTCCTCTGATCAGGGTCTACATAGTTTGCTCAGACTTTTTGCTCCAAGATTTAGTGTCTTTGTGGTACCTTTGGAAACTTTTTGATTTCTATTTTGATAACTGCATGGGAAGATATCACACTTCAAGCAGAGAGAAATATTTTGGATACTATTTCACTTTCCAGTGTTAGGAGTAAAGGTGAGAGGGAAAATTAGGTTACCTGTCTTCAGAGTGATTGAACTTTTTATTTGATGAGCCAATTTTGACCAGGTATTTTTTTCTTTCTTTTCTTCTTTCTCTCAGATATTCAAATAAAGGTGACTTTCAATGGTAATTTAATTTAGAGACAGGTTTGCTATTTTTTTCAATAATATATATGTAGACTTGCCCATGCAAGTCTGTAAATTAATATTCAAATTTTTTTTTCAAAAGACAGAAAATGTCCTAGATAAATACTAAAGGGACTTCCTCATATTGGTTCATTTGTTTTGAAAGTGAAATTTAGATAAATATAGGGTCTTGAGAAAGTCTATACTATATGTTTTGGTCTCAATTTACAGCTGTCTCAGAATTGATGATAATTTAATTTTGCTGACTTAATTGGTAAACAAATTTATAAACCTAAAGGTTTGGTGCCTCACTACAACCATAATAAGTTGATAACCAACTCACTGGGCCACGTAGCACAGTTGTTAGCGCGCCCGACTCAATTTCAGCCAGAGGTCTTGGGTTCAATACCCAGTCCAGCCACTTAATTTCATGGAGATTCATTCTTCCCCTTCCGCAGGGTTGTCAGTTACTGGCAAAAGTATGTGCACTTAGTACTGATTAACAGCTTAGGAGGTGTAAGTCCGGGGTATAATTTAGGCCTGCCCAGCAATAGCTATGGTTAGGTTATTTGACCATCCTGACATGACAATTAATAGCTGTTTACTTTGCAAATTAAGTAACAACACAACATTGATTCTAGTGAAGGCCCACAACATAATTTATAGGGGTTGAATAGATTTTTTCTACCTGTATCTCTCCCCCACCCCTGCAATCAAGTAAAATTCTTTTCAGCCTCGAATCCATGAAACATCTTGTGGCAATTGCCATTTGCCACAAGATGTTTCATGGATTCGAGGCTGAATTGCCTCAAGATGTTTCATGGATTCGAGGCTGAATTGCCTCAAGATGTTTCATGGATTCAAGGCTGAATTGCCTCAAGATGTTTCATGGATTCGAGGCTGAATTTTTTTTTTCTTGGAATTGCCATCTCCATCAGATCAACTGTGTTTTATCCCCAGCATACAAAGTTTGTTGAGGAGTATAACATACAGCTAAGCATTTGTCTGGTAGTTGATTTTATATTTGTCTATATATTTGTCTGTCCATCCATCTGTTTGCAGTTGCATTAAAGTTTCTTGTTTATAAACTAGTTTCAAAGATTTCATATAATTCAAACCCTTTGTTTGGTTTGGTTTATATTTGGTATGATGATAGATTTTGGTTCTAATTTTTATATGCTTGTTTTGGAAAAAAAATGGATATATTACATGTAGATTATAGAGTCTGATTATCTGTCTTCTGTCCCTGGGTCCATCTGTCCATTCATTTGTATAGTTATTATTCTATACCATGCCTACCCATACCTATGGCCTAGAGGTCACAGTCACATACTTCACCATTTGCTTTAAAGTCTGCAAAAGATTTTATTTCCAAAAACCTCTGTTTGCATGGTTTGGTTCAGATTGGTAATCTCCACCCATGTTATGATCACAGATTTAAAACATTTGCAATAAAGTTTTGTATTAAATCTGTGTTCATTACTTATATTTCCAATCTCCTTCAATGGCAATTTGTATTTGTACTGTCGGTCTATTGTCACAGGTCGACACTGCCTTGTGACACTGTGGTACAGGCAGGTAAGTCCTTCAGTTCTTGGTGTTTTGTGGTACTTTGCGGTATTTAGTATGACCGCATTTATCTCCCTTGATGCAGAAGCTGGGTAAACAAAATCATGGTGACATGTAAACAAAAGATTTGAGATGTGATTTAAAGGTAATGCACTGCAATCCTTCGGCTCTTATTCTCACAACTCATTGCCTTTAGATAGATAAAACGAATCACGAAATCTTACAGGAAATAGAGCTTGTGCCTTTGAGTTTCACGGGTTTCTATTTTCAGTGCATCATGTCACATATTTTCGTGGTTGGTTATTGAAATATTGTTTCATTTTCTTATTTTCCTTACATTTTTCCAGAAGACTTTGTTGATTTTATAGCCCTTTCGAAAAAAATTTTCTAATGTCGAGCCAAAGATGAATAAAAACAGGAATGCCAAGAAAAACAGACCTTCCTTCAGCAGCACTGTACGTTCCATCAGTCAGCCTGGGCCTACTTCCCATGGGGCTTATGTTGCGGCTGTAGCTGAGTAACTGATGTTCAGTTGGGACTGTAGCTGCGGCCATTCTCTGAAATGTGGTCCAAACTATAGCCAAAAAATATCTCGAGAAATTTTGACCAATGAGCGAATGTTGGGAGATCATGAAAATGGTCACTAAAATTTGATTGGATGATTCTTATTGAATGAACAGATTAATCAATGGAACAGTGACTATAGCCACAGAATTTGCCCCAAGCAAAGTAGGTCCTGGCTTCTGCTTCAGTTTTAATCTGGTATCAGGATTCTGACAGAACAGCTACTCACCAGCTTTGTATCAGATTTGCATTTACTCAGAAATTTGAAGGTATCACACTCGTAAAATCAAGGTTTGAAGGTTTCAGTTAGCTTTCCAGCAGGCACACAACATTGAATCAAAGATGATTCAATGTCATGACATTGGATCAATGTTGACTCAATCGTGTGTGCCTGGTGGGCTTAGAGCAATAAGGGTAGCTGGTGTTAGAGGCTCACTGTATCTTGGACATATGAAAGACAGAGCCCATCCCTTTCCTTTTGCTGCCTTTTATCTGCCCGGATCTGAACAATTATCCAATATAAACTGCTAGATGGACAAGTCTTTCAGTCATTATCCAGTTGGGCATTTGAAACAATGACTTGCAAAGTCATAGCAAAGTGCCTCTAAGACCTTGACCATGGTGCCACCTGTACTAGTGTCTTAACTAGAGCCACTCAGTCACTCCGCACAAGCAGATACAAAAGTTACCTTACATTTACAAAATTTTAAATGTTTTGGTTGAGCTGTATCATATTTAGAGCCCAGTGGCAGATCCAGAGGGGGTTCGGGGGGTTCAAACGAACCCCCTCTTCAGCTTAAATTATTTCATTTTCATGGGAAACTTCAGGAAAAATTGGTCAAACTGCACAAATCGAACCCCCTTTGAAGCTAATTTGAACCCCCTATCCAAAATTCCTGGATCCGCCCCTGGAGCCCAAAGTGTACAGGGCAAACATTGAAGATCTGGAGAAAGGGGCTCATTATGAGGATTGAGCCAATTCATCTGGATATATGCTGATTGCAAATTCAGCTATTTTTGTATTCGGCCATTTAAGCATTAGCATTTTTCAGCCTCACAAGTAGAGGCTGGCTAAATATGACACCACATTCCAATATAAATGTAGGACTTGTCTCAGACTTAGAATTTTCACTTGTCGTACATGACCATGGCCATGCAGAATTTAGTGAATTTCAAGGGGACCAGGCAAAATTTTTACTTGTCCTTCAGCAAGAGGAACTTGCCATGGAGAGCTGTCAAGTGGATTTTTCCAGCCCTTGTCCTTTGTTTTCTATTTTCTTTTTTTTTTTTTTTTTTTAAGATAAGGGTATTTAATATATCACCTCCAGTTGTTACATTGTAATTGCATTAAAGCAGCAACATACATGTAGTTTCTTTTATAGAGGGGTCTACTTTTACAAGAGAAAAGGGGTACCTCCTTATTTTCCCATGTGGAAGAGGAGCAAACTTTTGGGGATTTTTGTATTGGCTTTCCTACCTTAGAAACTCACAGCAGAATTTATCGGAAGTGGGCGTGTATTTTCCCTATAGTTCATGCTGTGGTTTTTCTAGCCCCTAGTAACTGATAAGGCGCCAGTCAGATAAGTATTTCTGTAAGAAGGGCTCCACTCAAAAGGTGTGAAAGGAAAGAGTTTGCTCCTAGAGGGGCAGTCTCTGTCCTTAAGAGTTGACCCCCATTGGAAAGGAAAGTGACAGTTGCTTCCCCCAAAAGTATATCTACTTGTCTCAAGATGTCCCAGTTCATATAATTATTGTGAGTTTGTTTGATTTAGTCAGACAGTTATACTTCTTTTTTCTCCACCTTTGCCAAACCATACATATTACTGGTACAGAAACATTCCATTTTGTTTGCCAACTTTATCATTGTTCATAGCCTAGTTATTGTTAGGGAAGGAAGTAAGAAAATAATTGCATGATCTGTTCAAACAGAATGATACTGGCAATTAAAAAAAAAAAAAAAAAAAAAAATCCACAGTTTGGAGGACTTTGCCTCAAAGTTCTGTTAGCAAGACCAGCACCAGATTGTTCCAGCCAGAATAAACCTGTGTGGTCTGCTCAGAGCGTTGATCTTTACAGAGCTCTAGATAAGAGGTGTATTTGATGATAATTGATGGATAATTTTCTTTATTTCTCATTGAAACCATATGTTGTGACCCCTCATCTGAACTGTCTAGTCGAGACGGTTCAGATGAGGGGTCGATCACAACATAGGTTTTTATGCAGAATTATCAAAAATTATCCCTAATTATCACCAAATACTCCCTCTTATCTAGAGCTCTGTCTTTATACACCAACAGAGATTTGCTCACATAATTTTTGCTATAAAACAATCAGTCTGCCTGGAATCATTCCAGGTTTTAAACTATGCTCGGACTGATTCCGTTCCGAATAGAATGGGCTGGAATGGAATGGATGACATTATCTACATTCCATTGGCTAAAATTTGCTGTCAGAGCTTGGGATGATACTGTTACAGGAAAGAATTTGCTCCCTCAGAGGGAGCAAATTCTTTCCTGTAACAGTTCCATCCCAAACCAATGGAATGCACTAGAGGAGGCTGTCACTGCAAGTCCATTCCCTTCTGTGTTTTAACCCTTCAAGCGCCAAAAAGCAGACGACAAAATTTATGTCTGCAAAATTTCAGAAAAAGGTTTTGTCCAAGCAATATCATATTGAGAATTCGAACACTAGAGGGCAAACAGTGTAGATTCAGATGAGGTAGCTCATTATGAGCCACCACATCTGGATCTTCACTGTTTGCCATTTTGTGCTTTAAGGGTTAAAGGAAGAATTTACTCCTTCAGAAAATGCAAATTCTTTCCTGTTACAGTGCCATCCCAGTCACTTTAAATTCATTTAACTCCATTCCATGTTTTAAACTATGCCTACCAGCAGCTGAGGAATAAAGCGCACACATTCCTCAGCAAACTGGAACCATAAAAAAAGTTAACTCCACCATCTGAAGATTCCAAAACCAGATAAGATAATGAAATTAATGTTTGCTATCTTGTAAAAATCTTTCACCAGCATATGGCATTTTGAATATTTTCCATCTGCTCAAAACAAGCAATCTTGATTACTAAAGTAGCTCAGTGGGTTAAACATGGGCCTGCTGATCTAGTGGCCCTGGGTTCAATTCCTGCTAGAGGCGGAAATATTTTCAACCATAAATGGGATTCCATTGCACACAGCCTTTCGTTATCAACCATCTATAGTCCTGATATGACCCAAATACTGTTGAAATGAACATAAAATTGCAGGTCATCCTTTCATCCAGTTTGATTACTTATGGCTAATGGATACACTTTCCGGGGGAGCAACTTTGATGGATACACTTAATATCAAGGTTTCAAGGGGAGCAACTTTTGTCATTTGCCCTTTTGTCGCTTTGGCTTTCCAAATAGAGGTGGGGAGGGGGCATACATGCCATAAACTCTGGACTACAGTTTCTGAGACCTGTTGGGTTTTTAAATGAGATTTAGATTAAGTGACAGTGAGATTTGAAATTAAGTGACACTCTTGAAAATTAATTTCTTCCAAGCTAAAACCATTTATCTGGTGATTTTATGCAAGCAAAAGTAAGTTCTTGTTGACCCATTAATTTAATGCCTGGCATCCCATAAAAAAGACACAGACCCACCTTAATTATAACCTAAGAAAATACTAGATTTGAAGCTTAATACAGTGTACTTGAAATTGCTGCCAAAAGGGCAAAATTATGTGAGATTTTATTTCACCTAGTGAGAACTGGTGAGTTTTAAGTTTAAAACATGCATTCGGCTACACCTGTTTTTCATTACCATTATCAATTAAGCTATATCTTCAGTAGCACTGTAGTTTGATTAGAGAGATAATTAACGACTTGTTGATAGACAGGGACCTGATGGCTTATTTCAAGGTAAACTGTTTTAACAAGATGTACTGCAAGATATCTGAGCCGTGACACGACAAAACCAACAATGTGGTTGGGTGCCCAGTGCAGACTCAGTTCAGCCTTGGCATCAAACCAGTCTGTTCAGACTCTTCGCTAAGCACTTTAAGGGTAGCTTAAGGTCTAAGCTAGCTCCATGTGGACAGCGAAGACTCTGATCAGACTGGGCAGATGCCCAGGCTGATCTGAGTCTGCGCTCACAACCACTTTGTTGGTTTTGTCGTGTCACGGCTCATATATCTAAATTGGGCCAAATTCCATCAGAAGTGGCTTTAAACCACCAGGCTTTGTCATTTATGCCCAAATTTTGTTTTCAAAATGCAGTACTTCACTTTCCCCAGCAAACAGCTGATAAAATCTGATAAACACACATATCAAATACACATAAATACTTCCACGATTTGGAAGTAAATATAGGGGAAAGTGATAGACTGAATGCCACTTTTATGACTTGCGAATTGCAATACCCCTGGGCCATTGTTTAGAGGAAATACAGTAAGCAGCAATGTTCCAGTTAATATTGGGACAGTAATGCCTGACAAAAAAAATTGTACTCCCAGCAGTCTGATCAGACTCTGCAATATTTCCTATTCAACATAATAATACTAGATAGATGACCTGCGATTTAACATGTATTTAACGTCTTTTTCAACAGTATTTCACTCATATTAGGAGGATGGGAGGATGATAACAAAGGCTGTATGCAATGGAACCCTTAGACTGATTTCAGTCTAAGATGTTAGAAATTCTCTTGGCAATATATTCGTATTTAACATTTTTCTCTAAAATCTTTAATATATGTTAAACTCCTGACTCCCAACAGTCAGGTACAAAAGTATCAGAAAGGTGCAAGTAAAAAAAAAACCTTAACATCTTCTGCTGATAACAGTCTATGGAACCCTGTTTATGCCTGAAAAGACTTTCCCTTGGAATCATACCTGGGACCATTAGGTCTGCAGTCCAGCCCATAACCAGCTGATCTTCTGGGGCTCCTACATGCTACCAGGGTTCGAGGGTATAAAACTTGAGAATAATCTCAAACTCAGAATAAAGCACACTGACTGGTTGCTTCTGAGCATGTGCTCGGAAGCTGCCAATTAGTGTGCTTTCTTTTGAGTTTGAGAATGTACTCAAGTTTTATAACCTGTGGGCCTGATAAATTTCAGTATTTTGTAAAATTCTAAATACATGTATTGGGACAGATGGGTTTTAACAAACAGTGCTGGCTGAGCTGTCTGCATGATTTAGGTGCATTATTGCATGAAAGACCCAAACTGTTCAATTTTCAAGACATTTATGGTAATTACCATTATTTAAATTGTGCCCAACTAATATGATTGAAATACCGCTGAAAGGGCTGTAGCAGAAAATTTCAAATTCACCTGGAATACGAAATGCCAATTAAAAACAGTTCTTTTATGCTTTTGTGGTGCGTGGTCAAAAAACATGGAACATCAACGTGTCAGAAAGTTTACATCTTTTCTTGAAATTATATGCTCAGCTTAGAGTTGGCATTAAAAAAGTTATGTGATTTTAGGGCTTTAATTATAACTAATCCTTTCACTCACTGAGTACTCTTGGGTAAGTCCATTACTTCACCCACAAGTGACTGTCTTGTTTAAAAAAACAATAATCTCTTATCTTTCGAAACAGTCCTTTGCCACTTAGTATTTGAAATGGACTTGTCCACAATTGAATTTGGGCTAGTCTATTATTTAGTAAAGGGGTCATCCATGTATTTTCTAATTAAAAAGAAAAGAACTGCCACCCCTTACAATCAGAAGTGGACTGTTCCATCTTTGAATATAGACAAGTCCATTATTTAGAAAAGGGGTGATCCATTATTTTGCCACTTTATGAGAAAAGCTGTCACCCCTAAAAGTCAGAGATGGACTCCTCCAGTTTTGAATTGGGACAAGTCCAATATATAGAAAAGAAGTCATTCAGTAATTGTTTTAAACAGTAACTCCTACAATCAGAAATGGGCTCTTCCATACATGAATTTGGACAGGTCCATTGTCAAGAAAAGGGGTAGAAAAGAGATATTGTTAGCTGTCTCCTATTTGAATTGAGACTATTTCATTATTTAGCTCAGGGACTCTCTACTCCTTCAATATAGTCTACACAATCACAATAGACTAGGCCAAATTTAGAAAAGGAACAGTGCATGTCAAATGTTTTCAAAAAAGTTGATGAAGTACACTCATTCATTAGAAAAAAGGTGGTTCAGTATTACAAAACAGACTGATTGGTGCTTCAGACTGTATATCTTAATCCTACATTGAGTCACAATAACTGTGATCATGTTGTTCATTGAACAATGAGCTAGGAGACGATGTCTATAAGCTAGTTAGCTTGTTATCGAATCCTTTATATTATCCATGTATGAATTGATTGTGTATGTTTATATGTTGAATAAAATACTGTTTAAACTAAAAAAAAACTCCTATAAGAGAACAGACTCTGGAACCCTGGTATAGCTACGTGGATTTTAGCATTGGTCTGCTAAGCTGACAGCCTGGGCTCAATCATGCTTGGAGTAGAATATTCTTTTCAACCATAACACAATGTTTGAATGCAAACAGCCTTTATTATCACTTTCCAGTTGGCTCATTATGACTGAAATACTGTTGATAGGGCCATAAAACCATATGTCATCTGTACATCTATAACAGGACAGAAATGTAAACCCGACAGCAGATTACCAAAAATGAATATACTGCATTTCTTCAAATATTTATATTCCTCGATTTCCTTTCGTTGACTGGGCGGTGCTTATTTCTGACCTTACCTTCGACGAGTATATTTTCTGAAAAGGTATAATGCGGTAATGATTTTTGCAGAACAAAGCTCACCTTTACAAAAGGTACGGAATGATCGGAGATCGCACAACAATATTCTTTTTTTTCTTTCAACCCAGCATATAGACAGCGTCTAAACAACGCTGTGACGATGTCAATGCGAGGTTATGACATCGGAACCTTGTATACACGTCAATAAACCGTCAGAACATTGGATCAACGTTCATCCGACGTTGTTTCGACATAGTGTGCCTGTCTGGAAACTGTTTATCATTTGCGATGACCGATAGCGTTTACCGGGCATTTTTAATCTGCCAATTATGCGTAACAACTCATGAGCATGTTACTTTACCGATTTTTCATGTGGACTGCTCGATTCTGACATTGAAAGGCAAGCCTCTAACAGCACCGCCCAGTCAACGAAAGGAAATCGAGGAATAGACAGGCACCTCTCAAAATCGGCTACACTGTTACCATTCTGTCTGCATCTTTTGGATACACTGGAGCCCCGGTAGCTCAGTGGGTTAAGCGCTGGCCTACTGATCTGGCCAACTGGGTTCAAGCCCCGCTTGAGGCAAGAATCTTTCCTACTGTAAACGGGGTTCCATTGCACACAGCCTTTCATTATCACCATCTCATCATCCTGATATAACTGAAATACTGTTGAAAAGCATGTAAAATCGGAAGTCATCCATCCATCCATCCATCTATTGGATACAACCAAATTTTATGGTAACTATTCTGGGTGTCCCAATTTCTTGAAGTTTTACAATTACTCAATTCACTCTGAACTGAGTTCAGTATAAGAACTGTTTTATTGCCTCAGGGCATGAGGTCCAGAGTTTTTCAGTCCTTCAACTATAAATATATAATTTAAATAAATAAATAATGGACTTGTATGTTTCACCCATAAATATCTGAAATTGAATTGTCTTAGACAATTCCATTATTTAGACTCCCTGGTGCATTAGCATTCTCCCCTAAATATCTGAAATAGATTCACTTATTTTTGAAGTGGTCTGGTCTATTATTTGCAAAGTGTCATCACATGATTTCTCTAATTTGTCAAGATAAGCTTTCATGCCTAATTTAATTTTTTTTGACTCTTCCAACTTAAATGAATTTGGATAAGTCCAATATTTAGAGAGGGGTTATCACATAATTTCTTTAAGCCTTCACCCCTAGAAATCAGTAATTGACCATTCCATTAAAAACAGGGATAAGACCATTTTTGAGGGAAGGGGTGAGATTTCTTCCAGTTGAAACTTTCAACCCTTAATATTTGAAGTGGAATCTTCCAATCTTTTATTCTGGACAGCTCCATTATTGAAACAAGGGGTGATGATTTCACTAATTTGCCATCCTCCCCTTAATATTTGACAAAGACTATTCCACTGTTGAATTGAGACCATTCCATTACTTAGAAAGGGTAATAATGGCGTTATCTTAATTATGACTTTGAATGTTTCATATCTTTAAATCTAGACTAGTCCATCATGTTCTTCAAATCAATCTCAATGTACACTCCTATAAAGATGACATTGACTCTTCCAATCAAGTCTACAAGCCCATACAGAATGGTGGTAGCTGGGTGCTAAACACTTAATCCTGCAGAATGGCTTGCACCTTGACTTAAAAAAAGTAAAAATAAAAAAGTAACTGTAAAGTCAGTTACCATTAAAACACTGAGGATTGGGACAGCTTAATTTGAGCAAGCAGTGCATACACAGATCTAACTGCTCCTAAAGGAGCAGTCTGATCATGGCCTACACTGTTTGCCATTCTTTGATAAACCAACCTATTCCATGCAGTTTAGAACAATTAAGGTACAGTCAACTCCTGATATCTCGAACACTGATATCTCAATGCGTCTTCTTAAATCAAAGAATGTATTTCCTATTTTTTATTTTTATGCATTTCAACTCCTGTTATCTCAAACTACTGATATCTCAAAGTAAATTTTCTGGTTACTTTGAGAAATCAGTAGTTTGGACTGAAGCTCAACTTCGAGATATCGAGAGTTGACTGTAATTGTTTTGGGTGTCCCAGTTTATATTCTCCACCACACATTATAGATAGATATTACATTTTCCTGCTGGCTTGTCTGTATGTCTGTCCATCTTACTTGCACTGCCTAATTCTGTCTGAGCTAGCACATTGGTTCCATTTGATAACCTGAGTATTTTATAGCTGCAGCAATGTAGTGGATCACAGGTTGGACTATCGATCCAGGGTTTGCAGGCTCAATCTCCTGCTTTTTCTGTCTTTAGGATGAGACATTAAACTATTTTCCCATCTCCATATGACCTAGCTGTTGGGTGGGCCGTTCAGCCTGAGTTAACTCACTATCAAATTTGGTATGTGCATTTGCCGGGGGAATATTTGTTGCCCTTGTCAGTGTCTTATTAGTGTTCCCTTGTCAAATTCATATTTCTGTATGCCTGTGAGTCAGTTGGATCTTGACAGCAGAGTATCATCATTTGATATGGATCATATTGTATGAGGATCATGATTTTGACCTTTTCTGTCATTGTTATTGCAGGATTTATTCTGCCAGAGTTACAGCCCTTGATCATTATAGTGATGTAAGTCTTCTGAAAGCAGCATTTCCATCGGTATTCAAAGTATTTTCATAAGGTGTTCAGTTCTCATTATTGGAAGTAAATCACCTTTCATCATGGTCATGATCCTTTCTTCAAGAGTTATGGCCCTTGATCTGTCCACCAGCTTATAACTTATGGATGGATTGATGTTTGAATGACTTGCGACATCTTTTCCAAAAGTATTTCAGCCATATCGGGACAATGGGAGGGTGAAATTGAAAGGCTGTGTGCAATGGAAACTTGTTTACAGTTGAAAAGATTCCCGCCATAGGTGATGGACTAACATGCTTTCATTCTAATTAATCCTATAAACTTGTATTTGTACTATTTTGTATGTCGTGAAAAAAGTGAAATAAATATGTTTAAATCTGGATTTCCATCTGAGGGGGCATTAAACCCAGGACCCAGCTAGATCAGCAGGCTGGCGATTAACCTACTGAGCTGGCATTCCTGGATCCATGACATTTCGTCTAAAACCATTTCGTCTAAATGCCATTTCGTCTAAATGCCATTTGGTCTGAATGCCATTTCGTCTAAATCTATTTCATCTAAATGCCATTTCGTCTAAATGCCATGTCATCTAAATGCCATTTCATCTAAATGCCATTTCGTCTTAATGCCATTTAGTCTAAAAATGTCTGAAAATTCGTCTAAATTTCGTCTAAAACATAATTTATAAGGCAAAAATTTGTGGAACATCAGTTTTATTTACATATAAAAATGTCTAATAGTTCAGTAGCTCAAGTCATAGGCAATCCAACACAGGTAATCAAGGCAGGTGGTCTCTGTCGTGGTAGTTCTTGGAGACACCCTGGATCAAAGGGCAATAAATGGATACATCAACAACAATCATTGCAGAAAGTGTTTTCAAGTCAGGTGCGACATTTCATCTAACAAATCTTAAATTCTTTTTCAGCAAGATGTCACATCCAGCCAATTTTTTTAGATGAATTGTCCATTAGACAAATTGTCCATTCGACGAAATGTCTTTTAGACGAAATTTCATTTAGACAAAACGTCATTTAGACGAAATGGTCATTAGACGAAATGGCCTTTAGACAAAATGACATTTAGATGAAATGGGTGTAGACGAAATGTCGTACACCCGGCATTCCTCATATGGTAGGAGTTATTTTTGCTTTGAGCATCAAATGATATGACTTCATAATGTTTTAGGGTAGTGTAAACACAATAGTATTTGAACAATTCAATCTGAGCAAATAGTGCAGACCAAGATCAGACTGCTGCTAAAGGAGCAGTTTGATTAGGGCTTACACTGTGTGCTGTTTCATCAACATCTTTTGGATACGTACATTGCTGGGATGTAAAACCAAATTAACTGTTCCATTGTTGGAGGTACCATGGTATATTTTAGAGGGACTTTGTTATGGTGCAAAAGATCTTAGGTTTGAATCTCAGCTTGGGTCATCTGGCAGTTGGGTGGGCTGAGGACCACCTTTCATATGCTGTGCCCACACCTTTCATAATGCTGTGCCCAAGATACACTGGGCCTGTTGCCTCCCCAGCCCTTATGGCCACTATTACGGCTATGGGAAACCTTCACCTTTTTACGGTAATTATTTTAGGTGCTCCAATACTTAGAATCTTTATGGTAGTCCGAAGTGTCAGTTCTGTATAGCCCTGAGGCCTGATTTTGATAAGCTTTTGAAATGGACTCACCGATTTCTTATTTGGATAAGTCTGCTATTTCACCCATAAACATCTAAAATTCATGATTGGACAATTCCATTATTTAGAAAACAGATAATAAGTTCTTTGAAGCTTTAGCTTTCTCCCCCTGAATATGTACAATAGATTCTTCCACTTTTGAAGAAGGTCAAGTCCATTTTTGAACAAAGGGTCATCACATGATCTCTGATTTATCAAGATAAAATTTCACCCCTAAATTAAAAAATATTGACTCTTCCACCTTTAGAGTTGGGTAAGTCCATTATTAAGAAAGGGGTTATCACAAGATTTCTCAAATGTTTCACTCCCTACAAATCAGATATGGACTATTCCATTGTAAATATGGATGAGTCCATTTTTGAGAAAGGGTAAATGCTTTCTTCTATGTTAACTTTCATCCCTGTATTTCTGCAATGGACTCTTCCATCCTTTAATGTGGGCAGATCCATTATTGAGAAAAGGGATGATAACTACACATTTTCATTAGGAAGAAACCTTTTCCCCCTTCATATCAGGCATTGACTCTTCCACTTTCAGTTGAGACTATTCCATTACTTAGCAGAGGGTAATCAAGGTATGATCCCTCTATGCTTTAACCCAACAGGCTTTGACTGTTCCATCTTTTCAAACAGAATTGTTCATGGTTTTTATAATCCTGAGGAATGCTCACAGTCATGCAAAAAGTAACTGTAAATGTTGAAGTAAACCCAGTTACTGTAAAAACTCAAAGTATTGGGACACATTCATTTGAGCAAACAACGCAGACACAAATCAGGAGCAGTCTTATCAAGGCCCACTCTTGTTATCTGCATCTTTCCGACATATTATTGCATTGTAAAGCCAAACTGTTCCAGTTAAGGACAGTTTGGGTTACTGATTTGTTGCCCGCCTTTGCGAAGCAGAGGAGAGCTTATGCTATACCCCCGGTGTCGTAGTCCGAGTATGCATCAGCGTTCCTGTTCATGTCCATGTCAGTCTGTGTCTGTGAGCAGTTTAACCTATGTTAACCATTTGTGTTTAGGTCTGCATTTGTTCTAGAACATTCAAGAACTTTTGTTGAACCTTTAGAACTGTTCTTGAACTGATAAAACAGTTCTTGAACTGTGGTTCTGAAACCCAAATCATTCTTGAACACTGGTTCTAAAACTTATTATGAGATCTGATTAGAACATTTATTCTAGAATTAAACCAGTTCTTGAACTGATTTGCAAGTTGTAGAACTGTTGGCCAACATTCAAATGGTTCTTGAACAGTTGTCACAAAAAACCTAAAAGTGAAAAAACAAAAATTCTTGAACTACCACAGTTCTTGAACTGACTTTTGGATTCTAGAACAGTTACTGTTGTCCTATTATAAAACTTTAATGTTCAATCTTCAACACCTATGGTTATATGACCTGACTGGAAGCTCTGAAAAACCTGGTTCTAGAACTGTACTAGTTCTTGTACAGTTCAAACATTGTAAAACTTTAAAACAACAAGACAAAATAAAATTCAACACCTTTGAAGGCCATTTTTAATGGTTTTAAGCTTCTAGTTCACTGTGTGTTGTGACTTCTTTCCCTTGTAGTATTATGGGCATAATAAATGGTGGTTCTAGAACTAGAAGTTCAAGAACACCCATCTGAAGAAAGTCCACTGACTCAGTGGACTTCCTTGACATTGTCTGTGGACTCAGTGGACATTTACCATGGACTCAGTGGACAGTCTAGACAATGCCCATGGACACTCTGGACAAAGTCCAGTGAGTCCATGGACAATGTCCAGTGAGAGTCCAGCCAGTCTGGAAATGTTCATGGATTCAGTGGACAGTCTGGACATTGTCAGTGGACACCCTTGACATAGTCCAGGGAGTCCAGGTGGACTGGTCAGTGTCCATGGACAATTTAAAGTCCAGCACTGAGTCCATGGACTGAGTGGATTTGGATAAAAACTGAAGTTAAAGCAGCCTCTCTTTAAATTGAAGTAAAACATTCTAAGTTATTTGAATTAATTACTTCCAAACAATTTTATTCCAAATATCTAAGTCAACAAGAAAATAATAAACACCACCTAGGTGTCCTCCTAGACAGAACTTGCAATTTGAATTATAATTTGACAACAACACTTTGAACACCAAATAGTTATGATTTTTTTTGAAAATTATAAACAGAATACAACAGGACAATTTCAAATTGGACGGACACACGGCGCCAAGTGTGTGCAGCTATGGTTACGTACCATTGAGCCACTTGGGTAACGTCGATAAGAGAATTGAACTGAACTGACAATTTCAAAGCATGTAGCTTGTTTTTATGGGATCTGCCTGTTAGGCAGAGGGTCTAGAGACTTTCTATCATTATAAATGGACACTTTTGGCATTGTCATGAAATAGAAATGACTAGCTTTTTTGAACTGGATGTGTGCATTCAGTTTGGTTGGATTACTATTATTCATTACTAAATAAGATGTAGGGGAAAAAACATCCAGGGACTGAGTGGACTTTGTCCAGGGACCCTGGTTCAAATACTTTAGCCGGTCAATGTCCACTGAGTCTTTGAACTTTCTACAGACAAGCAGATTGTTCTAGAACTTTAAGTTTAGTGTCAGAGAAATTGTTCTAGAGAAATTCTGGAATTGTTCATGAACTTTTTCTAGAAAACATTCTAGAACCTTGTTCTAGAACAACCATTTAATGTTCAAGATGGGTTAGAGCCATGATACTTGGCACACACGTACATATGGAAAGGATCATTTTAACACAATCATCCATGTATGGAATAGACCTTTTTTTTTGCATCACTGACTTTATGATGTGCTTCACTGACTTAGTCATATTTCTCAGTCCATGTATGAGTTAGAGGCATGATACTGGGCACACACTTACATTTCAATATATCCATCCGTGTATGGATTTGACCTACATTTTATGCTTCACTGACTTGATCATGTTTCTCAGTCCCTATATGGATGACAGTCATAATACTTGGCACCAAGAGCCCATCACACGTGTGATGTGCTACTTGTTGGCACTCATTTTCATCTGGACAAGAGCCTTTCAGTACCACCATCGCTGTGAGAGTCAAGCACCGTAAGGGGCACTTTGTTGTCTTCTGACAACTCTTGTTATTTTCATGCAGTTCAGTGAATCATTGGTAAATAATCTTTCACAGTCAATGATTTATGAGGTAAAGCACGCTTTCAGACTTTGTTACTTTCTTGATATTAGCCAAACTATCGTAAAAACCCTAAAATTTCGGACACCCGAGAGTCGCACAATTACTGTTTGAAAATTCTTAGAAAGTGGATTTCACACGTTAGTGCATCCAAATGATGCTTAGTGAATGGCAAATATTGTAGACCCTGATCTTATATTGCCAAAAAAAGAATACAAATGTAATGTGCCTATATTTTGGGACACCTATAATAATTAATTTTTCATTTGGGACAAATGGAAAATTTATTATTGTAGATGTCCCAATACTTACATTAGGGTAGTTGAATTTGCAAACAGTGTAGATCCAAATGTGGCACCTCATAAGGAGCTGCCTCATCTGAATCTGTACTGTTTGCCTCTAATCGTTGAACTCTCAATATGATATATACATTTGAAGAAAGATTTTTTTTTTTGAAATTTTGCAGACAGTTATTTTGTCATCAGCTGTTTTGGTGCTTTAAGGGTTTGCCCAGTCTAGTCAGAGCCGTCCCTGTCTGCATGAACTGTTAAAGGTCTATGAAAACGTATTCAAGGGAAGCAAATCTGCCCATTGTAATTTTTCCACCCTTCTCACTTTGGGTCACCTAGCTCATAACTCTTTAAGCACCAAAAAGCAGACAACAAATTTTACGTCTGCAAAAATTCAAAAAATGCCTTGTCCAAGACATTTCATATTGAGAATTCAAAAACTAGAGGGCCAACAGTGTAGATCTAGATGAGGTGGCTCATTATGAGCCGCCTCATCAGGATCGACGCTGTTTGCAAATTCTGCTAATTTCGTCACTGGTGCTTAAAGGGCTACTGCACTGTTTCGTCACTATTTCCAGAAATATTTCCAATTAACAGATATGTATGAGAGAAACAGATTGCTGAAAACCCCATCAAAAAATTCCTACCCAAACTGTAATTATTGACAATTAAATTTTATGCAAATTAGATTTTAAGCCCCGCCCCCTTTTTCATTTCTGCAGCTTTACTTGCATAATGTGCATTTGATTCCAGTTATTATTACCATATTCAGATCCAAAATATTCAAACTTTTTAGCTCACCTGAGCCAGAGGCTCCGGGGGAGCTTATAGTATGGTCAGGCTCCGTCGTCCGTCGTCGTCCATCCGTCGTCCGTCCGTTGTCCGTCCACAATTTCAAACGACTTCTCCTCTGAAACCGCTGGGCCGATTGTAACCAAATTTCATATAGAGCCTCCTGGGACCTTAGGAACAAAAAGTTGTTCAAACGGTCCTGGTCACATGACCAACATTGCCGCCATGCCCATATATGGTAAAAACCTAAAAAAATCTTCTTCTCCAGAACCAGTAGGCCGATGGCCATGAAACTTGGTATGTAGCATCGGGTACCCGAGTACTACCAAGATTGTTCAAATTATGACCTTGGGTTGACCTTGACCTTTTTTACGGTAAGGTCAAATTTGCTTCCTTGTGCTTTTATATGGCAAAATGCTAGAACATAAGATATCTTGGAAACTGTTGAAGATTTTGGGCTAAAAATTGGTATCTACAGTCATCTTAATGAGTATATGAAGATTTATGAGTACAAGAGGTCAAGGTCATTCTTTGACCTTTGACCTAGAACTCTCATATTTTGACAATTCCAAACAATCTCCTCAAAAGCCCCTGGGCTAATTGAAACCAAATTTCATATAGAGCCTCCAGGAGTTGAGGGAACAAAAACTTATTCATACAGTCCAGGTCACATGACCAACATGGCCGCCATGCCCATATATGGTAATAACCTTTAAAAATCTTCTTCTCAAGAACCAGTTGACCGATGGCCTTGAAGCTTGGTATGTAGCATTGGGAACTCCAGTACTATCAAGATTGTTCAAAATAATGACCTTGGGTTGACCTTGAATATTTTACTGCAAGGTCAAATGTGGGAAAATGCTAGAACATAAGATTTCATGGAAAGTTTTGAAGATTTATGCCTAAAAATTGGTATCTAAAGTCATCTTAATGAGTACATGAAGATTCATGAGTACAAGAGGTCAAGGTCATTCTTTGACTTTTGACCCAGAACTCTGTCTTTTTGACAATATCAAACCATCTCCTCAAAAGCCCCTGGGCCAATTTTGAAACCAAATTTCATATAGAGCCTCCAGGGGGTTAAGGGAATGAATTTTTTTTTCAAACGTCCAAGTCACATGACCAACGTGTCCTCCATGCCCATATATGGTTAAAACCTTTAAAAATCTTTTTCACCAGAACCAATTGACCGATGGCCTTAAGGTAACTTACCCTAGAGTACTGAGGCTAAATGGACCCAGGTGAGCTACAGGACCAATGGTCCTCTTGTTTCATGATATGATGTAAGTTGTCTCACTGAATTTATTTTAAGGGAAAAAAGTGTAAATATATTTTATTTAAATTTAATTATTTGAATGACTCAAATGATGTCATAAGAGTCCTTGCATATTTTTCAGCTAATTAAAATTTAAATTGCTTATAAATTTTTAACCATTTGGAATTTTTCCTTGCAGTTTTCGACATTCTTTTAGACAAAACAATACCAGTTATTTCCACTAATTTCAATGCATGTTGAAAAACAGTACAGTAGCCCTTTAAAGAGTTAAAGGAAGAAATGGTGTTGCAGTGGGGTTGCAGAGCTTTCATATTAAATATTTATAAAGTGCATTTTGCATTTATCACAACATATGGAGGGAACTCTTTAGAGTAAGTATGGCACATGCGATACTATGGAAATGTTACAGGACAGTCGTTAGTGCCCCCTGGGGACAATGTTCCATCACAACATCAGTTCATTAACCTAAGTGTGCATGATCTTCAGATAAAAGATGTTTATCCATGTTAATTCTGCAATAATTTTTACTAAGAAATATACATTGTGGCTCCTCATTAGGACTGTCTCAGTGAGGCAGTTCTGTTGAGGGGCCACAATGTATGTTTTACCAGTACAGACAATATAGAAAAGTTCTCAAAGAATGATCATAGAAGTCTATTGTAACATAATTGAGCCGTGAAAGGAATAGTTTAAAATCTGGACTGGAAAGGATTAAATGGAGTGGAATGGATGAGATTTTATAAGAATATCCTCTCACCCAATACTAAGACTATATTTGGTCAGAAATGAGGCTTGCTGAGTTTCTGACAGATATTTACATGTAACATTCTGATCCCAAGGCTGGCATTTTCTTGTTCCATATTGTGTGTGTTTTCTTGTCCAACCTTCGGGCTCTTCAACCAAATACCAGCATAACCTGTTGTGCTCTGATGCTGTCACTTTTACAGCATTTTTTGTGCTGCTCAATATGTTTGTCAAGTATTTAAATGGATTTACCGAAATAAGTAGGTCATTGGATGGGGAGCAACAGGTCACAAGATGCAGTGGGAGCAAATAGTTTTTCTCACCTATTGAAAAATCCAGTCTTGCTTGGTAGATGGGTGAAAAGAACTAATTAGAGTTTATTTCCAGGATTTCAGATGGTACTGTTACAACAAAGAATTTTTGCTTCCACAATGGGAATTTGTTCCTCCAATACCCTGTTTAGACTAGAGTTTTAATTCGAATCGAATCCGAATTCTCTTCGAATTAACTGTTTACACTAGCAAATCTAATTCGAATTAAAAACTAATTCGGAGTAAACTAATCCTACAGAGTACCTTGGATCGAAACCGAATTAACTTTTGCTTCGGATTATAAGTCATGTCTAAACAGCAAACCGAAGCGAATCCGCGTTAAAATTTATTTTTGTACTGACCTCGGGGCATGTTTAGGTCATGTTAACATTTGAGCATGCTGCATTTACTTTACTGCGAAGTAACTTGCACTTAATCGAAAACGGTATAGTCTAAACAGACAAGTGGGTTCGCTTCGGATTACCTTATTGCGGAGCAATCTGTTCCAAATCGAAACAGATATCGTCTAAACAGAGTTTAAGAGTGCAAATTTGCTGATAGAATTAAGTGGAGGTTATCTTAAAGCAAGTCCATTTCATTCCGAGGAGCCCTGCAGGTAGCTCAGTAGGTTAAGCACTGGCTGCTGATCTAGCAGTTCCGGGTTCAAGCCCTGCTGTAGATGGGAATCTTTACAATCGTAAACGGGGTTCCATTGCATACAGCCTTTCATTATCATCCACCCATCGTCCTGACTGAAATACTGTTAATAGGATGTAAAATGGCAAGTCATCTGTCCATCCATTTCATTCCACTCAACTCCATTATTCCATGTTTTAAACTTTGCAGCTCTGAAGTTCCAGGACATTGAGCTCTTGCATGTTTTAGTTTGTTTTTCATTAACTAGAAAGGTTGATAAACTAATGTGTATTTCTCTTGGGCTTATCAGCTGACATGTTTCTTTAAAAATGTGGCAGCATTTGGAAAATTTTCAATATCTATCTTGCACTTGGAATTGGCAGATTTATGTTAGAATTATTCAGTTTTAAAGGTTTGCCAGTTTATTTGTGGAAATAAATTTTGAAATTGAAAGTTAAATGATAGCTGTAGGTGTTTTCAGGAAACTTATAAATTAGTGATTAAGACATTTTTACCTGGAAATATAGTTACAGGTACCAAATTACTGTTTAAATTGAAAGTACTCTTGTTGTTTTTTTAATTATTTAAAGTAAATGCATACACTTTCAGGGGAAACAGCTTTGCCATTTTCATTCTTGCCTCCCTTCTCAATAGAGGTCTACTCTTACCTGAAAGAATTTGCTCCTCTAAAAGGAGCAAATTCTTTCCTGTAAAAGTAGACCCCTGTTTAAAAGGATTTTATTGTCCCAATTCACAAGAATCAATGCTTTGGATGCAATGGACATGCTGAAGAGATAATTTTTTTTTTTTTTTTTTTTTGGGGGGGGGGGGGGGGGGGGACAAAAAATGGTTAAAGTCATTGCCTATATTCTGAACTGACTTTAAAACCACTGGTGGTACTGGTTTATGAAAATAGAGGATCTGTGGCATGTCGGCTTGCAAGATACGTATATCTGTTAAATGTGTGTAACAATGAAGCCAGGATTAAGTTTGTTTTAGCAAACAAACAATTTACATTCTAAATAAACTTGATGTCTAAGTATACGGAAAAGACCTTTGGTAAACAATACCAGAGTTATTACAAGGTATCTTTGATGTATCCTTGTTCTTTGTATACTTTCTTTCTTTGTATCAAACCGAAGCCTGATACTTATTCTTATGCTTAATTCTGGGAATATATAGTGGATCTTGAGGTAATTCTGTTCTTTTGGACGGATCCGTGACGTTTCGTCGAGAACCATTTCGCCGACTGACCATTATGCCGACTGACCATTTCGTCTACTGACCATTTCGACGACTGACCATTTTGTCGACTGACCATTTCGCCGAATTTGGTCGAAATTCGTCGAAATGCGTCAAAAATTCGACCAAAATCGGTGATGGAAAATTTTGTTAAAAATAAGCAAAAGTTGTGAAAGGGAAGTCACTCTGTGTGAATTTGAAATGGCGTGTTCGATTATTTGCGTGTTCGATTAAGCTGTTAAAGGTAAAAACGAATAGAATAGAATAGAAATGGAATAGTTTGCATATAGGTAGAAAGGAGTAGTCCGAACATGGTCGAAAGAAAGCTCAAAAGATTAATGGTTCTATTTTAGACCAAGTGTCGCACCTGAAGCGTTTTTTTTCGACCAAATGTCACACCTGAACCACTTTTTAGACGAAGTGACGCTTCGACGATATTGCAAGTAGGCGAAATGGTCCTTCAGCGAAATTGTCAGTCGGCGAAATGGTTTTCGACGAAACGTCAGACACCCCTTTTGGACGGACGATCCTGTTACTGCGGCTATGAATTCGTTCCGCTGAGGTGCAGGGGCAACGTCGAGTTGAGAATTGAAATACTACTTATTCTGTTCTTGTGTCATTTTGCGTTTCACAGCTCATAGTTGTAAATCCAAAACAATATTTTAAATTTACTTCCATATTATAATCCTATTAAATGACCCAGCCAGGGGGCATTGCATTTTACAAAAGGAGACTGTGGGAAGTGGGCATTTATTTAGGGCCTAAAGTGCAGTAAATCAGCTACTGCCAAATACAGACTGGCCTCTAATAAAATGTATTAAGGTGAAAATGTACTTTCAGAGGAAGTAACTCTGCTATTTTTTTGCCTCACTTCTCAGTAGGCGTCAATTCTCGGAGGAAAAAATTTGCTCCTCCAGGAGCAAATTCTTTCCTTTAAGAGTAGACCCAATTTCAAAGAGCTGTGACCTCATCCAGAGAAGCAAACAGGAATTCATGCAACCTAATACAACATTATTTTTGGAAAAGAGGTAGGGGGCATCTATAAGAGCGGGGGTGTTTATTAGGGTTAATAGGGATTTTTTTAGCAAATTCTAAGGGCATGAAGAAACAAACAATCTGAATTTATATTTTTTGTGTCTTTAATTTCAGTATGGGGCTGTTTGATAATACTGTTCCCTTTAAGGGGCAGAAATACAAGGAGATAAAGAATAATTGTATAAAGAAAGGTGCTCTATTTGTTGATCCAGTATTCCCTCCATCTGGGCGGTCCCTGTATTTCAAGAGAGCTGCTCCTCAAGACATTGTTTGGAAAAGACCAGGGGTAAGTACAGATATTTTTTTTTTAATCCTTCAACCCTGTGTATATCTTAAATTTCAATGTAGGTAGTTCCGTTACATGTATTTTGAAAAATGCTAAACATTGGGACTTTTCATGTTTTTCAATTTCGGTAGGTTATTACATGTACACGATCTTGCTTTGAAATAGAGAACTGGCCCCGAGGTTATAAAACTTTTTTCATGCTCAACTCAGCTGAGCATGAAATTTTTTCCGCTCATAAATTTTAAAATGCCAACAATTGTTGGCATTTTAATATTTTTGAGCAGAAAAAATAGCCTTCTTGGCTTATCTGAGCCTGAAAAATGCTGAATTTCTTGGTATTTTAACATTAATGGACATTTTAAATTTCATGCTCAGCTGAGTTGAGCATGAAAAAAGTTTTATAACCTTGGGGCCTGTTTAAATTCGTAAAAATTGGGACTGTTCCATGTTTTTCAATGTAGATAATTCTGTTACAGAATACTGTAACAACCCTAAAAAATGGGACACCTAAAATAATTACTATAGAAACAGTTTGGTTTTATTAATACAGTAATGCATATGGAATGGCAAACAGTGTAGTCCCTGATAGTAAGATTTATGAATGCAATTCCGTCAGAATTAAAGAGTCATGAATTCTCTTGCAAATACCACATTAATCATTCGCCGTAAAACAAAATTTCCGACCATAAAAACGACAATTTACCTCCCCAAATGACAATTTTGAATACAGTTATCCCCTAAATAGTAGACTTACTTCATCTGAAAGTATATGCATTGATCTTAAAACTGATTTACTACTCTTTAGGCTCTAGATAATGCAATGCCCACAGGGTGCTTAATAGAATTAATATGGTATTGGAATCTAACCATCAATCTTGTTTAGTGACTTCTGTACCATAGTAAGTCCTTCTGCATCTTTCTATTTCCCAGGAGATTGTGTCAGATCCAAAGTTCTTCACTGCGGGAGTCAGCTCAGATGATTTCTCCCAGGGAACTCTGGGTAACTGTTGGTTTGTTGCAGCATGTGCCTGCCTTGCTGAAGACTCCAAACTCTGGAAGAAGGTGAGATCAACTTTTGACTATCAGTTGTATTTGGGCAAGAATACTAGCTGTCTCTAGTATTAGATACACTGTAATCTCTTTGTTACACTTTGTTTGGGGCCCATATATCAAGGGATTCAACCAACGTCATTCGGCATTCAAAGAACAACTTTTTGAACATGCATCTATTTGGAATTTCAACAAATCTCTTTATGATTATTAACTTTTCGATCAGAAAAAGAAAATCTTTCCCAATGAAACAACCTCCTGGAATGTTTCAAAATTGCAAACACTTTGACTAGATACATCACACCATAAGGTGAAACGGGTTTGGTCGAAGCATAAAATTTTGCAAAATCAGCCAACTGTCAGAAGCTGGTGTCAGTGTCATTTTATTAACTCTTTAAACGCCGTAAAGCAGACAACAAAATTTACATCTGCAAAATTTCAATTTCAAATTGTCAAAGATATTTCATATTGAGAATTCAAAGACTAGAGGGCAAACAGTGTAGATCTAGATGAGGTGGCTCTTTATGAGCCGCCTCATCAGGATCTACGTTGTTTGCAAATTCTGCTATTTTCATAACTGGTGCTTAAATCGTTAACATATTTGAAGCACCAAGTGCTTTTTGGAGAGTTTTAAATGTACAATGCTTAAAGTAAAATTCCGAACATTGTACAGTATGAAATTGGTGTGATTTCAAGACAACGTCACTTGTGGATGATGTAGTTTGTCAGGGGCACAGAGTTGTAAATGAACAGCATTACATTAAAACTTAAGTGCAAAGAAAAATAAGGCAAAGGAATGGTCAGTGCTCATTTGCCTTAATTACAGTTCTTTGTGGTTTAGACTCAAAAGAAGCTGTGACATGATTGCTCTCTATCCAAAGTAGCTTTCTGTAAACCAGCACGCATGTGACGTTGAAATGACGTCATACTGACGTCGATGCGACGAAGCCGCGTCGCATCGACATCAGTATGATGTCATTTCGACGTCATGTGCCCGCTGGGATTGAGCAGCATTTTGAAGAAACTTGGATGTGGCAGTTTTTCACAAAGAATATGAGAATTTTGGTAAAATGAGTTTCAGAGGAATGAAGACAATTTGCATCAAAGGCTTGTTCCAAACTCAACTGCAAGAAATATGTTGAGAAGGCTAGGAAATAGATGTTATGAATGAAACTAAAGTATTCCTGAGTTACAGTTTGAACTTTTATTGTCGGAAATTTCTCTTTAAAGTAAAAGTTATCTCTTCTTTGCTTTGCACTCTTGTATAAACCAAAAGTACTATACTGAACTCTGTCGGTTTGAGTGAAGTGCAAGTTCTGCTTTTATTGGTACAGAATTTCTTTCGATTAGAAATTGCAGTAAATCGTGATTAGGAATGTAATAAATGAAGCACTCTTGATAATGATAGGCAAAACAGTAAACCTGATTGAAGGTGAATGAATACACAGTCAAGGGATGTAACTCTGCCATTATTTCATTTGCTTCCCATTTGTAGGAGGGCCAGCTCTTAAAGGAAAAATTTGCTCCCTTAGGAGCAAATTCTTTCCTTTAAGAGTAGACCCATTGTGGAAGGGCTACATCATCAAGGGAAGCAACAGGAAAGTGGGAAAAGTTGCTTCCCTTTGTAAATATGTGACATACACCTTAAAATCCCAGTCCACAATCTTTCATTCCTTTGAATTTGTGGAATTTACGGAAATTTTTCCAAAATTAGACAAATATCATACTCAAGTCCTGCCAATGTTGCTAGCGAATTTGCCACAGAGAGGCTAGGCAACCTATCTGTTTTTGTGGGTCCCTGGTATGGGAATGGTCCTTATGCCATAAAAAGAAGATTTCAAACGGTGTACTTTCATTCAGATTAGTTTAAACATATTTTATTTTGTAAACATGACAAAGTACAACATGTCGTCAATACAAGCTTAAGGATCAGAACAAAAGCAATAATACCTATTTAGTTCTTTTCCTCATTCAGTTTGATCAGATTCATGCAAGTTTGCCACCTGAGGGCTTAGTATTGTGAAATGTTAACACATAGTACAGTAGAAATTCAGTGGCTCGAACAAGCTTGGGACCATGAAAATTAGTTCTAGCCAAAGGTAGTTCGAGCCATCCAGGGTAAGTGTCTATGTAAACTGAACTCTAGGGACCCAAGAACAAGTTCTAGCCAGGCATGGTAAAGGAGTTCAAGCCATCAAAGTTCTACTGTATGTTGTTTCACCTTTATAGATAGTCCCAGATTTTGAGGAGCAAGAATGGAGTGAAAAGAACAAGTATGCAGGAATATTCCACTTCAAATTCTGGCGCTGTGGAGAATGGGTTGATGTTGTGATTGACGACTACCTACCCACCAGAAATGGTCGACTAATCTTTGTACACTCTAACACCAGAAATGAATTTTGGTCAGCACTCCTTGAGAAAGCATATGCAAAGTAAGTTCTCTGATATTTGTGAATTGACTTGAATTGTGAATCAATCACTGTCTTAACAATGCCATTCTAGCTGTGGTTAAACAGTAAATGGTAAACCTGTAGCCTAGCTAGATAAGTGGTGCAAACTTGCAAGTCTGAGCATAAACTTGTCAGCTCAAAAATAAAAGATGTTGAGAGAATTTCTGAAAATATTCATTCATTAATATTTAGTATTTACTCAAACTGTTTGGACAGCTGGTCAAAGCAGACACTGCAGACCCTGATCAGACTGCTTCTGAGCAGTCAGATCAGGGTCTGCAGTGTTTGCAAAAAATGAATAAAAAATGAATTGTCATGTCATATAATAATGAGATCTGTTGGAATTACATACATGTATATACAATGTAATAGACTTCAATATAAATTTTAGGACCAAATATCATACTTTTAAGACTTGGGTTGGGTCATGCAACATGATGTCATCTCAGATAAGTGTAGTGATTATCATTGAATTGATTGGACATTATTTCATGAAAGGAGTGCTGTGGGCTATTAACAGCCATGCATTAACTGTTGAAAAGCCATCTATTTACAAGGAAATTCACACGCTGTTAATGCATGGCTTTGCTGCTTTTCATATGGAAGATTCATTTGGCCTCGGTTTTCAACAGCTCTTTTGGGACCTGGCAAATATGAATGTAAGAAAAACCATGTTTGATCCCTATATTGATAGTGTTATGGTGATATGGTGATTCATTTGGCCTCGGTTTTCAACAGCTCTTTTGGGACCTGGCAAATATGAATGTAAGAAAAACCATGTTTGATCCCTATATTGATAGTGTTATGGTGATATCGGCACTGTTGTGCTGTCTGTGCAAAAACTTTGACTGTGTAAAATATTTTGTGCTGTGCAAAGTTTTCGCCAGTTTATTAGGACCAAATAATGTAAACGTAAATAATGAGTTGTTTTTTTTTGACATTAAGTCAGAAAGTTGGAAAGGAAAGTTTAAGATGAACCCTGAATGGCAGTGGATCCATAGAAAGGTTTTCATTAACACTTTTATTTAGTGATCCATTGTCATTCATACTTTCATGAGGATCAGAAATATAGTAAATGATTCTTAAACAGAGCTGCAGATAAAGTGGATTTTTGAGGATAATTCTGGGATAATTTT